>OY728165.1:1759282771-1761782771 GCA_963277665.1 Viscum album | reverse complement strand
CACCATGAAAAACCACATTTCATTATATCATATTGTGAGTTTTCCCTCTCCATATATACATAAATATTTTTAATACCAATAGGAATTGGTGCCAACTGAAGGAGGAGATATGTTTGATATGGATATATGTGTCAGAAAGATATATATAAAGTAAGAGTCTTCAAAATTATTGAATCCTTGTTAATTTATATATAGACAATAACTCAATGTGTACATGTTTTATAGGTGTAGTTATAACTAAATATGATGTTAAAATATATAATTTGTGGTTTTAAATGTTAAATATAATGTTTAATGAAGAAATGTAGGAGATAATGATACAGAAACCAATCTATAATTGAAGAGGATTCAAAGTTGTTTTTGGAAGTTCAAATGAAATTTGCATAACAATATAGTTAATCAAGTTTCATCATGAAATATATATTTTTGTGAAAACCCACTATGATAGAAAATATTTATTGAGTAAAAAGAATAAAGGGTCCTATATTTCATCCTTATCAATTTTAATAGTGACCAATGTGGTAATATAAATATGTTTTTTGGAGAATAAGAATTAGTTCTATGAATAATTGAAATTCTTAAATGTGGTTCCCTATTATGAAAATTATCAAAAATAAATGTCTCAACAGATACAGATATTGATAGAGAGTTGGTGATGATAATTAAAATTATTATCAACCTTATCTTATAACGAACAATTATTGGAAGGAATATATAATTGTAGATATATAGTGGGGTAATATGTTTTTCACATTTAAGTAGATATGTGTGTTGTATCTCACACACCTATGGTTTTTGGTTTTTAATGATATGTTAGTGTTAGTGTGACTAATATTAAAATATGATTATTGAAAATCAGTAAAATCATATTTAGTGTTTCTAAAATATTTTTTTAATCATGGTAGTTACATGGAAAATATTGAAATTGTTAACTAATAATCATGTTTCTTACATAATGACTTGGCTATATAGACATAAATAATTATTGAAAGAGATAATTCCATGTAATAAATTAACTCAATAAAAATTTTACGGTAATTTTATGTATTATTAAATTAATTTTTTGTGATTAAAGGATGAATTAAATTTTATATTTATATTTAATATGTGTTTTATTTGGATAAATGAAAATATTATAATGGATTATATATAATAATTGAATCATCTTGTTGGATAATTACTAAATTTTAATGTATTTGTCTATTTAAAATTTTTTATTCCAAAAGGTGAATGAATATAGAATCGACCAATATGTATGTTATTGATAATTTAGTTGAAATTAGGTTAAATGGATAAAAACATTAAGATCATAGAATGAAATTAATTTTTTTTAAATAGCTTAATATTTATATAGTTAAATTTTATATTGTTTACTGATAAGTGTTTTATAGATATATACAGTTTTTTAAAATTTATAGGAAAAATATTACATTACAAAGTAGTGAAACATTTTTCACTTTAAAAAGATGTATTATGTTGGGGGAAAACATATTTCCTCAAATTTCAGTTTTCAAATAACATTTAAAATTTGTTGTAATGAGATGCCTAAAGTATGGGGAGTAAATGAAGATTCAGGTAACAATATGAAATTTCAGAGATGAATGGGGATAGGAAATCTAGGAAAATATAGAGAAACCCAAGGGTGTTTGAAAAGAAGAATAAATATTTGATTATAGATTGAATTCTATTTAAAAAATTTTAATGAGATGAATGCACCATGGGTGGAGAAAGATTTATATAAGTATTTATAATAATATAAAAGGGGTTGAATTATTCATCCAAAGATGCAGTGTTTAGTTTTTTTGATGAATTTTTATGTATTTTTGTTCTAGAAAATAAGAATATATTGGTGACTTATAGACATTACAATGATCATTGTGGATTCATCGAATAAGTTTACATAGTTCCACTTACCATTGTGTAGATGAGCTAAGATACTTATTCATAGATTGATTTATTAGTTTCATAGTCATTTGGTGTGTTGATATGAAGATGGTTGAATATTTTATTTTTATGAAATGGGATGGCAGAGTTCTATTCTGAATTTATTGGGTATAAATCCTGGCATAGGAAAATGGATTATGAAAGGAATTAATTTTTTAAAAAAAATTATTATTGGTAGGCCGAGTGTGTAATTTTCCCTAAGATATATAATATTTTACATAGAGATAAATACATAATATTTTCTATAATACATTGAATCACTATTTAAATTATGGACATTATTAATTACAATTGGAACATGAAGAATAAAAAATTATTATCAATTATAAGAAGGTAGATAGTATCACATTAAGGGTGATTAGTAAATATTATAATGGTTATTAGATAGAATCATATATTTTGTTAACTTCTTCAAGGGTTTTATTGTTAAAAGATTTAATTTGATGATTGAAAAATAAAAATATTCAATGTCTTCCCTGTGCAAGTAAAAGTATTTTCTTATTTCATTTGTGAGTAAGATGTTTCATGAAACTATTCAACATGTCGTGATGTAAATTTGTGGAAAAATTAGCTATGTGTTTGAAAATGAGAAGGAGAATAATTTTTATGAAATAAAAAATATATTTATGAATGATAATATATAATAAATCCTACTTTTCTAGATTTAGTGGTTTTTGGAAGACGTTATTACCGATGAATCATGCTATGAAGGTTTCTTGGGCGAATTTGATGGCTCTATAGATGTGATTTTCCCTAAGGAAAATAATACTCACCAATGAACTATTATATCATAAAAAATTATTTTTTTTAACACACTATGATATATTCATTGGAATTTTTAAAGGACTCACAATGTTGAGTATAGTTCTATACAATATAAGAATGTGATTTCATGGAATGAATAAAAACATTGAACAAAATTAAAAAATTTTATGAATAGAAATAATGAATAATAATGTATTATTTGGACATCCAAAAAGGATAACATTAGATTTTTTTGGATAATATCATTTTATCGACCCTAAATGATGAAAAATGATACCCATATGTGGAATTGATGAATTTTAAAATACTATGCGATAAAGGAAGAGATAATTAGATAAGGTAGTGGGTTTTATAATATCTGGTATAATTGAATAGAATTTATGATCGATGTAATAGAATGATAATTTGGAGATTTGTTTTGGATTATTTAACACATAATGTCCTAAAACAATTATTGGGATATATCTATAATGATATAACTTTTGGGAAGAAATTGTAATCAAACACAACCCTTTGATTATGTGTTGGATAAATGTTGGCATATAAAATTGTTTTTAGGAGTTCTAGTAATATGAGTGGAATATATTTTAATGCATAATTAAAAATAAATTGTATAGATATATTATAAATATTGAATTATTAAATTATATGTCGAAGAGAGAAGTGTGACATTCTATATTCCTATTTTTATATCATATGTATTTTTTAAAAAATAATGGTTTGAGAGGATGATAAAGAATAACATTCTAATAATTGGTTATAATATAAGAACAATGAATAAAAATTTAATTTCAATTATGAATTATAAATATATATATATGGTGTTACAGATATATTATTTTGTATATGAAACATATTCTCTTCTAAATATAAGTCCAATGACATAAACATTACATAAGGTTGATTTAAGTAAATAATTTGAAAATAATTCACATTGATGTTCTTTTAAGGTTTAGAGAATTAGTGAATTGGTCATTAAATCGTACATAACAACTATAATATTAAATACTAGAATCTTATACCCACTGTATAGTTTTTCATAAAACTAAAAAAGTATAAAAATAAAAATGGTTTCCTTTCATGTTTATACTGTATAAATTTTCATGGATCCCATATTTGACTATATTCTTGTCTAAATACTATGAAAAACATTTCAAAAAATGTGATGGTTATAAAAAAATATGATATGGGTTATGAAACTAAGGAAAACTACAATTCTTGTGAAAATAAATTAAACAATAAATACTTTAACATAAAATAACTCGGTTCGCCTTTATGAATTTGTAATTTCACATCATTGAATATATGCTCATTTTTTACCCTCATCATAATAAATATATTGCCTAGAAATACACATAAATAAACATATTATTTATAATGGTTACTTGGTTCCTAATATTACTTCAATAGAATAACTATATGGTTGAATTCCACAATTTGACTCTTTCAAATGGAATAGCCATGGGGACAACTTCCAAACCCAATGCATTGGATGTTATAACACAACCACCCAATCGTGGTTTATTATGGAACTAACAATATTTGATTTATCACATAAAAAACCATCTTCTATTTATCATGAATTCATTGGCCAATGGTCCAAGTTCCATTATATAATAATTACACACAAATGATGCAATTATCAAAATTTCACACAAAATTTTTATTTCCAATCACAAGAAATCATTTGTGATAATAAAATAGTAAATCCACTTTTAAAATAAGTGTAAATACTAAAACATAAAAAATTGGAATAAGGGATTTATTTTTCTTTTAAAAAATATTAATGTCATATAGAGGAATCCTAATATCATATATCAATTTTGGTGGTAGAAAAATCATTCTCAGGGTAGACGTTTAAAAAAATTCATTTTTTCATTTTGAAAAGTAAGAAAAAGCCTCATATAAAAATATAACTTTTGAAAAAAAATTAATAAATTTAAAATCAAAGGGCTTTACTACCCCCTTATAAAATAAGGTCATGTTTAACATCAATATTTTCGTCAATGAAAGAATATTGAGATGAAGTCCCTTATATTGAGTCCAACCTGACACGTAGAACCTGTAAAATATTTAATAATAAACATTGGATAATTTATAATTTATTTAAAAAATTTAAATTTTATTATTTATTTTATATCACATTTTTCCATGTTATAAAAATTACATAATTAATTATGTTTATATCAGATGTTTTGTCGATATTCAGTTCTTGAGTCGAAAATGAACATGGTCTGATGTCACTAGTCTATGTGATAAGTCTTTCATCTCCAGAATAATTTTCCTGACCTTATTATCATTTTTATATAAAAAGTATAACTATATTTATAATCTTGAGACGTAAATTGGAAAAAAGAATAGCATTATATTCATGGAGACGGTAAGCCAAACACATGCCTGAGTAACGTTCTTCATTTCCCATTAATAGTTATGGAATGAAATTGTGTACTATTTTTCCATCTAGAATGATAAAAAAATAATTTATTTCATATTAATTGATAAAATGTTTACTTATATATGTCATTCATTTGATATAAATAAAACTAATTTGTCACATTGCTTTATGGAGGTGATATTTCAGACGTATGCAAGAATTATGTTGTCATTTTTATCTTCATGAAAAGTATGAATTTAATTGATATATTATTTTAATAACATAATTAATATGTAATTAATAAAAAATATTAACATTAATTCAATTATTAAAACTATAAAAGGGATATGTTTATGGAAAATGAATTAGTTCAGTTCGTGGATGTTGTAGTACACAAGTACGCACGAACGATAAATTCCATTCCAATTTACTCGGAGAGGAGATTGATTTATGTGATTATATTAAAATTAAAAAATATAATTATATTGATGAATTTTGAGTTATTATTTTATCATGGACGATGAATATTTTATGGATGTGGAAGAATAAAATAAATAAATAGTTCAAGAAAATGTCACCTTTTCTTCGGTTAGATGTCTTTGTAGAACACCTCAACACCTATAAAGTGGATGTTTTCCTAAACTAAGGACACATTAATGTTATGTGGGATTATTTTGACTATTTTTTATAGATCATTGATGATGAAAATGGTTTTTTAATGTGATTAACAAAGGGTAATAGGTTCGTTTTCATAAGAGAGAGTAGGGGCACCCTTGTAATTATAAAAAGTATTAAATTAATATAAATTAAAAATTTGATTCCAAATAGTTAAAAACTAATTTCATTATAATATAGGATGATTATTAGTCCAAATATAATTTAAAATATGAATTAGACATTTTTTAGATATTTTTTAGTCCCAATTTGTTTATTTTAATCCATTTTAACTCTTACCATTTTATCAATTAATTTCCTCTTTGAGAGTAAAATTAATTACAAAATCATGAAAAATGACCAAAAAAGGAATAGTTAATTGTATTTATATAATGATAACAAATATTTGGTGAAATAATCATTTTTACAAAAAAATTATCATTTATTTAAATATTTTATATGTTAATATTTGAATTATATCAATTTTCACACTATTCATTACATGACATTTTTAATTAATTGTATCTCCTCGATTCCAAACAGAATCTACATTAACTAAATGCTAAAATATCATAATAATCAATATAATTCTTGGAATGTATCAAGTAGTACGATTTGTTTAAAATATTTTTAATATCATTTATTTTATTTTTTCTTCACCAAATCTTTTACTACATCATCATTGTGTCATAAATAAATATAATTTTTGAATTATTAAAAATTATAAATAAATTAGAATAATGTAGTTAATATATTTATATATATAAGTAGTATTCGTAGTCTATGATATCACTTATATATGACAATGTTAAAATTTTTATTAATAAGACCATGATAATAACATATTTTCCATTACATTCAATTAAATGTTATAAATGCAATAATCAAACCCAAATTCCATTCATTAACAACAATTTAGACCCATAGATTTTATTCGATGAAAATAACTCTTAAAATATGATTAGTGAATGTGTTAGTGTGATTTTATAATATTATAATTTTAATTTTGCATGTTATTACACTATTTACCTTTAACTGTGGTTAATAAAATACTAAAGATACTAATCACCAAATAGTATTTGGATCATATTGAACCTCATTTTTTATACTGATGACAACCATGTATGTAACTTTTTTACAATTAAATACACAGTAGTGGTAAAATTAAATTAAATAAGGAATATCATTGTCAAAATGAGAAATAATCTTTATTAAGTAAAATATTCAAAAATTCACATTGTTTTTCAATTCGATTACAATTTTAAATTTCATAGAAAGACTTTAATTACATTAAAATTAAAAAATAATAATATAATTATAGTTTAAACCTAATAAAATTTCCAATTTATTTTTACAAATAAATTAGATTAAAAATTAGTTTTGAATTAAAATGTACTATTTTTCACTCTTCATGAAAATATGAATTTTATTAGATAAAATAAAATATTCGACAAAATTAAATTTTGATTCCCCGATTCCAAAGAAGATTTTAATTATTTCAAATAAAAATTATAAAATTTAAAAAATCTATATTTAATATGGGTTCTCTATCAAAATCTGGCAAAAAAGCCTTTTAAAAAAATAGAGTATTTTAGGTTTAAATTTGGATTAATTTTCTTTAATAGCCTCTAAATTTTATTGGAATAAAGTAATACTATTTAATAAACATGGATAAAGATAATACAATTATTCCTCTTCATTCTAGCCTATATAACAGCTAGGATATAACTACAATTTAGAAGAAATTTATATATTATTTTGCAGTATAACTCAGACTTCTGTGAAACATAAGATTTCAGAGAAAACCATTCTTGTGTGTCGAGTACACTATCATACATAACATCCCCATTAATTTTAAATTAATATGTAATTTATAAATATTAATATATCTCCAAAATTGAAATTATATAATTTACGTAGAATGTTACATCATTCCCAACTTTTAGAAATTGCGTCCTCACAATTTTATTTACTAATAAAATAATTGGTGGTATTTCTCCAACATAGTATTTTCAACATCCCATGCTTCAACTTTAAGAATACAGTTTTTTCATAAAACCTTATCATGGTGAATCTACTTATTCTGCAACACTTTTTCTCTATTTTCAATAATCTATACATTCGTTAACTCATATAAAATAAACTATTCTTACTAAACTACATTAGGACTCTAATCTGAGATGGATCTGGCATATACATTCTTAAACTTGAAATATGAATAAAACTGTTTACCTGGGAAGAAATTGGATGTAATGCCACTCTTTAAGAAACTATAACAACATTATCCCACATTTCGTAGGTTCATATGAACCATTGACATAGATTCCACTACTTACAAAATTTTTTAACACTTTTCAAAGGAGAATGTTTGAGAAATAAAAGATCACATAACTAAAATAACTGACCCTCCTCTAGTTATCTATGTAACTCTTCTTCCTGATCTATGCTATTATCATGTTCCCTTGAATCAACTAAACTTTTTTTATCATTTCATATATCAATTTTGGCCCCATTACCATCCAATTACCCACTTCATCCCAAAAAGTTTGAGTTCAGCACTGCTTTCCATATAATGCCTCAAATCGTTCCATGTGTATAATGTTATAAAATCAATTATTATAAAAATACTATACCATTGATATATGTTAATCCCAAAATCCTTGGTTACATATCAATAATGAATGTATAATATCCCCTAATGTGTGTATTGTTTATTCTGACTACTCATACAATTGATAAATAAAATATGTATATACATCTAATTCCATACCCAATGACTTCTGAAGGCCTTTCCACAAGTTAGAAGCGAACCTAGGATCATGATAACATAAAATGGATAGTGGAACACCATGTAACATGAATATCTATTTAATATACAACCAATAAATATGATCTAGAGATAGAGTATCTCAAATAGAAAAAAATTAGTAGATTTGTTAAATTGATCAATAATAACCCAAATTAGATTGTTAAATCAATAAGTTTTTAGTAATCCAATTTTGAAATCCATGATTATATTTTTCAATTTACATACTGGTACTAGTAATGGATTAATCATCAATTTTGGTAACATCCAATGTGCTTTATCAAAATGGAAAATAACATATATATATACGTAATGTCAAAAATATCTATTTTAATTCCAACCCAGTAGTAATACTCTAGAAGGTCTCTGTACAACATAGTGTTTCTCGAATGAACAAAAAATGGAAATCAATGAGATTAAAATGAAAAATATTTCTCCAATTATGAATCACAAGGCACACAATATATCATTCCAAATATAAAAACAAAATCTTTATAAATTATATACTCATGTAGAATACACTTCAAAAACAATTATTCCATTTTATATAACTCACTGTCTTCCTTCTACCCTTACATAATTATGTCTGATATATATGATTTCACTAAAACCTAAAACAAAATTGAGATATTTTCTGCACCAAAAATTACCATGAAAAACTTCATGAAATCATTTACCAAATAATTATGTTCCAAATGTATCTTGGTTAATGTAGAAATAATTTATTTACTCCAAAGATCTTCCACTTTATTTTTGTTTCAACATGTTAATGAATTATGAAATCCTAGTCCTTGATTAATCCCAGCCATATCCTACATATCATGATCATTTATTTTTGAGTGAATATATATTTCAATCATTTGGGATCAGTATGTATTACACAATTTATGCCATACATATGATTCCTTCACATTTTTAATGAAAAAAAAAGAAAAAACCAATTTCAAAATCACGTGTACTGTAATTTAAATCATTATGTTCCAACTTCCAAGAAGAAAAATAAATAAAAAATCCTAATTCATTGTGACAAAAAAAATTCCATTCAATGATTGCACAATGTAGATAATAAATTCACGGTTTCTTGATTGCATGGCCAATAATGTGGAGTTTTCAAATCACGTTATATGTTCTTGTAAATAATTCACATATTATTTTTTCTATTTGAAAATTATTCTATTATGTAACATCCCAGGTAAATAAGGAATAATACATTTTCATATTTATTAATATTTTAGAATTAAATATAAATTTTACTTTAATGGGTTTGCTATGTTCGATATCGTACCTGATACGCAACAAAGAGTTTCTTTGAAATCTTATGTTGCACACAAGTAATAAAATAATATTATTATAAATGGTAGTTAACACATAGACGTTGTATTGGCAGGAATGGATGGAAATAACTAAAATATGATTATATATGTTTTTTTAAATGTTTTTACATTAATCCAATTAATGATAAAGGATTAAAATATGAAAAGAATTCAATTCTAGGCATTTATACCAAAATTTTCACTAAAGGTTCACTTATCACATTTTGATGGAGAACCGTCATTAAATATAGTTTTGGTCACTCTTATACATTCTATTGGACCAAATAGAACTCTTTTTTATAATCGGGACATCAAAATTTACTTTGTGTAAATTTTTGGTATTTTTCTGATAAAGTTCAATTTTTAATGAATAGTGAAAAATGTTGTATTTTAATTCAAAAACTATTTTTAGTATAATTTATTTATATGATTATATTATCTTTTAAATTTGTTTTAGAGATGAATTATAATATATTTTTACCATTTAATACAATAGCGGTCATTGGAATTAATATCACTTTGAAATTGGACTTAAACTAGTGTCAATCTTTTGATACTTATTGTTTCATAAAAACGCGCTATTTGCTATGACAGCGAGAATTAATTATTAAATTAATTAATGAAAATTATATGTTTTTAATTTTTTAAAATAGAGTTTATATTTTAATTGGAAATATCAAATATATCTTAGGGTGATGTTTTGGTATTTTTCTGAAAAACTTCAGTTTTTGATGAATAGTGAAACCACTAAGTGGTACTTAAAAAAATTATTTTTCGTTTAAAAGAAATTTTACCAACTCTGTGTTTTGAATTTCAAAAATTCAACATACATGGTTTTCCTTAATAATTAAAATGTGGTTCAATTGGATTAAAATAATTTTTTGGTGAATAGTAACTTTAATGTTTTTTAATCGCGATTAGAGGTAATTAGTGTAGTTTAAGGTAAAAATATTGTTTTAATTATATGAAATGACCTAAACTCAAGCTCTATCCTTATTGGATGTGTCATGGCCTACCAAGACAATCCATGGGTCAACTTGGGGACCTCATGGAGCCACTTTGGTAGGAAAATGACATTTATAACTTTTTATTTAAAGTTAAAATTAAAATGTCACAAACATGAGTTATTTTACTACAACAATTCTTAAATGGGGTTATACAAGTCATATTTTTGACTATAAATATTAATTATAAAGCTAAAAATATTTCCTACGTCATGATATTTGTTTCATAATTTTTAGACATTATATAAATTAAATTAGTTATGACACCATGATGATGCATCGATTACCTCATTATTTAATGATTTAAATAAAATGAAAAGATATTGTAAAATCTAAGACCTACACATGTCAAAAACCTATTTTATGGGTGGATATAGAAATATTATCAAATAATCCTCTAAATATATAATTTTGGGACCCTTTTTATCCAAAAATCATTTTATAATAAAGTATCTTCTCTTAACATTCCAAGAGTGCCCCTCCTCTCCTCTTATAAAAGGCCCCCATCTCTACCACCTTACCCACAATTCCAAAGCCTTTGGCTCAGCAAAACCCTGCCCATTTTGTCTCTAGAAATCCCTCTATTACTCCTATAAGCCTCACTTATGGCAGAAGTCTTCCCAAGGAAGCCTTTGATCTCAAATAAAAAAGGGTTACCCGATTTAAAGGTAGTGTCTTCTCTTGTGTTCTTATGTTTTATTTTGCTTCTTCAACCCCATAAACTCTATTTATTCATTTATTTTGTAACAAAACCAGTATCTTACATATACTAGGATGTTTTTATAATATGGATTCGAGCTACACATACACACACCTACGTCTAATGGTTAAAGAACATAATGTTTCTGTGGATGGTTACTTTCTGCCTCACGAAACAAGGATTGTTCAACACTCATATAACACCTTAAAAGGAGAACATTAAGATGAAACTATATATATATATGATATATAATATGTTTATGTTTTACTTAGCCTTCTGTATTTTTCATTTGTGTCAATTCTTTATGGTTTCCATTGTGGTTAAATGCGATAAATTCATTTTAGGAAATGCGGACTACCGCCCCCTCAAAGTGATTTGATTCATTAATGCCATATGTGGGATGTATAAATGATAGATTTAAAGTTATTATACATGATGTTATACAGGAATTATAATACAACTTTATATCATTATTATTTCATTCCATTAAATTATGAGATAGAAATGAAAGTAGCGTTCATGCGTACGTACGACTTACCGTCTCCATTAACGGTGCATTTCATTTCTTATCACCAAATGTAATGTACTATTATAAGTACATATATATAATGGATATATATGATATATGTTACATCTAAATGATTAATATAATTCTGGAATTAAAATATACATATCTCTCATTTAGTTTTAATTCCATTAATATGACATAGAAATGATAGTAGCATTCATGCGTATGTACGAATTATCGTCTCCATGAATGGTACATTTCATTTTTAATCTCCAAATGTTTTGTAAAATTACAAGTACATATATATAATGGTTATATATTATTAATATATTACTTATAAATGATAGATATATTTCTGGAATTATAATATATATATGTCTCATTTTTTTTAATTCCAATAATATGAAAAAAAATGAAAGTAGCGTTCATGCGTACGTACGGCCTACCATCTCCATGAATGGTGCTTTTAATGTTTTATCTCCAAATGTTTTGGAATAGTATAAATTGAATATATGCTGGATATATATGATATATATGATATCCAAATCATGAATGTCATTCTGTATATAATTAATCTTTGAAGACACGAACAACATGTAATTGTAAGAAGTCCACTTACGACTTAAGAACCATATATCAACAAAACAAACATTATTAACATAAATGATTAAATAATGTTTATAACATGGAAAAAATTGATATAAAAGGAATAATAAACATGAAAAAGGTTCTTAAGCAAGTAGAAATTAACTCATGTTTATTATTCAGGATGTTAATCAACGATCGAGTCAAGTCAGACCCGAGGTAAGGGGACATCTTAACCCAATTTTCGTTCTTTGGGTTAATCTCCTACATTCAAATTATGTCATAATATTATTACGTACTTTCTTGTATTTGTACATTATTTATGTGTACTTATATTGAATACATATAATAGATCTATTTTATTTAAAAATGATCTTTGTAAGGGACTTCGTCTCAATCTCCTTTCATTGAGGCATATTTTGTTTTATACACAACTTTGTTTTATACAGTGTATAAAACCCTTTGATTTTTATTTTTATTCAAAAGGAATCTTTTAATACGAAGCGTTTTACTAAATGAAAAAAAGAATGTTTCTTTTAACGTACGCGGTGACAACGACCTTTTTCGCCACAGCGAGTATTATTTGGTCTTTGGCTTCCTCAACAAGCCGTAATGTTTTTTAAAATGAAATAAATACCATATACTATTTTATGTATTTTGCTATTGAAAATGGTTTTTATAATGGATTTTTTATGTCAATATATTTAAGTGATATATTGTGATAAATGTGTGGAAATGTTTTCTTTCCATTATATTTGTTTTATGAATTTATAATGGTACTTGGACATTTGACGGGTGGTTACGTGATAAACCATATGATGGGTGGTGCCGTGAATACCAGACGGGTGGTTACTTTATAACGTCCAATGCATTGGGTATGGAATTCGTCTGTATGGCTATTCCATTAAGTGATATGTGAGGAAGTCGACCGTATGGTTATTTCATTTATGTATGTTTATGTCCCAAGTTACCATTATATATTATGTGATCTTCATATTGGTTTTATGGTAATATTTTGGTTACAAAAGGGTATGTAATGATATTTTATTCAGTGAAGAGTTTTTACTACATCATAAAGGTGAAAAGTATTACATTGATAAATTATAAATGGTTTACTTGTTGTTTTGATAAAATAATAGTTTTCATTCTTTGTGTATCTCATACTGAGCTTTTTAGGCTCACCCCATGTTTTTTTTGAAATGTTTTTCATAGGAATTAATGTTGAATAGAGTCAATGATGGGATCAAGGGAAAGTCATTCTATATAAATAGGGAACTAAAATTTTTTCTTTTTAAGAGTTTTTATTCTATGGAAACCTAGTAGAAGTGTCTACATGTAATCTTTTGAGATGTAATAGTTATGAATTAATTATCTAAAACTCTAAACCTAAAAATATCCTCAATGTGAATTATTCATTTAATTCAATATTATGTATGGTTTAAGGCTGGGGCATTATAGTTGGTATCAGAGGTCATTCTAGACAACATTAGGAGTTAGAAAATTGTGAAATTATAAATTAATTTATGGTATGATTGAAATGGTATAGCATTTAAAGATTACGATGTTGCTTCTCCTAAGATATTTATTTGTTAAGAATAGATTTTCGTATAGGAAACAAAACATATTTTTTGGGAAGGAATATAGAGGGAAATGAGCTTTCAAATCAGTATCCTGATATGGTCAGAATCAGAACTAAATAGTTTGTTGCAGTGATGGCTCAGTTGAATCAGGTTACTACCGAAGGAGTTGAAAAGAAGATTGGTGAATGCTCTAGTTTTGGCACTGCCTTCCAGGAATGGTGGCTTTGTTATCTACAGTGATGCTTCATTGAACGGACTCGAATGTGTCCTTATGCAGAATGATCATGTAATTGTATATGCCTCACGTTAGTTGAAAACACATGAGGCAAATTACTGTACACATGATTTGGAATTAGCTACTGTTGTTTTTTCTCTAAAAATTTGGAGGCATCATTGGTATGGAGTAAAGAGTGAAATATATACTGATCACAAAAGTTTAAAGTATATATTCACTCAGAAAGAATTGAACATGAGACTGAGGAGATGGCTAGAAATAATCAAGGATTATGATTGTACAATTCATTACCATCCTAGAAAAGAAAAAAAGTGGCTAATGCTATGAGTCGAAAAAGTAATGCTTCATTTACCATGCTACGTTCGGAACGAGATCCTTTGGTTTTTTATTTGTTGAACTTTGGAATGGAAGTTTTTTGTGCAGGAAGTCCTTCTGTTTTGTTTTAGATATCAGTGAAATCATCTATATCAGACAGAATAAAGCAAGAATAGAAGCAAGACAGTGAGTTGCAGAAAAAGGTAGAGCTGGTTCAGAATTGTATGTTACCTGAATTCAACATTGATAATGATTGTGTTTTGAGAATTGGGAAGGGATTGTGTGTGACTTGTTATTAACAGTTGAAGAGAGAATTGTTATGTGAAGCTCATAGTTCTCCATTTTCAGTTCATCCTGGCAGTACTAATATTTACAGAGATCTGCGAGACTATTACTGGTGGGACGGAATGAAAGGAGATATTGCTGATTTTACTTTGAAGTGTTTGACTTGTCATCAGGTTAAACCTGAGTAGTAGTTACCGAAAGGTATGCTTCAGCCTTTACCAATGCAATAGTATAAATGGGAGAATATATCCATGGAATTCATTGTGGGATTGCCGAAGACACCTCAAGGTAATAATGCAATCTGGGTTATTGTTGATCGTTTGACTAAATCTGCTCATTTCCTTGCTATACGCGAAACTTTTTACATAGATCAACTTTCCCGTTTGTATCTTAAAGTGATATTTAGGTTACAGGGAGTTCTTATCTCTATTGTGTCCGATCATGATCCCAGGTTTACATCTATTTTTGGAAGGGCTTTCAGATGTCGTTGGGTACTAAATTAAATTTTAGTACAGCATTTCATCCGCAATCTAATGGGCAGTCAGAATGAACAATTCAGACATTAGTGGATATTCTACGTGCTTGTTCGATGTATTATTATGGAAGTTTGGGCCACCATCTTTATTTGGTTGAGTTTTCTTATAATAATAGTTTTCATTCTAGTATACAGATGGCACCATTTGAGGAATTATATGGGAAGCGGTGTCGAACTCCAGCTTTTTGGGATGAAGTATGTGAAAGGAAGCTGATGGGACCAGAATTGGTAGAAGAGATGGCAGAAAAAGTTCAGTTGATTCAGAAACACATGAGAACAGCTCAGAGAATATAGAAAAGTTATGCGGATAACCAGAGGAAGGATCTATCTTTCGAGGTAGGTGATCATGTTTTTCTCAAGGTTTCTCCATGGAAAAGTGTGATGTGATCTGGTAAGAAAGGAAAGATGAGTCCAAGGTTCATTGGACCATATGAAATTCTAGAGAAAGATGGATCAGTTGCATACTGAGTGGCTTTACATCCGAGTTTATCTCAGCTACATAATGTTTTTCATGTTTCGATGTTGAGAATGTATATGCCAGATTCATCTCATGTTTTGAGCCCAAAGGTAGTTCAGTTGGAATAGAATCTCTCTTATGAAGAACAACCAGTCCAGATTCATGACCGAAGAGAGAAAATGTTGCAAAAAAATATAATTCACCAGGTAATGGTTTTGTGGAAAAACTATATTGTTAAAGAGGCAACATGGGATTCTGAAAATGCTATGAGGGATAAATACCCCCACTTATTTTGATAAGTGAATAAAATTGTGAGTACGCAATTCCCAAAAGGGGGGAAGGATGTAGCATCCTAGTTAAATAAAGAATAATACATTTTCATATTTATTAATATTTTCTAATTAAATAATAATTTTACTTTAAAGGGGTTGCTATGATCGATAGCGTACCTGATATGCAACAAAGAGTTTCTTTAAAATCTTACGTTGCACACTAGTAATAAAAAAATATTATTTTAAATGATAGTTATCATGTAGCTGTTGTATTGGAAGGAATGGATATAAATGACTACTATATTATTATATATGTTTTTTAAATGTTTTTACATTTATCCAATTAATTATAAAGGCTTCAAATACGAAAAGAATTCAATTTTAGGCATTTATACACTAATTTTCACTAAAGGTTCACTTATCGCCTTTTGATGGAGAACCGTCATTAAATATAGTTTTGGTCACTCTTATAAATTCTTTTGACCCAAATAAAACTCTTTTTTAGAATCGCGAAATCAAAATTTACTTTGTGTAAATTTTTGGTATTTTTCCGATAATGTTCATGTTTTAATGAATGGTGAAAAATTTTGTATTTTAATTCAAAACCTCTTTTTAATCTAATTTATTTATATGATTATATTATCTTTTGAATTTGTTTTAGAGTTTAATTAGAATATATTTTTACCATTTAATCCAATAGTGGTCGTTGAATTAATTATACATTATAATTTGACTTAAACTAGTGTCAATCTTTTGATACTTATTGTTTCATAAAAACACGCTATTTGCTCTGACAGCGGGAAATAATTATTAAATTAATTAATGCAACTTATATTTTTTGAAATTTGAAAAATAGATTTCATTTTTGAATTGGGAATATCAAATATAGCTTAGGGTGATGTTTTGGTATTTTTCTGAAAAACATCAATTTTTTATGAATAGTGAAACCACGAAGTGGTACTTAAAAAATTGATTTTTCGTTTCAATGAAAATTTACCACCTATGTGTTTTGAATTTCAAAAATCCTACACACATGGTTGTTATTAAGAAGTAAAATATGGTTAAATGGGATTAAAATAATTATTTGGTGAATAGTAACTTTTATGTTTATTAATCGCGATTAGAGGTAATTACTGTAGTTTAAGGGAAAAATATTGTTTTAATAATATGAAATTACATAGACAAATGTCCTAACCTTATTGGATGTTTCATGGACAACCACGGAAATCCATGGGACATCTTGGGGACCCCATGGAGCCACATTGGTAGGTAAATGATAGTTATAACTTTTTATTTAAAGTTAATATTAATATTTCACTAACATGAGTTGTTTTACTAAAACAATTCTTAAATGGGGTTATAAAAGTAAACTTTTTTACTATAATTATTAATTAGAAAGATAAAACGATTTCCTACATCATGATAGTTTTTTTATAATATTTAGACATTAAATAAATTAAATTATTCATGTCACCTTGATAATGCATCGATTACCTCATTATATAACGATTTAAATAAAATGAAAAGATAATGTAAAATCTAAGACCTACACCTATCCAAAACCTATTGGATGGGTGGATTTAGAACTCTTATCACCGTATACTCTAAATATATAATTGTGGGACCCTTTTTATCCGAAAATCATTTTATAATAATGTATTTTTTTCTTAACATTCGAAGAGTGCCCCTCCTCTCCTCTAATAAAAGGCCCCCACCTCTACCACCTAACCCTCACTTCCAAAGCCTTTATCTCGGCCAACCCAGCCAAATTTTTCTCTCCCCATCCCTCTATTACTCCTAGAAGCCTCACATTGGGCAGATGCCTTCCCAAGCAAGCCTTTGAGCTCAAATAAAAAAGAGTTACATGATTTAATGGTAGTGTCTTCTCTTGTGTTCTTATGTTTTATTTTGCTACTCCAACCCCCTATACACTTTTTATTCGTTTCTTTTGTAACAAAAAAAGTATCTTACATATACTAAGATGTTGTCATAATAAGGATTCGAGGTACACTTACACACACCTACATCTAATGGTTAAAGAACATACTGTTTCTGTGGATGGCGAATTTCTGCCCCACGAAACGATGATTGTTCAAAACTCATATAACACCTTAAAATGTGGCCATTAAGATGACACTATATTTATATATGATATATAATATGTTTATGTTTTACTAAAGCTTATGTATTATTTATTTTTTGCATACCTTTATGGTTTCCATTGTGGGTAAACCCAATAATTTCATTTTAGGAAATGCGGACTACCGCCCCCTCAAAGTGATTTGATTTGTTAATGCCATATGTGGGACGTATAAAGTATGGATTTAAAGTTATTATATATGATGTCATACTGGAAATGCGGACTACCACCCCCTCTAGGAAAGATGTATTTCATTTCTTATCACCAAATTTAATGTACTATTATAATTAAATATATATAATAGATATATATGATGTATGTTACATCTAAATGATTAATAAAATTCTAGAATTATTTTATACATATCTCTCATTTAGTTTTAATTCCATTAATATGACATAGAAATGAATGTAGCATTCATGCGTACGTACGACTTATCGTCTGCATGAACGGTACATTTCATTTCTTATCTCCAAATTTTATGTATAATTATAAGTACAAATATATAATGGATATATATGTAATATATTACATCTAAATTATGGACATATTTCTATAATTATAATATATATATATATATGTCTCATTATGTTTAAATTACATTAATATGACAAAAAATGAATGTAGCATTCATTCGTACGTACGACCTACCGTCTCTATGAACGATGCGTTTAATTTTTTATCTCCAAATGTTTTGGAATATTATAAAATGAAAAATTCTGGATATATACGATATATATTATATCCAAATCATGAATATCATTCTGGATATAATGAACCTTTGACCACATGAACAACACGTAATTGTAAGAAGTCCACTTTCGACTTAAGAACCAAATATCGACAAAACAAACATTATTAACATAAATGATTACATAATGTTTATAACATGGAAATAAGTGATATAAAAATAATAATGAACATGAAAAAGGTTCTTAAGAAAGTATAAATTAACTCAAGTTTATTATTCAGGACGTTAAAGAATGATCGAGTCAAGTCGGACCCGAGGTAAGGGAACTTCGTAACCAAATTTTCGTTCATTGGGTTAATATCCTATATTCAAATTATGTCATGATACTATTATTTCGTATGTTGTATTTTTACTTTCATTATTTTTACTTATAGTGAATACAGATAATATATCTATTTTATTTAAAAATTATCTTTGTAAGGGACTTCGTCTCAATCTCATTTCATTGAGGCATATTTTGTTTTATACACAACATTGTTTTATACGGTGTATAAACCCCTTTGAATTTTAATTTTATTCAAATGGAATCCTTTTATACGAACCGTTTTACTAAACGACAAAAAATGAATGTTTCTTTTAATGTACGCAGTGACAATGGCCTTTTCCACCACTGCGAGTATTATTAAGTCTTTGGCTTCTTCAACAAGCCGTGATGTTTTTAAAAATAAAATAAATACCATATACTATTTTATGTATTTTGGTTTTGAAAATGGTTTTTATAATGTATTTTTTATGTTAATATATTTCAGTGATATATTGTGATCAATGTGTGGAAATGTTTTCTTTCCATTATATTTGTATTATGATTTTATAATGGTACTTGGGCATTTGACAGGTGGTTACGTGATAAACCATATGATGGGTGGTGCCGTGATTACAAGGACGAGTGGTTACGTTATAAACTCCAATGTATTGGGTATGTAAGTCAGACGTATGGCTATTCCATTTAGTGATATGTGTGGAAGTCGACCGTATGATTATTCCTATTAAGTATGTTTATTTCTCATGTTACCTTTATATGTTATGTGATCTTTATATGGGTTTTATGGTAATATTTTGGTTACAAAATGGTAAGTAATGATCTTTTTTTCAGTGATGAGTTTTTACTACTTCATAATGGTGAAAAGTATTACGTTGATAAAGTATACATGGTTTACTTATTGTTTTGATAAACTAATAGTTTTTATTCTTTGTGTATCCCTTATTGAGCTTTTTATGCTCAACCGATGTTTTTTTAAATGTTTTTCAGAGGAGTTAATGTGGAATAGAGTCATGGATGGGATCAAGGGAAAGTCATGCTATATAAAACATGTAACTAGACATGTTTCTTTTTAAGAGTTTTTATTCTATGGAAACATAGTAGAAGAGTCTACTTTGTAAACTTTTCAGATGTAATAGTTATGTCCCAATTCTATAAAACTCAAAAACTGAAAAGATCCTAAATGTGAATTATTCATTTAATTTAATATTAAGTAAGGTTTAAGGTCAGGGCCTTATACATTATGTGTTAACATAGTTAGTGGGATAAATATGAAAGAATAGTTTTCAACAATTGATTGATAATTACTCCACTAATCCAAGAATAATATGAATATTATTGATATTGGAAGGACATGGACACTCTTCAACATCTTTTTTTAGAAGGATAATGAAATATTCCATATTTAGAAATATTATGACCAAGGAATGATATTTATTACAAACAAATTTCACCCTTACTAAACATTCCATGTAGTTTAACTACCATTAATGAATTCAAAACAATAAAAAACGACTTTCATTTCCCATATAACTTTTAGAATATTCTGAAATATTATCTTCAAAAAAAAAATGATTCTATAAATAGATGAAAGTATCCATTCATGATATTTATAAATTCCTCAAGGTAATTAGATAACCAAAAATATGTAACTACAAACTCATAATTCCAATATCTCTTTCAAAATGATTTATTAGGAATGTCATCTACCTTCACCTTCAACTGGAGGTAACTGGACCTCAAATCAATCATCAAAAAATACTTATCTCTCTAGAGCTGATAAAAAAAAATCATCGATATGAGGTAATATATACTTTTTCTTAATAGTGATAATATTCAATGCTATAAAATCGATATAAAATCTTGTAGAACTATATTCCATTTTCAAATACAAAATATGGGCTCCCCATGTTGAAGTGCTAGGTCAAAAGAAACATTTATCAAAGAAATTATTGCGAAAATTTTTTCTATTACACCAATTATACTTGATCCATTCAATAAGGAGATTTTGACATAGGCTTCAAATCATGCATTAAATCAATAGAAAATTCAACATCCCAATCAATAACAATATCATGAAACACACCAAGAAAGAAATCTATAATTTCATTCACTACTAGAATTTCAATAATGAAAAAATGATTCATTCATTTAAAAAAAAGAGCTGGATAACATTCACTAAAATATTTAATCAATGTCTCTGCACCATAGTTTATCTTCAATGTTATGTAATCACTAAATAAAAATTTCATGGGTGTGTAATCTATTTTAGAATTATATAATTTTAAACAATCCATACCCAAATGACATCAAATTTCACAATGGGAAGTTCAAAAATATTTGTAGGAAATCCAATCCAATTAATGATTAGAGGAATAATGTCATAAATCATGGTTTCTTCAATAATTCCACCTAGAGTTTCTATAAAATATTATATATAAAATTCTGGAAGTGATCTCTCTAATATCCTTTCTATTCTCATTGAACTATATGAATGTTCCAATCTATAGTCAAATATTGTACTGAAATATTTTGAAAGAAACTCGTAACATACCGGTAACCGCTTCATTTGATTGTCCCATAGCTACATAATTGTAGAAAATGAATTTTCTATTACCTTATGCTTTTAATATAGATGGTTTCCAACCACGAGAATGAAATACAGACACACATTGGCATAATTATCTAACTCATTGCAACTAAATCAACATACTATTGAATTTTTAATGCATTCTAGGTCATCTCCCATGTTGTCATGTGATTATGACTAATCTTACCACATCAAAAGAAATTTCCATATTTTGAGAGACATTCTCCGGATTCCTTTCACCACACTTATCAGTAAATGAAAATTTAGCTTTCATACCTCCAATATTCTTTGTTGAATGATTTCCCATATCTTTCCAACTGAATATTATATTTTTCATGCTCTTATGGAATACATGATCATAATAAAACAACTTTTCTACCCTCTTAAGGAATCAGACATGATTCTCATAGCTTTTGAACACATGAGATATTAATTCACTGCAATATTTTTTATTTAATCATGATTAAACATTATTTATCTAACTCTCAATTTCCCAGATATAATTTGGAACATACCTTGAAAAATATGTAAAATTTTCATCATAGGCATCCCAAAAATAATCCTCCATTTTTCCTAATTCCAAAAATATATTTTCCATCCAATGAATAAAAACCAATGAAAAATAACTCACCATGAATATATTCTTAAATTCATCCCATTCCATGGAATCAATCTCGTTACATCCTATGATATTTTTAACCATGGACCATAATAGAACCTGTTCACCATAAAAATGATAAACAAAAAGACTATCCATTTGATTTCCTGAACATCCAATTTCATCAAAAATATTTTCTATTTCTGTAATCAACTAGTCACCTTGAATAGGGTAAGATGATCATTTGAATTATGGGTAACATTTCCTTATAAAATTCTCTATTAATAACATATTCAATCTTGGTTGATATAGTTGATCTTGTGGCAGGTCACTACCACCATCTATTGTCTTAGTCAACTAATCCATCACCTCAAAAACTGCTCAACTCTAATTACCCCCAAATCATGATGCTAATTTGGAAGATTGTTTTCCACTATATGACTTACTAGTATAAGTACCATGTTTCAAAAATGATAAACCATTCCGAAGAAACATATCTTAGTCACAAAAACCATGTAATACTCAAAAAATATATCATTTAAATTTTTAAATAATGTAAAAAAATAATTTATTGTTTTTCTTTTTACAAAATTCTAACTCCTGTTGTCATCTAAACCATCCTCTGATACAAAATATAAGGCCCCATCTTTAACCAATAATTAATCATGAGTTTATTAAATATTTTGACATTCATTCACATCTAGTATCCTTTAATGATTATATCATTAGTGAATTAGGACATAACTCATAAGTACAAACTAAAAAATTATATTGTAGACACATATACTCACAAACCATTTTTCATTAAAAAATGTTTAAAAAGGAACATGACTACATTTCATGTTTAAACATTATAAATATTTCTTAATCTAATCCTGATCTCTTGTCTTCTTTAAATCCTATGAAAAAAATTCCAAACATGGTATGGACATATAAATATCTATAAGGGGTACACAAATAATGAAAAATATTAGACATAAGAAAACATGAAAACCATTAATACATTATTAAATTGTAAAACTTTTCAGCATTACGAAGTATTAATTACAGTTAAATTAATATAAACTCATTTATTTACCCATTTTGTAAACATGATATTACCTAAAAACCCATATAATGAAACAAATATAATATAAATGTAACATGGTACATAATCATACATAAATAGTCTAACCATATGGATAGCTTTTACACATACCACTCAATCAAATGGAATAGCCTTACGACCGACTTCGAGACCCAATGTATTATATGTTATAATGTAACCTCTAGTCTATTGGTTTATCATTGAACCTAACATCTAGGGTTCATCATGTAACATACCATCATTGGTTTATCATGTTTACACTCTTTAAATTTCCAAGTACCATTACCTAGTCACAACACATAATAAATTTCAATTATCATAATTTTACTCATAAAAACTCATTTTAAATCATTTGAAATCATATCAAGATATTGAAATATTAAATCTAATTTCAATACCATTTGTCATATAGAGACACCCAAAAATGGAAAATGGTATTTGTTTTCTTTTAAATACATTAAGTCTTATAGAGGTTGCCAAATATCAAATAATAGTTACATTAGTAGAGCTTTTTTTTGTCGTCGCATATGTTACAAAACATTACTTCTATAATTTTCCCATGAAGGTAAAACACTTCATATAAAATTATTCCTTCTGAAATCCATTGAAGCAATTAAATTTCAATGGGGTTTATTATACACTATATAAAATAATGTTAAGTATAACATCAGAATAAGCCTCAATGAAAGGAAATTGTGATGAAGTCCCATACCACGAGTCTAACTCCTCTCATTAAGAATTTTTATTATTGAATAATAATAATCAGATAAATATGAATTTATTGAGAACCATTTTCATGTTTATTATTTATTTTATATTTATTAGTTCCATGTTAAAATACATGCATAATTTGTTATGTTTGTATCAGACTTTTTGTCAATATTTAGTACATGAGTAGAAAATGAACATGGTTTTATGATAGTAGTCCAAGTGGTCATAATTAAATCATCTCCAGAATAATATCCCTGACATTATTATCATTTTTATACAAAAAGTATCCCCTTACTTCAAACCATGAACTTTTTTTATGGAAAATGAACAATGTTATGTTCATGGAGAAGATAATTCATACATATTCGTGGGTAACATTTTCCATTTTCCATTGATCAATATATAAAGAAGATAAGTATTATTTTACCATTACAAAATGATACTAACATAATTAATATCATATTATTAATTAAAATATATATTTATATATATTTTTTAAATGATATTATGTATAAAAATGAGTCACATAGCTTTGTGGAGGTGATATTTCACACATACGAATGAACTACATTATCATTATTACACAGATGGAATGTAAGGTTGTAATAGATATATGAATATAAAATTATGAGTAAAATTTCATTAATATCAAATGTAAACTTAAATTCCATTCTTATAACAAGTAATGGTAGACGTTTATGAAAAACGAAATAGATCGGTTCGTAGAGGTGATAGATCACACATACACACAAATGATTACTTCCATTCCAATTTAATGGTAGTGGATATTTATTTAGCTTAATATATTAGAATAATAACATATAATTAAATTGATTATAATATACTAATTATTTCATCATGGATAAAGACTATTTTAAAAATGTGGGAAAATAAATAAAATAGAAATACATTAATAAAATGATATATCTTCTTTGGATGATCTAAATTGAAGAACAACATAACGACACTAAAGATGGTGTTCTTCCAAAGATTAGTCCTCCATAATGAGGATAGGAAATACATTAAGGGTATTTTTTATCTTGGTTAAATCGACTGTTTATGGAATTGAGATTAATTAAAAATGGCCACTTGGCAGATCCGGCTTCAATCATAAAATGTAATATGGGTTTTAGGGGGAGGATGGGGAGGAAGGACTACTCCTTGATAACTCCTCCTATGGAGACCTGCCCTGAAAAGAAGGTGTCTGACAAGAAGATTTCCATAGAGGCACATAACCATTATGAAGATTGAGGTACAGGTTGATCATCCCCTGGTTTTGTTGTTATGTTCTGAAGACCATGTGATTGAACAAACATTATTTCTCAACACAACTTAGGAGTATGCAGCTCAAATGATGGGGAGTTCTCTAGATGTTACTATCATTGAGGGGAAATATTCATCTATTCACAAAGATGACTCAGTTTTTTTAGGAGGTTTCAAGTAGGCATGATCAAGGAAGTGGAGTACATTCATTCTAGGGACAAGCAGGCCTCAAATTTTGAGAAGATGAAATTAGAGGTAGTACACATATAGATTTCATCATTATCATGGGATATATTTAGTGAAAATGATTCAAGAAACATCGGGTTTCCATTTAATTTCTCTATTTATGTTGGTGGTTTTGGTTTGTTAGCTTGATTGAAATGTTTGGACGAGATGTGAAATCTTTGGGACCCTCTTGCTTTTTGACTTTATTGTTAGTTTGGTTTTGTTTCTGGCATTCTAACTAGACCATCTCCGTAGGGGATTAGAGAATGAAGTCTTCAACTGTGCATGACTTTTGGATTTTAATTTTTGAGTGTGTATTGAATTTTCATCAGTTCTGTGCCCGTGCACCTCTGCACAGGACATTCTGGCGAAGGGTCCTCAATCGCTGAAGGCTTGTCAACATGGCATAATTGTTAGGTTGGGGAAGGCACAACTGTTTGATAATGTTGTTTTTGGTTGTTTAGTTAAATTTTGTTGTATCTGACTTATTCCTTAAAAGTTATTTGATAATAAAAAAAGTAATTTTCAGTCAGTCAGGGTTCCTTTTGATAGGAGAGTGGGGACGAACCATTGGAATTAGTAAAATTCTTAAATTAATATAAATTAAATTTTGATCTAAAATCAGTCTAAAATAATTTAGATATGATATAGGTTGATTATAAGACTATATATAATCGTAAAAAAATAATTAGACATATTTTGGATATTTTTTAATCCATATAATTTTTTTAAACCTCTTAACTTTTACAATTTTATCTAGAAATTTAAATTATGAGAGTTAAAATAATGATAAAATAATGTGAAATGACAAATGAATGAGTAATTAATGAAATTTTTTGGGTTATCTATAATTATTTGGTGAAATTTTATTTTTAAAAATTTTATAACGTTTAATTTAATATTTTTTACTTTAAAATACTAATTATGTCAATTTTGATACTATTCATTATATTACTTTTTTAAAAACTCATACCAACATGATTCCTTCGAAAAAATATATTAATAAAATTCTACCAAGTCATAGTAATCTGGATAAGTTGTATATGTAATCAAATTGTTCTTATTATATTTATTTAAATAGTACTAATAACATTTTTTAGAATCATACTTTAATAAATCTATTACTACATAATCATTGTGTCATAAAAAATTGTAATTATTTAATTATTAAAATTTATAAATAAATTACAATGATGTAGGTAGTAAATTTATATTTATATAGACTATTCATATTCGAAAAAATCACTTATATACACCCATATTAAATTTTTTTAGCAGTACGAAACATGATTGTGACATAATTTCCTTTAATTTAGATTAAGTGGTATAAATATCACAATCAAACCCAGGTTCATTACAAAGGGAATATTTGTTTCCTAAGGAATGTATTGGATGAAAATAAACAATAAAATAATATTATTACATGTGTCAGGGTAGTTTTATATTGTTATAACATTAATCTTAACTTTAAATACCCTATTTACCATTAAGCATGGTAAATAAAATAATGAAGTAATTATTCCCCAAAAAATCTTTTCACACTATTGGAACAAATTATTCATATTCATTAAAACCATGCATGTTTTGTTTTTATAATTCAGTACAATGATCTGGTATAATAATAATTAAAAAATTATCCAATTATCATAATTAAAAATCATTTTTCATGAAAAACATTCAAAAGTTCACTTAGTATTTCTATTCAATTATAATATGAAATTTCATTACATGAACTTAATTGAATTAAATTAAATAATTTAATCTATTTATGCTTTAAAACTATATAAATGAAAACTATATGTATATAAATAAATAAGTCGAAATAGCAATTTTGAATAAAAATGCAGTTTATTTCAATATTTATTAAAACATTGTATTTTTATCCAAAAAAATCAATTAAAATAAATTTTTATTCCATAATTCCAAATAAGAAATTTATTTTTTTTCAACTAAAACTTATAAATGTGATAAAATCTAGATTTAAAAAGGGTTCACCATAAAAATTTAGTAGATCTAACTTTTAAAAAATTATAGTATTTTATTCTTATGATAATATTTACTATAATTTAAATCATATAATATATATTGAAAGAAATTAAAAATATTTAATAATATAGAATAAACATAATATTGTTAGTTATGTCATTCCCACCAATACAACATATATCCAATAACTACAATTTTAATTAATAATAACAATAATATAATTATTCAATATAACTTAGTCCGGTGTGAAACATAAGATTTCCGAGAAACCCATTTCTATGTGTTGATATGTTATAAAACATAAAATCCACATTATAGTAAAATTATTTTCAAATTCATAAATATTAATATAATTGAAAATTAATTTTTCAATAATTAAAATGGTATGTTACACTCAGATTGAATTGTTTATCTCTTCTCACATCAGAGGTATGATCTTTAGTATATAATGATCAATTAAGGATCTAATTAGCATATATGATTATAGTTTAGTTTAATATTTAATACATACAACCCATAATTTCCCTAAACTATTGAATAATACCTATAGATCTATAAACTATCCAGGACTTGTCTCTATGTAGTTTTTTAAATGATGTTATTCTTTCTTCCTCCTTGATCAGCAATGCACCATTATGATAAAAAATATTACACATATAGTTCATATTTTCATACTCTAATCTACTGAAGAACCATCACCTTATTATAAATATTGGCCTATATTGGTTAACTACATAAAAAACCATGTCATACATAAATTACATTCATAAAAAAATGTATTGATTGGTGTTTATGGTGGCATGTGAGTAAAAATGAGAGATAAAAAATGTTCCCCCTTATAATGGATCAAGATATAAATAGAACAAATCCAGAAAAATGGAATTTTTTAATTATGTTGCGTCTATATTTACCCCACATCTTTGGGTTCATATGGTCAATATATTCCCATCATTGTGAAATAATAAAACAATACTTATGTAGTAATTGTGGTGAATGCCCTATTTATCATATATATATATATATATATATTTTCCACCCAAACATTATTAACTTATATTATCATTTTTTTAATTATATATATTTCAATACCATTGTGATAATTTTTTAGTTGTTACATCTACTGGTTTAATTTGATATTTTAATATTACAAGAGGTACATTATATTCATGTATATTGGTTCCCTTTCTAGAATACAATTTTATGGTGTTTTATGGTTTGGATATGATAAAGATTATATATATACCATCTATTATTTCCATTATGGATATTTTTCTTAGTTATAATGAATCATATATACAGATTCCCCATTCCCACAGAATGGTTTGGGAGTTTTACCCTGCCATATGTTATTGATTTTATAAAATCATGGGTTATTCCAAAAGAATGTATGCAAAGTATAAACCCTATCTGTATAGGTAAACCATTTTTTATCAATTTTGAAATTAAATTTCACCATTAAATAATTTTTCATATTGGTTTCCTATTATATAAGACTTTTTTATTTTACACAGACACATTAGTATATGATTGGTAGTTAACTATGGGGGTGACAAATTATTAGGTATGTAATGCGCACATACATCTATTTTACAGTTTTAGGAAAAGTGGAGACCCATATTTTTTTGTAAATAATACAAAAATAAATTAAGAATTAGACATATCTAATCATGGATCACAGTGTTTTGATGATCACCATTTTTTATTTTTAGGGAGATCTAGTTGGAGAAGTTTTTCTCATAAAGTGATTCTATGTTGGTGAACATATACATTGGATATTTATTTTTCAGATCTATTTTCACTAAAATGTGTTCCACGGGATTAGCCCAGAAGGCAACATTCGTTCAATAAGAAAACCAGAAAACAATTTCCCAAGAAATACACATAATGGTCTCCATTACGAAGGAAATTCATGAATACCACTCACCCTTGGAAAACACGTGGGGCCTTGACAGGGAGATCTGTGAGTCTAAGAGTGCTATGTGATCATGCTAAAGGATTGAATTAGGGATTCATTAGTAGTAAATAGACACAATCATTCCTGAAGCCCACACATTCTCTGTAAACCATTTCATAACATCGATAATCCCACTTCACATAAAATCCTGGAAATTTCCACCAGAAATAGATGACTTCCTGGCCTTTGGACTTCCTATTTTCTCTAGATTTGTATGGAACCATGAGGATCAAAATGAAATAAAAAATATATCACTCATGGTATCCTAGAATCATGATACTCCCATATAACAAGTTTATAAATACCACCACCCAAGGTGGGGAGGCCATTCAAGAATGAATATACCTTTCATAGAGGTGGAATGAATTTATGAGAGCATGATGGTACGAAAAGAATTATTATTTTGTGAATAAATTCATTTATCAATAATTATTTTATCCTATGGAGGGTCACTATGTTTCATGATGCCACTTCCAAAACAATGAATTTATCCAGTACAAAGTACCTAAGCTTCTCGAAGCATGTCTCTACAATGTCATATGCATGGAGTAGCTCGTATCCTATTCCTATGCATGTTATCTCCATCATATTGTTGTTATTTCATTAAGATCAATTTCAATAAGGACCCACACTTCACATTTACATTTTTCTTTTTATCAAAGGTATGCGAATAACTTTTTCTTATCAATATAGGCATGATAACATAGACATCATGATTGAACACTCCTATATATTTTTCTAACCTGTAATTGAAAAATCCACCCCTCCCTAGGGTAGATTCTATACAATTATGTAATCCCTTATGGTTTGGACTTAGTTTCCCACGTCCGAGCTTCCTGATTTAAAACTGACTACCTCCAACATCATCAATACATGATGTTATGCAATGGCCTTACTCAGTGTAGAAAATGAAGGATAAACCTTTTCATGAGTGACAATGAGTGATATCCTCTATATATGTAACAAAATTATCCACAAGCGTCATTATAACCTCTCGTGAATCCACCATAGAGAAATCCACTAGCCTTTCTTTCAGGTTTCGATACATTTTTTCTTCCATTATTTTCTAGTGGATGAGGTTAAGAGATTGGACAATCACTGAGAATCATTCCACTTACTACACTGACAATAAGAACACTATCTCTTGGGTATTTGACTCTATGGGATGCTTCCATGTATAATCCCCAATACAAGGAATGAGATCCTCCACACATGGAATGAGATCCTCTTTGCGTTATTTCTATATGTAATCCCCTTGTCCTCTATCCCTGGAGAAACATTCATGACATGAATTTCAGGTAATATACTTCCTCTTATTTCTGAAAACCAGCATGAATCACATGAGATTATAGGTTATTCATTAACGTGACACCCATCCTTCAATCACAGGATACTCCACGAATATTACCCTAACCACAGACCCCATTTACATGGGCCACCTCTATTGGTGTAATCCTAAATTCCCCTCTCTAACTACATGGACGTTGATTCTGAATCCCTTGGAACACATATGAATCCTCTTTGAGGACCAATCCAAAAATCCATCCATTCCATCAACTCCATCCAACCCTCCCATAATGCATCATGATTTTATTTGAGCCGCCACATCCATGTAAAATCAAGACACCGATCTTGGCTTCTCCTAGGTGTAAAACCCATCCACATCATAGTTATTCATAACAGCACATGGGATACTTCCTTGGGTATCCACTACCCCATAAATTGAACTACATGGGTTTTTATCGATATCTTCTAAATAGATACATAGGAAGCTAATTTGAGGTTAAATCCAAACCAATGGTATACCATGGTTCCCCACACACCTTCTTTCAATTAAAACCCCTAGATCCACCACCCGTGGTGTCCAAATCAACCTTCATGGTTTGACATCTTCTAATTATGGGTCACAACTCCTGCATTTACCTTCATAAGGTGTTCTGATCCATCAAACTATAAACCAAAAAGGTGTTCCTCATAGATACCTACCTCGTTGATCCTCCTCTACTGGGTAGTCTGATCAATATACTACATCATCAAAAGATGGTAAACTCGTGACCTTTCAATCAACTAATTCATGTTTATCATTTATGCCTGAGGAAAAAATTAGAATACATTCCTTTGGAATAAAATACTCTATGATCAATGTAGGATTTATTGGCATCAATTCAATAGATTCCCCCCCTGAGATTCCCATCTATGAGGATGAATACATGTTACCAAAGATACATTTTCCAGACTTGTCAACGATTCCCAAAATTAGTACTCCCTTGAACAATGGTTTCATCCCAGAAAAGACCACTTAGAATTTGTATTTATAAGAAGAATAATTAACTAGTGTACACAATATTATGGAACCGGTATTTACATTCACGAAAACATATTAATCTATGAGGGTGACCTATAATCAGTGATGAGTTCTAAGTATAAATCCATGGATGTTATAACAAAAATCCCCTCATCCTATACTGATGAATGATAATTCATCTCCATAATGTCTTAGAAATTTTTCCCACTTTTGGAAGTTGGGAATACATGAAAACAATGCAATATATTGAATAATAACATACCAAGTGGTGCACCCTATTGAATGCATCAGAATCACAAATGGTGAACATGCTGTGAAACTCTTATCCTCAACATATATAATTGTAGAATTTTAAAAATATGTAGATAATCATATTGATAGATCTATATATCAGTTTCATGGACCCACTAATAAAATATTGGTCCTGATGGGGATGTCACCAAAAATTGAGGGAATTAACTGTTGGGAATTCCATCATGAGAGATAGTTTTCAAAGATATATATCTCCCAACATGGAATATCATATGATGTTGGGGCTTTGGAATTTTTTAAATATTTTCAATACTAACTGCTTAATAGTACTAATTTTCAAGACCCAAGTAATAGGGAACCAATTTCCTCTCACCCACAGATAAATGGGTAGGAGAAATGACCGCACTATAATAAAGCACAACTGAATCTCTAACATGACGCCACCCATGACAACAACTACTCGGTTCCCATGCCTGATCTCACCCTCACAGATCATACATATGATGGTTATGGATCCCTCGTATAATAGTAATAGAATGAGGGGGTAATTAAAAAAAGATATAATGCATTGTTGAACCTCAATGCCTATGCACCTCACCAACACTGCTACCTCCATGGGCCATGAAAGGAGTCGTTGATCCCTAATCAGAAAACAACCCACTTCTGAAGGCTCCCCCTAGTGCGATCATACAACTCCCTCAAAAAAAACTAAGGATGTAAGGGATTCCAGGGTCACTCCAACCACGACTACCACATGGGATCCACACAATAGGGCACCCACCAAGCATTATCAATTCCACTCATAATTGGTCTATCATTTCCATGAGGATGTGAACTATACCCCTCCTCTACAAGCCCCAATTCATTTGAATGGATATCTAGATATAGTGATATGCTTATGTACTGATGTATCTAATTCAACTAGTCTCTATGTTGAGGATACTTGGTTTACATCTTTTTATTCATTTGTGTTTCCAATGCTTTCACGTTAGTGCGACATTGGGTGTGTTATTATTCTATATCATGCATTGTTTCCATGAATTCCTGATTTCCAAATGTGGGATTGATTTATTAGTCTTTATGGTGATGTATAATCATTGAATGAAATAGTATGATGGGATATATGTTTCTGCTTCCCTGGAATTCTCCTTTGATTTGATGGATACAGTGGTGTCTGGTGTAGTGGTAGGATAGCGACGACCACATGGGTATTAATGAAAATGATAATAGTAGTACTCATGATGTTTATCCTTGTAGTGTATGGAGTTCATTGGTCACTTTTGACGTTTTTGAATATTGAAATGTCTAATAAGGCTAATTTTGTTTATAGGTCCCGCTTTTCATTAATGGAATATTTTAAAATCCAATAAAAATGAATTTTCCTTGAGAAGGTACCCATAATCTCCCAGCTAGGATCGGTACCCCATCCACCTTATAGGTCTATTTAATTAACTCTTTCAACCACTATTGCAATCAATAGCTAGCACAAGCCATCCTATGATGATGTGATTCAATACAAAAAATAAGTGCAAGTTAGAGTTGAGATCCTCTTTGAACCCACAATCATCTTGGATCTCCACCCAATGATCGCAGTATCGATCCATGTGGAGGTCCTCCCGGCTTCATTGAAATCTAGTATAGTATTAATCCCCAGGTCTATGATTATTGATACATAGGTTATCCACATATCATATTCCATCAATGTGAATGTGATCCTCATGCAATTTTCAGCGTAAGTGGAGGCACTCCCCACTTTAACCTCACTCCAAGAAAAGGTGTTGCCTACTACATCAACAACTAGTACAACGGTCCTCCCCATATAACAATATGTCAATATAGAAATCATTCAAATGTAATAAACAGTCATCATGGAGGTCCTTCCCATTCTTCAATCGACCAATGAATATGTACTACATTCATCATCAATATAAAAAGTGTATTACATACACACTCTCATATTAGTAAAAGATATGGTCCTCCCTACTCATACAATCAATGGTATAATGGTCCTCCCCCTATCCCAAGAATCAAAATAATGTGTCCTCCCTGATCCAGCATAAGCCAAAATAGGGTTCCTCTTATACCGAATAATCTCTGAAACCAGAAAAATAATCCAAGGAATGGAAGGAGAATCAATATAACCAATGAAATAACTCCTTGAAAGGACATGTCACTGTCAATCTATTTTGTTTCTCAAATCCCGAATATGAATTTAATTAAATTATAGATCCTTCACACCATCTATCTACATCAAATTACAAAAATGATCCTGTAATAATTACATTTTTCATCCCTATATGTGATATTATAAAGTCATTAAATACATTCGTTGTTAGAAGTAGGTGGATGAATATTTGGATCCCTTCTATGGTCTTTCAGTGAATTAATATCTATCATCTATATTATTTCATCTACCACTACCTCTGTTCATGGAGAATTATAACATAATTTTATATACAACGAACATCCAATAGACATGTCGATGATTTCCACCACCCCCACACATGAGGTGAAGGTAGAAACCTTATCCAATTGGGAAGCGATGATGCATTTCGTACCTCCTCTAAGAGATTCCCTAAATTGTAGATATTAATTAGATTATGAAGTGTCTCCTTCAATGAATATACTACAACCTCATGAATAAGAATATTTTTAAATGCAAATTTCTCTTCCGTAAGTAGTTTTAGAAAAGAACATCCATGATTCGAACCTTGTCATGGAGTAGGGAATATTGTTGGGAACCCCTAATTCGCATCAGTTGTCTATGGTATTTTACCCAAATGAATTTCCTGGCATCGAAATTATAGATTAGCTCACCAATAATGCGGTCACATGCTAACATACGGCCCTTTCGGTTACATGTTTTCACCTATGTGAGTATTAGTTTGTCTATAGATGAACCTATGAACATTCTTACAACATCAATCAATGATGCTGCATATTCATATTTTCATAACTCCTAGTGGCTCAGAACCCTATGTCACTAGACTACCATCAGACCATCCAACAATGATGCATCTATATCATTGCAGTGGTACGCATGATTTTTGATGATGCTTCCATGTATGTGAAGAGCTAGGGCTAGCTCGAATACATTTTTATCCATGTCAGTCCCATCATTTGATAGCCTTGATTTCATTATGATATTGAGGACATGAATTTATGTGTCGTTAAGGTAAATATGGTTATCCTCATGTTCCCCATGTATGGGCACTTCTTTTAAGGATCCAACGTATTGAACTAGCCTATCGAGGACACACAATATTTTGTATACACTAACATAGATGTTCCAGCCCGCCCTCAAAGGTAGGAACCCATCATAGGGGATCCCTCCACATCATTTACCACCATCCAAAATCTCAATAAATTTATGGAACATCTGGAGAATTAAGATATTCCTAATTCCGCATAGAAGACATAGGAGGATCCTAGAATCACTACCCTATGGAATTAGTTTATGGATCAGAATTTGATCATCTTTGGGCTGTATGTAAAATGATACCCATTCCATTGAAACCCCAAAAATAGAACATTATACTCCACTATTGGGGATGTAGGGAAAGCCACAAGTCTATCTTGTCCAGTCACCCCAAATCCTGCCAGGAGATCTTTCACATCATTAATGTGTAGAGATTAGAGATTACGATAATAAGTAATTGTATGCATCGCTAAAATCATCACGTTCAACATGATACCCTTCCTCAAATCCTAGATCAATATTCCCATAAATCTATTCCACGTGTCCCTCCACATGCGACTCAATGATCCATAAAACCTCCATATAGTGTTCATGAGCCAATCAATGCCTTGGTGGTTAGGAATCAACATCAAGATAGGAATGCACTCCACGAATATTCGATTGCAGCACTAACTACTCACCACAATGCACCAGACACACTAAAGGTGGTGATACCACTAGATTGAAAGCCATATCTATCAATTGTAGATGATATTCGAGCACACCCTGATTTCAGAAATCCATCCATCTTCTACTTCAATGGGATGGGTAACTCACTTCAACATCTGGACAACTTAATCATATGGTGCAGACCCATGTTGGGAACTCTTTTGTAGTAGGAGTCCCCCATGATATGATGTTCTTTACAGACATTCAGAATACCTACATTTTTCTAGTACTATCTGCTACACATTGTGTCTATCAAAATATATGAAGACATATATAGGTAGTTTCTCTATCAATTCATCTGAACCACATGAAATAATATTATTTTTGGCCACATCATTTGTATGAAAAATCATGATGATCATGTAAGACATTTTCTCACCTGATGGAAGGCCTCACATATTGACTCTATAATATTCTAACCAAAGAATGGCTATGGATTATGTGCACGGGTAATGTTATGAATAAAATATATCCTTCCCTCATCACTCAAAACATCCCATGAGGCCATCAATAATTCCTTGACAATGATTAAGACATAAAATCAATGCCGCATGACAAGAAGTAATATATATTGGTTCTTCTTGCTCGTATAGAATGTACCGCCTAGGAAGGGACTACTGATGTTATTCCAGTAGAGGTTATTGATCTATAATTAATAATATTGGTATAGCCTCTCCCAATAAATACCTACCAAGAAAATCCTCTCCATGTGAAGTAGCTCATGATCATCTCAATATAACATAGAGATTATAGGTGCCACCACACCATGCACTGCTACCCAGATGGGATAATGTGGATTCAGCCCCTCTCTAGGATCAATCCCATCATCGGTTTCAATCGCCAAGATCTAACTTACCAGAGAGAGAAAAACGAAACCTACTCCATTAAGGATTAATAGATACCTGGTTATTTAAATAGTGCTAGAGAGCAGGGGGTCCTAAGACTCCAAAATACCCAGAAGCCATATGAGTCTAATCACAATGATCACCCTAACTAATGCCCTTAAAACAAAATTATTTCACATGAAATCCATAAATTATATGAGTTCAATGGTTATTACCAATACCACGTGGAAAACGGTGTAGTCATATTGGTCCATGTCCTGGAGTAGGTTAAAATGATATCATGAGATCCTGAGGAAGAAAGAGAAGGTTCTGTTGAATGGAAGAAGGTCTCATATTGTATAACATTAAGTTATGATTCTTTGTTATCCCATAGATTAGTTTGTCATGATCATTGTGTCATCCATAACTGGTTAGTCTAGACTAATCCCCATGTTATCATTTCTTATTATCAGTATGATGCTTCTGCATTGTAATCCATCCTTTCCACGTCTCAGAATAGTATATGAAAAAAATGTAATGGAAAGAAATGTACACCATCAACACCCAATACATCCTACTCACATTGATATTTCATTCATACAGAGATAGAATGTTTTCTTAGAGTATGTACATCCTGGGAACACTCTGTTGATGACTTCCAGGAGTATGCCTCTATGAATACTATTGATCTTTTATTTCCCTACATTTTACCTAATGGTGAAGTGTGTTATGAGAGTTCTCCAATCACATCTAGAGGATCTTTATTAAAGAATTATCCAATGATGTGTGTATAATTATAATTCTCTGTCCAGTTTGCAATCCATTTCATGCATGATACCAATAACAAAAATTAGTGTTTTCATAGAGCTTATTTGGAACAAACATCTCATCCTTTTTTTTCAGATTCACTACTACCATAAATAATGCATCTCGAAAATGAATATCATATTTTATTACATCATGATATCCATTGTCCATTTTTGAGTATGCCTCATCTGGTTGATGAGCAGCTATTTGAGATTCTGGGAATGTTATTTGAAAAGTAGTAATACATTTCCAGTAGTATCTAGAATCCACTAGTTCAACCAGTAGTAATCTCTATTCCTTCTTCCAAAGAGTAACCCCTTGTGGTTAAAAATGATAGTATATAAATAATGAATGATGTTATTAAGAATATAACTAACATTCCTACAATTTTATCCATCCTAGATGCCATCTATCTATCATGAGATATGTGTGAGGCCCTCAAGGAATCGTTGAATATCGCCTCATGTTCAAAATCATGGTTCCAAACATGGATACATTCAATGATAATGAGTATGAGTGATCATAATTCTAGTACATTGTCTCATTCCTAAGATAATATAAGGACTCACCCATGTAGGGGAACATCCACCCACATTACATCACTAGCTATTTCAACGGAATGGAATTTCATTGTTATCTAGTCGAGAAAGGTTCCGAGACCAATATCATCCCATCAGGGACGCTTCTCAAGTTAGGGAATACTTATGAAAATCTAAGTCCAACCAAAAATAAAATTCATGGTTATAATAGGACTAAGTATATTCCATGTGGAAGAATCTATTAGAATACGTTGTTTTTTTCACGGTTTCAAGAACTAAATTCATGGTTTTATTAGAGGATAGTCTGAAAAATGGGTCGATGTGTAGTCCTTCACTGTATTTGAATGCAGTATATCCCTTCACATGTCAGAAATGACAAAAGCACACCCTCAACTGTTGGGTAGGAATTTTCATAGGGGATGCATCTTCCTTTTACTCATGTCAATCCTAATATATGGACACATGATATAACCATATCATGAAAATGGAATTTCTATCCAATTTGATCAAGTACACAAACATTGTGGATAGCTTATGAATATGACTGTATAATAATTTCATCCATATATTTCACCAGTTATAGGCTACAATTCCATATTTGGGACACAAATTCAATGTTTCTAAGAAGAAGAAGAGTCATATCCCTTATTACATTGAACATTTGAAGATCAACTTATACTTTTTTACATGATATGGTTAAGAAGTCCCAAAATCCCCTACCCCTATGAAATATTGAGATGTTCAACTAACGAACAAAATTATTTGGCACATTCCCCATACTTGTGGGACTGGGTTGAGTCTCAAAAAAACGTACTGAGTGTCATTTATTTCACATCATGTATGGACCTCACGATCGACCGGACATATGAAATCTAGTTGGCAGCGACCATCACTATAGTTTATATAGAGAATAAATTAATTATTAAGGATTTTGTATCTGACTATATAGACACCATTGTTTCTTCAGAATCAGAGGTATTGTATGGGTCATATCATCCCAGTGATCCCCCAATAATTGAAAACTAAGGGAAATTAGAGGAGTCTATTCATCAATTCAAAGAGGGTGTTCCCCCACTATCAATGAGATAGTTCAGGTGACTTGTGGTATTATCATAGATGCATGGCCAGTGATGACCAGTGCATCTATGTTTGTAGAAGAATAGTTGTAGTATATGGATTTATAAAGAAGCATCAAGATGTTCTTTTGTTGATTTAATATGTTATTTTAGGGTAAGACTCTTATGTTTTTGTCCACCATCATTTCTTCCAAGTAAGTATTCATAGGTAAAAACTTCCTCCCATGAAAATGAACCCTTATTATGATTCCATTGGGGGATGAAGTTGGTATGGTTGCAAAATCATACTCGTTTAAGGATGTTAAGTACCCCATGTGGCTCTCCAACATTATCCCATTCAAGAAAAAATATTTGGTAGATTTGAGTCTGTATAGACTTCCAGGACCTCAACAATCAAGTCCCAAAATATGATTTTCTCTTTACAATGATAGAGATTTTGATCGCTCCCAAAAAACAGTTCCAATACCACTATTTTATGAATAGGGAATCTAGATATAATCATATCATCATGGACCTCGAATATGATGATTCAATCTAATTTAGAGCACCAGAATGAATCTTTTTATATTATGTAATCCCATTAATTTAAAGAATTTCGGTTCCACCTATCTACCATCCATGTACCACATCTTCAGGAAAATCCTTAGGACCTAGTTGTAATCATACATGGATGATTTCTTGGTCCAATACCACTAGAGATATGTACACATTAGAGATCTTTACAAAGTGATAAAATTACATTTCTCATTGAAATATAATATTAATCACTTGATTTGCACCTTTTTGGTTACCAATAGGGAGTTTCATAGCTTCTTCATAACTTGATAGTCATATATATTGACCTAGATAAGATCAAAGCCATCATCCATATTCCTCTTCAAAGTAACCTTCAGGATCTCTAAGGCCTTTAATGTAACTTTTCCTACATTTGTTGATTCATCAAGAATTTTTCCGATAAGTTTAATAAATTTTTAGGGGACATAAAAAAGGTAAAATATATCAGTTGGATGATGTGTTCCACTCTATATTTGTGTAAGTAAATATTTTTTTATTACAAAATCATGTTTTGATGCTGCGGGTCTCAGGGAATCCTTTGGTCCTTTACCTGACCTACCTTGAAAGACCCCTTGGTTCCCTACTCTTTTAGTGGAATAATGATGTGATAGAGATTAGTATATATTATCTTAGTCACAAGATAATCAAAACTGTGTCTTGGTTATATTGTATTAGGAAATACTACATTGCATTAGATTTCATATAGAAAAAGTTGCGACATTATTCGTAGCAGATAAAAATTTTGACTAGTGTAGACCCACAAATGTGTTTCCAAAGCCACCCTACGTTGAATAGGAGGGTAGCGTACATTGTGGTTATTAATCTTTAGTTTGAAATCAGGTTCATACCATATAAATTCATCATTGGTCTAGTGTTGAATGATTTTCATGCTCTTTATTCAGCTTCAACATAGCCACCGCTCTATCTCATTCTACCAAATTAAACTGTCCTCCAAATGGACCAATCAATGTTGTGATAGAAGACTAATTTCTATGGTACCTCTTGGATAACATCCAATGGAAGGCACAATGATACCTGGCTCAATTGTGTAGTCTTGGGGATTTTATTCATCACCTTGAAACATGTCATTCTTCAATACTCATTCCAATAATCAAAAGGCAACACAAAAAATGGGGTGGAGTATGAAAATCAAATTACTAGTATCGAGCTGGATCTAAAGACTAATGTTCTCATTTTTAATATAAAAGGAGACTCTTAGTATGTCATTAAATCAATATATAGTTACTATTTCAATAGGATGTTTGAGATTGAGCTATTTCTGGAGCACAATAAATAGTTTATTTCCCATTTATCTTCTCAGTGAGAAGGGACTCAATTTTACTCAATAAAACATTGGTTAAGACAATGAATTGGATTGAATAGAAAAATATCTCATAGATCTTGGCTAGTATGATATGATTGTTCATGTGGTGAATCAATGGGTGATCTATTTGGTTCTTTTCTATGATAATGATAGCCATCATGTAAACCACCTGATTATTGACACATCCATGTCGAGACCTCAAGATCCCCTCACTGTGGTATTATTTTCCATCATTGTGACTCCATTAATTGAGTATCATTAGAATTACACTTTACCACTAGATAAATATGAACATGAGGGAAAATTTCAGAACGCTCATAATTTCAACCTCCACATTGGGACGATCATTAAGAAGACTCTCAATATACACGGGATTAATGGATTTATCCTCCATTTCATTCAAGGGGATGAGATCCCTGTAGTTTTGAATGATTTTTTATCTAGTTCATGTTTTCCTCTTCCAGAAGGGTTAAAACTCTATCATTAGATTCAATGGTTGAGTTAATTATGTACCACAATGTTCTATGGCTATATAATGTTCTTCATGGGGTTACATGCATGTTAGATCCATTCCAAATTCTGGGATCAACCTCTATAGAACTCCCATACTACCATTTATTACTCGACCATCATGATATGGTGAATTGACATATTGGAACACAATATATGAGTGATAGATCTCTTGGATTGGTTCATTATGAATGTAATTGATTTCTTCTAAAATTTAGTAGAATTGTTCCTCTTGAAGTAAGTGAAATCAAAAACTATTGGGCAATTCAAGATCAGCCACATTATTTATCAATTTTTATTCCTCGGGATACTGTCACTTACAACTGAAACAAATTATAGGATGATGATTTGAAATACATTTACACCAAATAAAACATAATTTCCAACCACACCTTCCTATACCATATGAAGGAAAATTCATATATCAAGTAGTTCAAAAAAACATATCTATCATTTTTGAGATGATAGTGCGACATGAAAAGATGATTTGTCCAGAAAAGAACCCTAATTCCCTATATAATTATCATTTGACAACAAAAACATCCACCCACGTTACACCACATTCACCGGTTTATGGATCCATGTCCATCCATCCCATCGAGGTTTAGATACCACCACTTAAAGAATTTATATATGGACATAAAATGATGTACATGACTATCAATGTCCAAAAATGTGTGCTAGATTCCCTTGTTGATAATAGGATTCAAGACCTATATGATTTGGATAGGTTCTACCAAAAATATCCAATGAATTCAAAAATAAGGTTCATCTTCACTTTTTCATACAAGGTGATATGGTATTGGATCTCTAAATTAAAATGATTCTGGGAATGGAGACACCTAATTTGGAGAAAATTTGGGATGTACCACATGTCATTCACATGGTTTATCCCAACATTGCATTTTCTTTGGTCACATTAGACGGAGATCACATTAATCCACCAATCAATGCCAAATTATTCATGTTTTACTTTTCATATGGTGGTTTTAGTCCAATGAAGATGGAATTAAACTTGGGTCCTGGTCCGAACTCCTTGAACATAAAATAAGAGTTGATATTCCAAAGAATATGACCCCAAATAAGGATATTATTTTTCATGATCTTTGAATATTAAATGTGAGATTCCATCTAAGGAACATGATGATAAATTGGGTGATTAGTATAAACATTATACACATAAACTAAGAGATTATGGTCTGAAATTGATGACCATAAACTAATAGCTAATGGTCCATTCCCTAAAACAATAAAATCAATGTCTACCTTCCAAGAACATTATGTTAAAATTGTTATAGGAACCATTATCTACAATATTAATAATAAGATCATGTTCAGTTATCATAACATTATGTTATTTATAGTTATTGTTAGGTAGCATATGGTGCAGCGTGGGCATCCATGGGCTTTATTCACGCTAGGTTATACCTACTACTTCATATATCATCATATGGAATTTCCACTCCCCAGTATCATATTTTAAAAAAAATTATTCTATGTTACAATTTTCAACTTATCTTCATTATGATAAACTATATAAAATCCAAATACTATACAAACGACCATAATCTTTAAAAAATTATCATATTTTCCACATGAAAAAACCATCATACTTCATTATGTTATCCCTTGAGAGTACATATCCATTGGAATCGGTCATCTTCAGTGTTCTATTAAAGAACTATTTATGGATTGATTATTATCCACATAGGATACATTTAAATGGGAATATTTCCATTCCTAGTCAATCCAATAAAAAACAACATCAACAAAAAATGAGGCAGAAAGAATAAAACCCATTCTTCTGTATGGGTTAGACCTACTAAAAAAGATCTCCTTCAAGAAATGCATTTGGCATTATTCCCATACTCAGGGGATATATAGTGACACATATACACTTTTTCAGTAGTCCCAACAACAAATTATTATCCTCTATTTTTCCCATAGGCAGCATTCATGGAACGCAATCCACCTTGGCTGGTTCACATTTAATATTCCTTACATATGTTCCATAGATATTACTATAGGTAAAATATCTATACTACACTCAAAAATATGTCGTTCACCATCAAGACATCCAATCCTTCATTCATATATGATTTATTACGCTCCCATGCAACATATATCTTCTTCGGGATGTCTCCGCAACTAAGTCCAAAACCCATGAACATAAACTGGAATCTTATAGTCCAAGCATCAAAAAAATTAAAATTTATGCAGGACTTCACACAGATTTATTATGCAGAGTTATACCCCCTCAGTCCTCATTAACATTGGCTTTTCCATAACCTCTCACTAAACATAAAAATTCATGATATCAATGTCCTCAATAGAAGATGTTAAATTGAAACAATTTCCTGAATAGTTTTAGGATGCCTCACAATAATTATGCGATGCTTTAGTTACCTTTCTAGAGAGGATTTCCCCACCATTATTGGTCTCATACCAAGACGTTTTATAAAACTATGTTTGTCTTAATTCTCATACATATTGGATATGTAGTGACACCCAAAAAAATTCTACTAGGCCATAAATTTTTTAACCTTGTGGACCATTGTCCTAAATTACAATCCAATAATATATCACTAAATAGAATGTTTTTCATATTAATGTTTCTATATTGTACATTGCTTCCCTTGTCCCTCATTAATGAGGGGTTTTATCTCTTGAATATCATATATATACCATTAGAACAAAAATTTATCATATATTCGAAGAATCATGTCTTAAAACGATGTGCATGCATCGTGTAAGCATCCTGACCCTAAAATATGAGCATACGATCAATGATACATATGCTTAATCTACCCTCAAAATTGGAGTTATATTACCACCCCATGATACACCCATTCAACACATTCATTCCTTCCCAGTTTGAATTCTTATAACATATCAAATCCTGATGTACCCACAAACAGTGATGGCATCATTTAATTTTTGGATCACCTCCCATGTTGGGACAATTCCCTAATAGATATTTGGATGTATGCATCGCATATTTTATTTCGACCTTGGCCAATAGCTAATCCCATTTTTGATTTCCCCATTCATGACTGGTATGTTGGTTTTTCTTGTTACTATAACATGGTCAACGATCGATCCCTACTCACCTTTCTCCATTTTATCCAAAACAATAGACTATCGACATATGTAATTTCCACGCTCATATGTCATAGATGATTTATTCCCCTAGAATCACCCCAATGTGTACCTCCACATGTGAAGTATACCCCCAATACTATTCTTTTTTTCCCACACCAAAAAGGGCTCTAAAGGGAAAATGAGTTCTAGTGGGGTGGGTACCGATATAGTTTTTCATCATTCTCATTGACACATGTCAGTTTCCTATCACATGTGTGGTGAAAAATATACTTTTTTTTCATTTTAATATGTATATTTTCCCCATTGAATGTAAATTTTGTATAAATATTCATTTACATTTTTTGAGAACATGGATTATATCTTTTGACGAATGTCTGGGTAGTATGACCATAAACTGTGTGGAAATTCCCAGTCACATGACATTAAACAATGTGACACATCTTAAGCACTAGTTATTAAACTATATTATTCATCACCATTATCATATGATTCTAAGATTCATTTCCATCATATATACTTGCTGAAGTAATCTATAAAATTTCACTGGACCTCCCTTGAGATGTCCTCTCCTAAAGCATTGTATCTATGTAAATGATCCATTTTTTACTATCGCTGGACATCTAATATTGTGTTCTCATGAAAGATTTGATTGATTTTTTATATAACAATAAACCTACACATGGGTTTTTAATACATTTTAGAATAATTCATATTGTGATTGAAAACATTCAAACATTCCATCAGTATATTTACATTATTGCATGCCAGTTATTTAGATCTTCATCCTCTTCCACATCTGAGTGACCCCCAAATGTCTTGGACCCATGCCGCTTTGGTCCATATACAATCTTGTTCCAAAATACAAGAACACATTGGATGATACTAATAGGAATGTTTCATGTTTCAAATTTTTCAACTTTTGACCCTCTTTTGTATGTACCCATTCATGGATAAGAGTAAAAATGTTCTGTTTCTAAATCATGGTCATGTGTTCTCCTGTATCACCACAACACTCTCCCTATATCCTGAATTTAGGGAATTGTTACTCACACTCCCAATTTCACCATTTCCTATTAGATTATAATAAATGAGGAATTATATAATTCATTCACTATAACATGCTTGTATAAACAATGTTGGCTCCTCCAAGAACCCTATTCTATATCCATATCCTCACTCTAACACGGAACACCAATAAGTCAATCATTTGTAATAGATTCTAGGTATTCAATGATTATCTAGGATTCTCATTAATAATTAGTATTTATTTGATCCTCCCTTTTTTTCTCCAACCTAGCTTGACCTATTCATGCCTAGGGATTGGTCATCTATTGATTCACAACTATGATTGAAATGAATTTAATAATGAATTAAAAAGAATGTGTCCATGAAAATATTAAAAGTATCATCAATGAGCTAAAAATAGTGGCAATAGTTGGGGGCATACATATATTATAGCCTCTCATGTGTCCTAGAAAAATATAACATATGGATCTACCACCATCAACTGAGCAGCACAACCCATCCAACCATTGGCACGTGGCATCTGAGGTTAGACACTACTAACTAAGATCAAATCCATCTTTATCATCCACATGTTTAAGATTATTGGTAATCATCTACACCCGTTCCATCATTACATGAAGATCATCAACTGGTTATGACCCATGCCTTATCATCTCCATTGACGTCTCTAAAAATACTTATACTATGTAATGTTCCTCAGGTGGGGGGAATTAAGGAAGAACATTGGACCATTTCTTTTTTTGGTTTTTGGATCTCTTTTTTTATGTCATGTAGATTTCGTATACTCGCATACATCTTTTAACAACATATGATTTCCATATAGTGTCTTCCCCCATCATATTTCAGCAATATTGTCACGAATCATCTTATGAAGACCGTGAGAATCTACCCCTATGGAAGACTTGTTACAAAACCAATGGAAAAGGGACCCCATGTAGCCCACCAGTTGCGGCTCTTGATTCTGGTAAATGAGGCATTGAATGAAACTCTATGCCCTGTGTCAGATGATGTGATTCTATAGGACCCCATCTATGTTTAATCCATCTAGATCCGTAAGATCCACTGAATCATACTCTGGGATTGTATCCAGAAATTCAGGGGAAGGGTCCTTATATTGTATCCTATAATATGGGCTGGTCATTATGTTATAAGGTTTGTCACCATTAATTGATCTCATCTCAATAATATTTTCCTTATCATCTCATAGATCTTCCCCACTATTGGTGAACATCATAGATACAAATGACTATTCAACAGATGTTTTGGAATTGTCATATTGACATGCTTACTCCACATAGACTGGAATCCCTATGTGAACAGGGATAATGGATCCTATGACCATTTCAGACAGAGGAGATCATGATATTCAAAATAATATTCATAAAAGGAGAATGGTATTCAACCTGATCAGTAAATGACTACTATGAATCTATAGAAATGGAGGAAATACAAAATCAAAAAACCTAGATATCTGCCTCCTCGATCTTCTAGTGAATTTTTGTCATTATTATTAGGGATGGCCCTCCCATTAATGACTAGTAAAATTAAAGACTCAGTGGTAGTCACCCTGAATTCCTCAGCCTCAATCTGTGTACTGGACACTTCAGTGTTTGGTGTAAGCCCCTAATTATGCTTCTTCATTCCTATTGGTGTACCCTTATCCTTATCAGTATGATTCATATGTTTGAAACCCTCCCATACAAAAAAACTTTTCAGTTATGGGATCTAGATTATATGAAACGAAAGGTGAATCAAGGGATGGTGAGTTATATATTTCATTAGGAATTTCATCCCATTATTCCAAATAGTAATTAATATCACCACTCTACAAAGGGTACCCATTGATTGAATCAAGTCCCCATGATTTGTTTGACGAGTTCAAGAAAGGGGAAACCATTTCTTGATTAGTAGTTGTTAGGTATGAAGGAGATGTATTATTCTGCAACACCATCACACCGTCATTCTGTGGACAAGAAGAGACCCATGAATACAACATGTCCACTAGCTCGATCATGAATCATTATCCCTCTTCTTGAAACATGATAATCCTTCCATGGAATGGACAATCCCGATAAGGTGTATCTCGTACCTATTGAGGCGACACCAAATTTAGGAAGAATATAATAATTGCATGCCAACATCCACTTTGTTCCATTATTTGGGGATAAAGGCATCGTCAAAGATGTCCACGTTGCATAACTGATTTTCATGGGCTTCAGAATACATCATGTGGGACCCATGGATGGATCCCTTTCCACTAAGGCCTGCCTACCGATGACTCTTGGTCCTGATGTTTCCACTCATATTCCTCTTTATCTCACTTTATTAAGACAATGAACATATAATCACACTACAATGATTATACAAAATAGGATAGCACTACTCACCATGATATCCCCCCCATCATTTCATTCTATACTCGTCTCTCTTACTCATCCCAGTGGTGGAGGAATACCCCATTCTTTGGACCAGACAAACTATTTCCTCCATATAACCCTAGGTTAAGTGGCATCCCATCTCTACACATAGTAATAGATTTTCCCATACTCTTTAGTGGATGGGGTAAATTCTTTATATATCATCATATATTCACAAGTGAACATGATCCAGATACACCACATCACTAAAGGATGGGATTCATTATGTACCTCAGATTACAGCTTTAGTTTCACCCTATGATATCACCAGAACTTCCTTATGAATCAGTTCATGTTGTATAGATCTTATTTTATATCGTATACAAACCTCCCAACGAGTATCATACATTGTAATTCCATGGTATATGTTTTTATACTCAGTATATGTGTCTTAATCAACCCCTAATCTCTTATGTAGTTGAAAAGGGTTGTAGGTATGGTAATCTTCCACTATTACCTCTTTCTGAAATGTATATCATGAATATCTTACAAGGGAAACTCCATGGGATGTTCAATGTCATCCACCGACTGATTTGTTGATGAATCATGTACAACATCACTAGCACTGCGATTTTTAGATTCATGGTTCACTATATTGCTGCATCAGAACCACAATAAAGCTTCCTAGATGAACCCCTATGTGTAAATCCATCAATCTAATCTTCGATACATAAATCAGCACATAAATCTCTCTATCTCGAGTTACTATTGGTGGAGTCCTTGTTTTGTTGTTGTATCCCAAAACTACTATTGGATCTTCTCTAGGATCCACCAGTAGTATCCACATGTGCCACGACAGAATCCTCTCATATTGGTGTATGGAAATGTTTTTAATTTATCTGAAGTATCATCACAAATGTATAGCTCCTCTAACATTATTTCTGAAAAAAATTTAACCAATACCTGATGTGGACGTCCCTTAACCCTGTATTCTATTTATTGGATCCCTACACAGGATCTAGAAATGCCTTCTCCAGAGATGGAAAATGATATGTATCTTCCCAAATTTACTCTATGGGGAGAACCTAATTGTATAATTCCCCTATAATTGGGATTCTTGAGATTTTATAGAGGTCCGAAAGGATGATTCTGACCTCCCAATGTTGTAGGTGGAATATGTTTTTCCCTAGAGACCCCCTGCTTTACATATCCATCATGATTTAATAAGGATGATAAGCATGGAACAATAAATCCCATGCTCTTTCATAGAGGCCTATGTGCCTCAGAACATCCCTGAGTTCAGAGCATGATACACATACCCAGTTTTCCAAGGTACATTCTTCAATGATGTTTCCCCCTAATGAATATATTATATATGAACCAATTCATTGTTAGGGTTTTGATGCCCACCATGATGATAGTTTCGTACTTTGCTGGAGACACCAAATTCCATAACTTCTCCCCATTGATATTTTTGATGTGGTTGTTTAGGAAATAGGTTTTTATGGGTTTGTGATCCTTCCCAATATAGAATAATGTGTCCATGAACAAGTGGAATTGTCCTAGTAGTCCACCAAACTAATTATTTTGTTCATCCATACATTTCTTTGGGATGAATACTTCATTTCTCATACCAAATCTATATAATGGAAACCTATTGGAAGGATAATAATCCCTTTGTGCCTCTGATATCAGCTCTAGGAACGATTTATAGTTTGTGGTTCTTCGATCGTATTGACTAAGCATGACTTTGTTCTCTATGTATTCTCTCCGAGGAGCATCATCAAAAAAATCCTATGTCGTTTCATGGACAACATTTGAATCTAAGACTATTTTAAAATATTTTTTTCTAGAGTCAATTTTTGAATCTTGTTCATGGATCATGATTCAATGAGAAGAGAGTCAGGAGACTTTCATCGCAAAAAAAGTTATTGACGCGTGTAACACCGCAATTTTTATTATAGAACATTTTTTTGAGTAAATTTAAATTCCCATTTATTTCTGGATGTTAAATAATTCATAGATTAATTTTTCTTGATTAACCAATCTAGCGTACTTTAAATGAAACATGTATTTTTGGTACACTACATGATACACCAACTTGGTGTATGCTATATACAACACTGAGTTGGTGTACGATGCATACATCATTGAGTTTCAAAGAAAAGACTCCTTTTGTAGTATTAATTATTGAAATAATCTAATTATAACTTAGCTGTTAAACACAGTAAAATTAATTTTATTAATTTTCTTTAATATATTGTATTTAAATATATTATATATATAAAACATATTCATAATAAATGATATGTCTTTTTGTTGAAGACCATTTTATATATAAAAAAATTGTTTTCTCGGATGAACAACTTATAATAATGAATGTAATTTTAGGAAAATAATCAAATTTAATTTGATAAAATAAACTTCATTTTTTAATTAAGAATTTTTAAATTATCTTATGGTGAATTATTGGTATTTTTCTAAGAAACATCAGTTTGGGATGAATAGTTAAAATAATATTTTTTTTAAATTAGTTTTTTTTCTACTTAATTATCAATTATTAATTATATTATAAATTATTCTTTAGATAATAATAGTAAAATAATACATCTATTAATAAAATTTAAATCATTAGAATCAATTTATATTTGAAATCAAATATAAAATCATAATAATCGTTTGAACTTTTTTCCTACATTAAAACCATGTTATTTCGTCTCATTTGTGGGATTAACACTAATATTAGTTTAATCTCTTATATTTGGTGAATTTGTAAAATATAAAATAAAACATTATATCCAATATAATATTTTTATTATAATAACACAATGGTAAATTGTGTCCTAAATGATTATAAAAAGAGATTGAAAATTAATCTATTCTGTTAAAGATAAATTATGTTTAATTTGGGACAAAAAATTAAAAGTATCATCTCAAAAGACATATAAACTTTTCAAAAATCAATTTTATATACATATTTATACCTTAAAGATTCCATTATTTAGTTTTTTTTGTTTGTTAAGTCTTCTTTTATGTATGAACATTTTCACACTAAACGTATTTCTGGAAATTCCAAATGATTCATTTTCCTCCCCTATGAAAGGAAACCAACTCTACCATTACTCAATCCTATCAATACATTTATGTTCATACTTGATCTACCCATTTAGCCTCCAAAAATCCCCCTTTGACTATTTTGTCTCCATTTTTCCAGAATTCTTCCTAAGAATGTTTTTTCGAATAAACCACAATGAGTTTCCCGATTAGAAGATAACATTTTCTATTAAGCTCACTTTTTTAATTTTTATTATATACCCACTAAAATATAATTATTCCATTATTGTGTAAAAAAAATGTGTACTCCTTGAAATATTACTTTTTTTTGAAATATTTATGACCTATAATTACACACACCTCTATCTAATAGAGGTCGAACATACAATTTTTTTAGAGCGAACTACTACCTCACAAAATGACGATTGTTCATATATCCAGTAACTCAAATCATGGTCGCCATTATGATGGAAAATAATTTTATATATGTTATATAATATATTTATGATATATTATTTTTTTAAACAATTATTTTTACCTAACATTTGGTGTTCATGCGATAATATCGTATGAGGAGGTGGGGACTGCCAAATCCTCAAAGCGATATGATTTGTTCACACAACACATAGAATGTACAATGTCTGGGTATAATGAAAATATGTGATATATTAATTATATTATAATGATGATATATATATATATACAAACATATATATACATATTTCATTTACATATTTTCTTTCAATAAGACAATAAAAAAGGAAAACAATGTTCATGCCTACATACGGCTTACCATCTCAATGAAAAATGTGTTCCATTACTTACATAATTATGTTATGGACTATTATAATATAAATATAATGGATATAACTGATAATTATATCATTTTATACATTAATTAATCATTATATATATATATAAGTATCTATGATATAACAAATTAATGCATAGGTGAAGAAAAAAGAGAATATAACCCGAGGTGAATCCCTAACATTGGATCACTAACTAGAGGGAAATATATGCTAATAATCAAATCATATTTTATCATATATATAATATTATTATTATTTTAAATATATATAATAAACTTATATTTATTATACAAGAATATTGTATGTGTATGTAGAGAGTCATGACCCAAGGTAAGGGGAATTTCATCTGACTTTTAATTTCTATGGGATAAAAGCTATTTTCCCCTCGTTACTATTTTTTGGTTTATGTAATGATCATTGTTTTGTATATCTATCTTTTACATTCATTTATGGTTACTCACATATCCATTCTGTTACCCTTCATTTATGGGGTTTATCTTCGAAAATGTACCAAATCGGTAAAAATTTTATTTATCAAATTTCCTTTTTTGGGACTCATGTTTTATTATTCACCTAAAACTCTTCATTGAGGTGTTAATAATTTAATTTTAAATATTATATATTGAATTTACTTATTTTAATTATGTATTAACCTTCATGAAATTTCATTTTCTTACATGGGTAGTATGATCCCAATTCATCATGTTATAAGAGTTTATTTAGACAATCTCGTTGGTTTTTTGATATTGTATATGTTTATGTTTATTTTTATGGAATATTATTATCACTATTTAAATAATATTTATTTTTTCATTTATCGTCTATTTATTCAAGATATAATCATTATTTAGTACCCATTATTCCACTCTTTATCATTTAATATAATGTTTAATTAAATTCTGGAATTCTCTATACTTGGTTGAAAATCTATTGTATTTAGAAACCATGTTTTGAAATCGTGTTAATAACAAATTTCAAAATATGATTTCAAAAGATCCTTGAAGATAATTGTCAATGAAATATGGATTTGAAAAAATTAATATTTTCATTTATATTTTATAAAATTTATTATCATTGAAAAAGATTTTCAAAAGGTTTTATGTAAATATATGTAATTTCAATGAAGAAATGATATTTTCCTCAGAACGTGTTTTTAAAATATCGTGAAACGTTATTTTCCATATAACATATAAACCATTCAAGTTATTTGTTCCTTTATGGGAAAAAATTAAATCACTCCATTCATACTCATTCTCTAAATGGATTATGTATTAATTTAATGATGTCATGAAACCCATTTCTCATTCATAGGTTATATGCTTTTGAAACAAGCTTCTTTTCAAATGTAGGATTTATGTTGAAATGATAATGAAACCTATCTCCTTCCATAGGTTATGACTTTTTTATATGTTATGATAACAACTTCTCTTCATTGGTTATGATATGTTCGTTTATGATATTGTGGCACATGTATGTATGATTTCATTATATTAATTTTGAGACATATATCTCCCTCATATTCATTGGGTAATGGTTTATATTTCATGAGATAGATGCGGATGGAAGTAGGGTTCACCTGATTTATTAATAAAGGGATGGAAAATGGGATGAATCAGTTTAGTAATAAAGGGTGGGAATGGGGGTTCACCTATTTCAGTAATAGACTTTGTCCACTATGATGGTATTTGTAGTGTTGACTTGGATACTATGAAAATAATTTTATGATTATGTGTTTACACAATTCAATGTCTTATTCCTATGTTATGATTTCATGGAAAATTCTATTTATTTCATTCTGATTCATTTCTGATGAACTACAAATATTTATACCTAGATCTTTTATATGCAAGGTATGATCTTAATCCATCATGATCATGTTATCATAACCTTATGATAATGATTATGCATATATATATCCCTTGATTTCCCTTACCGAACATTTGAACACACCCCTTTTTAGGTTTCCTTCCCAGGCTTGTGAAGATATGTACTATGTTTGAGGTTTATAATAAGCGTTCTAGACAATAAGAGCATAGTGTGGGATAATGTATCTCACTAAAGTATCAATGATTATGTATTCATGGTTTCCAAAGGCATAACTCTAGTACATTATTCATGTCTCTTTTAATATAATATTTAAGTACTTTGAAAATGTTATGAAATTTTATTGTTTTAATATCTAGGGTGGTTATAAAGAACACATCAACATGGAAGTGTTTGTGATAAAAAGCCACATACATCCAATTCATAATGAATCATTCACAAATAATTAATTTTAGAGTTAATGATCATTGAGAACAGAGAGAACATGTCATTCTTTGCAGAAAATGTTATTATATTTGAGTGAAAAACATGGAGTAATTTCAAAAAGAGTTTAAGATACTAGATTCATGATGGATTGAGAACCAATCATCATATTTATTTTTCCATATTCGAGTCAGTATAATTAATAAGCTTCATGAAATGGGGTATACTTCCACAATATTTAGAGACTCCCCCTCAAAATCATACCTTTATATTCTCGTCAACTCCCAATATGAGGGTTGATTTTTTTTTGCACTAAAATACATGACATAATATTATTCAAGGAATCCACAACCATTCTATAACAAAACCAAATGCCAAATATCCCAGGAAATACTATTACGGGTTTTCATCATGAATCTCTTCGAGAAAACCCCTCACCAACACGAATGTGCATGGCCCTAACAGATATCTTCGTGAGTCTGGTCACACACTGTGATGATGCTATAGGTTTTATTCTAGGATCCATGACTCCAAAACTGTAACACCCCGACCCTAGTTACCCAGATTCGGTGCATTATTTTGTAACATTGGCATGATCACAAATGATCAAGTCTCAAAAGACCGATTAGTTTAGTAGCCTTGGAAACACTCGATACATTCATAAATGTTACATTGCATCATAATGTGAAAAACTAAAATAACACAGTCTCCATAGTCCAACTCATATCCCCTTCAGACTATCCTTCCAAGTCAATCATAAAATTTTTCTTCACATCCTGGGAAAATAAAACATAGAAAGGCGTGAGCTCAGATTCTTAGTAAGGATAATAATATAGTGGAAACTTTCATAAATAAACATAAACATTTAAGGCAATGTATAACTAAAACAATATCCTTTTAAACAGGAACTTCCGCATAATATGCAAAAAGTAAAATGAAATAATTCCTTTTACTTATTCACGTGGAAATTCTACTAGTCAAATAATCACAAGAAATATAAATAACCACTTTCATAATGATGGAATGCATAATTTCAGACTATCATAACCACGTAGCCAAGGCCTCGTGCCAAGACTACAAATAAGATTTTGCCAAGGCCTTGTGACAAGACACTAGTTTATCTAATGAGACCTACTGATGCATCGATGAGCTATAGAGGGCTCCACCTGTCAATTATTATGTTCAATTCATTCCTCATATGAATAGGTTTAAACATATCATAAACCATAACATAATTGTATCACATAAAACATTCATAAAGGAAACAAAACATTACCACATTTCAATCACAAGATATCAATACAACACATTGATATAATCAAAACACTGTAGAAACCATTTTCAATAAATGAAAATGAAAATTATGGTATTTATTTTTCATTTAAAAGAAGTTATGTCTTGTAGAGGAATCTCAAACTCAAATATGGTCACGACGGCGGAGAAGTCGTTGTCGATGCATTCGTACGACAAAAAAAAATTCCCTTTTGTTGTTTAGTAAAACGTTTCATATAAGAATGATTCAATACGAGTAAACGTAAAAGTCAAAGGGGTTTATACACCTTATAAAAGACAAATTTGTATAAAACAAAATATTCCTCAATGAAAGGAGATTGAGATGAAGTCCCTTGTCTCATGTCCGACTTGACATGATCGTTCTATAACCTCATGAATAATAAACTAGAGTTAAATCTACTTACATAAGAACCGTTATCAAGTTCATTATTACTTTTATATAACTTATTACCATGTTATGAACATTATGTAAATATTTATGTTAATAACGGTTGTTTTGTCGATCTTTGGTACTTGAGTCAAAAATGAACTTCTTATAATTACAAGTTGATCATGTGGTAAAATATCCATTATATACAGAATTATATTCATGATTTAGATATAATATATATCATATATATGTATTATATATATATATCTGTTTATTTTATTACATAACATTTAGAGGTATGAAATGAAATGCACCGTTCATGGAGACGGTAAGTCGTACGTACGCATGAATACTACATTCATTTCTATTTCATATTTAATGGAATAAATTCATAAAGATATAAAGGTATATTATAATTACAGTATAATGTCATATATAATATCATTTACTCCATCCTTTATGCACCCCAAATTTTGAATTCACGAATCAAATCACTTTGAGGGGGCGGTAGTCCGCACTTCCTAAAATGAAGATATCACGTTTACCCATAATAGAAACCATAAATGTATGACATAAATAAAAAATAAATAACAATAATAAAAACATAAAAATAATTTATCTCATATAAAAAAATATAGTTACATCTTAATGGCCTCCATGCGATGTGTTAAAAGAAGATCGAACAATCATCGTTTCGTGAGGCAGTAATTTGCCACCCAGAGAAACAGTATGTTCATTAACCATTAGACGAAGCTGTGTGTAATTTTAAATCAAATCCTTCTCATAACAACATCCAAATAAATTTATGATACTAGTTTTGTTACAAATGAAAGGAATAAAAAGATTTTAATGGGTTTTAGAAGTAAAATAAAACAAAAGAACAAAAGAGAAGACATTACCATAAAATCGGGTACCTCTTTCTGATTTGAGCCAAAGGCTTCCTTGGGAAGACATCATCCAAAAGTTAGGCTTCTAGGAGTTATATATGGATGTTTATAGAGTATTTGGGAATATTTTGGTCAATAAAAATGGCTTGAAGGTGTGAATAAAGTGGTAGAGGTGTGGGCCTTTTATAAGAGGAGAGGAGGGGCACTCTTGGAAAGTCATGAAATGTTACATTATTATGAAGTGTTTTTCGGATTTCAAAGGTCCCACAATTATATATTTAGAGGATAATCTAATAAAGGATATAAATATACTCATCTAATAGGTTTTTGAAAAATGTAAGTCTTATATTTTACATTATTTTTTCATTTTATTTAAATCAATACTTAATGAGGTAATCGATGCATCATCATGGTGTTATAAAAAAATTTATTTATTTAATGTCTAAAAATAATTAAAAAATTACCATGATTTAGGAAATATTTTTATCTTTCCAAAGGATATTTATTGTCGAATGGATATCATGTATAACCGCTTGTAAAAAATGTTTTAGTAAAACAATGCAAGTTTGTGACATTTTCATTTTTACTTTAAATAAAAGGTATTAATGTCATTATCTTACCCAAGTGGCTCCATGGGGTCCCAAAAATCGTCGCATGGTTTTAATTGGACTTCCATGACTCAAACAATAATATTAGGACTTGTGTCAATATAATTTCATATTATTATAACATTATTTTTACCTTAAATTACTCTAATTATCTATAATTGTGGTTAATAAAACCGAAAAGTTACTATTCACCAAAAATTTATTTTCATCCCATTGAACCACATTATACTTCTTATTTATAACCATGTATGTTGTATTTTTGAAATTCAATTCATAGAAGCGGTAATGTTTCATTTAAACGAAAATTCAGTTTTTTAACTACCATTTTGTGGTTTCACTATTCATCAAAAATGGATGTTTTTTAGAAAAATAAAAAAACATTATTCTTAAGCGATATTTGATATTAAAAATTAAAAGATGATGTATATTTTATCAAATTCAAAACATATACATTTCATTAATTAAGATTATAATTAATTCCTGTAGTCAAAACAAATAGCGTGTTATTAAGAAAGAATATCAATCAAAAGATTGACAATTGTTTATGTCCAAATTCAAAGTAAAATTAATTCTAATCACCAACATTGGATAAAATGGTAAAATTGTACTATAATTATTCTTTAAAACCACTCAATATTATAATTTATCACAAAAAATTATTTTTATTAAATATGTTGTTTTTAAGTATTTGTCACTATTCATCGAAAATTGGATGTTCTCCGAAAAATACCAAAAATTCAACATTGGCTAATTCCGATATTCTGCATCCATAAATGAAGTTCATTCTGAAATATAAAATTAAAATAATTTCAAAAAGTGTGTATTACTATTCATAACTGCTACTTTGATTGGTCTCGGTGTGTTAGAACTCGAGGTTGCGTACAACACACGCTGCTCTATTATTCAATGAGAAGCGTACCATGGAAGCTTGTGGTGTTACATTCTACCCTCCTTCAATAAATTGCATCCTCTCAATTTAAAATTGTTCTTCATAAATAAATGGTTGAAAGTAGAAAATACCTCTGTGGATAACCCACATCGGAAATAAGGTTAATAAAATTTAGCCATAATAAGAGGGAAATGGAAATGAAAAAGTCACCACCAAATTATGATCTCGATTAAAAGAACATTTCTGGAAATTAGAGAAATATAATTGGAGGAAAAACGTAAATATTTTCAGGGAGTAATTGTGGTCATCAAACACAAACTAGTGTAAAATTGAGGGCCTCAAAGCCTTCAATTTATGGTGACTTAAAATATCATTTGTTCAACAAAACATAATGGATTTGGATAAAAAAAATTAATATCCCATTCCAAAAGTTTAAGAATTAATTTATTCGTAGAATAAGAGAGAGGTATATATATATATATATATACTTGACAAGTAGAGTTTCAACCTTCAACTAATTTCAACCAAAAACTCATCTTTCGCTCAAAATGATAATAGAACTCAAAAATATTAAATTTATCCTAATCGTACAAGGTTCCAAATATTAAAACCTAACATTTAGACTAGGAAAACTATTTTGTAATAACCAGGGACTTACATTAAACTAGTGGTAGGTAATAAAGGCCTGTCACACTATGGTTTTAGGTTCAATTCCTGTAGTTTTGTATGACGCGATGGGTTATCCCCCAACCTGCAGGTTTTCCTTTTCCTAAAACTATAGTATTATAATATTACAAAAATAATCTTCGGAAATTTTTTAACCTTAAAAAATACTATCTAATGTTAAACATAATCCATTCCAACCTTTATAGTTATCCAAAATAACTCAGTCCAGACCTTTTCTAAAAGGTTTCTAAATTCCAAAATCAATTGTAACACCAGATTCCCCAAACAAAGTAAAGTTTCTCTTATTGTCACATACTAAAAATATAATTACCTTCATCATATTAAAAACATAATGAAAACAACAAGTACTGCAATACAATCCTTATATATTTCATATTATTCTTATAACCAGAATATAATTCTTGAGTCCAAAAGCACCAATACATTAATCATTCCATTTAAACTATAGTAATAGCATAAGATTGACCTTGATCCCTTGGCCTTTTCTAAGGTAGGATTCCCGGATGTTTAGGACATTCATTCTCATAATACCCCATTTCCCTACAATTGTAGCATTCAACATTGATATCCTCTTTCTTTCCCTTTCAATCACGAGCCATGTGACCTTTTTATCCACGTTTATAATAATCTACCATTCCTTTTAGGCAAGAAATGGGGTAATTCTTCCCACAATTATCGCATAATTGAAAATACTTCTCTCCATTTTCCCCTTAATCTGTCTCTTGTTCTGCCGTTCTCTTCTTCTCTTCCTTTAGATTATTTTCATAATATTTAGAAAATTCCTTTTCTGTCTTGATTGCACGTGAGACAATATCTTCATACGATGAGAAAGATTGTGAGGCTAAGGCTCCACAGAGAAACTGTTTTAACCCATCAAAGAAATGATCAATATTACTTCTTGGGGTACGTATATAATCTGCAGTATACGTCACTAACCATGTAATGTTAACCTCATTCATCGCGACATTCTCATCCTCCTTTTCTCTAAGACTCAGAAATTTCCTTTACATATCTTCTTGATGGTCTCGAGGAATGTATTTTTCTACGAAACTTTCTTTAAACTCACTACATTATATATTTGATTCTTTATCATCATCCTTTGTGTTTGGAATCAATGACCACCATTGATTAGAATTTTAGTGAGGTGGTAAACGACCATGATAACCTATTCTCATTCACTACTCCCGAAGGCATGAAATATTTTCTCTAATGAATTTATCCACTGCTCAGCTACTAAGGGATTTGTACTCTCATTGAATATTTGTGGTTGTTGCCTCATGAAGCGTTCTAACATTGATCCTCCACATTGCTGATCTGGGTGCTTCATACGAGTAAGGTTATTATTCATAACATGATTGAGTTGTCCTAGTATGGTGATAAGTTGATCAGGACAAGTTGTATCACCAACTTCACTATAATTATAATGAGTAGGAGGGAAATCCCTACATGGAGTGTTTTCATTGAAATGGTTTCCTATCCTTCTACTAGGCGCCATTTCTAAACAATTTCATAAACTAGATTATTTTATGAATCAAAATACATAATATCAACCATGAATAACACATAACATAAATTTAACTATTTTTGGATATAATCCATAATAAGAAAAATGTTTTCATAGAGGAAGTATATACTCATAAACCCTTCATAATGGTTTTTAATGAAAATGTGAATTATCCAAAGCATATCCCCTAGGAGTGTGTAACCAGGAGTGAAACAAGGTCTGTTGTCATGAAGCAGTTCCCATTCGAGTCTAGCTCAATGCGGTGCTGTCAGGTTTTACCCCTAGGTACATCTGTGCCAGATCCACCTCTACCTACTCATATCCAGACAGGGATGTATTTCTCAGAAAACTCACAAAATCTCTATAATACCAAAATTCTAGGAATTTATTCTATTTGAAGTGCATTGTGTTGCATTTGTTGTCAATGAGTTTGTCAATGAGGCATGTTGTTGTCTTACAATGAATGGAAGTCAAGGATTTTCAAGATGTGAATGAAAAAGGTTGTGATGGTGTTGGTGGTGAAGGAGAATGGCCATGGAACTTAGAGGAGTGTCACTTAGGAGATTCACTAAGTGGCATTGGAGAATATGGTTGAAACATTCTCCATGTACATCTGACGATTGTTGAACTGATCTTTAAGTTCCAAGAACTTGTATCAACTGGATACAATGTCACAACAAGCTTTAGAAGACCATGCATTGTAATGACAATGCATGAGGTGATGAAAGCTGATCCATCCACAACTACTAAGTGGATGATGTGGATTAAAGAAATCCATGCACTAACACTTAGTGCATGTGAATGAGAAGTGATCCAACTTGATCTCTAATTGGATCAATGAAGAATGTTGAAGAACATGTGTGATTTATGAGATTCAGTTGAAGAAGTCCCTCCTAAGTATTGAACACATATGGAAGAGGAGATGAAGAAGATTAAGAAGAAACCTTTTGAATTCCATATCCTAAGTGAAGATTATATGTTGAGAAGGATTAAGGAATTCTTAAGAAGTAGAGAAGGGAAGAAATGAAGAATAAGAATGGTGAAGAGGGCAAAGTGGCTTGGGTTGGCATTTATATATTGGGAATACTTTGTTTTTAACAAAGTCATTATTCCTTGCCTTAACCAAAAAAAACTGGCCAGCCAAGGCACCTTGGGGGGTTCAACCCCAAGGCATGGGCACTAGGGCACCACGCCCGGGGGAACCCCGTGGGGCGAGCCAGGGCGGCAGGGCGCACCCAAGGACACCGCAAGGGCGCCAGGGGCACGCCCGGAGGAGCGCAGGGAGCATAGTGGGCGCTTGAAGCGCGCCCGCAGGAGGCAGAGTGGGCGCAGAGCGCGCCCGCAGAGAGAACCCGGTGCGGGGCGGCACCGGGAGGGGGGAAGTTCAACTGAGCTCTTTCCCCCAGCGCTTATTTGATAAGCCGCGAGAAAAACGCTGGCCGATTCGATGTGGGACGGGATTTTTATCCCGGGATCTAATCCTGGCCGCATGTTTGATCTCGCGCGAGATCTCCACCGTACGATCCATCTCCGCGGCGATGTTATTATCTGAGTCGTCCGCGGTCATTTAAATGGAGATCCGACGGCTCCCAGCATCGTCTGCTTCCTCGAGCTCAGCCGAAGGCCACCCGAAGCCTCCCGCGAGCAGCCGCTGAACCAGGAGCAACCCGACGACCTATCTTGAGCTCCCGGCCACCATTTTCGAATCCGAAGCCTCCATTGAGCTCGTCTGGCCATAACGAACAGGATCATGCCTAAAAATGACCATGCATGCAGTGTATGGAGAATTTCGAATGAGGCCGAGGCAAACGGAGTTGCCGAGGCATCGGGGTATTTGTGTTTTGCATGGGATAGCCAAACCGAGGTCGTGCATGCGTTCGAAATCGCATGCACGAGGAAGAGAAAAATTAAATGAAATCCCGCGGTGAAACAGAGAGTAAAAGCAAGATTCGTAAAGATTTTTAAAGAACCGAAATCTTCGGTGATTCAAGATTTATTGCACGCGGATAATCTGAGGCATCTCTGCCTATAAAAGGAGAGGCCGAGACCTCTGAGTAGCTTGCTGATACGCTGATGTTTTGAAGTCCCGTGAGAGCCTCTGTGCCTCACGAAGTTTGGAGCTCCGCGCAACCCACTTGCGCGACGAAGCAGCCCGAAGCCACCCTTGGCTTCGTGAGTCCCTTTCGCGCACTCCTTGCGTGAAAGAAGAAAGGGGAAGACCCCTGCGCGCTCCTCACTTGAGCAGCAGGAAGAACCGGGGTCGCACCAAGCCTTGCGCGCCCACGGTTGAAGCCCCGCGGTGTTGCAAGCTTGCACACCCGAGCGCTTGCACGGCCAAGTGCACCCTTGCACTTGCGCGCCCACGCCCGAGATCCTTGTGCCTTGTGCTTGCGCGGACAAGAAGTGAAGATATGCCGCACCTTGCATGCCCTTGTGCATCTTGAAGACCTATGCGGCAGTGGGAGAAGAAGAATTGGCCGCACCCTCTTTCACGGCTTGCTTAAGGCAGTAGCCTTGGGTGTGTGTGAAACAAGAAGACCACCGCAACTTAAGTGTGTGCAAAAACAGAAGTGGACCCAAGGCCGTGAGTGTGCAAGAATAGGAGAACCCGAGACCACACCTTGTGTGAAGTAAAAGAACACACCCTTTGGGTGAATGTGCAAACAAGAACAATGGGAGAATAGGCCAAGCCGAGTGTGTGCATAAGGAGGAAGACCACACTATTTGTGTGTGTGCACCAAGTGGAAGACCACACTTTGTGTGTGAGAGGTGAAGAAGGAAGGCCGAGGCCTTTGTGCCTTTGTGTGCAAAAAGAACAAGAGAAGGCCGTAGCCCTTGTGTGTGAAAAATGAAGAACCAAGTGTGTGCATAAGTAGAGTGCACACTTTGAAGAAGATTATAAGAACAAGAAAGTGAGTGTGCTTTGCAAGTGAAGTAGGACAAGCTCAAGTGTTTGCCAAAGTGAAGAAGTTTTGTGTGCAATGAGATAAGGAGGCCGAACCTAGTGTGTGTGCACTAAGTGAAGTGAACACACTTAGAAGAAGGAAGATTGAGGAGACCCTCACACTAAAGTAAAACACACTTCTTAGTGTGTGAGCAATTTGAATATAGTGTGTGAAGATTGTGGAAAAGGTGTGTGCTATAATTGATTACACCCTTTGTGGGTCTACTGCACCAAGAAGAAGAAAGGGAAAGTGCATGCATGCATGCATGCACGTGCACACGTGAACAGTGATAAATCAGTGGTGTGCATCTGAGGAGTCCAAGACTTGAAGATCTTGAAGAGATGCCATGCACTCAGTGCATGAAGTTGTTTTGAACTGAGACTGGACCAGATCGAAGATAAAGATATTATTTGTCTGAGCATTCAGTAATTGGAGAGAAGCCGGGGCATTCTTAGAAGAAGGTGATAAAGCCCGAGCAAGACGAGAAGACCTGATCATCACAAGTGATCAGAGGTACCGAGCAAGGCCAGCAGCCTTTATCCCAGGCTGCTGAAGTTACTTGAAGAACTTAAAGTGAAGAAGAGCTACTCGTGTGACTCGAGGAGCCAGGAGAAGACCCTGTGGGACTCAGGGAGAAGAAGTCTTCAGTGGGATTCTGGAGCAGGCCAGTGGGACTCTGGTAACACTGTGGGACGCAGTATAAAGACCCTCCTGTGGGACTCAGGAGAGATACAGTGGGACTCTGTATCGACCATTGTAATTTTAACAGGTTATAATGGAGAATCCATGCTTGGAGAGCATGGCAAGGATGTAGGCCTTTGGTGCCGAACCTTGTAAATCCTTGTGTCCTGTGCCTTTTCATTACTGCATTATCCGGGAAAGGTTGAGAGATACAAGAAGAGTAGATCGAGGCTTTAACCAGCCATAGAGGTTTAATTGATTAAGAATCAATTAGTAAAAAGTTTTAAGGGATCACTGATTCACCCCCTCCCCCTCTCAGTGATTCACACTGATCTGGGCACTTCAATTGGTATCAGAGGGAGGTTACCTCTTAAAGATCCAAGAGAGTCTATAGGGAGTGCAGATTTGAGGAAATGAAAGAACAGCCTCAAATGGAGATATCTGCCAAGACTCAGAAAAATAGAAAGAAGAAACAGGCCAAGAAGATGAAGAAGAAGGTTGCTGCAATCAGAGAAACTCCTTCTATGGAAAGAAATGTGAAAGTCACATCAGATGACAATTCCTTTTATCATTCTTCTGATGAAGCCTGTCCTAGCTGTGATGAAGATGGAAGAAACAATGACCTTCTAAATGCAATCAAATATCTTCAGAAGACAGTCCCCAAGGAAGTGGCAATGTGTATAGCTACAGGCATCCTTGATCTTCAAGAAGAAAAATCACAGTTAGAAGAAGAAGCCAATGCAATGGAAGATCAATTGGCTAAAAGGGTTGGCATAACCAACACTCTCAGAAAGCTGGTAAATGCCAAAGATGAAACAGTATCTCTTTGCAATGAAAGATATGAAGACACTGCTGAAGAATTGCAAAGAAGCCTTTCTGAGAAAGAAATTTTTAAAGTATTGGTCAAAGAAGTTTTCCATGCACTGGAAAAGAGGCACAAAGTGTCAATGGTTGTCAGAGATGCTCAACTAGAAGACAAAGTCAAAAGGGTGAAGGAGCTGGACAACTCATTGCTTGAAATGAAGCAAGTGCATGAAGACCAGATGAAACAGCTGGAAGAGAAATGGGAAGGAAGGCTAAGAACAGTTAAGGATGAGAAGAACTCCCTTAACATGAAATGCCTAGAACTAGAGGTGATATTGAAAAATCTGCAATCACCCAAAGCTAAAGCCTCCCAGTCAGCTGAAAGGAGAAATGTTGCTACTCAAGTATGCCTTGAGAAGGATGATTCTAAAAGAAAGACATCCTCTAGTGAAAGTGCAACAACTTATAGAAAGAAGGTACCATCCATACCATCTTGTACTCATGCTTCTAAAAGTGTTTCTACTAAAAGTGCAGGATGGAAGAATAAATCCAAACAAGTATGGATGAAGACAGTGAAGAAAGAGAGCTCTCCTGAAACAGCACAACAGGTCAAGAAAAGTACCCTACAATCAGAAGGACAGAAGAGGTCAAGATTCGTGGGTCAATGCTGGTGTTGTAACAGGTATGGGCATTGTGCAAAGGATTGTTGGTACAATCCACTGAATGCCAAAGCACAGAGGAAGCCCATGCCAAGGGGGAGCAAGCCAGAAGGAAAGAAGCAGCATCCACAGGTCCAGAGACATCTGTTCACTGCTAACAGATTTGGATTACTTGACAACATCTGGGATGATTGCAAAAGTGGTCAAAAGAATGATACATGTCAATCTCCAACTGTATCCAAAGCTAGAATGAAGAGAAGATCACTGAACCTGGCTAAAAGAGATTCCTTGGGAAGCAAGCAGAAGAAAGTAGAAAATGCTCCCAAGAAGTGTTTGAAAAAGGAAGAGAAGTCCTTGGAGTCTGAGTCCAAGAAGGGTGATGCATCCAGAAGGACCACCAAGACATGCTTCTACTGTGGAAAGAAAGGACACATCATGGACCTTTGTAAAGAAGCCATGAAACTAAATAGAAGCAGACTGAACTCCAAAAGACAATCAATCCAGAAGAAGAAGGGATTGATTGAAAATAAGTTGCCTAAGAGAGGTAGCTTAGCAGTATCAAAAGAACCATGTGGAATATCCAGAACTGAGGCCACACTTCCAAGTGACTTACTAGTCATATGGCCAAATCAGTTGCAACATGCCAAAGATCTACAAAGAGCTGAAGATGAAGTTCTGGCAATTGCTAAAGCAAAAGGGAAGAAGAAGATTTCACATGAAGATGTTTTGAGAACCACACCAGCACAATCATCAATGAAGATCAAATGTGCAAGTGTGAAGACTGGTGAAAATAGGACATCTCGGTTGAGAGAATCTTCTCAACCTTGTTGTTCACATTGATGAACCAAGAAGGTTCCATCTTATTCCCTTATACTATTGGTATTTACATGTGCTGACATTGCAGGGAATTGAAGATGATGATCATTCTCAACTGGAGGATGGTTTGGACAGAACGGAGTGCACCCCTTGAGGGGGAGCAAATCTGAAGAAGATGATGTTCTGAGATTAGTATCATCTTGAGAAAAGTGAAGGTATTCCAATCATACTTTCATCCCTTGTTTCTTAATTGAGTTTATCTTGTCAATAAAGGGGGAGTATGGATTGAAGACAAATGAGTGAAAGGGGGAGCTTTATCTTTGCACCTGAACTTTCTAATGAGTTTTGTGAAGTTGTGCAGGATTTAGCAAATTCATTGTTATATCTGAAAAATTTCAAACCCCTAAGCATGATCTCACATGTGTAGAGAATTATGGACAGCTTTGAATTCCTTGGTTATATCACTCTTGTTTTCTACACCGGGTTAGCCCAAGTAGACTTAGAGCTGATGTACTAAAGGTTCTTTGCTAAAGAGAACATGTGACATCATCCCTCTCTCAGTGTTTTTCAAGAAAATACTTTTATAAGGGAGGAAGACATATTTTGAAAGCAAACCACACCACACCTTTGCATTTGATTGCCAATAAGGGGGAGAAATATTGGCACACATATTGACCCATTCATATGTGCTGAAGGAGTGTATTGACAACAAATACAAAGGGGGAGATTGAAGTGCATTGTGTTGCATTTGTTGTCAATGAGGTTGTCAATGAGGCATGTTGTTGTCTAACAATGAATGGAAGTCAAGGATTGTCAAGATGTGAATGAAAAAGGTTGTGATGGTGTTGGTGGTGAAGGAGAATGGCCATGGAACTTAGAGGAGTGTCACTTAGGAGATTCACTAAGTGGCATTGGAGAATATGGTTGAAACATTCTCCATGTACATCTGACGATTGTTGAACTGATCTTTAAGTTCCAAGAACTTGTATCAACTGGATACAATGTCACAACAAGCTTTAGAAGACCATGCATTGTAATGACAATGCATGAGGTGATGAAAGCTGATCCATCCACAACTACTAAGTGGATGATGTGGATTAAAGAAATCCATGCACTAACACTTAGTGCATGTGAATGAGAAGTGATCCAACTTGATCTCTAATTGGATCAATGAAGAATGTTGAAGAACATGTGTGATTTATGAGATTCAGTTGAAGAAGTCCCTCCTAAGTATTGAACACATATGGAAGAGGAGATGAAGAAGATTAAGAAGAAACCTTTTGAATTCCATATCCTAAGTGAAGATTATATGTTGAGAAGGATTAAGGAATTCTTAAGAAGTAGAGAAGGGAAGAAATGAAGAATAAGAATGGTGAAGAGGGCAAAGTGGCTTGGGTTGGCATTTATATATTGGGAATACTTTGTTTTTAACAAAGTCATTATTCCTTGCCTTAACCAAAAAAAACTGGCCAGCCAAGGCACCTTGGGGGGTTCAACCCCAAGGCATGGGCACTAGGGCACCACGCCCGGGGGAACCCCGTGGGGCGATCCAGGGCGGCAGGGCGCACCCAAGGACACCGCAAGGGCGCCAGGGGCACGCCCGGAGGAGCGCAGGGAGCATAGTGGGCGCTTGAAGCGCGCCCGCAGGAGGCAGAGTGGGCGCAGAGCGCGCCCGCAGAGAGAACCCGGTGCGGGGCGGCACCGGGAGGGGGGAAGTTCAACTGAGCGCTTTCCCCCAGCGCTTACTTGATAAGCCGCGAGAAAAACGCTGGCCGATTCGATGTGGGACGGGATTTTTATCCCGGGATCTAATCCTGGCCGCATGTTTGATCTCGTGCGAGATCTCCACCGTACGATCCATCTCCGTGGCGATGTTATTATCTGAGTCGTCCGCGGTCATTTAAATGGAGATCCGACGGCTCCCAGCATCGTCTGCTTCCTCGAGCTCAGCCGAAGGCCACCCGAAGCCTCCCGCGAGCAGCCGCTGAACCAGGAGCAACCCGACGACCTATCTTGAGCTCCCGGCCACCATTTTCGAATCCGAAGCCTCCATTGAGCTCGTCTGGCCATAACGAACAGGATCATGCCTAAAAATGACCATGCATACAGTGTATGGAGAATTTCGAATGAGGCCGAGGCAAACGGAGTTGCCGAGGCATCGGGGTATTTGTGTTTTGCATGGGATAGCCAAACCGAGGCCGTGCATGCGTTCGAAATCGCATGCACGAGGAAGAGAAAAATTAAATGAAATCCCGCGGTGAAACAGAGAGTAAAAGCAAGATTCGTAAAGATTTTTAAAGAACCGAAATCTTCGGTGATTCAAGATTTATTGCACGCGGATAATCTGAGGCATCTCTGCCTATAAAAGGAGAGGCCGAGACCTCTGAGTAGCTTGCTGATACGCTGATGTTTTGAAGTCCCGTGAGAGCCTCTGTGCCTCACGAAGTTTGGAGCTCCGCGCAACCCACTTGCGCGACGAAGCAGCCCGAAGCCACCCTTGTCTTCGTGAGTCCCTTTCGCGCACTCCTTGCGTGAAAGAAGAAAGGGGAAGACCCCTGCGCGCTCCTCACTTGAGTAGCAGGAAGAACCGGGGTCGCACCAAGCCTTGCGCGCCCACGGTTGAAGCCCCGCGGTGTTGCAAGCTTGCACACCCGAGCGCTTGCACGGCCAAGTGCACCCTTGCACTTGCGCGCCCACGCCCGAGATCCTTGTGCCTTGTGCTTGCGCGGACAAGAAGTGAAGATATGCCGCACCTTGCATGCCCTTGTGCATCTTGAAGACCTATGCGGCAGTGGGAGAAGAAGAATTGGCCGCACCCTCTTTCACGGCTTGCTTAAGGCAGTAGCCTTGGGTGTGTGTGAAACAAGAAGACCACCGCAACTTAAGTGTGTGCAAAAACAGAAGAGGACCCGAGGCCGTGAGTGTGCAAGAATAGGAGAACCCGAGACCACACCTTGTGTGAAGTAAAAGAACACACCCTTTGGGTGAATGTGCAAACAAGAACAGTGGGAGAATAGGCCAAGCCGAGTGTGTGCATAAGGAGGAAGACCACACTATTTGTGTGTGTGCACCAAGTGGAAGACCACACTTTGTGTGTGAGAGGTGAAGAAGGAAGGCCGAGGCCTTTGTGCCTTTGTGTGCAAAAAGAACAAGAGAAGGCCGTAGCCCTTGTGTGTGAAAAATGAAGAACCAAGTGTGTGCATAAGTAGAGTGCACACTTTGAAGAAGATTATAAGAACAAGAAAGTGAGTGTGCTTTGCAAGTGAAGTTGGCCAAGCTCAAGTGTTTGCCAAAGTGAAGAAGTTTTGTGTGCAATGAGATAAGGAGGCCGAACCTAGTGTGTGTGCACTAAGTGAAGTGAACACACTTAGAAGAAGGAAGATTGAGGAGACCCTCACACTAAAGTAAAACACACTTCTTAGTGTGTGAGCAATTTGAATATAGTGTGTGAAGATTGTGGAAAAGGTGTGTGCTATAATTGATTACACCCTTTGTGGGTCTACTGCACCAAGAAGAAGAAAGGGAATGTGCATGCATGCATGCATGCACGTGCACACGTGAACAGTGATAAATCAGTGGTGTGCATCTGAGGAGTCCAAGACTTGAAGATCTTGAAGAGATGCCATGCACTCAGTGCATGAAGTTGTTTTGAACTGAGACTGGACCAGATCGAAGATAAAGATATTATTTGTCTGAGCATTCAGTAATTGGAGAGAAGCCGGGGCATTCTTAGAAGAAGGTGATAAAGCCCGAGCAAGACGAGAAGACCTGATCATCACAAGTGATCAGAGGTACCGAGCAAGGCCATCAGCCTTTATCCCAGGCTGCTGAAGTTACTTGAAGAACTTAAAGTGAAGAAGAGCTACTCGTGTGACTCGAGGAGCCAGGAGAAGACCCTGTGGGACTCAGGGAGAAGAAGTCTTCAGTGGGATTCTGGAGCAGGCCAGTGGGACTCTGGTAACACTGTGGGACGCAGTATAAAGACCCTCCTGTGGGACTCAGGAGAGATACAGTGGGACTCTGTATCGACCATTGTAATTTTAACAGGTTATAATGGAGAATCCATGCTTGGAGAGCATGGCAAGGATGTAGGCCTTTGGTGCCGAACCTTGTAAATCCTTGTGTCCTGTGCCTTTTCATTACTGCATTATCCGGGAAAGGTTGAGAGATACAAAAAGAGTGGATCGAGGCTTTAACCAGCCATAGAGGTTTAATTGATTAAGAATCAATTACTAAAAAGTTTTAAGGGATCACTGATTCACCCCCTCCCCCTCTCAGTGATTCACACTGATCTGGGCACTTCACTATTCTAATCCTCAAAGACTATCTTAGGGCTATGTGCTATAATAATAGTTTTTCTAAATCTAGATTCCAAGGTTAGTACTAAACTACCTCTGATACCAACTGTAACACCCCGAACCCAGGTACCCCGAGTCGGTGAATTATTACGTAACATTGGCATGATCACAGAAGATCACTTATCAAAATACCTATTATTTTAGTAGCCTTGGAAACACTTGATACATTCATAAATGTTACATTGCATCAAAAAGTGAAAAAATACAATAACATAGTCTCCATAGTACACACTCATATCCCCTTCAGACTATCCCTACAGGTGAGTTATTAAATATTTCTTCACATCCTGGGAAAATAAAATATAGAAAGGGGTGAGCTCAGAAGCTCAGTAAAGATAACAATATATCATAAACATTCATAAGTAAACATAAACATTTAAAGCAATGTATAACTAAAACAAAATCCTTTTAAACATGAACATTTTCATAATATGGAAAAAGTGAAATGAAATATTTCCATTTTCTTATTCACATGGATATTCTACTAGTCGAAAAATCACATACAATATCAATAACCACATTCATAATGATGTAATGCATAATGTCAGACTATCATAACCACGTAGCCACGGCCTCGTGCCAAGATTACAAATAAGATTTTGTCAAAGCCTTGTGCCAAGACACTGGTTTGTCTCATGAGACATACCGATTCATCGAGGAGCTATAGAGGTCTCCACCCATCATTTATTATGTCCAATTCATTCCTCATATGAACATGTTTTAACATATCATAAACCATAACATAATGGTATCACTTAAAACATTCATAAAGGAAACATAAAATTTCCACATTTCAATCACAAGATATCAATACAACATATAGATATAATAAAAACACTGTCGAAACCATTTTCAATATAAAAAATTTAAAACTTTGGTATTTATTTTTCATTTAAAAAAATTAATGGCTTGTAGAGGAATCTGAAACTAAAATAATGGTCACGACGTCGGAGATGTCATTGTCGCTGCATAATTATGACAAAAAAACATTACCTTTTGTTGTTTATTAAAAAGATTCATATAAAAAAGATCCCTTTTGAATACACTTAAAATTCAAATGGGTTTATACACCGTATAAAATAAAATTGTGTATAAATCAAAATATGCCTCAATGAAAGGAGATTGAGATGAATTTCCTTACCTCATGACCGACTTGACTTGATCGTTATTTAACTTACTAAATAATAAACTGGAGTTATTTTTTACTTTCTTAAGAACCTTTTTCAAGTTCATTATTTATTTTATATCACTTATTACCTTGTTATGAACATTATGTAATTATTTATGTTAATAACGGTCTTGTTGTCCATCTTTGGTACTTGAGTCAAAAATGAACTTCTTATAATTAAAAGTTTTTCATGTGGTAAAATATCCATTATATCCAGAATTATATTCATGATTTAGATATCCTATATATCATATACATCCAGTATATATATTCATTTATAATATTACATAACATTTATAGGTAAGAAATGAAATGCACCGTTCATGGAAACGGTAAGCTGTACGTACGCATGAACTCTACATTCATTTCTATTTCATATTTAATGGAATTAAATCATAATGATATAAAGGAATATTATAATTCTAGTATAATATAATATATAATATCATTTACTCCATCCTTTATACATCCCACATATAGCATTAATGAATAAAATAACATTAGTATAATATAATATATAATATCATTTACTCCATCCTTTATACATCCCACATATAGCATTAACGAGTCAAATAACATTGAGGGTGCGGTAGTCTGCACTTCCTAAAATGAAGATGTCGCGTTTACCTAAAATGGAAACCATAAAGGTATGACATAAATGAAAAATACATAACAATAATCAAAAAATAAACATAATATATATCATATAAAAAATAGAGGTACATCTTAATGGCCCCCATGAGTGGTGTTAAAAGAATATTGAACAATCATCGTTTTGTGAGGCAGTAATTCGCCACCCACATAATCATTATGTTCTTTAACCATTAGAAGAAGGTGATTATAATTTTAAATAAAATAAATCTCATAGAAAAATCCTATTATATTGATGATTCTGGTGTTGTATCAAAATAAATGAATAAATAGAGTTTAATGGTCTGGAGAAGCAAAATAAAACAAAAGAACATAAGAGAATACATTACCTTAAAATCAAGTAACTCTTATTTATTTGAGCCAAAGGCTTCCTTGGGAAGGATACTTCCTAAAGTGTGTCTTATAGGAGTAAGAGAGGGAAGTGGAGAGAGTATTTGGGCATATTTTGACAGAAAAAAATTTCGTTATGGTGTGAATAAGGTGGTAGAGGTGTGGGCCTTTTATAAGTGGAGATGAGGTGAACTCTTGGAATGTTATGAAATATTTCATTATTATGAAGTGATTTTCGGATTTAAAAGGTCCCAAAATTATATATTTAGATTATAAGGTGATAATGGTTCTAAATCTACTCATAAAATAGGATTTTGACAAGTTTATGTTTTATATTTTACATTATCTTCTAATTTTATTTAAATCTTTAATTAATGAGGTAATCGCTGCATCATCAATGTGTCATACAAAATTTATTTTATTAAATGTATAAAAATTATAAAAAATTACCATGAGGTAAGAAATATTTTTATATTTCCAATGGATATTTATAGTTGAATATATAACTTTTATAACCCCTTGTGAAAATTTTATTAGTAAACAACGCATGTTTGTGACATTTTTATTTATACTTTAAATAAAAGGTATTAATGTCATTATCTTACCCATGTTTTTTCATGGGGTTAGAAAAATCATCCCATGGTTTTTCTTGGACATCCATGACTCATCTAATATGTGTATGACATGTGTCAATATAATTTCATATTATTATAACATTATTTTTACCTTAAATTAATCTAATTACTTCTAATCGTGGTTAATAAAACTCAAAAGTTACTATTCACAAAAAATTATTTTCATCCCATTGAACCACATTTTACTTCCAAATTATATCCATGTATGTCAGATTTTTGAAATTAAATTCATAGATGTAGTAAAGTTTCATTTAAACGTAAAATCAGTTTTTTAACTACCACTTAGGGGTTTCACTATTCATCAAAAATGGATGTTTTTCAGAAAAATACCAAAAATTCAACCTAAGGTATATTTGATTTTCCTAATTCAAAGATGATCTCAATTTTATCAAATTAAAAACATATATGTTTCAATAATTAATTTTATAATAAATTTCCTTTGTCAAAACAAATACCGTGTTTTTAAGAAAGAATATCAATCAAATGATTGATAATTGTTAATGTCCAATTTTAAAGTGAAATTAATTATAATTTCCACCATTAGATAAAATGGTAAAATTTTATCCTAATTATGATTTTAAACCACTCAAAAGTATAATTTATCATTACAAATTATTTTGATTAAAAATGTTGTTTTTAAGTATTGTTCACTATTCATCGAAAATTGGATGTTCTCCGAAAAATACCAAAAATTCAACATATGCTGATTCTGATAATCCAAATCAAAACATTATGTACATTTTGAAATATAAAGTTTATATAATATCAAAAATTGGGTATTGCTATTCATAATGGCTACTTTGATTACTCGCGGTGTGTTAGAGCATGAGGTTGTGTACAACACACGCTGCTCTATTATTCAAAGAGAAGTGTGCCATGGATGCTTGGGGTGTTACAAAAAATACTACATCCATTCATGAAGAATAAAACCACTATTTGAACTTTTTATCATCATCATGAAGCACTCTTCCTATATATAAATTCCCCATTCCACCTTAAATTTATAGCCAAGTAACCTTGGGACTTTCAGTTTTCTCTCGATTCGTGAACGACACTGAGCATCATTATCCAATACCAAATGGACTACCCAAGGTATTAATACATCTTGAAACCCCATTTTCACATGTTCATAAATACATCCACATAATTTGGGGATGCAAATTATGAAGGCCAACACTTGTTGTAGATGAGGAAGTCCCTTAGTGGTACTTGAGGATTCACAAAGAATTATACCTTCACAAAACAAAACATTCATGAAATAGGATTCAGTCATATGAAGGGTTCACCCTCATTCATTAATAAAATTAAATGTATATGTACCATTATATAAAAAAGGTCCAATTCTACATGAATAACATATACATGCGGCCCTCTACATTATAATCTACCTGGATGGGCCTCTACATGATGCCACCCTACTTCTGATGTCTCTTCATGATGGTTGAGTTCCCAATGCTCATACGACCACCCAAGATCAGTTAAAATGCATCAAATTACTGTATAATACATTGTACAACCAGTATTATATCACACTCAACCTCTTGTTTTTCCTTATATTCTATTTACATTTTTCTTTTCTATATAGGTACTCTAATCACCCATATCTTTTAGCAATGGTTTGATAACGTGGAACACCTGATTGAAAAATCCCACACGCCATTCCATAATAGAATTTATAAATACACCCCATCCCAAGGGTGGATGATATATAGTTATGTAAGCCAATGGGGTAAGGGGTGACTTCTCCATGTCTGAGATACATGTTGTAAGCCTTACCCATTATTGATGAAAAGAGAGTGGATGGGAACCTTGAAGCCTTCCACCTCTCCAATATTCAACAACATACATCCAAATATAGTATAAATATCCATGGGATGATTCCATGCGTAATCCCACTGACATAAAATTATATTATTCAGACACTGATTGAGATACTAATTGGGAGTTGTCTATGGGTAGTCCCTACATCATCTCTCAATGGATATTTTTTTATGAAACGAATTTTAGGTCATCTACTTCCTATTGTTTCTCACACCTAGCCTGACTCATGATGGATTGGAGGTCTGTATATACCATGACACCATCCATGAACATAGTGATTATCCCCTGTATATTCCCTCTACCACATCCTTTATTTCCATGGGCCACCTCTATTGGAGTAAGCCATAACGCCCCATATTCATCTATGTGGGTTTTAGTCTCAATCACATGGGATTTGTAGGTAACCTATATGAGGTCCAAATGAAAATATCCACCCATTAATCCACTCCAATTAATTATTTAATAATGTCAATTTATTATAATTGGCCTACCAGATCCCTATAAAATCATGCAACTTTTCTGGGTTGTTATTATACATATTCTTCATCAACACCATCCCTATTCCTAACAGATCCAAGGTAGCTTTAGTGAAAAAGATCGACACCATTTATTGAACTACATGGTTTATGATCCCCATCTCTTATGTAGGGTATATAATAAGCCTCTTTTTAGATCATCCCCAACCAAAGGAAAACATTGGTTCCCCCTTTTAGGTGAACACCTCCTCGGTCCACCACCTATAATGACTAGATCAAACATCATAGTGTGACATAATACCATTATGGGATAGACCTCATGGATAATCCCTCATAGGGAATTATGATATATCCTATATAAAACATTCCATGTGTTACCTACTTGGGCATACTTCATTGCTCTTCCTCTACAGTGCATCCAGATCAATTCACTTCCTCTCCACAAGAAGTTGAACTCATGACCTATCACACTGCTACCTCATGTAAAACATTAGAAAGAAGAGTAAACCCACTAAATATTTGAATTTTTAATCTAAAAACATGTGATCAACAATGGATGCCAGATTATCTATCCATGAGATTCCCCCATGAGAGGCCCTCCCATAAAGATGAATAATGGTAACTAATGTTCCAATATCCAGAAATTCCATTGATTCCCAACATTAATAATCCCCTGAAACCTGATTGCTACCCAGACCAGGCCACATGGAATATCTACAGAGTATAAGAATAGTTAACTAAAATAAAAAATATAGGTTAGCATGAATGATTTTCATAAATACATCTTAATCAATTAGGGTGACCGGGACTAGGTGATGAGTTACATGGGGATATCCATGGAAACAATAACAAACATCCCAACATCCTATTTTTATTAAGTAGAATACATCACTATCATGAGTGATGAATTTAAATCACCATTAGAATGAGGGAGTATGGGGAAATAATTTGCACCATTGAACAATAACATGACAGACTGTGCACGTTTTGTAAATCGTCAGAAACACATTATTAAACCATGTCTGATTACATGATATTTAATATTCCTATTATTCTTATATTCATTCACATTTTTTACATTATGTATACATTTTTTACTTGTATTTATTGAAATTCATGTTTAGGATTTGTCTACCAAATTTTGATCTGTCTATAATTACAATCTTCTAATGCCCGACATTATATTCCATCAGCGTGTTCAGTTACATAACCAAGGATTACCATGATTAAGAATGAAATATTTACCTCATTATTATGATCAATGGTGGACCACCATATCCAGTTATCTCAAAATCATCCCATTATATTCACATAAGCTTGTATTAATTGGGATGTAAACCTGATGCATTATGAAATCATGAAATAATTCCATTTTTTAACCACTTTATAATTATTATAAAAATATATCAAATATATTATTAACGAATAAGTTGTATATTATATTAGAATATCTTGTGGTTAGTTCATTAGGGTCATGAGAATACACAAATAAATATTATATCTTTTATAATTATGGTGGAAGCATGTGTTACTAGCGGTAGTCCATGATATTCTCATTATAACATATAGATAGTTCCAACCCTTCTGTCTCTCACATAATGCATGGAATTAGTATATTTTCACAACTGGTTTTTTGTTTTCTTGTGTTTGTTTAAATAATTAATGGAACTAGTTGCTGATTCATATTAATTTAAAATCATCCTTATATATATATTTTCTAATATATTTATTTTTAATGAGTATATTTTGTTCTGTAACAAATAGATTTCATCAATTATGAAACATTATTGTAAATAATTGACAATTCAATACTTTTATTTTGTAATAAAAATTTGTTATTGTTTTAATGCGATAATATATGATTATAAAACAAACTAAAAAACATGTTTTAAAATATTTATTTAAAAATAATTCATACTTAAATTAATATTACAAGAGATAAGGGAATGATATTAAATCTAAATATAGAAAATAAAATTATATCTACTGGTTTAACATTATTTAGAAGATGATTTTATATAAACCTCTACTTTATAATATAGGATTATTCATCAAATAAAACCTATTTTCTTACAGTAATGAGAATATGAGGAAGTGCCTCCCAAATAACATTTAGTTGATCATTAGTTCGTTGAGGGGATCACACTATTTCATTAATCCATGGGATAATGATTTCATATAAGTGAACATGTTTCATCCTAGATTATAAGGGAATTTCAGTTCCCCTATCCTTTTCATTTTATAGTTGATATATATCTTCATTATTATTAATAATGGATCAAATGAATTAATTGGATCATACAATTTAATGATAATATAGTGAACCACCATGTTTGTTTAGCTAACTACATACATGAGGGATTATATTCTTTATGGTTGGATGTTATGATAGATGATAAAGACCAGATACTCACATTGTATAACAATCAAGATATGTTCTTCAACAATTTTTACAATGAAAATGTGTTCTATGTGATGTTCTAAAATGTTATGAACATTCCAAATGAATGAATTATGGTTGTAGACTACGTTTCCCAATACAAAAAATTACATCCTTTTAGTTGATACATGAGAATTTATGATTATTCCAAGGTGAAATTCATTCAAATATGATTAAATGAAAAATTATAGACTCATGTTATGTTTTAAAAAATTATGAAAATAACTGAACTGACTACTATTGTCACCATCAAATAATGTAGATCCAAATTTTTCGTAGGGGAAGGTTTATAATAAATAGACCAGAATACATGTTAGTTTTTCTGTATTTTTCAAAAATGTATATTGAGGGAAATGAGCTGTGATACCACACACTAGGGAAGCCAAGGTAGAGGCATACCTTTACTTTCTCATTCAGAAAGACCATATGTGGGTTGTCACCAGTTTCAATGCACTCAGATTATTAAGAATGAATTTACATTGAAATAGAAGAAAGGTAATTAATAAATAAATGATAGATATTTATGTAGGCTATGTTTCCCCAATTTATATAAAAGTATTGAAAAATTATCTTTTCTATCCTAGGATTATCATCCATGGTATATTGCTTAATGTATTTTATTTAATGGTATACCTTATACAAGATCAATACATGAATGATTATATTGTAATCAGACCTATGTAGATATAGGAAAGTAACATGTAATATACATTCCAACTTAAGGTCCTCACTATAAAACCCCAACCCTAGTTTCCGATATTTTATGTGTTATCACATAACATTAGCGTGATACAAGGAATCATGTCTAAAAAAACAAATCTATTTTGTAATCTTCAAAGTACTAGATACATAAAATATTTTTAAATTACCTCATTAAATAATGAAAAAAAAATTGTCTCATTTTAACACAATCATATAACTTATACTATCCCTATAGGTCAGTCATAATATACTTTTTCACATCCTAGGAAAAAGGAAACATAGAAAGGGGTGAGCTCAGGTTCTTAGTAAGGGTAACAATATAGTAGAAACATTCATAAATAAGCATAAAAAATTAAGGCAATGCATAACACTAAAACATAACCCTTTTATAATTAATAATGATCATAATATGGAAATGATAAATCAAATAAATCCATTTACATATTCCTAAGGACACTCTTCTAGTTGAATAATAACATGTAATATTAATATCAAATTTCATAATAATGGAATGAATAATGTCGGACACCATAACCACAGAGTCAAGGCCTCATTCCAAGACTACAAATAAGATTTTTCCAAAGCCTTGTTCCAAGACACTAGTCCCATTAGACCCATCGATGCATCAAGGATCTACAGAGGGCTCCACCCGTCACTTACTATTTCCAATGAATTCCTCATATGAAACGGTTGAAACATAACATAAAAATTCATATTAAAATTAGCATATGAGATGTTAATGAATTAACCATAAACCATGAATGGTATAAAAATAAAACATCTACAGTCAATCATATCCCAAATCCTTCAATACAATATGTAATATTGTTTCATAATAAATCAATATCAATCAAGGGTAAAATCAATGAAAGGATGTTGATATAGATGAAATCAAAACTATTTGAGAGAAATATATCCATCTGTTTTGAAATCATTTAAAATTGATTTAATTATAAAATAAATCATTTATTTTGAAAGTATTCTTATAATATTGAAAGAGAAGCTTTAATGATTTTATAATGTCGGGAAATAGGCTCACTCTTCCTATAAGTTCAAAATATATTCTTTTCTTTTTTGACGAAAAGGTCATAAGGGACCTTGTTTGGAAAATTACTGAAAGATTACTTAATAATAATTTTATAAATATTAAATCAAATGTTTAAAAGGCTTTAACCCATAGTATAGTAAATATTAAAATTTTTTTGAAATTCATTTTTATGGATCACATATGTGGATGACAAAGAGGTCCCAGTAGATACCCACGTATAAACATCCTCATATAATGAAGAGATTGTATAATTAACCCTTACCTTTTACTTTTCCTTGGTCTAGAGTACGTTAAACTCATGTATAATAGTTAAATCATTGTTATCAAATTATTCAATAACAATAGACATGAATATGATACAGTATATGATCTTATAATATGTCTTGGTTAATAATAATTCCGTAGTATATTTTGGGTGTTAACTGATTCATTTTCCATTATATTATTTTTTACAAAAGCCATGTATTTTAGGGATTGGAACTCTTTGATTCATATCACAAATGATATTATCTTCTCAATAATTATTTTTATTCATAAAATTAAAATTATTCTTTAATGGTAATGACGGGGAATGAATTTCATTGCGTTCATGGAGACGGTATTCCGTACATACGCATGAGGAACAATATCATTATATTAATGGTGAAATAATTTGTAATTTGATGGTATATCATATATAAAGATTCATTTACATGTATTATTTATTATTTACAATAGTTATAATCAATATAATACCTATCCAAATAATGATGTGTTTGAATAACAAACTAAACCCCGACGTGGAGACCGTAAGCCATACGTACCCACGTATGGTGACATGTCATTCATAGGAGAGATAGAATAATGAATATGGTTGTACAATATTTATAATAACATCACAGTATCTATTTGGTACTATAGTTAATATTTTGTTATGGGAACTATGAAAAAGGAACTGGAAGAAGTAAAGGACTTTGAAAGGGGTGTTGGAATTATTACCTATTCTTCGGGTGCTTCCTTATGAGTAGATCAAAAGGGCTCTATAGGTTGGATTGATAATTAATGTAATGACTCAAGGAATAACTGATGCTTTTTGGGAGGATATCTGAGCAGGTTTTGTCTGAGACAAATGGCTTCGGAGATGTGATTATGGGAGAAGTGGATATACCACTGTTAAGTGAAGTGAGGGTAACTTTAGGAAAAACATGAAATATTATTTTATTATACAATTATATAAGGTTTATAATGGCTCCAAAATGATAAATTTAAAGGATAATGTAGGGATCAGTCGAACATATCTCAACCAATAGGTTTTTGATAGGTTTAGGTCACCATATTAACCTTATTTTTTTGATTTTACACTAACTTAAATAGTTAAACTTTTACCATGTATTGTTGTATTATTATAATAAATGTTTGGTAAAAATAATATAAAAATCCAATAAAAACCCATGTCATTAATTATTAATATATATAACCATATCCCAATCCCTTTGCGGCACCGTAGATTTTTAGGAATATTATATCAATTAAAAATATAGTATCTGTTTTAAAAATTCATTTAGGTCAGTTTTGACACTATTTAGAATTTTGTTTTTGTGGAAGTCATACCAACATTATCACAAAGAATAAAAATAAATTAATCAACCCATGCATTTTATATTAACCAACAAAATTAGTGTAATTCATCAGAAGTATCAATTTAGAATTATTTAGATATTTATAATATCAATTATTTTAATCTTTCATTAATATGGTAATTACTAAATCATTATTTTATTATAAGTATCTTTATTTATATAATGTCTAAAAATTATTAATAAAAATCAATTATGTAATAATTTTTTTGATTGAAAGTTAATATTTATAGATGAATTTATCTAATGTATAACCCCACATTAAAAATGGTTTAGTTATTAAACACTGAATTTAACACATTTAACTCTTCTTTAAATAAAATAATAATAAATTTTATAATCTAATAGAAGTGGACAAATAAGATATTATTTTGTTGTAAGGTTTATATTGGTCAAAATAAACTTATCCAATATAATTATGACATGTGTTATGGTAATTATAATATAATTTTTACCATTAATTACCCTTTTTACTAGTAATTGTGGTTAATAAAATTGAAAAGTGACTATTCGCCAAAAAATATTTTCATCTTATTGAGCCAGATTTTAATTAATAACATCAGTTGTGTCTCTCTAATTTTTTATAATTCTATTTATATAAGCAGTAATATTGTTTCATTCAAAATTCCAAATTCGCCTAGAAGATGGGAAGAGATTTCATAACTCCTCTAGGATGTTGTCTTCAAGATTTCACTTATTGACATACCATATATGCTAAAACACAATCATAAATCTCTCTCTTCATGTTGTACCACCAAAAATTGGTCAGTCAAATCTCTATACATCATAGTACTACCAAGGTGTATGGAGAAATTTGATTGATGAGCAGCATCCAACAATTCCCTTTTTAGATCGGGTATGTCTGGAACATAAATTCTCTTCCCAAATTTCAAAATCCTATCATCAAATATGAATTCGATCAATCTCACATCATTCACATCATTACTTTTCTTATGAAACTCCTCATCAAAAATATAGTAACTTTTTATCCTTTCTTGTAAATATTGGTTAACAACCAATTGAAAAAGTATTGATGTTTCACCTTCCATGATTATTCCCAAATCCATCGTTAATAGATCCATGATCATTGGACCCCTTTCAACTCTCATCTTATTCAAAACTCTATGATAATTTCTGCTCAAAGCATCTTCCACCTTATTTTCCTTCCCCTGGTGGTAGTGTATATTGAAATCATAATCCTTGAGTAGTTCAAGCCATCGTCTTGGTTTCTTTTTGAGTTCTTTCTATGAGAAAATGTACTTCAAAATCTTGGGATCATTATATATCTCACATTTTTTACCATAGAGATAGTGTCTACATATCATCAAAGATATGATTACTACTGCTAACTCAAGATATTTAATAGAATAGTTTTTTTCTTTATTTTTCAGATGTCGTGAAGCATTGGAAAATTATATATCATTTAGAATAAGGACACCACCAAGTCCATTCTTCTAAACATCACTATAAATAACAAACCCATCATTCCCTGATAGTAGAGTCATGATAAGATAATCGACTAATATTATCTCCATTCCTTCAAAAAATTCTTCACTCTTTTGTCCAAACAAATTTTACCCCTTTACGTGTGATCTTGGTTAATGGGTTTTCCAATCAGGAAATAGTCTAGACGAAATGTGGATAACAACATGATAAACCAATAAAACAGCATACCTCAGTTGTACTTGTTGGTGATGGCCATTCGTGGAATGCCTTGGTCTTTGAAGGTTCGTGAGAGATTCTATCAATAGAGACAATATGTCCCTGAAATGAAATCTCATGAAGACAGAATCCAAATTTGATAAACATTAAATATAATTCATTTAATCTACGGGCTTTTAAAATAGTGAACAAATGATTTTCATGATATTTTTATTTTTTTTCTTAAACTAATATATCATCAACAAATACAATTAAAAAGTCAGAAATATATTCCTTAAAGACTATATTCAATATATGCTTGAAAAGATGTGGTGCATTAGTCAGTCCTAAAGGCATTACTATAAAATTAGTATGCTCGTACATAGTTTGAAATGTTATTTTTTGGAATGTCTTCCTATTTCACAAACAAATAATGATATCAAAACCGAATGAAAATCTTTGATAAATATTGAGCTCCATGAAGTTGATTGAATAAATCATCAATTCTTGGTGGGGGATACATGTTCTTTATTGATATCACATTGATCTCCCTATACTCAATGCACAACCACATAGATCCATAATTTTTCTTAATAAAATGAATATGGGCTCCCATAGGGAAACAACAGGGAAAATAAATATTTTATTACTCAATTCCTCTAGTTGTTTCTTTTGTTCAAATAATTTCACAGTGGACCTTCTATAAGTGTTCATCGATATGGGACTGGAACTAGTATTTAAATCAATGAAAAAATCAATTCCTCATACTGGATGATGTCTAGGTAAATTCTATAGAAACACATCCACATATTATTTCACAATAGTAACATCCTCTATTTGAAAATTATTTTCCTCTCCATAGTTATTTCATTCTATGCCTCCCAAATAACTGAATTTTGTAGTGCTACTGGGGGTCTATCTAGATAAGAATCAGGTGGTGAAATTTCTGATCTAATGATAAGGTACTCTTTATCATCATCAAAAATTGTAACCTCGTACTTCTTATAATAAATTTTCACATCATGGTCTGAAATCTAGTCCATACCTAGGATTATATCAAATTATATCATGGGTATGACGGTGAGATTAACAATTAATGATCATTTATATTCCCTAATGGAAATTTATTCGCAAAACATTGTTGCAATAGTACTTTATTGAGGAGTTTTGACTAACAACATCCTTGTTAAATCAAATTTATAATATTTAATTTTCATTGTAAATTGGAAAGATATGAAACAATGTGATGATCCAGAATCAAAGAAAACATTGAATAAATTATAAAAACCCATAAAATTATTAGTATCACATCTTTTGAAGCTTCAAACTCAGCATTAGTGATCGCATAATCTTGACCTTTCTCCCATGGCCTTTTCTTATGTATGTTTCCCAAGAACATAGGAATGTAATGTTCATAATGCCCCATCTCTCTACAATTGTAGAATTAAAGATTGGAAACCTCTTTATATTCCTTATAATCACGACCTTTGATCTCTTTTTCACCCCATTTGTAATATACTACCATTACATTCAATAATGTACAGGGGTGTTTTTTCCCACATTTACGGTTTTATGGAAATTCAACTTTTCCCTTCTTCCCATTATATCCATTTCCATAGTGTTGAATAGATCCCTTCTTATCCTGATTTTCATTAATGTTGTAATACCTAGAGAATTTATATACTGTCTTGATATCACATGAGACTGTATCATTGTATTATGAGAAGGATTTTGAGATTAATTATCAATTGTGAAATATTATTATCCTATCAAAAAATCGATCAATTGTACTGATTGGGTTATATATAATCTTCTTCATGTCTTTCTAACCTTGTTATGTTAGCCTTATACATTCTGATATTATCATCCTCCTTTTTCATTAGACTTAAAAAATTGTCTTTCCATATCTTCTAGATGGTCATGAGGAAAGTATTTTTCTAGAAAAAGATATTTAAATTGCTTTATTTCTATATTTAATAATTTTTAATCTTCCTATGTGTTTTGAATTGATGACCACCATTGATAATCTTCTCCCAGGAAGTGATATACTACATTGACAACTATTCCCTTTTGCTACTACACAAATCATGAAATATTTTTTCCCTATGGAACTTATCCATGGATCAGCTACAAATGGATTTGTAGTCCCACAAAATGTTGGTTGGTGTTTCCCCATGATGATGTCTAACGTTGATCCCCCATGTGGTTGATCAGGGTGCTCCATATGGGTAAGGTTATTATTCATAACACGAGTGAGTTGTCCCATTATGGTGATAAGCTTATAAGCACCAGCTGCATCCCCATCCACAATATAATTATATTTAATAAGAGGGAAATACCTACATGGATTACATTCATTGATACGATTTCCATTACTTCTTCTAGGATCCATTTTTAAACAATGGAATAAAGCGGATTATATTATGAATTGCATTAAATACTTCTAAATTTTTAAAATACAAAACATAAATTGAACTTCTTATGGATATAATCCAAAAACATAAGAAAAATTCATTGAGAAGATATATAATCATTAATTCTTCCTAATGTATGGTAATGAAAATTTTAATTATCCTATGCATATCCCTCAGGAGTATCGTAACCAAAAGTGCAACAAGGCATGTTGTTGTGTACAAGGATACCCCGTGTCAAGCCCAAAACTACCAATCAGAGCTTTTACTCCTATGTAGATTTGTTCCTGAGCTGCCTCTACCTTCTTATATATATACGGGAATGTATTGTCTGGAAAACTCACAATATCTCTACATCACAAAAATTATAGGATGTTCTTCAATACTAATATTCAAAGTCTATCTTAGGGTATTTCTTTCTAATCAGTGTTTTTATAAATCTAGTTTCAAATGATTGTAATAAAAATCATATGATACATACAATAATTCCCTGGCCCTGGTTACCCAGATTTGGTTCATTATTACATAACATTGTCATGATTGAAGTAATCATGTCTCAAAATAATGACCAATTTAGTAGCCTTTGAATTACTAGATACATACAAAAATTTTACAAGACATCATGAAGAATAAAAACAATAGTGTGTCTCCTTTAAAAACAATCATCTCACTTATACTATCCATGTAGGTCTGTGGTAATATTCTTCTTCAAATCCAGGAAAAAATAAAACATAGAAAGGTGCGTGCGTTGGTTCTTAGTAACAATATAACAGAAAAATTCATAAATAAGAATAAAAATGAATGAAATGTATAAGACAAAAACACAAGGATTTTAAACTTAAACATGATCATAATATGGAAAAGATTAATCAAATAATTTCATTTACATGTTAACATAGGTATTATACTAGTTGAATAATAATATATAATATCAATAACCAATTTTATAATGATGGAATACATATTTTTTGACATCATAACCACATATTCATGGACTCATGAAAGGACTAAAAATAAGATTTTGTAAATTCCATGTGCCAAGATAGTAGTTTATGACATGTGACCTACCGATTCATCAAGGAGCTACAGTGGGATCCACCCATCACATACTAAGTCCGATGCATTCCTCATATGAAAAGGATGAAACATAACATAAACATTCGTATTGAAACTAGTATGTGAAATGTTAATACTTTAAACATAAACTATGAATGGTATAAAAATAACACATATAAAGTCAAACATATCCCAAATCCTTAAACACAATATGGAAGATTGTATCATAATTAATCAACATCAAACAAGTGTAAAATCTATCAATGAATGTTGATATAGTTGAAATCAATACTTTTTGAAAGAAATATCTCTTTATATTTATAAATAGTCTAAAAGTCACAAATAATAAAAAATAAATCATTTTTTTAAAAAGGTTTATTATCTTTTAGGGGATGCTTAGAAGATGTTATAACATCTGAAAATAGCCGAACTCACGGTATATGTTAAAGCAATATTCTTTCTTTTATTTTGTCTAAAAATTCATAAAGGGCCTTGTTTGGAAAACTACAGAAATATTCCTTTATAAAAAATTTAATAAAATCAAAAAAGGATATAAATTACATTAACCCATAGTCTAGTAAACAGTAAAAAAATTGATATAAATTTTTAGGAAACATGAATGGGGATGATAAAGAGGTCCTAGTAGATAATCACATATAAACAATCTCGGATAATGATGAGATTGTAGAATTAAATCTTAACTTGTAATTTTCCTTGGTTTATGGTACATTAGAATACATTATAATAGTTAAGTAATTGTCATTAAATTATAGTGGAACCACATACATTAATATGAAATAACATGTGATCTTATAATATAGAATTGTTAATAATATTTCCGTTGTAAAATCTATTTGGATGTTAACTGATTCATTTTTATTTTCATGCATGGTTACGTAAGACAAGTTTTCTATTGATGCGTTTCTTTAATTTATATCCATAATGATATTTTGTTCATAAGCATTATTTTTAATCATAAAATTAAAATTATTTTTTAATGGTTATGATGGGGATTAAATTTCAATTGTGTTCGTGTAGACAAAAATCCGTACGTACGCACGAGTTACAATATCATTTGATTGATGGTGAAATCGTATTTCATTGGTTGTTATACCATATATAAATAATAATTAACATGTTATATTTATTATTTCCATCTGTTACACTCTATATTATACCCATCCAAATAATAAAGTGTTTTTATTACAAACTACACCACGACATGGAGATGGTAAGTCGTACATACGAACGTATGGTGACTTGTCATTCAGCGGATTGATAGAATAATGAATATGGTGGTAAAGTATTTATAATTACATCATAGTATGTATAAGGTAATGGAGTTATTATTTTGTTATGTAATCAAATAAATAGTATGTGGAAGAAGAAAATAACGTTTAATGAGTTGGGGAAATTACCACATCTTCTTCAAGTGTTTCCTTTTGAGTTGATCAAATGGGCTCTATAGGTTGGATTTATGAACAATGTATTGAAACTAGGTAGAAGTTAGGATAGCTGACAGAATATGGGTTATCTATCAAAATGTTATACAACATCATTTTAAAAAATAAGAGTATTGTAGGTTTAAAATTGGATTTATTTTCATTTTCAACCTGTAAAAATTATTAGAATAATGTAAAACTATTTTATTAGCATGTATAAAGATAATAAAATTTTTCTTTTTCATTCTATCCAATACAAAATCTAGGTGATAAATACTATTTAAAAAAAAATATTATTTTGTGGTATAACTCAGACTTGTGTGCAACATATGATTTCAGAAAAAAAATTCTTTTGTGTCATGTACACTATCATACATAACATCCCCTTAAAATTTAAATTAATATCTAATTCATAAATTTTAATAGATCTCCAAATTTAAAATACTATAATTTACCTAGAATTTTACATCATTCCACCATATTGGAAATTTTATCCTCACAATTTTATTATCTTATATAATAATTGGGTGTATTTCTCCCTCATAGAATTTTCATCTTCCCATGATTCCTCCTCAATAGTATGTTTTTTTATAAAACCTTAACATGATGAATCTCCTTATTCTGCAACAATTTATCTCTGTGGTAAAAAATCGGTACCATCTGTTCCTCATAAAAAATAATATCTTCCTACTAAACTACTTTAGGACTCTAATTAGAAGATGGATATGGCACAAACGTACTTAACATTGAAATATGAATAAAATTGGGTACCTGGGATATAATTGGAGGTATGTTCCCTATGTAGGCAACTAATCCAACCTTATCAAGGATTTCGTAGGTTCATTTGAACCCTGTACATAGATTCCCCTACTTACCAAAAATTATCTCACTTTTCCATAGAGAATGTTTGAGAATGAAAAGACCACCTACCTCCAATGAATAAACCCTCATTTGTTTATCATTGTAACTATTATTCCTAGTTTATGCTATTATAATGTTCATATGAAATAACTAAACATTATTTATAATTTCATCTATAAATTGTGGTCTCATCACCTTAATTTTATCCACTTCATCCAAAAAGTAGAAGTTTGACACCGCTTACCATATAATGCCTCAAATGGTTCCATGTGTATAATGTTATGAAAAATATTATTATTAGAATACTCAACCAATGAAATATGATGATCCCAACATCCTTGGTAATCCATCATTTAGGAATGTACAGTATCCTCTAATGTCTAAATGGTTTTTTCTAACTACTCATATGATTTATAATGAAAAGATGTACGCATATTTAACTCAATACCCAATGACTTCTAAAGGCTTTCGAAATGTTAGAAGTGGACCTGGGATGATGATAGCATACAATGGAGAGTGGAACTCCATGTAACCTGAATATATATTTAATATAAAACTAATAAATATGATCTAGAGATTCAGTATCATTTATAGGAAGATAATGAGTGGATTTGGTAAATTGATCAATAAAAACCCAAATCTGATTGTTACATCAATATGTTTTTAGTAATCCAATTTTTAAATCCATGAATATATTTTTCAGTTAAAATACTGGTACTAGTAACGGCTAATGTATCCATTTTGGAAACTTCCACATTGCTTAAACATATTGGAAAATCAAACATACCAGTGTAATGTCAGCAATATCTATTTTCATTCCATCCCACCAGTAATACTCTATACTGTATATGTACATCTTATTATTTACTGAATGAATAGAAATTGGAGAACTATGAGATTCAAATAAAAAACATTTATTCAATTATGAATCACATGGAACACATAATATCTTTCCAAACATAAAAAAAAATCTTTTCCAATGATATATTCAGGTAGCATACCCTTTTGACCCAATTATACAATTTTATAAAACTCACTGCCTTCTTACTTCCCTTACAAAATTATGTTTGATAAATAATATTTCACTAAAACCTAAAACAAAATTGAGAAATTTTCTACAGAAAAATTTCTATGCAAAATTCATGAACTCATTTACCAAATAATCACATTCCAAACATAACATGTATAATGTAGAAATACATTATTAACTCAACGAATCTGGTACATTATTTTCAGTTTTTGTATGGTAATGAATTATGAAATCACAATCCTTGATTAATTCCACCCATCTCTTATTTCTCCCAATTAGTTATTTTTGTGTGAATGTATAATTCAATCATTGGGGATCTGTATGTATTTCACAATTTACTCCATACATATGATGCCTTAACAATATTAATGAAAAAAAGAAAACAACAATTTCTAAATTATGTGTAGTCTAATTTAAATCGCGCTTTTTAAACATACATGATGAAACTTAAATAAAAAAATCCATATGAATGAGGACACAACCAATTACATTCAGTGAATCCCCAATGTAGATATGAAATTCACAATTCCGAGATGGTTGGGACAATACTGTGGTGTTTTCCAATCATGTTATTTGTTCCAGAAAATAGTCAACATATTATTTTTTCTATATTAAAAATATTCTATTACGTGTTAAATTAGTAAGTGGGATACATAGCTAAAAAATGTTTTTGACAATCCGTTTATAATAACTCTACTAATCCAAGAACAAAATAATTCTCAGTGATATTTCCAAGACCTGGAAACATTTCCACATATTTTTATAGAAGGTTAAAGAACTGTGCCATATTTAGAAATATTATGACCATGGAATGATATTTTTTACAAAAAAAATTCACCCTTACTAAACATTGCATATATTTTTTCTACCATTAAGGTATTCAAAAAAATTAAAAAATGACTTTCAAGTCCCTTCTAACTTTTGAAATATACCAAAATATCATCTATTAAAAACAACAAACAGATCTATAAACATATGAAAGTCTCTATTCATGGTATTTAAAAATTCTTCATGGGAATTAGATAACCTAAAGTGTGTAACTACAAACTTCTAATTCCCATATCTCAATATTAATGATGTCAATGAAATGTCGCCTTCCTTCACCTTCAGCTGGTGGTACCTGGTCCTCAAATAAATCATCAATAAATATTCAGCTCCCAAGAGCTGATCAAAAAAATAAATGATATGCGGTAATAGATACATTTTCATAATAGTGATGTTATTAAAGGCTCTATAATCACGGGAAATTCCAGTAAAACTATCCTCCTTTTTCACAAATAAAATAGGGGCTCCCCATGTTGAAGTTCTAGGTCAAATAAAACCATTATCAACAAATTCATGAAACAATTTTTTCAATTACATCAATTATATTTGATCCATTCAAAAATGTATTTTAGACGTTGGAATCTCATAATGCAAAAAATCAATAGGAAATTAACCCTCTCAGTTAAAAAATTTTCATTCATTTTAAAAAAATGAGTTATATAAAATTCACTACCATATATATTCAATATATCGACACCTTGGTTTATTTTAAATTGTATGAAATCATTTAAAAATTTTATGGTTTTGCTATCTATTTTAGCATCATATAATGAAAGACTGTCCATACCCAAAATGACATCAAATTTCACTATGGGATGTTCAAAAATAGTTGTAGGAAAACATATCCATGTAATAATAATAGGAATGTTTCCATAAATCATTGCTTCATCAATACTTTCACCATGAGTTTCTACCAAATGTTATATATAAAATTCCAGAGGTGATATCTCTAATTTCCTTTCTATTCTCTCGTTACTAAATAAATTTACCTATCTAGAGTCAAATAGTGAAATGAAATATTTTGAAAAAAACTCGTAACATTCTTTTCACCACTTAATTTTATAGTCCCACAGCAACATAATTGTATAAAATGATTTTTATATTCCCTTATGCTTTTGATATTGTTGGTTACCACCATTGGGAATCAACTACAAACACACAATGGCATAATGACATAACTCATTGGAACTAAATCAATATACCATCAACATTTCATTGAATTCTATATAATCTCCCTTCCAGTCAAAAGATGTATGACAAATCATACCACATCAAAAGAACTTCCCATACTTTATGATACATTCTCTGAATTATTTTCACCACACTTATCTCAAGATGGAAATTTAGCTTTTATACATCTAAAATTCATTTATGATTGCTTTCCCATAGCTTCCCAACTAGATATCATATATTTATGGCTCCAACATAATACTTGATCATAAAAAACAACATTTCTATCCTCTCTAGGAATCAGAAATGTTTCTCATAGCCTTTTAACTCCATAGAAGTTAATTACCTTTGATATTTTGAATTTAATCATGATTAAGAATGATTTATCTAACTATAAATATCCATGATAAATGTTGGAACATACATTGAAAAACATGTAAAATTTTCATCATTGGTATCGAAAAAATATTCCTCCATTTGTATTAATTGCAAAAAATTATTTTCCATCCTATTAAGAACAACAAAATGAAAATATTTCAAAAAGATATATTCTTAAATTTATCCCATTCGATGGAATCAATATCATTACATACTATGATATTTTTAACCATGGACCATAACAGAATGGGTGCACCATAAAAATGGTAAAAAAACAATACTATCCTTTTGATTTTTAGATGAAACTATTATATCAACAATATTTTCTATTTCTTTAATCAACTAGTCACCTTGAATAGTATTAGATAATTCTATGAATAGTGGGGAACATTGCTTTATGAAATTCTCTACTATAGTAATATTCATTTTTTTCTGATCTAGATGATCTTTAAAATGAGAACCACCACCATTTATTTCCTGATTCAAATAATCCATCAAGTAAAAAAAACATCTCAATTATAATTCCACCCATCTCAGCATGCTAATTTGGAAGATTGTTTTCCTCGTGATTCCTTAATAGCACAAGTACCTAATTTCCACTTTGAAAAACCATTATGAACAAACATATCATCAGCACAAAAACATGTTAACACTCAAAAGCTATATCATTTCAATTTTAACATAGAGTAAAAAATCATTTATGGTAATTCTATTAACAAAATTCTAACTCCTAATGTCATCTGAACCAACCTCTGATACAAACTATAAGGCCCCATCCTTAAACATTAATTAATCTTGAGATATGTCAATAATTTTACCTTCATTCACATATACTATATTTTTAGGTTTTGATCATTATTGAAATAGGACATAACTCAGAAATAAAAATTAAAACATTACATTATGGACACTTATACTCAGAAACCAATTTTCATAATAAATTATTAATAAGAAGCATGACTACATTTCATGTTTAAACATTATTAATATTACTTAATCCCATCCTTATATATAGTCTTCCTTAAATCCTATGAAAAAATTTTCAAAACATGTTATGAAAATATAAACATTAGTTAGGGGTACACAAATTATTAAAACTTTTAGACTTGAGAAAACATGAAAACCATTAATAATTTATTATTATATAAAACTTATCACTATTATGAAGTACTAATCACACGTCAATTAATAGAAACTCATATCATACCCTTTCTATAAAGAATATATTACCTTAAAACCCATATAATGAAACATATAACATATAAAGGTAACATGGGACATAATCATACCTAAATAGACTAACCATGTGGTTAACTTCTAGCTATTCCACTCATTCAAATTGAATAGCCTTAGGGTCGTCTTTGAGACCCAATGCATTGGATGTTATAATATACCCACTAGTCCATTGGTTTATCAGGGAACCACACATCTAGGGTTTATCATGTAACCCACCATCATTGGGTTATCATCTAACCACTCATTAAATTTAAATGTACCATTAGATAATCACAACACCTAAAATATTTCAAATATCCGAATTTCACTCATTAAATCATATTTTCAATCATTAGAAATCGTATCAAGCTATTGAAACAATCAATCACATTTAAAACCCATTTTTCATACTAACACACCCAAAAATGGAATAAGTTATTTGATTTATTTGGAAAAACATTAAGGCTTATAGAGGTAGCCAAATATCAAATAATTGTTACAGCGGCATAGAATTTTTTGTGGCCATGTATAATATAAAACATTCCTTCAGTAATTTTTTCAAGAAGGTAAAACACTTCATAAAAGATGATACATTTTTAACTCCATTGAATGAATTAAAATTCAAAGGGTTTGATTATACATTATATAAAATAAGGTCGTGTATCACATCAGAATATGCCTCAATGAAACGAGATTGAGATGAAGTCCCTTACCGCGAGTCTGAATCATAACATAAAAAAATTTTATTCTTGAATAATAATCAAAGGTTATTATCCACTTGCATGAGAACCCTTTTCAAGTTTATTATTTATTTTATATTTCTTTGTTCTATGTTATAAAACATACAAAATTTTTTATGTTCATATCATACTTTTTTAAATATTTAGTACTAGAGTAGAAAATTTACATGGTTTTATGATAGTATTCCATGTGGTCATGAGTACATCATCTATAAAATAATATCCATGTAATTATTGTAATTTTTTTACATATTTTATTTCATTGCATAAATCCATGAACTGTGGTTATGGAAAATGAATGACATTATGTTCATGGAAAAGGTATGTCATACGTATTCATGGGTAACATTATCAGTATTCCATTGATCAATATAAAAAGGAGATAAGTATTATATTATCTTCCCAAATTGATCATAAAATAATTAATATCATTTTATTTATTAGAATATAATGATATATATATATATCTTTCAAATGATATAACGTATAAAAACGAGTCACATCACATTGTGGAGTTGATAGTTCACACGTACGCATTAACAACATTATCATTTTTATTCACATTAAATGTATGATTCCTAATGATATATGAATAGATCATAATGAATAATATGTCATTAATATCAAATATTTACATAAATTCCATTGTTATAACCAGTCATGGTAGATAGTTATGAAAAACGAAATAGATCGATTCAAGGATGTGATAGTTCACACGTACAAACAAATTATTAACTCCACTACTATTTAATGGAAGTGGATGCTGATTTTAGTTAATGTATTAACATAATAACATATTATTAAATTTAGTATAATATAGTTTTTATTTTATCATGGATGAAGATATTATAATGAAGTGGAATAAGAAATAAAATAGAAATACTTTAATAAAATGATATCCCTTCATTGGTTGATCCTAATGGTTTTGGCTGTGTCAATTATTAAACCTGGCCTCTCGAAGGATGAGGATTCATGTTTAAAATGTAATAGGGTATTCTATAGGAGGAAGGGGTGGGATGACTACTACTCAAAATCTACTCCTATAGAGACTCGCTTTGTAGAAAAGGTTAGTGACATGAAGTTATACCCAAATTCACTTATCCATTTGATGATTATGCACCGGTTGAATATCCCCCGGTTTTGTTGTTATGTTCCGAAGACCAAGTGATTGAACAAACTTTATTTCTCTTTGCAACTTAGGAGGCAACTAAAATAATGGATAGGTATCTAGAGGTTTCTATCAATGAGGTTAAGTATTCATTTAATGACAAATATGAATCAATTTTGGTTGGACGTTTCAACCAAGGCAATATTAGTGTTGAAGTGTACATTCAATCTCGGGACAAGCAAGCTTCAGCTTTTGAAAATCTGAAATTAGAGGTACTAGACAAAACGATTTCGTCCATATCATGGGATTTATTTAGGGGAAATGATTCAGGTATCATTAATTTTCTCGTCAATGTCTGTTTGTGTGGGTGGTTTTGTTTTGTTGGCTTGATAGTAATTATTCTGCGAGATGTGTAAACTTTGGGACTCTCTTGTTGATTAAAATTATTGTCAATTTGGTATTGTTTAAAGAATTATACTTGGACATGCTATAGATGGGATATGAGGATGATTTCCTCATCACTGTAGGCCTTTTTGATTGGGATGTTTGAGTGGGAATGGCCTTGCAATCGATTCTGTTCCCATGAACCTCTGCACAAGACTGTCTGCTGGAGGTTCCTACGTCGCTGAAGGATTGTCAACATGGCATAGTTGCTGGGTTGGGGAAGGCATGGTAGTTTTCTATTGTTTCCTTTGGTTTTTTTGTTAACTTTTGTGGTTTTTCGGTTTTTCCTTAAAACTGTTTTGGTTATAAAAAATGTAATTTTCAGTCATTCATGGTTCTTTTTTGTATGTGGGTGGAGAAGAACCATTCGAATTATTAAAAGTATTAAATTAATATAAATTAAATTTTGATCCAAAATGGTTCTAAACAAATTTATATATAATATATGTTGATTATAAGACAATGTATAATCATAAAATAATAATTAGACGTATTATGGATATTTTTCAATCCACATATATTTGTTTTAACGACACTTAACTCTTAACATTTTATTGGGTAATTTACATTTTGAGATTTTTAATAATGAAAAAATCTTGTGAAATGACATATGAATGAGTAAATAATGAAAATTTAAGTTCTATCTATACTTCATGGGTGAATAATGTAATTTAAATAATTTTATATCATTTAATAAAATATTTTTTTTTATTTTAAAATACTAATTATGAAAATTTTGACACTATTCATTACATGAATATTATAAAAACACATACCAACTCGATTCCTTCTAAAAACTATATTAATTAAATTATAACAAGTCAAAGTAATCTGGAAAATTTTTGTATCGAATCAAAAATTTCATATTATATTTATTTAAATAGTATTAATAACATTTTTTAGAATCATACATTAATAAATGTATTCATATATAATCTTTGTGTCATAAAAATTTTAATTATTTAATTATTAAAAGTTATAAATAAATTACAATAATGTAGGTAGTAATTTTATATTTATATGGAATATTCATAGTTGAATATATAACATATATACTACCATATTAAATTGTTTTAGTAGTATGAAACATTATTGTGACATAATTTCATTTAATTTAGATTGAATGGTATACATTTTATAATTTAACCCAACTGTATTAAAAATGACATATTTTTGACCTAAGGAATTCTTGGGTTATAATTAATACTAAAATAATGTTATTTCATGTGTCAGATTAGTTTTATATTATTGTAACATTAATATTAACTTTAAATTCCCTATTTACTATTAAGCGTGGAAAATAAAATAAAAATGTAATTATTCACAAAAAATTATTTTGATCCTGTTGGACCAAATTATTTATATTTATTAAATCCATGTATGATAGATTATGAAAACTATATACAATGAAGTGGAAGAATTAAATTTAATAATTTATCCCACTATTAGAATGAGACATCGTGTTTTTTATGTAAAACTTTCTAATGTTCCCATAGTTTTTTTATTCAATTTAAATATGAAATTTCCTAAATTGGCCTTCGTTGGATTAAATTAAAAAATAAAATCTAATTACGCATTAAATCTAATTAAATGGATAATATAACTATATAAATAAATTTTTTGAAAAAATAGTTTTGAATTGAAATCCAGTGTTTCTCAATATTTATTAAAAATTTCTATTTTTATCCGAAGAAAACAAATTTCAATACAAGTAAAATTTGATTCATTGATTCTAAATAAGAAATTTATTTTTTTCAATTAAAAATTATATATGTGACAAAAACTAGATTTAAATAGTTTTCATGAACAAATATTAGTACAACTACCTTTTAAATAAATTAGAGCATTTTATGCTTATGAATGGATTTATTATAATTAAAAGAAAATTACATTTTTTGAAATAAAATAAATATATTTAATAATAAATAATAAAAGAAAGATTCTTAGTTCTTTTCATTCCCACTAACACAAAGTATATCCAATAACTAAGATTTAAATTAATAATAATAATAATAATATAATTTTTCAATATAACATAGTCCTCTGTGTAACATAATATTTAATGGAAATCCATTTCTATGTATTGATATGATATCAAACATAAAATAATCATTATAGTAAAAGTAGTTTCAAATTCATAAATAATAATAGACTTTAAAATGATTTATTCTATTAATTTCATAGGATGTTACACTTAGATTGATGAGTTTATCTCTTCAAACACTAGAGGGATGATCATAAGGATATAAAGATCAACTGAGGATCTAATTAGCATATATGATTATTGTATAATTTAATATTTAATAGAAAAAACCATAATTTCACTTAACTATTGAATTATACTAATATATCTATAAACTATCCAGCACTTGTCTCAATATAGTTTGTTCAATGATGAGAATTTTCCATTCTCCTAGATCAGCGGTGCACCATTCTAATAAAAATTATTACTCATATAGTGAATATTTTTATCTTATAATCCATTAATGAACCACCATCTTAGGATATATATTGGTCAATAACAGTTAACTACATTAAAAACCATGTCAAACATACATTTCATTCCGCAAAAAAAGGTATTGATTGGTGCACATGGTAGCTTCGGAGTAAGAAGATATATTAAAATGATCCCCCATATAATAAATCAAGATATATATAGAAAAAATCAACATAAAATTGAATTTTTTTAGTTATGTTTTGCCTAAATTCACCACACATATTTGGGTGTCGATGGTCAACAAATTCCCATAATTGTAGACTATTTTTTGGTGTTGAATGGTTTGGATATGATGAATATTTTATATATACATTCTCTTATTACCTTCATGGATATATCTCATAGTTAAAATGAATCCTATATACAGAGTCCCCATTTCCCCAGAATGGGTTGAGTGTTTCACCCTTCCATATGTTGTCGATTTTATTAAATTGTACATTAATCCCAAAGAATGTATGAAAAGTATAAACCCTATTTAAATAGGTAAATAATATTAATTCAATTTGGAACTTAAATGCCACAATTAAAAAAAATTTCATATTGGATTCCTATTATATATGCATTTTTTATTTTATAAAGACACATTAGTATAAGATAGGTAGTTAGATGTGGGGTGACCAACTATTGGGTATATATTACTCACATTTTTCTATTTGCCTATTTTAGTGAAAGTGAAGACCAATATTTTTTAGTAAATAATAAAAAAAATTTACGAATTAGAAATATCTACCTAGGATCACATTGTTTGGATGATCACCATTATTTAACATTAGGGAGATCTTTTTGGATATTTTTTGTCTATCTAGTGATTCCATATTGTTGAATACATACATTGGAGATTTATTTTCAGATCTGTTTTCACTAAAATGTGTTCCACAAGATTAGACCAGGAATCCACATCCATTCAGTAAGGAAACCTGATAACAATGTCCCAAGAAACACACATAATGGTCTCAATCATGAAGAAATTAATTAATACCACTAACCCTTTTTGAATGCGTGAGGCCCTGACAGGGATCTCTGTGAGTCTAATAGTGTTATGCGATCATGATAATGTTTTGAATCAAGGATTAATTAGTTTGAAATAGACACAACCATTCCTAAAGCTCGCACATGCTCTGGAAACCATTTCCACGAATTGAAAATCCCACATAATATAAATTATCGCATAATTCCACCATAAATAGATGACTACCAGACCTTTGGAATTCCTAATTTCTCCTGATTTGTAAGGAACCATGATCATCAAAACAAAATACAAAATAGATCAATCAAGGTATCATAGAATCATGAAACACCCATCTAGAATGTTCAGAAATACCAACCACTAAGGTGTTGATGCCATTCAAGAAGGACTGCACCATTCATGTTGGAGGAACGACATTAAGAGCGCTTGAGTGTATGAACAGAGTCTTTATTTTGCGAATAAATCAATTCCTCATTAACTATTTTATCCTATGGAGGGTCACTATGTTTCTTGATGCCACTTTCATCATGATGCATCTATCCATCACGAAGTACCCAAGCTTCCTGATGAACTTATCTATAAGGCCTTATTATTGGAGAAGACCCTATCCTATTCATATCCATGTTATCTCCATCATATTGATCCTCCTTAATGAAGATTCATTTCGACATGGACCAATGATTCACATTTACATTTTTCTTATTATCATAGGAATGCAAATCACTTTTTATTATCAATATAGGGATTCTAACATAGACATCATGATTGAACAATACTATATATTGTTCTAAAATGTTATTGAAAAAGCCACCCTCCCAAAGGTAGATTAGATACAATTATGTACGCCCTTAAGGTAAGGATATAGTTCCCCACGATCGAGTTTCAGGATTTAAAACTGAATAGCTCCAACATCATCAACACAAGATGTTAATATATGGCCTCAATCAGTGCAGAAAATGAAGGACACCCCTTTTAATGAGTGACAAGGATAGATATCTTCATTTGATGTAAAAAAAATTATCCACATAGGTAACTATAACCTCTAGTGAATCCATCTTAGAGAAATCCACTAGAATTTATTTTATGTGTTAATACATTTTGTCCTCCTTTTTTCTAGTGTACGAGGCTTAGATATTAGACATGCAATGAGAATCATTCCACTTACTACACTCAATACAATAACACTATCTTTTTGGGATTTGACTCTATGGGATTCTTCCATTTATTATCCCCACTCACAAGGAATGTGATCCTCCTCACATGGAATGATATCCTCCTTGTGTTGTTTCTATATATATTCCCCATGTCATCTATCACTGGTGAAAATTTCATGACATGAATGTCAGGACATATTCTTTTTCTAATTTCTCAAACCAAGCATCAATCATGGGATACTCCATCACATATTACCCTAACCACAGGCCCCATGTCCATGGGCCACCTCTATTGGTGTATTCCCAAATATTCCTTCTCTAACTACGTGGACATTGATTCCAAATCCCTTGGAACACATATGAATTCTATTTGAGGACCATTCCCAAAAATCCTTCCATTCCATGAACTCTATCAAAGCCTACCATAATCTATCATGATTTTATTCATGCCACCACATCCATGTAAAATCGTGACACCCAACATCGATTCTCTTGTTCATAAGACCCATCTACATCGTTGTTATTGCTAACAACACACGGGATGCTCCCTTGGGTAATCAACACACCATAAGATGAACTACATGGGTTTTGACCTATGTCTTCTAAACTTATACGTTGGAAGCCAATTTTTGGTTCAATCCATACCAATGGTAAACCTTTGTTCCTCGTCCATATTATTTTGGGTATGACCCCCATATCCACCAACCATGGTGTCCACATTAACCTTCATGGTTTGACATCTTCCAATTATTGGTCACACCTCCTATATTTACATACATAGGGTATTCTAATTCACCAACATGTTCCTCCTAGAGACCAAACACATTGATCTGCCTCTGCTGGGCAGTTTGATAAATCTACTCCATTATTGAAAGATGTTAAAATAGTGACCTCTCAAACATCTAACACAGGTTAAAAATTTATTCCCAAGAAAAAAATTATAATATTTGCCTTTGGAATCTAATACACCATGATATATGTATGATTTATTGGGTTCAATTCCAGGGATGACCCCAGGAGATTCCAATCCACGAGGATGAATACAAGTTACCACGTTGAATCTTCCAGACATGTCAGCAATACCCAATATGAGTAATCACTTTAACAATAGTTTCATCACAGACATGACCCCTTGCAATTTGTAGAAATAAGAACCAGAATTAAATGTCATCGAGAATGTTAGGGAACTAGTATTAACTTTAATGAGATCATATTAATCTATAAGGGTGACCCAGACAAGTTTATGAGTTCATAGTATAAATCAATGGACGTTAGAAAAAAAATCTCATCATCCTATTTCGATCAATGATTATACATCTCCATTGAGTGTGAGAAATTTTTTCCAACTTTGGAAGTGGGGAATGCATGAAAACAATGCATTCTAGTGGAAAAAACACCCAGTGACCCATCCTATTGAATGCATCAAAATCACAAATGGTGAACATGCTGTGAAAATCTTATCCTCAACATATATAATTGGATAATTTGAGAATTAATTAGATAATCATATCACTAGATCTAGTTATCAAGTTCTAGGCCTCAATAATACAATTGTGGTCTTGATGTGGAACTCACCGTAAATTGGGTAAATTAATTATTGGGCATTCAGACATGTGACATTATTTTCAAAGATATATCTCTCCCAACATGGAATATTATATGATGTTGGGGAATTGGGTATTTTTTTACTATTTTCTATACTAAAAACATAATAGTACTACTTTTCAAGACCCTTGTTAAATGGAACCAATTTCTTCTCACCCAAAAACAGAGGGGTAGGTGAAATGATAGTGCTATAATAATGCAAAACTCTATCTCTAACACGACTCCACTCACGACAATAGATAATTAGTTCCCATGCCTCATCTCCCCCTCAAAAATTATACATATTATGGTTATAGATCCCTAATATGAAAGTAATAGAATGGTGGGGTTATTAAAAAATAGATATTTCTTTCCTGAACCACAATGCCTATGCGCATCACCAACACTACTGCCTCCAAAGGCAATGCAAGGAGATACTTATCCATAATCTGAAAACGGCCCTTATTCTGAGGCTCCCCTTGTAGAGATCATACAACTCTTTCTATACCACTACGGATGTAGGGGATTCCAAGGTCACTCCTGTCATGACTACCACATGGGATCTGGACAATATGGCACCCACCAAACTTCACCAATTCCACCCATGACTGGTCTATCATTTCCAAGAGGAGATGAACTATACCCCTCCTCCATAGGTCCCAATTCAGTTGACATGATATCTAGATATAGTGATATTCTTATGTACTGATGTATAAAATTATAGTAGTGACTATGTTGAGGTTAATTGTTTCATGCCTTGTTATACAATTTTTTCGCTACTTTCTCGTTGGTTCAACATTGGGTGTGTTATTATTCGATATCATTCATTGTTTCAATGAATTCTTGAATTCCAATGGTGGGAGTAATTTCATATTCTTGATGGCGGTGTCTACTCATTGATTGAAATATTATAATGGGATTTATGTTTCAAATTCAATGGAATTCTCCTTTAAACTAATTGAAACAATGGTGTCTGGTGCGGTGGTAGGATAATGATGACCACATGGGGATGAATGGAAATTACAATAGTAGTACTCATGATGATGATGTTGGTGATTTATATAGTTCATTGGGCACTGTGGAGGTTTTTGAATATTGAAATGTATATTGGGGATAATTTTGTTTATGGTTCCCTCTTATACTTAATGTTATATTTGAAAATCCAATAAAAATGAATTTTCATTGAAAAGGTACCCATCAACTCCCAGTTATGATCGAGACCCCATCCACCATATAGGTTTATATTATTAAATTTGTTATCCTCTATCGCAATCAGTAGAGAGCATGGGCTGACCTGTGTTGATGTGATTCATTACAGAAACAATCCCCATGCTTGCGCTAGTTAGAGTCGAGGTCCTCTTTGATCCCACACACATCATGGAGGTCCACCCCTTGTTCCCATTATCGATCAATGTGGATTTCCTCCTTACATCATCGAAATCTAGTATTGAATTCATCCCCAGGTCTATAGTTCATGATACATAGGTCATCCATATATCATAGAATGACAATGTGAATGTCCACCTCGTGCAATTAACAGTGTAGGTGGAGGCACTCCCCACTTCAGCCTCAATCCAATAGATGGTCACGCCTACTTCATCAACAACCAGCAAAAAGGCCCTCTTTTTATAACCATCAGTCAACAGGGAAATCCTCCAAATGTAATAAACAGTCATCAAGGAGGTCCTATTCATTCTCTTATTGAACAATGAATCTCTTCTATCTTCATCATAAATGAAAAAGAGGAGGACATACACACTATTAAATTAGTACAAGATGAGGTCATCCCTACTCTATTAATAATAGATATAGTGGTGATCCCCCTATCACAAGAATCCATATAATGTGTCCTCCCCAATCCAGAAAAACCCAAACATAGGTCGTCTTATACCGAATAAACTCGCAAACCAGAAAAATCATCCATGGATTGGAGGGAGAACCACTGTCACCAAAGGAATAACTCTATGAAATGACATGTCACTCTTAGTCTATCTTGTTTCTCAGATTCAAAATATGAATGAAATTCAATTATGGATACTTCACACCATCCATCTACATCAAATTTAGGGGATAGATCATCGAAAAAGAGATTATTAATCCCAATTTGGGAGATAATGTAGTCACTAAATCCATTCGTTAGTATATGTAGGTGGATGAATATTTTGATCCATTATAGGTTATTTCGGTGAATTAATATTTATAATTATATTTCATTAGCTACCACTACCTATGTTCATGAAGATTTATTACATAATTTTATAGACAACAAATATCCAGTAGACATTCTGATGATTTCCCCCACCCCAACACACGAGGTGGAGGTGGACACCCAGTCCAATTGGGATGCGATGATGTGGTTGGTACCTCATATAAGTGATTCCATGACTTTTAGATATCAACTGGATTATGAAGTGTCTCCTTCAATGAATAGTATTCCACCTCTTGAATAATCATAAGGTTCACTTCAAATTTCTATAGTATAACTAGTTGAAGCAAAACAAATCCATGATTCAAACCTCATTTTAGAGTAGGGAATATTGTGGGGAACCCTAGGTTTTAATCAGTTGTCTATGATACTTAATCCAAATGATTTTCCTAACCTAGGCATTATAGATTCACTCGGCAATAATGAGGTCACTTTCTTCCATACAACCTTTTTGGTGACATGTTTACACCAATGTGAGTATTAGTTGGTCTACCGATAGATATGTGAGCATTTTTACGACATCAATCAACAATGACACATGGTCTAGTTTTCCTAACTCCCAGTGGATTAGTACCCTATGTTATAGGACTACCATCATACCCTCCAAAAAAGATGCATCCAAATCTTTGTAGTGGTCAACATGATTATTGATGAGGCATCCTTGTATGTGCAAAGTCGGGGCTGGCGCCACTACATTTCTCTCCATATCAGTCCCATCATTTATTAGCCTTAATTGAATTATGATATTGAGTACATGAATCCATGTGTCATCATGGTAAATATGGTAATCCTCATGTTCCCCATGTAAGAAGACATCACTGTATCATCCAACAGATTGAACTACCCTATCGGGGACATGCAATATTAGGTATACACTAACATAGATGTTCCAGAAAACCCTCAATGGTAGAAACCCATCAAAGGGGAGCCCTCCACTTCATTTTCCACCATCAAGAATCACAATAAATGTTTTGGACATCTCGTGCCTTTATATATACCTGATTCCACACAATGGACATGGGAAGATCCTACAATAGCCACCCAATGGAATTAGTTTTTGGATCAAAACTAGATCATCATTAGGATATATGTCTGTTTCCCTCTATAATACGGGATGATATCATTGATTTAAGATTCAAACATTCCATTAGGTTTCTATCAGGTTTGTTCGTAGAACCAGAAACATCCAATGATTCCATATCTATTTGAACATACATTCCAAAGGTAGGTGCACATTAGTTGTGGATTGACGAGGCTTAGGAATTTTCATTGGTTGAGAGGATGGGAGGTTGGACTCATCACACCTTTTTAGGGGAATTATTGTCTAATCTGGGACTCTCTTTATAGATTTAAGTTATGTTCGTGAATCCATATTACATTACCATGTATAAAATGAGTTTTCCTTTAGATCTGACAATCAATGATTGATATGTAAGAAATTTGTAGAATCTATTTATGTATTCGTGGTTCTTCATTGATAGAGAATCATCTGCCTTTTTTAGAGATTCTTAGTCAATGGTATCCTTTGATACATAAAATCCTATTGGTTATTATGATGACCATACTGGTTTTAAATCCACTCAGTGGGGCACTTGAAGTTTATTGTCATTCAGAAGGATATGATTTATTTCAATGTTTGTATTGTACACGCAAATGAGCTGTCTACCTATCCTTTATTTTGGAAAAGGAATCAGAACCCACGTAGTTCAATTAAGGGAATATGATTTTTATGATTGATGTCTCAAAGAAAGATTTCATAATTACTTTTACACTCTAAGCTCATGTGAGTCATGCTCGGTGTGAGAAACAAGAGGTATTGGTAAACCTAGACAATTGTGCCATAAAATATGCAATCATAATAAATGATGTGGGGATTATGTATGTATGACTGCCCAAATAGATTATGATTAGGACTTACTTTAGGGATGAAATCCAGGAATAGGGTCCATAAAGGTATATGTACTTTATAGAGATTTGGATACTCTAATTTGGGGCTTACTCCTGAAAAGGAGGCCCAAATTTTGGAGGGGAATTATGATTGGGTTTTACTCCTGAGAAGGAGACCCATATCAAAAAGAAATTAAGAATGGTTAAGAGATATTAAGGTCGGGGCTTACTCCTGAAAAGGAAGCCCAAATTAGGAGGGTACTTATGATTGGGTTTTACTCTTGAGAAGGAGACCCAGATCAAAAGGAAATTACGACTGGTTAAGAGAGATTAAGGTTGTGGCTTACTCCTGAGAAGGTGGCGTAGGTTAAGGGACTTGAAAAATAAAGGGACTTCGAGCTTACTCCTAAGGGGGATGCCCAAATTTGAGACTGGGGATTACTCATAAAAAGGAAACCAAGTTTAAGGGAAATATGGTTGGGACTTACTCCTAAGGAGGATTCCCATATTTGGGAATTTAATGATTGGGGCATACTCATGAAAAGGAGGCCCAGATTAATGAGGACATGGGACTTAATCCTGAAAAGGAGGCCAAGGTTAATGAGGACTTGGGACTTACTCATGAAAGGGAGGACCAAGTTAATGAGGACTTGGAGCTTATTCCTATTGAGGATGCCCAGTCTTGAGAAATATTACTGGGGATTATTCATGAAAAGGAGGCCCGGGATAAGCGAATTATGGTTGGGGCTTACTCTTATGGAGGATTCCCATATTTGAGACTAGGAATATTCCTGAAAAGGAGCCCATGTTAAGAGGTTCTCTCATCATAAAATATGAGGGTGAATTAATGAAATCTCAATCTTTAGTGACATAAAGATGTGTAAATCACTACGTTTTGAGAGATATTCTGCAGAATACCTTTCAGATAAGGAAGTTAATCAAGAAAACATGCCATAAATGGCTTTGAATAATGTATTGAAGACTGAATCTTGAATAGGATAGGTGTAATGGTATAAGAGGGGTTGAATGGGCAAGAAGGGAACCCAAAACGTTAGGGGCGTGCAAGTCCTGGCAGGCGCGCAGGTACTGTGTGGGCGCGCAAGTCCTAGTCGCGCATGTATACCTGCGCGACACAAGGGTACTTTCATGATTGTTAACTAGTAGGGTAACAGTTGGGTGATCCTTGACCAAAGCCATTATAATTATACTTAGGTACATCCAGAAGAGAGGCACACAAGTTTTGGTGATTAAGTAGGGTGGCACGCAAGTATGTTCATTTCCCTTAAGGGTAAAACACCATAGTCACACACATGTTAGTGAATTATAACACTTAGAACATACTCATCTTGTTTGACCTTCCATTCTAGGTAATGAATTACCTTATAAGTGTTCGGAAGACCTGAAGAAGAGACTTGGGCATTCAGAGATCTATATCTGAATTCTGGAAAAAAGTTCCCCCTGAAATGGGGGGCCCATAGGGTTTATTTATAGGCTGGAGAAGGCCTCAGATAGTTATCACTTAGGGCATGCAAGTCACTTGCGCGACCATTAGTTGGCGAACAAATATACATGCGCGACAATGAGGGAACTTGTGCGACCCTTGATCAATTGAATCCTTGTTCACGCCCTTGCCGATTTTTGAGGTTTTATTCAAAGGATGAATCAATTTGTGCTAATTCATTTCCCCTTCCATTCTTTTAGAAAATTTGTTGAAAATGAGCGTCATAAAAGTCCCCCCCCCCCTCATATTGGGTTCCAAATGATTAAGGATGTGACTCTGAGGAAAAGAAGAAAACTAATGGGAAAGAGGCGTGCAAGGCATGTCGCGCAGGCATCATCACGCAGGTTCGAGTCACACAGGGTTGGAGCGAGCCAGCTATAGGTGTGCAGGAGGGTTGCCTGGCCTACAAATATTCTATCATTTATCACCCATAGCACCTGACTTCCGGATTTTCTAGCACTCGCCGCACATGTCTCCATCTCCGTGCAAGTTGTTCGTTTTCCGGTGTTTTTCTGTTGTCGTGATGTTGTCAAGGTAATAGGACCTGTGCAGTGATACTCGCGTGCCAAAAACATGCACATCACATCAAAACTTGCGCGACACATCCATACTTGCATGCCATGTTTAGACTTGCACGCCTTAATGCCTTTTCCATTTTTCTGAAATTCCTTCACAAAATTTGTGAAATATCAGCTTACAAAAGAGTAAATTTATTCATCTTTTGTGCAGAATAAATGGGTCTTAGAACCGGAATAGTTGATGAACTGTCAAGCAAACGTCTTGATGATATGATAGACATCATTGGTCACTATTATTATACAGTCAAAAGTAGCACTCTTCCGGATTTGGCTACGTATCTGAAGAAATATCATCATGACTTACCCCAAAGCATTTATTTGCCTTTGTATGGCTATGGTCATCTGCAAGAAGTTACAATTCTAGATGCAAAGAACTATTTCCCATTTTCATGGTTTCATAATTATACCAACTTTGCATCAAAAAATATCTTATGTGGAGGAGGATTTATAAAGGCTTTAACATTGGATAAATCTTACATGATGCATCATAGCCCTTGTATGCCAGATTTAAAACCTCATATGTCGGAGCTGCGACCACATTGTCATCATTCAATCATTTGAAATGCTCAGATTGATCAAATCAATGGCTAGAAGAAAAGTTTGGATATCCGTCCTGGGGGAGGTGTAAAGCTAACTTAGATGTGGGCATACTGGGTGTGACAAACCTGTGCAGAGTTTTTCCAGGCTCTGAAAGGAGTTGGGATATATGAAGCTGCTTGGGATGGGAAAATATATGTTTACAGGCATGATACCTTCGTGCCAGAGATACTCAGCCACTGGAGCCCAAAAAATAATTCCTTCCATCTTACTCATGGGGAAGTAGGCATCAGTATGTGGGATGTCCACAAGATCTCAGGGGATCCAATTTTGGGCGACATGTAAGATGAATTCATTCCACCAAAGGTGACTTGGACGGATTCAGAGAAAACTCTTGCTTTAGCTCAGGAATTAATTAAAATCTTCCATAGGCTCCAGAGTAAAGAGACCATGTTAACTCATTATAGAAAGGATATTCATCCGGAGGAGTGGATGAATATATTTCATATTGAGAATAAAGAGAAGGATCCAAAGGAGAAGGAGTCGAAGGAGAAAGGATCCAAGAAAAATAAATCCAAGGGTAAGAGGCCCAAACTTCCTACCACTTGCCCAAAACCTGAGAATAGGGGTGCGCCAGGAACATTCTAGACAACTCTATAAGTAGGAGAGTTTGAGAAGTGGTGATATGAGGTGAATCAAAGGATCTCAAAAAAGACTCGTCTGGTGGGATTCTTGGATTTATGACTCAGCGTTTATCCCTTTCCAGTACGGGATTCAATGGGAGGTGTCCGGCCAGGGACCATCGTCATTACAGAAAATTTTGCTGAGGAAAAAAATGGTTGGGTTGGATACCCCCATTTTAGCAAAGATTCATAGTTGTTCATTCATGTTTTCTTGGGTACGTCTCCTTTAAGATTAGTGGGAGCATTCCATGTTTTATGGGGATGGATCGCCACTCACTTCATGACGTACACTTTATAGAATAGATTACAAATTCCTGGAAGTTCTTTCGGGCCCTCAGTGCAAGCATTCTCTGGATTTCCTCCATTATATGTTAATTCCTATGACATGAAAGTGAGGCTGAGCATGTTTAAGGAATTAAATTTCATTCCCTATGAAAATATGCCAACTAGGCGGTTTTTTTATGATGGAACAACCCACTTGGATTTGAGCGCATACATGCTATCTTGCAGAGATGGTGTGCTAGTTGCAAGGATTGATGAATAAATTATTTTCAAGACCTATGCTCCATATATATTTGCATGTCAATTCAAGTGTCTTCAATAGATTGATGTATCTCCCCCTATACATGTCAGGTTAGAGCAACATCCGATGGTTGCTCAGAAACTGTGGCTACTGACGTTAAGGGAGAAGACTGGGGCAGTATTTGATCTACCAGTTGAAAAAGAGGCAAATAACTTGACAACATATTATGCTGAGCACTAGATAGCATCATACCCTAAAGGGGTGATGAATCACCCAGTTTATCAGGTGGGGAAAAGGAATAGGAATGTAGAGAAATAAGCCCTTCCTCATGAAGGTGATGCTACCCCACCTGATGCTGATTTTCCAGATTCCTCTTCTTGGAATGATTCATCGGATTCCCATGATGGGGATGATGAGGCACAAAAAGTGGAAAATTGGCCTCGTGCCCGATATAATCCTCCGGTTAGAATCAAGAGACCTAGTCCATCAACTTTTGGTTAGTTACTTCGTTGTAGAAATTTAATCACTGCTACTTTAAAAAGAAATAATTATTATTTTATTATTCCTTATCTGCAGTTGCAGGAGCCAGGAAGAAACTGAAATCAAGGATTGTAGGACCTTCCTCGCATCCTTCATATCTAAGACTAGAGGCTGTCCAGTTATGGCAGACATTATATTGTGGTACTGAGACCACTTGGCTGGATTTTTTGTGAGGTCCTACATCTTCCTGGAATAAGGAATCTTCTGGCTTCTACTTATATCCAATATGAGGATAACCCCAATGAAGTGTGGGTTTACATCAATGAGATGGAACTGATCATATATTCCACTGATGAGTCTATTCCTGTCACCAGGCGGGTGAAGAAAATGATTGATCGTGGTGCCTCTGAGGGGAATGATGATTAGTGGCATGATTATGTGGCTCTTGATGATGTAAGTTTTATTTCCTTATTTGCATTGAAACATGATTCCAGTCTAAGCTTTGTTACTTAAGGAAGTTATTTTATTCATCTTGAAGCTTGAAAAGATAGGAACTGAGGTTCCTTCGCCACAGTATAGCCCTTGTGGTACTGACATCAGGGCTGCTGCTGAATCTCCTCGTGAATCAGGAGAGATATCTCCAGGCCAGTAGGCCATGGATGAAGAGTTACACATGGCTATCCCCTCTCCCATTCAGGTACCTATAATGGAGACTGCCGATACTCCCAAAAACCCAAAGAAACAAATTCATGGAAGGTGGAAGTCCATAGCTAAATGCTTCATTAGCAGCTGTATGTCCTTAGGGTAATCATGAGTCTATACCCATGAAAAAGATGCTCATATTTCTAGGGATTGTAGGGGAATCTTAAATTTCCCCTATAAGGGAGAGGAATGACCCTCCTGTGAGGACTACAGAGGATGTTTTGGAACAATAACAAGTTCAGGCTGACTTAGCTGCTTCTGGAGAAGAGCCAGCATCTGTTCCCAGCATCCCTCCTTCTACTATTGCAAGAAGAGAAGAACCTGTTTCTGGTATGTTAACAATGCTTCATAAAAATGCAGAACGAAAAAACGATTGACTTCCATTATGTGATACTTCAGTTTCAACTCCTACATTAGAGCTTTTTGCGGCTATTGCAACTGATGCTGTGATTTTACCCGAAGATGTTGTCCAGGGTCATGGGCCGCAGGATGTAAGTCATCCAAAAGACACATCAAATGCTCCCACGAGTGAGACTAACCAGGATTCTCAAATATCATTGGATGAAATGATGAATCATGGAATGTCATTCAAAAAATGTTATGATCATGCTATGTTATCTTGTGATTTAGAAGACCTTGGGTGTGAGTGTTATCATTCGACCAATAAATTTTATTATAATTTACACTTCTAATCATGACTGAAAATAACATGCAGTATCATCCATAGAAGCATTTGAACTTCCAATTCTTGAAGATGGTGCAGACATTGATGTCAACCCAACCATTGTAGAAACATTATCTCAATTAGAGCTAAACCCATTAAACCCTCCTGAGACACATCATGAAGATTCTATTGAGACTAGGAAAGATGGGGAGGAGTCTTCTCAGGTAGTTTTTCCACTGTCAGGTATGGGATAACAATATTTTTTATTGTATTTAATTTTGAAGATAATCGATTCTTTTGTTATCCTTTGAAACTACCAAAATATTTCAATTAATTATGCAGGGCCATCATCTGTAGTGGATAGATCTGGAGGTGAGGCCTCAGCATCTGCCCCAACGTGAATTGAAAGCGAAGAAGCAAAAGTTAGGGGGGAAGGATAAGAACATGGAAATTACTTAAGTGCATTAATACCCGATTACATTCCCCTTGTAATGATGATGTTGAATCATCCCCAGAGGAGTTTACAGAGCTCATCTTTTCACAACACAAGGCATGGAGCAACATATGGAAAATCATATCTAAGGTTCCTTTAGAAGAGCTATCATCGATGATACCTCGATTGTCATCCCAGTTCATCATGCTAGGACTTGGTGGTATTGGATACGAAGAGTTCCACACGGCGGTGAAAAAAGTCATCTTCAGGAGGGAGCAGGAGAAAAAGTGTTGCGATAATTTGACCAGGGTGAAACTGTCAGTCAATATTGGCGAATTTGAGGCTGTGGTATCCCGAGCTGAGGCTAACTATGCTGCCAAGATGAAGGAGCTGAAGCATAAGATCAATGAAAAAGTCATCCAGAAGATGCACCTTCAGCAACAGTTAGATTTCATTACTTGGGAACTTGACCATCTCAATAATTCATTGGAAGGAGTTCAAACAAATGGTATGAAGGCCATTGAGGATGCCATGAATGCACTCCATCAGGGTGAAAAGAGTGAAGTTGGTCGAGTGCACGAGCTTCAAGTAGCAGCTGATGAAGCTCGGGATGCAGTTCATCAAGTGAAGACTTATGTCGAAAAGCTTTTGTAATTTCTTGAAAAAATAGAACAGACTTCAATATATGGATGTCCTTCTAATTCTTGTAAATCAATGGAGATTACTTTTATCTTCAATCATTTATGATTGTATTCTTTCTCTACTTGCTTTAAATTTTACCTAAGATAGTGGGCCTAGTAATCATAGTTTGATTATTACTAGGATTATTATAAATAACCCTACAAACATTGAATCTCTTAATTGATCAATATTACCTAAATCATCCAAAATGTATGTTTAGTGAGATGGAACAAGAATTTTATTGAGAGTTACTTTCTCTTTTTTGGGCAGTTTATAGTCATGCACGTTGGAAATAAATAGGCTAATGTTTAAGGTCAAAATATATGTGACCGAAATGGATTAAAATTGACTCAATTCTTTGGAAAGTTTTCTGAAAACATATTACCATACTCTAGTATGGGGGAAAATATGTAAACAATGACTTAAGAATAATTGAATACGAGGAATGATATGAAAAAGATCTATAAGGCATTAGAAGAAGTAGTTCCCAAGAATGGTGTTACCATTATTTAACAAACCCGTTACACAGTTGAATTGTGTAGGGCCACCTAAGGGAATTAGTTGTATAGTCAAATAAATAGCATCTTTTTGCTGACAGGTCTATTATGTATACTACTTATGCAAGGCCACCTAAGGTAACATGCTGCATAGTTAGGCAAAAGAACTCTCAGAAATTTCCGTTCCTAGTGTTAGAATGCGAGTGAATGTTTATGGAGATTCAAATTTTCCAAAGTATATAGTTTTCTGTATGGAAAGAGGTACTTGAATATGGAGAAGATATTTCCAAACAATATTATTAAAGAACTAGATGGATATCACTCCTACAAAGGACTGACACAAATTTATTGATGGAGAATATAAACCATATACCTGAATACTTTCAGATCATGAAAAAGGATATGGGAAAAGTACATAAAGGATGGTTATGTTTGCAGATCCCTACATATCTCCATTTAAGACAAATAAGGAAAAAAAGAGGCTTGCTTCCCAAGAATGAAGTTAACAGTATCCTAAAAACACATTAGGGGGTTGAATTATGCAGGGCCACCTAAGGGCATTGGATTCATAGTCAAATAATATCCTCTTTTGGCTGACAAATCTGTTATGGAGACTGTTTATGCAAAGCTGCCTATGGGCATGTACTGCATAGTCAGGCAAAAGAATTCTTAGAAGTTTGACATTTTTGTGACTAGAAGTCAAGAAAAGGGTTATGAAGATCTAAAAATATTTATGGTTAGGATTATGATACATAAAGATTAGTATTGTCCAATGTATGCAGAGATACACAAATAAATAGTAACCATAATCATATTGTGGCTGGGGCTTGAATGGAAATGTTGGGCTTCACTATTGTATCCCATAAATATGGGAATCAAGCAATACGTAGTTCTTTAACTACAATTTAACATTGTGTGGGACAAAAGGATTGGCGATCTAAGTTTAGGGTCATAGAGCTTGGACCATTATATGAAATCCACAGTGTGTGTTTTCATGGGGACTATCCACCCAGGGGATTGAAAGAGGAATTTGGGGTTAGGCCCAAAAGACTTGGGGCAAGATTCGAGGGACACTCGAGCGTTCCTATGTATCCCAAAGGTATGGGAATCAAGAAGACTTAGTTCTAGAACTACCCTTTGTACAAATTTGGTTCGTACATGTGATGGGTGAAAGGGGACCTTAGTGCAATGATGGTTTGACCCAAGATAAAAGATTCGGGAATTTCCATGTCTTCACATAGTCTTTGAAAAGAATCCTTGTTGAAAATCAATGTGAATAATGATTCCATCTTAGGTGAGGGTATCAAAGAATATTGTTGTTTATTGTCATACTGGAAAAAAGTGTTATATAGTTTAGCGTCGTATAACAAGGACGAAAGTGAACCAATGTAAAAATATTGATTCTAGGGGCGGTTTCACGAATCAACATCGTATAAGTTGGAGGTGAACCGATGTGATGTGATTAGTTTTGGGCTTGAACATTGGGAGGTTGCCTACGTACCCAGCCTAGAAGGCAAGGATCAAATTCAGTGTAGTTTAATTAATGAATGAATTAGTGATCAAGTTGTTCTTGGGGACAACGATCTAAAAAATAGTGATGGGACTTACACATGGTTAGTAGCCCAGAGAGAGATTTATGGTTGAAGTATTCTCTAATATCACTTGAGTCATACTTGGTGTGAGAAACAAGAGGTAGCACCAACCTTAACGTTGCACAGTTTAATGTCATATAGGACATATGAATGGACTATGCAGTTTAAAGTCTTGCAGTTAGGACTATTGGTGATGCACCATTTAGTGTCATGTAGCAGGGACAAAATATAGTTTAATGTCATGATGGACGTATTAAAGGACTTTATATATAGTTTAGCGTCATATAGTTAGGATGATGGGGACAATACAGTTTAATGTCATGTTGGAAAAAAGAGGACTATGTAGATTAATGTCATGCAATGAGGACAAACGGGTACACCATTCAACATCATGTTGGACGTATTAGGGACTTTTTCACAGTATAACATCAATTTGGACGAAAAAGGGATGATATAGTTTAGCTTCATGATGGAAGAAGATCCAATAGTTTAAGGTCGTTTGCATGGACCATTGGATGATGCAGTTTAATGACATGCATGATGTAAGGTACGTGCAAATAGTTTAAGGTCTTATGCACGGACCGTTGCTATATAGTTTAATGTCATATAGAAAGGATAGTGAAAGGGATACTGTTTAATTTCATGTTTTCTGGACATGATGAGCAATTTTAATGTCATGGAGGACAGTGGTGCTGTTTAAGGTCATACCAGACCAATGATGATATATTTTGTGTTTATACACAATATTTCTTAAAAAAATATGGCATTGGTTGGAGTAGGGATGAGTTCTCCATCCTTCGAGATTAATGAATGAGATCCATTTTAGTATACCCTGTGTATTGAGTAAGGTCCATACCATTATGGCTCAAGCTTGGGAGATTTCTTTCCTAGTATCATTGGAGTTCTGAGAATTAATACCAATTCTCCCTGAGTGAAAGAACGAAGATGATCCTTTTTGATTAAAGCTCGTGCTATTCGATTCTGATATACTTCCAAGTGGTGGAATGTGCACAATCTTTTCCCATCTAACCGTTCAAATTCATTCAATAGATTGTGAGATTATTCATCTATAGATGACTAATCACAAATAGCTACTCTGAGTGAGGGTAGTTGAACTTAAATAGAAAAGATGACTTTCCTTCCATATTCCAGTGAATATGGAGTTGACTGTGTTGCAGTGTGGGTGGTAGTCCGATAAGCCCATAAAGCATGAAAGAGTTTATTAGGCCATGATTTCTTATCTTTATCCAAAATCTTTTGAACTATTTTTGAATGAGTCTTATTAATGGCTTCTATCTAGCCATTGGCCAATGCATGATACCGAGATGAATGATTAGATTTGATGTTGTATTCATGATACAACTTCTTCACCTTGGATGAAAAAATGTTAGTGACATTGTCCGTCAGTATAGTATGAGGGACACTAAATATGGTAATAATCTTATATAGGATGAAGCTAAAAATTCATTTAAAAACTGAATTCCTTAAGAGGTATTGCCTCTGCGCATTTGGAAAAGAAATCAGTAGTAATAAGAATATACTTAAACTGCTTGGTCGTAACTGAAGGGTATGGTCCCACCACATCCATTCCCCATGTGGAAAATGGCCACGATTAATTAGATGTATGAAGCAACTCTGGAGGTTGATGAATGAAGTGGTCATGTACATGGAATGAATGACACTTCTTTGTGAAATCAACACAATCTTGTATCATTGAAGGAAAAAAGTATCCAAGCCTTCAAATCTGATCAGACAATCTATGTCCAGACTAGTGGGCACCACAGACTCCTTCATGCACTTCTTTCATGATAGCCATTGTCTATTCACCATCAATGCATCTGATTAGAACTTCATCAAAACCACATTTTTAGAGAATTTTCTCTAGGTGATCTGGACTATCATATAGAGTAAAATTGACCACACATCGCCGAATTTGTTCATTCTCGGCTCTATCATGTGGAAGTGTTCCATTTTGAAAGTAATCCCTAATAGGTGACATCCGTCTTGTAGTATGACCATATGATTTTGTAATGGTACAAATTTCATTAATTTCCTCTGTTCTAATTCGAACATATGGTGAAATTGCACGACGGTGGGCAATACTGATGATTGTCTCGTCCCGATTTGGATATGCCAGAGCTGTGGCTATATTAGCCAGTGCATCAGCTTGTTCATTTTGTGATCTTGGGACAAAAGAAAATGTTGGTTCCAAAGGGAATTCCAACATTAACTCTCTGACGTAATCATATAAAGGTATTAGTTCTTCTTTTCTGATGGCATAATCCCCATTGACCTATTTTATTATCAGATATGAATCACATTTCACCTTTATGTGATTCATTTGTGCATGAAGTTCCAATTCCAAGACTGTGATGAGATCTTGGTATTCTACTTCATTATTTGTACCACCTTCCCATATAAAGAAGGTATAAGGTAACACTGTCTTTTCTGGATAAATGAGAAAAATTCCTAAGCCAGCTTTTTTGAATTTATGATTTTCCATTTTCCTCCTTGTTGGACATTTGGAAGCACCATCAAATTACATTCCCCATTCCTGAGGACATTTATGAATAGAGAAGACTTCCTCGTCAGGGAGTTCAATATCTGAAGATGTGTCTTCAACTGAAGGTTGTTCAGCTAGGAAATCAACCAGAGTTTGTCCCTTTATTTCCATTTGAGACACATAATGAATGTCGAATTGCTGAAAAATAGCTACCCACCTTGCCAGACCTCCTATAAGCATTGTAAAATTAGGGATGAATTTCAACGGGTTATTTCGAGATACCAATTGGACCTCATGATGTTGCATGTAGTGTCTCAACTTCTGAACTGCAATGATTAATTCCAGGTAGCACTTCTCAGTACATGTATACCGTGTTTCTGCTTCAAGCATAGTTTGACTGAGGTAGTAGAGGCTGTTTTCATTCCCAGTGTCAATTTTCTGAGCAAGAATGGCACCCAATTATGGCTCTAAAGCTGTCACGTAGAGGATAATTGGTCTTCCATAAAAAGGTGGCATGAGTACCGGTGGACTTGAGAGGTATTTCTTGAGAATATAGAATTATACTTGACATTCTTCAGTCCACTAGTATGTGACTCCCTTCTTCATGAATTTGGTGAAGGGTAAACTTTTGCCTGCTAAATTGGTGATGAAACACCGAATATAGGCTAAGTGTCCTTGAAGTCCTCTAAATTTTTTAAAATTTTGAGGAGGTGACATACCATGGATTGACTTTGTCTTCTCGGGATCGACTTCAATACCACGATGGAATACAACAATGCCGAGAAAGTTTCTTGAGGTTACCCCAAAAGCACATTTTAAGGGGTTCATATTCAAATTAGGTTGCTGATGTTGGCGGAATATTACTTCTAAGTCAAATATGTGATTAGAACATTGTTTGGATTTGACCACAAAATCATCCACATAACATTCAACAAACATCCCTAAAAAGGGTTTCATGATATGATGCATGACACACTGATATGTTTCGCCTGCATTCTATAAGCCAAAGAGAATTACCCAGTAGAAAAACACACCATAAGGGGCTCTGAAGGCTGTGGATTCCTCATCTTCTAGAGCCATTTGTATTTTATTATATCTGGAATATCCATCCAAGAAGTAAATTTCTTTATAGCTAGCTGTTCTATCAATTAAATGTTCTGTAATTGGAACTGGGAAATCATCCTTAGGACAATTCTGATTAAGGTCTCTGAAATCGATGCAAACTCTAATTTTTCAGTTATTCTTTTTCAGAGGGACAATATTAGCCAACCACTTGGGATATTGAACTTCTATGATGAAGTTATCTTTGACAATATTATCCACTTCAGCTTCAATTTTGTAAGCATATGTTGGGTGTGTTCTTATCGCGGCTTGCTTAAATACTCGATGCTCTTCTGGTAAACCCAAATGCTGAGTAGCAACATCTGGATCAAGCCTGAGAATCTCTATAGAGTTCCAAGAAAATATATCTCGATTTTGATTTAAAAAAGAAATATACATATCTTGTTCTTCAAGATTCATGGACACACTAATTAAAGTGGGGAGTGGATCTTCTTTTGGACCCAGATTTATTTCTCTGAGTTCATCCACAGTTGTAGAGATACCCTCTTCAAATGATAGAGGAGCATCTCTGAGATCTTCCTCTTCTTCTTCGTCATGTGTTATTTCTTCCGTTTCTACTTTCATAGTAGATGATAAAGCAGAATTTCTATGATCATAAGAGATATTAAAATTTGAACATCTTGAAGAAGAATCTTCCCTTTCTGACCCACTTAATGATAAAGGGTCTTCCTTCGGAAATAAAGAGGAGATGATGGATTGATAATCGACATAATTGTTCACCTACGATGTTGTTATAACTTCTTCTATCCTGATTGGCGAAGTATAGACTTGTTGGATTTCAGCAGATGAAAGGAAGACGTCACAATTTGGGCTTTCATCACAGCTTGGAGGGTTACCAATTTCTCCCATGTTTTCTGGCTCGATTTACGTAATTTACATTATGGATCATTCCATAAGAGTATTTTTATTTGGGTATATCTTTTCCATTTGACTGATAGGAAACACATAATCTGTACTCACATGTGTAAATGGATTTATAGAAATCTTCTCCAAACCATATAGAGCATTAACTTTGGTAGACTCCCTTGTTGTGGATTTATACATTCCCTTCATGTGATAGAATTCCACCTCAATGTATTGAGACTCACATGACTTCAACGGGGCCTTATCACCATAAAATGTCCCAACATGACCATTGAAACAATATTTGAGACATTGATGATATGATGAAGGGATAGCCACATTTTGATGTAGCCATGGTCTTCCAAGCAATATGTTGAAGGATGAGTCTTGATAAACAACCATGAAATCTGAATTAGATACAAGATCTCCAAACTGAGTTCTAAGTATAACCTCGCCCAATGGTTCTTGTTCATTTTTATCATATCCTTGTAACATCATGGTAGAAGGAGATAAATCAGATTCTGTGAGGCCCGATCGATGAAGTGTATGAATGAGCATGAGGTTGACTGCTGAACCATTATCAATGAATGCTCTTCGGACGTCTACACAATTGACCATTCCAGATATGTACAAAGGTATAATATTTCCATGCATGACATCATCTTCATCTTCATCAATAAAAGATATTACTACATGGAATTCCGCAGGATTATTCTCTATGTGATAGAGTTCAGCTGCAACAATTTCAGTTTCAAACTCCTGAGGACATGACAATGCCTTGATGAGTTCCTCCTGAAGATCTTTTGATAAATTCAAGGCATCCAAAATTGATAACATGGATGGTACTTGGGCCAGGTGTTTCATTACATCATAATTTTGATCTAATGGTCTGTGTTTCCCAACAAGAACATGTGGATTAGCAGGTGTCTTGGAAGCTGATGCTTTGGAAGTTGATGCATCTCGTATCGAGATAGGAGTTGGAAATATTCATGGATTTGTATGATTAGACTGATTAGGTCAATTTACTTGCTGAGAGGATGAAGATGGAACCATCAATCCGTCTTCCAGAATAACTATTCTAGGACTGAATTTTGTATTGGGGGATGAACTTGCTTGTTCTTGTTGAGATCGCTGAAGGGCTATGCCACGAGTTTTTGCTGCATACACAGTTCTAGTAGAGGGAGAATTGGAATAGTGGCTTCTGAAAGATCCACATCTTCCCCTATATCATGATCCTCTGGAATTTCCTATGATTTCTCTGTTTGATACCGGGAATTCAGGCTCATCAAAATCAAACCTAGGAATGGAATATGGATCTGTTAATTGAATCATATTAACAGAACCAATGATTAAATCATTATCCGATGAGGACTCTCCTTGACTAGCAAATTTAGGCTCTACCTTTTGGTGGGACAGTGCCCATTCCTTCTAAGTAGATGTCATGTAATCTTCCAGAGTCAAAGGCATCTTAGGCTTTGAATGATACTCATCTTATTCTAATTGTTTTTCCTTGGAATTGGTCTGTTTCTTTGATAATTTTCCCTCTGATGAAGACGGTTTTGATGCTTTCTTTTTGGCAGAAGGCACAATTGGTTTCTTCATTTGAGTTCGCAAAATAGCATGAGTTCAGTTGATCATCTTTCTGACCATCCAATCATCATATATATGTGCATTTTTTCTTTTAACGTTTTGCAACTCGCCTTCCTCCTCTATAATTGTAGTAGTAATACATGCTACCTCAGCTGAAGAACCTTTCAGTATAACTTGTCCCAAATCAAGCATTTTTTGCAGGAGGACCTTAAAAACAAAACAATCCTAAATGGGATGCCCCAAAATTTGATGAAACGAGCAATAGTTCGGACGGTCTTCATCTCCTTCCTTTTTTTTCCTCTTCGGCATTGGCAATTGATCCATATTATTTTCCAGAGCCGAAATGAAATAACCAGGAACTTGTAAATTTCAGAAAGAGTGAACATTGCTTTTCAAATCCTCAAATTGATTTTTTCTTTGATCTATTTGATTATCCTGACGAAATAGCATCTATTGATGTCACTCAGGATGTGGAGACATTTGGGAAGATGGGTTTTTTGAAGTAGAAGAAGGTACAAGTGCTTTCTTAAGCATAACTGTAGTAGTCTCTTCTTTAACTATACTCCTTCCTGGAGCAGAAGGAATTACACAGGATTTAGCCTTAGTCTGTATAAGTGAATATTCAATCTGTTGAGTGATTGAAGTAAGGTCTTGAAACCCTCTTGCGTATTTCGCCAGGATATATGGCAAGCGTAATTTGTCACGCATATTTGCCACACATATTGGAAATAGTTCCTCTTAAGGATGTTATAAGCTTAGGGAATATGTTAATCCCTTCTAGTGCGAAATGAAATATGAGACCCTTTCATTGTCTCTTTGCATACTGTTTGTATGATCGAAAACTCTTGTCTTTGGAAATGTCGAGCTGAATTGAAGAAGAAATCATTGACAGTGATTTTCCCATCCGGTAATTGACCGGGATTGCAAGCTCGTGTAACAGTCAAAGGCGGGTCCTTGCAAGGATCGCACGAAGCATCTGAGTTTCACTGCTTCTTACTGCTCCGGAGTTCCCATCATAGGATAAAAACAAGACACGTAATGTGTCAAATGTTGTTTAGGGTTTCCTGATCCATTGAAAATAGGGAATATAGGGTTCCCAAAACTTGATGGGGGAGATACTGAATATACCAATTCAGGGTAAGCTCTCTATTCTGGTTTAACCTGCGCACACTTCCATTACATAGTCTCTAACCGAGATGTTAATGATTTAATGGTAGTTATTAACATTTGAGAAACATCTGGTTGAACTTGGACTTGGGCAGGTGCAATTATTGGAGTTTGGATAGCTATGGCAGCAGGTGCTGCAACTGATAGAATCACTGCCAATTGTTGTTGCACTTAACCTGTAGGATTAGACCTGTGAGGGTGTACTGATACAAGAGGATATTAATGATAAATCTCAGTAGCTGTAATAAACTCCCTTGGCTGGCTGACTCCAGAAATCTTAGGAAGAAGACTACCTTGAGGTAGTTCTGCATTCAACCTCCTCAATTCCTTCATTTCTTCCACCTATTGTGCAAACCATTGCTCTAGTGAGAGCGATTAGCCTTCTATGGAGGAAAGATATGTAACCTGATTCTTTCCCCTCCCTTTGTTTGATCCTTTTAGGAGATTGGGAAGTGGGTTACTTGAAATATTACCTTGGTTCGGAATAATCCTTTGATTTCGTGTACACACACCTTCTTCATTTGCGTCTGTTCGTACATCTTATTGAGCATGATCCTCTTCATCTGAATCCCCTGAGTGAGCCTCATCTAGTGGATCTGCAACAATGGCATTGATGACATTGATTGATGCATAATGCATCACATCCCTTCTAACAGCATTTCTTCTATATTATCTTCTTCCATGTCTTTGACGAGACATTGCCTTTTGTTGATTTGATACCTCAGGAACATCTTGACAAATCGTAATTTGGAGGGAATCTCCTGATAATTTGGCTCTTCGTTCCTCCTGTGTCTTCTTACCCAATCGAGAGAAAACCGACTCTCGCTGAGGAGGGGATTGATGATTTGAAAAAGTCCTCAGTCCAGTAGACTAGGGCTATTCCTTCTGTCTTTTCTCAACTCCTCGAATCCTGTTTGTTGATTTTGAGGGTTGGTTTAAAAAAGTCCCCAATCTGGAAAGCTAGGGTGGCTCTTGACATGTAATGTCTGAGACTTTCTTAAAATCTCTCCTGATCATGCGAATCATAGTCATGAAATTATCTGGATGCATCAACATGAATCCACTTTTTTCACCCGGTTCAAAAGAACATTGTATGATTTCCAACACTTCTGTCACTTGATGATGTTATTTCTACATACAAGTGGCATGTTCAATATTCTCATTTGCTTGATGAAAGAGTAATTCAACTACTTGTTCTCTGTATTCTTGATTTTGAGAAGAACTATTTGAGGCCTGTTCTTGGGCAAGGTTTTGATTACAAACAAAGCCAGGTATTTGTGGCTGGCCATGGGAAATAACATTGCATGAGACCATTTTCGGCGGCCATTGCTGACCGTAGAGCATAGTGAAATGTAGTGCTCCATGAACACCCCATCCTCTGACTTGAATACCAGATGGGGCATTGGCTATTAACTGGCCCAATATTTTTAGTGCACCAAGGCATGAATGTTGAAGGGCTCACTGCTGATTTTCAGCCTTCAGATATCGAGGGACTGATAGAGATACCAAATCAATTTGACATTGTAACCCTTCTATTATCTTAACATGATTTTCATATTCATCATAAGATAATACTTTCTTTTTCAACTAAAAAATAGCATTCCATATGTTGAGATGAATATCATGAATTCTATATTCCGTCAACATCTCTAAAATTTCATACTAAGAGGCAGCTAGAGGCCAAAACATGACCGGCACTTCACCTTTTCCCTATTGTTTTCCTATGTTCAGCATTTCCTGTTTATCATTCAATGAAGATTCTTCAACCTGATTTGATAAGAGCTGGTGCTTCCTTGTTGCTTCATCAGATTCAACATGATTGGTAGAGAAATCACTAATCAAACTAGAAGATGCATCACTTATGTGTGGTTCGTAGAATGACCTACACCCTGGGATATATTTAAATTGAGAAAGTATTTCACCAGCTGGCGATAAAGCATCATACATGACAGGTTTCATATTTTCAAGTGCCTCAAGATAAGAGGGCTTCCTCGACACTACATTGTCCACTAGATCAATTTCTAGGCAATGTGCATCACTACAACAGAGAGGACTTTCGCAGAAAAATTCATCATCATGGGGAGGACCAATATGGTGGGTTACAACAAAAGATGAGATCTCTTGCTTTTTGGTGTTTTGACCACATAGAGGGTTCTTGTGGCTCTCATCTGAAGATGAAACATCGAGATCAACTGAATTGTCATGAAGCAATCCTTCATGAGGAAGTTTCTTTGGAAGACCATCAGAATTAATGTTCCCACTATTGGGAAATTAGGTAGTAGAATCTTTAATTCCAATAGATAACTGTATGGGGGCTTTATGAACTTCAGCATTGAGCAAGGCCTTGTTACAGATTGGCTCTTGATTTCTTGACTGTGTTGGGCGAGTCTTTTTCTTACACGCCTTCTTACTCAATTTAGCTGGTCTATGTGCCTAGTTAGGAGAAATGATCAGTTTAGGCTTATTATCTCAGCTAAAACCAAGTGTATGTGCCAGAATTGGTTGTCCATATGATATGGGGGAGTACGCCCCACAACTCTCTTGGAATGGAACAGATGTGTGTGTCTGTTCCGGAGTGAACTGTTGATGTGTCACTCAACTGGTGGGGATGGATTTATGTGTCTTTCCCTGAGAATTGTAGAAGCTGTTATAATATCCTGGCAAGCATCATGAATATGAGCAGAGATTTTCTTCTACTCTTTCACCATTGATAGGATATTCTTGGTGACTTTAGCTGCTGGAATGGGGATATACGTCCATTCCGTGCTTGGAGTAGGTGTATGTGCCTTCTCCTCTCCTCCTTTTCCTATTAGTGAATCCTAACAGTACTCAGGTGTGGGGGCAGAGAATTGAGTCTGCTTCCAGTTTGTCACCTGGGCTTTCAGACTGACTTCTCCGTGTGCTACAAAGAGAGACTGTTCGTAGACTTGATTAATACTAGAAGGTGCATGTGCCTTCTGATTTCACTTCCCCGAATGTGGTTGATGAGATCCATCATATGTAGTCAGACGAGCATGCTAACTAGCTAATGATGTATAAACAGGTATATGTTCCGGTCTGTAATACTCTGACGGAATTGCCTGGCGGGATTAGTGTGATGCTTCCAGATGATTCTGCTAGACAACGGAATTAAAACGGGCAAGTTTTTGGGCCCGCTCGTTGCTTGCCACCAAGTTAGGTTGGTGGACTTCATCGAAGATGGAAGAGATGAGAACCTGCTCACTGTTAACCAGATTTCTCCTTTGGCGATTCGTCTTGCCTACTCGGGTTCGAGGAACCTGAGCCGAATGCCTGGAGTCGGTACCCTCATCATGTTGAGGGTGCACTACCACACAAGTCTGGCGGCGATTGTTTATGGAAGCCATCGAGAAGGACTCTTGTCTCCTTGAATTAAGTCCCTGAGGGACCTTTTCATTCACCTCCTCAAAATATGGGAGTGAATGGTGATTTTTTTCTGGGGATAATGACCCAAAACTGTTGGAGGCGGTGCTTAGCACCGCCTGCTTCTTGATCACTGATCGTCACTATCCGGACAACCCGAGTGAATTGATTACTTGGAGGGCTTTTTGGGCATCCTGTAGAGTTGGAATTGTACCATTTTTATGGTACTCCATAACCAGCGTGTTTGATACCCAGCATTGGAGATGCTGAGTAGGTGATATCACCCTCAAAGCGGACAATGAACCAGCAGGAGTCGCAGTAGTGACATTTGCAGTAGATGTTTTCCTAGCAGAAGTATTCACGGATGTGAACTTAAGAGAAGCCATTCTGGAAATGCAGAAGATCTTGGAAAAGAGTGCATGTTTGATATAACAGACGTAATCAAGATAAATTCAGGCACTAAATATTTTGGATGAGCATATATGTCAATGATTGTATTTTGTTGGCCCTCTCATTGAGTTTTAAATAGGGACCTAACAAATAATAAAAACATTATTTTGACTTGGATAAGGATTCACGTCGGGTTCACCATTTTTTGTTTCCCTATGGAATTGGGGAAGATCTCATTGATTTAATATTTAATCATTCGAAGCAGTTTCTATTAGGTTTGTTCATAGAACAATAAACATCAAATAATTCCATATCCATTTGAACATACTTTCCAAAGTTAGGGTCTCATTAGTTGTGGAATAATGAGGCATATGAATTTGCATTGGTCGAGAAAATGGGAGGTCGGACTCATCACACCTTTTTAGGGGAATTATTGTTTACTCTGTGACTCTCTGTATAGATTTAAGTTATGTTCGTGAATCCTTATTACATTACAATGTATAAAATGAGTTTTCCTTTAGATCTGACAATAAATGATTGATATGTATGAAATATAAAGAAACTTTTATATATATTTGAGGTTCTTAATTAATAGAAAATCATCTGTATTTGTTAGAGATTCTTAGTAAATGATATTCTTTGATACATAAAAGTCTCTTGGTTATTATGATGAACATACTGGTTTTAAAGATACACAGTGGGGCACATGAAGTTTATTGTCATTCAGAAGGACATGAATTATTTCAAAGTTGGGATCATACCCGTAGATGGGCTTCCTAAATATCCTTTATATTGGAAGAGTAATCAGAACCCACGTAGTTCAATTAAAGGAATATAATTTTTACGATTGATGGCTCAAATAATGATGTCATAATTACTTTTGCACTCTAAGCTCATGTGAGTCATGCTCGGTGTGATAAACAAGAGGTATTGGTAAAACCAGACAATTGTTCCATAATAGATGAAATCATAAGAAATGATGTGGGGCTTATGTATGTATGACTGCCCAAATAGATGAATATTATGTCTTACTTCAGGGAAGAAATCTAGGAACATGGTCCATAAATGTATATGTATATTATGGAGATTTGGATACTCTAATTTGGGGCTTACTCTTGAAAAGGAGGCCCAAATTAGGATTGGACTTATGCATGGGTTTTAATCTTTATAAGGAGACCCATATCAAAAGGAAATTATGACCAGTTAAGAGAGATTAAGGTTGGGGCTTACTCCTGAAAAGGAGTCCCAAATTAGGAGGGGACTTATGATTGGGTTTTACTCTTGAGAAGGAGACCCAGATCAAAATGAAATTAATACTGTTTAAGAGAGATTAAGGTTGGGGCTTACTCTTGAAAAGGAGGCCTAGGATATGGGACATGAAAAATTAAGGGACTTGGGGCTTACTCCTAAGGAGGATGCCCAAATTTGATATTGGGGCTTACTCCTCAAAAGGAAACCTAGGTTAAGAGAATTATGGTAGGGGCTTACTCCTAAAGAGGATGCCCATATTTGGGAATTTTAAGATTGGGGATTACTCTTGAAAAGGAGGACCATATTAATGAGGACTTGGGACTTATTCTTGAAAAGGAGGCCAAAGTTAATGAGGACTTGGGACTTACTCCTGAAATGGAGGCCCAGGTTAATGAGGACTTGGAGCTTATTCTTAAGGAGGATGCCCAGTCTTTAGAATTATTACTAGGGATTATTCCTGAAAATGAAGCCCATGTTAAGAGAATTATGGTTGGGTCTTACTCCTATGGAGGATTCCAATATTTGAGACTGTGGCTTATTCCTGAAAAGGAGGCCCTTGTTAAGGGGTTCTCTCATCTTAATGGATGAGGTTGAATGAATGAAATCTCAATATTTTGTGACATAATGATTTGTAAATCAATAGGTTTGGAGAGATATTCCATATAATTCATTTCAGATGAGGAAGTTAATCAAGAAAACTTACCATAAATGGCTTTGAAGAATGTCTTGAATACTAAATCATTAATAGGAGAGGTGGAATTGTATAAGATGGGTTTAATGGGCAAGAAGGGCACCCAAAAAGGTAGGGGCGCGCAAGTCCTGGAAGGTGCGTATGTACTTCGTGGGCACACAAGTCCTGGTCGCGCAGGTATACAAGCCCGACACATGGGTACTTGTGAGATTTTTAACCAGTGGGGTAACACTTCGTCGATCCTTGACCAAATCCTTTATAATTATCCTTAGGTACATCCAGAAGAGAGGCGTGCATGTTTTGATGAAGAAGTAGATCGGCACAAGAAGTATGTTCATTTCCCTTAAAGATAAAACACCTTAGGTGCCCAATTGTTAGATAATTCTAACACTTAGACCTTACTCCTCTTGTTTAGACCTTCCATTCTATGTAATGAATTAACTTAGAAGTGTTCGGAAGACCTGAAGAAGATACTTGGGCGTTCATAGCTCTATATCTGAATTCTGGAAAAAATTCCTCATGAAATGGGAGGCCCACAGGTCTTATTTATACACTGGAGTAGACCTCGGGCAATTATCACTTAGGGCGGACAAGTCACTTGCACGACCATTAGTTGGCGCGCATGTATACTTGCGCGACAATGAGGGATCTTGCGTGACCCTTGTTCATTTTAATCCTTTTTCATTCCTGTGTCAATTTTTTAGGTTTTCATCAAAGGATGAATCAATTTGTGCTATGTCATTTCCCTTTCCATTCTGTTAGACAATGTGACAAAAAGGAGCATCAAAATTTTCAAATGATACCCATACTATGAAAACCCCCAAAATAAAATATTTTATTCCTCTATTGGGTAATCAGGGGATACCACAAGTCTATCTTGTCCTATCACCGCCAATCATGCCTGATGATCATGCACAATATTAAATGGTAGAGATCGGTGATTATGAAAATCTTTCATATTATGCATCGCTGAAATCTCCACTTTCAACCTGATATCCTTCCTCAAGACAAAGATAAATATTCCCATTAATTTGTTCCACACGTCTCTCCACAGGAGACTAAATGATCCACAAAGTCTCAATATAGCGTTTATGAGCCAACCAATGCCTTGGTGGTTAGGAATCAACATCAAGATGTGAATCCACTCTAAGAAGATTTGATTGCAGAACAAACTACGCACTACAAATCAATCCACACACTACTAGTGGTGATCCCACTAGATGGGAAGCCATATCTATCATTTGTAGATGATATTCAGGCACACTCAGATTTTGGGAGTCATTTCATCATTCACTTCAGCGGGATGGGTAACCCACTGCAGAATCTGTACATCATAATCTTATGATGAAGAACCATGTTGGAAACTCTATAATAGTAGGAATCCCCCATGCTCTGTTGTTCTTCATAGATATTTTAAACACCTTGAATTTCCTGGTACTGTCAGCTTCCCATTGTGTCTATCAAAGGATAAGAAGACCTATATAGGATGTTACTCTATCAATTCACTTGAACCACATGAATTAATATTATTTATGACTTCTTAATTTTTATAAAAAATCCTGATGAGCATGTCATATATTTTCTCACCAAATGGAAGACCTCACATATTGACTCTATAATCCCCTAACTAAAAAATATCTACGGAATATGTGCATAGAAAATCTTATGACTAAAATGGATCCCTCCCTAATCACATGGAAAATCACATGTGTACATTGAGATTTCATTGACAATGATCAGGCCCTAGAATCCATGTTGCATGCCATGAAGGAATGTACATTGGTTCTTCCATCTCATCTATGAAGAACTGCCCCGGAAGGGACTACAGATGTGTTGCATGTCGAGGTTCTAGAGCTGTAAAAACTACTTTTCCTAATGCCTCTCACAGAAAATTCTTAGCAATAAAATCCTCTCCAGGTGAAATAGCCTCACGATCATCCTAATTCATCACTAAATTTGTAGGTGCCACCACACTGTGCACTACTGCTTAGATGGGATAATGTCGATTCATCCCATCTTCTAGATCAAGACCATCATCAGTTTCAATCAACAAGATCTACCTTCCCTGAGAGAAGAAACTAAAGCTACCTCATTAAGGATTCATAGCCACATGCTCATTTCCACAGTGCCTTGAAGTAGGGGGCCCTAAAACTCCAAAATACCATTAATCCATATGTGTATAATCATAGTGATCACCCTAACTAGTGACCTTGAAATATAATATTTTCACATTAAAAGAAGAAATTATATGAGTTCAATGGTTATTACCAAGATGACATGGAAAATGGTGTAGTCATATTGGTCCATGTCCTTGAGTAGGTTAAAAGGATATTATGATATCCTGATGAAGAGATAGAAGGTTCTGGTGAATGGAAGAAGGTCTCATATATTAGGACATTGAGTTATGATGCTTGGTTATCCCATAGAGTAGTTTTCCATGATCAGGGTGTCATCCAAAACTGTTTAGTCTAGACTAATCTTCATGATGTCATTTCTCTTTATCAGTTAGATTCTTTTGCATCCAAATCCACCCCTCCCATGTCTCAAAATAGCAGATGCAAAAAATGTATTGAAACTAAATGTCCACCATCAACTCCAAATCCATCCAAAATACATAGATATTTCATTTCTACAGAGATAATCATTCCCCCTAATGTATGTAAATCATGGGAATACTTGTTTGATGACTTCTTGGAGTACGCCTCTATGAATACCATTAATCTGTTAGTTCCCTACATTTTACCCGATGGTGAATAGTGTTATGAGAGTTCTCCAATCAGCTCTATTACATCTTATTAGAGTAGGTTCCAGTGATGTGTGAATAATTAGAATTTTCAGTTCAGTTAACAATCCATTTTATGAATTATACCTAGACCAGACATTAGTTTTTTCATAGAGCATAGTAGGATTAAACATCTCATCCTTGTTTTTCAGATTCACTACCACAATCGATCATGTAACTCGATAATGAATATCATATGTGATTACATCATTATAACTAGTTTCATTTGTGTGTAGGCATCATCCAGTTGATGATCATCTAGTTTTTATTCTGCTAATGTTTTTTGATATGTATTAAGTCATTTTTAGTAGTATCCATAATCAACCAGTTGAGTCAGTAGAAATCACTATTCCTTCTTTCAAAGTGTAACCCCATGTGGGAAGAAATGATAGTTTATGATTAATGTATGATGTTATTAAGCATATATCTTACATTACAATAATTTTATACATCATAGAGGCCATATAGATATCATGAAATATGTGGTATGAACTCAAAGAATCATTGAATATCCCATCATGTTCAAAAGAGTTGTTCCAAACATAAGGACCTTCTATGATGATGAGTCTGAATGATCATAGTTCTATGTCATTATCTCATTCCAAACATAATATAAGGACTCAATCGAGTAGTGGAAGATCCAACCACATTAATTCACCATCCAGTTCAATGGATTGGAATTTCATTGTTTTATTATCGACAAAGGTTTCGAGACCAATCTCATCCTAACAGGGATGCTTCGCTAGTAAGGGCTTACTGAAGAATACATAATTTCAACCAAAATTAAAATTCATGGTTATGATAGGACAGAGTAGTGTCCATGTGGAAGAATCTATTCGAATACATAGTTTTTTGCTTGGTTTATAGAACTTAATTCCTGGTTTTTTAAAGGATAGTATAAAATATGTGTCGATGTGTAGTCCTTCACTACAATTGAAAGTAACAGTTCCCTTCACATATCATAAATGACAAGAGCACTCCCCCAACTGTAGATAATTCTTTCTTGTGGGTGATTAATGCAAATTTTACTCATGTGAATCATAATATATGGACACATGATATATCCATATAAAAAAGGAATTTCTAACCAATTTGATTGAGTACACAGAAAATGTGGATGGCTCATGAAAATTATTGGAAGATAATTTCATCCACAAATTTCACCAGTTAGAGGCTACCATTAGATATTTGGGACACAACATCATTGTTTCTAAGAAGAAGGAGAGACCACTCACCTAGTACATTGATCATTTGATGTTTAACCTATACTCCTACACATGATATGCTCAAAAAATCCAAAAAATCCCATACACCTATGATATATTTGATTTTGAACTAATGGAAAACATTTTTTGTCACCTTCATATGACATGTGGGACTGTGTTGAGTCACTAAAAAGCCTACCCACCATCATTTATATGACATCATGTATGGACCACATGATCGACTAACTGATGTAATCTGGTTGATAGTGACAATCACTATAGTTTATATATTGCATAAACTCCTAATTAAGGATTTGGTATTTATATAGGTACCATTGTTTCTTCAAAATATGATTGATTGGATGGACCGTCTCCTCCTAGTGATCACCAAATCTAAGACAACGAATGGGATTGGATGAGTCTCCTCCCCCATTCGAGTTGGATTTTCCCCCACTATCAATGAGTTGGTTCAGGTGAATCATGGTATTAACACAGATGCATGTCCAGTGATGATCAGTTCATCCATTCTTGTAAAAGAATACATTTAGTATATGAATTTCCTAATGAAGCATAGATATGTGTTTTCACGGATATATTATGTTATGTTAGGGTAAAACTCTTATATTGTTGTCCACCATCATTTCATCCATATAAGTATTCATAGGTTCAATCATTTGACCATGTAAATGAACCCTTATTTGGATTCCATAGAAGATGATGAAGATGGTAAGGTTCTAAAATCATACTCCGTTAAGAATGTTAAGAAAACCAAGTGGCGCTCCAACATTATCCCATTCAAGAGTCTGTATAGACTTCCAGGACCACAACTGTCAATGCTCGAAATATGATTTTCTCTTTTCTATGACCGAGCTCTTGATCGATCCCAAAAATCAGTTCCATGATCATTATTTTATGATTGGGGAATCTAGAAATAATCAAATCATCATAGACTTCAAATATGATGATTCTATCTTCTTTGGTACACCATAATGAAACTTTTTATATTATGTAGTCCCATTTAGTTTTATGAAATTAGGTTCCACCCATATTCCATCATTGTACCACATCTTCATGAAAGTCATCAGGATAAAAGTGAAATCATACAAGGATGATTGTGTTTTCCAATACCACTAGACATATACACATTATGGATCTCGACAAAGTGTTCATTTTCCTTTTCTCTCTGAATTCAAATATTAATCACATGATGTGGACCTTTGGGGTTTCTTAATGGACATTTCCTACATTATTCATTACTACATAGTCCTTGATATTGGCAAAGATATGATCAAAGAAATAACTATATTCCTCTTCTAGGTAACCCTCTTAAACTATATGGTCATTAATGTAACTTTTCCAACATCTCGGAATTCATCATGAATTTTTAAGATATGTATAATCTCTTTTTAGGGGTCATAAAAAAGATACCTTCTATGAATTGGATGATTTGATCCATTCTATATTTTTATTAATCAATATTTTCCTATTACAATATCATGTATTGATGCCTCCTGTCTCAGAGAATACATTGGACCATTGCATGACCTCACTTGAATGATCCATCGGTTCCCTACTAAATTATTGGAATTATTATGGGATAGATATTAGTATATATTATCTCAGTCACATGATCCATGACACTATACCAATATTATATTGTGTCATGAAAAGTGACATCACAATAGATTTCACAGAGAAGATGTTGCAACATTATTTTTAACATCATGAGATATAATTGTTGACCATTATAGACCCAAAAATGTTTATCCAAAACTACCCAATGTTGATAGGGATGGTAGAGTACATTTTGGTTATTATAAAATATTTTAACATCAGTTTCATACCATAGAAATTCATCGTGGTTCTGGTGTTGGGAGATTTCCATGCTCCTTATTCGGCTTCGGTATAGCCACCCCTCTATCTCAATCTACAAAATGAAGATGTCCTATCTAAGGACCAATCGCTGTAGTGATGGAAGGTGAATTTCTATGGTTCCTCTTGGATTCCAATTAGTGGAAGGCTCAATGATCCCTTGCTCAAATGTGTCGGCTTGGGGATTTTATTCATTACCTTGAAACATGTCATCACTCAATAATGATTCCGATAATCAAATGGCAACACCAACAATGGGGAGCAGTTTTAGGATATTGTTACTAGTCTGAAACTGGATCTCAATATTAATGTTCTCCTCCTGAATGTAAAATGTGACTCATTTTAAGTCATTATATATATAAAAGGTGACTATGTCACAAGGATGTTACAGATAAAGCCCTTTCTAGAGAACAATAGTTAGTTGATTTCCCATTAATCTTCTCAGTGAAAATTGACTCAAGTTGTTAAGTTATATAATGTTCAATACAATGAAATGGATTGAATAGAAAAATACCATATAGATAATGGCTAGTATGATATGTCTATTCATGTGGTTCATGAATGGGTTATCTATTTGGTCCTTCTATATAATGATGATAGACATTAGTTAAACCACCGGATTACAAGCGAATCCATGTCGAGTCCTTTGGATCCCCTTGCTATGGAATAATTATCCATCAATCGGACTCCTTTAATAGAGTATCATTAGAATGGCCCTCTACCATAGGATTAAGATGGACATGAGGAAATGTTTCAGAACCCTTCTAATTTCACCCTCCACATTGGGCCAATCATTGAGAAGCATATCTATATTCTTGGGATTTTAGGATTTATCCTCCGTTTAATTCAAGGATATGAGATCCCTCTAGTTCCAAAGGATTTTTATTCCACATCTTGTTGTCCTCTTTCGGAAGGGTTAAAAGTCTACCACTAGACTCAATGGATGAGATTCTTATGAACTAAAATTGTCTATGGCTATATAATGTTTCCATGAGGATCCATGCATGTTAGATCCATTCCAACATTCTGCATCAACCACCATAAGCCCTCCATACAACCATGTATTAATGGACCTTCATGTTATGGGGTCTAAACATTTTGGTACACAATATAGTAGTGATAGATCGTAAGGTTATGTTCATTATGACTGTTGATTTCTTCTAATATTTGGTAGAAATGATCCCATTGAAGTAAGTGAAATCCATGAATATTAGTGAATTCATGATCACCCACATCATTTATCAGTTATTATTCCCTTATGCTACTATCACTGAAAACATAACCAACTTATCAGATGATGATTTGAAATATTTTTACACCATGTACAACATACTGTCCGACCACACTTTCATCTACCATAGGTTGGAAAATTCATAGATCAAGGAGTTCAAAAAAACATCTCTAACATTTTTTAGATGATTGTGGAACATAAAAAAGAATATTTGGTAAGACACGCTCCCCAATTCTATCTATAATTATCATTTGATAACACAAAATTCTACCCCAGGTTACTCTACATTCACTGGTGTATGGAACCAAGTGATCCATCCCATAGTGGTTTAGTGACAATATGTTATAGGATTTTTCTATGGGAATAAAATGATGTGCATGACAGTCAATGTCCAACAAGGTGTGATAAAATCCCATGTTGATAACAGGATTCAATCCTTACATAATCTTGATTGGTTTTACAAAAAATATGCAATGCATTCAATAATAAGGTTCATATCCACTATTTCATCTTGGAAGTGTTCTTGATGAAAATCCACATACATCTGATTCTCAATGAAACATTCATAGAGAATTAATCATGGAGTTAATGAGCTTTGAGAATAGAGAGAACTTTTCATTATTTGCACAAAATTCCATACAATTATAGTGACCAACATTGAGAAAATTAAAAAAGCTTGGATGATCTTAGTATCAGGATGGATTGAGAACCTATAATCATATTTATTTTCCCATCTATGAGTCATTATAATTAATGAGATTAATGAAATGGGGTAGACTTCCAAATGATTCAGTGACTACCCCTAAAAATCAGACCCTCTTATTCTCGTGAGCTCCCAGTATGAGGGCTGAATTTTTTGGTACTGATATACAAGACACAATATTACTCTAGAAATTCACAACCATTCAATAAAAAATATAAAAAACAAATATCACATGAAATACAAATAAGATTCTTCTTCATGAATCTCTTTTGAGAAGACCCCTCACCATCACCAATGTGCATGGCCTTGACAAAGAGCTCTATGAGAATGGTCACACACTGTGATCATGCTATAAGTTTTATTCTAGGATCCATGAGTCCTAAACTACTACATCCATTCACAAAAAATAGGACCACTCTTTCAACTATTTATCATCATCATGAACCACTATTCATATATATAAATGTTACATTCCACCTTAGAGGGATGACCAACTGAACTTTGGACTTCTAATTTTCTCCCAATTCGTGAACCACCCTGAGCATCAGGATGAAAACCAAAATAAACTACCCAAGGTATACATATAAAATGAAACACCATTTTCACATGTTCTTAAATACATACACTTAATCTGGGGATGAACAACAGAATGTACTACACCCTTTTCATAAGATAAAGGCCCTTAGGGGTAATTTAGGCTACATAAATCATTATTATTTAACAAAACAATACTTTATGGAAATAGGAATCCGCCATAAGGAGGTATTACCATCTTTCATTAATAAAATTAATTCCAGAAGTAAATTTACGTTAGAAAGATCCTATGATACATGAATTATAAATATATGAGGCCCTCAGCATTAGAATCCACTCAGATGGGCCTTTACATGATGCCACCCTTCTTCTGATGACTCTTCGTGATGGTTGAGTGCCCAATTCTCTAATGACCACCCGAGATTAGTTCAGATGCATCACATAACCGTATATGGCATGGTCCACCCTTTCATATATCCCACTCTACTTCAAGTGTTTCCTGATATCCCAATTTTATTTTTCTTTTCTATATAGGTTATATAATTTCCTTTATCTTTTAACATAGGTTTGATTACGTGGAACTCCTGATTGAAAAATACAACAAACCATTCCATAATTGCATTTATAAATACACCCCATCTGAAGGGGGGAAGAGATATAGTTATGTATGTCAATGGGATATGGAGTGAGTTCCCCATGTTTGTGCTACATTTTGTAAACCTTTCTAGCACCTACATCCACCACACGTGTCCTTAAGTTGTTACCTTACCCTATGAGATAAATTTCAGATGTCCCATTGTATGATTGACATGGATTGAGATCCTCCTCAAATGATATTGAATTGTATTCAAAGGGATTGATATCCTCAAGGTAATCCTCAAGGATAAATCCCACTAATATTCTGGTAGGAGCTCACACATTATCTTATCCTTACCTCCCCATCTATGATTATCAGAGATGGGATGGGAACCATGAACCTTGTAACATCTGCAATATTCAACACCATCCCTCCCAATATAATCTGAATAGCCTTGGGATGATTCCATGCATAATCCCACTCACATGAAATGAGATCATACTAATATTGAATGAGATTCTTGTTGGGAGTTTTCTATGGGTAGGCCCAACTTCATTTCTCACAAGATAATATCTTCAAGAATTGAATTTTAGCTCAACATGTTACTTTTGTTTCTCACAATTATCCAAACTCACATGGGTTGTGGGTTAGTATATAACATGAAAACATCCATAAAAATAGGGATTATCCCAGGATTATTTTACCAACGACATTCTCTATTTCCATGTTCCACCTCTATTAGTGTAAGCCATAACACCCCATCTGAAACTATGTAGGATTTTAATCCCAATTACATGGGATACGTAGGAAACCCATTTGAGGTCCAAATGTAATGATCCACCCATTCATCCACTCCATTAAATTATTTCATAATTTATATTTATTACTATTGGTCCACAACATCCCCATAAAATTATGAAACATTTCTGGGATGTTCTTACACATAAGCCTTCTAAACAACATCACTATTCTAAACAGCTCCCACATTGCTTCAATGAGAAAGTTCAATACCATTTATTTAACTACTGGGGTTTTGATCCCTATATCCTATGCAGTGTATATAAGTTTCCTCTTCTAGGATCATCCCCAAATAATGGTAATCCTTTATTTCCAACGATTAGGTGTACACCTGCTTGGTCCAATACCAGCAGTGACTAGATCAAACATCACAGTGCGACATCATACCATTATGGGATAGACCTCCTGGATACTCCCTCATAGGGAATTATGATATATCCATTATAAATCATTCCAGGTTTTCCATACTTGGGACATAAGTCATTGATCCCCCTTTATATGGAATCTAGATCAATTCACTCTATCTCAAAAATAAGTTGAACTCCTGACCTATAACACTGCTATCTCATGTTAATCATTAGAAAGATGAGTAAACCCTAAAAATAAAAGAATTTGGAATCAGAAATCCTATGATCGCAATAGGAAGCCTCATGTTATATCCTTACGATTCCCCCATTACAGTCCCTACCAGAAGGATGAATAAAGGTGAACAATGTTCCATCATCCATACATTCCATTGATTCCCAACATTACAAATCCAAAGAAACATGGTTTCTACCCTGAAAAGACCCAATGTAATTTCTACATAGAAGAATAATAGTTAACTAAAATCGAAAAGATAGGTCAACTAGAATGATTTTCAGAAAAACATTATAATCAAAGAGGGAGACCTTTACTAGTTGACAAATTCTATGGGGAAATCCTTGGAAATAATAATTTACATCACAAAATCCTATTTTGATCAATGAGAATACATCACTTTCATGAGTTATGAATTTAAATCTCTTTTAGAATGGGGGAGTGTGGGGAAATAATGTACACTAGTGAACAGTAACAAGACTGACTGTGCACATTTGGTAAATCGTCAGAAATGGGTTATTAATCCATGTCTAGTTACATGATATTTTATATTCCTCTTTTTCAAAGTTTCATTCAATTTTTGTACATTAGTTACAAATATTTTCATTGTATTAATTTTAATTCATGTTTAGGACTTGTCAATCATTATCTGATGTATTTTTAATTCATATCTTCTAATGGAAAATGTTATATTCAATCACCATTTTTAGTTAAATCACCATGGATTCCCACTATTAGACATGAAATATTTACCTAATTATTATGTTCATTGGTATAATACCATATCCCACAATCTCACCATCTTCACATAATATTCAGTTCAACCTATGTCAATTGCGATGTAAACCTAATGCATTATGAAATCATGAACTAGTAACATTTATTTAATCACTTTATTATTATTATAAAAAGGTATCAAATATATTTTTAAGGTATCAGTTGTACATTATTTTAGAGTATCATGAGGATAGATCATTGGGGTCATGATAATACACTAATAAATATTCTAACTATTATAATTATGGTGGAAGCATGTATTACTAGGGGTAGTCTATGTTATTCGCTTTATGACTTATATATTGTTCCAACCATTTTTTCTCTCACATCATGTGTGGAATTAGTATATTTTCACAACATGTTTTGTTATTTCTTATGTTTGTTTAACTTATTCCTGGAACTAGTCTGTGATTCATATTAATTTATAAATGAACAATAATTATATATTTTTCCAATATATTTATTTTTAATGTGTATATTTTGTTCAGTATCCAATTGATTTAATCTATTATGAATCTTTATTGTAAATAATTAACAATTCACCACTTTTTTTTATTAAAAATGGTTTTGTGTTTTAAATAAATAATATACAATCTTAATAAAGAATAAAATACATGTATTAATTAATTTATTTAAATGTGATACATACTTAAATTACTGGTACAAGAGATAATGGAATGATATTATATCTAAATATAGAAAATAAATTCATATCGCCAGGTTTTACATTCTTTATAAGAGGTTTTAATATAAACCTTTACTTTATAATAATTGATTATTCGTTAAAGAGCACCTCTTTTCATAATGTAATGGGTATATGAGGATGTGAATCCCAAATGAAACTAAGTTGATCTTCAGTTTGTTGAGGTGATCAAAATATTTCATTAATCCATGGGATAATGTTTTCATATAAGTGAACATGTTTCCACCTAGATTATAAGGGTATTTTAGTTCCCTTATGATTTAAATTTTTATGTTGATATATCTCCTCATGATGATTAATAATAGGTCAAATAAATTAATTGGATCATTAAATGTAATGATAATATTTTGAACCACCATGTTTGGTTAGCTAACTACATACAAGAGGGAGAATGTTTTTTATGGTCGGATGTTATGATAGAGGATAAGATGGTCCAGATACTCACTTAGTAAAACATTCAAGATATGTTTGTAAGAAATTTTTACAATGAAAATGAGTTCTATGTGATGTGGGAAAAGGTTATGATCATTCCACATGAATAAATTTTGGTTTTGGAATATGTTTCCAAATAAAAAATGTACATCATTTTAGTTGACACATGAGAATTGATGATGATTCCAAGGTGATTTTCCTTCCAATATTATTGAATAAAAAATTATAAAATCATGTGATGTTTTTAAAGATCATGAAATTCAATTAATTGGAGACTAATGTCACCTTCAATAAACCTAGATCTGACGTTTTCTTAAGGGAAGAATTATAATTACCATATCACAATAAAAGATAAATTTTATGTAGTTTTTAGAAATTTAAATTGGTGGAGATGAGCTATGATGCCACAAACTACAAAAGCCATGGTAGAGGCATACCTCTACCCCCTCATTTAGAAATACCATATGTGGGTTGTCCCTTGTTTCAATACACTTAGAATATTAAGACATAATTTAAATTGAAATAGAAGAATAGTAATTAATAAATACATTATGGATATTTATATTGGCTATGTTTCCCTTATTTAACAATAATTACTGAAAAATTATATTTTAAAACCTAGGAATATCATCTATGGTATGTTCCTTAGAGTATTTGATTTAATGGTCTACCGTATACAAGATCAATTCATTAATGATTATATGGTAATCAGGCCAGTGTAGATATAGGAAAATAATATGTACTATACTTTCCACCTTATGTTCCTCATTGTAATGCCCCGACCCTATTTATCTAGAGTCGGTGTGTTATTACATAACATTGGAATAATACAAGGAATCATGTCTTGAAAAAACAATCAGTTTAGTATCTATGTAGGTACTAGATATGTACATAAGTTTCACAATACATCATGAAATAAAGAAACAACATTGTGTCTCATTTTAACACATTCATCTCCCTTAGACTATCCTTGTAGGTTAGTCATAACATACATCTTCACATCCTAGAAAAAATAAAACATAGTAAGGGGTGAGCTCATGTTCTCAGTAAGGGTAATAATATAGAAGAAACATTCATAAATAAGCTTAAAAAATTAAGGCAATGTAAAAGACTAAAACTAAAGCTTTTTAAACATAAAAATGATCATAATATGGCAATGATAAATCAAATAATTCAACTTACATATTCACAAAAATATTCTTCTAGTCAAATAATCACTTGTAAAATTAATATTTAATTTCCTAATAATGGAATGCATAATGTCGGAAATCATACCCACATAGTCAAGGCCTTGTTCTAAGACTAAACCTAATATTTTTCCAAAACCATCACCAAGAAACTATTTTGTCTCATTAGACCTATCGATGCTTCAAGGATCTATAGAGGGCTACAACCATCACTTATTATGTCCAGTGAATTCCTCATATGAAATGGTTGAAAAAATAACATTAACATTCATATTAAAAATAGCATACGAAATGTTAATACTTTAACAATAAACCATGAATGGGAAAAAATTAACACATCAACAATAAAAAATATCCCAAAACCTTCAATACAATATGAATGATTGTATCAAAATAAATCATCTTCAATCATGTGTAAAATCCATCAAAAGATGTTGATATATATGAAATCGAAAATATTTGAGTGAAATATCTATTTTTATTTTGAAATCATTTAAAAGTATCATAATTATAAAATAAATAATATTTTTTGAAAATATTCTTATAATAATGTAACAAATCTTTGATGATTTTATTACGTCAGAAAATAGGCACAGTCACCATATAAGTTAATCATAAATTCATTCCTTTTTTGTTGAAAAGGTCATAAAGGACCTTATTTGGATAACAAAGAAAATATTCATATTTAAAATTTTTATAAAAATTAAAAAAATGGTATATAAGAATTTAACCAATAGTATATTAAATAGTAAAAACAATTTGACATATATTTTCAAGAAACACGGATATAGATGATAATGAGGTCCCAGTAGATGCTCACATGTAAGCATCCTCGAATAATTAAGAGATTGTATAATTAACCATTAACATGTACATTTCCTTAGTCGAGAGTATTTCAACCAAATGTATAATAGTTAAATAATAGTTATTAAATTTTACAAGAACCACATACATAAATATTATATCATATATGATCATCTAATATGTATTTGTTAATAATAATTCAGTAGTATCATCGTTTCGGGTGTCAACTGATTCATTTTCCTTTATATTCTTGCTTAAGTAAGACATGATTGTTATGGATAGTATATATTTGATTCATATTATGAATTAAATTATGTTCATAAAAATTATTTTTAATCATAAAATGATGATTATTCTTGAATGGTTATATTGGGGAATGAATTTCATTGCATTCATGAAGACGGTAATCTGTACCTATGCACGAGCGACAATATCATTCAATTAATGGTGAAATTGTATGTGATTGGTCGGTATATCAAATATAAAGAATCATTAAAATGTTATATTCATTATTTACGTCAATTATACTAGATATTATACCTATCCAAATAATGATTTTTTTTAATAACAAACTACCCCACGACGTGGAGACAGTAAGTCAAACATACCCACGTATGGTGACTTGACATTAATAGGATGGATTGACTAATGAATACGGTTTTACTATATTTATAATAACATCACAGTTTGTATAAGGTACTGGAGTTGTTATTTTGGTATGGAAAAAATGAATGAGGAAGTGGAAGAAGAAATGAATTATGAAAGAGGTGGTGGACTTATTACTTATTCTGCTGGTGTTTCCTTTTGAGTTGAACATAATGGATCCTTAAGTTGGATTTCTAAAAAAACTAATTCCTCTAGGAATAATTGAGTCTAGTTGGGACGATATCTGATCAGGTTTTTGTTGTGAAAAATGGCTTTGGATATGTGATTTTTGGAGAAGGGTATGTTCCATTTTTTTTGGAGAGGTGAGGGTCAATTTAAGAAAAGTATGAAATATTATTTTATTATACAATAATATTCGTTTTATAATGTATAAAAAATAATTTATTTAAATTATAATGTTGGGATGGGTTGAAAAACTCTCAACCAGTAGGTTTTAGATAGGTTTATGTCACCATATAAACCTTATCGTTGAGATTTAATTCTTAGTTAAATAATGAAACTTTTACCATGTATTCTTGCATTATTATAATAAATGGCTAATAAATATAATATAAAAATCCTAGAAAACCACTACTAATTCATTATTAATATTTCAATGCTCATATCGGTCTTTTTTCTAATACTTATAATTTTAGGAATATTATATAAATTAATAATATAGTTTTTTTTAATAAAATTCCTTTATGTCGGTTTTGACCCTATTTGGAATTTTGTTTTTTGGAAGTCCTAAATGCTTTATCACTTCAAATAAAAATATATTAATGAACTATAACATGTAATATTAACCAAAAAAGTTAGTGTAATTCATCAAAATTCTCAATTTACATTTATTTGGATATTAATAATATGAATTATTTTAATCATTATTTTATAAGGAAATTTCTACATCATCATTGTATTATAAGAAAATTTAATTTCATAATGTCAAAAAATTATATATAAAATACCATTATATAGGAAATAATTTTTTCAGTTATAATTAATATTTATAGTTGAATTTATCTTTTGTATAATGCTGCATAAAAAATGGTTTAGTTATTAAAAATTGAATTTAAAATTTTTAACTATTCTTTAAATAAAATAATAATAAATTTCCTATTCTAATACAAGTGGATCAAAAAGATAATATTTTTTTCTACGGTCTATTTTGGTCAAAATAAATTTATCCAATAGAATTATAGCATGTGTTAGGATAATTATAATATCATTTTTTACCTTTAATTAGCCTATTAACTTGTATCTCATGTAAATTAATGTCAAAAGTTACTATTCCCAAAAAAAATATTTTCTTCTTATAGAGCCACATTTTACATTATAATGTCATCTGTATCTCTCTGATTTTTGAAATTAAATTAACAGAAGTGGTAAAATTTTGTTTTATTCAAATTTGCAAATGCGCCTAGAATGTGTGTAAAAGACGGTAAAAATTCCAATAAAATTTTATATATCTAATATTATTATAAAGTGACTCCAATGAATTACATTGAAAATATATAGGTATTATGTATCTATTTTTACATAATATAAATTTAAATAAAATAACTAATTATTTATATAAAAATTATGTTTTAGACAATAATGTAGTGTTTTTCACTATTCATAAAAAATTGAATAATTTCAGAAAAATAAAAAAAATTCAGACTAAGCTGATTTGGATATTCCAGATTCAAAAATGTAGTCCATTTTGTAAAATAAAATTTCAAAAAGTTTTTTTACTATTCAAAACTGCTAGTAAGATTGGACGTGAATTGTTAAAACTCCTAGATGCGTACAACCTAAGATATTGCATTATTCCAAGGGAAATGTACTGTGGAAACATGGGGTGTTACATTCTTCTATCTTTCAAAAAATTACATCCTTGAAATTCTAGAATATTACTACATAAATTGATTTGTGTGGTTTGTCGTCATAAGTTCCTCGGATTCCCACGTTGACTCTTCCATCTTATGATTTATCCATAGAACATTCACCATACGAGTCATCTGGTTTCTCAAAACTTGTTCGCTAGTATCAAGAATTCTGATAGGCACTTCATAATAAGACAATTTGGGATCTAGTTATATTTATTTATATGTGATTACATGCATTGGGTTTGGAAGGTATTTTCTAAATAGTGATATGTGGAACACATCATGAACAATCGAGAGAATTGGCGGCATTGTGAAACAATAACCTATAACTCCAAATCTTTCATGAATTTCGAAATGTTTGATGTACATTAGACTTAATATACTCTTCTTATTGAATCATATAACACCCATCCCTAGAGATTCATTCACGAAAACATGATATCCTACTTGAAATTCCAATTCCTACCTTCGGTTATCGGCATAGCTCTTTTTCCTACTTTGAGCTTCTTGGACGTGGCTTTGGATAACCTTCACCTTTTTCATTGTTTCCTCAACATGTTCTAGTGCTATCAGTTTTCATTCCCCAAATTCATCCCTAAATGTTGGTGTGTGACATCTCTTTCCATATAACACATTATATGGTTTCATATTAATACTTGAATGGGAGATATTTTTATATGAAAATTCCACTATAGGTAAATATTGATCCCAAAAACCCTAACAGTCAAGTGAGAAATATCTCAACATGTCTTTGACGGTTTGAATTCCCCGTTCTGTTTGTCCATCATTTTGAGGGAGGTATGAAGTTCTCAAATGATGTTCAGTAACCTAGTCCTGAATACTTTTCCTGAATATTGATGTAAAATGGGGATCATGATGAGAATCAATCATTTGGGGTACTCTATGATGTCTCAAAATTCATTAATATATAGTCTTTCTAGATGTTCAACCTGTAAGTCTTTTCTTATAGAACAAAAATGAGTTGACTTGGTAAGGTGGTCATCAATGAACCATATTGCATAATTCCCTCTAGGATTCATTGGTAGTCCCATGAGAAAGTCCATCGTAATATCATCCCATTTCCTCTTAGGTATGGGAGGAGGTTTCATAACTCCTCTAGGATGTTGTCTTCCAGATTTCACTTAATGACAAACCAAATATCCTAACACATAATCAGCAATATCTCTCTCCATTTTGACCCACAAAGAATTATCCTTCAAATCTCTATACATCATAGTTCTTCTTAGGTGTACATAGAAATTGGATATAATAGAATCATCCAACAATTCCCATTATTAATTAGGAATGTTAGGAACACAAGGCTCTTCCCAAACTTCAAAATCCAATCTTTATATACAAATTCAATAAATCTACCATCGTTCATAGCTTTAATTTTCTTTTGAATCTCATCATCGCCAGTCTGAGACTTTTTTATCCATTCAAGTAAAGATGGTTAAGAAACCATATGAAACGGTATTTATTTATCACCGTCGATGATTATTCCCATATACATCTTTACTAGATTCAGGAACATTAGATCCCTTTCAACTCTCATCTTGTTCAAAACACCATGATCTTTTCTACACAAATCATCTTCAACCTTATCTTCCTTCCCCTAGTGGTATTGTATAGTGTAATCAAAATCCTTCAGTAGTTCAAGCCTACGTCTTGGCTTCACATATAGTTCTTTCTGTTAGAAAATATACTTCAAATTCTTGGGGTTGTTATATATCCCACATTTTTTACCATCTGCTAACTCAACATCAAGAGTTGGATAGTTTTTTTCATTAATTTTTAGCTGTCATGATTCATTTTCAATACCTCAATCATCTTTAAAAAGGACACCACAATTTCCTTTCTTCAAAACATCACTATAAACAAAAAACATATAATTCCTTGATGGCAGTGTCACGATATGTGCATTGAATAATCTTCTCTTCAGTTTTACAAAAAATTCCTCACACTCTTTTGTCCAAAAAAATTTATCACTTTATGTGTAATCATGGTAAATTGGTTTTCCAATTGGATAATATTATGGATGAAATGATTATAATAACATGCCAAACCAATAAAATTGCGTAACATAGTTATACTTGTCGTTGCTGGCCATTCAAGGATTACCTTGGTCTTTGAAGGATCGATAGAGATTCTATCCATAGAGACAATATGGCCATGAAAAGAAATCTTATGTAGCCAGAATTCAAACATGCTGAACATCCCATATAATTCATTTATTCTAAAGGTTCTCAAAATAATTCACAAATGATTCTCATGGTCTTTATAGATTTTAGAGTAAACCAAGATATCATAAATAAATACCACTAAAAAGTAATCAATATATTCCATGACCACTCTATTCAATAGATCCATGAAAACATGGGGAGCATTAGTCAGTCCAAAAGGCATTACTATGAACTCATAATTCCCATACCTAGTTTGAAATTCTATTTTTCAAAATTTCTACCGACTTCACAAACCACTAATGATATCCTGATCGAAGGTCAATCATTGAAAAATATTGTTCTCTATGAAGGTGATCGAATAAATTATCAATGCATGGTAGGGGATACTTGTCCTTTATTATTATAACCTTGATCTCTCTATAGTCAATGAACAACCACATAGATCCATCTTTCTTCTTAACAAGAAGAACATGGGCTCCCCATAGAAAAAAACTAGGGAGAATAAATCATTTATTATTCAATTCCTCTAGTTTTTTATTTAGTTATTTTAATTTTACAATGTCCATTCTATAAGGTTTCATCGATATGGGCCTTGAACCTGGAATTAAATCAATGGAAATATCAATTTCTTGATTTGGAGGATGTCTAGGTAAATAATATGGAAACACAACAAAATATTATTGCATAATAGGTACGTCCTCTAAATGGACAATATCCCCCCCATAGTTATTTCATTCTATTCCTCCACTACAATTGAATTTTGTAGAACAACTGGGGGTGGATCTAGATAAGAATTCCTTGGTGACATTTCTACTTTATAGATAAGGTAATATTTTTCATTATCAAAATTGTAACCTCCTTCTTCTTACATTAATTTTTCACATCATGGTCTGACATCCAGTACATACCAGGGATTATATCAAATTAAATCATGGGTATGACGATAAGATCATAAGATAATGTACATTTATATGATGTAATAGGAACTGATTCACAATAGATTCCCGCAATGATACTTCTTTTAGGAGTTTTGATTGACAACATTCTAGTTAAATCAAATTGGAAATATATAATTTTCATATAAAACTTGGATGATATGAAACAATTCGATGATCTATAATCATATAAAGAATTGGCTAAATTTTAGGAAACCATAAAATTACTACCACCACATCTTTTGGAGCTTGAACCGTAGCAGTAGTGATCGCATAAGATTGGCCTTTCCCCCTTGGCCTTTTCTAAGGTATGATTACTTAGACTTAGGACATTCATTTTCATAATGCCCCATTTCTCTATAATTGTAGAAACTAACATTGAAAACCTCTTTTTTCCTTTATAATCAAGATCATGGTAGCCTTTTTCACCACACATGTAACAGACTCCACTTCCCTTCAAGAAAGTACCAGGTTGTATCTTCTCATATTTACCATTGGATGGAAATTCATGTTTTCAATTCTACCCATTATTTCCATTTCTTGAGGGTTCATCAGATCTATTCTGCTCTTTCTTTTCATTAATGTTGTAAGACATAGAAAATTAATTTTCTATCCTAATAGATCATGAGACTATATCTTTGTAGGATGAGAAGGATTTTGATACTAATTCTCAATGGATAAATGATTTTAACCCATCGAAAAATCAATCAATCTTACTCTTAGGGTTACATATATAATATTCATCTTTCCTCGCAAACCTTGTAATGTTAGCCTCATAATTTTCGATATTCTCATCATACTTTTTCCTCAAACTCAAGATGTTTTCATTCCATATCTTCTGATGGAGACATGGAATGTATTTCTCTAGGAAAATGTTTTTAAAATCCATCCATTAATTATTTGATTCTTTTTCATCTTCCTTTGTGTTTTGAATTATATACCAACATTTATATGCATCTCCTAAGAGGTGATAAACTACGATGGAAACTTTTTCCATTTAGCTACTCCTCAAAGCATGAAATATTTCCTCTATTGAACTTATCCATTGCTTAACTACCAGTTTATTTGATGTCCCATTGAATGATGGTGGTTTTTCCCTCAGGAAGCGTTCTAATGTTCATAATCTACATTGTGGATCAGTGTGCTCCATACGGGTAAAGTTATTATTCAATACCTGAATGAGTTGTCCAAATATAGAGAAAATCTTTTTAGCAACAGTTGCAACACTAGCCAAAATATAATTATATTTATTTGGAGGGAAATCCATACATGGTATAAATTCACGGATACAGTTTTCGGTCCTTCCACTTGGCGTCATTTCTAAACAAGGGAATAAGGTATATTAGTTTATGAATCACAATAAATAATTCCAAACAATTAAAACACATAACTTAAATTGAACAGTTTATGGATATAATCCCTAATAATAAAAACGTTTTCTTTGATGAGGTATATACTCATAAACTAATCATAATAGTTGTTAAAGAAAATGATAATTATCATAATCATATCCTCCAGGAGTGTCATAACCAATAGTGAATCAAGGCATGTTTTCATGTACCAGGATACCTTGGGTATTTCCCAAAACTTCTTGTCGGAGTTATCACTCTTATGTAGATCTATTGCAGAGCTACCTCAACTTGCTCGTATCCAGACATGGATGTATTTCTTGGAAAAATCACAAAATATTTACATCACAAAAATTCTATGTAGTTCTTCTATGTTAATCTTCAAAGTAAATATTATGGAAATGTTCACTAATCAGAGTTTTTATATATCTAGCTTCCAAGGATTGTAATAAAAATCCTATTCTACAAACTGTAATTCCCTAACCCCTGTTACCCTAATTCAGTTAACTATTACATAACATTGGAATGATATAAGGAATCATGTCACAAAAGAGCGATCAGTTTAGTATCCTTTCAAGTTCTAGATACATGAACATGTGTTTCATTACATCACAAAATAAAAAAACAATATTTATTCTCTTTTAAAAAAATCATATTCCTTATTAAATCCTTGTAGGTCAGTCATAATATACTTCTTCTCATCCTAGAAAAAATAAAAACTAGAAAGGTTCGAGCTCCGGTGCTCAGTAATGATTACAATATAGATGAAACATCCATAAATAAGTATAAAAAAATAAATCCATGTATAATACTAAAGCATATGGCTTTTAATCCGAAACATGAGACTAATATGACAATGATAAATCAAATAATTCCATTTACGTATTCACCTGGATATTCTACTAGTCGAATAGTCACATGTAATATCAATATCCAATTTCATAATGATGGAATGAAAAATTTGAGACATCATAATTACATAGTCAAGGACTTGTGCCAAGACTAAAAATAATATTTTGTCAAGGCCTTATGCCAAGACACTAGTTTGTCTCATGGGACCTATTGATGCATCGAGGAGCTATAATAGTCTCCACCCATCACATACCATGTCTAAGACATTCCTAATTTGTAAAGTATGACACATAACATAAACATTAGTATTGAAACTAGTTTATGAAATGTTAAAATTTTAAATAAAAAATGTGAATGCTCTAAAAATAACACATTTACAGTAAAACATATCCTATAACCATCAACGCAATATGGAATATTGTATCATAATTAATAAACAAGAAACGAGTGTAAAATCCACCAATGGATGTTGATATAGATGAAATCTAAACTATTTGAGTGAAATATCTCATTATATTTTGAAATAATTTAAATTTTAAAAAAATTTAATTTAAATCATTTATTTTAAAAAAAAATTTATAACAATGTATGGGAAGCTTGGAAGGACTTATAACTGCAAAATATAACTGCACTGGTAATATATGTTTAAAAAAAATTCTTAAATTTTGTCGAAAAGTTCATAAATGACCTTGTTTGGAAAACAACAGAAATATTCCTTTATAAAAATTTTAATAAACTAAGAAAGGGTAAAAATGACATTAACCAATTTTTTATTAAATATAAAAAATGTTTTGAAATATTTTTTTTTTAAAAATGGATGTTGATGAGAAAGAGGTCCTAGTAGATACTCTCGTATAAACAATCTCTGATAATGAAGATATTGAAGAATTAACCATTAACTGCAACATTTACTTGGTTGAGGGTACCGTAAACAAATGTATAATAGTTACCTCATTTTTATTAAATTAAACAAGAACTGGATACAATAATATGATATCACTTGTGATCTTTTAATATAGATTTGTTAATAATATTTCTGTTGTGTCATCGTTTCAGGCATTAACTGATTCATTTTCCTATAAATGCTAGGTTAGGAAAGACATCAATGTTATGGATAGGTTGTATTTGTTTCATATCCAAAATTATATTATGTTCTTAAACATTATTTTTTATCATTAAATGAAAATTATTCGTGAATGGTTATGTTGGGGAATGAATTTTATTGCGTTCGTAGAGACAATAATTTGTACGTATGCACGAGAACCAATATGGTTCTATTAGTGGTGAAATTATATTTCATTTGATGATATATCATATATTTAGAATTATTAACATGTTATATTTATTATTTACATTAGTTATACTCATTATTATACCTATCCAAATAATGATGTTTTTGAATAACAGGCTACACCACGACGTGGAGATAGTAAACCATACGTACACACGTATGATGACACTTCATTTAAGGGATGGATAGAATAATGAATATGGTTGTAACATATTTATAATAACATCACATTATGAATAAGGTTATGGAGTTATTATTTTGGTATGGAAACAAAGAAAGAGGATGTGGATGAAGAAAAAACATTGAAAGAGGTTGTAAAATTACTACCTCTTCTTCAGGTGGTTCCTTTTGAGTTGATCAAAAGTGCTCTATAGGTTGGCATTCAAATAAAATTAGTTATAATAGGTAGATGTGAGGATTGGTAAGAGTATATTTGAGCAGGATTTGAATAAGGCAAATGAATTTTGAGATGTGATTTTGAGAGAAGGGGATGTTCCCTTCTATAAGAGAGGTGAGGGTCACTTTAGGAAAAGCATTAAATATTATTTTATTATATAATCATATTTATTTTATATGGCGTAAAAATGATTTATATCAATGATAATATGGAGGTGGGTCAAAACTCTCTGTACCAATAGGTTTTAGACAGGTTCAGGTCACCATATTAACCATATCATTACGATTTATCTTTTAGTTAAATAGATTAAAATTTACCATGTATTCTGGTATTATTATAATAAATGGTTGACTAAATTAATATTAAAAGCAGAGAGAAACACAAGAGGTTAATTATTAATATATATAATTTTATCTATGTCCTTTGTACGACCCTTATATTTTTAGGAATATTATATAAATTAATAATATAGTATTTGTTTTAAAAACTCATTTATGTCAATTTTGACACTATTTGGTATATTGTTAATTTTAAAGACAAAAAAACATTATCACTTCAAGGAAAATTAAATAAATACACTCTAACATGTCATAGTAACCTAAAAAATCTGTTTAATTCATCAAAAGTCTCAATATACCTTTATTTGGATATTTATTATATCAATTACTTTAATCATTCATTAATAAGGTAATTCATGTACAATCATTGTAACATAAATAAATTTAATTATATAAAGACTAAAAATTATAAATAAAGTACATTTCTGTATGAAAAATTTTTACATTTGTAAGGAAAAAATATAGTCAAATATATCTTATGTATAATTCTACATTAAAAATTCATTATTTATTAGACATTGAATTAAGACCTTTTAACTATTCATTAAATGAAATAACAATAAATGTATTAATCTAATCCACATGGACCAAGAGGATCATATTGTATTACTATTGTTGATTTTGGTCTAAATGACCTTATCCAAAATAATTAGGACTTGTGTTATGGTAATTATAAACACATTCTTTAGCATAAATTACACCATATACTTAAAACCATGGTAAATAAAATTTAAAAGTCACTAATACCAATAGTTATTTTCATCTTATTGAACAACATTTTACATACTAATTTCAACCATGTCTCTTTTATATTTTGAAATTAAATTCACAGAATGTGTAAAATTACATTTAATTCAAATTTGTAAATTCGCCTAGAAGATGTATAAAAGAAGGTAACAAGTTCTATAAAATTTCATATATCTAATTTTATTATAAAATGACTTTAATGAATTAAATTGAACATATATAGATATTCGGTATCTTTTTATAACTAATATTAACTGAAATAAAATAACTAATTATTTATATAAATAGACAATTTTAAAAAATAACGCACTGTTCTCACTATTCATAACAAATTGACTGTTTTTAGAAAAATAACAAAACATCACCCTATGTTAATTTTGATATTCCAAATCCAAAACTGAAGTCCATTTGGGAAAATAAAATATATAATATTTCATAAAGTTTTTATTACTATGCCTAATGGCTAGTTTGATTGGTCGTTTTGTGTTAAAACTCCATATGGCATACAACACAAGCTATTTCATTATATAAAGAGAAATGTACCGTGGACGCTTGGGGTGTTTCACTAATGATGTTATATAAATAGTATACCCATGTAGTAATATTTTAATGATATTGGAGTATGGATTTCTACTATTAGATGTACTCTTTTAGAAACCTCTAATTCCTATTATAATTCATTTCACATTGGTGTATCAAATTTCAATATATATTGTCAATTTTTATAGCCTATGATACATAGTGTGGAATACATACCATTATATTTGATCCTTGATATTTTTATATGGGTGATAATAGAAAAGGAATTGCTGTGTCCACAGTTTTTTCAGTTACATCTTTCTATAATCAATTTCTCAGTCTCATGGATCATAATATGGAGCCTTTCATTGTCATCATAGGAATATACATGCAAAAATTATTCCTACATAAAATTAATTACTATTCTACAATATTATATTTATCATCTCTAACAGGTACTCAATATTTCCATTATGTACAGTTAGAGCGTCAGGATGGATGAGTATATCATTATTTAGAGTAGGATAGGGATGTCACAAATAAAATAGATATTCATATTCTATGGGTAATCGAAACAAATAGGAATTTTGATTTGCCTCCAATGGTATACTGCTATTCACTTTCCTCCCTTATGGATTTCATTGTCTTATATCTAACTTGAGTGGTGGAATTTAACATTTATCTTCTTCCCAGAAGATAACCTGCCTAAATCCATTCATATCATATATATATATATATTCAATATTATGGATTTTATGATCAATTTAGAATGTCATGACATGAATGAGTTTATTAGGTTGATCGTTTCTCCTTGGAATTATCTAATACTTTCATCTAGTCGCATGATTTATTTCTATCCCTCTTTAGAGACTATAAGTAACTGAACTAGTTAATGGCCAAGAATCATTATGAATTACCCGAAATAATGATATTATTTTAGTGAATGGGGAGAGCATTATATTTGATCAATAATCATATATATATCTTCTATTGTGAGTCAAAAAATATGATATTTTCGTAACCACCATTCAAAATAAATACATGTATTATGATAATATGGTATATTAGTGAAATTTAATTAATTCTCATTTTCATTCATACAATTAATCAATAGGACAATTTATATAATAATAGATTCATGTTTGTATTCCTTGATGATTATATCCTAATATATTATAAATTTTATTATAAAGATGATCAATATATTCAAATTGACATAGTTACCTTAAGGGAGATCCAATTTTTTTATTAATATATCGACATATTACTTTTTTAGTAATTAATTCTTGTTCTTATGGAATGATTTTTCAAAATATTATATCTCTGTAGACCCAATTAATATGGAATAAAAAAAATATTATAATATCACAACTTTTTTCTTAGACCTTTTAATTTTTCATGAATTATAATATAATTTTCTCTTCTTCATTATGTTATACATGTGGATTGATATTTATATAAATTATTTGAAAAATAAAAGAGATATATATTTAGGGTCTAATAAATTTAGAACACCCATTCATGAACTGATGTGGATGTTAACTTCTCCTCCAATTCCCATCATACCTCAACAATGTGGAAGTTTTGAGGTGTACTGTGATGCTTTATCTTGAACCAACCCAGGTACAGTGGGAACCTGAAAACAATGGAAACATTGACATGGCCTGTAGAGAGTCCAAAATACCTATTGGAGGGATTCAAGAACTTGAAATCATATATAATGAACATGTGAATGATTTATCCACAATAAATGTAGAAGAAAGACAACCAGGTCTATATGTTTACCAAGGAACCCCATAAGAAGTTTTTTACATGAATTCAAATAGGTATAACAATATAATGCACTATAATAATGTACCATAAGAAATAGTATAACTGCCCATGTCCAAAGAAAAGAAACACCCTAATAATATATATAAACACCCTGATCTTCCTCTATATTGTTCTTTAGCTATTCTCTACCCTAGAAATAGATAATTTACAAACATCGAAAGACACAGGTTGGGTGTTACTTAAATTCCCATCAGGGTATCATCATTGATTCCATAATATAATTCCTAAATATAATTAATCAAAAAATAGGTTTCAATTGTATATAATAATGTTTTTTAATCTCAAAAGTGTATTTAAACGAATCATTCTTTGCAATTAAAATATTGGAATAAATTTCAAATGATGGAAGCATTATTAATAAAATTTATAAATAACAAATTTAATAAAGAAATATATCATATAAATCAGATGGGAGGTGAAATAGTTTACATAAAATTGAATACATTTATATCTCAAATACACTTAATTTAGGAAGATGATCATCTACATAAAGGAATTATAGTACCATGTTATGGGATCCACACACACTTATATAATGATAATGATTGTGTGTACACATGTACCATGACACTAGTCTTAGTGGACTGATCAATATCTTAGTATGCAATTTTATTTTTCAAAAATGTAATTTTAGAGTTGTAAACTTTCAATCTAATGCTTGGTAATTCTCATCTGGGTGTTTTTGTTCCCAATAGATCACAAACTACATAGTCTCAAATGTGTTCAATTATAAATCAATGATGGGAAATTTATTTCATTAAACCATTAAAGAAAACCAAATCCCATTATCCTAGATAATAATTTCAAATTTTCCATTTTAAAATCAAAATTTGTTTTTAATCAAAACATTACATTTCCCATGAAAAACCCCAATGGTTTCTACCAAACCCATTTAATTTCATATTCACATATAATAATTGGAAATAATATCAAATTTCAATTTCCATCATTAAATTAAAAAATTTAATTAATAAAATTTACATATTTCTACCAATTTAAATTAAAAAATTTAAATCTCACTAATTTTACTTCAATTTAGGTATCACTCCCATCTATAATGGAATGGGGGTTTTACAAATTTGATGCCGAATTTTAATTTCGAAAAACCCAAATTGTGTGGAATTTGGGTTTTAATCAATCATATATAGGAAAATTAATATATCTCAAGTAATTTAATTTAAATTATACTAGTGAATATAAATCATACCATTTAGGGTTATTAAATATTATTCACTGAAATTAAACAACCTACCTATGGATTAATGGATCTAAAAACAAAGAACCCTTAACTGGATTTTCAAATGAAATACATAAAGCATGCGATCTATGAATCAAAACTAGTATTACGATCTAAAAAATAGGTATCGAGTCCTCAATCATCACATGGTGATCTAAAAAACACTATAGAGAAATGAGCAGAGAACGAGATATGGAGAACCATAACTGGTATCCTACCCAGTGGAGATCAAGAAGTGTTCACAAAGAATTAGTTGCCTTCTTTTTGGGTTAGAGGTAGTAAAATTACATATTGGATGCCCATGAAATGGATAATACACTAGGGGTCATCATAGGTATATCAGAGACCTTATTGAGAGGTTTCAGGATTGTAAAATTATATTTTCATAATAATTAAATGGCGCACATTGTTTCACGTGCATATCCAAGTGGTTAAAAAACCATCTTCCCTGGTTGTGAGCCTATTTTAAATGGGTTAAATGTATCATCCTAAGTGGGAGACAAAAATTTCAATCTATGTGCACCCTTTTTTAAAGCCCACTATCAGGGAATTCATGATTTTCCATAAGAGAACTCATATTTTTAGAATTATATTCATCAACTATGCACTAACCTAGAAACATTCAAACCCTTAAAGATTTCACCTGATTAATCCTTTGAGGAAGACATTCGAAATATTGGAAACAAGAAGAGTTTATGATTACGTACAAAGTAAAATAACATCACAAAATCCCCACTAAAAATCATAATATCCTTAGAATGTCTATTTTTAAACTCCAATGACCACTAGATGAAGCCACAACACACTCAGCAGTGCCTCCCTCTCCCATGTCTCATGACTATCGGAACTGTGATGCCATAGAAAATTAAAAAAGTTCTAAACCACCCCAGAATTACCATGGAATCAGAATCAAAATTCGTGACTAGCCATTCATCCATGGATAAATCTGGTTTGACAACAATATCACTCTAGGTCAACACATGAGCTGGATCAGATAGATTCATTTAGAGTTAAGACACATGGGAAATGTTATATATTAACGTCACCTATGGTGGATGTTCAAAATGATTAGCCACATTTCCCTCCTTCTTAATAATCCCTTATGGTCCCAAAAAATGAAGATCAAGGTTTTCTTACCTCTGAAAATAATAATGACCCAGCCAAGGTGAAACATTCAAGAACACTTGGTCACCAAATTTGAACTATGGTAGTATAATATGTTGATCAATATAACACTTATAATTTCTATGTGTAGTTAAAAATAATTGACAAATCAACTGAATCATTTATACAATCCCTTGATCCCACCTTGGTCCATCCAACGCTCAATAAACAATCTTAGAAAAACATATCATATATCTACATGTCCAGCCATAAAATGACTCAATAGAAGCAATTATGATCTTAGAAATGTACCTATTGTTATTTGAATGCTCAACCAGAAAAAATTGAACATACCAAGCTCTACTAATGTATTGAAAACTACTGTAATAATATCCTCAATATTATTTTAGATCATTCTTTCTATCCACCTGACTGTGGATGGTATGCCATGTTCAAATGGATGTGAGATCCCAATGCCTCATGAAGGCCACTATAATAGTAATAATTGAACCAATGATCCCTATAAAATACTATAGAATATAAAACTCATTTCAAATGAACAATATATTTTAGAAAATGATTTTCCATCTTCTAAAAATTGGTTTTATAAAAAATCGGTATAATGTGCGCTGACATAGATAAACTATCGATCACAACCCATGTGACAATATTCGTTCTTAGGGTTCATGTAAAAACTACCACAAATCCCATAGAGGTCTCATACCACATATATATGGGGACTAGAAGTGGATGAAAAAAACCAAAATATTTTTTATATATTTCCATAACCTTACGGTTTGTATTGAAACTACATAAAACTAAAAATTTCACCATCTCAAACCTGGACACCAAAATTCATGCAACACGTCATAGAACATATTCATGGTTTATGGGTGCACAGAAATATTGAAATTATTGAAATACCCCATCACATATTTTATAACATCTAATGAAAAAAATCTATCCTGATAGTATTTAATTCACTCATTGAATATATCCAATCAAAAATTGTCAACCCACCATAACACGAGGCTATAATACTATGGAGATAATAATCATGTTTATGTCCTTAATGAAACTTCTCAAGAATATAATACTTCTACAATGCATTATTCAAGGAAAACATGGTCCCTATCTCATTTACACTAATATGAAATTACGATAAAAGATCCATAACGTTCCTATCATCTGATGAACTTTTCACTACATGGGTCAGATTCATTCTTATCAACAAATTTTTGATTAAATTCCCTCTCCCTAGAGTAATGGAGATGTACAAGTAGAAGGTCTTGAGGTATACCACCCAATTCCTCTGATAGAGATTACAATTTTTTTTTCAAGAATATATTATTCATGCCTTTTTGGTATGAGAATATGGTAATCCTTTCAACATTAATGTAATTTTGATAACTCTTCTGTTCCTAAGTTAAATCAGGGAGTTCAACATCATGTGTATGATAATTATTCATATGTAGCCTAAGGTGATGAGAGTCAATTGAAATGACATGACTAAATTTCCTAAGAACTCATCCCAAACATGAAACTGATGCATCAATGAAGATGGCATAGCCCTACTGAGACTCCAAAAGAGTTAGAGTCAATGTAGTATTCAAAAGATAATTCAACTAAACAAAATAACATAGAAATTTATCATCAAAAGAAGAAATTACACCCCTATAAGTTAGATATCTATTCATAGAATCTTTTATTGAGAGGTTCTTAACAAACCGTCTCTAATAAGATGATAAGACTAATAGTATATGAATATCAAAGTCATTTTTTTATTTATCCAATGTCATAATAGCCTTTAAGTTCATAGTATCAATTGAAATACCTTGTTACATCCCCATGTTTCCTAAGAGAATCACTTTTTGAATCTAGAAATAATATTTTGAAATATTGGAATAAATGTAATGATTTTTCATCAATTCATGACCATATCTCAGTTCATGTACATGATCCTCCACATACATAGAGAACTAAAGGATTTTATCCAAAATTAATATTATGAAAGTCTCAATATACTCATGGAAAATAATACTCATTAAATTTGTAAAGACTATAGGAGAATTGGATAGAACAAAGGGTTTGAAAAGGTACTCATAGTTGTTATACCTGCTCTTAAAATTTAATTTTTGAATTGTAGATTATTTTATCCTCAAATGATAGTATATAGAACAATGATAACTCTTTTAGATCACATTATACCGATTAAAATTACCAAAAATATCATATATCTATGGAATTATATACTTGTTCTTTACCATAACTTGACTGAGTTTTCATTAGTCAATACATAGTAAGAGTGAACCATTTATTTCCAAAGTAAAGAGAAATAACACTCCCCACGGTGACACACAGAAGAATATAAATCCTTTATCAAGATGACAATAAAACCATATATTCATCTATATTATTTTATATTTGACTATTTGGTAAGAGGGAATACAAATTTCTTGATTAGCTATTAAAATATCAATAGAAAACTGTACCTTTGTTACTGATGGGAAAACAGATATGTTAGAAGAAAAATGTTGGGAATATCAATGAAATCAAGAAGGAGAAAAAAAAACTCAATGATTATCTATCCATATCGAAGTAGAATATATATATATATATCAATTTCTTAAACATCAGATAATATGTTCTGGATCTACAAAACATTAGGTAACATTATCTATGGATTACATGGAACCAATCATCGAATTTAGTGAAGCAGACATGCTGAATCTAAAATTCAATCCTGGGATTATTGTTATCGATTCAATCCATAATTAAAGAGATGTCATTTTATTTCATGTCAAAATATAGAAATCTTCATGGGGTGTAGTAATATCCATCACAAAAGATAACAACTATAAATGTTGATTAAGCATACAAATATTGCAGATCGGAATAAATTAATGAGATTTAATAGTATCAAATAAATAAGTAAATAAAGATGAAACTATAGAAATGTTACATCTTAATGACATTGGACCCATGTCCACTTCTTATAGAGACACTTCCACCATGTTAAGATGCTCTATTCTAGATTCTTTTGGAGGGAACCCCTTTTTCCAAGAATCATTTTATTTACCAGAGTTTTCGTATATGATGATTATCCCATTCTTATATTTGTTGTCGAATAATAAGGAAATAAATTCTTAAAAAGAACTGATCATCCATAGGATTTGAAAACTATTGGTGTTCAGTGCAGAACCACTTTGAATTACCTAGATTACAACTGTGATAATGAATTAATGGGACCCTTATAGGATCTATTGGAGTTCTGGAATTACTATGATATTGGGATACAACCTGATAATATTCATGCTTATTTGTTATTTTAATGTATCCTTCACCTCCACTAATAGAGAGGGAGAGAGAAACCCCCTAAAACCCTCACTTTCTTCCCAAGTCCATTTTGACCACCAATCCCCTATCCATAAAATCAACATAAGAGGGTATTATTAAGAAGTTGTCCTCATAAATAATATACTTTCAAATACCCAACATTAACCTTCCAGAAAGCATCTTCTCATTCAATACATTATTAGGTTAAAACATCACTAGACCAAAAAAATTAGTTGGATACTTTTTCAAAGTCTTATCATCATTCCCGTGTATTAAAAAATCCATATCATTTGAAAACATCATCAATTCTAGATATAATTTGTAAATTAAATGAAATTTAATGTCTTTCCACGAACTATTATCATTATATTCTCCTTCACCAGAGTATACCACAATCTGTTGATCATTCCAAACATTATGAGGGTCCCACACTTCACCTTGATTTCATTAGGTGTCTCCATGAACCCAAATAAATGATTTAGGTAGCTCATCCATTAATAAGCCTCTTGAGGGTCATTTTATCCTTTTAATGATAGTTTATTTTAGAGAAGTAACTGTTGAGAACTAATCTACTAAATGTTCCAATGAGGATTCACAGTTGGAACCTGAATTAGAATAGGCGATGGTTCATATCTCAGAGAATAGAAACTCCACATGATCATGTCCATCAATGTATTATCGAAAAGGGGATTTTATGATTATGGATTATCATAAACTTCCTACTAGATCTGATTAGAACGTTATATATGGGGAAAAATTATACCAAACATCCGTAGAAAATAAAGAAGGAAAAAAAATAAAAATACCAATAAATAAATAATTATTAAAAATTAATCCAAATAGAATCAAAAAATATATATGCATATTTGAAGATATCCAAATATAATGTAGTGAAATGTATATAAATATTTTTCAAGAGATTATTTCTTAACCACCAATAGTTGCATAAGGTTCAGTGCAGTGAAATATTTCCATGCACTTAATTTCCAAAAATTCCTCTTCCCCAACTAGATTACACTATGAATACAAACCTGAAGTCAAAATACCAACTTTGAGATATGATACCAATTTTTCAAAAACTATCCCTAGGACCCAATAAACCCAATCACTAAGCTGGATCTGACATTGAAAAAAGGGTTTTCCAGATTCCCTTTGGTTTTGACTATCTCCTAGAATCATACAAAATGAAAGTGTAAAGAATTTTTCCACACACATTTTAGAATAAAGACATACATGTATGTATAGAAAATTAAATTCACATGATAAGTATACCAAAAGTCAAATATGTATAACAACCCAATGTAAATGTACTAAAAAATATACCCATGTCCTGGGAGATGTGATTCATTAATTCTTTAGATAAAAAACAAGAACCACATCCAAGTGATGATTTCACATACTAAATCATTGATGGAGGTAATTTACAAACTCCTCAATGAAGAGATATGGTGTGGGCTAAAACCATAGTAGGTTCTCCTTGAGGATACCATAATATTTTGGATTGTTTTAAATAATTTTAAATGATATTTCAATTTCATATAATGATATTTTTTTTTAATAATAATATTTATTCAACTCATGATTTACAATTCAAATTATGGAATACATTTCAAATAATGAAATAATTTTTAATCAAAAATTTAAAAAAAAACTATATATAAAATATTTTATACAAATATTAAGGAATGTAAAATATTTTACAATCAGTGACAATCATTTGTATCTCAAATATAAATATGTGATAAACATGGTCATATTTCAAAGGGTACGATAGTTGTAGGTTATGGGATCCTCAAACTCCTATACACTTATAACGACAATTTTTACAAAAGCCCCTCTAAACTGGTCAAATATTACTCATTGAAATATTTATAGGGAATAAATTATGTTAAATTATTTATATTAGAGATCTTATGCATCAATCTGTTTTGAGACAATTCCAATAATTGCATGATTTTCTCTAATAACTCACTAACCACCATGTATAAAAAAGTGTCTAGTATAAATAAATGATGTGAAATATATTTTAAAAAACAAGAAAATAAAATTAATTCCCATTCATCCATTTCCATAATAAAAATTTTCTATTTAAAAACATTGGAATTTAATAAAAATATAATTCTCATAAAGATTATCCCAAATCTGTTCTATAAAACAATTTTAGACCATTTCTCCCAAATAATATTTTGAAATAAATTACCAAATCAGTTTCAAAATTAAATATCCACTACTAAATTTAGTCACTTAATTGAAAGACACTCCATCAGTTGAATATTTTAAATCTGAATAGTTTTCCATCAATTTAACAATCACACCCTAATTTAATTGAATTTGGTCATTCACGTATTTCATAAAAAAAATTAAATTTCCAATAAAACATAATAAATTGAATTTAATTATTTATCAAAATATATAATATAAATTCATTTATCTTATGAAATTAAATTTAAATCATAGAAGTTCATTTAAATCATGAATTTACCGCTAATAAAAATTAGGCATCGTAATAAATCCACCAACCTATAGATCAATAGATCTCATAAAATAAAACTCTAAATGGAATTTTCCAATGAATAAAATCAAAAATGATTTTTGAGAAGAAAAAATTGTTTAAGATCCAAAAAGTGGGTGTTATATCCTCCAACATCCTACATTGATCTATAAAACAAAATGGATAAAGGAGTAGTGATCGAGAGATGTAGAACAATAAGTGGAAACCTGAAAGGTTCATGTCAAATGTAGTTCTCCAAAATTCAATCTGCTTCTAAGAGGGGGTAAAGGATCTAAAATCACCACTTGGATGCTCTTGAAAATTAATATGTTATGGGGGCGGGGGTCGTTCTAGTTCTATCAGGAAACAAAATGAATGGTTTATTGTTTTTAAAATTAGATTACAATTTTAATAAAAAACTTCACATGGTTTAATGGGAAGAGATGCATGGTTAAACAAAACCATGCACATTGGATGTTTACTTTTTAAATTGGTATGCATAGTTTCTCTTATAAGGGAACAATGTGTTTCAAATAGTTCCCATTCATTCAAAAAACCCATAAAATAAATTTTCATAGTTTACCATGAGAGGGTTCCCATTTTGGTAAACCCATACTCTAACCGTGCACTATCCCAAAAACTCTCAAAACATTTATCATTTCACTTAATCACTTATAAAATTCCCAGAAAAATAATTATAACAGGTTGCGATTTAGGAATACCTAAAAATATTAAAAGGATGCATCATTCTTCCTTATTTTTTCTGTTCTATATTCCAATAAAAATATTTCTGTAGTTGTTTATTATTCTAGATATCATCATCTTCCTAAAAAGAATTATCCAACCCATGAAATGGAATAATATTTTATAGTTCACACATTAATGTATTATATTAATTATATTTTTTAGTGAAAAATTAATTTTTTTCATAGATAAAATAATCCATAGATTCATCTATTGTTTTCTAGATATGAACATATGAAAATATTATTTGGTGGATTATCTAAAAGAATTTTATTTTTGAATTCCTTTTTTTATTGGGAAGGGAAACATAATTAATAATTCATCCCTCAAACGATTGTAGAATCTATATAATAATGAAATAAAATATCACGTTTCATTTAACTAATTTTGGATGTCTACAGTGACCATAATATATTACATCTTCAATATATCAATATAATATCCTAAATCATGTAGATTACTAATTAATCTACATAATATTTCTCAAAAAATATAATTGTTACAGAGTAACTAAATTTTGGTGATATCATTCATGGATAGCTCTTAGATCACCATTTATCATTATATGTTCCTGGAAAATTATTAGTTACCCTGTGAATGAAAAATATATTGATTAAGGAGTATCATCCATATTTATGGGAAATACATCACGGTATGATAAATTTATAGTATGATATTTAACACCACGTTTTGTGTCCTATCCTAAAAATTAATCTACAAGATTCATGTCTATATTTATCATATATTAGAATGTGAAGCAAGAGAATCAGTATTATTTATTAATCTTTAACAAAATACTTTAGAAGAATAGAACTGGGAGGAGATCATGATATACTCTATGATCCGTCATCCAATGTCATCTAAGGGAACCGTTGCTGTTTTTATAACTATAAATCACTAGATTATGACATATCACAATCAATATATAAGGATTGATTTATCATTTAATACATTTGGAAACTATATGTGGGATATATAATAAAATTTTTTATTATACCAATAGGGATGATCGTATATATGTCCCAAACATTATAGTTCTATTATGACAAAGTTTTTATTGACAAACTTGTTCAATTTGAAAATTGGTAATGCATTCCAAATGTATAATAGTGGGTATTTTGAGTAAACCATAAACATTTTAATGGAATTTTTGGCATATTTCTTCCAAAAATCATTGGATTCTTGGTGGATTCACTATATTTTGAGAAATTACCTAGTCACATTAGGATATTTTCTTCCATTTTAATGGCACGGTTCAATGTTCTTTATAGAAGTTTGGTTTATTATTCTATTTATTAGAATAAAATTGATTAGTCCTATTTGATTAGGCCTTGTAACATCATGTAATCAACTTAATAGTATAGTTTGACTCATAAAATAAAAATAACATCTAAAAGACTAAATAATTCTAATTCTCTTTATTAAATATTTTGATTGGGATTCAATGTAAGTTATCATGTCATTGAACAAGTTTCTATGTGGTTGGTACACTATAATTTAAATTCAATGGAGTGATGACCTAATTGTATGCAATGTGTTTTGAAATATTTTCATGATCCACATGATTTCTATAAGCAATCCTCATTCCTAAATTCAGTGTGTTTTGCAACACTAATAACATTTAATAATTAGGGATGTACATATATCCCCCTTAACAAATAGTAAAACATATTTACATTGAGATAGAAAATAAAAATAAATCATAACTTGAGAATCATATCAGCATTATTTACTAGAGTCATAATGTGTTGTGAGGTAGGATGATTCACCCAAATTGGTGATGGTGGAATCATTGTATTCACCATGAAGAATATTGGCTAATAGATATTGAGAAAATGTATTAATTTCCTATGTTTTGTACGTGAGAAGCTAGTTAAATATAATCGATGACTAGAATTAGAAATGTGGGTAGGTTTTAAAGACCATGACACATTTGTTAATGTATTTCCATATATTATAAGTACTATATTTATATTTTAGGTGTTATTTAAGGTAATCATGATTGTTGGTGTTTTGTATGGGTTTTACAAACGAAATATTATGAGAAGGGTGCATTAGTGATTCGTTAACATGGGGTCTATTACATTGTTTCAAGTAGGGTTTAGTGGATTTAGTGGGTATCTCTAAAACACTAGGGTATATAGTAAATTCCTATGAAACCACCCATACGAAAGGGGCATTTTATTATGTTAATAAATAAATTAATATTAAAAATAATGGTGGAAATGGATTTCATTCAGTTTTTAGTCTCCCTTAACCCCTATGGAGTTATCAACATTATTCATCCCCTCCCAAGGGATTACAACTTCACACATAGTCCATGGTACCTCCATTTAGTGATGGGGACAATCTTCATCACAAAATATCTATAGGTCACCAATAATATGTTGTTTTATTTATTTCCACATGGAAGAAAATTTATTCTTCCTTCTTCATTCTTTGGCTTATAGGAATAATTATAATTCATAAATAATTTTACCATGCTTCTACTTAGCATGATTAATCTATATGATATAATGGTACTTCCATGGTTTTCATTCTAGATTCCATCTTGTAGGTAAAAACATGTTCAGTCCGTAATTCCATCATACTTATAGTTTAGTTATATAATTTATTAGGTGGATTATTATTGTTTATTATTATCCCTTAAGGCTATATACAACATTATTTGTAGGTTTACAATGTTCATATATGTTATTCATTATGCATTGGTCAAGAAATGTTACACGACTGAGTGATTAAAATTTTAATAAATGGTTTTCTAACTATAATGGAGCTTTTATGTGTTTTTTTAAAAAATATTCCCTAAAATAAATTGTGATGATGAATAATATTAAAATAAGAGATTTCATAGGCATATCATTGTTTTATATTATTAAAAATTAATAAAATACCCTACATCCAAATTGTGATAATGTTTCTAAAAATAATTTATATCTTAGTGTTCGATATCACCCAACATATATATGATGTATTAACAATTTTTGTCATTATATTAAATATAAATTATATAAAAAAATATTACGGTCATGAAATTAAGTATTTAAATTAAAAATTTATAATTTTATGTGATTTATTATTATCATATATGAATTTTTAAAGGTAGATAAACTTTATAAAAGACTGGTTGATAGTGGTGGATGGGATGAAATCATAATGAATTTTGTATACCGATTATATTATTCAATTGTTTGGAGAAATACTTTGTTATCATTAAACCTTTATTCATAATTTTCATCCAAATATAATGGGTTATCAGTTTTACCCATACACTTATAATTTATTATTGATGGTCATAATCATGATGACACTATTTTCTATAAATGGTTGCATGCGATGAAGAATTATGTTATCATAATATATAAACATGTGATAATGATTCATGGGATGCATACCTTGTGATGGAAACACTACATCACTTTTTTTTATTCTTCATCCATGAGCTATCAATGTTCTGGTTTGCCTCTATAACCGAGATTGAATACTGCACACTACTATGCCATTGAGCGAATGAGGTTCCTCACAAGGCATCTCCTCCTACCAAGATAACCAAGATTAACACCATCATAAAAAACCCCACAATTGATACTCTATCATGTGAATAGGAATCATCATCTTCTTGACATGCATTCACATGATTATGAAATAGCCACTCTTTGTCCCACTGCATAGTAGAATTTCATGGTCAATCTCTTAATGGATTAGATATTACACCAATGAAGAAAATATGATGCGATGATTCCATATATGTTTTCCTAAGATAGAAATAATGTGAATATCATATACATGATGACATAAATAACTATGAATGTGGAGGATAATACAGAGTTTCTCTACATATGAGATCATCTTCATTGTCACATTCATCATCCAAAAAAACATCTAGGGGTTGGACTCATCATGTGTAACTCCTCATATTGAAATTTCCATCACATGAAGTCACATAAACATATACTATATAATGAGAAGAGTAGTAAATCCATTCCCCTGAATAATTTTATGAGACATCATATAATGAAACTCATTATTTCACACTGAGACTACCATATTGTTTTATTTAATGAGAAAATTGATCCACACATTGAATGATGTGCTCTAATATGATCAATATTAACATAATCATTAGCAGGATTCAGAAAATTCATGCCGTAAATACATTTTTACGACAGTAATGAAAAAAACGATAGGTAAATTTTCATCTTCACCAATATCATAATTTAGTGATCTTACAAGTGGCATGACTCCATGGTTCATGTAGTTAATGTTCATTATAGTAAAAATATTGGTAGCACACTCTTAAATCTACATATAGACTATCTAAAAACAGTAACCCTCTATGTAGAAACATGATTCCTCATTGATGGTCTATGTATAAAATTGGAGTGCGACAAATACAATATACAACACTCAGTCTTTATAGCACTTTAATGTTTTTTATTTAGCACATGAACACAATCCCTTGACTATACAAGCTTGGGAGTGCATGCATAAAGCTCTTGATACATATTTCTTATATTTATGATATGTATTAAAAGATGTTATGTCTTAACCATCATTGATAATTTTCACAAAATATAGGCAATAGAAATGGATTTAAACATTGACACCACTGTGTGGATAGAAATTTTCAAGAATATTCTCTATATGAATAAAATCTACAACACAAACATGAAGTTTCATGAATGGATTGCATGATAATGTGATGTCCTAATGAGTTTTCTTGATCACCCATGAACAAGGAAAAGTGTTTAAGTGTTATGAAAATATATCATAATGTGGTATAAGTTTTGGATTGGGGGATGGGTAATTTCATGGGTTGAACAAAAGGTATTGTTTATAGGACACTCCAACATTCTCACATTTGTAAAGGTAGTGTTGTGATTTGTATATTAATACAAATTGTAGATAATTATTTTCTGTACATTCATAGTTTTAAGAAAATTTCTCTCATTTTTTATGAAAAATTGTGAATCACGATCCCCCATAAGGGATATATGAATGAGATTGCATGGCCCCACAAATGGGTTACACAAACCAGCTCACATTCACATAATATTTTACACTCTATTTCAAAAAAATCATCAAATTCATCACATAGACTAATTTTCATAAGTGTTTTTAAAAAAATATTTTAACGTGAAGAGATTTGATGAACCACATGTATATAATTTGGTAGGCCATCATAGTACCAAACACATATCCTGATCTTTCCTCCTCATAGAAGGAGAATAAATTTCCTCTAACCTAGTTATATGTAGAAATGTGGACATTTACTCAGTGTTTAGATATGATATATTCATAAATAATGCTTTTATGAACTAAAATAGATGTTAATAAAATATATTTATAGACACGATTAACCATATTGATTTTATGGAAATCCACTCTTCACACAATTAATATTCAGGTGTCCAAGAGAAGATTCATGTTGCATTAAATTCTTCTACGTGAAGAAAATAAATATATCATTTACATAATAGTAATTTATTCACATGACTTAATCTATTTTCCACCTACACTTTGTCACATAAGGATTTGTATATCGTTAGATTGCCTTGTGTGATTCCTTCTCAGTGAAACACATTCATGTGGCTAATATTATTCGACATTCATATAAAGCCATGGATGAATTTCCATTCACACATTGGAATTATTATATGAAATTAAAACACCCTTAGTCATGCCATTGAACCAAAAACCAATGAATGTGGAACACATAAAAATAAAAAATAGAAATTATCTAGGATAATGTTCATGCATCATATCTTGATTCATAATTGAATACACGATGCATCAAAGATGAGAAAACTGAATTCCCCAGAAAAATTCATCACATCATCATGTGATCCATAACTGATCATGCAATATGCCATAGAAATTTTGAGTGACTGACTAGGATAGGGTCCATACACCATGACAGGATCCCATAATTATCAAGTGGCACTCTCATGGATAATCAGATGGGGAAGGATGGAGAACACCTATGGCTTGTCAGCTTCATCACCTGATGAGCATCGGGTATGACCAGTTGACTACATACTCATCCTTTAGCTCCCTAAAAGAAAAACATATGGGTTTTTACATGATATTATTGTGAATCCACAATGTACCTTTGTTAACCATGTGACACATCACCAAAAAAACAAAGTGTTTTTCCTTAAAAATACTCATGTAAACTCTCATGATCCATGATATTTTTAGAATACACAAAGGAAATACAATTGATGCGGTTGGGAGAATCATGGGGCAATAAAAACTATATGGAACACAATGTATTACTACAAAATTGTATTGGAATATCATAGACAAATTAGCAAGACCCCACAAAGGCCCCATAAAAAACGATCCATATCTCATAAAAAATCCAAATCATTTAACTCGATATAATGTGTTGACATTTTAAAAGAAATTCTGATCTTACAATGGCCCTTGTATATGCCAATATAAAAATATGGACATCCTTTGGTGTGACCAAAAGATTCAACAAGTCCCCTATAATTAGAGATAATAAAATATATTCAGTGCTAATAGAGTACTCTCATGGTCGATGAGAATCATGTGACTCCCTCATAGAAATCCATGATAGAGACTTGTGATGATATGTGACACTAAATTCCTTCAATGACTCAGGAATAGATATGCATGATAGTCCCCACAAATATGAGAAATAAATCATTATTTAATGTGTTATAAATCCCCCACCCTATCATGAAAATATGACCTTCGACTCTAGGTAGATGGATGATATCACATAATAATTCTCCAATTCTAAATCATTTTTCTCAGATATGATTACCATGTTAAAATAATGACTTCCTTCAAATAATATAACAAATAATAGCTAGATTGATCATGAACAATTCGTAAAGAACATATCATGATCACTCATAGAGAACATAATGGACTTTTAGAGGGACAAGTGGGGTATATCCCACATGTATTCTAGATGATGCGAGAAATTAAATAAGATAACATAGATATAATATGTGCCATTAACAATATAAATGATATAATTGACACAAATAAAAATGATTCATAAGAGAAATACACACACTTTTTTCTCCATGCACTTCACATGATTCATCTAGGTCATGTGATAAGACCCAGTCATTTTTTCATTTTCATGAAACACTCATTGGGTGTAATATTCCAATCACACGATGTCCTTTATATTTTGTGATGAATTCAATTAGGATCCCCTAGAATGCCACCCAGGTCTCAAAAAATACATCTGGGATCGATGTCCAGACCATGCGGGGACCTACAGACATGTCTCAAAAATCATATGGTTACACCAATGTATGTAATATTATTCTCATGATGGAACATAGGCATGTTAATTAGCTCTCATGTTTGCCTTTGGCCATGCTAGCCAATTCTCGTGATTCCCTCCAGACATGTCAACCATAAAAAATAGCTCCGCACAAGACAAGTCACACTAGAACATGTGACATCCTCAATGATGTGTAGGTTGATTTCATCATAATAATTGGGGAATTCAGGGGGATCATGTGACACAATTTAGAAATGGTGGTTGGGGTCATTAGAGGGATTCAAGAGGCAACCATCTAGGTCTTGTGATTTCATTCAGACGAGTCAGTCAAGCTCATGAAATAATTATCAAAACATCCTTCCTCTATACATGAAATCCCTTTGATACTATAATTGGATAATGAGGTTTTCCTTGGTCATGATAGGAATACATTCTCTAATATGTCACCCACGAAATAGAGACATTTTAAACTATGAATCAATGCTTATCAGAAAGGAAATCAAGCTTCATCACAAAGGGAATCCTAGGACATGTTAATTTTTTTACAAGCTATTTGTAATCACCAATCATAAGGGAAACCTCAGTGTGTAATCATCGTCCATGATAACCAGGATAACTCTACATCATTCAATAAAACATATATGAATGATACTTTCTTATCGATCAAGCTTCATACCAAACTGCTAATAGTCTATCCTAGTACAAAAGTCCCACATCCAAATTTTATGAAATAGAAAATTTTCAACCCCCCTTTTCCCACAAATGAGAATATATCAGTGGATATATAGATTTGAAATAAGGATATTATTTTCTTGACAAGGCATTATAAGGAAAATGGAATCATCGCCATGTAATCATTAACAAAAATAATCTCGTAGAACATTTATTCCATCAATGACTATGGTATATAGCATGAATTATTATAGTCAATGTTCATATAACAATCCATTTTCATGTAATATGAATGCATCCTTCATTTCATCAATGGGGGCAAATCATTCCCACAGGAGGATAACTCAAACACTTCCCATAGCTGATTGATTAATAAAATTGAACTACAATGTTAACCGTTCCTGCCATAATATGGATATATAGGACACCCTTCTAAGGTCCGGGCACCATATTATAGTGCTCTAAGATTCTTCCTGGTTCATAATCCCCACATGCATATTTAATGAGGAATTTTTTTACCATTCCATATTTCTCACACTGAGCATAGATTACAAGGGATTAGGGAGTCGCCGTTAAAAACTCTTTGTCATCATGATTCTTCACTAACTATGGTAGTATCAAAAAGTAATACCTAATGAGTGGAATGATATAAACCTACCATATAAGAGAAAATATACATTGGGAACAGTTCAAAATGTGTGATCTACCAAAGATAAATATAATTCCTTCAATAAAATGGTTAGATAGGATGTATCCTCGAGACTCATGCTCAAATATATACCACACTATTTCCTATAAATTTGTTTTGTATAGATGAAAAATTAAACAACATGAGTTTTAATGAACTACATGAATTTTTATTACTATAATATAAAGTATATATATAAATAATCATAATGGATCAATCCCCTCCTAGCAAAATTAATTGACTCCATACAAGGCTACAAATTCTTATGGTACTGGTGGTACAAATTCAGCACATAAAGCACCTTTCATTTTTGGGAAATGGATAATGAACAAAAGATATGTACATATATATATTCAATAATGAGATTCCCATTTATATTTTTAAAATACTAGATTTATCCTAAAATTGATTTAATTGGGTAACCAGACATGTATTAGGTTTAGGAAGATATTCTCAAACATATCATAAATCTATAATAGAGACATCGAGTAGTATGTTATTCCCCTAAAAAGTTCTTGATGAGTCCAACCTCCAATCCTATCGACTAATTTGATCCCCTAAGAATCATTAGGTATAAACCCCTAATTAACCACATGAATTTGGAAAGTCTATCTATACCCTGATATAGATGAGGTAAGTGTTGGTAGTTTTCATGAAGAAAAAAAATGATAAGATGATGTTAATGATTGTGAAATAAATGATACCAAAAAATCCAACCATAAGACCAAGCTATAGACATGGCATGGTCGCCTCATCCTATGTCAAAACATAAATGTAGAACCCTAGGTAAAGCTATTTAATAATAAAATAATGGAGATATAATCCCTCAAACCATTTTAATATCCCACTATATGAAAACAGAAATGGTGATCCAGATGTGAATCTCTCCACTAAAAAATGACCAGTTAATCATGCATCAGACCAATTTTTTTCAATCAATTAGAAGGAAATATGTTGGACCAGCTTAATCTTATAGTTTATATTCTATAACCAAGGTTCCCATGAAATATGTTCATCCATGTGTTGATAATTGCATGAAAGAAAAATGGAAGAATCTAGAATAAAATGACAATTTCTTTAACCATGCATATATCATTGAGCACATATTTCTTCTAATTTTGTATTAATCAGTAACCAAGTTATATTTGTATGTGTGAGTACAAATAATTTTCTCACCAATAAAATCCCAATACATGATAATTTCATTATCATCAAGAGATCACTTATATAATTCACCTTTGGAGGAAACCCACAATGGTCACAAAACAATGTCACGTGATTGACATGCCCAGTAGTAGGTGGTGAAAAATAATGGTCTAAGTGTACCACCGACATTGTAAGAACCCAACCATTGAAGCTACCCACATAGATCTCCAAGGATGAAGTATAGCGAGACCATGTAATCTATGTAAATATCTAGCTATGCTCATAGTCTTCATTTACCTAACCAACCTCATTGTGAGTATATAGAAGAAGCATGATAACTCCAACCATCAGTCTATAACGAAGGATGAGTATGGATCAAAATACCTACTATAAATTAGTTTTTGTGCCATCTTGGAGGGAAACTATCAACCACCACCATTACCACCTTTCCAGTACCAAATTGTCAACCACTATGGGCACCACCCAACACACTAACACCTCTATCACCAAAACATCGAAAAAAAAGAATGATCACTAGGAGTGGAAATAAATAGGTATCTCGGTGTAGTCTCAAACCCCCACTCCTTATTAAAAGGAATTTCACAAAATAATGGCAATAGCTTGTAAGCATGTGAATATCCCATCTCACTCCAATGAATTTTACAAGAGTATTTCCCAAAAAAAATAATGTTGGAAGAACATATCCATACCCCAATCATTAATACCATTAGAATATTCTTATTGAACAAATATGAAAAAATAGTTCTCATATCCCTATTTCAATTGATGTTGTCTGGTAGTACATAAAAAATATACAAAATGTGTAGGTATATATATTTGAAAAGACTTTTATAAAATTCAAATATATTTTATAAATATCTAATGTACTATGCAAATAAATTATGTCACTATTTTAGATAAATGGAATGAAAATATTCACATCCATACATCCAAGATAGCTCCACACTCATGTCATTGTGAACATCTGTTTGTGCTCGAGAAAGATAAAATTATAGCTCATTCATTGGTGTATTAATAACATATTCTAATAAATAATGAGGAAATAAACTAGGATCTTAATGCCAATCCAACTTGGTGTCACCAATTGAGAGTGGGACATGCCTTAGGATATGGCCATATTCTTGTCGAATTTGATTTATGGAATTTTCCAATGGCCGCAGATCATGATCATACTGCAATTATGGCAGGGGATCACTATGTGATTGGGGCACAAGCATCGAGACAAGCTAATATTTCTATAAAATACATCTAGTGGCATACTCTAATGGCCTAGGATTAGGAAAAAATCCATTTTCTAGTTGGAGATGACAAAGTATGAATGTATCATGTCTCAAGAAGTTCTCAAATTATAATTTGTGTATATTGTTTTAATATTCAAGAGGATCTATAAATGAAGGCACAATTCCTACATCATCTGATGAAAAAAATTACTACTATCATTATGAGGCAATCCTGATAGAGGCTTATATCCCTTTATCCATTCTGGAGGTCCGCCATAATATTCCATTGGGGAAAGAATATTCCGACCAGGATCATATCGCATCTACAATAGGGGCTCATCAAGTGGGATAGGAACTTGCCTCGGGGTATACTCATGTACCTACTACGAAAGGCCAACAACATATCCCAAAGGCTCTGGATCAGGCTCTTATACCCATCTTTAATGAGGCACAAAAATTGAGAATGACACAAGTCTTATGACAAGCTCATACTCCAATATTTAAAGAGATGGACCAAGGGAAATTTCAAGAATATTCTTATCTGTGGTAACATACACCCACAACAATGGATGATTATAAAAGTTTTTTGAAAATCATCTTATAGAATGCTCATATCCCTACACAATTCTAGAAGCAGGGTTGACATTTTCCCAGTGTGATACATAATATGGAACATATCACTAATCTTCTCAATTCTAGTTTCCATGAGGCTATTTGAGACACATTCACAACACAAAAAGGGTCCATCAAATATCCCAATAAAGAAGAATATATTCATTACCACGATTGTGATACTATCAATAATATGGATATGGACACAGAGATACTATTCTTGATATTATTAATGTTCAACAACCCCATGATGATATCTTCTTGAGGCAAGGAAATCCTCCACATTACCGAATCCCCCTTTATAGAGAGGTGTTCAATGAGGATACATCTTTATATAGAGAGGTGTTCAATGCGATGAAACCCTTGTATAGAAAGGTGCTCGAAACATTAGTTCCCACCACATATAGTTCCACATATACTTCCAAAATAAATCCACTATAGTTATCAGGTGACCCTTAGAAGAATATTTGATGTTATAGAAATATGGAGGCTTGTATGTATGTTTAAGAGGAGGTTGACATTGACATATGGGGTGAGTTATCATGAAAAATCCTCCCACTCTTGTTTTGGCACCTCTCTAAATTAATATATGACATACCAAATGAAATTGAAATTGAGTTCATGAATTATCTATGCCAAAATATATGGTCTACAAATCAGTGACTAAAAGATGGACATCTCCCTTATCATGGGTATGAGGGTCACCTTCATAACATCAAAATAATCTATTTTTAGATGGTATTGGCTACTATATCAATGGCCATGGATCCAAAACAAGAAAATCATAGACCAAGTCTACAATACACGTTCTATAATTGAATCACATCCCTTCAATATATGTTCTATAAAGCCAAATCATGCATCTTTATTTGAGGATAGAGATAGTATCAAGGGTTACACATTTTGGCAGACCTAGAGAATCATAACCCCATTGATAAGGTGTTTTATAATTTAATAACCTCTAGAAAAATCATGGGACTAGGTAATGATTAGGCCAGTTGGTCACAAGTATGGAATGCTCTCATTTAAATGGTGGCCAAACATCAATTATAGAGGGAGGGGATAGAAAACATGACATTAAAGAGATCACCATGAAGTAATGGGAATGAATTTAAGACATGGATAATGATGTTATGATCACCCAATAAATATCTTGTAAAGAATGATTCTCATCAGGGGATTCCATCACAACCAACACCAACAAGAGTATAGCGGCACCACATCGAATGATTAATAGTAGAAGAGAGTATATCATCCATCCAAGAGATGACATAACTCATCATATTAGGGAAATTTCTACCACTACCACTACCTCTCAAATCATCATTTCTTGTGAGGATTCAACACACATCAAGTAAACATGCAATGACACCATATCCCATTTGGCATGGAGAATTTAAATCTCAATCACCATCACTCACATCAATACCCGCTATGTTGTTCCTGGGTATATCAATAAGGATTCTAGATAAACTATATCCTTTTGGGCAGTGGGATTAATATCTTTATTTATAACCTGGGATTCATAGTATCCTTGTCAGGAATCCTTGGATCCTTAACACAAGACCATTCAATGAAAATTGTGTCCTTAGTTGACCCCTAAAACCATAGGTATGAGAGAATTTTTATCATCATTATCAACAATGAGAGAATTTGTTTTCTCTGTGATGGGAGGGAAAACTCCACTCTTGGAATCTCACATGTTCCTCCCATCACTAGAAAAACAACTACTTGTTTGGGGCCCATTAGAAACCACAACTAGAAACTCTCTCAAGGTGACTATTTATAATGTAATTTGGGAGGAATGTATAGTTAAACTTCATGGATCTTGTCATTGTCTCAACAAAAAATGGAAGAAATGGCCAAATGATTGAATAATGAAACTGATGAATATTGTGAAGAATCATATTATTGTGTCTAAGGTAGTGGAAAAACAACCATCACTAGATATTCCTTTGTGAATTTCTTCACTATAAACATGACAGAAATAAATCAATATGAAAATTTAGAGGGATTAAACATTGAAAATGTACACCGAGAGGATGGTGTCATAGATTCATCAATCGATGAGGAATTCATTCAGAACCAGAGATGGTTAAAAAATTTGGAACCTTTAAATACTAAGCATTCAACCCTCAATAGGAACACTACCAAAGAGAAAAAGGAAAGGTTCAGAAATATCCTGATCACCATCTATCTGGGATGAAGTTCCTTCCATGGAGGAAAAACAATCTCAATATGAGAGATAAATAGAAACTCTCAAAAAACACAGCAAGATGCTACTCCGGGTAAATAATCCCACTGAGTATCATCTTCAGGAAGGGATGGATATCCTTCCTTATATAGATGAACTTTAAGTTAGAGTGGCATATGAGCATCACAATTTCTCTAAATCAATGTAGACACTCTACATAAATTAAGAAGTATAAATTTATCAAGACTTCCATATGTTGTGGTGACATGTTCTACTTTTACAGGGTGATCATTCATAGTTAGGATTAATTTATAATCAGTGTGAGAATAAATAAGGACCACCTCATTGAACTTCATCAACACCCTATAGGAATGTGGTAGATTAGAAATATGTATACCCAGAGATAAATTACATCATGGAGTCCATAAAAACAAGAATGATATCTTTGGAAGGGTGATCTACTGTTGTGCAGCCATAGAGGAATCCTTATACCGAATGACTGGATGAATCTTTTCCTTTTTATAACTTCAGAATTTCCATGTTATCCAAATTTTATTATTCAAGAGACAGTGATAAACACATCACAAACTCTATATCCCGATGTGAGGTGATGATGGGCCCAATAGATTAGCCAGAGGAAAAAAGAAGTTGTGGTGTTTTCTATATACTATAACACTTACCATCCATTATATGAAAGGAATGCATTCTTCATAAATTTATTTACCAATTTCTCCCTATATAGAGGAAACTTATAGTGTTTTACCTAATTAACAACAAACAAAAATAGAATGAGAGTGTGTCTGACTTCGTATCTAGGTTGAATGGATGAACTCATTATCTCTATATCCCTCTCTCCCAATAAAAACTACTAGATATCCATAATAAAAATCAATTGGATGAGTTTTAGGTGCATGTGATTCTCATTAATTATCCTGCCGTACACTGTGATTTCCCTAAAAGGGTAACATTTCATGATGACTCCATTTAGTTATCCTGATCCAAAACATGAGTCATGGCCAAAACATAGGGGAAATAAACAGGTAAAGAAAACAAATAATTTATCATTCTATATCCCACAACTATGCCCATAAAATGTCCTAAGATGTTCCGGAACAACCTAGAACCTCTTGTCAAGTGGTAACAACAAAAAAATATCCCTCAGCTAGAAACATAGAGAAATTAGGCTCACATGAGTTTTGATGCACATATGAGAAAATTTTTATCATTCAGAAAATAATATCTACCGGGTTATTTGTTGGCATCAATGGAAAAAAGAAGAACACAATTCCACAACATAAGAAACCTAATGAGGTCATCCTCAATAACCATCCTGATTGTTTCCCTTTCTATGGAATAATGTGTTATAATATACAAGAATAAGTTATCATTAACTACATCCTTCAAGGAATGATATAATTTGGAATGGTATTGTTAGATAACTCCTTAGATCAGTTTACCTGCATAAGAATTACCTAGTCAGAAAAGGAAACTGATTGTAATAATGTTCTAGCAAGGAATGAGGAGAAGATATTCAACTGGATGACATAGAAAACACATTAATAAGATCCTCCCACCATAGGATAATAGCTGTCTTGACCCAAATAGATCCACCACTGAAGGTGGAAATTATAGATATTCCTAAAACATGCCGGAGTGACCACTAAAAGATTTAAGAATGAGAAGATGATGTGTCCCAATTTTCTCCAACAAAATGTCTATTGATAACAGATTTCACACCTCTAATAATGGAATCATGGACATCACCCCATCAAAAGGAATCCCCATCGAATGAATAAACCATTTTTGGTTTTGTGAATGTGATACTCTTGGAAAAAACCTTCTTTATGATGAATATACCTCATTATATGACTTTAATTCATATAATCATGGAATGTGAAGCCTCTTTAACCGAAAATGAGTATACAAGGGACATCCTAGATAGGATCAAACCAAATATTTCTTTCAATTCCATATGGATAACATATATTCCAAAACTACTAATGAGAAATAACTCCAATAGTCCCAAAATTTTTAGTTAGGTGCTGAAGAGCCCTCCGGATGTAATATTCACACAATATTCTTCCTAAACTCCTATTGATAGTTCAATTATACGATCAACCAAATAAATTGGAAAGACAATTTCATCACACTCCACTAGTAGCAGACATTTTCTCAACCTCGGCACAGGAAATACCGTCATCCACATCAAATGCATCTACTCTAAAACTGCATGATTAAGAGAAACCCCATACCGTGAAGAACCAATCATTGTCACAAATGTATGATGTTCCAAATAACTTCTAATTGTCTGATCCATGATCTTAATCCTCGATGTACATCTTCTTTCAATCTAACATTGGGAGGCACTTGGTGAATACTTGTAGAATCCATATGAGTTCGTGACAGAATTCATTACATCAATGTTCTGTCGAGTGGACACCATGTCCTGTAATATCATTTCTCTATCTTATTCAATATCACAGATCAAGATGAGGTCCTCTAATGGAAAATTAAGCACCTATATGTTTTGGGAAGACTAAATAATATCAGCTTTAGGAGGGCCTGATTTATAATGTATATTGGATCAACATAATCTTGGTTATTACCCACTGACATTTTAGATATTGAAAAGGTGACATATCTCCATCAAATATGACCAATCAAGGGTATGATAATCACAAGAATAGACCTATTGGGATGATAAAACATTATGGTCGATTTAGAAATCTCATATCTAGTGTTGATTTTATGGTTATCCCGAAGGACACCACCTACAATGCCCTCCTTGGAATGCCCTTCATCCATTTCAAAATGAAGGTACCTTCAACATTCCATCGGTGTCTGAAGTACCCCATCAATTGAAAAGATGGAATACTGAATGGTCCAATAGTAACCTATGAGGCTTTGGGAGGCGAAAATACTGATGTATATTCATATAATAAGTGATACAGTCAATGAATAGAGGATGATTATTTAGAGGTTTAATCCCCCAAATGTCTTTGGGAATTATCTTAAAAATACCTAGAGTATTCTCAAAAGTGATTATATCCTCCTAATAAATGTAGTCTAGGTGATATACATTATAAGCCCCAAACCATAAAAACTTACCTAATAAAGAGTTAAATGAAGAATTAACATTAAATATCTTTTCAGGATTATATTTTTAGATAATTTTGACATCTATTACATTTTATCTCAAATATTACAAAGTAGAAACTTCTACTCTAACCAATTTGTTTCACAATAATAAAAATCCTTAAATAAAATATGAATTATTTTCTAGATATATTTCATGTTTAATTCTTCCATCCTCTTACACTTTATTAAGCCCTATGAAAAACATATCAAAAAATGGTATGAGCTTAAAAAGCTCACTGAGGGTAATAAATTGGCGGAAGAAAACATCAGTCCCTTAATTCATACAATGTAAGGAAATCATAATTTTCTCTGAAATAACATAATATCGTTAATATACATCATGAAATAATAATATTTAGGAAAAGGATATAGAAATCATAAATCATTAAGGTAACATGTTGCATCCATAAAAAACATACATTATAGTTTTCCAAACTATATAGAGAGATACATTTAAATATCCATCAAAATATATTCCCTAAATCTCTTTAGATAAATATTAACATTTACCTCCTCCATATTAAAAAATGAATTGGAGAGAAATATCAGGCTCAACCTTGCTCGGTATATCATGGAACCACCCTATACATAAACAATTCCCATGAAACATAACATAATTAGAACACATAAAGCAAGCATAAGGGAATGATATCATTTCACATTTCAATCACAATATATAATTTCAAGATATTGAAATAATAAATTCTTTTCAAAAATAAATTTAAATACCAAAATAAATCAAATGGTTATATTTTAAATAATTTCCTTAAAAAAATTTATATCTTGTTCAGGATACCAACTTCAAATAATGCTCGTGGCGGTAGAAAGGTCGTTGTCACTATGCGCATTAAAAAGAAACATTCTTGTTTCCATTTAGTTAAAAGATAAGTACAAAAAATATTACATTTGAATTAAATTAAATGTAAAAATAATTTATACACCTTATAAAAAAAATTCATATAAATACCAATATTCCTCAATGAATGGTGATTGAGACGATATCTATTAGGATAATTTGGTAGCCTAACAATGTCACATTAAAACATTGAAAATTAGTTGATGGGAGAGAAATTGGTCTCTCATTTATTGGATTTAAAATTTATTGTAATAAATATATGAAATAAAATATCCCAACATAATAAAATGGAAATTAAAATACGTAATAAAAAATAATTATTTGACTAAAAAAAGGAGGAAGAAATGTTCTCGTACCTTGAGTCCGACTCGTCTCGTATGTTCCTCGTTCTTCCTGAATAACAAAAATTATTTAATTTTTAATTTATTATGAATATTATGCATGTTTATTATTACTTTTATATAAATTAATACCATGTTATACACATTTCATTATTATTTACATAAATATCTGTCGTTTGGTTGATATTTGATACTTGAGTCAAAAATGAACATGTTTTAATTACAAATTGTCCATGTGGTCAAAATTCTATTATCTCCAAAATTATATTGATGATTTCTATATCATATAAATAATAAATGTTGAATATATATATGTATTTATAATATTATATAACATTTGGTGATAAGAAATGAAATGCACTTTTAATGGAAATGGTAAGTCGTACTTACTCATGAACGCTACATTCATTTCATATTAATATGTAATGGAATGAATTCTAAATGATACATAGGTATAATATTATTTAAGTATAATATATATGTTATATATGTTACATATTTACTTTAAAACCACCCGTTATACATTCCATTAATTGCATGAAATATTCATATCACATTGAGGGGGTGGTAGTCCACACTTCCTCAAATGATATTTTCTTATTTACCGATTATGGAAACCATTAAGGTATTTTATAAATTAACAATACAAAGATATAGAGACAATATAAATATAATATATATAACATAAAAATAACATTTCATCATAATGTACATCATGATAGGAGGTAGATAAAATTAGAACAATCATCGTTTTGTGATGCAGTTGTTTGTCGTACATAGAAACAAGTATGTTTGTATCCATTATAAGGAGTTGAGCATAAGTGTAGTTTGAATCCTTATAATAAAAACAAATTAGTACATTGAGAATAATTTTGTTACTATTTTATAATATAAATAAAATATAATATGGACTGGAGAAGTAAAATAATGGAAATGAACTTTAGAGAAGACATTACCTCTTAAAATGTGCAACTCCCTTTGATTTTAGCCAAAATCCTTTCTTGAATTGCCTTATACCTATGGTCCGGATTATATGAGGAATATAAGGATAGTTGGTTCTTATTTGGTCTGATGATAGAAGATCCAAGGGTCTTGAGTGGTTTGATTAAATGGTTAGGAGTGATACCCTTTTATAAGAGGGAGGAGGGCATTTTAGGAATGATCAAATGTATTATTTTATTATAAAATTATTTTTTGATTAAAATGGTACTAAATGTCAATAATATCAATGATAATATGATTTTGTGTCAAAAACCTCTCATAAAATAGGTTTTAGACAAGTCTAGTCTAGGTATTTATCCTTATCTTTTAGTATTAAACCTCAGTTATGTTATTTGACTCTTACCATGTCTTCTTGAATATTCATGCTATATGGTTAATATATTAACTATTATTATTTCTATAAACCCTTAAGTGGTTCTTTAATGAAATGTTAAACCTTATCAAAGCCAATTCTAAAAATAATATATTTTTTGGACTATTATATCTTTCCATAAAATAGTATTTGATTTAAAAACTAATTTATGTTATATAATATTCATATCATGACTTATAAAAAATCCATAAAAACTAGATTATTTCAACAAAAAAATCATTAAATCAAAGATAAAAAGAAATACATATCCCTAAAATTCAAGTGTGGAAAAAAATGTTTCAAAATAAAGTTATTTAAATATTTATAATTTTTTTTAAATAATTTGTTAATTATGAAATCACTACATCATCATTTTTTCGTATATAAATTTATTTATTTGACATCTAAAAACTATAAATAAAATACCATGAAGAAGAAAATATTTTTATTTTTACTCTCTAAAAATATTTGTGTTTGATGCTTAAAATCCGATTCATTTTTATTTTAACACTCTAAAATTTATCGTATAAAATTATATACATTTAAAATACATGAATAATCATATTGTAGTTAGTTATGTTAATTCCCACTAATAAAAAGGTTATGAATTAACTACCATTAAAAATAATAATAATATTATTTTATTTTTCTTTATAACTCAATGTTGTGTTATATCACAACCCATCCCCAGGGGCTTGTGCCGTAACTATTCCAAACCCACATTCCTTAGGCCAGTGGATGGAAACTACCACTAAAAAGTCATATCCCTAAAAATGGGAAGGCATTTACCTTTAACCTATAAACTAACAAAAACCATGTACACAACTAGACACAACCACAATGTAAAATATATAGTAAAAACGGTGTGTACAATAAGTAAAGGGGCCTGAATTCAAGACTAACTAGAAAGTAAATGTAAAACTGAGACCAACTTCTGCGATCAACCGCGAAGGATTCATCTCTGAAGGGTAGAAACAACTCTCAAACGGTCGTCTCTACAGTACCCCTTGTCTAAGGTCTGCCCCCGAGCAGCCTCCAACCCTGGTACCCTCTTCCTTGATCAACGATGTTCGTTGTCTGCATAAGGAATAGTAAGGTGATGGCGTAGCCGGTGTAGGGGTGAGTGTAATGTTATGTAGTAGGGCCCCTGAGACCTTAGAAGGTCTACAAGAATCCAAAAAGGATAAACCACATAAAAAGACCTCAATTGCAATGCACGAAGCCATAGTCATAAACACTACATGGGTATATTCTCATACATATACCTAAGTCATCAATATATACTCATATCACACGTGAGGGAAGTATACCACAATTGCAACACCACGGTGGTAGAGGAACCACACAGGTAACACCATGAATACAGAAGTACCACACATGTATGATCACGAATGTATTTAACACAAAGGTAACACCACACAGAAGAATACAATGAATGTATCACCACACAGAAGTGTACCACAAAGGTAAAGACATATATCACATTATGCATAAATTAAGTACAAAAGTATTGATGATTAGTTGAATTTCTAGATCATATTACTTCGTTGAGATGCTTTTCTATTGACCCACACATGATCGAAGATGAACCACACATTATATGAAAATAACCCACACAATATCTAGAGATGACCCACACGGGATCGGTATTCGCTGACCCACATAGGAAAAATAAGAGCTGACCCACACAGGATCTGAAGACTTCTCATGTACAGTCATCCACCAAGTTCCCATATTAAGCAAGGATGATTCAGGGAGGTTCTACTCGTTAAGCCGTCATTTGATACGTCAACTCCCATGAAGTCCAATGAAAAAGTTTCACGAAGGTCCTCCACATCATAAGTAACCAAACGTGACACACGACTCATTAATCTGATGCATGGTATATAGGTTATTAGTGTATTCATTCTGAGGGCCCAGTTGGATTCGTGTTCGATCCAACCCATCTGTACTCCAATATTATCAAAAACTCAATTAGAATATACCAAAAAGACCATCTCAATCCTAGAATCTCAGTTCCATAGATGATATTTCAATCAGACACATGGTTCTCATGATATGGAAAAAAGGTGTATGTTGGTCTAGATGGGATCGGGTCCAGTCCGACCCGATCGGACCGACCCGGTCTGGGCTGACCCGACCCGGTCCAGGACCAGCCCTGTTTGACAAGGTCGCAGCGGGCCTAGCCCATGAAGGGGGCAGCCTACCCCACTGAGCGCGACTCATCATGAATTGGGCGTTTCCCTCTTGGATCTCCCCATTGAGTGCGGCCTGCTATGGAGAGTCCCACTCAGCTTGTGCGGTCCGTCGTGGCGGGGCCGTCTCTATCCTCTACCCGGGTGGAGGCACCGCCGTTATTCTGAACTGTCCATGGACCATTTTTCTGGTGCCTAATCATTTGTAGGACCTTCCAGATCAGTCCTGCTCTGCATGACGCGGCCGGCAGGGGCCTCAAATGAATCTCCTCCCTGTGGCGCGACAGTGCCACTGTCCTCTGGCAGCCGACAGAGTGTCGGCCGACCTCACAGTGCCCTATTGTGGCTAAGCAGCCACGAAATCTTCCTCGACCGGTAGTGTAGACGCATGACTCCCTACCTCAACATGGTCGGCCAGGTGTCGGCCTTCCTCAGGGTGTGCCACCTCCTCAAATCCACGACAGACCGGATGTTGGCCTCCCTCCGGGAGCACCGCCTGCCGGAACCATGGACGGCCGGTTGCCTGCTGCCCTCCTCTTCTGTGGGTCACCGTAGCTTCATTCTATGCCCAAAATAATATGATATCCTCATATTCACGATCATTAGGTCCAATGCTTCGAGTCCATATATCACGCTCATCAATATATTTCATTTTTAGCACGCTTAATTATTTGGCGTGGAAGAAATCCCGATGAACACCTGAGAACAAATAGAAAAGATCATAGTATTTTGGCAGATCGATGGCCATGTTTTTTTGGCCATCATCATTGAGAATAAAGAATATATAGAATAAAAAAAAATTATCATATCTCAAAATAAACCCCCTACCAAGTATGTTCTTTGTTGGTGGCTAGATGTAGATGATGATGTTGATGAAGGGGCGTCGACGCTCGTCGCTCCCACATCACCCTTCCGATCCGGGCATGGAAATCAGTTACTCGTTCATCATTGGGGGTTGTTCTTCATTGGAGGATGATCTTCCAATGGCTCTCCCAAGTAATCCCTTATTTCAATGATTCCCAGCATTTTGGTGATGATCCAATATTAATTAATTTATGTCAATTAATTTTGGCACATCAATTGGGGGAATTACATTTGTTACATCACAATAGAGAAGAGTATGAGTGATCCTGATAGAGAAGATTTACGTGTATTTTTTTGATCAAATAATGAGTATTTTTTCCTATTTTTTAATGATAAACACCATATATTTACATATTTTATTTAAATAGTGAGAAATTTGTGTTTTAGAATGAAAATGAGAAAAATTGTGATTAGTGCATAATTCTTGAATTTTGGACATATTTTCACCACAAGAGTGTTTTTTTTCATTTAGAATAAAATATATGTCCAAACATTGTGATAAAAATTGTGATAGAATCCGGATTTTATTTCCTCCAATTTTGAAATCTGAAGCAGGTCCTGATTCTTCCATCTAAAGTGCCTAAAAATTCATTGAAGTTGGGAATTGTTTTGGGTGGACAGTGTGGACCCCACCACAATAACAGATGCACATTTTGGTCCCACAGCTACAATTTTGGTGATTCCACCGGGATATGGATGAGGACCCATAGGATTGATAACCCATTAAATTCCATGGAGTTTCGCATCCATTAAGGTGGATATTGATCATTACACATATAAAGAAAGCTTCCTATAAAATTCGTCCAAAAAAATGTATTCAATGGAAATTCTATAACTCTTAATTTTGATGGCTAAAGTCACTGATTTATTGAGGGGAGACTGGAAAAACATTTATGAACATCTTTTGTGAAGGTGGAAATGAGAACAAAATTCATTATGGGGCCATCCTTGCGTAATATTTTGTATGAGAAAATCTGCCTATAAAAGGGTCCCCTCCCCTCCTTCCAAATCCATCAGCTCAACACCCAAATCCAAGGAGGGATCCCATCAGGTCACGATCCACTACTGCTCCTCTATTCCCCCCTCATTTCTTCTTTTTATTTTATTTTTATTTTACTTTTAATTTATGTTTATTTTCAATGGTAATTCAAAATATAGATTTAATAATTCATGCATATTTGTTTCTCCATCCATTTTTCATCATCTCTCTATCTCTCTATCTATATCTTCTTCCTCCTACTCAACCAAGTAATCTCATACTCTAAAAAATGAGAGGTTAATCATGATACATGGCTCAGAGTGAGTTCATGGTGTTATTGAATTTTCTTTAATGTTTATTTTTAGTTTGTGGTAGATTTGAGTAGCATGCATTGGCAAGGTGAATGTCCCCAATTGGGTGACGACCCCAAATGACATATAACATAAACTATTTCTATTCTGGAAAAGTGTAGTGACTCAAAAGTGAGATTTCATGTTTGGATTATCAATCATAAATCAAAATATAAAATGGAATAATGATTGAACCTAAGAAAAAACCACAAAACCATGTTATTTCTATATTAAATCATTCTATTTTCATTGCATGATAGTTTAGATTTATCATATAAAAAATAGAAAAATATTGTCATATTATTCATTTGATAATAAAAACATCAAAAAGAGATAGTTTATGTGATATATAATAATATAAGTGAACCAAGCTGAAAGAGTCCTCAAAAGAGACGACCCTGGTCAGCCACTACGCTGCACTAGGAAAAATTTAATTATTTTTGGCCACGCCCCGTGATAGGCGTGCGTCAAAAATGGCGTCGTTGACAGCAATACAATAAATTAATCATTTCCCTTTTTTATTTTCACATCATAGTTATATTTCATTTCTTTTTATAAAATAAAAAAAAACAAAAATTTATTTCCATAATGAATTCAAATGATTACTAATCGGCATGGACTGTCAATTTCTCATAGGTGCAGTAGCAACCACAACAAGAAGAAGATTTTTAGAAGGTCTCAGGTGCAATAATTTAGAGAAAGAATTGAACAATTGATGAGAAAAGGTTAGAGAGAATTTGAATATGTTCATGCATTAATGGAGAAACCCAACCCTATGCAGGATCAAGAAACTGAGGTGGAAAATGATGATGGCATTCCTGCAGAGCCACAAGTAGGGGATCGACAAATATTGGATGTATTCCTGATTATCTGTGAGGAACTACCCGATATCCCAATGAAATAAAAATATAATGTTCCATCTGTACTGATAGAAGAAACCAGCCATGTTGTGGAATTTGAAGTCAATATGGAGGACCCTGACTACCTGTCTCCATCCTCAGATAGTTTACTCCAAGAGGCACATACCACTGAGGCAGAGATTGAAGCTGAACCGACTCATGGAGTCGAACCATTTTTTGACTCTATTTGTTATAATTTCATTGAATCTAAATTCTAAATCACTCCTTATGGTAAAGATTATATAGAATCCAAAAATCTCAGCTATGCCTTGGAGGATTATGAAGAACCTAGATGTGCACCTATTGAGATCCCTGGATATGTTGAATATATGATGAAGGAAATTCATGAGGACATGCCGGTGTACTTTCCTAATGAAACCATGAAAATATCTTCTTACATTGATGGGGAGGAATTTGATATTGATACTTCATGTTTAAATTTAATTAAAATAGAATTACACTATGACTTTCCCATTGATTATTCTTTTTATGCAGCATACCTTGACAAACCACTAGGCCGAGAAGAAGAGGTTGCACAAGTAGAAACCAAGAAGAATGACGTTAGTCCATACATCATCCTACCACCACTAATCAAGCTATATTTCATTGTGATGGGGGGTGGGATATTTTGAACACTATTCATGGATCATTCCTCAAGAACAAGGATGAAGCACTATCATGGAAAACCCACATGTGGTGGATCAAATCAAAGAAGCTTCATCCACCATCTAACTTCGGATAACAGCTGGTACAAAACTCTAGAGGCAGTAAAAATTTAGGTCCCACTTGGGGGATCATAACATGATTTATCTTTAAATGCTTTCTTGGAATTTAGATTTCAATTTCATTTCATAGGTAGTAGTCTAGGATGCGGCCCCCTCCCTCCTGTTTTTTTGAGCATAAATGAAATAATCCTTGTGATTCATTGACTGATTTTCTTTTGTAGGATCATGATGTTAGAAGGAATCCACAGAAAGTAGTGGGGAAGGACATTGATTCATGGAAAAAAGTGAGTTCAATTTTAGTGTATTATATTTTATACTCTCCACATTTTGGTCGAAAAGATGTTTTGGGATTTAATGATAATATTTCATGCCCACACATGAATTCGTGTTTTACTTGACTTATCTAGGATTCATGAGTTTCTTAGGAACCAAAGGATTCCATGTTTTAGACTTCATGGAAGATATGATTAAATGATTGAAATGATGAATTTAATTTTTAAAATGAAACATGTATATCGAAATAATGACTCATGATTTGATGAAATTAATTGATTCATGTAAATGAAATTTCCGTACCATCATTCATGCTATGAATTTCTGAAATTTATTTGAATTTATTTGTTATTATTAGTAATTCCATGAGTGAATTTCCAATGTTATATTTGACATTCCTGATAGGATTTCTAGACCAAGTACTTCCTTTTTGTTCTTTAGCATATTTGTTGAGTGATATTGGGACATGTACCTGATGAAAATTTGTATTGAAACTTGTCAAAGCTATGACTTTACAAAATACATTTAAGAATATTGATACATCCATTTAAATGCCACTTATCCTTAAAAGTCCTCCTTTACATAAATCATTATCTTGACCCGTAGAGAACAAGAATGACTTTTTTGGGATGAGCCATGTTTCAAGCCATTTTTATCCATTCCTACCATATAGTTGGTATTTTAATGAATTTTAATGTTGAAGTGTGGGGGTAAAGGGAATCATGGTGGACGGTATGATACACATTGTATGGAAGAAGTGTGGGGGTGTTATTGTGGGAATTTTAAAATTTTGTGAAATAATTTATTTTACTATATTATTTTCCCCACTAGATATAAAAAAATGAAAAAATTGACAAAAGGATCCAAAAAATTGAAAAAGGGGATTTGATTTGGGAGAACAAAAAATAACAATTTTCAAGACCGAAGAACATATGATCATATGTGGTTAGGTGAAGGATGTGAGGTTTGGTCTAATCATAACATTTGAAAAATGAAAAAAATTTACAAAATTAAATAATTCATCAATAGGGAGCACAAATCATTCATTATGAATAATTTGATCATAATCATTTCTTTGAGAGCTGGGAAGTGGGTGTTGCTAATTTGAAGGGGAGAATTTCATTAAAATTTTACTTTTAATATCATGCATTGTACTTCAGAGATTAGACTCCTCTTTGAGCCTTAATTTCTAATAAATCAAATCCAACCAACCATAAGACTCATATTCATTTGAACATTGATTGCAAGTCTTCCTAATTTTATGTGTCATTTATCTTTAAAAAGTAGAGATAGTAGTTCATTTACATGCATATGTATAAGAAGCATGTTCACATGATATGGGAATAACTCTACTTGAATTGTATCATGAGTGATGAGAGGAAAAAATAAAAATTGAGGTAAATCATGACTTGCAATGATTAATAAAAATGAATCAAGGAGCTTGAATGAATGATAGGAGTTGTTCCACCAATTTTCAAAGGGGGAATGTGAAATGTGTGAATTACTTTTTTAAAAAAATGGGATGTTAAATTTATTTTTTATGTATATTTTTCAAATTATTATTTCCCATTGATTTTTTTTTTGATTTTATTGCATTGAAATTTGAATATTGGCAACATTAGTGTCCTATGATTTCCATGATGAGATTTTATGCATGAGGACAAACATGGTTAAGTGTTGGGGTATTTGACCGAGAAAATTTACGTGCATATTTTTAATTAAATAATGAGTATTTTTTAACTTTTTTCAGTAATAAACCCCATGTATATCATTTTTTATTAAAATAATTTGTCATTTTAGTATTATAATGAAAATGAGAAATATTGTGGAAAGTGCATAATTCTAGATTTTTGGATTGATTTTGACCACAAGGGTATTTTTGAATTTTCTAATAAAATTTATGTCTGAACATTTTTATAAGTTTTTTAAAATACTGATTTTATATTTCCAATTTTGTCTTCTGGAGCAGGAGCTGATTCGTCCATCTAAAAGGCCAAAAATTTAATTTAATTTGAAATTTTTTTTGGGTGGACATTGTGGAACCCACCACCGTAACATATGCACAATTTAGTCTCCAATGCTACCATTTCGGTGCTTACACCTGTATATGGAAGAGCAATAATAGGAATGATCACACATTAAATTCCATGGATTTATTCATCCATTAAAATGGATATTGATCATTATATATTTAAAGGATGCTTCTGAGAAATTTTGGCCCGAAAAAGTCTTATTCAATGAAATATCCATAACCCATACATCATGTGGCTAAATTTGCTTATATTTTGTGGGGAGTGATCCAATACATTTACAAAAATCTTTTATGAAGGTGGAAACACAAAACAAAGTCATTTAAGGGGACATTCACATGCAATCATTCAGATGAAAAAATATGCCTATAAAAGGAGGCCATCCCCTCCTTCCAAAGCCATCACCTCGACTGCAAAAGCCAAGGAGGGATCCTACCAAGGCACGAGCCACAATAGATCCTCTATTACCACCTCATTTCTTCTTCTTTTTTTACTTTTATTTTAGTTTTATTTTCTATTGTAATTCAAATATTAGATTTATTAGTCCATGCATATGTGTTTCTCCATCCATTTTTCATCATCTCTCTCACTCTCTCTCACTCTATCTCTATCTTCTTCCACCCACTCCACCATGTAATCTCATAATTTCATAAATGGAAGGCTAATAAGGAGACTTGGCTAGGGTTGATTTCATACTGTTCTGGAATTGTTCTAAATGTTTATTTTCAGTTTGTGGTAGATTTGAGTAGAATGCATTGGTGAGGTGAATGTCCCCAATTGGGTGACGGAACCCAATGACATGTAACGTAAAAAATTTATATTCTGGAAAAGAGTAGTGATTTAAACGTGAGATTTCATGTTTGGATTATCAAACTAAAATCAACATATAAATGATAATAATGATTGAACATAAGACTAAACCCGAAAACCAAGTTCTTTCATCATTAACTCATTTAGTTTTTATTGAATGATAGATTAGATTTTTTATATGAAAAAACACAAAAATATTGTCATCATTTTCATTAGATAATATAAACAAAAAAGATATGGTTTATTTGATATAGAATTATGTAAGTAATCCAAACTGGATGGCTCCTCAAGATAGATGATCGTGGTCTTCCACTGTGCTACACTAAGAAAAATATAATTTTTCTTGTCTACGCCCCCTGATAGGGGTGTGTCAAAACTGGAACCATTACCAGGGAGCCAATCCTTTATTAATTTACTTTTTCTTTTTTCACATCATAGTTAGATTTAATTTATTTTAATAAAATTTAAAAAAATATTTCCATGATGAATTCAAATGATTATTATTCAGCATGGACTGAAAATTACTCACTGGTGCAGCCACAACAAGAAGAAGAAGAATATTTTAGAAGGGCTCAGGAGAAAGAACATAGATAAAACATTGAACAACTGACGAGAAAATCTAAAAGAGCATTTGACTATGTTTTTTCATTAATGGAGCATCCCAAACCTGACTGGATCATGAACATGGGGTGGAAAAGGATGATGAAATTCCTACTGAGCCACAAGTAGGATATTAGAAAATATTGGATGAATTCTTGATTATGTGTGAGGAATTACCTGATCTCCCTATGCAATACAAATATGAAGATCCAGTACCACTAAAGAAAGAAACCACCCAAGCGGTGTAATTTGATGTCAAGATGGAGAGCCTAACTATCGGCCTCCATCCTCATAGAGTCTACACCACGGTGGACTTACCACTAATATAGAGATTGATGCTGATCCGAATCAGGGGGTGGAACCATTATTTGACTCTATTTCTTCTAATTTCATTGAATCTGTATTCTACATCACACCTTGTGGTCATGATTTTATAGAATCATAAAATCTCAGCTATGCCTTGGAGGATGATGAAGAACCTATATGTGTGCATGTTGAGGAACATATGGTGCTCCCTGGACATGTTGAATATTTGTTGAAGGATGTTCAAGAAGAGATGCCGGTGGATTTTCCTAAGGAAACCATTAAAAAAGCTACCTACATTGATTTGGAAAAAATTTATATTGATACTTCGTGTTTTAATTTTATTCAAATATAATTACACTCTGACTTTCCAATTGATTATTCTTTTGATGCAGCATACCTTGAGAAACCACTGGGTAGAGAAGAAGAGGTTTTACAAGTAGCAACCAAGATGAAGGATGATGTTCTATACTTCATTCTACCCCAACCATTCATGATATTTCTTATTGTGAAGGGGGGTGATATGGTGTACTCTGTTCTTGGATCATTCCTAAAGAACAAGGATGAAGAACAAGCATGGAAAATCCTCATGTGGTGGTTCAAATAAATGATGCTTCATCCACCATCAGACTATGTATAACAGCTGGTACTACCCTCTGGAGGCAATGAAAATTCAGGGCCCACTTGGGGGATCGTACCAAAATTTATGATTACATGCTTTCTAAATATTTATTTTCATTTTGTAGGACGTAGTATAGGATGCATCCCCCTCCTTCAAATTTTTTTGAGCATAAATGAAATAGTTATTGTGATTCATTGAGTGATTTTCGTTTTTAGGATCATGATGCTATAAGGAAGCTTAAGATAATGGAGGGGAAAGACCAAGTTTCATGGAAAAAGAGAGTTCTATTTTTTTGTTTTATCTTTTAAACTCTCCACATTTTGGTCCAAAGCATGTTTTGATCTTTGAAGATAATATTGCATGACCACACATGAATTCTTGTTTTACTGGACATATGTAGGAGACATGAGTTTCTTAGGAACCCAATGACTTAATGTTTTAGATTTAAATGTTGATATTATTAAATGATTGAAATGAAGAATTGAATTTCTAAAATGAATCATGGATATAGAATTAATGACTCGTTATTTGATAGAATTAATATATTCATGTAAATGAAAATTCCTTGCCATATTTCATGCTTAGAATTTCTGAAATTTATGTGTCTTGATTTGTTAATATTAGTCATTCCATGAGTGATTCTCCAATGTTATATTTATCAATCCTGAGAGGATTTCTAGACCATGTACCTCCTATTAATTATTGAGTATAGTTATTGAGTGATCTTGGGACATGCAACTGACTAGAACTGGTGTTGAAACTTTTCAATTTTATGAATATAAAAAAACACATTTAAAATGATTGAGTCATCCATTGAAAACCGAATTATCCTTAAAAGACTAGATTTATATTAATACTTATTTTAACCCATAGAGACCATGAATGACCTTTATAGGGATGATCCATTTTTCAATCCATTTTTATCCATTTCTACCCTACTCATGGTATTTATTTTGGTATTTTAATGTTGAAGTGTGGGGGTAAATGGAATCATGTTGGATGGGATGATACACATTGTAAAGAAGATGGGCATGGGTGTTATTGTGGGAATTGTAAAAGGTTGGGAAATAATTTTTTATACTCTATTAATTACCCATATTGAATTAAAAAAATGAAAAAAATGAAAAAAATGATCAATGAAAATAGAAAAATGGGTTTTGATTTGGGAGAACCAAAAATCACCATTTTCCAGACTGAGGATCTTATGATCGTATGTGGATAGGTGATTCATGTGAGGTTCGATCTAATAATAAAATTAATAAGATGAAAAAAAAGCACAACATAAAAAAAATTATCAAGAGGGTGCTCAAATCATTCATTATGCATAATTTGAACAAAACCTTTTCTTTGAGTTTTGGGAAGTGGGTGTTTCTACTTTGAAGGGGAGAATTTCAATAAACTTTTACTTTTAATATCATGCACTGTACTTCAGATATTAACCTCCTCCTTGATCCTTAAATTTTAATGCATCAAATACTACCAAGAATAAGCCTTAGTGTCATATGCACATTTGAGGAAAGTCCTTATGATTTTATGTGTCTTTTGTATTTACAATGTAGAGATAATAGTTCATTTACATGATTATGTATAAGAATCATGTTATCCTAATATAAGAATAAATATACTTTAAATTTATTATGAGTGATAAGAGGAATATAATTAAAAATTAGGTAATCATGACTTGGCATGTTTATGAAAAATGAATCAAGGAGCATGAATGAATGAAAGGAGAAGTTCAATCAATTTTCAAAGGGGGAAGTAAAATGTGTGAAATATTTGTTTCTTTGATAATTAGGAATTTAAATTGATATTTTATTCATGTTTTTGAATGTATTATTTCATATTGAATGTTTTTTGATTTTATTGCATTGAAATTTGAATATTGGTAACATTGGTGTCCTCTGATTTCCATGATTATATTTTATGCTTGAGGACATGCATGGTTTATGTGTGGGGGTATTTGACAGAGAAAATTTACATGCATATTTTTTTATCAAATAGTGAGTATTTTTTACTGTTTATAAATGATATACCCCATTTATTTAATTGTTTTATTAAAATAATGGGTAATTTCACTTTTATAATTAAAATGAAAAAAATTGTGATAAGTGTATAATTTTGGATTTCTGGAACGATTTTAACCACAATGGTATTTTTGTCAATTCTCGTAAAATATATGTCCAAAAATTGTGATAAATTTGTTTCTAGAATCCTGATTGTATTTCCTCCGAATTTTTCTTCTAGACTAGGAGCTAATACGACCATCTAAATGGTCTAACTATAATTTGATGTTGGACTTGTTTTTGGGCGGACAGTGTGGACCCCACCACCATAACAGATGCACAATTCGGTCTCCACGGCTACGATTTCAGCGATTCTACTAGGATAAGGAATATGACTCATAGGCGGGCACACTCATTATATTACATGGTGTTTTGAATCCATTAATGTGGATATTGGACATTATACATTTATTGGAAGCTTCCCGGAATGTTCGGCTAGAAAAAAAACCTATTCAATGAAAATTCCATAACTCCTAGATACATTTTCTAACATCATTGATATTTTAAAAGGAGACAACCAAAACATTTATTAACATCTTTTATGAAGTATGTAATGCAAAAAAAAGTCATTTACATGGTCATCCACATGGAACCATTCGGATGAAGACCTCTACCTTCAAAGGAGGGCCTCCCTTACTTCCAATGCAATAAGCTTGACAACCAAAGCCATGGAGAGATCATACTAGGGAACATGCCACTATTAAACCTCTATTAATCCATCATTTATTTTTTATTTTTATTTTTACTTTAATTTTATTTAATTTTATTTTAAATTGTTATTCAAATTTTATTTTTATTAATCCATGAATTTGTGTTTCTCCATCCATTTTTCTTCATCATTCACTCTCTCTATGTCTCTATCTTCTTCCACACACTCCACCAAGTAGACTCATACTCTCAGAAATGAGAATATAATCATGAGTATTGGCTCGGGGTGAGGTCGTGATGTTATTCAATTTTATTTAATGTTTATTTTCAGTTTGTGTTAGATTTGAGTAGTATGCTTTGGTGAGACGAGGGTCCCTGATTGGCTGACGACCCCCAATGAAATGTAACATAAACTATTTCTATTCTGGAAAAGAGTAGTGATACTAACGTGAGATTTCATGTTTGGATTATCAGACTAAAATCAACATATAAAATAGAAAAATGATTGAAACTAAGACTAAACCCCAAACCATGATCTTTCATCATTAACTCATTCTGTTTTCATTGCATGATAGTTTAGATTTTTCATATAAAAAACTAAAATATTGTCATATTTTTCATTAGAAAATAAAAACAACATAAAGAGATAGTTTAGGTGATATAGGATAAAGTAATTGAACCAAACATAAAGCCTCTTCAAGATAGACGACCCTGGTCAGCCCTTGTGCTACACTAGAAAAAATATATTTGTTTTTGTCCATGCCCCACGACAAGCATGAGCCAGGTCCCCACCATCATGATTCAAAAATTATGTTTCATGAAAAAAATTAAAAATTTGTTCATTTTTTATCTTCCCAAGAAAATACTGAAAAAATAACTTCCACCTTTGGCATACTTCGGTCAAGGTGATGGTCTCCTTAAGCGAAGATCAGCACCATGAGTTCAATTGTGTCCTCAAGTTTCAATTCTATGGATCGATTAAAAATGTTCAAAACATAGCTCATGCATTCACTGAACGTACCTGAAAAAAATTATATATTTATTTTGGGCACATCGGGCATTGGAATCCTACACCGTCAAATTTCATTGATTATTAATATATCTATATTATTTAATAATTACATTGAAAATCAAGGTCTTTACATTCTCCCCACCTTAGGGTTTGCATCCCTGAAAGCCACAACATAATCTAGGCAAACAAGTGGGGGTACAGAGTATGATACTAAGCCTCTAGCTCATATGTGCTCTTCTGGATGTTTATGTGCTTCCAACAAACGCACAATAGAGGTGTCAACCACCCACAAATGACTCACTCCTGTCGATCATCAATATCTATTGGAACCTCCAAAAATTTCATCCCATCATCGATGTCCAGCTCGCTACAGTCAATGATTTGTGAAGAATCATGTACGTATCTCATCATTTAGAATACGTGGAAAATGTCGTGTACCCTGTGAAACTGAGGGGAAAGAGGTAAGAATTATTCAACCTCACCAAATCTACTACTGACCTGAAAGGGGACTATTAACCATGGATATAACTTATTGCACATGCCAAATCTTCACAAACCTCGTCAAGGTGAAACCCATAGGAAGACATGGTCACCATCCTCGAACACAAGAGATCTATGTCTTCATTCAGTATAAGACTTATTCCTTCTCTGTTTAGTCTTCATCTTTTCCTGTGTGACCAACACATTCTCTGTGGTATCCCGTACCATCATCGGTCCCATGAGTGCTGACTCCCATGGGTCAATCCAGCACAGCGGTGATCTATATGGTCGATCATACAATGCCTCAAATAGTGGCATACCTATATTGAACTGATAATATTTTTTGTATGCGAACTCCAATAAGGGAATGTGTTCCTCCCAACTGCTACCAAAATATATGACGCAAGGACACAACATGTCCTTGAGGGTATGGATGGTCCGCTCTATCTGAAAATCCATCTAAGGATGGAAGGTGATGCTCAACCGAAGGTGTGTCCTGAACTCCACCTACAACCCCTTCCATAGCCGGGAAGTAAAACATGAATCACGAACAGAGACAATCATAGATGGCATCCATTGAAGATGTAGAATCTCTTGCACATAGAGGCGTCCCAATCCCTCTACTGATCCCTTCTCTCTGATAGGTAGTAAGTGGGATGATAGGGTGTGTTGGTGAATGATCACCCAGAGAGAATCATGACCCCTATACGTGCATGGATGTCCTATCACAAAGTCCCTTGAAATACCATTTCACTTCCACACTGGCACCTCTAGTGGCTAAACTATGCCTACTGGAACCAGATGCTCTACCTTCACTTTCTGATAAGTGAGGCACTATGAGATAAACTCTTCCACTTATTTGTTCATTCATATCCACTACTACAGACACCAGAGGTCCTGGTACATGATCTACACTCATAGATGTATTGCTAGAGGGGTTGTATGTAACTCCCCCATAACTACCTCTCTATGTGCCACAGGTACCATTGTACGTCCATTGAACAGGATTACATTCTCCCCACCTTCAAAATTTTCATCAGTTTATTATCTTGTGGTTATCTGAGCATTTCGAGCCTTGCAGTCAGTGTCCCCAAGTTGCACCTCTCTGACACGCTGGAGGAGATGGGGAGTGACGGTCAGAGACTGAAGATAAGCTGCTCCATCTCGGTACACATTGGATATCTGGAAAGCATATAGCTACTCTGTCTCCTCACATAGTAATTGTATTCCAGTTCTCCTGCTGAGTGCATCTTCTACTATGTTCCCCATCCCAAGAGTATATACTATCTCAATGTTATAGTCATGGAGGAACCCTAACCAACATTGTTGTCTCCAGTTCTGGTCCATCTATGAGTAGATAAACCTGACACTATTTTGATCAGAGTAGACTGTGAAATGTTTGATCATAAAGTAATGTCACCATATCTTCATGGCGAATACCACTACTGCTAATTCCAGGTCATTGGTAACATAGTTCTTCTCATGTTGTATTTGCTGTCGAGAACCATACATGATCACTTCTCACTCCCGCATCAGGACAAATCAATTCCCACTCCCAGACGCTTCGCAGTAGACTACATACCCAATCCCTTCTCTGGTAACCTCCTGATGGGGGGATGCATTAGTCTCTGCCTCATCTTTTGGAAACTACAATGGCATCCATCCGAACACATGAAGGGTTTTCCATTATTAATTATAATTGATAAGGATGATGAAAATATGGAAGAGTAGGCACAAAACTCTGGTAGTAACCTGCCAACCCCAGGAAACTCGGCACTTACGTCACATTCTTTGGTGGCTTCTAATAAAACACATTGTCAACCATCATTGGATCCACCTAAACTCAATCCTCTTAGATGATGTGTCCTGGGAAGTGATCTTCATGGATCCATAACTGACACATAGAGCGCTTACCATAATGTTGGTACTCTCTGAATGTGTCTAGAACTATCTAGTGATGATAGGCATGATCCTCCTTCATCGCTGTGAATATCAATATTTCATCGATGAAGAATACTACAATGTGATCGAGGCATGGTTGGAAGATCCTATTCATGTGTCCCATAAACAAATATGGGGTGTTGGTCACCCACAATGTCATAACCATGAACTCATAGTGTCTATACCAACTTCTAAAGGACGCCTTATGCATATCCACATCTCATACCCTGAGCTGGTGATAGGAATATCTGCGGTCTATCGTTGAAAACCACAATGCTCCTTTCCACTTATCAAAGAGATAGTCAATCCTCATGAGTGGGTATTTTTTATTCACGGTAAAATGGTTTAGGAACCGATAGTCCACACAGTGTCTCAAACTCCCATCCACATTCTTGGCAGAAAAAATCGAGGCTACCCAAGGAGAACCACTGGGCCTAATGAACTCGTTGCTCTGCAAGTCCTCCAGCTGAACTCGCAGCTCTCGAAGACCTGAGGGAGAAATATGATATGCTGGTGTAGATATCGATGATGTCCCAGGGTAAAAGTCGATATAAAAGTCCACCACTCCAGGAGACGGTGGACCTAGAACCTAATTTGGGAATACATCTGCGTACTGGTCCACCACTACAAGATAGCTCGGACTATCAACATCAACCTCTATGAGGAAAATTCTATCCAACTAATGTGTTATCAGGTGCACCCTCCTCCAGGTAAGTCCATCCTATGCCAAAAAGGTTCCTTTCTCCCCATTGATGGAATGCCTAGTCCCATCCTTGTGGACCCACCTCACTTTGTTCCAAATACAATCGATCCGAGCATGGAATGTAAATAACCAATTAATACCCAATATAATGTCGTAAGGCCTTGATGCCACTACTAGAAGGTCCCAACCTATGCTCTCGCCTCCTAAGGAAATCTCACACTACCAGAACCAGTGTGTAATCATTGAATCCTCTCCCATATGAGTATCCTGCCTTAAGGATCTAGCCAACATCTCCACAAAAATCTCTATGATCAGAACGAGGGCTATGGCGGTAAAATAGTGACTCATACATGTGTCTAGAAGTACATATGATAAGGTGGAGTAGACACAGATCATACCTATAATAATCTCTAGAGAATTGTGGTCACAGGGCTTAGCTACCTGGAACTGTGCTCGTCCCTGTCCACCCACTCCCTATGGTCATGGTGGACCAACTGGTGGTGGCGACGGTAGAACCTTGTATCGCTGACCACCACCTATTGCACGACCAACCCCTCCTCCACATCCGTCTCCTTACTACGGACCTCCTGAATCTTATCTAAAACCCAACCCTGGCGGTCCTTCGACTGTATTCCAGCCGTCTGTACTGTGGGTCAGGTAGTCATGAGCCATGTGACCCTTCTCGACACACAAGTAACAATGTCTTCTCCTAGCCTATCCTGCTCTGTCACGAGAATCTTGCACAACCAACCTTGTATCATGCGGTTTTCCACCTATAGGTATATTCCTTTTGGACCTCTACATCCTCTGTCTGCTGGAAGTTTCCGATGAATCATCTATGTGACGTCCAATGGTGGGTCTCGTTGCTGTTAAATGCTCAGCAGGGAAGTTATCCACTAGGAGTTCTCTCTTTAACATCATGCCTTCCTCGAGATAATGATAGAAATCATTGAAGCTCTAATATCTTTTATGAGACAAAGGTCGATGATCCCTGACATAATTAATGGGTCCCACACCATGTTATTTGAGTAGCACGAGAGGTTGGTGAACCTCGCTGAATAATGAGCCATAGTCATGATGCCCTGCTTTCAGTGGAGAAGCTCTTGTATATTCATTGAGAGTAGGGTCATTGGGATGAACTTTGCCCTGAAAAGGCTCTCGATGTCCACCTAGATGAGAGTCACCTCGATGTGAACCTAGAGCATCAAGCTCCACCATCTACCTGCTGCTGCCTGAATAAGGCCAGCACAATGATCACCATGAGATCAGCTGGTGTCCCTACCAATTGAAAAACACTAACCACGGCCTCCAGCCAGTCCTCAACCACCTCTGGATCTGTATCCCCCCATATCCTCAGATGCCTCTAGCACTGAAACTTGTGAAATTCCCTTTATTGGCGTGCACCAACTTCTGATGGGGATTGTGGCCTCGGCTTCCCAATGGGTAGTGGTGCTGCTGGTACATCACCCTATGGTACAACTACCGTAAGGGGGCCTTGCACCAAAGCCTCATCACTCGGCGGGCTATAACCTTATACTCTACCTAGAACCTTGGAAGGCTATATGTGTGGAGGAATCCATATAAGTAACTAGTGCAACATGGTAATCAAGTTATACCTAGTGAGCTGACTAATGTGATTACAAAGAAATTTTTTCAAAAGCACACACGCTATTAGTTTTTTTGAGCTCTAAGTCAGAAATCAGAAGATAGGGTAATAGTGTGTGGATATGTCTTCCGCCGCACAGCCACTGGATTTCCCAAACTGATAACCACACCCATAACACATAACACAATTGCCGCATCAAAAATTAGATACCAAGTTCTTTGGTAGAACTGACTCCTATTATACCAATTTGACACAAACTATCCCCAGGGGCATGTGTCGTGACTACCCCAAGCCCACCTTTCATAGGCCAGGGGCTACAGACTAGCACTGGAAAGGCTTATCCCTAAAACTGGGAAGACATTTCCCTTTAACCTGTAAACTAAAACAAATAAATCCCACAACAAAACACCAGAATAATGAAATCTATATAGTAAACTAGGTGTGTATAGTAAGTAAAAAGGCCAGAATAAAAGTCCAACTGGAATGTACAAGTTAAACTGAAAACATCTCCAGTGAACACCCACCAAGGATCCTACCTAATGGGTAGGCACATCTCTTGAATGATCTTCACTATAGTATTCCTCGTCTAAGGTCTATCTTTGATCTTCCTCTAGTCCTGGTACACCCATCCTTGATCAATGATATCTATCTTCTACAAAAGACACGGTAAGCTGTGAGCATTACCCATGCAGGGGTGGAAAAACCATTACTCAGTACGGACCCCTAGACCCCAGAAGGTCTTCCAAAATCCACACAGGACAAACCACATAGCAATACCTCAATCTCAAAGCACAAAGCAATAGTCATCAACAATACATAGTTATATGCCAATACATTTACTCAATTCATCAATATATACTCATCTCACACATGAGGGAAGTATACCACAAAGGTAAAACCATGAAGGTAGATGTACCACATAGGTCACATGATGAAAAATGAAGTAACACATAGGTATCACCATGAAATTAAGTACCACAAATGAAAATTCCACACCGAATAATACCACGAAGGTATCACCACATAGAAGTGTACCACAAAGGTAAAGAAGCAGCTCAAATCATATATAACTTATATACAGAAGTGTCGATGATTTTTAGTATTGCTAGATCATCTTAATTCATCAAGAATATTTGTTGTTGACCCCCAAAGGATCAATGTTAACCCACCCAGGATCTGAAGCTGACCCCCCACGGGATCTGGAGATGACCCAAACATGATCTGAAGACTCCTCATATGCAGTCATCGACATGGTTCCCTCACTAAGCATGCTTGATTCCTAATGTTCCATTCTTCAAGCCATCGGTTGATACTTTAACTACCAAAAAGTCCTATGAAGAAATATCTTGATGATCTACCATGTCATGTGGAACCCAACCCGACAGACTTTGCATCAATTAAACGCCCATTTTTTATGTTATTAATGTTTCCGCCCCGAGGGCCCGATGGGATTCAGGTGTGATTAAACCCGGTGGTACTCCAAAATTATCAAAAAAATGAACGTGGATTATACAAAAAAGACCGTCTCGATTGAAATATCCATGTTCCATAGACGGATCGTCAATCAGAAAAATGGTTATCTAGATATGGTCAACAAGGCTTATCTTGGTCCAGATAGGCCCGGATCCAGTCTGACCTAATCGGACCTATCTAGGTCCGAACTGACCCGGTTCAGGTTGACCCGAACCGGTTCGGGCCAGGCCCAGATGGTCGAGGCCACGGTCCGGCCTGGGCCGCGAAGGGGGTGGCTCAGGCCGTTGGGTGCGACCAAACCCGCATTGGGAGCGACCCGCTGGGTGCAGCCCGCATGGATAGTGCGGTGCGCAGTGGCCAGGCTCTCCCTAGCCACTACCTATGGGGAGGAACCCCTTGTTTTATGAATGGTCCAAGAACCGTTCAGATAGTGCCTGCTGGTGCATGGGACCTGCGGGAGCGGTCCCGCTCGGTGGGACGCGAACGGCTATGTGTCGGTGGCCCTCTAAGTTCACCACCGCGACCTCCTACTCAACTGGCAGTGGGGACACACGCCACCCTAGCTCCACGTGGCCTGCTAGTTGCAGTCTACCCTTTGGGTTTGTCTCCTAATAGAAACTCTGGCCAGCTAGGTGTCAGCTTCCCTCTGGGTGCACCGCCTGCTGGAACTGCGGCTAGATGGTTGTCGGCTACCCTCCACTTCCACGGGTCACCGCAGCTTCTTTCTATGCCCAAAAAATATGACAACCACATATTCAATATCCTCGGGTTGAGATCTCTCCATTCATTAGTCTCGCTCAACAAAATATATTGTTTTTTTCGTGCTTAATTATTTTGTATTGAATAACACACGAAGAACGAGTGTACAAAAAAAGAGAAGATCATGGTATTTTAGTTGATCGATGTCCATGATTGTTTGGACAATGCCATTGATAATCAAAAATATGAAGAATCAAAAAATAATAATTATCATATTTCAAAATAAACACCCTACCTCAATTTTTTTTGGAGGTGGTGTGAGGTAGAAGATGAAGTCGATGAAGGGTACATCGTCATTCATCGCTCCCGCAACATGCTTCTGATTTTTGATTTGGAATCAATTCCTCATTCTTCATTCAGGGTTTTTCTTCATTGGAGGATGATCTATGAAATGCTCTCCCCATTTAATCCCTTTGCCTAAGATTCCCAACAATGAGGTGATGAGCCAATTTTAATTACAATTAGATAATTAATGTTTTCAAATCAATTAGGGGAATTACAACAGTTAATTCACAATAAAGAAGAGTTTGGGTGATCCCCACCACAAAGATTAAAAAATGACGTCTCAAGAAAGAGAAATAAAAATTTATTTATTTTATTTTATTCCCCCCATTAAAAAACAGAAAAACTAACTTCCACTCTCTGCATACAGTGGTCGAGTTGAAGGTCTCCTAAAGCGAATATCAGTTTTGTGAGTTAAATGATGGCCTCAGATTTTAATTACGGGAACTAGTTCAGAAGTTAACTAATTCCTCTCACGTGCTCGCTAAAAGTACCCAAAAAAGTTTAGAAATTAATTATGGGCCCACTGGGCCTCAAAATCACATGCTTGGAATTGTAACTAAATCATAACATTTACATATAATTAAAAAAAATTACATAGAAAATATGGGTCATTACATGTGCAACCTATGATTAAGTAAAAATATGTTGTTGTGTATTGAGTACGATTTGAGATATAGAATTACCTTTTAAGTAAAATTAATATTTAATTCACAAATATTAATTTATATGAAAATTTCATATTATTTATTAACCATTGATGTAACATTCTCCCCCTGGAAATTATATCCTATCAATTCAATTCACTTATCAAATAAGTGTGGCTAATTATCCCTCATTGAATATTTAGACACCTATAATCCCTCTATATCCATATGGTTTTTCCAAAAAACCATTACATGATGCATTACATTATTCTGTAACAGTTTTTTTCTCTTGTCAAGAATCTGTACTAGTTTTTCCTCATAAGTAATATTCACTTCAAATTGAACTACCTCTAGAATCAAAACATGAGAAGGATTCAGAATATTATTTCTCGTCATTAACGAATGAAAATTATTGTGTACATGGGATAAAAATGGATGTAAATCCACTCTGTAAGAAACTGATATAGGTTTATCCAGAATTTCATGAGTCCAATGAACCTCAGACTCATCTATCCTTTTTTCTAGAAATAATCACACATTTCCCTGGATGAACTTTGAGAAAGTCATGATCACCTACCTCAAAAGATAATATCTTCCTCCGTTTATCCATATAACATTTCATCCTCCGCTGAGCTATTGTAAATTGCTTCAAAATAATATAAATATTTTTTTGCTATCTGTACTTCTAATTTTTTTCCCATCGATTTCCTTTCACCTACTTCATCCCAAAAATATGGATTTTTACACCTTATTTCATATAATGACTCAAATGGTACCATCTGTATACAGTAATTAAATCTATTATTACATGAATACTCCATCAATGAAAAATGTTGTTCAATACTACCTGGGTAATCTAATGAACAAGAACATGTCATATCTTCCATGGACAGAATTGTTCATTCTAAATGTCCATATGATTGAGGATGAAAGGTAGTAATAAAATTTAATTCAGTTCCAAATTACTTTTAAAGGCCCTTCCAAATGATAGTATTGAACCTGAGATCACTATCAGATACAATGCAGAGGGGAACTTCATGTAACATAACTATATCATTAATATAGAATCCAGAATGTCGATATAGAGACAGATTATATCAATTTTGAATAAAATGAGAATATTTAGTCAATAAATAAAAAAACATATTTCATTTTTACCGTGAGAAGTCATTAGTAGCCTTACTATGAAATCCATGGACAAATGTTACCATTTCCACTTATCAATGGAAACAGTTGAAGAATCCCATTAGTTATTTACTAATCTTCTTTAAGATGTTGAAAAGTTAAATACTTCAATGTGAATTCATTAATATCTCTTTTCATTCCATTCAACCAGTAATACTCTGAACAATATCTTATCATTTTAGTACATCCAGGATTAACTAAAAACAGATAACTATGAACTTATCATAATAACTCATTCATCAAAAATGAATCACAATTCACAAATAAATTCTTTCCAATCCTCAAAACACAATATTTAAAAATATTAAATTTAGGTAACTTACCCTTCTGAACCAATTCTTCCTTTTTTTCTATGACACATTGTCTTCTTTATGTGTTTTCTTTATTATATCTACTATAGATGACATCACTGCTACAAGAAACAAAATGTGGGAATTCCCTACAAAAAGAACATCCAATCCAAAATTCATCAAATCAAAAACCAAAGGATCTTTTTCTAAACATAGAATAGTTAAAGATGTATTATTCTTTCGACTAAAAACATCATCTCCGTTATTTTCCTTTCTTGTATGGTAGTGGATCGTGCAATCCTAATCCTTGATTATTTCAAACCCTCTCCTTTATAACATTTTTAATTCATACTGAGTGAATATATACTTTAAACATTGGTGATATGTATATATTTCACAATTTTTGCCATAAAAATGATGCCTCTATATTTTTAATACAAAAAAACAGTACCTAATTCAAAATCATGCTTAGGGTAATTTAACTCTCGAGGATTCAACTAACGTGAATGATAAGCAATTACTAGTTCATTATGTATAAGGATAAAACAATGTCCTTTCAACGAAGCATCACTATAGATAAAAATTTCTCCATTTCTAGAAGGCAGTTCCAAAACCGAAGCATTCACTAATCATATTCTCAATGCATGAAAACATTCATCACATTATTTTTCCCAATAAAACATAAAAAAAATATCGAGTTAAATTAGTCAGTGGCCTAGATAACAATGAAAACATTTCAACAATCCTTTGGAAATATCCGGCCAAACAATGAAAAATATGGATATATGTTATATTTGTGGGTCTTGTACATCTTTTAACAACTTTTGTATTAGTATGATCAATAGTTAGGTCATATTTAGAAACAATGTTACCATGGAATGAAATTTTTTGTTACCAAAAGACAAACTTACTGAATTTCCCTTACATTTTCATTTCATTTGATGTTTTCATGACAACCCTTAAATTACATTATTGTTCCTCTTTACATTTGGAATATTCCAAAATGTTATCAATAACAAAATAACAAACTTATACAAGAAATCATTGGAAATTATATTCGTATGATACATGAATATAGGTGGTGAGAAAATAATCCCAAAATGAATAACTACACATTCATAACAGACATATCTCATATGAAATATGGACTTAGGAATTTCTTCTTCCTTTACTTCCATCTTATGGAACACAGAACCCAATTCAATCATCAAAAAATACTGTGTTCCCTATAGAAGATCAATCAAATAATCGCTATGATGAAAATGATACTTGTTCTTAACAATTATCTTATTCAAGGATCTATAATAAATGCAATGTATCATTGAAAAATATTTCTTTTTAACAAACTAGACAAGATCACCCCATAAAAATGTTTAGGGTCAAATGATACCTTTATCCACTAACTCCTGTAATTTCTTTATAAACACTAAATGTTATATTTGAGCTATTCGAAATGGGGGTTTTGAAATTGTCTTAGCATTATGAACTAAGTGAAAGTCAAATTAATCATCCCAATCAAGTATTATACCATTCAACAAATAAGGAAAAACATCAAGATACTCATTTACCACTGGCAGATCATTAATCTAAGCTGTTTATATGTTTTAAACAATATTTGAACCATAACAATCGTTTCCATAATTTACTAGTTTCTTAGATACATGATATATTATCAAAAGTGAGGATTCATTCTTGTACACTGAATGAAGTTCTTTCAGAATGGAAATATCATTATCTCTGTTGTCAATCATAGCATGATAAATGGAAATCCAATCCATACTGAGAAAATATGAAACTCTACTAGAGGCAAAACAATAAGTTTTGTAGGGTGATTAATTACACACACTTTGAAATTAAAGTTCTTATAATTTCCTTTTATCTACACATTTCCTCTTGGATTCTTTACCATAAATTTAGGATTCAAATATTGAAATGCAATTACAAATTTACTTGAAAATTTTTCTAAAATGAAAGAATGTGTAGACAATAAATCAAACAACACTTTTGAATAATATGAATAATAAAAATATGTACCTGATTCTACTTCATTAGATGGAACATTATCTCTTGAAGTTATTGCAATGGATTTCACAACCCCTTTCGTTTTGTAGTCCGGATGATTTCTATAAGTTGAATTATTTGTTGGAAACTCATTTTCAATAATGACCTATTTCATTGCACTTAAAAAATTTACTATTATAAATGATATTTTTTATTACCATTATGATGTCCTTTTTAGTGAAATTATGATCCTTATTTCCGATTTTAAAACAACATCAAGACTTACAATAATTGGAAAGGCATTCCCAAGTGTAATTTTTACCACAATTTTATAAAACAGTAAATGCAACATTCTTACAATCAAACGTTTTTGAAGATTTATTACCATTCATGTGACACCTCGACCTCTTATTCATTTTTTTCAAATAACACATGATCATCCGAAAACTCCACCTTAACCTACTCCGTACATCAAACAACGTTTTCATAACATTCTAAATAATGTGAAGATAAATACCTTCAATAACTTGGATTTAATCCTGAGTAAAAATGTTTGATTTTTCAATCAAGATATCGTAGGAAATTTGGATCATACCTAGTCAGTTGAGTTAGTTTTACTTCGTAAGTAGCCACTGAGTCATATCTCTTCATCAATTAGACGAATTGTTTTCCATCCTATGTCAAGACGCCTTAGGAAAATATTTCTCATGACACATTCCTAGGATTTCATCCCAATCATGAACATGAATCTCCTCTGTATCCCAAATATTTTTTACCATCATCCATCACTGATTAAATTCACCATAAAAACATTAAATAGAAATACTAACATTTTAATATACTGAAAACCCCATGACATCGAAAATCTTTTCCAGTTCATTAATACACCCTTTATATAACACAGGGTAAAATGATCTACTAAATTATGAGGTATGTTACCTCATGAAATTTCCCTCTATTTACATGTTCCTTTCTGGTTGATCTGGATAATCTCATATATGGATACCACAATTATTTATATCCTGATTCAATTGGGCCATCACTACAAAAAACAGTTCAGTTCTGATTCCGGCCATCACATGATTCTATTTGGAAGGTTGTTTTCTTCTTGATGTTCTACCATCATAGCTACCATGATTCCTCTTTGGATAATAATTCCGACACATAAATATTTTATGTGAAGCAACATGGTAATCTTAAACTTTGATATCAATTCAATATTAACATAAATTAATTTATGTATTTTAATTTTACAATATCCTAACTCCAAATGTTTTTTCATCCAACCATTGACACCAAATATAAGGCCCAAATATTTAAACGTTACTTAATCTTGGGTGAAATCAATAATTAACATTGAGTAACATTTCTGGATTAATGTTTTATAGAAATATGCTTTATATTACATTTCATCTTAAATATTACAATTTATTCACTTCTACTCTAATATTTTTTTTCACAAAAATTAAACTCCTTAAATAAAAAAAATTGTTTTCGGGATATAAATATTCTGAATTATTCCTTTTTAATACCCTTCTCATTAAGGGTTATAATACAAATAAATAAAAGAATTTTCCAACAATTCAGAAAAATCAATGATATCATACTTTTCACTCATGCTAAAAAATCTCTTTTACATACATCATGAAATCATAAGATTTATGAATAGATTTTAGAAATCATAAATAAAAAAGTAACATGTGTCATCCAAAACATACATACATTTTAGCTTTTACTACTACAAAGGGTGTTACGTTTTGAATAACTATCATATTATATTCCCTAAATCTCTTTGGAGAAACATTTACATTTACCTCTGTCCTGTTACTAAGTTTATTGGAGAGATATCTCGGGCTCACCCACCTCATTGTGTCATGGAACCACACTTATTTGTAAAAAATTCCCATGAACCATAACATAATCATAAAACATTAAACTATTATAAAAGAAAGATAATATTTCACATTCCAATCAAAGAAAATCATTTCAATATATTAAAATAATCAAAATTTTCTCAAAACCATTTTCTATAACAATGTACTCAACATGGGTATGTCGTATTTATTATCTTTTTGAAAAAATTATTTCTTGATAAGAAAGAAAAATATCAAATAATTATTACGGCAGAGGAAAGGTCATTATCACCGCATACATTAAAAATAAATATTCTATTTCACATTTAGTTAAAATCAATGTAGAAAAAATATTCCATCTGAAATAAATTAAAATTTAAAGGTCCTTTGACACTGTATAAAACACTATTGAGAATACATAATAATATACCACGATGAATGGAGATTGAGATGAAGTCCCTTATGATAATTCAACATTCTATCATGGTTACATTAAAAATTAGAAAAATGAGTTGATCGAAGAGAAAATGGTGTCTCATCACATGGAAAAAAATTAATAGATATATGGATTTATATTAACATATCACAACATAATAAAACTGATATTAAAAAACATATCATAAAATATTATTTCACTAAAATAGGAGGGTGAAAGGTTCCCTTTCCTTGAGCCTGACTCGTCACTTATGTTCCTTATTATTCCTGGATAATAAACATAAGTTAATTTATACTTTATTCATAACCATTTTAATGTTTCTAATTTATTTTATATCAGTTATTACCATGTTATTAACATTACATAATTATTTATGTTAATATTGGTGGTTTTGTCGATATTCGAAACTTGAGTAAAAAAATTAATTTGTAATAATTAAATATTTTCCATGTGGTCAATAGTCCATTATCACCAAAATTATATTCACAATTTACATATCATATATATCATACATTTCAAGTATATATATATATGTATTTATAATAGTACATAATATTTGGTATAAGAAAATGAAATGCACCGTTCATGGACACGGTAAGCCGTACGTACACATGAACACTACATTCATTTCTTATTCATATTTAATGACCAAAAAATTAATGATACATAAGTATATTATAATTATAGTATAATATATTTGATTTATATGTTATATAATTTAATTAACACCATCCTTTATAGTTTCCCTATATGGAATGCATGAGTCATATAACATTGAGAGGGAGGTAGTCCGCACTTTTGCAAATGAAATTATCGTATTTACCAATTATGAAAACCATATTGTTATGACATAAATGAAAAAATAGAAGTATTGAGAAATATAAGTATAATATATATCTTATATAAATCTAGTTCCATCATAATTTCAAACACGACAAGTGGTAGGGAGAAATCGAACAATCATCATTTCGTAAGGCAGTAGTTCACCTTACACAAAATTGGTATGTTCGTATCCATTAGATGAAGGTGTGGGTATGTGTAGTTAGAATAATTATTAGATAAAAATAATATTATATTGAGGATACTGGTCTTGTTACCTATTCAATGAATAATAATATAACAGGGAGTTAAGGTGTGAAATAATGGAATGGATCCATAGAGAAGACGATACCTCTTAAATTGTGTAACTCCTGTTGATTTGAGCCAAAAGGAAGTATTGAATTTCTTTATGAATATGTAAACTCTTATATGAATAATATATGGATCTTGGGATATTATTTGGGTAGGTTTTTGATGATCCATAGGGTTGGTGAGGTTTAAATAAATGGGTAAGGTTGATTCCCTTTTATAAGACGGTAGATGGGCACTTTAGGAAAGTTTGAAAGTATAATATTTTTTAATTTTTTTTGGTTTTAAAATGGTTTCAAAGACATTTATTTCAAATATAATATGGTGTTACGTCGAAAAACAATTATACAATATCTTTTAGAGAAGTTTAGGTCTGAAATTTAACATTATCTCTTAGCATTAACCATTAGTTAACTTATTGGACACCTACCACGTCTTCTTCTATATTCATTATATATGGTTAATAAATTTACTATAAAATTCAAATAGAAACTAAATTGGTTAATTAATTATATGTTCAACCTTATCTTACTAATTTGGCATAATCATAGATGTTTATGACTACAATATCAATTAATAAAATATAATTTGTTTTAAAAAATAAAATATTTTAATTTATATACTATTCATATCATGAAATTTATAAAATCAATAAAAATATGATTCTCGAAAATAAAAATCATTATTTCAAATATAACAAGTCATAATTATACCTAAAATTCGTGTATTCCATAAAATGTTTAAAATAATGTTATTTCAATAGTTATAATATCATTTATCTAAATCATTCATCAATAAGGTAGTCACTACATCCTCACTGTGCCATATATAAATTTATTTATTTGATATTTAAAATATATAAATAAAATCACATGATTTATGATTTTGTTTTATCTTTCTAATGAATATTTATAGTCTACCTGATCAGATTTATAAGCCCCTTTAATAATTATTTTATGAAGAGATTCATGTTTAGAATATATTTTCCTTAACATTAAATTAAAAGTAATTAAATGCCATTTTCACAAAAAAGTGGCTCAACGGAGTAATAAACTAGACCAAAGAGTAACCAGGTTCGGAAATATATCATTCAATAGTGTTAGGACATGTGTTATGGTAATTAAATATTTTTTAATTTTAATTTTTACGCTTATTGACTAGATGTACCATTTAGCAATGGTAAATAAAATATTTTCTGAAGCTATTATTCATAAGGCGGAAAAATAAAAGATACATATTAAAAACTATCGACCTTATGATTGCAAATATGTACTCCATTTTTCCAAAATCAAAATAATGAATTTTTGGAAATCAATTTAAAATTAAATCTCGTTGTCATAACCAAAAAACATCTTTTTAAGAAGAAAAAACTACAAAAATATTCACATGCATTTATGTTCAATTTCAAATTAAAATTACCTCCAATGACCATAATTGGATTAAATGATAAAATTATAGTCCAATTACTCTTTCAAACCATGAAAAATACAATGTAACTATATATATCAATTAGATTAAAATACAGTTTTGACTGGAAGTGCAATATTATTTATAACTCATTAAAAAATAAACTTTATCAAGAAAAATTCCAAAAATATACCCAAAGCAAAATTTTATGTCTCTATAATAAATATTATGTTTAGCTTATTCAATAAAAAATATAAAATTCAACAAAATATATTTAAAAAGGGCTCTCTATCAAAAGTTCGGAAAACTACCATTTAATAATATTAGAGTTTTTATTGTTAAAATAATATTCATTCTCTTTTTAAGCCTCTAAAATTTGTTTCATAAATGTAAATACTTTTAAAAAAAATTAATAATAATATTTTATTGAGTTTTTTTCATTTATAACAATATAACGTCTAAGTGTTAACTACCATTTAAAATAATAATATTATTTTATTATTTTTCTGTATAACTCAATGTTGTGTGCAACGTAAGATATTGGAGCAATTTGTTGTTGTCTATTGAGTACGCTATCAGAAATAGCATCCCATTATTATAAATTTAATTTTTTATTTAGAATAATTAGTAAATATGAAAATTTCATATTTTTTATTTACCTAGTATGATACACAACTGAACCTAGAGGTCTAATCCACTTCTATCCATAGTGATGGTGTAAAATAAAATCATCTATGAAATCTTTCTTTAATAGATTAGGTGGAAGGGGTTTATAATGTCTCTCCTATTGGCCTCGCTCACCCTAATAGTGATGGATAATCCCATGAGATTGTATATTCATCTAAAAATCCCTCCACATACTCAGTGATGGGGGACGATGTGAATGGCCTAAGAAACTATCCACCCATATTTGAGAAAGGTTTCTCTAACAACAACAATGAGATCAGATAGATAATTATGTGAATATAATAATACCTGTGTCCGGCCCTGCTTATTTCCACCATTACATTCGAATATAAATTTATGTAATTTACATTTCTGAATCAGCACTATTGTGTGTTTTGTTGAAAATAGATAGAAATACCTTGAATGAAATCTTATGTGCACAAAAAAATGTTTAGATCACCCAAGGTGCATCAAGGCTTCAACCAGGAATCTATGAAAATTCACCCCACACAATCCACTAATCTATAAGTAGATGTTGAGAAGTGGATTAGAGGAATATTTTTCCATGAACATCAATTCCCAATATTTTTCCCATTATCATCACAAAAAATAAATATAATGTGAACATTATGTTCTTCATTGATTTATGAGAACTTACCCATCATTACCCAAAGTAGGACTTCCCATGATAAATCCAACAACTCTTGATCGATGAAACTGCTGGAATCCAATAATGATCCTTCATGGATGGGTACTCAAGGTACAATCATAAAAATATGGTTCTCATATACGAAGAAGCCACCCCCTTCAATGTTTATTAGGGGATTATCTGCAATCAGGTCATGACCCTAGGGATAAAGAACACGGGTGCTACATATGGTTTTCCAAATATTTATAGGTTCCCTGACACATCATGTTTACGTGAAGTTAATCTATAAAATTTTGTGTTGATTACATGATGGTATGCTGAAAATGTTCATCTGGGATACATTACATTAAACTATATACGATATTCATATCCACATTATGCTAAATGATATGACAATATCCTAGACGGAATAAATTAAACTACAAGGAATATTTTTTCCTTACATCATGAAGATAAACTGAATGGTCCCCTGGTATCCATCTTTATTCAGATCGGGTGACCTACATCATTTCTACATGGTGTTAAAATAAAATTTTCATCAATAACAATGTCTTTCTTTAATCAATCCATCACATGATACATAGTGAATTATGAACCATTATTTTTGGGCCCAACTGTATTGATTTTTCACATCGGGTGACCCATATCCTTACCGCAAGACATGAAACTACACATATCCAAGACATATATTTTCTATCATAATAGGTGATCAATTCCCCTAAAAAAATATGTTAACCTCAAAATATGATGTCCTTTCTACCTGGAATTAAACTCCATGGGTTTTCTAGAACAATGTATGACTTGATTCTAACTTATAATGAGATATGTAGGGACACCTGGATCCAAAAACCTAATCTATCAACCATTTGATACAAAATTCCCCTATCCATTCTATAGTTTTCACTATATTTTAAGACAATCCTCTATATGTTCCTTGTTTATAAAACCAATAATATCTCCCATAATCATAGTATTTTGGGCGAGGGGTTCCATTTACAATCATATTATATCATATATTGATAGGCTCATCATGGTCCATAATTAAATTAAATAGATTGAATTATATTATTCTTAGATACACGAGGTAATAATGCCTGGTTAATATCCCATTCAAGACATAAAACTACACAATACCATGTACCTCCCCTAATAGGATCACTATTGATTGTTTTGGTCTTCTACCACACCTCCATTCAATAACTATGTTTGAATTTGTTACTAATAGAACATGTTACGTATAGATTCCAGCACCATCAAACCTGGGAACATTCACAAAATATAAAAAATACACCTTCTCTGCATATAGGCCAAACTCATGTAAAAACATTTTACCTTGATACCTACTTATGGATTGATTCCTATTACTATAGGGTGTGTATAGATTACAATATATCTTTATTTGGGTCCCCCTTTTCATGTTGGGAATACCATGTCGTTACCACGTGATGTCAAACTACATTGTTCCTCAAAAACTACATTTGGTTTGATTTGTGTCATCCCACGATATGTTGAGATTCTTCGATATTAAATCTAAGGAATAGCTAAAATAATCTTCAGAAAGGAGGTCCACCGCTATGTATGGGTAAGACATGCATAGTGTTTCTCCCATGCATGAACATTGGCTGACTTTATTCTTATCCTTATAGGATACATAGAGACACTTGAATTTATAACTCTAGGTCCATGCATAATAAAAAAATGTTAAAATTACCACTATCTACAAATGGATTATACATACATAGGGAGAATTTTTATGAATTTCTTGTTGTTTGACTCACATGACAGTAGGATATGTACCGACAGCAAAAATATTATTCATAGGCCTAACCACAACATTTCAATTTCCTTTTATGTACCCACATCCATACAACATGAAATTAATCAAAATGGACTTTTACTAACTATACATGTATTAATTTATACCATTGTATGGAACATAGTGCTATATGAATATCAAATACTAGGCTTAGTTATAATAACCAATAAAATAAATTCTCCCCAAATACGGATTTTAACAACTGTAAAAAAGAGCTTTAACAGTGCTACAAAAGCGCTATTAACGCTGGCGAAGATAGGGGGTTCCCTTTATCAGTGCTCCAAAAAGGTTCTTTTAAAATACCCCTTTTATCAGTGCTTTTTTAGCACTGATAAAATTAAATTAAATTAATAAAATAAAATAAATACTGCCAATGTCGGGGGGGGGGGGGCTTTTAACAGTGCTTAAACCCCCCCTTTATTAGCACTTTATAGCACCTCCAGTGCCCGCACACACTGCCTACACCCTTTATCATTACTAGCCCTTCTAAATAACCAATGTGCACGCTCCCCTACCTCCACCTGGATTTGATCTCGACACCTCCCCATTGTGCACCTAAAGCCTTTGCCACTCCACTATATTTATTTATTCTCTTATTTATGATATATCTATTTATATATATATATATATATATTTATTTCTATAGTAATATATATTTTTATTAATATATATATTTATAGATATATTAATATATATATTTATATAGTTATATTAAAATATATAGAGTTATATTAATATATATATTTTTTTATTAAACTATAGTTATATAAATATTCATATATCGGTATTTTAAATAAAATGGATATTAGTTATTATTTAGATAAAGCTAATATATTTTATATGTAAATTTGTTTAATTATTTATTTAAAAAATGTAATTTGTAGGTGTGGATATCTAAAAAATATGTACATATAGTTATATATTTGATTATAAATAGTAGTGAATTATAAAAAACGATAAAATTTCAAAGAAATAATATCAGTATAAATGTAATACCTTGGAATAAATTCAGTACCCACCAAAAAAATCCAATAATACCCCCTTAAAGGAGGCTGAAAATCCACAAAATGTTAATAAATCAGGGTACACAGACTAAAAACTTAGTTTTGGAGGACCTATGGGCCCCTTTTGGCATCAAAAAATCCTTGACCGGGGTTCCTCCAATCATAAACATGTAGAAATCATCACAAGATTCTATTTGATATGCGGTTGAGCTCAAACAGACACCCGTATCAAAAGTTATGGAATTTTGATGTTTGAGTTGCATTTTCAACATATTTTGTTTCTTTTTTTAATTTTTATAGTTTTCACATTGTTTTTAAATGACTATTAATCCACAATAATTAGCAAATTATTAATTAAAACTAGTTTTTTTTAATCTTTTTAAAATCCATTTTCAGTAAATATCTTATATATATAGTATAATAAGTGTAAATATATATTTATACTAATCTAAAATATAATTAAAAATTATATATTATATTTATAACCAAATATATATATTGATATATTGATATATTGATATAATAATTTTTATTAAATTTTTTTTGAAGTCAAACCCATTATCAGCAATTTTAACAGTGCTTGAGCCCCCCTTTATCAGTTCTTTTCTAGCACCTCCAGTGCCCGCTCACACTGCCTACACCCTTTATCACTACTATCCCATCTTAATAACCAATGTGCACGCTCTCCTACCTCCACCGGTTTGATCTTGACACCTCCCCCTTGTGCACCTAAATCGTATGCCACTCCACTATATTTATTTATTCTCTAATTTATGATATATCTATATATATATATATATATATTTCTATAGTAATATATATTTTTATTAATATATTTACTTATAGATATATTAATATATATATTTATATAGATATAATAAAATATATAGAGTTATATTAATATATATATATTTTTATTAATATATAGTTATATAAATATTCATATATTGGTATTTTGAATAAAATGGATATTAGTTATTATTTAGATAAAGCTAATATATTTTATATGTAAATTTGATTAATTATTTATTTAAAAAATGTAATTTGTAGGTGTGGATATTTAAAAAATATGTACATATAGTTATATATTTGATTAGAAATAGTAGTGAATTATAAAAAACGATAAAATTTCAAAGACATAATATCAGTATAAATGTAATACCTTGGAATAAATTCAGTACCCACAAACAAAATCCAATAATACCCCCTTAAATGAGGCTGAAAATCCACATAATGTTAATATATCAGGGTACACAGACTAAAAACTCAATTTTGGAGTACCTATGGGCCCCTTTTGGCATCAAAAAATCCTTGACCGGGGTTCCCCCAATCATAAACATGTAGAACTTGTCGTAAGATTCTATTTGATATGCAGTTGAGCTCAAACAGACATCAGTATCAAAAGTTATGGAAGTTTGATGTTTGAGTTGCATTTTCAACATATTTTGTTTCTTTTTTTTTTAATTTTTATAGTCTTCACATTGTTTTTAAATGTTTATTACTCCACACTAATTAGCAAATTATTATTTACAAATATTTTTTTAAATCTTTTTATAATCCATTTTCAGTAAATATCTTATATATATAGTATAATAAGTGTAAATATATATTTATACAAATCTAAAATATATTTAAAAATTATATATTATATTTATAACAAAATATATATATTGATATATTGATATATTGATATATTAATTTTTATTAATTTTTTTTTGAAGTCAAACCCATTATCTGCTATTTTAAAAAAAGTGGTGATAAAGGATCTCCCTTTATCTGCACGACTAAAAAAAGAACTGATAAAGGGCTACATTTATCATCATTTTCTTAGCATTGATAAAGTTACACTTTATCAGTTCTTTTTTTAATGCTGATAAGGGTACCCCCCTTTATCAGTGCTTTTTCATTAGAGCTGATAAAGGGGTGGCGCTGGCATTGCCATGTTTTGTGGTAGTGAAGTTGGATCCGCATATGGCCTTCTTTCATGTGTATTACGAATTACACAAATTTTCACATCTATACTAATGTACATAATATATTCTGATAAACTACATGATAGATAAACTTACCACATTATGTTAAACTACTATGTATATGTCCTTACTTATTGACATTAAACTGCACATAACATTTCCTCCTCACATGGAAATAAACTTTATAGAACACATCCTTACAGCAAGAAGCTATACTACAATGTTGAAAATACAAACTTACTAAATAAAGATAAATTTTTTAGACCATCACCCATCATTATACTTTTTTCAATGGATCATTGGAACCATAACCGAGTCAAATAGACTACAAAGTTATTCATCCATCTTTTAAAAATCCTCAATCAAGTAAACAAACCTCATGACTCAAGTCCATTAGGTTTTCAATAATTGTACAAGGCCCCTATTAAGGATAATAGGCATTAAGGGACCCTTTTAAAGAATATACATGTCTGAATATGGATCATGAATGTTTTCCAATTTTCATCAACTAAATATATCACTCAGAAAAATGACTATCCAATTCTCATGCGCCCAAAAATCACTACTAAAGAACTCAAAACTTATGTGTGTCTAAACTTTTCCTAATATGACTGTCAGACATGATTTCGAAACTTGGAACATGATTTACAAGGTGTTAATCTCCTGCTCAGAAGGATGATGGAGTAATAATAATCTTATTTATCCAAATTAGGCTCTGGTGTATCATCCCTCATATGGTCCATGTGCATCATGACCATAAACTACCATCACATTTGTAAAAACTGTAAAACCTGAGAAGATACCCTATATTGGTCCAAATAAGAATACCATTAACTGAAAGTGAATCTCACAAAAAACATATCATGATAAAAATCATTAATGTAAAGCATAATAAAAACTGATTTATTTTCTCACTACACTCTTTATCTATAGTGTTTATGAAAACATAAGGTTGAAAATAAATTGGGAACAATGCTCATTCTCCATACATTATAATCTAACAAAAATCTAAACCTTACTCGATGGAACCCCTGGTTCAGTAAAATGTTTGAGTAATGATTTTTCAAATCTTCGTTCCTCGAGAATAGGTTTTCTAGGTAGTGAAACATGTTTTAGGGTTCTCAATCCATTCTAGGATATTAGCTTTTCCTTGAATCACTCTTAATGAATAGATGTGTCATGTGGAGTTGACAGCAAATCATAGACCATTGTAATGAAAAGAGATCTCTCCGCATAGACACGGTATTGATGTAGAAGGGCATAGAACCACCAACCAGAGTTACCATGGCCCTGTAAATGGGAAATTATAATTAATGTGATCATGATGTAACCATGGAGGAACCCAACAACTCAGGTAGTTTTGGATAATTGATGATATTATTGTCCCATACCATTACTCTTCGCCAAATCATTTTCACCATGATTTAAAATATCTATACAAAACTATTCTATAAGATTAGTCACATTAAGCACTACGTCATAGGGTTTTTTTACCATTCTCATGGCTGGAATTATATTCTCCATTATCAATCCTTTTGGGTCCCACACCTCATGATTTAAAACCATAAGACATAGGTATAAGGATTCAATAAAGAGATTAACATTCCTAGGGTTCGAAAACCATTCCTAGATAGCTATCCTCCATAACCAACTTCATTATTTGAATGTTTGATTCTTCGATAATATTTTTCAAACATTGGATAAGAAAAATGATCTCATTGTTTGACAATGCTACTAATACACAAGAGTTTATACCCACTAACTAGAGACTATGTGGCCCGATATATAAGTTTTTCCAGTCATTGTGTTCCCTGGATATGTCATGGTAGAACATGCTATCTTAGAGTGTTACAAGACATAATCAGTATGTCATCCCCATTCCATAATCACAAACACCATATTTTGGGTTATGGTTTATACCACCCATATTTCAACAATCTTGGCGGACATAGCAACCCAATTATTTTTCCCCCAACAGATATTACCTCTATAAATCATTCATATCCTATAAGAAAGATACCTAGATTCAAGATACCCTTTTCATGAATATGTATGTATGAATGTGTCTTGGGTGTATGAAACTTTTTTTGGAAACTGAATTTTTTTTTTAAAAAAATGATTTCTAATCCGTGTGAGGGTCAGCAAACCACATTAGAGCTCAACACCACAAAATGTTTTGGTTGACTCCTGACATGTCTTCACCATATTCCATGATAAATAAATTTCATTTCCATGATAAAAAACCCTAAACTAAAAAAATAAGGTTCAATCCAAAAGACACTAAAATAAAGAATCATAATGTCATATAAAGAATACACTAAACAAATGTAGGAGAAGGTATGAGCTAGAATACCATAAAGTAAAGAATCATTATATCTGAGTTAAAATAATCTAAATTGAAGCAATATATAGTCCTACATAAAATACCACAACAATTAAATATCAGATCCAAGCTAAAAACCCACACACTAATGTAACATCAGGACCATGAAAATAGATGATAAACAAATGAAACATTAGGTCTAAGGTAGAATATATTAAACTAATGTATCATCAGGCCCGATCTAAAATTCTCTAACATAATGAAACATTGGTCCAAGATAAAATTATTAGAACTAATAATATATCATACACAAAATAAAATACCCTAACATAAAAAGATATATTCTCTATTCTAAATGATACTAAACAAATGACATATCATGTCGGAGAAAATAGACCCTAATGAAAATAAATATCATTTCTGAGAGAAAATAACATAAAATACCACAAAATAATGGTTTGACCTGCAAAAATGGAAGAGCATGCATGGAACATCACATTTCCATGGAAACAAATTGTACATTCACCCATCATATCATCATAGAAATAAGTAGAGCACCCTACATCAGGGAAACATATCCTACTTATGAATCCCTTCTTTGAAATATGCGATCCTAATATATAAAGAATATGAATAAAAATTAGTAATCTCATGTTAGTGGGAATTCATGATAACTTCAAGAGAGTAATTTATTATTAATTAAATATTTAGTCCCTTACATTCTGATTTACAATTTATTATGAAAAGGATGGGTATCATTCATGATCCATTCGACATCTATTTAAAGAGAAGACTAATTGGACTGGAACCCCCTATTTATAATGCCTGAAATCCATCAGTAAAAAACTCCAGACATATCCTATCATGTGGTTAAAATTAAAATCCTTCTATATGATCAAATATTTAGAAATTTCATATATTTTTACTTTATATATATACACTTTTATTTTGAAATAATATAAAACTAATTGGGGAATTTGATGATTCTCATAATCACACCTGACTAACTTTTGTGGGAATGGATTAAAGTGATGGGTGGTTAGATGATTATAATGCATACATATGTGATAGTGATTCATCATTTTCATATCATGTTATGGATATTCTACATCATTTTTCATCTTATATAACCTTGTAGTATTAATGTTTCGTCTTTCCCCACATTCATGAATTGTATACAGCATGATAGCAGGACCTTAAATATATGTGCTTCCCCATGTAACTTTTTTTCATTTGAAGATTACCATTTGAGGTGAGGTCATATGGAGACCCCACACATGATATTATATATTGTGAAGAAGAAACATCATTTTCTTGACATAAAATTATGCGATCATAGATGCACCACTCCTTGTTTGGGTGCACACTACAACAACCATGCCAACCACTCTATGGATAAGAGACTATTTTTAGAAAGATGATTTGTGGGGATTATTCCATATATAGATTCATAAGTTTTCAATTATTTTAATATGACATACAATCTGATATAAATAACAACATATGAGGAATATGATAAAAATAAATTCACTAATGGGGTCATCTTTAGAATCACATTCTTCGACCTATAGAACAACTAGGGGGTTGGACTCATCCTTCATATCTCATCTTCCAGAAATTTCCATAACATAGAGAAACTATGCATGATTTGATATAATAATATGAGTAATAAAACCATAATTATAAATTACTGTTCTATATGTCCCATACAAAAACTATTTTTTCATAGTGTGTCGTTCATATGAAGCGATGCAATAAGAATATGAAGCCACAATCATTTCCATGTTCTATGGTATGCTATATATTGGTGTAATCATGTGTCGGGGAAGAACCATTCATAATGAACATTATGTGGATGATAGAAATAACCAAAAGAAGGATATCATTGGGGTCTGCTTCCCCTGTATCATCCTGCAATAACCATACATGAAACACAACTCTATAGATCATGGGGATACCAATCATTATAGTATGATAAGTAACAATCCACTTTTGCAACCATATAAGCTCTATCATATAACATGAACACTCCATGTAGACATGTTATTCAATTATGAGGGTTCATTGATTGAATTAGAATTCAATGTATAAGATCCAAAATGCTTTGTCTATATAACCCATTCTTTTGGTGGACAATGCACATGAAACAAGTCCCATCAACATAAATGAATTGAAATGCATGCCTCATGACTCTGATACACGTTTCATAGATGTATGGTTTATAATTTAAGTGCTTATATCTTCTCCCTGCAATATAATAAAATGAAAAATAATTTAAAATAATGGAATTACACATGGACACCACTCTGGGCATAGAAATTTTGTTGAATATACTCTACATAAAGAAACTCTAAAATGCACACACTATGTTATGAGAATCTATTGAGTAATGATGTTACGCTCTCATTTGATTATGTGATCACTCAGGATGAATTCTGATATATTTAGATTAGGAAAAAATATATATTTATGTATGACATTTATTGGATTAATAGATGGGTAAGTCTATGTAATGGAAGGTAGAGTTTTATTACAAGACAAACAACCATTCTCGGATGAGAAAAGGGAGTGCACTGATTTCCCTATAAATATAGACAGCATATAATGTGTTTTATTTCACTTCCAATCATGAGGAAAATACTAACCTATACTATGAAAAACTGATCATCATGAGAAAACATATGTGTTGCACAAATGAGATTGTGTGACGCCTCATAAGAGTTACCTTAAGCTTCTCATTTTCATGAGAGACTAGATTCCCACTTTCAAATGAAGCATCCATGGATTCACATAAACAAATTTTCAAAAGGGAGTGGAACTGCATATGTTGTTTGGCTGAGAGATGATGAAATACTTTTATACACTCCCTCAGGTACGAACTATCCTAGACACGTACCACGATCATGAATCCCCCTAAAAAGATATCAGATTTTTTCATACCCAATAATGTGAAGAATTGTGGAATGAAACATATTTTTTATCTATGATCAAGTCCTAATATTTTTTTTGATGGGCTGAAAAATCTTTTCATTAAATAGCATTTAAGAATCGATGCACTGTTTTGATCCAATTGAGAGCCACCCCAATTAAATAAAATATTAATTTGTGCATGAGAATCTATATTTCTCACTGAATATAACCATGTAAATAAAATGAATATTTCATTTACATGTTATTATAGTCTTCATGATAATTCATCACAATGAATCCATTAGATAGTTACATAAGGATTTTGACATTGTATAAATCCCGCATGAAATCCTTTGGTAGCCATAAATATTCATGTTTATTGGGTAATGTGATATTTGAATAATGGATTTCAACACCTTCCATCCATCCACTGGCATAATTCATTGAAAATATAACACCCTAAGTCCCACTATGGAACCATATAACCATTAATATGTGATTCAAAAAACATATAGAGGGCGAAATCCTTTATCAATTTCTACACATCAAGTCATGATACATGATTGAATTAAAAATACATTAATGGTATGAAATTTTATTTCTCCTTAAAATGTCATTTTGTCATCGAGAGATTAATCAATGATCATATGATGAGCCATAGAAAAGTAGAGTTACTATCCATTATATGTAGTTTTCTCTATCGTAAGATCCCATTTTTGTCATGCGACACCCTTGTGGAAAATACTTGGATGGAGGCCATGAGATCCCTTTAAATTGACTCCCTCATCACTTTAATGCCTCAGGTGTGTCTATGCGGCCTCGCACACCCATTATGGATCCCTAGGAAGTAATAGACGTGTTCTTCCATTAAGTTTGCATACATACCTATAGTGCATTTTTTTGATCACGTGAGGTATTAACAAAAAATATAGTAATTGTCCTTGACAATACTCATACAACCACACATGATCTATGACCTTTGTAAGATAAAAAATAAAATAAAAAGGAAGGATACAAGATCATCTCCATGTCATAAATCTCATGAAATGTTCGATGGATGTTCATGAAACAGTCTTTCAAGACTCAAAGACACGTCTACGTGACCCGATGAAGGACCTTTGAATAACAATACTTCTCACATTGAAAATCCCACACATGTCACCACATGTCATGTGAAGCCTTTTCAAAAGGCCTCCTGATCCCGCGAAGGTACCTTGGACATGTAAATATAACAATATAGAAGTCCATTATTGTATCTATATGATTCTAAAATCCCCATTTAATTGGAGATAATTCAAAAATGTAGGCATTTATTGTGTACTCTTTTTTGGGGTGAAATTTAGGTGACACCCTCAGAGAAATCCATAACAGACACTCACAAAGACGTGTGATGCAGAATCCCTTCACCAACTCCACCTTGTATTTTCATGAGATACACTGTGTAAAAAGAAGAATAACCAGAGTGGAAAGATCTTTAAATCCAACATATTAACATGAAAAAGAAGCATTAGCTCTAGGTGTAACGATGACCTCTTCGATCCTCACACTAGAGAATGAGTGGATATATTGTAGTTTTTGATAATACAACGTATAAGAATTTGATCAGGTAAGATAGTGGAGAAAGGCCTTATATATAGTGAACATTGAATTATGATGTTTTTAGGGTCACAATTATATTAGATGACAGTCTTCTAGTGGGACACATGGGGGTCATTACTCACATATATTAGATCATGAAACACATAAAACAAGCTAACACTGAAAAAATAAAAGGAATTAACAATATAAAGGATTTAACTAAGACTAATAAGTGGGATACCTTAGTGATTGAGACATATGTTGATTCTCATGTGCTTCATGTGAACCAATGAGGTCATGTGGAAAAAATAGGGCATGCCACCAAGATAATTGGAAACTAAATGGGTGTACTAGTTAGATATCACAAATTTATCAATACATGTATTTGAAAGACATATGAAACCATTAGGCATACCACCATGGTTATGGGAAATCCATCTAGTCTCATCATCTTGACCATTCAGTGTCCTTCATACAGTTCTCCCAACTCATATGAAAAAACCTATGTATATTAACAATGTCTCATGTGGGAACCAAGGAATGTTAATTGGAAAATGTGATACCCTTCAAGAAAGTTATCTAGTCCTCACAATACCCTGCTAACATGTCATCTCTGAAATATGACATCCCACAGGACAAGAAACCCTGAATAATGTGATTTCATCTATGTGTGTCATTTATATTTCATGATAACATTAGTAAAATTTGGATGAATCACAAAACCGCCTATTGACAGGTCTACTGGGGTCATATTATGGATTCTGGAGAAAACCATCTAGTTCTTGCGATATCCTCCTATTGAGGTATCTATGATCATGTGAGAATCCTCATACATTCCATACATGAAACAATATATCCCTTGGAAAAGCCAGTTGGATTATGTTATTTTCATAGGATATATCATGATGACATTATCTAACATATCAAATAGGTAATTTACGCATACCAATATGAAAATAAGTGCATATCTGGTAGGCACAATGGCCAATTCACAAACCGAATTCTATGAATCGATAATTATGTTCATCCTCAGTTTGATAAGACCCAATCATAAGGGAAAACTAAATGTGTAAAACTTGAAAAACTGAATTACAATGGCATTTATTTTTTCCATGACTAGGATACATAGGACGCCTTGATAGAGCCTGAGATCTATACCAAAACACCAAAGGGTCATCCTAGTATGTATTTACTTCATCGATAAGTGGTGAAACTGATCATTTTTTTCACCCCTTGTTTCCCAAACCATCTATAGATCATGTAGTATTAGAGTGTTGAAATGATTTCTTCATTTTCATTAGAAACCATTATAATGAAATAGGGAATATTTATCATTGGATCCCCAACCAACTAAACTTTGAAAAATCTTATTCCCACAATTACTAGGATATGTAGGACACATTCCTAAGTCTCATGCTGAAAAAATCCATTCCGATGTAAGCCTCATGATTCCAACATTTCAATTAATGGGTGTAATCATTCCCATGGGATGATAACTCTACCACATACCTGAAACGATTGAGATAAAAAATTGAACTATGACTATTATCATTCTATCCATAATCAGGACACATTGGATTACTTTCTAAGGATCAAGATCCATATTAATGTACCCAAGGGTTTTTATAGCGCATAAGCCCCACATCCTTATGCAATGAGGCCAATAATTTTCCATTCCTTATTTTACACACCTATCACAGATCACATGGGATTTCGGAGTCCCAATAATCACCTCATTGGAAAAATGATCCTCCACATGTTAGAGTAGTCTCCTCACGTAAGGCCCAAATAGTGGAATGATATAAACCTCCCCCATATGTTGATTTGTACCTTGGGTAAAGTCGCATGTTCATGATTAAACAACAATAACATTGATTATTTACATAATAAGGATATGTAGGATGTATCCTAAATAATCTAGCTCAAATATCTAATACCCAACATCCCAGACATATTATCTTTATGCATGACATTAAACATCATGGTTTCTAATAAACTATATGGGTTTTGATTCCTACAATAACCATGATTTCTTGGAAACATCATAATGACTCAATCAAATCAACATAAGGTTATATTCATCTATAAATGGATGAAACATATGAATTATTTGGCTGTACTACTATAAGGCCCCTGCCTTAAACATTACTTAATCTTGAGTTGTCAGAAGATTACACCTTGAGGTTCTTTTTAGGTTTAAAGTTTTAGACAATTAGATCATAAAACATGCATTACATTCCACATTTAATCAAATTGGTTACATAAAAGATAGCATTCATATTTCCCATCAACGGAAACCTATTTAAAATAAAACATGGATTCTTTCTTGACTCTTCCTTGACACTATCATAATATCATGTACATTTCCCTTGACCTGTGAAAAACATTTCAACAACTTGGGATGAGCATAAAAAGCTCAGTAAGGGATATAGAAATATGGAAAGGAAACATGTGTACATATATACAAAATAATGAAATCATACTTTACCCATAAAACATAAGCACTTTAACATACCTCATCAAATCATTAATAAATAATAAAAATCATAAGACATATAGGTAACTTGAGGCATTCATAACATTCTTATATAGGGAGTATCCCACTTGGTTATGTTTGGAAAAACCATCATAGTACATTCCCAAAATCTCATCGGAGAAACCATTACGTTTAAACCCTTCGCGTTACCCAATGCATTGGAGAGCTATATCGGGCTCACCTGCCCTTAGTTTATCATGGAACCACCCGTCTTCAATATAATTCCCAAGAACCATAACATAATCGTATCACATAAAATTTGCATAAAAAACATAACATTTCCACATTTCAATAACAAGATATAAATACAACACATTGATATAATAAAAACATTATGAAAACCAGTTTAAATACCAAAATAAACGAAATGTAAAACTGGGTATTTATATATATTTTTTTAAAAGGTATGGCTTGTAGAGGAAGCCGAAAATCAAATAATGGTCACAGCGGCGGAGAAGTAGTTGTCACTGCATACGTACGACAAAAACATTCCCTTTTGTCGTTTAGTAAAACAATTTGTATAAAATGATTCCTTTTCGATAAATGTAAAATTCAAAGGTGTTTATAAATTGTATAAATGAAAGTTGTGTATAAAACATAATATGCCTCAATGAAAGGAGATTGAGACGAAGTCCCATACCTCGGGTCTGACTTGACTTGATCGTTCATTAATGACCTGAATAATAAACATGAGTTAATTTCTACTTGCATAAGAACCTTTTTCAAGACCATTATTCCTTTTATATCACTTATTACCATGTCATGAACACTATGTAATTATTTAAGTTAATAACGGTCGTTTTAACGATCATTGGTACTTGAGTCAAAAATATGCTCTTTATAATTACAAGTTGTTCATGTATCCATTATACCCAGAGTTATACTCATGATGTATATATCATATATATGGTCTTTATCCAGTATATATATATGCATTAACAATATTACATAACATTTATAGGTATGAAATGAAATGCATCGTTCATAGAGACGGTAAGCCGTATGTACGCATGAACACAACCTTCATTTCTATGTCATATTCATGGAATTAAAACAAAATGAGAGATATGCATATTTTAATTCCAGAATTATATTCATCATTTAGATGTAACATAAATAATATATATCCATTATATATATGTACATATAATAGTACATTACATTTGGGGATAAGAAATGAAATTCACCGTTTATGGAGTCGATAAGCCGTACGTATGCATGAACACTACTTTAATTTCTATCTCATAATTTAATGTAATTAAAACATAATTATACATAATAGTATTATAAATTCCACTATTGTATTATATATAATTTCATTAAATCTATCCTTTATATGTACCACATATGGTATTAACGAATCAAATAACTTTGAGGGGGCTGTAGTCCGCACTTCCTAAAATAAAGATATCGCGTATACCCATAATGGAATCCTTAAAGGTATTCCATAATTGAAAAATACAGAACCTTAAGGAAAAAAAAAACATATTATATATCATATATAAATATAGTTACATCTTAATGGCCTCCTTTGAAGGTGTTAAAAGAATATTTAACAATCATCATTTCGTGAGGTAGAAATTCGCCATCGACGGAAACAGTATGTTCTTGAACCATTAGATGTTGGTGTGTGTAAGTGTAGCTCAAATACATCTTATAAAAACATACTAGTATATTTAATATACTTGTTTTGTTACAAAATAAATGAATAAAAAGTGTTTAGGGGGTTGGAGAAGAAAAATAAAACATAAGAAGAAAATAGAAGAGACTTCCTTTAAATCAGGTATCTCTTTTTGGTTTGAGATCAATGTCTTACATGGGAAGACTTCTGGGAAAATTGAGGCATCTATGTATTAGAGTGGGATGTGGAGAGAAATAATGGGCTGGGTTTGGCTGAGCCAAAGGCATTTTATGTGTGGGTATGGAGGTAGATGTGGGGGCATTTTATAAGAGAAAGGAGGGGCACTCTTGGAAAGGTATAAAAGGTTACTTTATTTTAAAATGTGTTTCGGATTTAAAAGGCCCCACATTGTTATAATTCAAGGATAAGGTGATAAGGGTTATAACTATACCCATCCAATAGGTTTTTGACATGTGTATGTCTTATATTTTATATTATCTTTTCATTTTATTTAAATCCATTTTTAATGAGGTAATCGCTGTATCATCATGATGTCATAAATAATTTAATTTATTTAATGTATAAAAATTCTAAAATAAATATCATGATGTTGGATATAGTTTTATCTTTCCAATGATTATTTATAGTAAAAAATCTGACTTGTATAACCCCATTTAAAAATTGTTTTAGTAAAACAACTCATGTTTGTGTCATTTTTTACTTTAACATTAAATAAAAAAATATTAATTTCATTTTCCTACAGAAGTTGCTCCATGGGGTCCCCAAGTTGACCCATGGATTTTCTTGCTCGGACATGACACATCCAATAAGGGTAGGTCATGTGTCATGTTTATTTCATATTATTAAAACATTATTCTTACCTTAAATTACCCTAATTACCTTTAATCGCGATTAAAAACATAAAAATTACTATTCACAAAAAAAAATATAATCCCATTGAACCACATTTTACATCTTAATTAAAACCATGTATGTTGGATTTTTGAAATTCAAAACACAGAGGTGGTAAATTTTCATTTAAATGAAAAATCAGTTTTTTTAAATACCACTTAGTGGTTTCATTATTCTTCAAAAATTGATGTTTTTCAGAAAAATGTCAAAACATCACCCTAAGAAATATTTGATATTCCGAATTAAAAAATGATGTCTATTTCACAAAATTAAAAACATATAAGTTATATTAATTAATTTAATAATTAATTCCCACTGTCAGAACAAATAGTGTGTTTTTATGAAACAATAAGTATCAAAAGATTGACACTAGTTTAAGTCCAATTTCACGGTGAAATTAAATGCACGACCACTATTGGATTAAATGGTAAAAATATATTCTAATTGATCCTTAAAAAAAATTCAAAATATAATCTAATCATTTAATTAAATTATATTAAAAAGAGGTTTTGAATTAAAATACAACATTTTCACTATTTATTAAAAAATGAACTTTATCGGAAAAATACCAAAAATTAACCCAAAGTAAATTTCAATGTCCCAATCATGAAGAATAACTTTATTTCGACAAATAGAGCTTATAAAATTGTCAAAAAAATGATTTAGAAATGGTTTTCCATCAAAAAGGCAGTAAAACAATCTTTTAAAAATATTAGAGTATTTAATTCTTAAAATTGGATTTATTCCCATTTTAAGCCTCTAAAACACTATCTAATTAATTAATAGACATAGATAATAAATTATCTATTATTCATTACTTACATGGGATGTTAAAACCTTATCCCCTTTAGAAAATTGCATCCCTGCAATTTATTTACTTATCGAATAAGTGGGGGTATTTAGCCCACATTGCTTTTTCAGATTCCCATGTTGCCTCTTCAACCATGTGGTTTTTTCACAAAACTTTTACCTGATGAATCACATTATTCTGTAACACTTGATCCCTGTGGTCAAGAATCTAACTGGTTGTTCCTCATAAGATAGGTTCTGTTTTAGCTGAACTACCTCTGGACTCAAAACATGAAATGGATATGGCATATACTTTCTCAAAATCGAAACATGAAAACCATTGTGTACCTGAGATAAACTTGGAGGTGAAGCCACTCGGTAAGCAACACATCCAACTCTTTCCATAATTTCATATGGTCCAATGAACCTTGGACTAATCTTTCCTTTCTTACCAAATCACATCTCACTTATCCATGGTGAGACATTGAGAAAAACATTATCACATAACTCAAAAGATAGATCATTCCTCTGGTTATCCGCCTAACTCTTCTGCCTGCTCTGAGATGTTCTCATTTGTTTCTGTATCAGATGAACTTTTTCAGCCAACTCTTCTACCAATTCTGGTCCCATCAACTTCCTTTCACCAACTTCATCCCAAAAATCTAGAGGTCGACACTGCTTCTCATATAACGCCTCAAATGGTGCCATCTGTATACTAGAATGAAAACTGTTATTATATGAAAACTCAACCAAAGAATGATGTTGGTCCCAACATCCCCGATAATCCATATAACAAGAACATCGAATATCTTCCAAAGTATGAATTGTTCGTTCTGACTTCCCAACTGATTGGGGATGAAAAGTTGTACTAAAATTTGATTCAGTACCCAACGACTTCTGAAGGCCATTCCAAAAGATAGAAGTGAACCTGAGATCACAGTCAGATACAATGGAGAGAGGAACTCCATGTAACATGAATATATCATTAAGATACAAATGGGAAAGTTGATCTAGGGAAAAAGTATCTCGTATAGCAAGGAAATGAGCAGATTTAGTTAAGAGATCAACAATAACCCAGATTGCATTATTACCTCAAAGGGTTTTCGGAAATCCCACAACGGAGTCCATGGATATATTTTCCCATTTCCACTATGGCACTGGTAATGGCTGAAGCATCCCTTTTGGTAACTGCCGCTCTACTTTAACCTGTTGACAAGTCAAACACTTCACAGTAAAATCAGTAATATCTCTTTTCATTCCATCCCACCAGTAATACTCTTGCAGATCTCTGTACATATTAGTACTTTCAGGATGAACTGAAAACGGAGAACTATGAGCATCACATAAAAACTCTCTCTTCAACTGTGAATTGGAAGTCACACACAATCTATTCCCAAAACTCAAAACACAATCATTATCAATGATGAATTTAGGCAACTTACCCTTCTGAACCAGCTCTACCTTTTTCTGCAACTCACTGTCTTTCTTCTGTGCTTTCTTAATTCTGTCAGATAGAGAAGATTCCCTAATACCTGAAACAAAACAGAAGGAAATACTTTACCATCAACTTCTATGCCAATATTCATCAAATCCTTAACCAAAGGATCACGTTCCAAACACATCATTGTTAATGAAGCATTACTTTTTTGATTCAAAGCATCATCAACTTTATTTGCTTTTCCCGGATGGTAATGAATTGTACAATCATAATCCTTGATTAATTCTAGCCATCTCCTCTGTCTCATGTTCAATTATTTCTGATTGAATATATACTTTAATCTTTTGTGATCGGTATATATTTCACACTTTACTTCATACAAATGATGCCTCCAAAATTTTAAAGTGAAAAAAACAGCAGCTAATTCCAAATATTGTGTAGGATAATTTACCTCATGAGTTTTCAACTGACGTGAAGCATAAGCAATTACCTGATCATTCGGTATTAGGACACAACCAAGTCCTTTCAATGAAGTATCATTGTAGATAACAAACTCCCCATTCCTGGAAGGTAGTGCCAAAACTGGAGTATTCACCAATCTTCTTTTCAATTTTTGAAAAAAATCATCACATTCTTTTGTCCAGATAAACCTAAACCCTTCTGAGTTAGCTTACTCATTGGACTAGATAACCGTGAAAAATTTCTAACAAACCTTCGGTAATATCCTGCCAAACCACGGAAGCTACGAATCTCGGTTACAATTGTGGGTCTTGGACATTCTTCCACAACATTTGTTTTTGTAGGATCAACAGTTATCCAATCTTTAGAAACGTTGTGACCAAGGAATGAAATTTTTTGCAACCAAAACTCACAGTTGTTGAGTTTCCCATAAAATTTCTTTTCTTTTAAGGTTTGAAAAATATCCCTTAAATGTCTTTCATGCTCCTATTTACTTTTATAAAATACCAAAATATCATCAATGAAAACCACCACAAACATATCCAAGAACTCATTGAAAATTCTATTCATTATGTCCATGAATACCGCAGGTGAATTGGTTAGACCAAATGGAATTACTAAAAATTCATAATGGCCATATCTTGTACGGAACGCAGTCTTCGAAATATTTGCTTCCTTTACCTTTAGCTGATGGTACCCCAATCTCAGGTCAATCTTTGAAAAATACTGAGCTCCCTGGAGCTGATAAAAAAAATCATCGATATGAGGAAATGATATTTTTTCATAATAGTGATGTTATTCAATCTCTATAATAAATGAAAATTCTCATAGAACAATATTTCTTTTTAAAAAATAAAATAGGATCACCCCATAGTGATGTGCTAGGTCGAATGAAACCTTTCTCTGATAAATATTGCAATTGCTCCTTCAACTCTAAAAGTTCAATTTGAGCCATTCGATAAGGGGGTTTTGAAATTGTCTTAGCATCATGAACTAAGTCAATAGTAGACTCAACTTCTCAATCTGGTATTATTTCAGGAAACCCATCAGGAAAAAAATCAGGATACTCATTTTCCAATGACACATCATTAATCTGAACAGTTCCCTTGTTTTAAAAAATTTGTGCAAGTTAACATTCATTTCCATCTTTTACAACTTTCTCGGCCTCTTGATAAGTTATCAATGGAAAGGGTTCATTCTTGTACAAAAACTGAAAGTCTTTTTGAAAAGAAACATCTTTATCTCTACAGTCAATCTTAGCATGGTAAATAGAGATCCAATATATACCCATGATAAAATAAAACTCTACTAGAGGTAAAACAATAAGGTTTTCAAGTAGGTTCTTTCCACAGATAAGGATAGGAAGATTCTTATAAATTATTTTTTCCTCAACAATTACCCTAGGTGTTTTTACTACAAGTTCAGGAGTCATTTCTTGAGATGATATTCCCATTTTACTAGAAAAGTTTTCAGAGATAAAAGAATGTGTAGACCCTGAATCAAACAACACACTGACATAATCTGAAAAAAAAACAATGTACCTGATACAACTTCATTTGATGGCCCGCCATCTGTAGAAGTAGTTGAAAAGGATTTCACCACCCCTTTATGCTTGTAGTCTATTTTATTCCCATCACTCGAGTTCTTTTTTGGACACTCATTTGCATAGTGACCCATATCATTGAACTGAAAAGAATTTACTAACTGTAAATAAATTTTGGAATTCCCATCACCTTGAACTTTTTCAGTGCAATCACGAGCCGTATGTCCCGTCTTACCACATCAGTAGCACATTCCAGAATTCAGAAGAAATTCCCCAGCATGCCTTTTACCACATTTATCAGAAACTGGAAACTATGTTTTCTTATCGTCAGACCCTTTTGAATAATTATTTCCTTTCTCCTGCCACCTCAGTCTCTTTTTATAATGGTTGTTATAGAACACTTGATCATTGGAAAACTCTATTTCCACCTTCTCAGCACATCAAACATTCTTTTCATAACTTTTTAACTTATGAGAAGCTAATGCCCTTCGATATTTTGGCTTTAATCCTGAGTAAAAATGATTGATTTTATTAGCAAGGTCTCGGAAAAAATTTGGAGCATACCTTGCCAATCGAGTGAACCTCTCTTCATAGGAAGCCACTGAGTCTTCCTCTTGCCACCATTCCAAGAATTGTTTTTCCATCCTAAGTCGAACAACATTAGGAAAATACTTCTCAAGAAACATACCTTTGAATTCATCCCAGTCGAGTACACTAATCTCATTAGCGTCCCTGATATTTTTAACCATCGACCACCACTGATCTACTTCACCCACCAAACGGTAAATAACAAGTCTAACCTTTTGATTGTCTGAACACCCGATGACATCAAAAATCTTCTCCAGTGATTTAATCCACCCTTGAGCTAGCACATGGTTAGATGATCCTCTGAATGATGGGGGATGTTGCCTCATGAAATGTTACACTACTGACATGTTCCTATGCGGTTGATCTGCTGATCTCGTGCATGGATACCAACACCATTTATCACTTAAGTCAACTGCACCATTGCTGCAAAAAACTGTTCAGTTCCAATTCCAACCACCTCAGGATGATGATTCGAAAGGTTATTTCCTTAAGTATGCCTTCCTAGCACTGCATCCCTATTTTTTCTGCGGAAAACCATTCTAAACAAACATGTCTTGGATGAAGAAACATGGTAATCTTCAAATGCTATATCATTTCCATTTGACCATAAAAAAATTATTTTTGGATAATCATTTAATAAACAATTCTAACTCCTAAAGTTATCTTAACCGACCTCTGATACCAACTATAAGGCCACATCCTTAAACATTACTTAATCTTGAGTTATTACAAGATTACACCTTGAAGATCTTTTCAGGTTTAGAGTTTTAGATAAGTAGATCATAAAACATGCATTACATTCCACATTTAAACAAAGTGGTTTCATAAAAGATAGTATTAATTTTTTACATCAGGGGAAACATATTTAAAATAAAACATGGATTCTTTCTTGACACTTCCTTGACACTATCATCATATCATGTTCCTTTCCCTCGACCTGTGAAAAACATTTCAAAAACATGGGATGAGCATAAAAAGCTTAGTAAGGGATATACACATATAGAAAGGAAACATGAGAACATATATACATAAGAATAAAATCATACTTTACCCATAATACATAAGAACTTTAACATACCTCATCAAATCATGAATAATTCATAGAAATCATAAGACATAAAGTTAACTTGAGGCATTCATAACATTATTATGTAGGGAGTAACTCTCTTGGTTACGTTTTGAATACCCATCATAGTATATTCCCTAAATCTCTTTGGTGAAAACTTAACGTTTAAACCATTCACATTACCCAATGCATTGGAGAGCTATATCGGGCTCACCTACCCTAAGTTTATCATAGAACCACCCATCTTATTAATAATTCCCAAGAAGCATAACATAATCGTATCACTTAAAACATGCATAAAGGAATCATTAAATTTCCACATTTCAATCACAAGAAAACAATACAAAACATTGATATAATAAAAAAATTATGAAAACCATTTTCAATACCAAAATAAATGAAAAGTAAAATAGGGTATTTATTTTTCTTTTTTTTAAGGTATGGCTTGTGGAGGAATCCAAAAGTCAAATAATGGTCACGACAGTGGATAAGTCATTGTCGTTGCATACGTACGACAAAAACATTCCCTTTTGTAATTTATTAAAACTCTTCGTATAAAAATATTTCTTTTGGATAAACGTAAATTTCAGAAGTGTTTATACACCATATAAAATAATGTTCTCTATAAAACATAATATGCCTCAATGAAAGGAGATTGAGACGAAGTCCTATACCTCGGGTCCGACTTGACTCGATTGTTCATTAATGTTATGAATAATAAACATGAGTTAATTTCTACTTGATTATGAACCTTTTTCAAGTTCATTAATATATTTATATCACTTATTACCATGTCATGAACACTGTAATTATTTATGTTAATAACGGTCATTTTAACGATCATTGGTACTTGAGCCAAAAATACGCTCTTTATAATTACATGTTGTTAATGTATCCATTATATCCAGAGTTATAATCATGATGTATATATCTTATATATCATATATATCCATTATATATATGAATTTAAAATATTACATAACATTTAGAGGTAAGAAATGAAATGCACCATTCATGGAGACGGTAAGCCGTACGTACGCATGAACGATACTTTCATTTCTATGTCATATTAATAGAATTAATACTACATGAGAGATATGTATATTTTAATTCCAGAATTATATTCATCTTTTAGAAGTAGCATAAATCATATATATCCATTATATATGTGTACTTATAATAGTACATTACATTTGGGGAAAAGAAATGAAATGCACCGTTCATGGAGACGGTAAGCCGTACGTACGCATGAACGCTACTTTCATTTCTATCTCATACTTTAATGGAATTAAAACATAATGATAGATAATAGTATTATAATTACAGTATGGTATCATATATAATACCATTAATTCTATCCTTTATATGTACCGCATATGGTATTAATGAATCAAATCACTTTGAGGGGGCGTTATTCCGCACTTCCTAAAATGAAGATATCGTCTATAACCATAATAGAAGCCATAAAGGTATGCAATAAATAAAAAATACAGATGCTTAAGGAAAACATAAACATTTTATATATCATATATAAATATAGTGACATATTAATGTCCACCATTGAAGGTGTTAAAAGAATATTGAACAATCATCATTTCGTGAGGCAGAAATTTGCCATCCACGGAAACAGTATGTTCATTAACCATTAGATGTAGGTGTGTGTCAGTTTAGCTCGAATCCTTATTATAAAAACATCCTAGTCTATTTAATATACTGGTTTTTTTACAAAAGAAATGAATAATAATAGTTATGGGGTTGGAGAAGAAAAATAAAACATAAGAACACAATAGAAAACACTACCTTTAAATCGGGTATCTCTTTTTGGTTTGAGCTCAAATGCTTACTTGGGAAGACTTCTTCCCAAATTGAGGCTTCTAAGAGTTATAGAGGTATGTGTAGAGACAAAATAGGCAGGGGATGGCCGATCCAAAGGCTTTGGAAGTGTGGGTAAGGAGGTAGAGGTGGGGGCATTTTATAAGAGCAAGTGAGGGGCACTCTTGGAATGGTATAAAAGGTTACTTTATTTTAAAAAGGGTTTCGGATTTAAAAGTCCCCACATTGATATAATTCAAGGATAAGGTGATAAGGGTTCGAAATATACCCATCCAATAGGTTTTTTACATTTGTTGGTCTTATATGTTACATTGTCTTTTCATTTTATTTTAATCCTTTATTAATGAGGTAATAGCTGCATCATCATGATGTCATAAATATTTTAATTTATGTAATGTCTAAAAATTATAAAAAAACTATCATGATGTGGGAAATAGTTTTATCCTTCCAATGAATATTTATAGTAAAAAATATGACTTTAATAACCCCATTTAAAAATTGTTTTATTAAAACAACTCATGTTTGTGTCATTTTTACTTTAACATTATATAAAAAGATATTAATGTCATTTTCCTACCAAAGTGGCTCCATGGAGTCCCAAAGTTGACCCATGGATTGAATTAGTCGGCCATGAAACATCCAATTATGGTATGACTTGTTTCAAGTTTATTTAATATTATTAAAACATTATTCTTACCTTAAATTACACTAATTACCTCTCATCGTGATTAAAAACATAAAAGTTACTATTCACAAAAAAATTATTTTAATCCCATTGAACCACATTTTAATTATTAATGACAACCATTTATGTCGTATTGTTTAAATTCAAAACACATAGGTGGTAAAATTTCATTTAAATGAAAAATCAGTTTTTTTAAATACCACATAGTGGTTTCACTATTCATCAAAAATTGTTGTTTTTCAGAAAAATGCCAAAACATCACACTAAGTTATATTTGATATTCCGAATTCAAAAATGATGTCTATTTAAGAAAATTCCAAACATATAAGTTACATTAATTAATTTAATTATTAATCCCCGTTGTCAGAACAAATAGCATGTTTTTATGAAATAGTAAGTAACAAAAGATTGACACTAGTTTAAGTCCAATTTCAGGGTGAAATTAATTCCAACAACCACTATTGAATTAAATGGTAAAAATATATTCTAATTGAACATTTAAACCAATTCATAATATAATCTAATCATATAAATACATTATTTTAAAAAGATTTTTGAATTAAAAAACAACATTTTTCCCTATTCATTAAAAACTGATCTTTATCGGAAAAATACCAAAAATATACCCAAAGTAAATTTCAATGTCCCAATCATAATTAATAAGTTTATTTTGACAAATAGATCTTATAAAATTGTCAAATGATTGATTTAAAAATGGTTTTCCATCAAAAAGGCAGGAAAACAATCTTTTAAAAATATTAGTGTATTCCATGCTTAAGATTGGATTTATTTTCATTTTAAGCCTCTAAAACACTATCTAATTCATTAATAGACATAAATAAAAAATTATATATTATTCATTACATACTTGGGATGTTACAACTACTTCAGTACATATATAAATTTTTCATTATTTTGAAATCGATGAATAAACTCGTATACATACATATGTATTCCATAAAGAGACACCACATTTGTTTTGTGAACAAAGGGGATATAAAATATATTTTGTTTGTTTGGGTAACCAAGGTTTTATTGTGATAAGAAGATATTCTCAAACATAAAATAAATCTAAAATAGAGTCATTAAGTTTCGATGAATTCCCTTAAAATGGGGTGATGAGCCTCACATCCCATACGAATGACCAATGAGATACCATAATTACCATCGGTATTGAAACTCCAAATGAGCACCTAAATTTAGAATTAAGGCCTATACCATGTTTCAGATGAGGGATCCAATGGTAATTTCCATCTATAATGATAATGGTAATGAGATGTTAATTATTGTGCAAGAAATTAACCTCCCACAGTCAATCATCATACCAATCCAAATGCTTGTCTTGATTTATGAAGTTGAAAAATTGACCCAATTACATTCTAGGATAATTTGGAAAAATTTACTCGAGATATTTATCCTATTAATATTTGTTGTTTTTATTTTTTATATAATTTTACCTGTATTTTATATTTAATTAATTTTTTATTGTCTTTCTATTAAAATAGATTTAATGTTATCATATGTAAATTTTATTCTTCATATGATGTGTATTTGAGAGTGGTGAATTAGTACAAGCCATTATATAGTAATCCATAACATAGACCCCATTTATTATGGGTATAGATGCATTCTTTTAACCCTATAGAATGAAATTCACTTGATTATATGAACCGATCATGAATACAGGACACTATGAAACCAAAACACCTAAAGCCAAGAAAATAATGAAATATTTTTAGTTAATGGCCTTTAAATATTATAAAATTATCATATCATAAGTTATAATTATTAATATAGTTCTCAAATGAGTTAATTACGTTCTAAACCATTATATAGGAGGTTAATGTACGTAAAATATAAGGGAAGCAAGAGATATGGGGTTCTCATCTAACTTTATAATTATGTGAGATATATTCATTCTTTATAACTAAATTATTTTGTGTGGTTCATATAAAAACCATTTATATAAAATATCATGAATATCACTATATTAATGGTATTTTATTATCCACTTGATAACTTTTACATTTATGGTTAATACAATTCAGTTATTTACAATGTATAAAAGAATTATTAACCCAATTATATTATTTGGGTTAAAATAATCATTTTCTAATATTTCTATCTATGACTATGTATGATATGACTTTTTGAATATAATTTTGGTATTTAAACTTGTATTATTTGAATTTAAAGATAAAAAATATAATTTATTCATTCTACTAACTCTCATTTTAGTGATATGATCTTTGTATGGTTATATAATTTTAAAAATATAATTTAATTAATCTTTTTACTAAATTAAATAATAATTTTTCTTAATTTTATTAAATTAAAATATTTCATATCCATCCAAATTATTTAACTTTTTTATTTTATTGAATGAATTTTAATGGGTATTTTCAATGAAAATGGTTTCGTTTTTATGTGAGCAGTGATTTGATTTTAAAATTTGGTTTAAAAAGGAAATGAAATTTAGTTACGAAAATTATATTTTTTTCATTGTTTAAATGATTTTTTGAAATTATTTATTTTACAAAAATTCATGAATATTTTTTTTATTAAATTATAATGTTTTATTAAACACTATGTAGCCATGATAACACCAAGAATGACTATTATAGCATAACATGGGGTGGCCAAGAAAGTGTCGAGTATGCTTATTACATATTTACATTGGGATTCCTAGATAGTTCATTGTAGGATCATAATAGGTAAATGTAATAATAATAATATTGTATGGTGGTCATATGTTTATTGAAATGTAATGTGTTTTGAAAGGTTTTTATTTATATGATCCACATATCATATAAAAATGTTTTCATTGCATGATATTGGTTTTTAAGATTGTCTTAGAGGAAAATAATTTTGTGTTTATCAAGTGGAAATGATTTATTTCATATTCAAAAAGTAATTTTAAGATAAAGTTAATTGTTATACAAGTCATCATGTTTTACTTCACTAATGGTTTCCATTCTCTTATATCACTTATTGATATTTTTGTGCTCATACAATATTTTTAAATCATTTTTTCATCATATGTGTATAGAAAATGACGAATTTATGCTGATAATCATGATGTTTTATCATTTAAATAAAAAATGTTTTATTATAAATACTTTCATTCTATGAAAATGTATAATATGAATACGATTCCATTTGTATGGTATGAGATTAAATTGTATAAAATTTTCATAATTTTCTAGAACATTTAACTAAAATGGACATTAAATGTGACTTATACTTCAAAAAGAGTATAATATGTAAATTTTAAGGTCGGGTCATTACATTTACATGTTTTCATCATTCTAATTAAACTAAATCTAGAAATGTAGTTTAAATAAATTTCAAAATTTATTTTTCAACCAGTAAAATATATGATCTTCTCAGATGAAACTGAATGTTAGGAAGATTTTTATTTTTCAATCCACTCATTTTTTACAATTTCTTCTGACTAAAACCATTGTACAGGAAAACAATAACTACATAATTTTGAAACAATAATACATTAATGAAATACTTTCATGTTTTATGGTTTGGTGAGTGATTTAAGATGATACCTGGTCCAAAATACTAAATAGGTATGTTAATCCATCAATAACTAAGTGAAAATGGGTTATATGTATTTTACATGAAATTAAAATATCAAGATTGATATATTTTTTCTATTGGAGAAATGATATTTTTTAAACTTTAAAAGGCTCTTTTATTATGTAAATGATAAATTAAATAATTATAAATCAAGATGCTTTATTGATATTCCATTAGAAAAGAGGAATAAGTTCAACAGTTAAGTAGTTAAAAATAATAAATCCTTCACAACATATCCATTTTTTAATGACCATTAACTATGATATGGTATTCCCATTATGAGAATTTGAGGACGTTTCACATTGTTTGAAAATTATCCAAAAAATCAATCCTTTGGTTAAAGAGATTTCATGATTTATGAAATTGAACACTTCTCAATGATATCAAAAGGTTGTTAGAGTCACTTTCAAACAAGATCTTTTATAAAACCCATGTTTTACTCATATAATATTTTTTAATCAGCCCAATTTTTTTTAACTGAAATGTTTATTTAGTACCAAATCAGACTTAAATAAACACCAAATATAGTTTCATTTTGAAATATTAAAGCATCTATAAATTCAGATAAACCGTAAAGCCTGTAATCCACCATTAATGACTACTTTAATTAATATAATTAATTTAAAATCTAAAATAAATTTAATTGATCCTATAATTAAAGGAAAATTATTTTGATGTATAGTTTTCTATGAATAAATAGGTCATAAGATAGAGTTATTGCATCTACAATAATATAGAGAGTTAGAATTCCTCTCTACTTTTATAATTAATACTTGAGTAGATTGAAACTTGAAATTTTATTTATTTTTAGTTCATGTATTCTGTATTATACTGACGATGTTCGTGAGTTTAGCATAGATAACCAAAAATTGATAGAATGATTACATTGGAAGATAAATTTGGGTATAATAATTAAGGAAAAACATTTAAGATTTAGTTTTTTGTATCCACACATAAAAAATGATGATTTCGATGTTGCAATGTGTGTATGAAATGTTGTAGAGAAAAAATAAGTTATTGATACGCTCCATAATTTGATGACATATTGTAGAAATATTATAGAAATATATACCGAAATATTAAATAAAATCCAAAACTGGATGCATTGAGTGAGATAATTTCCATATAAAAAAAATATTGTTAAAGAAATATAAATTTTTATCATCCTTCAACTGCTTACATAATCACACCTCTATTGAGTATTGATAATATTGATTTTACATAAGACTTTGATTTACTTCTTGTTCCAAGATTAAAAGATCTTCATAATTAATGTAGCTAAAATATATAATTATTTCATGAAGTATATATTTAAGACCAGTAGTTGGGTTATATATTTTCTATTTGATAATGTAATTTATTACATCGTCAGCTCCCCATATTTGTGGAGGACTAAATATGGTATTCCTTTCTAATTATCAAACAAAAATAAAAGGGAATATTTTTTAGTAACAACGATGTGACTTTGAGAATTAATTTTATAGATGGAAGCCTTAATGGATTAATAAATAGATGAATCCATGTAGTTGAGTTTTAAATATAGGATTAAATTTATAAATATATACATTTCAAACCCAAGACTCTCCGATTAATTTTGGATAAGCCTTCACATTAAATACCCTTATAGATCCAATATAAAATTTCAATTATTTTGTATTCTAAGGCCTCTAAGTCCAATTGGTGTGAATCATTTCATCATATACAAAATAATAATTCTTATTTGAAGTATTATACTACTCTAGATGATGTTTTAAATAATGGTGTTGATCTTATTTAATAAACCATAGAGCTATTAATATACCATGAAGGAGTAAAATATGTGGATTCAATAATATGATTCCTAGGAAAATCCCTTCCATCCATTAAAAGTGACATTACATTATAAGAATCACAATTAAATCAAATTCAACCCATAATATGTTTGATGTTTAATGATTGGTGGGTATAAAATTGGGGAAACAATATATGTGAAAGGATAAACACCTTGTCTAATTTCCAAATCCATGTTGTTATTTGTATTCCAAGTTGATGAAAAGTTCGTAAAAAAAATCGAAGTATATATCAAATCCAATTTTCTAATTCCATTTAGAATGAAAAAAGTAATAATTTATTTCCCTAGAATTCGTCATGTCTCCCTTTTGTATTAAAATAACATCATCCACATTGAAAAAATGGGATGGTTCAAGATTACATTTTGTGGCACTATGGTTCTTGATATATCCAGTATCATTGAATTTTTTTATAATTATGTTTATGTAACACCCTACAATTAAAAAGGTAATTGTTGAGTTGGGTAACTTAGATTCATCCCCCATGAAAAATTGAACTATATCTCTAGTGGTTAGTCAATTTGAACTAAAACCGGATATATTTATAGAAGATTTTTTATCAAATTTATAAATGTTTCATAAAATCTAAATATTGAAATAACATTATAAATAAATTCAGAATCCATTTCATCAAATTAATTTTTAGTGTTGAGATTCACAGTAATGTTTAACCCTCCGATTTATATTCTCAAAAGCTTAACAAATTTAGATGACATGATAACATCAATCTAGTTTATCCAGAAATATTTGAAAAAATATATTCGGATATATTTTTCTATTTTACAGCCTAGTAATTATGGTAGAAATAACATCACTAATTATATTATAAATAGTATGAAAAGAGTAAAAAAAAAATAATTTGATGAATTTAATGATAATTAATAAATTTTGGAATATGATAAATTAATTGAGAGATAATATTATAGGAGAGAAGACCGCGTAAAAATAAATATCAATGCAACCGACAAATTTCACGCAAAATAATATTCTATAATGATTGGAAATAATTGTAAACAAATATAGACCTAGGTCTCACAAAATCAATGTTAAATACAACCACCTTTATTTAAAACAAAAATATAATATAAATAAGAATATCATTCTAAACATTACTGATATGAGTGTCAATAATCCCATCCCTAAAATATTAATTACTTCAATGACCATTTAGAATATTCCTAAAATATGATTCAACATGGAAAAAATGGAATTTCAAATAATCAATGAAATGAACACAATCCTCATGGAGGGATATAGATTTGATAATATGTCTAAAATTTTTAATTAATTTATTTAGCTAGAATTTATATAACCATGTTATACCGATATATAAAGAAAGTATTTTTTTTATTTTATAACTTATATGAGTGTGTAATGTTCATGGGATACATAAGCATCATGTTTGAAAATAATAAATATTTCATGTTGTGTTTTACATTATTTTATTGAATTAATGGATAACTAAGAGAGGAAATTTATTTATTAATAATACTAAGACATTCACTTCTTTACTCATTTATTTATCTCATAATGAACTTAATAATAATGATACAAGACAAGACATTATCAAAATTTATGAAATATTTCCACGTATCCTGAAAAATCATTCCCTATTCTGGGTGTATAGCCAATGAATTGTTGAACCAAAATTGGAAGAAAGGATAAAAGTCTCTAGAAATAAATCTCACCAAAACATGATGATATTCATAAATATTTTTGTTTATTATGTAAATTGAGATCATAGAACTAATATTCAAATATGCATCATTTTCATTATAAATTCATAGAGAATGAACCGCCTTACATAAGTCAATATGAAAATGAATTATATTGATTGAATATATTATTGATAAGAAATTTTCATTTCAGAAATTTATGATGTTTCATGTTATGATCTATTTAAAATTTCTAAAAATTAATGATTCTCGCTTGCCTTGATGTGTAAGAACACATATCCTTCATTATTGTGAATATGATATGATTATTCCAGGTAGATGATATCCCAATCCAAAAAAACTATAAATCATTTGTGACAAAATACATTAAGTTTCATAAAATCCAAAAAATTAATGAATAGGATTTTTTGGGAAAATAATGATTGTATAAAGTTTCTCTGGGTTTGTTATATAACAATGTTCCAAAAAATGATATTGATGATTATTTATGTTTGGTGTTACATCCAAAACCACCATTATACTCATAAATATAAAATATATATTAGATATTAGGTTTTTTAACAGTGAAATATGTATTTTAGTATAATTATTTGCATAAAATATAGAGGAATTTACTTCATATTATATTTTTTTCATTCTCTATATGTGCAGAACGATTCTTGTCTCTGTAGTCGTGAGGATCAAAAAACAATGAAACAGATCCCAGATCATTTTTTACAAAATCATTTCCATTATGGTTAGGAGATATGATAATATAGTTATAAACCTAGGATTCATAATGACATTTAATAGGTAGATGTCTATATCGATTCAACATAGTCCTTATAAATGTTTTATCAAGGTTATGGGTGCTGGAAATCATCTTAGGTTTTTTCACTTGTCCATCATTGAGTGATGTTATATCAAATGTAGAGCTATGTAGACTAGGAAGAATTACAAAAGATTATATAGCACATTCATTCATGTCATGTTCAATAGTTGGTGTAGTTCCTATAATAATATCATTATACCATTTTTCATGAGTTTTATAATTATTAATTGGAGTATCATAAGAAATATGAGGTTCAATACATTTTTGTCATTACTTATATAACAAAAGAAAATTATGAGGTATTCCTTGAATAACATAACCATTTAAGATGAAATCATTTTGAGAAAGAACATCATGCTTATCAATTTTCATTGTTCATGATTTTTTTTAAATAGGAATTTAATCTCATTCTACCATCATAGAATATGGGACATTCTATTTAGGCTTCAAGGATAAACTTCACAATATAATTCCCAGTATTTCACCAGCCTATTAAAGGTCCCTAATTCATAGAAACTGATTCCTATTCCTGGAGAGTTATAATTCCTCCTTCCAAAACATTTCTGAAGGATGAGACTTCAATGGATTCTATAGAAACATGTAATTATATATTTTATTACCCACAATTTTCAGAATTAAAATAATGGATTCATGTATCCTTGCTCCACATCCATCAAAAATTTCACTAAATATAAATCAATAATAAAACATCTTATAAAATATAATACGTAATACCAACCACAAAAATTGATGAAAAAATTCAATTTTCCCCCTTAATTTTTTGGATAATTCTATTAGCATTCCAATATATATGTGTGGTCATTGAGAATTATATGATAGAAATTTCCTTATTTAAATAATGATGTCTATGAAAAAATTATGTAATGTTCTATATCTATGTGAAAAAATAAAATGTAAATTCATATTCATAGATCCATTGAATAGAAGGTCTAAGATGAATATTCCCAATCTTCCAAGATATGTTGAAATCCTCTATTTTTATTGATCCAGAAATGGAAACACAACTTATATTTCATAATTAATACAAAGTAGATGATTTTCTAAAATTTTATGGTCATAGATTTCATATCTAAATAGGACCATGGTAATTCAACCATAGATTGGGAAATCAGAAATTGGCAGTCCATTCAAGTATCAAATATTTTTTGAATTGAATCTTCTTTCTCTATTATAGAAAACCCACATCCATCAATCCTGAAATTCATGGGTGATATAAATATATATTCTATGATTTTATATGGTAATCCATTGAGATATTCCCCAAGGGATATACATTTTAGTTTTAACCCATTTTACTCCCTTCCGCCATCCTATTCTCTACCATCAAATTAAGATCGAGGCCGATCACTAATGGTGAACTCAATTGATGGATAAAATAATTATATTAAACAAAAATCTCTCAATAATTATTAAATAAAATCTTCTAGGATAGATTTAAATATATAAGATTAAATATTATTCAACATATATTGTAACTATGGTGAGGAGTTAAAAATATATTTTTTTCTTTTCTATGTTGAAGGATTATGTGGAAACATAAAGATAAATTTAACTAAAATTCATTAACTAATTAATGAAAATATCAATATTTGAAATAATTGATATTTTTTATGGAGACATATAAAAAATAAAAAATTTTATATTAGTTGATATATAATATGGTTATAAATATAAAATATTTTTATGATTATATAAATTTTTTCCTATGATTGGATTATATAATAAAAAATGAGATTCTATATTAGACATTGAATGTGATGGTGTGGTGTATTTTCATGGTAAAAAGATTTATGACACTAGAAAACCATATGTTAATTTTCATTAATGAAATAGCCATAAAAGATCATTTTAAAAATCAATGTGCTTTTATTTTTTCTCAGGGTATGATTCTAGTGAATGTTTTATGCACTCTTTACCTTTTTTCTATTAGTCCTACAAGTGAAATTAATTATGTGGGGAGGGGGCTGGAATTAAAATTATCAATTTAATACATTTTTATCTCATTTATTCTTTATAAGATATTGTTATTGTGATTATATATAATATATTTATCTCTTAGTATATCATTTCTCATCAAATTTAGTAAATTGGATAAGGTATATGTTAGCAACTTGGTATATGCAAAAAAAGTGGAAATTATAAGGAGTAATAATAAATAAATTTTTTATCATAATTAAATAAAAACATTCATCAATTAAAAAATATGTTTTATGTGTAACACTTACAATCAAATTCCTATAATATCAACATGTTTAAGATAATTGATAAAATAGATTTCCATTAAAAAATCATTGATATATTAATGATTTCACCCTTAAAAATGGAACAAAGATGAAAAAAAACATAATTAGAACAATTTAAGGACAAATTATATTATAGATATATTAAAATAATTCCCTATATAGAAACTATTTTAGAATACCATACCATTATATTAATGATAAAATTAATTTATGTTACTAAATTGTTAAATAAATAAATCATTATTTTTATAGAGATATTAGTTATACATATATCATGAACATAAATATTCCTAGAAAATATTATACTATAAATTAATTATTTATCGGTTAGACACATTAGAAAATAATCATTTAAAAAGATTCCATATTTAATGCTGATTATAAATGACATCATTTGTTCTATGATGGAAAAAATTAAGTAAATATTTCCTTCACAGAGACAATTTGTATTACAGTAAAATTGTTATTTTTAAAATAACTATATGAATCCACTACATTCTAATGGAAAAAAATTCAAAACCATATTTTTTTAATCTATATGAATATTTTCACCATGAAATTTTTATTATTAAATAATAAGGTTTGAATTTGTATATTTATGTACAAAATAGGATGTAATAAGAGGAAAATTATGAATAAGAAATCAAATTTCCATAGATGAGTTTTAATATTTATTATGTGAAAATAATAGCCTAAAATGGTGTTCATTTTTAAATTTTGGAATTTCATAAATGGAATTGTTTACTGGAATTTATCTTTATGAGTATCATCAGGATTGTTCTTCATGAATATAAATAAAATGAATTTTCTCATTCTCCCACGTAATAATCCATGATATAATTGACCTTATTTTCATTAATCCATTAAAGGAATAGTTTTTTACTAAATATTACATAAAATCAGTAAGATGTCACTAAATTTGATTCTTGAGTTTAATTGACATGTTCAATATGTGTCTTTGAAAATATTTCCAGTTTTGGAAGCACAAGAGACATCATACATTTGAGTGGATAGTCATGGAGTCTTTAAAAAAACTATTAAAGACAAAATTAATGGATAATATTGTATTCAGGGTTAGATGTCAATTCTAAGGAATCAATTAAAAATACAATTCACTATATGTGTCATTGGTATATTTTCATGCATAGTTAGGTTTATTATTATGAAAAACATTCATATTGTTGTTGTTTTAGGGTTTATGTTACATATAATTAAATTTTTAAATACTAAATATCATATCATAAATCTCATTAAATGTATATCAATGATTTTTATAGTGTTATGTCTTATTTAGAGAGAAATTTTAGAATTTTCACTAATGTGAAATGTGATTTTATATAAGATTGATCTAATTTAAATCTGGTCAATTATTATATCATGAAGATATCATGGTTTTTAGATCTATTTTATCGCACATCCCCTTATCTCTATAGTGATATTTTAATTGATGTATTATTCCTATAGAAATAAATTTTATATTTTTAAGTATAAATTGAATAATCGTGATATTTTATTAATATTATTGGATTCTAATTGATTAGATAGTTGTTATTGAAGCCAAATCTAGTATTTCAATTTTTTTTTACTTTTCATCAAATACAAGAGATCTATATCAAATTGGGAGTTCATTATGAATAAATTATATGCTCCTAGAAAATTTTCATTTTCTATAAATTAATCAAATAATATTGTGAAATTGATTTGATAAAAGAAGTTTTTAAAAATTTTCAAATAATTATTTGTAGTTTTTTAAATGGAAAAGGTATTTTGTTAATAGTTTTTTGGGATAAATTCATTTTTATCATTTATAATTAATATTTAATATCTTTTTCATCATTAGTTGTATTAAGGAAAAAAATATTTTTATGAGAAATTAAATTGTGTATTATTGAATGATTTATATAGTAAAAATGACTGAGGGGTGTTGGTAATAGAAAATAGGTCTATTTAATCAATTTAAATGATGAGTGATGTTATGTGCAATATGGATTATGAATTCTGTGAATTAAAAAAACATTTCTATTGGGGTTAATCCATACTGTGTCTATGTTATTATCTTTGAAATTCGTTTGTTTCAACTATTTTAAAATGTATATATATCCTTGATTAATTTTCAAATCCGTGAAATTTATTTTATAAGGAATATAATCGTGTGATTTTTCATTGTAAAATAATATGTATTTCGTGTAATTTTCAATATAAAAACATTTTTTAATAAATATTTCTTACTATTTTCATATAATTTTGTTATAGAAAATATAATATTTATTGGATTGGATTTTGTGGGAGTCAAATATGGAAATATTACAAAGTATTCAGGTAGTAAACATTATTATCACATGTTATTATAATTATTCATAACATATGTCATGATATAAGGAACCGAATGCATGTTTTTCTGTTTGTGATAAAAACAATATTGATGTAATAGTGGTGGATGTGATAATGCTCAGTCATGTTTTATTATTGTTAGTAGACTAACACCACCAGATTTTAATATAATTATTTATTCATCGTGTCATTAATAGATATATGAAAATTCATATCCCAATTATCATGAATTTTTTGGGGTACTCAAAATCAATGGTTTATAGAAACAATTTGGGTTTCAAATACATGTTTTATTTATTCATCACATATATGGTACTGTTTTTGGATTAAATGTTTTCCCTAAAAAAATTGTTTTCACTCTATAATATGTTCTAATATGCAGTGATTAGGGAACATGGTAATGGTATTGAGGGGATCCCATTGAAGTCTTCAGTTATTATATTATAGATTTTAGTCATTTAAAAATAATATCCTATTGTGGTTTAAATTTTTAATTTTTGGGAATTATTTTTGGTATTAGGATTATGATTTTTGAATTTATAAAGGGACATAAAAAATTTTGAAAATTATTTTTATTGAGTAACCAGGGAGTTTGGTATGAAAATTAATTAATGGATAAATTTTATAATTATGGGTTGTTGTGGGTTATACTATTTTGAAACCATTATGGGTTTATACGGGATTTTTATTTATAAATTCTGATACACAAGTGTAAATATAAAAAATATATATAGTATTATTTATAAAAATATTCATTTTGAATATGGTGTTTTGGTAGTCATTTCAAAATATTTTGAAACTTATTTAAATTTAATATGTAATTTGGAAGTAATTATATTTATATGATTATGTATAATTAATATTTGATGGATTGAATCGACATATCAAAACATGATCCATGTAGATATATAACTTAAAAACATTTATCGTCATAATTATCTTTGTAAAGGGAATTAAATCATAGACCCTTATTTTATTTTCAATTATCTTATTAGTTATATATATATATACCATTGAATTGGGATACTATTTCTTTGGGATGATAAGAAAACAATGACTGTTCTTGACCAGTAGATTTCATTTTTTAAATAAATCCATGTTATTTGAAAGAGAAAAAATCAAGAGTAATATTAGGATAGGTGTTAGGAATTAAATTTATAAAATTATAATCCTTATTCATTTAAGTGAAATGGAGGACTATAAGATTCTATAGATTTAGAATAATAATTTAATTTTTTTGCTCATGCATGTTCTAAATATATCAACATGTAATTTCCTATATACATTATTTATGGACTATCATATATGGAGTGAGATATAACTATTGAATAAAATTTTCATTGGTATCTAACTTGGGTCAAATTGCGTAATATTTCTAATAAATAGTTCAAATTAGAGATGTTGATATTTTTAAAATATCAAGACTTCCAAGAATCCTATTTTCTGATCCTGATAGTGCTTGAATATGCTACTATTTTTTATAGATATCAATTTATTCCATAGTTTATCACCTGAAAAAATATTATGTATGTATTAAATGAGATATCAACTATATATATTATCACAATATTCTATAGTTTCTTCCTTCACAAATTTTCACTTGAATATAGATGTAATGTATGGGGTGGATATAATGTATGTATAGGGTATGATTTAGTTTCTCCCCTAAAAATAAAGATAAATTAAAATATCATTTTCATAGAAGATGTTGTATGTTGACTCTCAATAGGTAAGTGTTTATAATAAATCTTCAAGGGTAGGTTCAAATCTATAAAGGATAACACTCAACTAGTACACATTCTCATAGACTATAGAATGAAAATTTGAATGTTGTAATCAGATTAAGATAAGTAATTAGTGTAAAATTATTGATAATTTTTTAGGAAATCAATAATTAATTTTAATTAGATTCTAGTAATAGAGGATTCAACCTAATATAATGATTTGGAAAAAAATTGAGAAGTATATGAAGTTGAATTTTAGATAAAATTATGGATTGATATTGACTTTAAATCATGTGTGGATAGTGTCTTAAGGATGGAATATGATAATGAGAGGTAATTTTTTTGTTACTTTAACTATGGTGTTGGTTAAAATATACATGTCTTTATATATTTAATTTATATCTCATTTAATAAATTAACTAGTTTAATATGTCAGTGGAGTTAAAATCATCTAACTAGAATAGTGAGATTCATATTGGATTATTGGTAGAATGGAATCTATAATTTATATGATATAACATTGTAGAGGAAGATGTGGATACATTTTAGGGATTTATAGTTCTATGAAAAAACACGCATGATGTCAATAATTTAATGTATTGTCTTTTTATATTTAGCATCATGTTAACTTATATAAACACAGTGTGTCGATTAATTTACCCAAGGATGGTGTTTTGTTTTATTGGATGTGTGAGACATTTATTATTAATGATTATAAATAGTGATTAAATACCATGAATCATTGATGTGTTATTATATTATATTATATTTTAGATCTATTAAATATAAAAATCTATTCTTATAACTAATAGTGGTTGATAATTTCAATGATATATTTCCTAAAGACATATTTAATAATCTAATAGAAGGAGAATTGTTGTTACATATATAAATGTTAATTTTAATGATGTAAATGAATTTACATTCATAGAAAATTAATAATGTAGTTCAATGACAGATGCAAATTTAGTAAGAGTATTTAAATTAAAACATGTTTAGTAAACTGAGTATTTCCCATTTGGTGGTAGTAATTATATTTTCCTTAAATATGGGCAATTTCATTCAATTTTGAACTAACAAGGAAAATTTTATTTAGGTTAAAATGAAAAATAAATTCATGTTACCCCACATATATTATCAATACAATGTGTTTATAATTGATATCCATTTATCAATGAAAATTTTATAATCCTTTTATTGTAAAATAATATTGATGTGGATTTGATTTACAATTATAACCTTCAATAGAAGCTATAATTATTATATGATCATGATCATTCTATTCTATAATATTATATTCCCTTATATATCACATTAATAAATTGGTCACAGATTCTAAAAAATAATATATTATTAAACATGGTTTTATTTGAAGACATTATATATTATTTTGAATAGTAGGATGATCATGGAAATAATTAATGTATTTTTTAAGGTTTTTTCAACATAATTGCTTATATAAAAGTATATCATAAAATATATCTTGTTTTAGGAGGTCACTTTATTATGGAATTCTTTTTTTAGAATGTATTATTAGTGGACAGAAAGAATGTTTTTGTGGTTGTGTGGTATCTGTCACCCTATAATGCAATTAATATGGGAATTTTTAGAAAATTGAATGAATTGAGTATGGGGAATGATTGGGATTTTTCACAATAGGTGAAATATATGATTATTTTTATTCTATTATATTTTTTACATTGTGTGAATTATATAATGAAGGTTATGTATGCAGTAATAAAATAGATGTGTGGTGATCCACAAAAAGTGTACACTATTATCATTGCTAGGTATTTCATTGGATTATCTCATATTGATCTTGTATAAATGATTACCATAGCTTATAATTCAATGATTATTTTGGGGTAAAACATCATGTGGTTTTTTATCATTTAATTTTCAGATTCAACTATGATTTTCATACAATATTTCAGTTTTTATAAAAATTGTTTTAATATTTCAATTTTCATAATTAAATAATTGAGTACGGTCATTCATATGATTTTCATGGGTTCCATTTGGGAAAATCATAAATTTTATCATCATACTCATCCATCCACATATGTCATAGTTGGTCTCTAAATCTCTTATGACATGCAATAGAGAGGGATAATGATATTATTTTCTTTTGTGCAGGATCATTGGAGATGAAAACATGGTTTTTGTAGAGGTTGTTGATCACTCATTATTATATGATTAATCATATATACACTATATTGTGGCCTCCTAATATAGTTTATCACATAATATTGTTATCATTATGATTTTTGTTCTTATTCACTATATTAGGGTTATTAAATACATAAAATGAGACCTTTATAAAATAATTTTATTAGATTAATGTAAAGATTTTGTGTAACAAGACTAGTTATTTATTTTGATAAAAAATCATTACAAATTCTTATATTTATCTCTCAATGCTAGAGTCAATTATCTAGTAAGAAATGAATGAATTTTATTCATTTAGATGATCTTATATTTAGTGTTGATGTTTGGGAACCCATGTTAGGTCTAACCGAAATTAAAAAGATGTATTTAAAAACTAAACAACTAATGTTAGGTGGTGAATGGGAGAATAATATATTTCATTATTCACTATTAAATGGTATTAATTTCTCTCTTCATCTCAAATTAAATCATCATACACTGTTTTAAAAAATCATTAAAATATAATCTTCAATAATTTGATTATTAAGTATCACTACCATTAAAAAACAATTCCAAAATACCAATAAAAATATTTAAATCAATAATATTATGAATTTTTTACCTTGTCAATAACATCAATATGACCGTCTATACATATTCAATCATCCCCATTAATTTGAATAATTATTTTTTAAAAAAATTTTGTTTTGTGAAAAAATACAAACAAATAGTTTTATTCACTCTATTATCATGTAGTGAAAAAACTATCATCATATAATATTGTGAAAAAATATTTCAATTTAATTAATGATTAAAATATCATATTTTATCATAATAAAATATAATATCACATAAAAACCAGAACATGAATAGTTTTATAACCATAAATCATAATTTTAATATATGAAAAGTTAAAAAATTTCACTATAAATATTATATCACTTAGATAAACAACCCCTCACCCCCATAATATGTTGATGAATACTCGTAATTTGTAAATATACTTACATGATTTTCATCCCTTTTGTAATGAACCCAAATATAAAATGGATTACAGGAATTTTTTTTATGTAGCTTCCTTCTGTGATCAAAAAACTATTTTAATAATTCAACACAATATACCCTATTTTATATAATTATTGAAGTGTTATGATATGAACTAATTATGAGGTTTAACATTATACTAATAAATATTTATTAATAAAATCCCATTTGAATACTTTATCATTTATGAAATGGTAAAGGATTTTAATTTTTTCAATTAAATGTTTTATTAATTTTTTTAGGATAATGTAATCTATTAATATAATGAATAATAAATATATTAAAGATATTTTTTTCTATAATATCCTCAAAATTATTATTATAAAAATCAGTAGATTATATACATGCATAGAATTTCTTTAATAATCATTCTCAAAGATTAATGATTATAAATATTTATTCATTTTTAGATACGATATTCTCAAGTATACAAGTTATAAATAACATTTGGGTGTTTTTTACTATTATACTAAAGCATATGAATCTATATTGGATTGGGATATCATTTTATTCCATTAACATAAAATAAGATAAATTATAATCTATTATACAATTAATTCATATAAGTATCTATTTCAATGGGGAAATATGACATTATTTTTAATCTCATTGGTATCTTGATAATTTACATTTATAAATAACCATATATTTTTTAATTAAATAAAAATATATACACATAAATTAATTTATAGATACACCATCATATTCTTGAATGTCTATGGCTTTCATACAACAATTTCATCAATGTTCAATTATATTTGAAAAATTGATGTTATCATTTTTATAAAAACCCTTTAGTAAATTCCATTTATGATCGGTTTTTGAAAAATAAGATCTAATTGTCTAATTTTTTAAAAATAAATCATGAAAAAACTATGAGTTGAGAAATAATAGAAATTTAAAATTCGTTATTAATTGTGTTTGAAAACTCAGTGAATAATTCTTAAATAAATATTCCAAAACATATTTCTGCAACATATAATAACACCCCACCACAATAATCATAGCTCTTAATCTCATATATTGTTTTAATAAATTTACCTATATTAAAATCCCTACGTCAATATAAATAAATCCACTTACAAATACCATGTAATTGGAACTTATTTTATCTATTACTTCTCAATATTAAACATTATTTTATTCTATTCATCACTTATATGAATTAAATGATCAGTTTTGACAATGTATACATATTTTTCTAATTAATCATTACTGATATTTAATATATCATCCAACGATATTATTTTTAATCCTCAAAAGAAAAAACAAAAGTTGATAAAAATATTACTAGTAATTATCACACAATGAGGGAAGTTGTTTAATTAATTTCGAAAACATCAATTTTGGAATAACAATTAAATTCATTCTACACATTGACTTAAAATAAAAATCATAAAGTATTTATTTATATGGAAAAATTATATTGTTACAATGATCATTATATCCATTAACATTGGAACTCTGTCTAGAACATAATTATTTTCATTTTTAATCTATTAACGTTCTAATCTAATTTAAAATTCGTCTATATATTTTTTCATATAATTAATTTTGAAACATATATTAATAGATTTCAGAATGAAATATGCAACATTACTATATATACTGATGTAATTTTTTATTAAAATTTTCTAAATTAATAACTCAAATTCGTCACTATTTTTCAATTACAAATTACCATAGTTTAAAGTCATTTTGTATAATGTATGAAGTAAGATATTAATAAATTAGAATGATATAGTTTGGTGAATATAATTTTCTATATCTGACATAATTAATGAAATTTATTCAAAATATGTTTTTTCTAATAAACCTATATTCCAAATATTTATATTTATACATATAAGTATAGAAATGTCTATAAACCATTTATGGTAAATTAAAATGGGAGGAAAAATGCATATTACTATATATATGATTTTACGGAAATAATTGGTGGTCAATTTATATTATGTTTGGGGTCATGAGTTTATTTCATCATGAATTATATCACTGAAAAAACAATAGAAGTAATCATTTGATAACATTTCTACTAGCAGACTATAGGAATATGTGAACCATCAATTTCACCTAATAGGGACCCCTGAGACTATATTATAACTATAATGGTATCAAATAGAATTTCCTTACACTACATCCACACCAAAAAAATTTGAATGTATTTAAAGTTAATGTTGAACACTTTTAATGTAGTGTCGATCCCTTAGAAATGATATGAAATCCCCCTATTATATAAATAATTTTCATAATATTTTTGTTGAAAAATATCAAATACAATAGTGAAAATACATCAAGAGTTCATATGGTTTTTTAGGTCTAATGAATGTCCCATACCTATTCGATCACTATGTGATCATCAAATAATGAATATTTCCACTAACTAGTGCCTCTTAAGAATTTAAATTTATTTTAATAAGGGTGGACACACTCTACGACTATAGAAGTGATTACCAATCAATCCATGTTCAATTATTATTAAGATATTAATTTGAAAAACCTCATATCTTGTGGGTACTGATAAATATTATCTCTTCAAAATTTCATTAATATTCAAGAAATGATACCTTAGGTTGTTGTTGTGGAACCTAATGTTGGAGATAATGAGAATAAGATAATTAGGACTAATAATACATACCCTTGATTGAGGATGATGGATCTCATTACTACATGAATGAATCTGACTGAAGAGTCCATGTGTATTTGGTTGTGATACCAAAATTATAATTGTGACACAATGTATATAAATTTTAATGTGGGGATATTGAATAAGGGATCTATCCTAAAATAATATTATGAGAGTAGTGTCTCATTTATCTATATTCAACATTATAATTTTATTATGAAATTCCATTTGTGCCATTCCCACTATAAATTAATCTATTACTATTAATAGGTAATAAAATATTTTTTGTATATTGGATGTAAATAGTGTAGTAATTTCATTTGAGTATATATGTATATATATATCAAAAGATTATATTTTATTTTTCTCACTCTATGATATCATAGTTTGGTGTTAATGGGATTTTTTGGAAATGTATATCAATTATTCCTCATGTTTGTTAATAATCAATACAATCTTCATGTTAATTCGTGTATCGGTATGATTGTCCTATATGAATTTTTGAGAATTTGTGGTTATAGTGTTACTAATATCTAATAATGGCAATGTTTTAAATTGTATTATTGTTGATATTTGTCTCTTTAGAAGAAATATCATCTAAGATATTATTTTTTTACCCAATCCAATGTTACCACAATATACTCTATTAGTACGTATATTAGTACACAATGGTAGATGTTGTCAATGATCTAGAAAAAATATTTCACTGATAGTCAGTTTAGAATAGTGGAACTTATATTAAATTTGATTACAATTGACGAGAGAAATGTATAAATAAATCCATTAAGATTAATGATATGATTTACATGTTGATTCATAATTGTTGGATATAATATTGATATAAATTCAATTATTTTCATTAAAATTATTTAAGCATTTGAATTTTTTGTTATTCACCACGACCTCACTATTTCTCTTCATTTAATTACATGAAATTTTTAAAAATAATAATTAATTACTATGAAACATAGTGTTATTTATAGCCTTATAATAGAAGAACATAATGTAAGAAACTAGGATTGATTATACAAGAAATATTATTTCTATAGATATTTTTTAATCCCGAATTATAGGAATCACCCATGGTTGTTTTTCAACTAATACATGGTGGAAAACGATTTAGCAATATTATCCACATTTTTTCCCATTTTATCTTGTCCATTTTATGTCTTCATTTCAGTATCAATTGTTTTTAATTTTAAAAAAATTCGGCAAAGTTATGGTATTTATATGTGTATTGTAAATATTATAGACATTATACATGGTATTGTGCTGGAGAATACATGGGGGAATAAATATAATAAAACCTAATCAGATATGAGTATTACAGTTTAGTCATTTTTCCTAGATGAACTATTAGAAACCATACTTCATAATTTTTTAGTCAATGATACTTTTTAAAATTATTGTTATGATGAATATGATGGAATTATAACATATATTGATGAATATTTAACTCATAAATTCTCATTAATGGATTTTAAATAGTGAAATTTAAAATCTAGGATGATCAATAATTTTTAATATTTATAGGAGGATTTGTTTTCTCTTAAATAATATAATTTTAATGACATTGAACATTGTGTTTTTGAATGAAGACCAAATATTTATAATCCATAATGAACACTAAGGATTCAATCCCTATTGTGGTTTATAAATAATATTCCAAAGTTATTGGATGAACACGTGAATCCATCCCCTTATGATGAAGATAGATTGGGTAACAATAAATAAGAGAAAGAAAAACATGCTACGTATTCATAAAGGATGATCCAACACCTATAAATGAATTATAACAACACATAGATTCCATATCTACTCAATATGAAGAAGTATGTGACTCTTACCTTCCTGCAATGTAACCATTATATATATTTTACAATATATAGATAGAGGAATAACTGAATAGTATTGGATGAGACTAAAAAAATAATATTTAAATTCAGCATATGATCAAAGTATTGGAGATAGGTATTCTTTTTCTAAATGATTTTACCACTATACTTGGGTGAAAACCATCAAATAATTCTTCAATATACATGTTCATCCATGAATAAATGAATCTCAGAATTGATTCATTTTTTGGACATGTAGTTTAAATTAATTGGATTAATCTGAATTTAATTTAAACATGAAGAAGTATAATGATGATTATAGTCTTTTGTAAATGTGTTCTGCTTAATAACTATACATGATATATATATATAGGTCATATTAATTCAAGTAAAATTTGTTGTTGGTAAGTACCTAGAGGATTCCTAAAATAGATAGGCACTAAATGTGTGACTGAATAATTTGGTACATATATCAGATAAAATATAAATCAGATAATTAGATTCCCCTTATGCTGAATTGATTTTGTTGATATGAAAAACAAGCTTGGTATATGACAATGATAAGGTATTTTTTCCTTCCAAATTAATAAAAATCATAGAATATATCAAATAATTATAATAATTTTTTTTGAATATATCATGTAATTAAGTTACACTGAAATGTGTGGGAATTCAAAATTTAATTTAGAAAGACATAGATGAGGTTTCTTATTTTTATATAAGATGTATTCAGGATGTATAAAATAGAAGAGTGGATTTAAAAATTGAGCGAGAGAAATTTTTAAAAAAATTTATTTTTTAGTTTAATCAACATAATTTCATATCTATTAACATCAAATGACACAAGACACACATACGGGGGATGATATTTATAGTTGATAATTTCATAGTAATTACATAAATAAAAAATCAATGAACATTGGGGGTTTGTTCATAAATATTTTTTATCATAGTTTTTTCATTTATATATTATCATATATTTGTGTTATTTACATGTATATATATTTAAATAGTGTAATAATAAGAATATTATAGTATTGAGAACTTAATTATAAAGCCATTCAAAATTAAAAAACAACAGATAAATTTTATTTGTCTATCAAATGGTTTTTAGCACTCTAATTTTAATTTGTTTTGGGTATTAAATAATATAGGGGTACTAACTGTAAATGATTTCTTGATGGGAATAAAAGGTTCTATATGATTAATGTTTAATGTATTATATGTCATTTGGTAGATAATATATCAAACAGTTGTGGTTAAGAGTACACCACTATGCCAATAGTTACTCAATATCATAATATAAGATGGAATCAACTACCAACATAGTCTACTCCAATCCCTTAGAATACATAAACCACCAATTTAGGCCCACAGAGATACCGTAGAGTATATCACAGTTCTAAAAAAACTCTCTAGGGCCCCTTACACATTTTCTTCAATATCAACATTTAGACATATATTACAACGTTTAATCTCACTTAAAATCTTTTGGTAAAGCCGAATGCATGATACAATACACCGAAAACGTAAAAATTAAAATTATACATTGATTTTATATAATTTTAAACACCAAAACAAAAAAAATCTAAGAGTTACAGAAATTAATTGAGGCCAACATATATTCTATCATCATTCCAATTTATATTGATTATCCCACATATAATGTTTCTTCCACCAAATTGTTATAAAATCACCCTTGTATAATACAATAATATTGGATAATATCCTAATTTTTTAGATGTACATACATACATTAATTGATACAGATGATGAAGATGTATCAATGTAAAAAGTACAATCTAATGGGGTGGATAAATTATTCTCCTATAAAAATTCCTATCTATATTGTGAAAGAAAATAATGAATAGTCCATATGGAATATGATCCTAGATGGAAGGAGAATTAAATAAATTTAATTAACACAAATTACAAAATATTATGTAGGAATGTTCGTAGTAATACATGGAAGAATCCAATTAATGATACCAAGTCCATATTCTACTTATCTCAACACCATAATAGTGAAATTTGAATAAAAATTATTATTTTTGGGTTGGGAATAATTTTTACAAATGTTAATATTCATGTTCATCTCCCTCTATTAAAAACTATATTATAACGTATTGATAGACACATTTGGTAAGTATGAGGGATAATGAAAATGTAGGTATATAGTTGAAATACACATATTTCATAGTTTTTAATTTATTATATTTCTATTTTATCTCACAGTAAGCTTTCTATGGGTCACTGATAGTTTCATTTATTTGAACATCATAATGATTTCTTATATATATGATTATTTAATCCAAGAATCCCATTCAAAGGAAATGAATAATAATAATAGATAAATGGATTTTTATACGTGGGGAATTACCTAAATTTTAACCTATAATATTTGGTACCTTGAATGATATTTGATTATTGACAATTCAATAATAAAGAGAAAATGTTCATGTATTAAGGTTTGTCTACCACTACACACACCGTGAGTGTAAATAGAATTAGAAACTAGATGATCCGTAATAATAAATTTATAATACTGCAGATGGTTCCATATCATAATATAAATTGAGGAGAGTTAACAATTGATAAATACATTTAACATAATAATGGTATTAACGGGATAAATATCAATTTATAGCTTTAATTATTTGCAACCTTATTATTTTCGATGGAGTATATTTAGGAAATTCACGATCTAATTCAATCAAAAAACCTCCCAAGTTTCATTAAATATTTTCATATATAAATAAAAAAACACGATAAGACTAAATAAATTGAGACGATACAATTTTCAACATCATTAATTCATGAACCTAGGGATAGAAACTATAATTTATTTCTTGTGTACATAAAAATTTAATGTTTTCATAGAATCCATAGTTAAATGTTTAACTTATTAAGTAAAAAAACAATTGTAGATGGGATTATTCATTTGTTAATATTTTAAAGAATAAAAACTATGTCATTAATTTCAAAATCATCATTTTAATAATCATAACTTCATAGAGGAAAAACTCATATATTATTTAATATTAAATGATTAACATTATCAACATTATTTTTTAAATTTTAGGAGGAAATATTCTATAATAATTTTTTTATATATATTAAAATTGATAATCTTTCTCTATTTGTTAAAATCATTATTTTTTATTTTTTAAATTATTTTTAATTATCTTAATATGATATTCTAAATTTTTTTGTAATTATTTTCAAGGATACATATCATTGACTTCATTGTGAATAATTCATTATTTTGTAACTAAATCCTATGGAAGAAAATTAAGACCAATAAAAACAAACTCCCTTTCTAATATAATAGCTTTATAAACCTTAACTTGATATTATTGAGAATATTATTAAACAATTCCACTCTTCAAAATATAAAAAACAAACATTAAATGCTCGGAATTTCCTCTATAGAAATTAATTTTGATTTCAGTATATATTTATATGATAATTTAAAATTTCAAATATCTTTTTCGTATCACCCAAATATAATTACCATGTGTGTCTCAGAACATAGTTCAATACTTTTGGTTTTATATTAACATGTTATGTGTTAAACACCAATATATTATTTCATTTTAAGAATTATTATTGATTTTAAAATATATCATTAATAATACATATTGTTCAATGAACTTCACTTTTATTTTCTCATTTATGATATTTATTAAAAGTAATTTTTTTGGAATTTTGACCTCTTATTAAATATTTCCTGAGTTTATCAACATTTATTCTATATTTATCCACTTTAGATTGATTCACCTCAAAAAAATACATCATTATCAAGTATTTTAGAATTAATTATGCCATGAATCAATATTATTCATAATTATATAACATTAACAAAAAAATTATTTATTTATTAAATTTTAATTTATTAGAGTGTATCTATAAAATCTTTAAAGCCATTGATCTATTTTTATAATTAATATTTAATTAAAGAATATTTTATTTATTCTAATTAATTCCTCGGTCATCAACTTCATTAAATATTCTATTCATTAAAATTTTAAATTGATAAATTCATTATTTGCAAAAAAATCGTATATATTAAAATATTCATATTATATTTATTGAAAATAGAGATTGTAATATAAAAATAGTAATCATAAAAATATTTAATATCATTAAATTTATATTTATATATGTACTTATCATAATTGGGGAAAATTTAAATATATATCCTTCAATAAAAATGTTATCGATTTTAATTTCCATGACAAATTGTATTGGATTGTTTTTTTAGTATATCTAATTTTGATAATAATTTAGACAAATAAAAGTGATATTTTTAATTATTCAAATGTGAAATCATGAAATTATGTGTTTCTCATTAATCTATATGTTCCATTGTATTATTCATCCACATATTTATCTCATACATAAATAACGTGATTTGAGTAAAATTAGGGGAATTTTTTTTTGATAAAAACTTTTTTAAAAAAATAATACAAGAAGATTGTAATATTAATTGAGAATTAATAGATTTCACTGATGTAATGTTATAACATGTGTACCCTAATTGTAATAACTAAAGGGAATTTCATTAAGGGACAAATAGTTCACCATGATCACAATATGTTATAAACCTGTTCTAAGGGAAAAAATAAACCTTTTTGGAATTATTTTTCCGGAAATAAAAAATCCAATGGAATGATAAATTCATCCAAGTGAAATTTTTTTCTATTAACATTAAATATTCAATAAAAATTCACATATGAATGAGAAAATTTAATTTCTTAAAATGAAATCTATACAAAACAACATGATTGAAAATAAAAATAATTTACATTGGATTGAAGATACCGACTCCACCTCCTATATCTCTAACGTGGATACACATCTAATAATTAATGATGAACAATTTATTCCATATCATTACATTTTTTTAATTATATCTACATTTTTTCTCGAGATAATGTGTAATTTATGGGAATACAAAAAATAAGATATTCAAAAATGACTCCAATATAATGTCATGAATGAATATTAGAAATGTCCAATGATAATAAAATGTTTTTATGACCCATATAATTAATATCTTAATTAATAAGAGATTCATAGAAACAAATGATTATTTTGAAAATAAATGTTGTAAATTTAATTTTAAAAAATATTGAAACTATATGAATAAAATCAGATTTTTAATAAATCATAATGTAATAATAATACAATGTTACACCACATTATCATAAAATATAATCTATATGAATAAAAAACACCAGGCCCTTCATTTATTAATTCAATATCAAAAAAGAAATATTCATATTTGAGAAACCATATTTTAAATAACATGAATCTAATGTTATCTTAATTATATTAAATTTTAAACCAGTATATAAAAAGATGTTTCAAAAAACTCAACACTCTTGAAAAAACATGGTATTTTATATGTTTCAACTCTATGTTTTAATAGAATGTCCTTCATGAAAAACATATATATTTTTTACATGATTCATCCCTTTTAATAAAAATTTAATTTGAAAAAATTTAAACACAAATATAAAATGTGTGTTTTTAGATATCCGGACCTTCTTGATAAATTAGGTTTCAAAATTTAAAAATAATTAAATAAAAAAAAATTCCATAGAAATGAGATCCTAGATTTAATGTTTTTTATTCAACATAATTATTTAGATTATCAATAAGGAAATATTTTTTATAATAAAACAATTGGATAATATGTTTTTATAATCCTTCATTATAATTGAATTAAAAAAACAACCCATTTTTTAGAATCCAATTGTCAATTCCATTATTAAAAATATTTTCATGTTTTTTTTCAAAACCGTCATTTTGATAAATACAATGATAGGTATAAAAAACCTTATTTACATATAATAAATAATATTTTTATAGAATATGATTCAAATTCAATAAATAGAGACATATAAAAAACCATGGATTAATAATAAATAATTAAAAATTCGTCAATAATTTATATATGAAATAGTCCAAAAAAATGTTTAGATTAAATACAAAAACCAAGATTCATTCCATTATATTTTCATGTGTTCTAAAACTATTTTAATAATTTGTGGAAAGATTGAACAACATAGAATGATTTGAAATATATTGAGGTATTCAATTTTTTTATTTGATTATTACTAGGAATGATTATGATTGTAAGTGTTTGCTGATGACATGAGTAAATAATTATAATTTTAAAAATGTTATGTGGTTTTAATTTCTTGGTTATTATTATAAGATGATTTGATATTTAAATTGTAATGTTGAAAATAGTTTTCAAAAAATGAATGTAATGAATCCATTTTCCCCATGTATAACTTTAGAATATTATGTGGTTTATTTTCAATGATAGGAACTAACGTAGAGTGAAATCGTGAGGACTGAGGTGTCGAAAAATAATTTTTTACAAATAATAAATAAATTATATATCTAAGATTATTTTTTTCTAAAAAAGTAAAATAAATATTAGACCGAGGGTCAAATAAGAAATTTTGTATAATATTGATTTCAAGTAATGGGGTTTACCTTATGTGCAACATTATTCCTATCACTATCAAAGATTTATTTAAAATCAATTCAAGGTGTAAATAATAATATAAAATAAATCGATCTATATATTTTATTACATTGTTGTTGTTGAGTTGTTTTCCTGTATAATTTTATTGGTAATTGTAAGATATTATGTTTGGATTCGAAACTTGGATATCCACATGACCACTAGAGGAGAGCATTCTATGAAAATTACAACAGATCAGAGTGAGATAGAGGTTCTTTGTGCTTTTAGAAATCGAGTGTGCCGACTATGAATTTTTTTTTGAATCCTTGATCATTAGCTGTTGATCCCTCTCGTGGTTGGGAATTTTTTTATATGGATTTTACCCAGTTTTATTATACATATGTCTAATGAGAATTGATAAAATAAAAATCAATTGGTGGATCAAGCATATTACAGGTACATGTATGATTATATAGGATTGGGGAGGTTAATGTTTTAGATTATATTATATATATTCCTTTTTTATAGATAAAAATAATTAATACCAACAATAATATTGGACAAGGCATATTACTTATTATTTTTTATTTTGTTGTATTTCATTAACCAATTATTGTTTAACGTTGTTAGGTTTTTTATTGGCTGGTGGTTTATGAAATACGGGATAATTAACCATTGTTCACCCATTTCAAGGCACAATTTATTGATACCATAAATGCTGATTTATGTTGATGATGGGATCAATAGATAATGAAATAGTAGTACTATATCATAGTTCATCATGTGGTATTTTCAGTGTGGAAATCATATGATCAAATTGAAGTTTTTAGAAGTGTGATTTTACGTGTAGATTCTAGTGAGTGTTGATATAAATATTCATTTAGAATAGTTAATTTCTTACTAGCATTATTTTTTAGATAATTTTAGGATAGATGAGAGGAAAACAATGTGTGAAATGGATCTTGTGTTCTAGAAACTACCCGGTAACAAATTGTGTCATTCATATTGACATTCCATATTGGACCGACATTGTTGTTTCTATGTTTTATGTTAAAATAAAAATATAACAAAAATTGTGCCCCCTATCACATGCCATGTGGTTAATTTCTAGATAACACGATATGATCTAAATTTACATGCCTTGAAGGCCAAGTAGATTTATAGGATGTGTGGGACATAAAACACACTATTTACACTATGGTAGATCACTTGTAGTATATAAGGTGTTAAAGACAAAGAGATCAGGTGGACATTCACTCCATGTCTTTAAGGTTACATTCCCTTTACCCATACACAATCTTAGTCACAGGATGACTTTCAGGGTTAAAACCATGGGTCGAAGGTACATGTCATGTACTCATTATATACATCATTCACCCTCTCAATGAATTCTTGGGTCCCTTGTCCTCTTCAGCTTAGACATGTGACAATAGTGTACATTTCATTTATTATTCCATTGTAGGTTTATAATGGAATCAAAACTTATAAAAACAATGGTGATTCCATTAGGGGAACATTAATCTCAGATAGGTTTTTATGAATCCATCTTTGAAGCCTAAGCTAAGATCCTCTATCATCCTCATTTTTTCTAGGTGGTGTTAAATGTATCTTCGTAACAAAAACAATATAGGCATCAACCCCCAAACATAAAAATTTTATGAATTTTGTTTTATTGTTATACAAAATGGCCTTAGAAGTGATCACTATCTATATATGAATTTATTATATCTTCCAATGTGTAATTCTAATGGATTGAAATGAAAATCATGAAATATCATATAGATGCCATAAATGTTATCAGACTCATGGAGTGTGTTCTCTTAAATGACTTTTATATCGATCCTTCATGAGGTAATCCTTTGATAACATTACAATCGTGACTGTTCCATTATATATTATGTCTACTATCTCTATATCATGATATTCCCATTATTTATGATATTGAAAAATCCTTGGGATGATATGACTATTTGTATTTATGTTATACAACAATAAAATAATTTTTTCCTACAAGGTATTATTATAAATTCCATTGTAGTATATTATCATGTAAAGATCATATCTTATGTATAAAAAAAATACTATTTTGGTGTCTAATAGGGATAATTAAAAAGAATATATTTGTATTTAGGCCAGGCCGAGGTGTGTTCCAGTTTGTTTTATAAGTGACTATATTTTACATCACATGGGGGGATTGTTTCCATTTCATTTGGTCAAATTATATTTTTCCCTTTAATTCTAGTATATTATTTTGAAAAAACTATTTGTTTTATTTTAGATGTATTCATTAATTGTTATCTTCTTTAAAATTTAATCATTGTATGGTATGGTATATTTTTGTGTGAGGCCTCCCTTGTGTGTGATACACCTACTTGTGCTGGACTCCATCCCCTGATCTAGTGGAGGATTTAATGGGGTAGTCACTATTCAGGCCCTATTGGTCCAGGATGAGGTTGTTTTCAATTATAGGTGTCAAATCTATCATATGACCATTGTCTACGAGATTGTTTAGATTTTATGTAAACATATTTATGTGTTTCAAGTTAGGATATATGTCTAGAGACTCTAGTATTGGTGCAATATATAAAATATCTCTTCCACATGAATCTACAATCCTTTTTATGGTATCAGATTACCTAGAAACATGTTGTTGGGAAATTATTGTTCCATGAATCACATAAGAACATGTGGTGGATTCCATTTCATTCAATTTGAACAAATCCATATATATTCATTTAAACTAATACATATTTTTTTTGAATTCGATGATGACTTTGTGTAGCTTTTATTAAGTAGTAACATAATGATTATAATCCCCTTACTGGCGAGTGTTTAACATAGGTAATTATTAATGAAGTGTTACCTCAAGTTGGTGATTTAATTTTACCACCACTCATCGAGTATTAGATGGTACCAATAGTTACAAATGATGATGTTTGAAGGATTATCACCCTTATTATGTTTTAGAAAAAATGACCACATTAGTATCAAGGTTAGCCAGACCACCAAGAGGCCCAGGATTTGATTATGTTAGTGACATGAGTCCTTATCCTCTTATAAACCTATTGAAATGATTTTTATCGGAGAAGTGTGATTTATCCATGGATATGAAATAATGTGGTGGTTCTTAGTTACTCATGAATACAGTGACAAAACTCATTCATGGTTAAATATTGAAATCCTTTTCATAGATTATTATTCAATAGCTTGTTGATTTCTGTGTGTATTCAAAATATTCTATAGATTTAATAATGCAGTAAAACTATGTCATTGTATTCATTGAGATTCTCTAAAAAATCTATGTACATGATGGATATAGTACATGATTCATTATTTTTTTCTCAAAAAATTTATTGTGGAATTTAAAGATACATACGAGGCAATGTGATACCTCAATGCATTCTTACATATGATAGGATGCTAGGGTGTGATTTTGTGTTTGAGATTATCCTGGATAGGAGGATATATATAGTTGGTTCTAGAAGTGGGAACAAAAAATCATGTGCATTTGTTTTTGGGATATAATTATGGATAAGGGTACCTAGTCATGGATCCATTTTTAGAGCTAATCACAAGAAAGAGAGACTATGGTTCAGGATCAATCGGAAGTATTTAGTCATCATTGGGAGATGAAAAGATACTATTATGATTGTCATGTAGATTCATAAAAAATAAATTTCCAACTCAATCTATGTCTTATATTGGCAGATTGGTTGTACCAAATAGGACTTGGCAATGGGTAGATCAGATAGGTCTGTATAGCAGAAAATGTTTTAGAGTAGATTGGAGAGCATCTGGAAGTGATGAATATTTTGAATTATTACCACCACCTCCAAGGTGGTTTTCACCAGTCTTAGGGAGATATGGGGTATGGAAGAGGGTAGCTATAGGAATATGAGACTTATTCACCAATGGATATAAGGATTTTATGTGTTACGATACATTTAATCCCTATATTTTCTTCATTATTGGTAGATATATTTTGGACCGACCCCTTTATTCCCACTTATTGATTTTTTAGCCATAGAGATTCTAATTGATCCCCTAGATTCACCCTTGTTCAAAGTGAATCATAATGGAGGAGATTTAGTGATTAAAAATTTCACCCTATGCTGTTATATAACTCATGATGGAATGTGTTGATTTTAAAATCCAATTTTTTATGAAAATAGTCATTATGATTTCATTTTCACTATGAAATGGTTATCTAATGATAATGATTAGATGTGATATTTCAAGAGGAGGATGTCGTGTTTTGGTTGTGAAGGCATGATTTGTTTCCTTTTTGATGATAAGGAAACCCTAATGGAGTTCGAAATACACATGTGTAGGTGGTTACAAATGATTACACACTAGTGTGAAAGAAAGGCTCTTGGTGTAGTAGAATATATGAGCATAAATTTTCTTTTAGTGGTGGAATAGTATAAGGAAGACATTATGGATGATTTTATAAGTCTACCTCTTAACTAATATATACATATATATATATTATCATTGTTCTGGGCCACAATATTAAGAATATATTTACCCAAACATATCGAATGAATCCCATAGTTATTAGTTAGTTGATGGTGTTGTTGGAGAACATATATAGGAAAATAATTATTATGCCTAGTGTCTCATCCAAGGTATCCCCATTATTTTTTTTCCAAAAATGATGATGAGAGTTTGATGTTTTTTTATTTATAATGTTTCCTAAACAAATTGATGGGAATGACAAAAATTATCAAATATCTAAAATTGATGATCTCTTCGATCTTTTCAAAGGGATATGATGATTCTTGATGATTAACCTCAGATCATGCTATCAAAAAATATGATTAATAGATGACAAAAAATTTAATTTAGATTTTTGATATTTCTATGTTAAATTGTTTTATATATTTATTCAATTTAGTGTAATTAAATCCATATCATTTTTCATTGGACCCTTGTAATGGATCTTAAATCATTCCATTGATTTGTTTTGCAAGTATTGACCGATGATATCCTAGTGTACTCGATGTCTGAAAAGGATCATGGGATATTTGTACAGTTATTCACTATTTACATAGAGAGCACAGTCATTATGATATTATCTCATATTGGTAGTTCAGAACTACAATGTTCTGTTTATGGGGATTTGTTATGTTATAAGATCATGTGTAAGTGGACCCTGCAATGGTTGATGTATTATTATAATGGGATCCATTATAGAGAATAATGTAGTTGCATGGATTTTATAATTTAATAGGTTACTATTATTTATTCATTCAATATTTATCCAGGTTATCGGTTCCCTTCACAATTTTGAAAAAAAGGGTAACCCTTTTCTATGGATAGGAAGGATCTAGAAGGTTTTATGATAGTTAATAAATACATTGAAAAGTGCTCCCATCTTTAGATTTCTAAAGGAGACTATAGAGTATTTATTTATATATGATTCATTAAGGAATGTTCTTGGTTGTTATATGAAGTAGAGGAATGTTTATATTTCATATAGTTCATATAAGTTGATGATACATGAGTAGAACTACATGAACCATGAGCTTTTGATAGAAATAGAAGTCTATTCACTAATGATGTGATGACACTACCATATGGGTATGATAGTTTTAATCTATTACGACCACAAAATATTTAATAATATATTATATCATATGGATATAAACATGATATTGGGGATAATAATAGAGTTGATCTCGGAATATGAGTAAAAATTATTTTATACTCATGTGGAGGGGGATGTGGTTGCAGATTTTATCAATAGAGGATATTATTCTCATCAACTATGTGATGTGCCTCTGTGGTTGATTTTTTGTAGTTATAAATAGTGAATTGGAATTTTTAGCATACCTATATTCAATAGTTGTTACCTTACAACTTTTATTGTGAGTTTTGGGTGTTAATCAAGGAGTTACTATCTTTGATATTCTATGTACATAGATTTCCACTAGAAATTGTGTTAGTGGATTTTATGATGTGATTGAGGGTGTTATACATTTCCTATTAAACAAGATGTTACCAATTATGTTGTATAAGGATGTTTTGAGGTCATTTCATACATCTATCATGGTGGTACATCTAGGTGCAGTGTAGATGTAAAAGGACCACGAATATTATTTTTAGTTATAGAGATAAAAAGAGAGTTGTAGAGTTTGTCTCTTAATGACTCACTTGAGATCAAGTGAGGGATGAGCATGAGCTTCAGTGGGTTTAGATCAAACTTTTTAGGTGGTAGAGTGAATGTGGCATGGGATATAAATTGGATCCATGACAGGGTCACTAGATTTGTATAAAAGACATAATTCCACATGGAGGATTATAGAACTTATCACCAAGTGGTAAAAATTGTTAGATATTTGATAGAGGAGTTCATCAGATTACATGGGGAACATATATGTTCATGAGATAATTCATATCCATGGACATTCCTTGATTATCATTTAAAAATATGATAAAAATTTTCACATATATTTGTTGAAGTGATTGTAGGTGGCATTTAGTTTCCAGTCTCATTTGAGAAAAGAGGTTCATTACAATACTAATGGAATAACTATATAAACTATTTAGGTTTTGAGGACATACATCATGATTCCATGATATGTTTTGACCATAGTTAGTATTATCACCTATCATTGGTGGAATTTTCATATAAAAATATATTCAGTTCCCCAACCATAATGGAACCCGTTGAGAACTTATAAATTAAACCATATAGGTCACCAAAATGAAAGAATTATATATGAGTGTCTTCACTTATGGAATGGAGTAGGTGTGATCCATCAAAAAAAGGATTTGATCATCTAGGAGTGTGTCAGGACCTCATAAAGCTATTGGAAGTCTAATATAAAATAACAAAGGAGGATCATGGAGTTTGATTAGTGAGTCTAAGTGGTGTGGAGGGTCTCACCACATCATGGGTCATTGAGTTTTGGATATTGTGGAAGATTATCAATGATTATCATTGGCCTACTCTAGATACTACATATAGTTGGTGTGGGGGATTACAAATTATCTCTATTGTTGGAGTTAGACCAGCTATATGTTGAATTTCATGTGTAACCATTGCTGAGGTATGTACTTGAAAAAATTAATGATATCGACTATGTTGAGATGTAGACTGGTGATGAGGATATGGTTATTGGGTACTCAGTAAATATTTTGGATTTGAAGGAGTGGATCCTCCAAGGATGATTGACTCACTTAATGCTTGTTCAATGGTAGCATGAAGATCTTCTTGGTAGTACCCATGAGAGGGACACCCAATTGCGTTCTCAGTAACCAAATCTAATTGTTTAATATTTTTTTATTTCAATTAGTAATAAAATTCTAAAGGTGGGGAGAATTTACCTGCTCTAATATTTATATTTATTACATTATAATATTATATATATTATTTACATATCAAGGACATCTTATAGACTGAGATTCTAAAGCCCAAAGATCCCAAATTTAATATTTTATACATATTAAATATTTAAATGTCACAAAAACGTTGTTTTATATAAAAATAAATAAAATCTATGTAGGCTCAGAAAATAAATATGAGGATTCTGATTAATTTAGATTGTGGGATTCAACCTTGGAATGAAATAACCCTTATTGGAATTAGAATTTTTGTTTGATGATCACAAAATAATTAATACTAAAATAAATAAATATATTTTTTATTTTACTATGTTGATATTTTCACCTTTCATTTCCCTCTGTAAATATATGGTTCAGAAAATATCACAAGGATTTTATTGTATCACTGGAGATCTAGAGGACCATTTGAGGCTGTGTTGTTGGAAGCCAACATCTTATTGGATCGAGAATTTGGATCGTTTTTCCAAAACAATAAATGGATTCTCAAATGAAAAAAGAAATGGAATTGTTTTTTATTTATGAATAAATATATTGAGGTATGATGTTTTTTTAAAATATGATTTTTCTTTATTTGATTATTTCTATGATCAAATAAAATATATCTTTTAAAATTTTTATTTGTATATCGAACATATTGTGGGTAAGGCTACAATTATCCCAGATTTGAGGGATAAATATTGTTCATTATATTAGGTATCGTACTTAATTATTTTATTTGGTAAAAATCGATGACAACATTATCATTAGATGAAACAAATTTCACATTTTTGGGTTTTGTATATTTCTTCTCCAATTCATTTTCATTCAGTGAAAACATTCTCTTTTAATGGATTATAGAAAAAAGCTTGTTAAACAATCACTTCACACCCATTTCATGGAAAGATATATTGAAATCATCGATATACATTTATAACAACAATGGGATCATTATAAAATAATGTATTAGGACTAGATCCTAGTTATTCCTGTGTTTTTTGGTGTATGGAAACCAGAATATGTGAATAAAGGGTTTGTGAATACAGTTTGGTGGTCGAATTCTACTGAGCGATGACAAAAAGGATAGAATGGACAAGTAAGTTAATTGTGGATGTGACTCACAGATGACAAAGTGGTCATAGAAGTAGATGAGGACACAAGAAATCGATCTAGGATTCTGGAAAAACCAAGGTGACACATTGTGGAATTTGTATTTCCGTATCATGTGGGATCCCCTACGTTTATACTAGGGTTTATGTATTGAGATAAGTATAACACACCCTAAGTTCCATTCAACATGTTGTGGGGTCCAAAATTTCCAAAATAGTGTGTTCATGTGGTACACTCCTTGGAGGCTATGTGGAATTACACACCCTTTGAGACACACCACACCCCACATTAACCTGGTAGAAAACTCAACATTTTTATTTGGTATATTCCTATGAGATCATGTGGAACCACACACTGTCTGTGGTGGGCCACATGTAATGAACACAAAAAAAAAATTATTGGAACTGACCATTATAAATTAATAAAACCTAGTCCTAATGGGACATATCATGTACTTATAGAAAAAGTTGTGGACCCTCCCTATGATTGATTAATACTTGTTCCTCTTCATCATAGAAAATATTTATTATCATACATTTTCTGGACCCATTACGTGGGGGGTTTTTTATAGAATCAAATCCTTTTAATAGTATAGTCACCCAATCTAAGGAACATCAGTCTCTGATATGGGTTTTTATATCCCTTTATCGTGCGATGATTGAGATCCTCTATCATTACAATTTTATATAGGCGGGATTCTCAGAATCATATTTACTGACACTATGATTGAATCCCTTTACATGTGGGTGAAAACTTACAGGGTTGTAAGTATACCACATGGACTTGGGTATTATACTCATCTATGTATTTTTCTATTTGGACCTTCATTGTGTACTTCTTATAGGGTGTCCTAATGACCATGACATCATAGATTAGCGCTAACAATGCTATCAAAATTTTGTAGTGTGTTCTCACAATCACGTTTTATGTGTCAAAATCAATCTGAATTCATATGTTGTCATTATAGTTGTCGTTGTATCATGAGATTATGTTAAAAATATGATAATATCTCGATATTCATATTATGAATGCTAATTATATATCCCTATGACGAAATAAAAGTTATTCATGATTCTATATTCTTAGTGATTATGAGGTGTCCATCTAGGGATTTTTCTACTAACCCATGGTTAGGGTTTACAAGAATGTGTTGTGTCATGTGGATTTGATGTATTGTTCGATGAAGTCCAATAGGGAACACAACTAGTCATAACATTGTTTACCAAACAGACTCTGGAGTGTTACAATGTTTTCGTTGACAAACTTCCTCTACCACTTCATAGGTTTGACATATTTTACTTTCCATTAGTAGGGTTATATTTGGTCATTTATTTACAATATATTTTTTACTATGATGTTGTGAATTTATATGTACACATAATTGGTTATCATTTTTTACATTTCGACATTGAATAGGCTTGGAGATGAGATTGTATAGGTACATTAGGATAAGATCACCCTTGTTGCTTACATTCCATCTCTACACTAGTAATCTCCCCTACCTTATTTGAAGTATTATTGGGTAGTAAAATCCCTTTCCCCAATGGGATATGTCAAGAAAAAGACTAATAGAGGTAGAACATTAATTATTAACAAACACTCAACTAGAATCAAACATACATAATCATCCTCTATTTAGAAATTATCTTAGATAAATTATAGAGATACCAAATAGAATATAAAGTTGTGTAGTGAAACAATATAGGAAATCATATTAATGAAACGAAAGTAGAGGGTCATGTTATAAATGATTTTTTGGGGTTAAATTACATTCAACTTTTATAGAGATCTATCATATTAATTTGTTATTATAATTTTGTCATGTATTGTGAAATATATATGGTTCATCATGATACCACAGATATTGGATCAATAGAATATTCAAGAAAAGAAAGAAGGGAATGGAAAAAAATTGAATGTCCACAAAAACATAGTAATCAATGTATAGACCTAAACAATAATCAATTTCCCTCTACAGTAAAGTTTAATTATTTCAATTTTGATGGGATTTGGAACCCCCCAATGCCCAAGGCCCATTTGCATTTTATCATTTCATACAAAATGATACTAATTGGTATTTCAGGGGCTAGTATGCTCTTTGAAAATAAGAAAACCATTAAATGGGTCTCTCTTGTGTATAAGTTTATCTACAAAATCCTTCTTGATGTAATAAAGGACAATATTTAGAACATTAATCATGATAGCAATCACATATCATAAATTTTTGAAAAATCACAATGCATCCATTCATCTATTTATTATAAGATTTGCAACCACATGGTTTATTTTGTCTATCCTTCAACATCATACATCAGTTGAATGGAATTTTGGAGCGATCTTGATGATTTCTCTGAAATCATAAATTAAAAATGTATGCCTTTGGTTTATTTACATATTATTTTAATGACTAAGGAAAAAATGTAATGAATTTTAACTGAATTTACTCAATGAAATATTTTTTAGGAATTTAAAAAGGTTTCATTGTTGTGGTTCCAATTGCAGGAGATGATTTTATATAGAGTTTATTCACATTGAATAGAAGACATGATAGTAATATGGACATATGTTTTGTCCACATGCATGATATGGTTGTTGAAACTGGTGTTTCTAGCCATACCCAACCTTGGAACTACTCTAACCGTAATCTAGTTCATGTGTACATTACCATTCTCATTACAAGACTTCATACCCTACCATTACATTTCATTAATGGTTGTCTTAGTACTCTCAGATTTAGTGGATTCTTCATGAAATCATAAAATATATAGTTTTTGGACATCCCCCTTCATATATGTTTTCCTAAAAGTTAATACATTATTAAATATTATTATGTGGCTAGACAAGAAATTCTTTTTCCACCCATGGTATTGAGATGAAGAGTACTGAAGAAAATCTGGAAGGCTCTCAATAGAGGAACCAATAGAATAATGGTCCTTCTGTGGAAGAAATTTAAGCTATTTCATGACTTGATAATCTCTTAAATATAAAGAAAAAATTGTATTGTAATAAAATAAATGTCAGATAGAAGAAATTGTGAGATATAAACTAGAAATTATTTCTCATCATTCACAATTAAAAGAAAATAGCAGTAGGGATCACATACGTTTCTATTAATTGGTGTCTTTACACATCAGAAAGTAAAATATAGTGTAGCGGTGGCCTATTTTGAAGACCTCTACTATGATGATTGGATTTATAGAATACATAAAATAGTGGAAAACCCACCCCCATCATAATGGAGCAGTAAAACCACTCCCCCATAAGATCCCATTGAAGGTGGATATAATGGAGGCCCTTTTCTTCATAAATATTGAATGTGACAGTGGCTTGGATGGGTTTACTAATAAATTATCGATTATATACTATTATCTTCTTAGTAATGATATGTCCACTTAAATAAAAGTATTTTATCACTAATTCCTCTCTTCACATTACTGTCAGTTCAATCATAATTTTATATAATATTGAAGAGGAAAAATTTCATTGACATCAAAGGCACCGGACAAATTTCCATTGGTAAAACTATTCCCATTGTTTCTACAATTTTCACAATGACCAAATTAGGAGGGATCATAATGGGAAACTTCTCTCCACCTCAGTTTCATTTTTTACAAGAATAACTATACACCAATGGTTATTTAAAACATATTAATGTGTTAACATAATGAAAATAACTCCAAGGAATGATGTTTTGATATTAAGATCGACGTATCCAAGGATTACAATACAATTAGATGGACATTTATTTTTAATGTTCTCAGAATGATTGGATTTTATATTGGATTACTCATATTGATTTCAATTATTCTCAAGTATGTACTATATTTCATTTGGTTAATGGGTCCCATATGGGCTACACTCAATGCAATAAGGAAGTTCCTCAGTGTGGTCAAATCTCAAGGATTATGTTTTCTATGGATTAGTATTAAATTTAAAGGTACTAAATTGCTCTCAACTAAATCAGGTTGTATATGAAAATGAATTATGGTAGGGATACCGTGATCTCATTTCACTTACTTTATACTGATGATATTCTAAAATTTGGATAGCCTCCAAGTAAGTCTATCTCTTCTATCAAATTTTAATTAATAATTATGAAAATGTAGTTGGTTAGTTTTTTTGGAATATATCATTTATAACTTTTGGAAATTCAATTATTTTTGGAATGAAAAATAGAATTATTAGAACTCTTAGAGTGAGAAAGGGTTCACCCCCATTAACTACATTGGAGTCCCATTGTTTTCATGAATGGAATGATTTCATCTTCTTGTAAATATACTATATGGGGTTATTAGTAATCTTATTAGACGGATGGTAAGTTCAATTGGATGGTTGGGGGTTTTCTTATTAATTTAGTCATCACATATAATATTGTGTAGTCATTTCCACCTTATAGATATCCATGATGATTGTTTAATGGACTTATATTCATGAGACGTATTTTTTGTGTTGAATGGTTATGTGGTTGAATATGATCTCATAACTGCTTCCAAAAAATAATGTTCGAAACCCAGTGACTTGGGCGGTATTTGGATCATGGACCACAATACATTCAATAATGGCCTTATCAAAAAAATCACATGGAACATCTTAACAACAATTGACCAATAGTTTGATTTTTTGTTACACGTGTTAAAACTGATGCTCTTGAATGAATACTTAGTTTACTATAAATCATCAGTATGGCCAAACCTTAGACATTAGTTCATGGACATTTAAAAACACACAAAATGACATGTGAGTAAGGATACTATATTTATTTAATGGAACACCCCATGGATGGAAAACCTTTTGTATGTCACCAAAGTTACTTCAATTATGATCCACATGATGATTACTAAATTCATGTCTCATAAAAATATCCATCATGAAATTATTTCTCCAAAAACCAGTCTGGAAATCAAGTCATATTCCATTATGGATGAGGAAATCATGATATGAAAACCCAATTGGAATGGTCACTTAAATGTCAAAGAGTACTATATGTTGTAGTGTGACAGCTCCCATAAACCACCTTTTCGCTATTATTTATTCATGTAACCATTTTCCCCACCACCAGAACATGAGATAATATATGTATTTGGGAAAATGTTCTAGCCACACAATATCAAATGATAATGGTAGGGAAATATATTGTCTCATCCTATTTCAGATTCATAAAATTATAAGAAACCATTAAACATATTTTTTTCGACATTTAATATTACAAGGATCTTTGGAATTATGATGTAAGTTTATTTATTGTCAACATCAACCTATGAAAGAAATTGATTGAGCTTCTATCATGTGTAACTATGAGTGGGTTAAGGGAATAAATATTTAACCCGATTTTTATGGAATCATCCTAAGTCATCAATATTATTTTGAATTCTCGAAATAGATGACTATAAAATTGATATTCATATAGATATTCATGCTGCAAAAAATGTATAAAATGGAATTATGAGAAAATGTGTTATTAGACTCATAACACTCATCCATATAGGAATTAAAGGGAAACTGAGGAAGAACCCTGCCTTGTAAATCATACGAGGGAACCCCCAATACCATCACACATTAAGATAATGTTGATGGAACTTATGTGGGGAATCACAAATATTTGGGATGTAGGGGTGTCTTCTTTACCCATCACTGATTTGTAAATGTCCAATTCAACCATTCTCTTTGGAAATGAATTTAATATGAAGTTGAAATATGGGCTCTCATTTGTGTAGTTAAGAATGATTTTTATCATAATTGAAAATTGTAATGGATTGAGTTAGAAAATCATCTAAATAGCAGTTCTCTCAAAGTGTAACCTACTATTATTTCATGGAGAAGTCTCCCTCACTACACTGTCTATCACAAACATAATACACACCTTAACATGTTTCTCTATAGATTAATCACCATGTTTATTCAATATAAAAGAAATAGAATTTAATGGTTTTCATGATCTCAGCTATGTTATCCATTTGAATGTGTAATAATTTTGTGATGTTAATGGAATATTTCATGAGATGGAACATATAATAGTATGATATTTTTTCCATAAATGGAGGTCTTGGTTTAGTTAATCCATGAATAATGGAGGACCTACATGGTACATATGATTGACCAGGTTGATTTTTATTTATCTAAATGACTCTACGGTTGAAGAATATGCATTTTACAAAAATTATATAATTTTTTTATATGAAGAGACATTAAATGTTATTAGAAAAAAATGATAATGATATGAAGAAATGTTGAGTGAGGGTCCAACCATGATGTTAATGTCTTACATGGATGAAAATTTGGGTAGAATTATTCTTTAAATACACTAGCTAGAATTATTTTCAATTATATATAAACATGAATTGAAATAACATATTGGAGTGATTTTTTTTAAATAGATATTAGTAATATAAAAAGATATGTTCTTATATAATTATGAATTAAGTTCCTTGTTTATTATTTATATATAAAGTAAATATTTCTTTAACAATGATTTTCCAATGAAATAATATATTATATTGAAAAGTAGTGTACAAAATATCTATGTTAATGAGAAGATATGTGTACTGTGTAGTTTATTATTAGTGTCATTCAGGTGTGAAAAATATATAAATATAGTCCCACATTCATTAGCTTCAATTTTTTAGAGATGATGAGTTATGCAATATAGAGATTTCATGAAGAAATTTTTGGAAGTGCTGACATACACTAAATACATTGATTTATATCTTCATTTAAATTTGGCATTAAACATGGAGCTAAATTAATTACTTCTTAACATATATTTTTCATGTGGATAAATTTGAATACTGAGTGTTTTTATTATATATGTTTTATGAGTTATATAAAGTTGGTATGTGAAATTATTCAATGATAAATAGTTTCATAAACCTGTTTATTAAAAATAGTTACATTTGTTTTAGGAAAATAAGTGTTATAGTGTACTTTTTTTATTTAGATTAGTGAAAATAGACTATAGTTTTTTAGGAAATTTAGATATTGGACATGAAATATTCTATTAACTGTGGTTATTATGGATATTAAAATTTTCATAATATTATAATGTTAATAATTATAAAATCGGAATATTTCAGCGGCTTAGTAGAAGATATGTATTTTTTGTAGAAGTAGCTTGAATTTTAAATAGATCATTATCATGTTCTTATTGAAGTGATTTTTTAAATAGTGGGAACATTTATTATTATTATTTTATTAAGTGGATGATACCTACCATTGGGAACGGGATGACACTAACTCTGTCAATATATATTCTTATTAAAAAATTTAATCCTTGAAAAATAAAGTTATATGATAATATTTATGTTAGTAGAATCATATCCCAAAAAGGAGTAAATTACCTCATTATATCCATATCATATATAAAATTCTGTTTTTTCTAGATCCATGGATTCTGATTTAATATGAATTATTTTGTGTTATAAGATAAGAATATTATGACTATAATAATTAATAAAGGTTGATATTTAATGAAATTGTAAGAAATCAATTCCATTGATTCACCCACCTAAAACGAATATCATAACGGACTTGAGATATTCAAATTGTATCATTTCTATATGGGCCCCCTATAAGATTCAACTCTAATATGGAAAAATATTATAGAATATGAACTATTTAAACAATAGAAGTTTGCATATATTTCTTTTAAAGAATATAAATAGATGAGACAATTTTATAGTTACATATATTTTCTCAAAATTACTACAAATTAGTTATGTTATGAGAATAGGATTCTTACCCGTTTCAAGAGATTCACTCATGACCGTTGTAGATAAAATGAATATAGAAATAAAATGAAAAGAAAAAAAATTCCTATCCTTTTTTTAAATGTGTATGAAAAAGTAATAGGACATACATAATAATAATTGATATAGGATAATGATGAAAAATGGAATGAGGGAAATGATAATATAAAGGAAATAGAAAATTAAATTTGGAGATATATGTAAGAAGAAATAATATTTGATAAATGTGAGCTAGTCAACATGGGAATGGCCCATTCCAATAACATCATGTGAATTTCTAATTTGTTAAAATATTCTACTATTGTAGATAATATAATGTCAATTTCTCTTGAAATATATCAACAAAATATATCATTACTTAAAGGACAAAATATCAATCCCTATATTTGTTCTATAATAATATTATCAATTATGTGATGGAAGTATCACCTAGGATAAAAATATTTCCATAGAGGAATTAGAATTTAAATCAAGGAAAAGAATCATGAAAAAAAATTTAAATTTTTTCCTTAATCAACGAATAATATCATTATCATGAAAATTATGATAAATATGGGAACATAATGACCCTTATCTAATGAATAAATAAAGTAGAAAAGAATAAATAAAAATCAAAGATATTATTTAAATTATTTACATGTTGTTACATTGGGAATATTGTAGATTATTTCCCAAGAATGAAAAAAATGAAGTGATGATAGAGAGGAAAACATATACCACATGTAATGAAAAGGAAAGGATGTTATGAGGATAACGAGAAGTCTAGTGAAAGAATTTATAATTATTAATGAAGAAAAAATGGACTATGCTTATGAAATATGTGGAATCTCAATCCCCCTTAATTAAAGATTATAAATAAGAGGATCCTAAAAAATATAGAAATAGCATTGAAAAAATTGGTACACCTACTAAAATATTTGGTAATGGAGAATATGAAAATGAAGCATCTTTTATGAATTTTTTTGAAGGATTCGTTGAAATGATTCTTTATGAAAAAATACCAAATAATGATACCTTGGAGTTGAAAAAATTTAATGAGAAGAATAATAAAAAAAATAATTATTTTTCATATGAGAAGATGGTTATATAAATTATTTTTTAAAATAATGTAGGATTTCATGATAAAGTAAGAATATCGAAACATATTAATCAAAAAACGGGATCTAAAAATGAACTATATAATAATACATGTCAAATATTCTTAATGATGAAAATGTTATTAAGAATATATTTGGGGATTTTAAAAAGGTAATGGATTTTAAACAAGTAATATCTTATGAATATAATATCAAATTCTCAAAAAATATGATAAATTATTCTCCACCTAACAAGTAATATTAATACATTAATAATAAAAATATTGTTTTTATGTAATAAAAAATAAAATTTTCTCTATGAACAATGAAATAAAATTATTTTATAATAAAAATAGAGCATGAAATTACTTATTATAGATTTAATTCATTCTGAATATTAGATGCATATTATGTTGTGGGACAATAGGAATAGTCCCCTAGATAAAATTATTATTTGTTAGGGTGATCAATATAAAATATTATACATCTCATGTTATGTTATTTTTATTTATAAATAATTATATTCTTTTACAACATGTATCCCTATTGAAGTAGGAATTGATCCCTATTTATCAATACTCAGTCAAAATGAAGTAATACTATTAAAATGAGGAAAATACCCTGAAATGTAAAATCATTGAATAATTTATCATCTTATATTAGTAATTTGAATATATTTAACTATTTGGATGAAATATTTTATATGTATGATAAAAATGGTTTTTGTTCTAATTGGTCATTATATATAGTATATAGGAAATATTAATATAATTAAAGTAATAATCTAAATTTAGAAGATGAATATGGATGAATCTATATTTATTACTTATATTTCCTTAATTCAAATAATGATAGATAAACAATGGATTCATGATAGTGGTTATTCATATCACATGATAGGTGAAAAAATCCAAAATAACATTGATGAATATAATGAAGGAGAAGAGAATTTTTGAAATGATTGTTATAAAAAATATTTGGATTTGTTACTCTGGATATAGAATCCTTGAGGTCAAAATCAAATGATTTTCTTTTTAATGAACTGATAAAAAACATACATTTAGGTGTGAGGTCATTATTTTGTTGAATTAAATGATGTTATTTTCAATAAATATACCATAATAATCAATAAATACATATTTAATACTTATTTAACAGGTTAATAATATAGGATGGAATTTATATCAAATAATTGTTTCAAGAAAATAATTCTAATTCAATAAAATATAAGAAAAAAATTTGGAATTAGGGAATTTGATATTAGAATCAAAATGGATTGATAATAATTTCTAGATAACATAATTTTATTTATCAACACCAATTAAGAAGATAAATATAAGATGTTTGTGAAACATTACAAAAGGGAAAGACAATATAGAGAAAATATAAAAGTGTGTATGTAAAATCAATAAGGCTAGTTGAATAAATCCAAAAAAATTTAAATAGGCTATTATGGAATTTGTCAACAGATGGATACATTTTACTTATCCCAATCATTGTTTATTTTATGTGAATAACCAATGTGATGTTTGGGTAATATAAGCCACATGTAAGGGAATTTTTCATGAATTTTATAATATAACATGAGTTTATGTTTTGGGTTTCAATCTAAAATTTCAGAATTAGAAATGAAATGATGTTTACTAGATATTAGTACAAATATTAAATTAATAAACAAGGAATAAATCACTAATATTGTGACTACTACATTGTTTATTATAATGCAATTTTTTGAATTTAGAATTATGATACAATTTAGAATTGCATATGAATCACATTATTATTTCAGTGGGTATATTTTTTTTGTGGAGTTTTTTGTACAAATCATCATATTCAAAATAGGTGTTTAATATGGTCCAATTAAAATAAGATTTCAAATTATCATTGTTCTAATTGGAGACCAAATTTTATTAATTTTATAGTTTCTATTTGATTTAAATAAGATCATAAATATGGAAATAATTAACAAAAAGGGTGAAGAAGGTATCAATATAGAAAACATCTCCAATTTAATTTATTTTATATGATAAAAAATGTTGTTTCGTTGAATATTTTTTATTAACAGGTATTTTTTATTTGAAATATACCCAATGTAGATACAATTACTAAATTATATTATCAGATTTTTGAATTAACAACAAGGAATATATCTTTTGATGAAAATTGAAAATAAATTTAACATGAATTATATTTGATGATGGATAAAATCTAACAAGTGATAAGGATTACGATATTATAATTAATAAATTGATACATCTAGAATTGAAGAATCATGCAGATTTAGAAAACATTATTAGATGTCCAGAATCTCTAGAACAAAATATATGAAGACCATGAATAAGAAATCAAATAACTCTTTCTTCATTGAATAAATGAATATAAATTTTAGATGATGATTAATATAGAGATTAATAAGTTTAATAAAAAAATAATTCCCTAATATTTATTAAAAAAAAAAATTTGATCTAGTTCCAATATTTGATAGAAAGAATATATAAGGAACCAATTTTTTTAAAATAATATTTATCTAAATGTATTCGTCTTAAAAAGTATCCTGACTAATTAACATGGGATAAATGTTGGTGGAAGGTGTTTTTGTTAAAGAAAAGTTTTCACATTTTTAATACAATGAGGTATCAACATTTTTCTAGTAGGTATAAACTACATAAGTATATATTTATTCAAATTTATATGAAGTGTAAATTAATAAATGGATATATTGAATATGGAGTTTATTTAGAGAATCAATAATGAATCACCGATGAAGATTAATAAACCCTAATGTGTAATATAATGAAATAAATACATGATCATAACAATCTCCCAATTCAAGGAATCGTAAACCGAATATTTTTATAATACGATTAATAATTTATAGGGGAATAGTTGACCACATCTTATATGTGAAGGATTTAAATATAGGTAATCTATTTATCATTATTTATATTTGATGGAATAAATTTGTTAGGTGATATTTAATACGAATGAGATAGATTTTCCTGTTAAGTAAATATGTATTCTGATATTTAATTTTTTAGGTAAGAATTAATTTGTTGAATTACATGATCTATTAATGGGATGAAAATCACTCATATAAAATTAACACATACCAAATAATTGTTGTAGACTTTTGGAATTTAGGATTGAAATTATGTTTCCACAACCATTACAGTTTCTGGGAAAATAATAAATGATGAAGCTAAGAAGGGTTTTAGTTGATAAGACATCAGGATGTTTCTTGTAATTTTTTATTATCTAACATTGTCGAAACAAAATATTTTCATTAATGTAACTTTGTATTTATAATTCCCCAGCCATAAACATTACATATTCTTGGGTTATTTCAAGAATACACATTGAGGATCTTTTCAAGTTTAGAGTTTTATAGATTTATATCTTATATCATTCATTACATTCCAAATTTAAAAAAGGTGGTTACATCAAATAAAATATTAATTTTTTCCATCAAAGGAAAAAAATTTAATGTAAAACATGGGTTCTTTATTGACACATCCACGACACTATAATCACATCATGTACATTTCCCTTGACCTGTGAAAAAAATTTCAAAAAATTGGGATGAGCATAAAAAGCTCAGTAAGGGATATAAACATACAGAAAAACAATTAGTCCATTTATACACAAGAATCAATGAAATCATACTTCCCCCATAAAACATAAGTATATAAACACAAATTCTGAAATCATAATAATTATGAATAACTCATAGAAATCATAAGACATAAATGTATCTTGAGGTATTCATAACATTATTATGTAGGGAGTAACTATCCTAGTTAGTTTTGGAATACCAATCACTTTATATTCCCTAAATCTCGTCGAAGAAACCTTAGTGTTTAACTCTTTCACATTATCAAATGCATTGGATTTCTATATATGGCTCACCTTCCCTTATTTTATCATGGAACCTCCAATCTTCATAAACAGTTCCAAATAACCATAACATAATCGTAACATATAAAACATGCATAAAGGAAAAATAACATTTCCACATATGAATCACATGATATCAATACAACACATTGATATAGTAAAAACATTATCAAAACCATTTTCAATACCAATATAAAGTAAAACATGGTATTTATATTTCAATTAAAAAAATTTATGGCTTGTAGAGGAATCTGAAACTCAAATAATGGTAAAGTCGGCAAAGATGTCATTTCTGTCGCATACGTCGGACAAAAAACATTCCTTTTGCCATTTAGTAAAAAGAGTTGTGTAAAAATATTCCTTTTGAATGAAATTAATATTAATAAGGGTTTATTATAAAACTAATAAAATAATTCCGCATATTAATTGAGGTATGGCATAATGAAAGGATATTGCGACGAAGTCCCTTGAAAAGATGGTATCCTTAGATTAAGGATAAATAAATTACATTATTATGTGTGAAAATATAAATACACCCAATATAAGAGGATATCACATGTAAACCAATCAATGGTCGTCCAAAAATATTCATAGTATGACATAATCAAGAAGTATAGGGTTTACCCAACGACTTGAAATTGGGCTACAAGCTACCTTACATAAATTCGACAGCCTAACGACGTCACTTTAAAATTCAGAAAATGAATTGATGAGAGATAAAAATGGGATCCCGTCACATGGAAATACAATTTACAGCAATAAGGATATATAAGAACATATCTCAATATAAGAAGATGCAAATAAAAAGACCTAACAAAAATAATCCCTTTAAAAATTGGAGGGTGGAAGGGTCCCTTTCCAATTAGGGTAACCTTCAAAACGTACACCCCATGAAAGAAGGATCGTAATATGAAGATGTAAATACCCATAAATTAAAGTATATTACACAAATAATACAATTATGGGTAGTAAATACACCACACCGAAGGAAATAGAGGCAAATGTATTATGAATCATACAGGAATAAAAAGTGAGATAAAAACCCCTTACCTTGTTGTAATCAATCGAGTCGTATTACCCAAAGATAATAACCACCAAATGGATTATAGAACTCCATGAATATAAATAGAATCATGATAATATATATCAATTTAAATTAAAAAATAAACCGCATTCCATAAAAAATTGGCAACCAATGGAAATATCATGGAATTAAAAGTGAGATAAGAAATCCCTTACGAAAATTCAGCAGCCTAACGACGCCACTTAAAACTTCCAAAAATGGATTGATTAGATCAAATAGGGTCTCTCATCATAAGAAACTAAAAAAAAGTAATAGGAATATAAAAGAACAATCCCTAACATAATAAAGAGGAGCTTAAAAAATAAGGCATAAAATAGAGTACTGAAAATGAAATGGAGAGGTAGGATCCCTTACCTCGAGTCCGACTTGTCTTGTTTGTTTCTTCATATTCCTCTAAATCAGATAACTCTTTTTGATTTGCGCCAAATGCTTCCTTGGAAAAGATTATTACCAATTTGGGTCTTCTAGTATTAAAATAGGGATGTGTATATATAATATGAGCAGAGGTTGGATGATCCAAGGGCCTGAGAGGTGTGGGTAAGGGGGTAGAGGTGGTGGCCTTTTATAAGAGGGAGGAGGGGCACTCTTGGAAACTCAAGAAATATTAATTTATTATAAAATTATTTTCAAATTAGAATTGTTCCAAAATGATATATTTCTAGGATAAGAGGATAAGGTGTATAAATCAACTCATACAATAGGATTTAGACAAGTGGAGGTCATAGAATTCACATTATATTTTCATATTAACCATAGGTAAAATTAATAATTCTTACAAAATATTTTACTATTTTCAAAATATAAGGTCATAATAATTAATTTAAAATACTAATAGTACCATAATTGTATCAGTAATGATATATGTGATATATTATGTGTCATTAGGATGAATATTATTTTTTTTGGACTTTTATATCATTTAAAAAATTAAAATTTGCTTTAAAAAATCTCTTATTCCAATTTCATCACTATTTGGTAGTTGACATCTGATAAAGGCATAAATGCTTTATTCCTTAAAAATAAAATAATTAACATATATTTTACAAGTCTTAAGTATCAGTAAAATTCGTGGATATCATCCAAAGCTTCAAAACATAATTATTTTAACATTTATAATATCATAAATTTAAATATTTCATAACTGACGTAATAACTGCATCATCATTGTGTCATAAATAAATTTATTTATATAATTTTTAAAAATTATAAATAAAATAAAATGATGTAGGAAATCTATTTATATTTTAAATTAATATTTATAGTCAAATTTATCATTTATATTAAAAAAAACTAAAATTTATTTACTTAGGTATTACATACTTTTATTATATTTCCCTTTCATTGAAAATAATATGATAAAAGGTCACTATCACACAAAAGTGATTCCATGGGGTCCCAAAGTTGGAAAAAAGAATAACATGGTTTTACATGACTCAAAAGATTGAATTATGTCGCATGGGTGGGTAATTTAATATTATTATTACATTATTTTGTTAACCCCTTTTTACATTATTTAATAAATAATCACTATAATTAAAAATAATTAATGTAATTACTATTCATCATGTCAAAAACAAAAGAGTATTAATTACATAATTTGGAATTTATAATCCCAAATATGGAATTAATTTTACCAAATTCCAAACAGATAAATTACAGAAATTAATTTAAAAATAATTCCCATTATCAAAACCAAAACCGAGTTTTTAAGAAGTAAAATTTATCAAAAGATTGACTCGTTTTTTACTTCCAATTTGATAGTTAAATCACTTAAAATGAACAAAATTGTAGTAAGTTATAAAAAATAATTCAATAACACTTTAAAACCAACTAAATTGATAGTCTATATATATAAATAAATTAGAAGAAAAACCGTTTTCAAGTAAAATTCAGTATTTTTCACTATTCCTTAATAATGAACATTTGCCAGAAAAATAACCAAAAATTTATCCAAAGTAAATCTGATATTCCAAACTCAAAAATGATTTCCATTTTACCAAATTAATAACATAGAGGCTGGAATAATATATTTTATAATTAATTCTCGATGTCAAAACAAATTACATATTTTTATGGAATAATATCTATCAACAGATTGACACTTGTTTATGACCAATTTCAAAGTGAAATTAATTACAATTACCACCATTTGCTTAAATGGTAAAAATATATTTTAATTAATCTTTGAAACCAATAAAAAAGATAATCTAACCATATAAATAAATTAGATTAAAAAGATATGTTGAATAAAAATACACCTTTTTTCACTATTCAGTAAAAATGAACATTATCATATAAATAAAAAAAATTTAAAAAAAGTAAATTTTTATGTCTTTATTCTAAATAAGTATTTTATTTTGTCAAATATAACATATCAAATTGTTAGAATAGTATATTTAAAATGGTTTCACCATCAAAAGGCGGTATAACAATCTTTTGAAAATATTAGAATATTTTATGTTTAAGATTTGATTTATTCTAATTTTAAGCCTCTAAAACACTATCTAATACATAAATAGACATTGATATGAGAATATATTATTCTCTAACTTCTAGGGATGTTACATACCTCCCCACTTTTAGGAATTGTGTCCTCATAATTTTAATATTGTGCTCGGAAACATCATTGAAACCCCACATCAAAAAATGAGTCAATAAAACTATCACTTTAAAAGAAATAAAGAGAAGTACAAAGGTCACCCGAGATAATAGAAATTAGGATTACATGAAAAAGTGGTTTTGGAGGAGAAAAAATACCGACATGTTCTGATGGAGAGTGATAGAAAACATGTCTAGGGGAACATTTACCACTAGAAAATCAAAATCTTGTGATGGGTTAAACATAATTTGATTCCCCAGCAAGAAACGTTAATAGGAAAACTTTTTGTTTTATGTAACATTTCATTGAGTATTTTATTTATTGGATTAACTAAAACACAAGTAAACATAATTACTTTTCATGTATTCTTTCATCTCTTTCTAGATTTCTAACACAAACTCATAATTTCTGCAAAAGATGAGTATTTAGGATAACTTGTTCTCATTAAGAGCGCTATAATCAACTTCTAGAAAATCACCCAATCCAAAAACGATTACTATATATTTCCCATGTATTTAGACCTTAACCAAAACAATAATTGTTTTTACAATATGAGATAATCCCCAAAAAATGTTAATCTTTTACAAAAAATAAAAACTACTCTTAATATCCAAAAATTTTCCAATAAAAACCAAAGTTCATCAAATACCATTCAATAAATAACTTTCCATAAAATTTTTAAAATTACTACAAACTAATATTGAAAACCAAGTCTCTGAAAGATACAATCACATAGTCTTCCAAGGTAAATCTTAACATTTATCTCCAAATAAAACCAGTTACTATTAAAGTCATATACTAAAAAGTAATTAACCTGATCACATATCCTCCATGATAAGTTAATAATTTCCATAGATAAAAAAATAAAATTATTCCTAATTCATAAGATCATATAACTAAAAATAAATACTCTTAATAACCACAAGCTTCATGTAGTCTAGTGGTAGGCGAAAAATCCCATTCTCACTATTGTTTTGGGTTCGATTCCAGTAGCTTCACCTGACGCGACGGGTTGTCAAACGGTATGTGTGTTGTCCTTTTTGCAAAACTATATTATTCTTAAAATATTCCCCAAAAAGAAATGAAATATTAAAAAATAACCATAACATAATTTATCATAAATTATATTCCATGCCTTTCATTTTCCATCAAAACATATAGTTACCCATAATTAACTCAAATGTGAGGATCATATAAACCCTAATTGTTACCTTTATAATTATTTCCTGAACTTCCACATTGAGTTGGTTCTCTTGTACATGATGCACTAGAGAACTCACGAAGGATCAAGTGGTTAATAATGAATCTTTATAGTTGGTTTAGAATAACCACAATAGTTCTCATTGCTGCTCACATATCATTCCTTTGTTCGTTCAGAAAACTGTTACTGTTTTCTTCATATCCATTTTTACTTTGGTGCCTACTAGATCTAGTCATTTACTAAAACCATAAAGTTTAGTGTTAGTGTAACATTATAATCATCATATAATATATTATGAGGATGGTAAATACTAAGATATAATTATTCATGTTATCTTAATATAAATCACATTATCTAAAACTATGACTCTTTCTAGAATACTAACCATTATGGTAATGCCACTTATGCATAAAGAATACCCTACCGTCTAAAGTTATCTAAACCAACATTTTATACCAACTATAAGGAACCAGACTTAAACATTACTTATTCTTGAATTACTTCAATAATACCCATTGAGGATCTTTTCAGGTTTAGATTTTTAGAGAATTAGATCATAAATCATGCTTTACATTCCACAATTAAACAAGGTGGATACAATAAAGACAATATTAATTTTTTTCCATCAAAGGAAACATATTTAAATTAAAACATAGATTCTTTCTTGACACTTCCTTGATACTATCATCACTTCATGTATATTTCCTTTGACCTGTGAAAAACATTTCAAAAAAATGGGATGAGCATAAAAATCTCAATAAGGGATATAAAAACACGAAAAGAAAACTTTAGTCCATATATACATATGAGTCAATGAAATCATACTTTACTCATCAAATATATTTTATTTAACATACCTCATTAAATCATAATATTTATGAATTACTCATAAAAATCATAAGTCCTAAAGGTAACGTGAGGCATTCATATCATTCTAACGTAGGGAGCAACCCTCATGGTAACATTTGAATACCCATCACAGTATATTCCCTATATCTCTTTGGATAAACCTTAGTGTTTTACTATTTCGCATTACCCAATGCATTGGAGAGCTATCTCGGGCTCACATGTCCTTAGTTTATCACAGATCCACCCGTCTTCATAAACAATCCCCATGGACGATAACATAATCTTATCAAATAACACATGCATAAAGGAAATAACGTTTACACATTTCAATCACAGGATACCAATATAACACATTGATATAATAAAAACATTATCAAACCCATTTTAATAACCAAAATAATATAAAAAATTGTATTTATTTTTCATTTAAAAAAGGTTATGGCTTGTAGTTGAAGTTGAAACTCAGATAATGGTCATGGCGGTGGAGAAGTCATTGTCGCCGCATACGTAAGACAAAATAATTCCTTTAGTAATTTAGTAAAACACTTCGTGTAAAAAATATCCATTTGAATGAAATTAAAAGTCAAAAGGGTTTATTATACATATTATAAAAGAATTTTGTATATTAATTGAAATATGCCTCAACGAAAGGAGATTGAGACGAAGTCCCTTACAATGACGGTATCCTTAGATTAAGGATAAATCAATTACATAATTATGTGTGAAAATTATAAATACACCCAATATAAGTTGATATTATGTGTAAAACAATCATAGGTCATCCACACATATTCACAGTACGACAAAATGAAGATGTAGATGTTTAACCCAAAGAATTTAAATTGGGGTAAAAGCTCCCTTACAGAAATTCGACAGCCTGAACGACGTCACTTTAAAATTCCTAAAATGTGTTTATGAGAGACAAAAAGGGTATATCATCACTTGGACATAGAATTTACAACAATAAGGATATATAAGAACATATCTAAACCTAGTAAGTTGAAAATTAAATGACCTAACAAAAAGAAGTCCTTTTAAAAGTGGTCGGTGAATTGTTCTCCTAACGATTTGTGTAACTTTAGAAACCTACACCCCATTAAAGAAGGATTATACAATGAAGATGTAAATACCAATAAATTAATCAATATTTACCCAAAAAATACAATTATGGGAAGTACATACACCACACAAAAGGAAATATTGAAAAATGTATCTTGAATCTCATGGGAATAAAAAGTGAGATAAAAACCCCTTACATTGATGTAATCAATCGAGTTATATGACCAAAAGATAATAACCACCAAATTAATTATAGAACACCAAGAATATAAATACAATCATGATAATATATATCAATTGTTATTACAAAATAAACCACATTCCATAAATAAGTTGAAACCAATTGAAAATATCACCAAATTTAAAGTGAGATAAGAAATCCCTTACGAAAATTAGGAAGACTAAGGACACCACATAAAACTTCCAAAAATGGATTTATGAGATCAAACAGGGTATCTCATAATAAGAACATAAAAATTATAGTAAGAATAATATAAAACAACATCCCCTAACATAAGAAATACGGGCTTAAAATAAATGACATAAAAGACAGTACTTAAGAAGAAAAAGAGAGGTATGATCCCATACCTCGAGTCTGACATGTCTTGTTCATTTCTTTATATTCCTCTAAATCGGGTAAATCTTTTTGATTTGAGCCAATTGATTCATTGGAAAGACTTCTACCCAAAGTTTGGATTCTAGGAGTAAGATAGGAATGTGGAGTAATACTATGAGTAGAGGTTGGACAAGCCATGGGCTTGAGAGGTGTGGGTAAGGTGGTAGAGGTGGGGGGCTTTTATAAGAGGGATGAGGGGAACTCTTGGAATTTCATGAAATATTAATTTTTTATTAATTTTTTTCATATTATAATGGTTTCAAAATAATATATTGCATGAATGATGTAATAATTGCATCATCATTGTGTCATAAATAAATTTATTTATTTATTGTCAAAAAAATCTAAATAAAATATCCTGATGTAGGAAATATATTTAGCTTTGAAATAACTATTTATAGTCAAATTAATCAATTATATAAACAAAATTAATTTTTTTACTAAGGTATTACATACTTTTATTATATTTTTCTTTCATTAAAAAAATATGTTAAAAGGTCAATATCACACAAAAGTGATTACATGGGGTCCCAAAGTAATAACAAGGCATCACATGGTCGGACATGACTCAACAAGTAGCATTAAGACTCCTGGAAGGGTAATTTTATAATATTATAACCTAATTTTGTTTACATCTTTTTACCCGATTTACTAATTAATCAATGTAATAAAAAATAATTTCTCTAATTACTATTCATCTTGTCAAAAACAAAGGATTCTTAATTAAATAATTTGGACCTTCTTATTCCAAATATGGAATACATTTTACAAAATTCCCAACACATAAATTGATGTTATTAATTTAAAAATAATTCTCATTGTCAAAACCAAAGACGGGTTTTAAGAAGTAAAATTTATCGAAACATTGACTCGTTTTTACATCCAATTTGAAAGTGATATCACTTCCCATGAACAAAATAGTATTAAGTGAGAATAACATAATTCAAGTACACTTTAAAACTAATTAAATTTACAGTCTTAATATATAAATAAATTAGACGAAAAAGCACTTTTGATATAAATTGCAGTATTTTCACTATTCATTAAAAATGAACATCTTTCAAAAAAATACCGAAAATTTTATCCTCAGTAAATTTGATATTGAAAATTCAAAAATGATTCCCATTTTACAAAATTTAAAACAAATAGGTTTCATTATTTAATTTTATAATTAATTCCCGCTTTCAAAATAAATAGCGTGTTTTTATGAAAAAATATCTATCAAAAGATTGCCACTCCTTTACATCCAATTTCAAAGTAAAATTAATTCAAATGATCACCATTGTATTAAATGGTAAAAATATATTTTAATTAAAATTTTTAAAAAAAAATTAACAATATAATCATTCCATATAAATAAATTCGATTAAAAGGAGGTTTTGGATTAAAATACATCATTATAACTATTCACTAAAAAATGAACATTATCAGAAAAATAAAAACAATTTACACAAAGTAAATTTTTATGTCTTTATTCAATATAAGGATTTTATTTTGATATATATAACATATAAAATTTTCAAAAAGTATATTTAAAAAGGGTTCTTCATCAAAAGGAGGTAAAAAATCTTTTGAACATATTAGAGTATTCTATGCTTAAGATTGGGTTGATTCTCATTTTAATCCTCTAAAACACAATATAATTTATAAATAGACATATATATGAAAATATTTTATTTTTTACTAACTTGGGATGTTACAGTATTGATATTAAGAAAAAGGGTTGTTTCCAATACTAAAGGGTGAATCTGTGTTGGTATAATTTTAGATTAACTGTAAATTTTATTTATTTTTCACCACATCACTTTTTCAGGGACAAGATATTTATACCGCTCTCTATGTGTTTCTCCATTAGTTATTATGAATGATAATATATAATTGTAAAATAGTAAAATGAAAACACTTGGATTTATTGATGATGTTTTCCACCTTGTGGATAACTATTCATTAATTTTACATGGGTAATTATACAATTTGTAAAAAAGATTATACTTTTTTCCTATGAATTAATGGAACGGGTATCAACATGGTCCCACTATCCTAAATGAAACCTGATATACTGAAATAAATTTACTGCTATTTTTAGTCTATACAGAAAATAAATATTTTCAATTTTATCATGAATTTGATCAACAACGTGGTTTCAGTTTCCATCCTAGACAGTGTATTTCAATACTCCTAACATAGTTACATAAATATGATTTGTTACCTCAATATCATTTAGTCTCTTTCTGTATAACAATATTTTTTCGTGTCTATAAAATGTCTTAATCCTTGATGTTATGGATTGTTTCTTGGGTTGTGTATTATTATTCTTATATTGATAATCTTCATTAACACTCTATTAGAAATATTTACATCCACTTGTAGTTCCATAAAAAATTATTTGGAACAAATTAATTTTAATATAATATAATATTAGATCTTTTTCTAAACATTCTTCACATTTAGAACATCCAAAAATAAAGAAAGAAAAATTTGAATATTATTTTATATCATTCTTATATATATTCACAAAAATACTCGTGAATATATTTCTTAGAGTAATATGTATTTATTACCCAAATCAATGGAATCTCAATATGCCTAAATTTTTTATTCTATAAATATATCTCATAAAATATTTCATTGAAATCATCATAAAAAAATAGGTTCATGACATCCATGGGACATCATATATATCATATCCTAGAATTTTCATTTTACTAATTTTATCAAAAAAAAAATAAATCATAGAATATATCCTAGCATACATTATATGTCTCAAAAAACCAATAGACATGATATTAGAGTAAATCGTGGAATATTACCTCATGTTTAAGTCTCCAGTAAAAAAAATTTTAATATAAAACATGTAACTACAAATGATAATAATGTAAAATAATAATCATATTAACCATCTAATGTGTCACAAATACTAACAAATTTTAGTGAAAATAAAATAACATTTATTGAATATGATACTATTTTTAGCACCTTATTTATTTTCATGAATCATGGAAGAAAAATAATGATGTTTTAAAAATTATTTTTCTAGATATATAATGCATCATTATATTTATAGTTATATCGATTGTAAATTTAAAAAATTATATATACTCTCTATTCACATAAAGATGTCCACATATGGAGAACATAATTTATATATATATAGATACAATATCTTATAAGAAAAATATTAAATACATAAAATTATCATTGATGACATAAATTATATAGTTTTTTGTGTTTGAAAAGGTGGATACATCCATAACATGGCCATAAGAGATCTACACCATCTCATCTAAGTTCATCCTAAAAATCTCCCTTTGTATACATATAGTATTTAAAACCATTATTAATAACATTGGAAAATGATCTATTACTGTAGATTATTTCATATGTTTTGTATGTGTAAAAAAAGTAAGATATCAAAGATCATATTAACATAACAATATTATAAAGTAATAGATTGTGACATTAAAATTTGAAACACACACCCTTCATATAAATAATCGTAATATTGGCTCATGGAATTTGTTTTGGAAATTCACAGGAAATTAATAATAAAGAAATAAAATTACATGAGACATGGGGCCATACGTTAGAATAACACATATGTTTTGTTTCTAAAAATTATAATATAAAATAAATTCTATATTCAATGGTCACTATCAATACATTCCTAATATAATAGGTTTACTCCCCATTACATTATATAATTCGGCATAGTTTACCCAAAAAACTATAACAATGGAATAAATCCCACAATGAACATGGATAATTCCCATTCTAGTACTTATAAACTGTTAAGATGTCCATCATTACTAGTAAATTCAATGGATATAGAGTAACATACCCAGAAATAAAACAATGAATTTCATAGACTAATTTTGATGAAGATTACAAAGTAGTAATCATATTATTTTGTCACAAACATTTTAATGGAACCATGTTTCATAATTATTTTATCATTAAATAATTATCCCATGGGAATGGAATGGATTTCATAGAAAAATAACCAAATATAAATCATCAAAATACATCTAATGAAATAATGGTGATAGTATCCTTGCATCACATCTGTGATAAATAATATATAAAATCAAGGATTTTATCATTGATAAAAAGTTCCACAAAATGATTAATGTGTCACTTAATGTGTAAAATATCATTCTACCATTGGAATAAAAATTTTAACATCTAAAAAAATCCTATGTATTAAGAAGAATTTTGTTTACAAAAATATAACAAATCATAATATAATAATTAAATCATGGAAAGTTCAGGAGATATGAAATTACTTAAATTTTTTATATGCTAATAAAAATATTTTTATAACATCTTCAGTAAAAAATAATTATTAAATCATTCAGATAAAATTCTATGATTCCCTTTAAATATTTAATTTAATTTTTATTCATGAGAAAAAATAAAATATAATGTTAATGAGATAATATTAAAAAATTGTTGAAATTAATTTTAGAATTGAAAAATATGGACTAAAATTAATTTCCTTCCATATAGTGAAATAAATTCAGTTTCTCTAACAAATAATTGTCTATTATTGAGTTTATGAAGTGGGAAAAAGTATAATAAATCATGAAATATATATAAATAAACCTATTAAATGAATATTTATAAGGGTTTTTATATATATATCATAAAATATCAACTTTAGGTATATAATCATAAACAAGCCTGATATGCAATGAGATATATACATAAATATCTAACATATTTCATCACTTTTGAATCATTTGTTCAATGAATAATAGAACCCAGTATTAATATTTACATCCATAAAATTTCATTTTATTCACCATATAATAAATTAATGTTTAGTATATAAAAAATATAAAAAATTTATTAATATGGTATGTGTCTCATAGATATAAATGTAAGGAAGAAATATCTTACCTAAAGATGGATTTTTTGAAAGTTATCTAATATCATGTAAAAAATATTAAATTTTATTAGACTTTTATAAAAATAAATAAATTTCATTCATATAATAAAATATATGATCCACTTATCAAATTTCAAATAAAAATTAATAATAATTCCTTACTAGAATCATCACTTCCTTGTGTTAATTGTATCCTTTTTCATTATAATTTCATTTCAGTACTTCAAGTATTTAAATAATGATAACAGTTCAAACATATCGATAATATAAATGATGATATAAATATCATATATTATATATATATAAATATATACATAAATGGTATATATATGAAGTTGAAATACGAAATTCATGGAGAATGTATGTCATAAATACACATGAATGATCTTTTAAATATTCAATTGATGGAAGTATTGAAATGAATATAAAAATTAAAATGTATAAAATAATTATAAAAACTATATTTAAAATGTATGAATTAAATATATTCACATTACCATATAGGTAAATTTTAATTGAAAATTGGGAATATCACTTTGTGGATGTGGTATTTCATAGGTATGCATGAGTGACATTATTATTTTCCAAATTAATAGAAGGAAATAATTCAGATATAAAATTATAAATAAAGAAGAATAATTTCGTAAAAAAATATCAAACATAAACATTAAGCAGATCAATAAACCCAATAATAAAATACATTGAGGTAATTCGAGATCTATTAATTCATGAGGGCGGGAGAGCACAACTATTCATGAGTATTTTATTCACTACCGATTTGACATAATGAAGACTATATATTAGTTGTCATATAATAATAATAAAATTTAAATTGGATTTTTATACTAACGTTATTTATTTATTTTGATTATCATATATATTTAGGAGTTTGAAAGGAAATAAATTTAAATATTCCGGTTATGGTGATTACCTATTATTCTATATCCCTACTATCGTTTCTTTATCATTGAATCTTTGAAAGATATATAATGAAGAAAAAATCCACTATGTATGCATGGTTAATTTTATATGATAATCAGAATTTTCAATTCTATGATATATATATCAAGGTATTGTAATGAAGATAATGTAGAGATGTTCTTTTAATGTGGGGGAGAGGACACAATTTGAAATTTTTGAATGATTAATTTATAAAAGTCGTTCTCAATCCATATTCTTCAAAATCAGTAAAGGTTCAAAGGGGGGATAAGATGAGTTTTAAATCAATCTATTCAATTGGATATATAAAATATCAATTCGAAAATAGATAATTGTCTCATGACTTTACTACTGGAAAACATCTTTTCACATTAACAGTGGTAACATATTATTGATATTTCTAAAATACATCACGAAAAAAGTAAAATTTCCTTATTATAATGTATTTAAATTATGACTGAAAAATTCTATTAGTTTAAAAGAAATATGAACCGTATTATTGGTAGAATTTATTTTCACATTAAAAAATATAAACCTAGATGAAAAATAGAATACAAAAAAATTATTTCTAAATGTTTTTATATGATAACACAATATAAAATTATTTTAATTTAATTTAATTTATTTATTATTAATATAAATTAAAAAATTTAATTTGAATATGATTTAAAAATATTTTAGGTGTTTTAAAATTTCATTGACAAAAAGAATATTTAAAAAAATCATTATTAAATAAAATTATATATTCCATAAATACAAAAAAATCCACATTAATATATTTTTGAAATGTTAATTTTTAAACTAAACTTTATTTTGTAATTAAAATTACATGAAATAAATTACAATACTTTATCACCATAACAAATAAACTATATTTTAGCGGAAAATATATTTTTAAATCATATAATGACTATTATGTAAATTTAGAACATATTTATCAGTATAATTTCATCATCTAAAACTTTTAAAAACCATTATTATAAAAAAAAAATCATATCCATTCATTCAATTTATGGTCTATGTTATAATTTCATATAATTCAATGGTTTTATATGAATTTGTCTTGCGTTCATCTTAAGATATCGATGAAATTAAATTTATATGAAGATATTTATATGATAAATTAAAACAGTGTTAAATTTTAAATCACTAAAATTGATTTTGAGCCCATAATGTTCTAAATATTTGATAAGAAAAAATAATAAATCTTTATTTTAAGACTCCCTCATGTTCACATATAACATCATTGAAATTCAAATTCCTTTAGTGAAATTTAACGTGATGCGTAGTGATGTTCAATAGCACATTATATATATGATCCAAGATTTATAATTGTTTTTATTATTAATATTGATCATGACCAAGTGACATGAACAACAAGTATAGTATATCTAAAGATACATGTATATAATTTATAAGGATAGATAAATTGAATACAACATATACTTTATAGAAGTTCATTCGAAGTGAAAAGCATAAATAAATTGGCTTTACTAGATGAAGAATTTGTAATGGTAAATATACATAGGGGTCATATTTATCTTATATTGAAATATCATAATCTTATTCCTCTGAGAAATTCACATAAATACCTTTTCAATATCACAGAATTCAACATTTATTTTATAATTATCCAAATTAGGTTTATATCAACTATATACTACATTTATGTGTGGATTTAAAATTATATTCTATTCATAAAGTTAGGCTCATTCCCCAACAGTTTTTTTCTCTAACATCATTCCAGCATGATGGATTTCATCAATTTTTCCCATAATGGGTACCATAATTAGCCATTAAAATTTGTGAGTTGAAATAATAGTTTTATGAATTATCATCTAGAGTACTATATTGATTCCAAAAACCATTAAAATCCTTAGAAAAATACCTCAACATTTCCTAAAGGGAATTAATTTATCTCTAAGTCTACATTTTTATGACTATGGTAATAAATAAAAACATAAAATTATGAATAAAAATATATCAAAAACATTTAAAGTGATTCATGGTAATCCTAAAATCCCGTTTAGATGAATTAGGATGTGGTAAACCCTGAAACCATAAAATTTGAATATTATATATTATGGTTATCTAATCAAGAGTTAAACCTTCTATGATAGAAATAATGTACTATAACATCCCATGGTAATAAAATACAACCAAAATTTCATTTTGTACATTACTCATTTTGGGTTGTCCAATGAAAAAAATACTTCATGATGGGGTCAAATTTATATTCTAGTATGGGTGATGGTTGTAACATCACCTTATGCATCAGTATCTAAGACATAACTTTTTAATTTATCATGAACCATGATGTATAATATAAAAGATATCTCCTAAATTTATCATATAATAAAGACACTATTACATCTTTGTGCATCTAATTACTTCCTTGATAAATATTGGAAAATGTAAACTTTCATTTATTCAATAGATCATTCTTCAAATATTGTATTGAAATCATGTCTACATGGTTCCTAACACTTATCAATCCATAAAAACAATGGATGGAATCATGTAATTTTAATAGATTATTTTTATGTTTTAAATATCGAATTTCCCTCTATAATTAATACTTGGATATATAATCAAACTATGAATTTAAAAATAATATATATCTCCCCTTAAACCATATTTAATGATCTTTCAGTGTAAATTATAAAATTATGTGATCCTTTTAGATCCTCATCATAGATAAGTTAGCATAATCCTTATGACTCATAGCATTATGAACCATGTTTTCCAACCTAGTGTGGTAATGTATCAAATAATCATAATCTGTATACATCATCAACCATATAATATGAAAAATAGTCATCTTATTTTGATTATATATATAAGACATATTAATGAATAAATTGATGCAATAATATAGATCATAATGTCTTCTCTTCTATAGCATAGTGTAAGTACAATTATGCTGACTAATGGTCTATTCTTTTAAGTGAACTTTTACTCACTGTCATTCATACATAGGATCATTAGTCACTTGTTATTTTTCATTTTGAGTGACATAGAGACCCATGAGTATTTCACCACAATTAATTGATAATATCCATTCAAATAATAAAAACTATGGATATCACACATTATTGTTTGATTGGTACAATATTTTAAAATATTCACCTTTTATGGATCCACCAATATTGAACAATTTGACAGTATGTGAATATAAAATTTAACTATTATAGAAAAAACAAGGCGTGGTAAATTTTATATTCTCTTCCCATTCATTATGTTAGTTAATAATATTATCAAGTGATCTTGAAAATATTATTACGTATTTAATATATAAGAATATATTCTATAAATAATTCAAAAAAAATATCTTGGTAATCCTTGAAGATTGTTTTTATCAATTCCATGAACAATATTGTGAATTTAATAACCAGATGACATCACTATCAATCAATATTATGCATAGATTTTTAAGAATGTGTTCTCTAGTATATCCCTCCTCTTGGCCCTTTGTTGATTGATCCCAAATGAAGGTCAAACATGGAATAGTATTTTTCAATTTAATGACGATCAAACAAGTCAGAAATATAAGTTAGATGATTCTTATTTTTTTTCATTTTCTATTTTAGACAATTAATATAGATTCAAACTAATCATTATTCTTTTCTTATGAAAATGATTACGTTAAACCCCATCTGGAAAAAAAATTTGAATCTATCCATTACCATTATTCTCCTAGTGTTGAATCCTCAATTCCTAAAACTCAATAGAGGTCAATATAAATGGAGACATAGGAATATTTTTATTAATAGATATGAGTTATTTTGAGAAATCGAAATCTTCATATTGGGGAATACTATAACAATATTCTAACAAAAACCAATAAATTATCTTATAAGTCAAATATATTTGATATTTATTCTATCCCTATAAAACTAATATAATCACCCATTTTTTAATATTAATGAAAAAATCATTAAATAAATTCAATCTTCATCATATATAAATATTAATTTTCACACTGATAGATCATAATAGGTTGGATTTGAATATAAATTCGGACATTTCTTTCTCAATAAATGAAATTGGATTTATTTAATGAGTGTAAATCCATTTTGATGATAACATAAAATTACAATAGAGGTTAAATGAAGATATTTTACATAATAATGTTCTTTTAAACATATTTCAGATAAGAATAATAAACATAATATATGATCATTATATTATTTCAGGTTTTCACTAGTAAGAGAAGAACAAATTTTTGAGTTAGTGTTTTTATACCATTAGAAAAATCATTTTATTTAAAAAAGTTGTAATATTTATAATCCAATGTTACACAAAATTTTTAATATTATATTTAATGTTTATGTTTCACAAAATTTGTGTCTAAATCAGTGATATTGAAATCATGATACTAATATCATATTTTTTTTAATGGTTAGAATAATTTCCATAGTACATATATTTGATAAACTAGTGTTTGGTATGTTATTTATGTCTATTTTGACATCATTAACTAACATCCATTTCCAAGACAATTTATCATTTGATTACCCAATAACCTTATTTTACAATATTTAATCATTTTTCATCTATATAAGAAAAATCACTCCATGTTTTATGTTTCAAATATAGCCTAAAAATTTTCATCATCTTTTATCCTGGGATTTTATAATATCCTTTAAATTAAACCAATATTTTCTTATCAAAACTGTGTGAATTATTAGTAACTCCAATATCAATTTCTACTTTGATTGAATAATGAACTATTTACTCATAGGTACTAGGGTCCTTTATTATTAATTTGATTTAGAGAATTGGTTTTTTGCAAAAAAAATAATCAACCAACATTAAATTCAATTTGGATGATTATTCCATTATATTAAATTGGAAGTATAATTAAATTTCTATCATAGGAACTAATTGTTATATCCTCATTATACATAATCTAAAAAAATTCCTTATCCATTTATTTATTAAGAAATCAAGTATTGAGCATTTTTAATAATAATATCATAAACTCATTAAATGATATATAGTTGTTATATTTTAGTTGCATCATGTTATTGATAAGAGTCCACTTATGAACATCATCTCCTTTTAAATGATATAAATATAAAATTTCATTTTAATGTTATATAGACTACTTAATGGACACTATATTAACATTTTTACAGATCCATTACTCCATAACTTATTTATTAGAAATCACTTTAATATAACATGGATGTTACCTCAAGGAGTTAATATAATGCTTTTCTCTAATTTACTCATTTAGAAACATAGTATAACTTATTGACCTTTATTTTTTTTTAATAATGTATTCTATATTTTTATTTCTATCTCTTATGACATTTGGGTTTTGTAGAGTTAAAAAAAATCATTATACATCACATTAATTATTAAAATGGTTACTTTAGAGTCTAACCATTGTATAAAACCTATAATCATACTATAAGAAACAAAATTCATAGTTATAAGCCATTTAAAAATGAAAAATCAGTAGTATAACAATATGATGTCATTTAATTTCCAATCAATGACACCATTAGTTTAACCTAGGTCATTTATTTTAATATTCCATTCAAATTATGTTTAATGATTCATAAATAATATTGGATTAATCCCAATTATATCACCATTAGAATTAAACCAGGTGTATATAAGTACAACATTTATAATACCCCATAATGATTCTGAGATATACTCCAAAAACTATTTCAATTTTTATTAACCCTTGATGCATCTATTAAAAAATATTACACACTTGTAGTTTCTAGGAAGGTATGATATTATATTAGAACCAAACTGATTATATTTATCGTATCATTGGTCATTATTATTTACAAAAGATTATGCAAAGGGTTTTAAATATAGTACTCTCATCCTATTCTTCAAAGGTAACTACAAATTTCTCTGATAAAAACTATAGAGACTAATACTTTTCACACATAAATATGGCATCATATGATGTCAATATTTAATATATAATTGATCCATGCAATAATCATATATGTTTAGTTTCATTTTAAATGTTGATACATATAAATATTCTTCATGAAATATTTACAATATCTCCAACTAACAAATTAAAAAAATTTACACATAATGTAAATTTAATAATTAAAAACCATTCTTTAGAACTGAGGGAAAGTAAATATAATAATGATTGAGAAAAAAATCATACTATGGTCAATAAAAGGAGATATCAACGATCACCTAATCATAACATGAGCACAGTTTTATGATACCTGAGATTAAAATTTCAAAATGAAACCATGTAAATAATATATATAATTGATTTGTATTTGTATAAATCATAGAAGTTAATAATATATGAATCATAAAGGAATCAATAAAAACAAGGAATGAAAGGATAATAATGGAATAATATTTATGTTTATGGAATAAAAAAAAGAAATGAAAATAATATATTTAGTTAAGTATCTCTAAAAAACAATAAGCATGTATTAGGTTCACTCCCCATACCATATATCAGTATTCAATGTTATCACCTAATACTATAATTTTAGTTTTATTCCCCTAAAAAACTAGGATCACTCTATATTATTTCCTTTATAATCTCATGATATATCCATTGTTACCCAATGTATTGGAGGGATATATAAATCTAGGTCTACCGATAACAATATGAAAATTATATATATTTTATACATAATATTATAATATATTTATTGCATCATTATATCATAACCCACAATAATTAAATGGGGTGATAAAAATTTCATCATATCATAATTAATCGATGGAAAAAAGATTTGTTAACAATAATAATATTAAAAAACTATTAAATAAATGAAATTGGATGGAATCACTGAATTATATGCCCAGGAAATCATTAATAACTTCAAATTTGTTACCATAAAATAAAATTTCCTTTAAGATATTATTGGAGAATTAATTCTAGAATGTAAACATTTCACCTAGATGTCACTTATTTATAATTCAAAAATATTCGGAATATTATGTAAAAAAATTTAACTTAAAATACAATTTTAATTAATTAATTTAATATTAAAATAATTTCTTTTCCATTACAATAATAAATTATGTTAAGGTATTATAAGTAAAAAAATGATTTCAATCAAATTTTCAAATAAAAATCAATATTAACATGTCTAAAAAATGAATTTATGAATCCTTTTAAACCCCAAAGTAATGTTTATATCATGGGAAAATTAATTTTATCATATAAAGTATAATATGAAAACATTATAGAATTAATTTTTATGAAACATAAATATTCAAGAAAAAGGATACTCCATCTTTGATAATAAAATATGTCATTAATTTTCAAATATATGGTTTAAGCATATTTAGTTTTTAAAGATGGTAAAAAGAAATGAAGACACGTAAAATCTAAAATTAAATTTATGATAATAAAATAACTTATATTTTTGAAATATTGGTCATAACATTTCATCATGAGAAATATAATTATAAATATTTCAAATAAAAATGTTATTGGAACATACATCAAATACCACCTTGATAACATTTGAATCATATGAAACATGAAATAAAGTACTTATATGGATATATATAACCCCCTTATTTTAATGTAATTAATAATAATCGAAATATATTATCAGTATATAGTCCACATAAAATAAACAATTTGTGAATATGACTTCTGCCTCTATGAAAAGTGAGAAGAAAACCATTTATCCAGTGTTTGAATTACACATAAATATATCTAACCACATGTATGAAATATTTATATTTGAAATAGTTTTATAAAATAATCATTTACATTATTATAATATCTTATATTGTCAACTAAAATAATTTCGACATCCATTTTTATAATTCCTTTTAAAATCATGGTTTTAATGTTTTAATTGTTTTATTTTTCATGGGAATTTTTATTCAGTATTTCTAGTCCCGAAAATATGATTGTGGTTACATAATAAAAATTATATTAATTAATGTATAAATATAATATATATTCATTATATTTAGATTTAGTATAATCCAAAAAAATTAGAGATATAACAAATGAATGACACTGTTAATGGAGAAGGTATGATGTAGATAGAGAAGATTTTTTTTTCACTCTTCAATACATTGAACAAAAAATGTTAAAAAAATATCACCATTTAAAAATAATTATCATATCATATATATCTTAATTTATCATTAATTATATATTTATTAACAAACTTTTAATGATTAATCTGAAAAATCACATCACTTCATTGAGGTGGTAGTCCACGCTTATGCAGGAGGGATGTAATAATTTGAAATTGCATTTGAAGGTAAGAAGTTATATATGATATAACTAGTCACAAGAAATAATTACATCATAAATATAATGTGTAAATAAATAAAAAATAATTATATCCATCCATTAAATATTGTTAGGTAGAATTAATTATATCCCAATGTTGAGGCGGTAGTTCACACGTTCGCACGAGTGATTAGTTAACATCACATTTGATTGAATAGAGCGTGGATATTCGTGATTCCAAAATCATATGATAAATTTATTATATTTAGTTTATTTATGTTTTAATTATATGATAATACCATATATTTATAGGAGGTATAATAATTAATAAATTGAACAGGGTTGGGTAATTTGATTATGTAATCCTTAGTAGGCCATCATTTGATCCATTACTAAGTACTCTTCGAATTGACTTTTAAAAATAATAAAACCACTACAAAATTATTATGTATATTTCGAGGATAAATTTTCAGGTTATTATTGATATGTATTTCTGAATATTTTTTCATTTATGAATGGAGGGGTGTCATTATATATGTTGAGGGAGGACACGGTTGGAGTTTCATAAAAGAAAAAAATACAATAAATTCATTCTCTAGTGAAATACATCCTAATATTTATATATTAAAACATTGGACAAAATTATGATTATATATTTACATTTAAAATTATAAAGGAAAAATAAATTTCTAATTATATTCAAACCGCACGGTTAACCCCACCCCCACCCCCGCAATGTAAATGATTTTTATTTTAACAATTAGAAAAGATTTTTTTTAATTAATAATCTTTATAAACAAAAATTGAAGTGAAATCCTTAATAATTTATAAATTATGAATGAAAATAATCAATCATTTTTACCAAATTCATTTAATTAAACTTTTATAATTTAATTTCAAAATCAACCAACAAAATGTGAGGAAAAGCATATTTCATGAAACAATTATATGATTACAATTTGATAAAAAATAATAAAATGTCGAATTAATTCCAATGAATTATTTTTATTATTCATAATATAAATTGAATAAAATTAATTATAAAACCATTTTAATATAATATGGATCTGTTTATATTCTTTAAATTACAATAATGGATTTAATAATAATAAATATTTTTTACTATTCATCCTAACATTAATATATTTTTTAAATATTTTTAAAAATAAACTCTGAAAAATATTTATTTTGATTATTTAAAAAAATAGATACATTTTTTAAATAGATATTATATAACTAGAAATAATTAATTGTATTACTTGATCACAAAAATAAATAAAACCCATGTTATGGAATGTATAATTTTAAGGCATATATATACTTTACTTAAAATATTGCTCTTATTTTTAAATATATTTTCATTATCTATAACATTGAATAATATTTGTGTAACATGACTTAAGTCATATTAAATTAAAAATTTTAATAGTTTGGTTACAATGATATACAATATAATGGCTTATTTTGACATTGGATTGAGTGTTTCACAATCAATTTATAAAATTAAATTAATTTCAAGATTGATATATCGTAAAGTCAATGTTGTTAGCATTTTTATCCCCATATGGTTATGGGAACCATAAATTTTCATAATTGACTCTACGCAATATTGAAACATCCCCATGTAGTGTTTTCTAAAAACTAAATTTCTTTTCTCTTTAAAAAATTTCTAAATTCATCAAATATACACTATTCAAGGAACCCTGGGTTTTCTTAGGAAAACATTAAAAATGTTCATTTTCCATGTTTTACTTCTATTCCAACCCCACATTAATAGAAAAAACACTTCATGGACCATCTTAGTGTTTATTATAACTCTATATTACTCTATAAATTTTTTGTATTTTAACAACATAATGTGGTTCCTCAACTATAAATTATTTAGTGATGTCATACATTCTAAAAAACAACTATATATAGTTTCTTCTATTGTTTTTCTAATCCTGATAAATTATGTTATTACAAAATACAAATCATTTTTGATCCTTTTTAGATGATCTCGTAACCCTCAAAATAATCTAGAACCATCCCAAACTGACCCAAAATCATTTTTAAACTGTTCTTTACCACAAGGACAAAATATTATCATACCATAATGTCTTTTGAATTATTTCTTACATCAATATATATTAATTTTATTAATTAATATTAAAAAAACATTATCCCCATGTTAATATCCTATAATATTCCATATATATATATATATTTCTTATACCCTTGGTCTACCAATACTTTTTTTATTCCATCAACGATTAACTCTTCAATACTCCTATATAATAACTATTTAATCATCATCCATGTGTGGTACAATTTTAATAATTATATTCATAATGTTGCAAAAACTATAATAACAAATATATACATGATCAAAATTCATCTATATACTTGAATAATATTCATTATAAATAACCCAAGTATCTGTTATCCATTTGTATTGATAAATCTACCAAAACATGTTAATATGGTAGTAAACATTCAATATATTTTCAAATATAAAACAATTCACTCTGCTTATGAATACCATAAAATTTCATCTTTTTCACTTATTCAAATCATATTAAAAAAAATCATATTAATGAAAACCCAATAATATATCTAAATTTTTCTAAATGAATATAACTCAAATAAACCCCATAATATATCCGATTTCTTATCATATATCATATTTATAATTATAAGTGAAATACAATATGGTTATTTCATACGCATTTTATATCAATAACTCAACATATAATACAATTGTTTCTTAGGATACTCGCTTTTACTCCATCATGTTTACGATTGCATATTCATGTATTTTATATTTCCTTATTTTTGGAGAAAAAATAAGAAACTAATTTAGATTAGATTTGATAATATATCCCTTAGTTGTTGATGATAATATTAACAGTACAAAATTTAATGTTGTTCTTTTATTCAAAATATCCATTAATTAATAATTTTGTCATCTTTATTAATTATGTCTTTATCATTCATATACCTCTATTCTTGAAAAAAATACATTGTTCTTTGATGGGGATGGTATCAATTTATTCTTATGAAAAATTCAACAAACAATTCCACTATATTCTTATGTAAGACATTCTCAATGTACAAAACAATATGGATTTATTTAGATAAAAATACATTAAATTTAAAATAAAAATATAATCCCATTACTAGAAATAATTTAAATTTATCAATCAATGGTTTTCAATACTATTTAGGTGGAAACCAATAGATAAAAAATATTAATTATATTTTTCATTTTAAATTATAACATGATTTATAAATATATTTTTAATTCTCAAGTTAAATGATATCATGTAAATATAACAAGAATCAGTTTTAGTGACTTTCCTTGAAACAATACTAATATTTCTTACTAATGTCATTGATAAAAATAATTTCTACCTATTGATATCTATATTGATTAATATGAATCCAAGGATGATATTTAATGTGATTATATATAAATATTTCATTTTTTAAAACACCCTCATGTCTGTATGATTATACTTTTCTAGTAGTTTATCAATTAAACAAATCCTATAATAATGATATCTATTTTCAGTTTATCAAGGAAGATCAATTTTTAAAATTTTCCATAATATAGTAATTTAATTATCACACAATAAATGGTACATATTTAGATATAAAATATTTATTCCAGCCTATATTAATTTATTACTTCTATATTTTGAAATCAAGAATAAACTTAACATATCTATAATGAAATAAAGATAATAAAACATAATTACTATTATAAAAACCAGGGACTATTTTTCCATTTATTATAAGAATCTATTGTGAAAATACTTCATCATCCATAAGGAATATTCAATATTATCCCCTTTATTATGATCATGTTTCATGATGGGTTTTATTGGTTACATAGATATTTTGGGATCCATGGATTCTTTCATTTTTTATAGGTATGGAAAATTATTTATTATAAGATACACTTAGAAAAGTCTATCTCACAGTGATTTTTCCTTATTCATCATGATATCATTTTTAACTAGTGTGGTAATTTCAAAAAAATATTGAAATTTTATTAGATTAATGGAATAATTCATTTACCATTTCCTTATATATTATCTTATTCTTCTTCAATTATTTTCTCTTCTTCTATTTGGAAAATGTATCAATCATTCTTCATATGTGAACTGATATTTTCTAGATTTTTAACATTGATTCTCAATAGGGTTATTCAATAAATAAATATTATTGTTTTTTATATGTTAATATAAATCCCAAAAAATTAGATTCATATAAATATGAGATCCAAATATTTCTAAATGTTAAAAATTTAGTTCTAATAAAATTAACATAAAATATAACAAGTTATTAAAAAAATTGAAAAATTAATATTTAGCTATAGAATTGGAGAGTATTTTGATGCTTAAATTCATTTTAAAATATATTTATAATTTTCTTACTCAATAAAAGTATATTTACTAGTAATTTTTATTAAATAAAATTTTTTAGAGATCACAATTTATCCTTAAATAATGAATCTTCCTAAAAAATAGTTTTTTTTGCATTATTTGACTATATATTATAAAAAATTTCCCGATTTAAATTTTTTTTAAAAAATATTTTATATCAAAATATAAAAAATAACATATGGTGATTTTTTTCATTAATTGGTATATTTCGTAATGAATATCTAATATTTAATTTTTTTTCAAATACTATCATTTAGTTTTATTAAATATAGTAATTTAAATGTATTATAATATTTTTATTTTATTCTAAAAGTTATATATAATAAAATTTAGTTATAATAATCAAAATAACATTTAATGAGAGGATAATATTTTTTATTTTTAAGTATGTTATTTTTTAGTCTTAAATATAATTTATATTAAAAGTTAATTTGTTTGGTTTTAAAAATTGATATTAAAAAATATTTTTTCACTTCTAGATATTTAATGATGAAAAAATTATTCAATATATAAAATAAAGAGGATAAAATTTTGTAAATAATAATACATTATTTTGTGTCATTATTTATAGTACCCTTAGTAAATATTTGTTAACTTAGTATGGGTAAAATCAGTAAAAGAATGATAAAACATTTGGATAAGGATTTCTAATTTCCCAATATATTATTATTATTCCATTAGATGCTATTTTAGAGAAATTTTCATAAATAATTCATAAATATGGAAACATTGTTCAATAGTCCTAGTATTACAACCTATATATTAATTTACAAAATTTTTCAATATAAAATTTTACCTTATTGACATTAATATTTGTAATATTTGTTTTCTTTGTATAAAAGATGATATTTTTTATTATTAATTATTTTTAACTATGATTTAATTTTTTGATTCTCATAATTTATTTTTATATTTTAGTGATGGAAAATTGACCTTAAATACTTATGAATCACTGAAACATTATTTATTTCAGTATAAGATAAATTAAATAAAAGAATTTAAATTAGTTAGAATTAAAACATTTTGATGGATGTTTTTTTCAAGAATATTGTAGATAAATATAACACATTTTCTTTCTATTATTTGGTTATATTATAATTTCAGTCTTATTATGATGTCTTTAAGGACAATATAATTGAATTGCTCAAAAAATGACTTTAAATGTATCTAATGATAAATAATATTTTGTAAAATGATTTAAAGTATAGAGAAATATTTTAACAAAAAATGGGTAATGGATATGATATAAATATTACTAGACTGAGATTTTATTAACCAATGTTTTACTTAGATTTCAATTAACAAACCCTTAAGGGAAAAAATTGAGTTACAATGGTAAATGTCCAAAAAAGAGTTCATAAAGGGGTTTAACAAAAATATATAGATTAAAATGGATCCAAAACATATATAAATAGTAATTTATATTACGATATCTACCATTGTCAATTTATTTTCTATAAATTTTAGTTAATTTTTTATATTCCCATTATTTTGACTCTATAATATTTACATGTTTATAAAAATTACATGTGTCCCAATGACCCAATTTATTAACAGCCACCTCATATTCTCCATTTATAAAACATTTTAACGAATATATTTCATAGATTAGATACCAAAATCCATTAATTTTAATATTAATCATTATTTAAATGATTTGGATTCATCAGAGGACCATATTAGACTAATTAATTTTATTAACAATTTTTCATAATAAATATCCATCACCATTGAATCATTTGGAAAATGATTACTTTTCAAGTGGGTATATATGACCTACCGTCTCCACGTAGCAGCGTGAATTTTTTTTGTTACTAAAAATCATGAATGTTTATATAAATCGCAATAATGAATATACATGATATTTAAAATCTAATTATGGTTTTATAAATTCAATATATATTATATATTCTTACTCATCTATTAATTAGAAGGTTAAAACATTACTCTTGCAAACATGTGGACTCTCACATCCATATTGTTTCTTGATTCATTTTTATTTTTCAACATTAATGGATAATTTTAAATATTAATTTAATGAATTTATATTTTATTAAAACAATTCTTATTTATTTATTTTTTATTTTTTTTATTATTAAGATGTTATGATTAATACTTTAGAACCAAAACATATTTAAAATATGAAAACCTTAATAGTTAAAACATCAATTTTATTTAATATGAATTATTAAAAATGTGTCTAATTATTATAAAAATTTTTTATATGATATTATATGTATATATATGGTACTATGATATATGATTAAGAAGATTAATTTATTACACAGGATGAAAAATAACATACCAAAAATAAGACATGGGGATTGGGTTTTTTCCCCAATGTCATTCATGTTTAGGATTATTTATATTTTAGTTTCCATGGGGGGAATTATTTGATATGTAAGATATAAAAATTTATATTTAATTATCCAATGATTATTTCTTTATTTTTTAACAATGGGTTCCACTTTTACAATAATTTTCTTATAAAAAATTAGAAAATAATATTTTTAAATAAAATAAACATCTTTCTCCAATTAATTCTATAATATATCTACTACAGTCTATTATTCACTTAATTAATATTTTCTTGAATTTTTGTTCTATTATCAATTGATTTTTTCAATATTTTTTCCCATTTAAGAAATTATATATAATGTTTTTAGATAATTTTTTTTTCAAATTTCAAATGTTGTTGTTTTTACCTAATATGTGAATTGAATCTTGACTTTAAGATACATCACATGAATGAATTTTCAAGTTTTTATGGATACACAATGATTTGATTATATCTTTTAATGTTTCTATGGTTAATTTATAAAAATTCAAAATAATGTTTACAAATTAAAACATTACTATAACTTATTTCATGTTAAAATGGCTATTTTACACAATAATATTTCAATTTATAATTTTAACAAATTTTTATTTATTTTAACATCCTATGATGAATATTATTATTTACAAAGGAAGAAAATATAAATATCATCCAGTATATTACTTTTTTCATACTATTATCACAAAATTCAATTTATGGATAGGAGAAATGTTGATATTTCATTAAATGGTTATTCAATTTGACAATTTATTCAACTTCTAATCACCCATTTCATATAATGAGTGAATTATACATTTTAATGAGTGTAGACTATTATAATCCTGTTTTGAACTGAAAGAAATTTATTGGTGAATAATGGATCACATCTCAAAAAACAATATCTTTTAATTTTAGAGATGAAAGATATTTGAAGATTTCAGTGGAATATTAATAATGATATATTCCTAAATAAATTAATTTAATCATGATAAATGTGATGATATGGAAATAGAATATCACAATGTAAGAAAAAACTGAGAGGAAGGTTATTGTAATTCTGAATATATCTTTATAATGATAAAATGGCTTATAATGGAATACATACAAAATATAGAAGGAAATATTGATGGATTCCTTGACCAAATTAAGGAAATCCTACCGGGGAAAAAATATCTAAAATTTATTCATCATATGATGATATAGTTTCAATTTACTATAGTTTGATGTTTGCAATCCCCAAATCATATATTTTCAAATGATTTATAGTGAATATGAGGATAAATTATAATGAATAAAAAATTTATGAAGTATAAGAGGATAAGAGAAGGATAAAACATCCCATGGGTAATTATTATTGAATGAATTACCATGGTACATTATTATAGAGAATGGGAGTGATTTTAACTGTAACACCCCGAGATTTTATGAAAAATATGCGTTATAATTTAATTAATTTCTTCTGTTGTATGCTACACCTAAAAGAGCTTTCACAACACACATCCCTGACTGGGCTTGCATTACACGCAATTACGACCTTCCACGATAGCGTGTGTTGTACGCAATACTATGTTTCACTAAACAACGATATGTTATATAAACTAGCTGTTAGGAATAGTAATACCCACTTTTTGAAAATTTATAAATTTTATCTTTTAAAATTGAATTCATTTTTGGATTCCGAATATCCAAATTAGCCTATAGTGAATTTTTGGTATTTTTCTGAAAACATTCAATTTATGATGAATAGTGAAAACACTTGGTTACTATTCAAAAACCGACTTTTTATTTAAAAAATTATTTATTTTATTTAAATTTAATATAGGTCAAAATTGATACAAAATACCTATATAAGTTCAATTTATGTCATTGGAGCCATTTTATAAAAATTTTAGATATATACAAATTTTATTGAACTTTTCACCGTCTTTTGCACATATCCTAGGAGAATTTTTAAAATTCACATAAAATTTAATATTACCACTTCGGTGAGTGGAATTTCTAAAATATGAGAGACACTGTTAATATCATGTACTAAAATGTGGTTCAATGAGATGAAAATAATTTTTGGTGAATAGTAACATTTTACTTTTTTTTACCACGGTTAAAAGTAAATATGGTAATTAAGGGTAAAAATGATATTATTATTACCCTAACACATTTCATAATTCGATTGGATAAGTGTAATTATACCAAAATCATCCTTAGGAATAAAATATTACCATTTAGGCCCACATGGATTAGATTAGGACATTTATTATTAATTTATATAAAGAAGGGTTGAAATAGTTAAAATCAAAGTTTAATAACTAAATCATTTTTAATATAGGGTTATACATATGATAAATTAGGCTATAAATATTAATTAGAATGATAAGTGTAATTCTTATATAATGGTATTTTATTTATAATTTTTAGACCTCAAATAATTTAATGTAATTATGACACAATGATGATGCATTATATATCATAATAATGAAATATTGACATAATTGATGTTATAAATACCCAAATAAATGCAATTTGAGACTTTTTTTGAATTAAAATAATTTTATGGGTTAATATGACATGTTTTTATTTATTTAGTTAACTTTTTTAGAATTAATCATCCTGTTATAATTTTCACAAAAATCAATTACCAAATAGTGTCAAAATTGATATAAAATAGTTTTTTAAAAACATTTTATATTATTAATTGTTATTTTATTCCTAAAAATATAATGTTTGGAAAAATGACATAGATAAGGATATATATATTTATAATAAACAAATTTGGGTTCTTTTTGTTTGTTATAGTATGTTTATTAAACTTATTGTGTATGAAAACAAGAAGAAACGGTAAAAGAAAAATTATTTAACATAAAGATAAATCTAAATGGTAAGTATAAAATAGAAACCTAAAAATGCCTAAATTCTATTAGATTAGAGTATATATACCCATCCCCACCTTATATTAGAATGAACTCCATTTGGAGCTATTAAAACCGAATATGACTTTATAATAAAAATAATATTTTTAATTATTCCAAAGGTGCCCCTCTCCTCCCTTATAAAAGGGCACCTCCTCCCTCTCTTCCTCACACCACTTTGAGCCTTCATGATCGGACAACCCCTGAAAAAGTATCTTCTCCACTTCCGTATAAACATCCTAGTGTTTCTAGTCTTCTCCAAAGACCTATCTTAGTGCCTTAATAGGAGGTTTCAAAAAGTCATGTCGAAAGAAGAGGTAATATTTGTTACTGATTCTATCAAATTTATTTCATCATCTACTTCTTCTTATTTAGTTGTTTAATTATGAAGTAATAACATCAGTATAACTAATATAATGATATGTTATTACAAGTATGAAACAACCCTATATCTCTATCTATCCATCCTACGGAAAACTAAATCACCGCGTGTGCGTATGTACGGAATATCGTCTCCACGCTGTGGTGTAATCTGTTTTCAACAACCACCTTATTTGGATGGGTATAATGGTGTAAATAAATAACTATATATGATTATTTAAAAGTTATATTGATTCATAAATATTATACATACACTTAAATGCAACTCCAAGATCATGGGAATGATATCATCGCTCGTGCATTTGTACGGACTACCGTCTCCACGATGCGGTGAGATTCATTCTCCATGTTAACCATTAATGAATGATTATAAATTATATATAATAAGTAATCATGAATTATATGACATAATTATGATACTGGATATATGTGTATAGATATGTATTCTATCTAATTAATTTCAATAAATTCAATAAGGAAACGAAAACAGCGTTCATGCGTACATATGGCATACCGTCTCCATGAACGGTGTATTTCATTCCATTCAAACGATCTATCATATGTATATGTATATACCAAATATATATGATATATAAATAATGTTTTACATTCTGGAATTATCTAAATCCTGATATAAGTAATAATATCAAGAACAACATGTCCAAACACGTAGGATAAATAAAACGATTTTACCCAAAACGCTACTTCAACATGGGACATAGAAAAAACGGGTAATATTAAGTCATAAGTGAACCATATATGATATCATAACAATTACTGTTATTCTGTAATAAGTCAATGTCATTATTTAAATCCTTATACAAGAGGTTCAGATATGTATGAAGCATATTGGACTTAAGGTAAGGGATAACTATTCCAATCTCGTTCTTATATGAGATTGTTATTCATATGTATTTACTGGGGTTATTTCTATCATCCATGTCCATGTTTTATAAAAGTGTTTTCATGTATGTTTAAAGTCCTTTTGAACCGTTTTTTACATTTACTACATGGTATGTAAGGAATCTTTTTTTAACCATACGAATTACTTTTTGACTTTTCCGACAAAGCTACGAGGAGAATGTTATTTTTAACTTATACAGCGAGAACGGATTTTTACGGTTTCATAACGCCTCATTTTCATGAAGCTTACTCTACGTGAATTTATTACCATTTTCAACAAAATAAATTTATTTTAAAATTGCATGGCCTCTTTTTGAAAAGAAAATGATTTTGACGAAGAGAGGATATTTTTCTCAAGAATTCATTTCAAATGTTTTATCAAAACACTTTTTTCATCTAAGATGACATTATTTCATACGTGCATGTTTAAAGTATAATGTCTCTATGATTTTCATGTTTTCACTTTTAATATTATGAAATGATATCCATTTCTTTTATATGGATTATTTGATGATGATATGATGTTTATGAAACCCATTTTATTCATTGGGTTATTATGAATGATGTATGTTTATTTTATGGAACAAGTAAGAATGATTTCATCATGAGATGGGTGGGACCAATATCACCTTCCAATGCATTGGGTAATGATTTATATCTCATGAGATATACATGGCTGGAACGGTAAGTTAAACTAGTTCAGTGTTACAGGACTGAAACGAGGAGTGAACTTGATTCAGAAAGGGACTTTGTCCACTATGATGGTCTTGGTAGCAATGACTTGGATACTATAGAAATCATAACATGTTCTTAATAGTCTCCATAATTACATGTTTTATTGCCATGATATTTTATCATGATTGATATTCCCTTATGATATATGCCTTACGTACTTCCAAGTTTCATGTCTTTGCTCAAGATTTTGCTGATTAGATTGTATGTTCAAGTTTTTGCATTCAAATTTTTAAGGATTGTTTTATGTTCTCTATGTTTACACTTACTGGGCATTTAATTTCACCCCTTTTATGTTTTCTTTTCCCCAGGATATAAAGAATGTTTTTAGGTAATAAAAAAAAGGGGATTATCTTTATGGGAGATGTTGAATATCTTTCACCACGATTAGATGATTATATTCCATGTTTCCAAAGACACTAAACTATTACGGTCCTTGTCTGTGTGTTTTTTGTTATGTACTAAGTATTCCGTAAACGTAATGTAATGTCCATGTATGTTAAGCATTGGGTCTCTACAGTTGGTATCAGAGGAAATGTTTAGTCAACCTTTGGAAACTAGGATGCGATGAATTTAGTGAGATCCCTAGAGATATTTCAATGGTATGTCTAGGGATGTCCCTAAAGTTAAGTATAAGTATAGGTTATAGTCCTATAATTAGGGTAACGATCATACAATTAAACCTAAGATGTTAGATATTGAAGGTACTCCCCCTTTATTATGTTGTTTTCCCTGTCATTATTTTTTCCTCTCACACTATTCTATTTGGTTTTTAGACGATGGCTAGAACCCGAAGGAACCATGTTGATCAATGTAATGGAAAATGCAATGATTGTTCTCCTGAACTAAAAAATGTTATGGGAGATGGAGTGAAAAATGATATTTCTATACTTACACAATCTATTAATAATTTTGGACTTCCAAATGAGCAGAGAATATAAAAACATTCTATTGAGTACATCATGAGGTAACGTACACCTTCATTCAGTGGGTCTTCTGATCCACTTGTTGCTGAACAATGGATCAGTACCACTGAAAATATATTTTCAGTTTTTCAATTTTATGAACATGATAAAGTCATCTTAGCAATATATAATTTGTATGGTGAAGCTGATCAATGGTGGAATCTTATAAAGAATACAAGGCCAATAGTTGAAATTGAGTCCATGGAATGGGATGAGTTCAAGATCTTATTTTTCAATAAGTACATCCCTATTATTCTTAGAAAAAAGATAGAGAAAGAGTTTCTTGAAATAAATAAAATGGATGATGAATCTGTTGGTATATACGAAGTGAATTTTACATGGCTTGCAAGGTATGCATCTGGATTTACCATCCAACCTGAAAGTAAAGTTGATCGATTCTTCGGTGTCTTAAAACCAAATATTAGAAGGGCATTAGCTATAATATACTTAAGAAGTAAAGAATAAATTTTGTTTTGTGCTATCAAGGTAGAAATAAAAGTATGTGTTACATATCCATCTCATGGTTTTTACAAGAAAAGAAAGATGGAGTTCAAGGAGAAATCTCATAATAATGGTGAAAAGAAGATGACAGTTTCCTTATTCTCAAAGTGTGTAAACAAGAATGGTGGAGATTGTCTTAAATGTACTAGAAATTTTTCTAAGTGTGGAAAATAAGGTCATCGAGTAGCTGAGTGTCGAAGTAATGGAGAAACGGTTGCTAATGATGAGAATAAGGAAAAGACTATAGTGAACGCACCACCAACACTTCAATGCTTCAAGTGCAATGAAATGGAGAATTATGCTAATCAATTCCCTAATCCAAGGGTTAATGATGATTGACATGAGAAACCACTCAAGGAAAAGGACAAAGGTAATTCACATGCGATCACTATTGGTGATGTTGAATATGACAACGATGTGGTGGAATGATTAAGTGATTATGTAATGGGATTCCGAAATAATGTTGTATATAGTATCCTGGAATATTGGAATATTTATGGTTTGGTCTATTGTGGTTTTCAATAATTTTATGGTACCGGTAACCATGGAATGTGATAGATATATTTTTGGAAATAAGATGACATGCGAATAATGAAGGGATTAGGAGAAAATGAAATGTTTGACAGTATTCATGAGCTCATAACTGATATAAGGAAATAGTTATATCATGGTTTGAGTATAGATAATTTTGGGGTTTTTGTATGTGGAAAGAGTTAACTTTTGATAGCACTCTTGTTTTCACAATGATTCAATGGGTTTTCATTTTTTAAGAGAATACATGATTTAGGCCTTCAAATGTTCGGAATGTGACCAACAAGACAAATCTTATGACCTTTGGGGATCCGTGATGGTATTAACATGCTTATTATATGAAATCTCTGGTAATCGTTTTCACTATAATATGATAATGGACTGCAATATTATGGATAATCATAAATATTGGAATTGATTATGTTGGACATACGTTAGTATTGTATTCATAGGAAAAAAAAGAACAACCTGCAGAACGAGCGACAAACCTTCACGTCAGACAAGGCTGGGGGAATCGAACCCACAACCGAAGTGTGACATGCCTTTATTTTCTACCACTATCCTATAAGAAGTCCCTCGTTAGTATAAACTAGTTTTATTTTTTTATACAGGATTATAGATGAAGTATAAGCCCATTTTGGAACCATATATGATTAATCTCACCATATATGGAATTATGTATATAACGTTTGCTAAATTATGTTTGAGACAAGTGGAATGACCTATCATTCTATTACATAATCTGCTAAAACATCCCGAAAGATTAATTCATCATCTTTTCATAAATAGATGAAGTGGAAATTGTTCAACGCACAAACAACTATCTGATTATACCAAAATAAATTAAGTATTTATTCTAGTAGAAATTCTTCAACTTTAGGGAAATGAATTTGAAAACCAAAAATGATGTCCTAGTGCCTTTATATCTGATGAATCAGATGGTACCCTAGATCATCACAAATATATGGATTTGTGGTTGTTGGCTGTTTCATAGCCATGTTCTCTACCACTCTCCATCAGAACATGACGGTTAGATTTCTCTTCCATATCCAAATTTTCACTTATGTTCTCATATATGGAAAACCAGTGATTAGTTAAATTGGTTAACAATTACGTTTCATACTTTAGTTTTTAAATCCAAGTTTTGGTATTCATTTTTACGATGTGGGTTTATATTAAAGAAACATTCGAGTAGTAAACCATTTATAACCCCGATGAATTTTCAGGGAAAAATTCATTTTAAGGGGGGTAGAATGTAACACCCCGAGATTTTTTGAAAAATATTCTTTTTAATTTCATTAATTTCATGTGTTGTACGCTACACCAAAAGGAGATTGCACAACACGCATCCCTGAATTTTCTTGCATTAGACGCAATCACGACCTTCCACGATAGCGTGTGTTGTACGCAATACCGAGTTTCACTAAACGACGATATGTTATATAAACTAGACGTAATGAATAGTAAGACCCACTTTTTGAAATTTTATAAATTTATATTTTAAAATGGAGTTCATTTTTGGATTCAGAATATCAAAATTAGCCTAGGGTGAATATTTGGTATTTTTCTGAAAACTTTCAATTTTTGATGAATAGTGAAAACACTGGGTTACTATTCAAAAACCGACTATTTATTTTAAAAAATTATTTATTTTATTTAAATTTATTTTAGGTCAAAAATGATACATAATACCTATATAAGTTCAATTTAAGTCATTGGAGTCATTTTATAATAATTTTAGATATATAAAAATTTTATTGAACTTTTACCGTCTTTTACCCACCTCCTAGGAGAATTTGCAAATTCACATAAAACTTAATTTTACCGCTTATGTGAGTGGAATTACAAAAATATGTGAGACACGGTTAATATAAAGTACTAAAATGTGGTTCAATGAGATGAAAAGAATTTTTGGTGAATATTAACTTTTTACTTTTTTTACCACGGTTAAACGTAAATAGGGTAATTAAGGGTACAAATGATATTATTATTACCCTAAAACATGTCCTAATTATATTGGATAAGTGTAAATAGACCAAAATAAACATTAGGAATAAAAAATTACCATTTAGGCCCACTTTAATTATATTATGCGATTTATTATTAATTTATTTAGAGAAGGGTTAAAATAGTTAAAATCAAAGTTTAATAACTAAATCATTTATAATATAGGGTTATACATATGATAAATTAGACTATAAATTTTTATTAGAAATATAAAATGTTTTTATACAAAATGGTATTTTATTTATAATTTTTAGACATTAATTAATTTAATTTATTTATGACACAATGATGATGTAGTAATTATTTAATTAATGAAATTTTTACATAATTGAGGTTATAAATACCCAAATAAATGTAATTTGAGTCTTTTTATGAATTAAACTAATTTTCTAGGTTAATATGACCTGTTATTATTGGTTTAGTTAACTATTTTCGAACTAATCATTCTGTTATTATTTTCACAAAAATCGATTTGCAAATAGTGTCAAAATTGACATAAAATTGGTTTTTAAAAAAATATTATATTATTAATTGTTGTTTTATTCCTAAAAATATTAAGCTCGGACAAATGATTAGATAAGGTTATATATATTAATAATAAAAAACTTGGGGTTCATTTGGTAAATTATAGTAAGTTTATTAACCTTATAGTGTAAGAAAACAAGAAGACACGGTAAAAGAAAAATTATTTAACTCAAAGTTAAATCTAAATGATAAGGTTAAAATAGAAACCTAAACTTGTCTAAATTATATTGGATGAGTGTATTTAGACCCATCCCAACATTATATTCGAATGAACTAAATTTGGAGCTATTAAAAACCGAATATGACTTTATAATAAAATATTACTTTTAGTCATTCCAAAGGTGCCCCTCTCCTCCCATATAAAAGGGCACCTCATCCCTCTCTTCCTCACACCACATTGGGCCTTCAAGATCGAAAAAAACCTGCCAATTTCTCTTCTCCACTTACCTAGAAACATCCTGGAGGTTCTGGTCTTCTTCAAAGACAAATCTTAGTGCCCTAAGAGGTGGTTTCAAAAAGGCATGTCGAAAAAAGAGGTAATATCTGTTACAGATTCTTTCAACTTTATTTCTTCTTCTACTTCTTCTTATTTAGTTGTTTCATTATGATGTAATAACATCAGTATCACTAATATAAATATATTTTAATTTAAGTATTAAACAACCCTATTTCACCATCTATCCATCCTACGGAAAATGAAATCACTGCGCGTGCATACGTACGGAATACCGTCTCCACGCCGTGGTGTAATGTGTTTTCGTCCACCACCATACATGGATGGGTATAATGGTGTAAATAAATAAATATATATGATTATTTCAAAGTTATAATGATTATGAAATATTATAAATACACTTCCATGCAATTACACGATCATGGGAGTGATATCATCGCTTGTGCGTACGTAAAGACTACCGTCTCCACGACGTGATGAGATCCATTCTCCAAGTTAACCATTCATGAATGATTATAAAGTATATATAATAAGTAATAATGAAATATATGAAATGATGTTGATACTGGATTATTTGTATATATATGTATTCCATCGACTTAATTTCATTCAATTCAATAAGGAAACGAAAACATCATTCATTCGTACGTACGACCTACTGTCTCCATGAACGGTGTATTTCATTCCATTTAATCGATCTATCACATATATATGTATATACTGAATATATATTAAATATAAATCTTGTATTAAATTCTGTAATTAAGTAAAATAAGGATATAAGTAATAATATCATGACCAACAAGTCCAAACACGTATGATAAATAAAACAATTTAACCCAAAACACTACTTTAACATGGAACTTACAAAAGAATGGGTAATATAAAGTCATAAGTGAACTATATATGAAATCATAACAATGAATATTATTCTTTAATAAGTCAATGACATTATTTAAATCATTATGTAGGAGTTTCGGATACGTACGAAGCATACCAGACCTAAGGTAAGGGATAAATATTCCAATCTCGTTCTATTTTGAGATTGTTATCAAAATTATTTACTAGGGTTATTTCCATAATCCATGTATATGTTTTATAAAAGTGTCTTCATGTGTGTTTAAATTCATTTTTAACCATTTTGACTTTTAATACATGCTATGTAAGGAATGTTTTTTTACTATATGAGGTACTTTATGACTTTTCTGACAAAAGTACGAGGATAATGTTATTTCTAACTTATACGGCGTGAACAGATTTTTATGGTTTCATAACGGCTCATTTTCATGAATCATAATTTACATGATTTTATGACTATTTTCAACAAAATACATTTATTTTAAAATTGCATGGCTTTTTTTATATTGAAAATGATTTTGATGATGAAAGGATATTTTCCTCAAGAATTCATTTCAAATGATTTATTAAAACCCTTTTTTCATCTAAGATGACATTATTTCATATGTGTATGTTTCAAGTATAATGTCTCTATGATTTACATGGTTTCACTTTTCTTATTATGTAATGATACCCATTTCTTTTATATGGATTATGTGATGATGGGATTATTTTTATGAAACCCATTTTATCCGTTGGGTTATTATGAATGATGTATATTTATTTTGTGGCACATGTAAGAATTATTTCATTATGAGATGGGTGGGACCTATATTTCCCTCTAATGCATTGGGTTAATATTTATATCTCATGAGATAGACATGGCAGGAATGGTATGTTTATCTGGTTCAGTGTTATAGTACTGAAACGAGGAGTGAAATCGACTCAGAAAGGGACTTTGTCCACTAAGATAGTCATGGCAGCAATGCCTTCGCTACTATGGAAATCATAACATGTGCTTAATGGATGCCACAATTAGATGTTTTATTCCCATGTAATTTTGTCATGATTGATGTTCCCTTATGATATATGGCTTACGTACTTCCATGATTTATGTCTTTTCTCAATATTTTGATGTTTAGATTTTATGTTCATGTTTTTGCATTCGAATGTTTATGGATTGTTTTATGTTCTCTATGTTAACCCTTACTGGGCATTTAAGCTCACCCCTTTTATGTTTTCTTTTACCCAGGATATAAAGAATGTTTTTATGTATGAAAAAAGGGGAAGATATTTATGGGATATGTTGAAGATCTTTCACCACTATTAGAAGATTATATTCTGAGTTTCCAAAGACACTAAACTATTATGGTCATTCTGTGTCTTTTTTTGTTATGTACTATGTATTCCAAAAAAGTAATATAATTTCCATGTACATCAAGTTTTGGGTCTCTACATTAATTAATGTAGAGAAAGGCCAAACCGAATGAGAGTGTAAGAGGAATATAGAAACTACCAATGTTCAATGGATTAATTATAAAGTGATGGGATTTTACACAAATGAGTTCCCTAATAGTAATGGGAATTTATCTCAAAAAATTTAAAGTGAAAATTGTTAATATTATTATTTCACCATATTTTTTGGTGGAATAACCTATGGAATAATAATAGGTAGTTTGAATATAATTTTTTTATTCCAGTTATACACATACAATAATATTTTTTGGATTTTAAATCATTCCATAAAACTCGAGGGAATGAATTATTAATCATGAAAACTAGTAGGAATATAGTTATTATATATCAAGTGTCTTTATTTAAGATGAACTATTTTCCCCTAGTTATGGTAAAGGTTTCTCTACATAGGAATGGATTTGAAATTATATCAATTCTTATAAGTACATATTATTTTGAAGAATTAGAAATTAGAATATGATGAATAATAAAATATGGGAAAACTCTCTGGGACGATAAATTTTTAATCATTCCTCAATCATTACTAATATATTTTTAGTCATCCATATCCCTTGAATATCTATGGATTTGTAGTCATTAAGATTCTAATTATCAAGTTAATTATTACTCTATTTTATACCAGTGATGTTATTCTTTTTCCACTGTATAATTATTTTAACATCCAACTAACGTTCTCATGATCTATTCACATGATTTCGTGTTATTTCTATACCATATAGATTTCCAAATCCCATTATTAATGTGTATCTTCCTTTCTCTTTTGAACGACGTTGGGATTAAATAAATATATTTTAAAACATTTAAACATTTATGATTGAGATAAAATTCTAAGAGATTTGTTTATTTATTAATGGTGAATATAAAACTAAAAAATATTTGATTAAAATTGTCACGACCTGACCTCGGGGCCCATTCCGTGATTACCCCAAGACCGCCTTCTATAGGCCAGGGGATGGAAACTAGCACCAATGGTGTAAATACCGATAAAAAGGGAAGGCATTTCCTTTATAGAAGTAAACAAACACAACAAAGTATGAAACTGATGTAAGAACAAGTAAAACTGTATACGAAAGTATGTGTTGAAAACAAAGGGGCCGAAAATAGAAGCCCAACAGTGAGTACAATACAACTAAAAGACTAGTACAACAATATTAAAGTAAAACAGTAACCACTGAGTCGTCCTTCGAGAATCCCACAGGAAGGGTGGGTACATATGGTCTCCTCGCCACATCGGGTCCGTCTGTCAGCTCCGTGTACATCTTGACATGTGGTCCACCTATGGATACCATCTAGCTCTAGAAGTCTCTACAGGGATCAGCGTTGTTTGTCGTCTGCATCCAACACAATGTAGTGCGGGCATTTCTCATTTAGGGGTGAGTATAACGATACTTAGTAGTGACCCTGAGACACCTGAAGGTCTCTCAGAATCCATAAAGGATAAACTACAATGAATAGATAAAATTAGGAAGTATCAACCAACTATACTTAGGTATATTCCCATACATATCACTATGTTAACAATCTTGGTTTCGATCCAACTATAGAGCCCAAACACAACCTAGTCCATAATGGAAGTAAAGTCAATCACATCGATGATAATGATTGAAATTCAAGACTTATCTCACACAGGTATACATCATTCATATAGCGATAGGGATGATCAAACATAGTCATTTGTTCATCTAAGCTGTCGGACCCACACATGATACAATACCAGCTAACTATTCGGACCCACACATGATGCAAGACCAGATACTCTTCCGGACCCACACTTGATACAAGTACAGAGGTCAAAATATTTTACCAACATAGGATACAAGTACAATAGTCATAGCTTCCGAACCCACGAAGGATCCATGTATAGTAGTCATCATTGCTGAACCCAGGGAGGATCCATGTACAGTAGTCATCGATGTCAAATCCACGAAGGATCCAAGTTCAGTAGTCATCACTACCGAACCCACGGAGGATCCATGTATAGTATTCATCGCTGCTGAACACACGAATGATCTAAGTATAGTATTCATCATCGTCGAACCCACGGAGAATCCCAGTACGGTAGTCATCACAGTCGCAACCAGCTGTAGGGTTCCATCACACAACATCATCTATTCCGAGATGGTCCACTCCAAGAGACAAGGGTTTGATACGTCAATAATAACAATGTCGATAGTTGATTTAACCCGATGTTCCCTCTCGTCAAAAGGAACCCAACGCGACAGACGGTGCATCAATCCTACTCCCGTTCTGAGAGATATTGACTTTTTCCTTCTAGGGGCCTGGTTGGATTTTGGGTACAATCCAACCTGGCCATACCCTAGTCTCATCTGAATCCCACAAGGAGTATGGAAAAAGAACCGTCTCATCAAAAAGGAAAACAACCTAGTTGACGTCACTTTAAACGGACATTCGACCCTTATGTTATAGGCATTTCTGCTCTGAGGGCCCGGTTGGTTTCAGGTTCAAACCAACCCATCCATACCAAACCTTCACTAAAACCATTAGTATAATATACCGAAATGACCTTGTCGATCCATGTATTCCTATGAAATTGAGGGTGTGTCAATCGGAGGTCCATAGCTCATGTTATGAGAAAATAACCGAAAAAGATCCGAAGAGGGGGGTCTGGGCTCGGTCAGACCCGGCCCTATCCCCCATGGGATGGCCCGAACCAGGTCGACCTGACCTAGGTCCGGGTCGGTCCCAGCTGGGCACGACCCGGCTGGGCACGGGCCTGCCCGTGGCAGGCCGCGGCGTGGCCAGACTGGGCGAGCAGGGGGGGGGGGGGGGGGGGTTCCACGTAACGGCGGTGCCAGCCTGGCACCGCCCGACTTCCCCAAACCCTGCATGGTTCAGGTTCAGCTCTACCTATGACCCGCGCCGCCGAGAGCCTCTATGGGCCACCAGATTTATTTTGGTGGTAGTTTTATCTCTTGTATTTGTCTGCAGCCTCCTCTTGTCCCTCTCTTCACAAAAAACATTTTCAAATCAAAGTTCCTCTTAAGTTCATCCGTCGCCAAACATTCCACTCATCAAGAACGATATCGCAATGGGTCCGGACTTATTCGTTAGCCCACACCGACAACATTAGAGGCTCAAACAATTATTAAAAAAAAAATCGCCTAACTTCTTGGGGATAAATCACATAAATTAAATTATTCAAAATCTCCCTACCTAGAAATTTATGTCACACGTCATCGAGCCGCGAAAGGCGAGTGTCGCGGTAGGCGGGCGTCACAGAAGAACTGTGTCGTCCTGCCAACATTGGAGGTGGAGTTGTTGTCGTAGGTGACGCCTCCCACTAGAGGTGTCTTCTCCCTTTCCGCCGAGGAAGAAGGAGGTAGGAGAAGTCATGGAGTGTTATTCTCTGAGAGAGTATGACGTTTTTTATGGAGGTGTTCTTCGTCAGGAGAAGGACTCTTTTTTTTCTAATTCTACATATCATTCCCAGGTTTTTCCCCAACCCAACAAATTCCTCCCCAAAATTATATCTAATGCGATTATTTTATTCAAACACAAATTTAAAAATTCAAACACTCTAATTATTTAATTGGAGAATCCCATTTAATTAATTGAAATGTTTTAGTAATCTTAATGGGAGGAAGGTGGAGAGGATCCTCTTATTAAATGGGAGGGATTGGTCAAAGAAATAATAGAAGGGGAGTGTTAATGGGGGGTTCAGGGGAGTTGAAAGTATATGGGCTCGTGTGGGACCCACCACACAAAATCTTCAAATGGGAGGTTATGTGAGATGTGGGCCACAAAGCTGACTTCCTCATGGAGGAAATAACTCACATCCATAAAGAAAATTTTGTACTACAAATTTTATTTATTTCATATGTGTCTTCAGATTTCAATTCCGAGCACCGTTTCAAAAGATAGAATAACCTACACGTACGATTACTGAACGTACCTGAACAAAACTTCAGAAATTGATTCTGGGCACACCGGGCCTCGGAATCCAGCGCCGTCAGAAACTGCATATTCATATAATTTTAATGAATTACGAAAAAAAATTTCTTGATATTTCATGTTCTTTACATTACTCCATCCTTAGGGAATTACTTCCCCATAATGCTTCAACACACACTAGGAAAATGAATGGTGGTACTGAACTCGCATCGGAGCCTCCCACTCCCATGTTCTTTCCTGGAGGTTCTTGTGCTTCCAGCAAATGCGCAGAAGAGGAGTCAACTATCCACGTAGGACCCGCTCCTATCGATCCTCGATTTCCACCAGGACCTCCAATAATGTCTCTATGTCATTGATGTCCAGCTCCCCATGGTCAATGATGTGAGACGGGTCATGCATGTATCTTCTCAGCTGAGATACATGGAAGATTTCATGGACCTGGTGCAACTACGGTGGAAGGGACAGGAAGTAAGCCACCTTGCCTACTCTGTTGAGGACTTTGAAAGGTCCGATGAAGCGCATAGATAACATGACGCCCCTCCGAAATCTCCATAGACCCCGTCAAGGTGAGACCCATAAGAAGATGAGGTCACCATCCTCAAACTCTAGTAGTCTACGTCTTCTATCAACATAGGACTTCTGTCTTCTCTGTGTAGTCTTCATCCGCTCCAGGATGATCTTCACCTTCCCTGTCATAGCTTGAACCATCTCTGGTCCTACACGTGCTGACTCCCTAGGGTTAGTCCAGCATAGAGGTGATCTGCAAGGTCAGACGTAAAATGCCTTGTAAGGGGTCCATCCCGATGGTGGAGTGGTAGCTGTTGTTGTACCCAAACTCCACTAAGGGTAATATATCCTCCAAGATGTGACCCAAGTCAATGACATGTGCATGGACCATGTCCTCGAGTGTTTTAATGGTCCTCTCTGCCTAGCCATCCGTCTGAGGATGGAAGGCGGTGTTCAGGCATAACTACGTCCCAAAAGCCTCCTGTAACCCCTTTCATTGACTGGAAGTGAAACGAGCATCATGATTGAAAACATTATATTACGGAACACCATGAAGCCGTAAAATCACTTGATTATAGAGGCATCCCAAACTCTCTTCAGAACCCTACTATCTGATCGGTAGGAAGTGGGGCGACATGGTGAGTCGGTCTACGATCACCCAGATAGAGTCGTGTCCTCTAGATGTATGTGGAAGCCCCATCATGAAATCCATGGATATCAGGACCCACTTCCACTCTGGTTCCTCTAAGGGCTTTAAAAAGCCTACGGGTACCTGGTGCTCCGCCTTCACTTGCTGACATTTGAGGCTTAGTGATACCATCTCTGCTACAAACTTCTTCATACCCGTCCACCAATGCTACAGTCTAGGGTCCTGATACATCTTCGCCACTCATGGATGTACTTCTTGAGGGAAAATGTGGAACTCCCTCAGAACCACATCATATAGTGAAACTGGTACAATTGTACTTTACTTGAAGAGGTTGACTTGCTCCCCTCCTTCAAAAAATCCATCGGGTGCCTATCCTGAGGATATCTTAGCACGCCGCGTCTCACAGTCAACGTCCCCACGCTGCACCTATCTGAATCGCTGGGGGAGTGGATGAGTGACTGTGAGAGACTATAGAAAAGCTGCTAAGATTACTCCATTTCCGAAAAGAGAAATCCGGTTTCATCCCCTGGATAAAACACCCCCATTTCCTAATACAGTCATTCCTGACATGAACGGTGCTAATTCATGTCGTGGGCGACGCCATAAGGCATCAATGCTACTACTAAAAGATCAAACTGTTACTCTGGCCTCCAAGGGTTGAGTCACACTGTCGACATCAGTGAGTGGTCACTGGGTATCCTCTAGTAGGAATCTCGATCATCAGGGTAAAGTCAATAGTTTTAACCAGAACCACACAGTATCAACCACACAAAAAGGGTAGGAAAGAAAACGTCATATGCACACGTGTTTTTTATTACTATAGATTAAAGTACAAAGACACAAACCATCCACAAGAAGACATCATGGAATCTAGAATCACCATTAAAGATGCCTCCATGACTAGAGATAGAATGATATTATCTACTTTCTTCTTGAGCAGCTCCTCCACCACGTCTGCCGTCTCCTGGCGTACCTCCACGGTCGAACCAATGCATATTCTTGAAAGGTACCTCTACTGCATGAATCTCATTTGTAGGACGATTCGGGTAGTCTTGAGCAATGTCACCCTATCTTCCACATGAATAACACTTCCTCCTCCTCGTATAGCTGGATTGGTTTCATGTGCCTTGCATGACAAAACTTGTATCATGTGGTTTCCCACCTATTGGCCTAGTCTGCTTGGACTTCTGTGTCATCTGTCGACTGCTGGCTGCAGAAGACTCTGCTATGGTCGGAAAACCCTGGGGAAAGAGCAGGAGCTCCTGAGAACACATAGAGCGTAGAGTTGCTGGTACAAACACTACCCTGAAAAGACGCTTGAAGTCACCAGGTGTCCCAACTGTGCGAAAAAACTCACGCTACAACCTCCAGCCAATTCTCGGCCATATGAAAATATGTATCACCACGAAAACATAGAGGCCTCTATCGTAGGAACCCGTCAAATGCACTCAAGAAGTGCACACCCTCTGTTACTGGGGCTGGTAGTATCAGTTGCCCAGCGGGTAGTGGTACCTATTGGTGCCTTTACTGTGATGGGGCCCTTCACCGAGGCCTCGTCGCTCGGTGGGATAAAATCTTACACGTAACCCAAAACCCTAGCGGGCTGCCTTCATGGGGCCATCTTGAAAAAGAAAAGATGCGCCACTATTTAAACAGTATACCTGGTGAGCTAACACAATGTAATCACGATGAAACTTTTGAAACACACTTGAAATCAGTGTTCTCATGCACTGAGCTGGAAATCAGAGGTCAGGGTCCTGGTGTATGGATGTGTCGTCCGCTGAATCAACACTGGACTCCCAGGACTGATAACCACACTCAATACTCTTAACAATATTGTTTCACATAAATTTATAATCAGAGTATTCAGTTTTGTAGTAGAACGGACTCCTCTGATAACAATTTTTCATGACCCATCCTCAGGACCCGTGCCGTTACTACCCCAAGCCCACCTTCCATAGGCCCAGGGCAGGCGACTAGCACCAAAGGCGTAAATCACGATAAAAAGGGAAGGAATTGCATTTATAGAAGTAAACAAACACAACAGAGTACGCAACTGAAATAAGAAAAAGCAAAATTGTGTACAAAAGTCTGTGTTGAAAACAAAGGGGCTGAAAATACAAGCCCAACAGTGAGTATAGTACAAATGAAAGACTATTACAACAGAAGTAAATTAAAACAGCTACAACTGAGTCGTCCTACGGGAATCCCACCGGAAGGGTGGGTACATATGGTCTCCTCAGCACCTCGGATCCTTCTGTCTGCTCCATGTACGTCCCGCCAAGTGGTCCACCATCGGGTACCGTCTAGCTCTACAAGTCTCTACCATGAGCAAAAATGTCAGTCATCTGCATCCAACACAACGTAGTGCTAGAATTTCCCATGCATGGATGAGTATGACTATACTCAGTAGGGACCCTGAGACCCCCGAAGTTATTCCTTAATCGATGAAGGATAAACTAATATGAAAAGATACAATCATAAAGTATTATCCAACTCTACTTAGGTAAATTCCCATACATATACATATGTTAACAATCTCGGTTCGGCTCCAACTCTCGAGCCAAAGAACAAACCAGTCAACACATGAATTAAAGTCAATAACATCGATGATAATTATTGAAATTCATGAATCAGCTCACACAGGTATACATCTTTCGTTTAACGATAGAGATAATCAAATGTATTCACTGATTCATCAAAGCAGTCAGACCTACACAAGATACAAGACCAGCTAAGATGTCGGACCCACATAGGATAAAAGAAAAGATACTATGCCAGACCCACACAGGATACAAGTATAGAGTTCAAACATCCGGACCCACAAAGGATACAAGAATAGTGGTCATCGCTTTTGAACCCACAGAGGATCCAAGTACATTATTCATCGCTGCCGAATTTACGGAGGACCCAAGTACAATACTCATCGCTGTCGAACCCGAATGAGGATCCAAGTACAATATTCATCATTTCGGATCCCACAGAGGATCCAAGTATAATAGTCATCATCATCGATCCAACAAGGGATCCCAGTATTGTAGTCGTCGCAGTCGCAGCCAGATCTAGGGTTCCAGCAAAAAGAACACTCGATTCAGGGAGGGTCCCCTCCTCGAGCCAAGGGATAAATACATAAACTATCATGAAGTCCAGTGTTGATGTATTCAAATGTTCTGACTTGTCAAAAGGAACCCAACATGATAGACGACGCGTCAATCGAACGGCTGGTCGGAGAGGTATTGGATTTTTCATTCCAAGGACCCAATTAGATTTTGAGTAAAATCCAACATGTTCATACTCAAGTATCATTTGAATCCTACACGGAGTATGCGAAATGAACCGTCTCATCAAAAGGAAACCAACATAGTTGACGACCGTTTAATCGGATGTCTTGTCCTTAAGTTATAGGTTCGTCCGCTCTGATGCTCGATTAGTTTCGGGTTAGAACCAACATAGACATAAAAAATGTTTCCCAAAACATTGAGTGTAATATACCGAAATGACTTTCTCGATCCAGGGATTCTTGGCAACTGACTGTCCGTCGATCCGGGGTCCGTAGCTCATGTTATAAGCAAATAACCGAAAATGGCCTGAAGAGGGGGGGGGGGGGTCTGGGCAGTACCCGACCCGACCCAATGGGTCTGGCCTGGTTGGGTGCGGCCCGACCTGACTGGCATGGCCCGGCCCGGACGGTGCGGCTCGGCCCATGGCTGGCGCGGCCTAGCATGCAGCCAGTCGTGGCTAGACAGGGCGGGCCGAGCAGGGGGGGGGGGGGGTGGGGTGGGGTACCACGTAACTACGACGCCAGGTTGGCACCACTTGGATTCCTCGGAACCCGCGTGGAACGAGTTATGATCCACCACCGCTAAGGTAGGTGTCGCGGTGGTTTTTTACCAGCATCGCGGTACGGCGCCGGCGCCGCAACGACAATACACAACCCACCAGAGTCATTCTGGTGGCCCGTTTTAGCTCTCGTCTGCGCCTACGGACTCCTCGGGTCACACTCTTCACTACGACATCATCAAATCACTGTTTCCCTTCTATTATACCATCTCCAAACATTCTGCGCATCAACAACGATATGGCAATGGGTCCAGACATGTTCGTTATCCCATACCCACTGCGTTAGAGGATCAAACAATTATTTAATAATTAATCACCCAAGTTTCGGGGTATTAATCTCATAAATTAAATTATAAAAAATGTACCTACCTCGAAATTGATTTTGAAAATCTTCAATCCACGGATGGCGAGCATCGCGGTAGTCAGGCGTCGCGGAATAACGGTGTCATTCCGCCAACGTTGGAGGAGGAGTTATTGTAGTAGGTGACGCCTCTCACGAGAATTGTCTTCTCCCTTGCAGCGGAAGAAGATGGAGGTAGGAGAAGTCATGGAGCATTCTTCGCCAAGAGAGTATGACGTTCTTCGACGGAGGTGTTCTTCATCGGGAGAAGAACACATATATTTTCAAATTATCAAGAGCATTCCCTTCTTTTCCCCAACACAACAAATGCCTCCAAAAAATTATAGCTAATGCTATTATTTTATTCACACACTAATTAAAAAAGTCAAACACTCTAATTAATTAATTGGAGAATCCCATTTAATTAATTAAAATGTGTTGGCAATCCTAATCGGATGAAGATGGAGAGGATCCTCTTATTAAATGAGGGGGAGTTTTCAATGAAATAAAAGAAGGGATGTGTTAATGGGGGGTTTAAGGGAGTTGAAGGGTTAGAGGATTGTGTGGTCCCCACCACACTAAATCCTCTCATGGGAGGTTATGTGAGATATGGGGCCCACCCCTAACTTCCTCATGGAGGAAATAATTAACATCCATAAATAAAATTGTGTACTGCAAATTTTATTTATTTTATACTAAATACCCAAAAATTATCTCTAAACACGCATAAAATGTAATTGCGATAAAGGTCCCCTTAAGCGAATACTGACGTTGTGAGTTCATCGGTGTCCTTAGATTTCATTTCCGAACACATTTTCAAAATATATAAAAACATTGCCGTACGTTTACTGAACGTACCCGAACAGAACATCAGAAATTGATTCCTGGCACGCCGGGTCTAGGAATCAAGCACCGTCAGAAACTGCGTACTCATATAATTGCAAAGAAATAAGAAGAAAAATTTCATTGAAATTTACGGGTCATTATAAAAATAATAACAAGTGTTATCAATTTTTTATTTTACCCACATAATATTTTATGAAATATTTTGCCAAAATAAATTTAATTTCATTGATACTTTTTGTTGCAACCAAGACGATGATTAACATAACAATGGTATTTTAGTAATATTCTCTTTGTTATCGATGTAACAATATAATTAAATAAAATGGAGTAAGTAATATTTAAATTTTTATGAGGGTCAAAAAATTAACCTAATAAATATAAATGTATTTTTTAATTATTACGAAATAATCTTTTAATTTTAGTTCAATATAATATTATGTTTAAAAAGTAGAGTTCCTTTAAAAAAATGTATTTCAAATTATGAGAAACATTTTAATTTCGATTTTTTTGAATTTTATTTAATAAATATAAATATATATTTCAATTTAGTATATAATATTTATTTAGTGTAATTTTTTGATATTCTTCTGAAAATATATATTTTTCAACGAATAATATGAAATGATAATTTTATTGAAATCATTTTAGGAGATGTGAAAAGGTAAATTTGTTATTAAAATTGATTTAATGAAAAATTATATATTTATTATTAAAAAACCATATTATTTTCATTTGAATAAATTATAGGTTTTAATTTAGTATATAGATTTTGTTTTATGTAAACAATTAATTTTATTGAATTTTTTAAGCTCACTTTTTGTTTTTTATTTTTATAAGTCAATATAATAAATATTATTGAATTAGTTAACATAAATTTATAAATTATATATTCAATGAATATTTTTAAACATTCAAATAATATTTTTTACTATAAAATGGATAAGAATAAGTCATATTTTATACTTATCAAATATATTTTTCTAAGAGTTGTTTCTGTGATGTTTTTTGCACTTTATTCAATATATTTTTCCACTAATTGTTATTGAATTATAGAAATTGGGTTATATATATAGAATACATTAATATAAATTTTATAAATTTACCCCCATTTCTGTCAATATGAATAGTAATCATGGTAAAGTTTTTCAACATTGTATACGATAAATTAGGTTACTATTGGATAAAACAAACAGATAAGTCAACATTTTTATCGTAATTATTATTGAATGAAGGGAGTTACAACATAATTACCATACTATTGACATTTTTAATGAAAACATATCCATTAATATTACCTATATATTATTTAAATCAATAAAACATACAAAATGTCACTCTTTTAGTATTAAATCTCTCACATGTGACCACTTAATGATAAAGAATTTTATGAATGATTATAACTGTATTATTTAGTATATTAAATTAATTTTACAAAATAAATTTATTTATAAAATTTATAAATTATATAATTCCCTTCATTACAAGGGAAAAAATATTTATCCAATTAACAAAAAATAAAATTAATAATTTTAACAATATTAGAAATAAAAAAATTGATTAATTTGATGTATATAATGAATTTAATATATAATTTTGACATTCTATGGGGGTTTGAAACTAATATCTTTTTAATACACCATTGTCTTGATATAATTACATTAATTTTAAATTAAATGTGATAAATATGAAAATAATAATATTAAATTAGAGATATTATTTTATGAAATGAAAAAAAAATATTATATTCATTAAAATGAAGTGGATCTGTTTTTAAACATAATCCATACATTATATATTCTATTTCTTATTATATTGTATGATTTTTAACCATTATTGGATAAAAAATTGTTATTTATACGAGAATTGACAATATGGTAAATGATGGTTTAAATCAATATTATAAGGCTGAAAATGGGATACAATTATGTAAATATTTTATTATATGAGTATAATTGGACTCATAAAAATATATTATTAAAATAATATAAATTTCTATCAATTTGGACAAGATAATTAATTTTTATAAATTTAATATGTTAAATATTCTAGGGGTACAACTACCACTGATTATAAATGGTAACCCCTGATTTCTCTTATTCAGAATAATTTGAGAAAACAAGATCGATCATAATCTATAAATTTATACTCTCAAATAATATAATTATATTCCATATTACATTGCCTTCAATGATTTGTGATCCTCAGATCCCTTAATAGGAGTTCTAAAGAAGTCATTTCAAAGAAGAGGTAACCCCCTTAACTAATCACGTTATTTTCAATCACATTTTTTCCTTTTATAATTATTTTATCTTTTTCATTTAATAATAAATAATTTATCTAAAATATAACATAATTTTAGTATTCTGAAACAATATGTATTTATTTTTTTATTAAAATTGTATTATAAAATATCATTCATGTGTACATAAAACATATAGTCTCCATATAGAGATAAAAATTAATTTATAAAAACCATATTTTATAGATGAGTATTAATTTCAAAATAAATTTCATATATTATAATTAATAAATAATAATTTTATATAATTTTAATGTTATATCATTCTTCTTTAATTAATTTTTTTTTGGAAAACTATAACATCAATCCTTGGGAAATGTGGACTACCGCCTCCAAGAAGTGATACAATAAAATTTTCATTCCATGTTTACGCGTATGATGATAATGATGTAATTAATGAAAAAATATGATATATATAAAATAATAAATATTAGTCAATTTTTTTTATTAATTACAATTCGCTTGTTCCATCTTTATAAAAATTGAAAATAACATTCATTTTTTATGTACGGACTACAATCTCCATGAATTGATTCATTCATTTTTCTACCCCCCACATTTATTAATAAATAAAATCATCTAAATAATGAATATATATGTTATTTTTATGACTCTAAAAATTATATAGTTGATTTATCCATGATAGAAATATTTTTAACACAAATAATGAATGAAGACATATAAGAGAAATGAAAAAAATATCACCAGCAACAAACAATTTTAATAAATATGTATTAAAAAATAGGTGATGAAAGGTAATAATTAAATCATATATGGTATGATATAAATTATTATTAATTTATGATATATTTATATTATATATATATTTACTATAATGAGGTTCTAAAACATAGGAAGAATCCAAACTAAATGTGATGGATTTTCTTCAAAATTTTATTTATTTTGGACACATGCATTATACACAGCTTGTTTATTTTGTGTGGTGTTTCTACTACCCATGAATGAAGACTCCTATCATAAATAATAAAATACATAAATTTCCATTTTTGAGTTTTTTTCATGGGGATTATGGATCCAAATTTTTCAAACTGGGAAGGGTTTAATGTTACAATCTGATTGTTTATCAGGATTGTTTATGATTAGGTTTGAATTAATGAAATAATATGAGATATATATATATATATATATATATACTCATTTAATTTATTCCATTCTAATTATTTCACAAAAAATAAATGTCATCATTTAATATTTATCACCTTATGTACTCAACACACAAAAAACACGTTCTTAATAAAATCTGACTATATTTTTTTATCTTTGGTAAAAAACCTATTAGTTTTCATATTTATGTTTCATAAATTAATCTAAAGTATTTTTTAATATTCTACTATGATTTTTAATGTAAATTTTACCAATATTTTACTTTTAAGTGTAATATTTTTTTTGTATGCCATAAAAGTAATTCTTCTGCTAATTTTATGCTATAACATATCATATTTTCTTAGACTATTATCATTTAGGTCATATGGAGTACAATTATTTATTATATAACTTGTAATTATTATCTATGATATGAATTGATTTATTTTCAAATATTATCCTCATGTTATCATTTCAATATGTTAATCATGTTATCAGGTGATATTTTATTACTCCCTTATTTACCAATAATGAGCATCTGCTCTCACCCATTCATTTGATTCTAAAACATAGGTGTTCACACAAGTTACAATGTATGATATCTATAAGTTGTTTTAATGTTATTAATATATTATTGGGAGAATATGTATTTATTTTATGAACAGTGTATTTATTCTCCCATAATTCTAATAGAACTATACATGAATGACATTGGCCTAGATCAGTGTTTTATGAAATAAATATCCATTTACTATGATGGGATATCGATATATGATATTTTGATATCTATATATGATATTTTTTGTATGTTATATTATGTATTGGAGACTGGATTAGTTAACCACCCAAATCTATGATGACCAATATTTAGATAAAACATTATGGGTAAGTATATGTATAGTATAAAATACTACTATTTTGGAAAATATCATTAATTATCAATTATAAAACTAAGGTAAAATACGATATTGTTTTTAAAATTAGTAATAATAAATTTAAAATTTCATTATTATGTTGTTTTACATTATTATTATTATTTCCCACACTATGATTTTTGTTTTAGTGAATAGTTGGAAACATATGGAATCCTGTTAATAACTAAGGTGATGGAAGATTAAATGATATTCCTCATTAGAAACCAATTGTAAAGGGAGTTGGGTTAACAAATATCATTAAAATTTATTCATTTTTTACTAAAAAAATAAATCATGCTGAACTATAATACCTTAATACAAATGATTAATTATATATTTCATCATTTATGAAGAAACATCAATAATATTTTAGTGGTTATATTGATCAGGTTTTCGCTGAGAAATTAATTCATATTATTCAAATTTTTTTCCATTATCTAGAGTTTAGAATATGAAAAACACATTAAAATTATCTATAATTTGGATGTTGAACCTTATAAATGGTATAATGTTATTAGGAATACATGGAAACCATTAGAATAAAATTTAATGTTGTTGGATAAATTTATCAGCACATAATTAAATACATACTTTTATAGTATCAATCACATATATTTGGAGAGTTAATTAATTGATATAATGTAGACTAAGATGAATCTATTGGTACATAAGATGATTGTTTTAGAATACTCATGTGTTATTCTTATCGTTTTTTCATGTAACACGAACATTAGTTTGATCAATTATTCAGTGATTAGAAGATTCATTTGACGGGCCTAAACCATATGAGAATTTAATATATATGAATGAAAATCATTTGATGTCCCAAAAAGGTGGATATTAGGATTAGAGTATCCCATAAATATAAAATTTTTTAGACGAAAATAATGATGGAATTCAATTTAAATTATAATAACCAATGGAGAGAAAATTAGTTTCCTTAATTTATCATGAATTTAATGCAATAAAATTAGAATATTTTTTTACAGGAGCTGGAAAATGGTTTAAGTGTTGAAATACATTCATTGGGTTTTTATGATCGAATTTGATGGGAATATGTTTGCCAATGATTTAAATAGATAGAATGATCCATATATTTCTCCAATCACACTCAAGTGATATAAAATAAAAAAATTGGGAATCATGAAAATATTTTTCTATTTTATGTGAAAATGATAACTGGAATCTATAAAAATATTTAATTTCAATGGAAAATGGTAATTCTTATGCAATCAAAACATTTTACATGAATTGTGATAATTCAGGAAAACATAACCTATATTCTAGAATCTATGATTCCACATTACTGAATGCATGAATAATAAATTAAAAAAATATTTTCATTTAGTGAAATTAGATTTTATTCCCTACCTTAATTATATCATTTTACAGTGACTGATGCATATATAAATTACATTTGTCATTATGAATCATATAATTGTCATGTTTTTCTGCTTGGATGAACATAAGCATCAAATTGAAATGTATTCTTGTTATGGAAGGAATTAATTAAATAATAAAAGATGAATTATTATTTAGAATCATATATGGTTTTATTGTGACATTATTTTAGGAACTAATTTGATTATATTCAATTCGGTAGGATATTATATCATTTATTGAAATTATTTCAGGAATGTAGTTATTTTTATCAGGGTAGGAAATGTGATAAATTAATTACAATCATTCGAATTCATTTTTTATAAGAAATATTTTGATGTTTTCTTAAGGTTTATTATTTATAAATTGGATTAATTATAGAACATGAATATTTTGATTATGTATTGATAGGTATTTTTTTGTCAAATATTTATAAGAATAATGGTTGACATATAGATATTATGATTCATTCAATCTTAATTTTTTTGATCCAGAAAAAAAAAATTATATTAAATTTTCATTGATTATTGTATGAGATGAAGTGTAAATTGATCGAATAACAACAAAATGATGATATTATAGATATAATGTTTTTGGGACATGAGATAACTTCAGATATGATAATGAATATCCATGTCATTCAACATTACCTGAAGAATGATAAAAGATGATAGGAACATTCTGTTCATAGTCAACAATGTGACTTAGATACTGATTTTTTGGATTAGATATTTTGTGAATTTTTTCATCATTATTGTTTTCGATATTTATAAATTTGGTAATGATGAGACATATTGATATTATTCCTTTCAGTAATCTTGATGGTGTCAGTAATGTTACTTTTTTCTAAGATCATCCCCTAATCCTCTTAAACATTCATTATTTATAGGGACCTATGTTTAACATACATGGATAGTAAATATATTTTGGGGAATATTCACCTCAATAAAATAGTTCAAACTCATGGATCATAATATCATATTATAGTAATAATCATGGAAGTCAATCTTGTATCACAGTGAAAGATATTAAATGTTTCCAACAAGGATATTCCTATTTAATACAACTACGTAATTTTTTTTAATATTCTAGAGAATGAAGTCATAATAAAGTGTTATCCAAGATGCATAATACCTGTATATAAAATATTTATGTATTAATAATATGGGCATATGGGTATGATCACATGAGAATAACATTTGAAGATACTAACCTACATAACAGTAATTATACACCTGAGTCATGGAAAAATGAATTTAGGATTCTATGAAATGAATCATATGGTAATCAATAGAATAATTCTTGAGGTCGTAACATAACAATAATACATAGTATTGTGGCATAAATGTTATCATATAATGTCTTCTGTCAGGAATACCAACCAAGACCATTGTCACATTTTAGGCTAGGTATAATCACCATTATACTAGTTTCTGGATTCAGATAACCTCTCTTGTAGAAAATTGTATTGGGAATTGTATTCCCACCAATTTACCCTCTTGTTTTGGTCTTGGGATTCCCTCCCTTGTAAACTCTTGTTGGTGGATTGGTATGCCCACCCATTTACCCACCTGTTGCAAGAATAGGATTCACACCACTGTACATTATTTGTTTTCGGCTTGGGATGCTGACTATTGTTCACATTGGTATCATATAAAATCTATCATTATCCAATTCAATTCATGGAGATATAGGTCCCAAATATCATATAATAAAATCAAATATATTTGTTTTAATGATGATAAAAAATTCAACATATAATAACCACAAAAATTAAATGGGTTTTCAACATATTTCATAATTTTATAACCTAATAAAAATAGATAATTTTTATAATTATTTCATCATAAAAAACACATGAAAATAAGCATGTTTTATAAGTATTATATTATGGAAAACCCATAAAATATAAATAGGTTCATAAAAATCTTTTCATCATAAAAATAAACCATTCATTAACTAATAATAATTGTGTCCTAGGATCGTATCCGCAATAAATCATAAAATATATTAAAACATGTGATCATAGTTGGAAAATAATTTTTAATGTAATTATAATAAAATTTATTTAGTAAAATATCCCTTTTTGGGATATGTTTTTAAAAACACAAAACCATTTTCTAACCTTTTAGTTTGAATATATCCTTGAAAATTTATAGAGGAATCTTTGAAACACATATTAAAAAAATTCCAAATATAAAAATTGAGGAAATAATTATTCACGATATTGATATTATAATATTCTTTAAAATAATTTTCTATAATTATTAAAAAACATTCTTTTGAGTGAAGACAACTTTCTGACCGAAGAGACAAAAATGTTAGATTTTCATATAAACATTTTAATGGTTATCTTTAGAAAAAAAGGGTTATAATTAGTGCCATTAAATTAATATATAATAAATAAAAATGGGATGTTAAAATTTATTATTATTCATGAGATATGGATCATAATATTTTATGCAAGGGAGTATAATCATAAACAATTCATATAAAATATATTAATATAACAATAGACTCTCACCACTTTGTTAACATTGAATCCCAAACCCAATGAAGTAATAATATTAAATAAAGAATAAAATCTCATTAATATAATTATATTTCTAATATAAAATTTCAAATGGTCGTATATGCACCTTGTAAAATAATATATGTGCATAACATAACATGTTCCTCATAAAAGGTAAATTGAGGTCAAATTACCTTTCCTATTTGGTATATTCTGAACCATAAAAATATGTAATATGGATAATAAAATAGTAATGTAAATAATCAGAAATTTATTTATATTAATTACATAATATTTTATCTGTAAATATATACAAAACACAATATAAATTTGTGGTGAGAATTGAATGTGTCTCATGGTAATAAATGCGAGACAAGAAATCTAATTACCTTATGAATTAATTTGTTTGTACACATTCAATAAAATTATATAATAAAAATAAAATTAGAATAATTATAAAAAATATAAATATTATTATAGATCGCACCATATATGGGTTCATTATGATATTATATTACCAATTTGTTATTAATTCTATGATAAAGATATGTTCTAATAAAATCGACAGTATTTTTCATTTATATTTCGAATTCTTATTTTTGGTCCTTTTCATTTGATTATGATTTGCTTATTTATATAATTTAAAACATGTTATGAATATCATTTATATTCAAGACATGTATTTTAATTTTCTAACAAATATATAAATGGAAAATGAGACTGACCGTTCCTCGAGATGGTTGGTCTTATGTACGCATGAACGTTATATCAATTTTCTCGACATAGTGAATGAAATAATGTAAATGATATATATTCACACACATATATATATATATATTAATTATAGTATAATTATAATATAATCTATATCATATATTTTTATCAAACCCAACCTTGATTCATTCCATGAAAATCTTGATGTAGTCTCATTGCATTGAGGTAACTATAGTCCACACATCCACAAATAATGATCTCATATTATCATAAAATCGTAAACATGAAGGTATGTGTTATATATAAATTAAATAAGCATAAAGACATCATAAATACCATTTAAATAACATAAAAACCATAATTTAATCGTTATTTCCAACCTTGTTTGGTGGTAATGGAAGAATGAACGAAATCAGTTCGCATGGTTGTGGTCTACCATATAGAAAAATGATTACTACATATCAAATTTGATGTATGTGACTTAATTTTCATTGAGTACCCCTAACCAAAAATATTTTAATTTATTTTTTAAAATTATTTCCATATATAATCTACTAATAATAATTATTTATTATATATAGATGTATATTAATCTTATGTTCTCGTTGGATAACGTTACATCTTCTTTAGGTAACTCATTTTGGATTGTAGAAAGTAACTTCATATCGTTAATTTATGAAACAATTGAGGATTATACGTTGAGATAATTTATTTTTGAGTTTATTTGGTTATGAATTTAATGATAAGAAAGGCTTCATATGTCTGAATAAGTGGGTAGGGGTGAGTATCATTTTATGTTGTTGGAGGAGTGGCATTCTAGAAAATTCAAAAAGGAAAACACTACTAGTAGGGATCCATTAAATAATGAGCCTCAAATATATATCCATTTTATTTAAATGAGATTATATTGTATTAATATATCCATAAAATTTATTAGGAGTGTTTCTATATCATTTCGTCCCTTAAGACAAATTATTAACCACTATTTAAAATCATTTTTACCTCAATCAATGATATTAATTTTAGTAATTTCAATTATTTTTTTTGTAAAAAATAGTGTTTCATTCAATAGAAATTATAAATTTTTATAATTCAAAATATGTAATCATATTTTATAAATTCTAATCATATATATGGAATAAAATAATTAAAAATATATTTGGTATATTCTATTAGATAACATGTTTTTAGATTAAAACATTTAAAATATAGAAATTGTTTTATATTAATTTTCAATGGGTAATTTATTAAAATGACATAAATAGTATTTATTTAAATATTATTCATCAAATTTTAATTAAAAATAAATTTTAAATACAATATATATATATATATATATGATAAAAATATGAAAATTCATTTTTAACTTAAAATTTATTGTTTTCATTATTCATTTCAAAATTAAAGTTCACAGAAAAATACAAAAACGTCACCCTCATATAATTTTGACATTCCAATTTCAGAAATTATTTTTATTTTATAAAATATTATTTCTACACTTTTAAAAAAATTATTTAAAAATATTTCCCCAGTAAAAATAGGTAAAACATTATTTTAGAAAAATAAAAAATGTGCCTAAAATCAGATTTATTCTTATCTTTTGATTAGAAAACACATAAGATGAAAGTAAAATATATTATTGATAATATAATATATACCTTTAATTTAAATATTTCCTTTAAATCAGTTTTTAGAAATTATTGTGATTATACATGTTTCTTAATAGAAAAATAGTTTTCCAAAAAAGAAATTTCATTATTTTAAAATAGTTCATTCAACCATTTTTTATTAAATATTAACCAATTTATTTATTTTATATGTATATATAAACCATTATTTCATAATTTTGATATTATAATACATATAATGCAATCCAATGTTAGTGTGATAATTATAATAATATTTAAATGATACTATAAATAGTATAGTGTAGTTTAGTAGAACTTGGTGTTGTGAGTATCACACACTATTAAATGACCTCAACATTTTGTGTAATAAAAGCGAAAAATAGTACTGCATATAATATAAGATAATTATATTTTTTCTTGTTATTAAATCATGAAATGTTTTTATGTATAAATCATGAATAATATTGGGTATTATTTAATAAAAGAAAATAAATATTTTTAAATTACAAAAAAAAAATTTAAATCTAAAGGACTTACATTCTATCACTATTAAAATGAATTTCTATTTCAAAATTATTCTTAGTAATCAATTGTTAAATAATTGAATGTTAATTGTTTTGAAACCCACACCTGAAAAATAAATACTGAAACTTCCTTTAAAAAAAGGAATGCTTAAAACATAAAGGTTGGCCAAAGTAACTCATAGCTCGATTTACAAAGAGGATAAAATATATTTGATTTTAACAGATTTGCATGGAAGTGAAATATATCATTGAAGTTATTATATAGAGTGGATGAGAACTTGTTAAAGAAAATGTTAATTATTACCAATCCATTTAATATAGGGGAATGAAAATGCCACTAATATCATCAAAAATAGTTATAATAAAACAAAATTTAATTTTATGAACACTTTCTTAATGTTGAATAATTTTCTCAAGAGTATATAGTTACATGATTTCCTACCCATTCATATGAAAAAATACTCTTTAGTTAGGAAATTATCCATTTTCAATTCATTTGTTCCTCAAATTAAAAAAGCTCATTTTGTTATTCTAGAATAATAAATAGATCCCAATACCCTTGAATAGAATGATTAGCCATTATTACCGTCATCAGGTCTCATCAAAACCTAAATCATTAAAAATTTTAATCCAATATGAACAAATCATCATATAGTTATTTCATATGTTAATATGAAAAACCTCATTCAAAATTTGTCTCAAATGATTCCACTTTTGGCTATACATATAACCATTCCCTAAATTAACGATAAAACATTAGAATGATGGTCATAAAATTTCACAAAATCATATGAACATTTATCACATGTATATCATAATGTATATCATGGTTGATACATAACAATCCTAAAAATTCCTTATTCATGTATTCCCTTGATACATGGAAATAACATGAATTAGCATAAAATCACGTTGAAAAAAATACATAAGTAATCATTCCTTTAATAGAACATAGTTTATTGGATATAGTCTTTATGTGAAAAATCACAATAAAATTCATTAATAATTACATAAAAACCATATAATGAAAACCTCTTATCAGTTAGTAGCTCGTTAAAACTTTCCAATTTAATTTATCCATATAAATCATCTCTTTATCCAAGATACTTTTTTTATCAGTTAGGAGAACCCATTAAATGTTACATTACCTTAATAAATATATCACATTAATATAAAATCACTTTTCTATCTCATCATTGTCATTAAATATATTTAATTTAAAATCCTTAAAGAAAAAAATACTTTAGGATTTATATAATAAAATTCAGGAATTCAAATACAGGTTATCATTAATCATCTAACATTATTCCCAATGCATTATCTCAGATTAATCATCATATTAGATAAAAAACAATATAAAAATATAAAATATGAATCATTTCTTAACATTCATCAAACTCAATTTTATCATAATTATAAACAATATAATTAGAACTCCACACACATTTCAAGTGTGATTTATGGTTTCTTCCTCATCAGCGGGAAAACAATAAATCTTACCACATTTTTTATTTCCTTCATGAGATTTCTCCCTAAGACATTGATTTTCCTAGAGACCGTACATTCTGAATATAAATCATTAAAATATTGAAAATATATTAGTTAAAACAATATTACCATACATTGTGTTAAATGTATTTTTTTCAATTTATATTTTCATTTACTTTCATTGTGTCCTTCATTTCCATAATTAAATAATCTTATTCTTCTTATAATACCTCTACATGTAGTATCTATACATGGATGTAATTTAATGGAAAACACTATCGCCATACAATACAAAAATTCATTGTAATTTTTATAATCATCACAACATCTTTATACATATCTATAGAGACATCCCTATACATATCCATAAAAATATAACTAGGGATCACATTTATTGTTTCTCAAACTTTTTTCAAAAGGATTGATAAAACCATTTTTGATACCAAATATAGATACTCATGATTAACATACATGTATATTATATAATTTGTAATGAATATTAACTATAGTGAGTAATTTCCTGCATGGCGACTATAATAGTTTAGTTTATTTGGATTCAAGGAAGAAAGTCACATTACTTGGTGAATGACATTAAATGTTTCCCACAAATATCATCCAATTTTATAACCCATAATATAACCATTATTCAAAAAAATGGGAATGTAAACATAATAAAGGTGTACTCAAATGGTATGTTAGATTTAAAAAGTATATATCTATGAATAACATGAATATATGGGTATGTGAACATGATCATATCATTTTAATATTGTACACTAAATAAAAAATATCATGAACATGATTCATGTAAAATATATTAATATATAACAATACATGAATCATAAGATAATAAGAAAAATAAACATTGATATCATAGAATATGAATAATATATGGTATTGTATCATACACACATGTATAGAAAATATTTTTTCAAGAATACCCACGAAGGCCTTTGCAAAATGTTTGGATTGGGAAAATCACATGTGTACCTTCTTCAAGACTCATTTGACCTCATATGGAATATCTTTTTTTGGGTATTGCAATACCTAACATGTACCCGCTTGTTTGGTCCATGGGATGCACTCTTGTGTACACTATTTTTATGGGATTAGGATTCCCACCCATGTATCCTCTTATTTTGAGACTCGGTTTCCCACCCATTTACACTTATATTGTCATTATAGAATGTCCACAATCTATCCCTTGATCTCCTAAAAAATTTCCCATTACCCAATTAATTAAGTTGAGATATAGGACAAACATTTCAAAAAAATTATAAAAAATTAATCTGCCACATGATGATTAAACATTCAGAATATCATATCCCATGATATAAAATGGGTATCATAAATATTTAATAATATCAAACCTATGGAAAATATATAGGTTTCATTATTATATCTTCACAACATAACCCATCAAAATAATCCCAATTTATAATATTTTTATCATGTTATAACTCATTTGATGAAAATAGATTCATAAATATCATGTCATTGTAATCATAATCCAATCATGAATGAATAAAAATGGTGTACATGAAAAATATCCCTAGTAAAAAAATAAACTATATCTAATGATATGATCTTAGATGAAAAATAATTTTTGAATTTCATTGAAAAACATTTCATGATTATAATATAATTTAATATTTGATAAATTATTTATAAATCATAAAACATTTTTTAATTTTTATAATATTACCTAGTAATGATATATTGCATTCATTTAAACCCATTTTAATCACATTTGAATATATAAAACATTCATTAAATCCATTTTTCAGAAAAAACATCATTGAATATAATTTTTTTACAAAAGTTGTATATTAGAGATAACATATTTTGACTAAAGGTATACATAATGATGGATTTTATAAAATGATTTATCCTAAATATTAAATGTCAAAAATATTAAAAAAATTTACATTTAAATGAAAATATCATGAATAAACATAATAGAATAAATTTATGACTACTCGTGAAAAAAGTATCATAATATTTCATCAATGGAAGCATAATCATAATCAATTTCAAAAAAATTTGAGATTGTAAAAACAAACTCTTAGCACACTATAGTCATTGAATCATAATCACCATTAATGAATAATATTAAATTAATCATAAAATTGTAGGAAATTTTTTTCCTTGATATAACTTTTCAAATGAACGAATATAAACATTGTAAAATAATATTGGTGGATAACATAACATGTGTCTCAACGATGTGAAATAGATTCAAAATTACCAAACAGATTTGGTAACTCTTGAAATATATTCCCCATGAAATAATGGTAATTACATGGATATTTAAATACCCATATATATAAGAATAATAGCCATATAATATACTAATGTTAATTATATACACCACACAAAAATTAATTAGTGTTGAATTTCTAATTTCTCTCATAGAAATAAATGTGAGTGTATAAGTCCCTCTAACCTATGTCTTTACATTCGTCACACATGTTCAATCGTCATGTATAACAAATATAAGATTATTAAATATCCACCAACGATATATATTATTATATATGTCATTCCATATATTATTTTATTATGACTATATATTACCCATTTTTTATTAATTCCTTGAAAAATTTATATTTTGGTAAATATACACATTGTTTTTTCATATATATTTTGAATAGTTATTTTTAAACTTTTTCATTGATCATTATTTTATTATTTAAAAAATTTAATCCATGATATATATATATATATCATATATTTTAATAATTATTTTATCTATAATTTTATATAATATATATATTGATAGTTAGTTACACAGTTCACAGAAATGGTCTTTCGTATGTATGTATAAACGATGTTTCAATTTTATTTTCATATTAAAAGAAAGAAAGAAAGAAATATATATATATATATATTAATTAAATTAAAATTATTATTTCATAAATATAATATATATTTATTAAACTCATCATTGATATAATCCATGTAAAGCATGATCAAATCGTATAGCTTTGAGGTGGTGGTGGTTAATACATCAACAAACAATGTTATTGTATTCCAAAAAATGGAAACCCTGAAGGTATGTGTTTTATAATAATTACATTAAAATAATTATATCCTATATAGAATAAATATCATATTATAAAATAATTCAATCCTTATTCCTTACCATGTGAGGTGGTAATGGATTAATGAACAACACTGGTTGATGAGGTAGTAGTACGCTATCCATTTAAACGTTGATTGTGTATACCATTTGAAGGAAGTGTGTGAATGTGTATGTCATAAAAACTTATTAAAATGTATGTAAGTTTATTATAATGATTCTATTATATAATTATTTAATATAAAAAATTTATCTTTGTGTAATGATATAAAACAAAAGTTCTCATCAAAGAACATTAATTATTCTTTTAATAAAACCATTTATATTGAACAAAAGGACATCATTGGTTTGAATTAGGACCAATTTGTGGCTTCTAGGATGAGAGGATTGATTGTGATAATTTTATTGCATAGGTTGTAAATTCTACCTATGGATTAAGAGGTGTCAATATGTTGGTAGGGGTGACAATTATTTTATAGTGGAGTGTTATTCTTTTAAATGAAAAAATAATCACAATATAGAGGTATCACATACATCATGAACAAAAAATAATTAACATTTATCTCAAAAATGAATTTTATAGTATAAATATTTCCAAAAAAGGATTATGGATATGTATCTAGATCATTTGGACCCTTATGATTAATTATTATCCACTAAATAAACTCATTTTAACATAATCATTTCAATAAATTATAATTATTTTCAGTAATATTGTTTGTTAAGAATTATGTTGAAAATAATAAAAATTATTATTTATAATGAATCTAAATATTGATTAAATTTTTCTAAAATAAAATAAATTGAACCCATAAATTAATTTCAAATTTATTCTTTGGAGGGGATGAACGAACGTGTTTTGAAAGTAAAAAGATCAAATTATTGAAATATTTTTATACACAATAAAAATTTAATGTTTATTATAATAACATAAAATTCATTTGTTGATTTATATTTTATCAAATTATAAATTGAAAAAAATTAATAATGTTTTAACTATATAAGAAATTTTTTCTAGAATGCAATATTCAATTAGAATTCAATGTATCATACTATTCATCCTAACATAAACCTCTTCGAATAATACTGAAAAGTCATCCTTATATAAATGGATATTCGGAATTCAATAATTATTTAAACTTTTTCAAATAGAATTTATGGAATCATTTAAGATTAGTTTTAAAATAGGTGCACTAATAAGAGGAAGTAAAATGTTCTTTTAAGAAAATACATATTTTTTGATCCTAAAATTAGATGTACAATAATATAATGTACATAAAACAAATAAGTAGAATGTTAAATAGTTTGTTGAATAAAGATAAGATATTTTATATTATATTAGTAAATCAAAAGTGGGTTTTTGATTTATTTAAATAAATCATGTTCCGGCATAAAATAATAGTAATTCAGAAATTAAATTTCATTATTTTCAAATAGTTCTTACTCCCATTTTAAATTTATGTGTAATGAAAAGAATTTTTTATTCATATTCAATGAATTTTTTTCCTAATTTAGTTATATTTATCAATTACATACATTAAAATTTGTAGGTGACAACTATAATTTTTTTTACTAATGTTATTTATATTATTGAGTAGTTAATTAAAACTATGTATTCCGTGTAATGATAGATATCGAAGGAGCATGGAATTTGTTTATGACATGCCAATAACATAGTGTTTCATGTAACCAAATATAATAAATGTGTTTCTTATATAGAAATATTTTATTGGTTTTTTGTATGAATAAATCATATTAGGATGTACCATAAAATGCATGTAATATAATTATTTTAATTCATTTGAAAAAAATAATTTGTAAAAACATATGGTGTTACACGATGTGATAAATGTATCTGTCCAATAGTAGGACATACCAAATCAATTCCATGTATTTATATAAAAAAATTTATCCTTGGACCGTGATCAATCATATGAAGAATAACCATTCTAATAGTTTGATCATAGAAAGAATGTTCTACAGAACAAGACTACTCAACTAGTGAAAGGTTCAATAGAGAAATGAATATATTGAAGATTCTAAATGGAATCCTAATAACATAATGAAACATAAATATCATCCTTTAGTTTTTTCACAGAGATTAATTTATTGAAAAAAATAATTTGAGGGGGAATAATGTAACACCATTAGATTTTGGGATATAGTTTTTTCAATTTTTTTCATTGATAGTTTTTGTTATACTTAACATTGATCTTAATCATACCATGATATACCATTATAATATTTTTAATTGAGCATTAATGATTATACATTAATCATATAGATTTTAATATAATTTAAAAATATATTATATATATTTTTAAATCCTAATAATATAAATTTACTAATTATTTATTCCAAAATAAGAAATGATTTTTTATAAATATTATTCAATTCAGAAATAAAATTATTTTCTTAGTCATTATTTTTATTACTTTTTGTAAGGAAATATATATATTTTGAAACATATAAAAATTTAATTTCATAAAATAAAATAATTATTTTACAAATAATATAAATATTACCATAATGTAATATTTTTTGAATATTTATAAAATACTGATATTCAAGTGAATAATGAAAAATTATGAATTTTTTTGAAGACTATTTTTTTGTTTGACGCATGTAAAAATATAAATTTTGATTTAAAATTTTTATAGTGAAATTTTATTTATATATTTTTTTTAAATTGTCAAATTATGTTCATTGTATTCAATTTTATATATGAATTTAGTATAACAATCATTTTTAGATAAAAACTCATTTTCCATAAAAATATTCCTTTTATAAGTAAGTTATGTGCTTTTTAATCTTAAAAAATTAAAATAAGAACTATTGGTGAATGATATTAAGCAAATTATTTTATATTTATGTTTTAATAAAAGCATATAAACCCTAACATAGTTTTTTACTATTCATGTCATAACAATATAAAAATATTTATTAATAACTACTATATTTTTCTAAAAGTGATTTTCTTACATTTATTGAACTCAATTTAAAGTTTATTTCTTCTCCTTATACGTTTTTAATTTGATAATATAGATTAAATATTATTAAAAATGATGTTTAATTTAATTAAATTTGAACCTAGTTTTCATTTAAATAATAATAGTATCTTTTGTAAAATTTATCCCATATGTATAAGGTTAATAAGATTAATATAGTATAAAAATAATTGATAATAGCATACCTTTTCATGCTAATTATAATTGGATGAATAGAGTTAGATCCAAATAAATGTAGTCTATAAAATGTTTTATTTTAATTTACAATATTCCCTACAAATGAACTACATAATTTTTAAATTAAACAATATATACAATTTCACTCCTATTGTTTATATAACTCTTATATATAAACATAGGGAAAACTAAATTTTATGAACAAATATAACTATTTATTTGAATAATAATGATATTAATTTTATGATAAAAATTTATTTTAATATTTTATAAATAATATAATGAAATCAATTTCTTATGGAATCCAAATATAGAAATTATTCATTTAAATAAATCAATTAAAATAAACATTTTAAATACATTTAAAATAACATAACATGAATAATTTAATGTGTCCCATTATTATTATAGATAAATTTGACATAACATGGAGGTTTTAAATTATTATATTATATATCCCCTTCGTTTTGATGTATTTAATTCCAAATTAATATAATAGTGTCAATAATTTCATTAATTATATTTTATAAAAAAATTACATTTTAATAAACGATATAATTTTCAGGAAAAAAGATTACTTGAAAAAATTAATGGTATATTGGATTAATTTATTTTATAATTATGGCACATTAATAAATTAATTGTTAACATATTAAAACTAAAATAGTTGAAGACATAAATATTATGGTAATTATCAAAAGGGTTAATGAAGGAATAAAATAATTATAAATAGTATAATGAGATCAAATATTTTCCAAATATTATCAGATGTGAAAAATCAAAATCATCATAATTCTCTTATAAACCACACATACACATTTTGTATGTTATTTTATTCCCAAAAAACCAACCATAGATCCTATAATATGATGTCTAAAGGATCTATTCCGATGAATAAGTAGTCATGTTCACCAATAAATTTCATTTTCATTATTATTTTAGCTCTTATAACAACATGTTATTATTCATATAATAATATATATTTGTATCCTAAATAATATCTATTGTTTTTATGAATAATAGAAAACATTTGTTCACCTTAGTCCTATCAAATGGTATTTGAATGTACAGCTTGTGTATACAAACAAATTTTAATTTCCACCAAGTGATACAATTCATTTCTCCAAACCATATTTTTTTAATTTTTATTATGATTGGTTTATTGTTTATATATGATACATATGAAATAATTATACTTATGTGATGATAATATCTTATTTAATGTATTACCTTCCAATCTTCTAGGCAACAAAAATATCTGCTTTGTGTACATGAAGAATACCACCCTCAATAAGAGATGTGATGCGATTTTAATTTTTTTGACTTAGATTTTAATTATATAGAATTTAATGAATATAAATTATATATTTGAAATTATAATTATAATATAAATTTAATTTATTATTTAGAATTATTTTCCTTCATTCATGAAAAAAATGAAAATTCCATTCAGGTATATGTAGAACCCATTGTCACTATAAATAGTCTATTTCAAGTTTCTATCAATATATTTTAGGAATTAATATAAAATAATAAATATATATGATATTTATATAATTTAAAAAAATTACGTATATTATGTAACCATGATAAAAAAATAAGGACAAAAACTATTGAACCATGACGTACATGAAATACATTGAAAATATCCTAGATACATTGATTTTGAAAAAGAAGTGCTAACAAATTTGTGATAAAATATTATAAGTGTATAATATATTGTATGATATAAACTATTATGTTTCTATTAAATACATTTAGTAAATATGTATCAATTATTCATAACGATACATTAAATATGATGTAATTAAGACCTATTGGAATAGATTGTCATCTCAATTTTATTTTTTTAAGTCACATGCCTTATAAAAAACATTTTTCATTTTTTAGTCTATATGAAAGAAATTAATGTATTTTATGATTCATGTCATGAATATTAAAGGATATAGACAACCATATATATTATTTTATTTTATAGATGTTATGATTCAAAATTTTTCAATTTGGTAATGTATTTATGTTACAATCTAATTAATCAATTGCATTGTTTATGATTATGTTTCAAATTAATAGACTATATGTTAGACCAATCCGGAAAATCATTGATTTCTTTATCCTATTGTTACTTAATGAAAATAAATGTTGTAAATTTAGTATTTTCATGTTAAATACTTATGAGACTGAAATATTTATCATGTTAAATCGACTGTACCCAAAATGATTGGGGATAATTTATGGTCTCCCAACCCACATCGAACCAACAATAATTATTCAATAATAATGAAATATTAACATATAAATGATGTGTAATGAACATAAACCATATATAAATTTATATATTTTAAAATCATTCATTACCTCATAGACACATCAGTGTATATCCATGCATCAAATTGAAATGCTGAAATCCATTGAAACCTACTAACAAATATGAAAAATAATTTAATTGGAATAAAAAATAATGGAAGACCCATGAATCCTATCCACTAAGGACATACTAAACATAACAAAAATAATTAATTATTATTTGAGTTGAAAAACCACGTAATGAAAAATATTAATTTTTTTTGTTATTCTAATATTTATGCCAATATCAAGACCACTATTAATACAAGGCCGAGTCTAGATTTTTAGAAGAATGAAAATACAATGAATTGTTTCTCTTCATGATAATTTCTTACCAGAACTCAACTATAATAAATTCTAATGTCACTTTCAATTGTTATGATGTGAAATAAGAACGCCTCATTTGAAGCATATAGTAATATAAGTAGCCATCACACAATGTTTATTTTCCATTTTAGGTCCCATCATCCATGATATTATGGTTCATTTTAATCCCCACTATATTAAATTATGAATATTATTTAAATATAAATACAATCATAATAAACATAAATAATAATTTTCTTATAAGAAGATTTAAAAGGGTTTTTATGTGAAACCCCAAATTCACTCAGATCCTCTACCCACAACACCAAAAAATGTCATGATGATCATATGGGATATATGAGGTGAATTACATATAGAACGTGAAATATTGAATATTTTTATATATAGATAAAAAAGCTAGACTTCATAATCTATGAACATTTACATATTCTATTTTTAAATGAATGTGTTCAATGATGTAACGAATGTTTTTTTTAAAATATCAACTAATTTAAAAAATAGAACTTGATGAGAAAGACAACAGCATAGAAAAATATTTTTTCGAGAATACTAAGGAGTGTGGAATGAGAATTGTGGTCATCCATTATTGCATATTTTGGTTGGATAAAAAACATCAATACCCTTACATGAAATTTTGAACCACCACCCGAGATTTAATTCTATGAAAAAAAATCAAATTTTTGATAGAAGGATATAAGACCAACATGGAAACAAACCAATTGTTCTATTCATGTATATATATTTCAAAAAAATTGGTAAAAAATATGATATATGATTTCCATAAATTTAAAAATATACCAAATCAAATATGTTCTATCTAATACATAGATAGTATTACATATTTTTATCTTTATTAGGTTATATTAAAAATAATTTCCCCTAAAAATTCTCATTCATCGGGTAGAATTACTCCTTATAAACATCCTAAAAAAAATATGTAATTAATATACATAATGGAATACTAAAACTACACTTCATGATTCTATATTATTATCTATTATATGTAATATGGGGATTTTGAATGTAATTATCATGTTCTCATACACTATAATGTGATCGAGGATATGTCTTCTATTAACCTTTACAAAGCATCAGATCTCACCCTTTTTATATTTCCATTAACTAGGAAATGATGGAAGGTACTTTATATGATATTTCTATGAATTATTTTATGTTTTATGAACATAGTGGGGGACAATGTAGATCTTTTATTAACTAGTTTTTTATGTGTCCATGTTTCCTATATCGTCAGATGTATATTATTATAGCTCTGATCATTATAATATATAATGAATATTCATATACTTTGTTGTGTTTTTTATTGATTTAAATAAATATTTATTATACATAACACACAACATCAAGTATTATGATAATATAGAAATATAATAAAAACCTTATTAATTAAATATGATAGTTTAATCCATAACATTGAATATGAGGGTTTTAATATGAGTAATAACATTAAGAAATTTATGTAAAATTATCCCACTGAATAAATCAGATTTATTAATTTCTTGGAAATAATCCCACAAATTGTTTGATGTAATTTTATGTTTCAAAAATTAATTTCCATCCAAGATATTTTATACTGTTTTTTATGAGTAGAAAATATATTTTGTTTCTTCCAATTTTCAAAGAGAGATATATATATATATAATAAATTAAATTTTTAAATAAAAAAATAAATATTAATTTGGTGTAAAATTTATTGATTATTTTAAAATGAATTATTTTTTACTGAATAGTGAAAATAAATGATTTTCAAATACTTTCATTTCATTTAATTTATCATGTAATTTAATAGTATCAAAATATTTTGATTTTTTTCATAATGTTCTATGACATCCAATTTATTTTTATAAGAATAATTTTATCTGATTGAATTTGTAATATTAATTATTTTGATATAATTTTCTTTCTATGATTAAAATTGATTTTTTTTTAAAAAAAACCAATTTTGATTTGGTTTTTATCAATTAAATTAACCTTTAATTATACCTATTTTTTACATTATTAATTGAAAATGCAGATCATATTTTAAATCATGAGGTTGACACATAGTAACTAGTTATTTTTTATTTTATTCTTTATGTATATTAATCTTCATAAATATTTTTCACCTTTGTAAGGGTAAGACAAAAAATTACAGTTCAAACAATGAGATAATCATTAAAAATTCAATAACACATTATTTCAAACTAATAATTTATTTTAGGTACAAAGTATAACACAATATTCAAAATTATGTAATAATGGTGGCATTAATCATTCATTTTTACCTTGATAATATTTTATGAAAAGGATAAATACAAATTGTGACTCTCATGAATTTAATATCTATGAAATTGTTTCACTATGATACAAATAAGTTATAATCATAACTAGATTTATACATTAAATATTATTTAAATTTACTAACATGATAATTTATATGTAGTTTTTATTAATTTAAATATTCCTTTAAATACATATTCTAGTATGATATAGCATTTCATCTAATAAAAATTTCTATTTTGAAAAAGAATAATTTAATAAAAAATGGATCATTTTTTACTTTATAAGATTTTTTACATAAACAATAGAAATATTTGATTTGTTTATAGTTTTTATTCAAATTACATTACTATATTAATCTATTTAAATTTAAAATATGTGAATAGTTATTTTAATGAATGTAATTTTATTTTGTTTGTTAATATTAAATTAAATGATTTAAAAATCATACTTATCTGGAATGAGGAAATTTGGGATGGGATATTGTCTAAATTTTTATCCCATGACCTTTTTAAACAAATTATTAATATAGAAGTAAATTGATAAACACTAATCGTGTACATTGGTTAATGTTAATAATCATTAATAATGGGGATAACAAAGATATCTTTTATAATGAGGTGGAAAACTATCTACGTATAAACCTGAACTCAGACATTTTATATTATAATTTTTTTGAACATGAATTTTTAATCTAGTAAGATTTCATTTTAGAGGTTTTGAGAATTAGAAAAAACGCCAATAATGTAAATCAATAATATAAATGTTGAAAATTTTATTCAATATAAATTTTTTTGACAATAAATTTTTTTTTAAAAATCTTCCATGGTGTCCTTTGATGATCAATATTCTAAATTTCCCCCTTGATACCATTATTATATCTATTATCACTTATATCAGGTGAAAAAAATTAAACATATTGGGTGATAAAAAAATAATCAGTATGGGAACTAAAAATAGGAAACTATTAGAAAAATGAAAACCCAAATAAACTCCCATAAAAACATCCTTTTTTATTTTTAAGTGGACTAATCATTTTAATATGATAAATATCATACAATTTGAGTGTCAATATACTTTAATTAAAAATATTTATCATGAATTTAAAATAAATTAGTTATCTTGGGAAATAATTTTATAAATCTCTCCTATAATATTTATTGCACATTTGGATAAACAGTGAGTAATTATCATGGTTCCATTTTAAATAATTTCCCAAGTAATATTCTTATAATCTCTTAAAAATTACTCTTTACTACTTCTCTTTTCCCAATGTATTTAAAAGATATACCATTCTTATCTTGCAAAGGTTATTAACTGAACCACCCATCCTCATTAAAAATTATAGTGTGCCCTTACCTATGAATGAAAGATAATACGTTAATAAAATAATTATTCTAGAAGATAATAAATTTTAATTTTGAAAATAAGTTTTCATTTTTACATTGTCATAATCACGTTAATTTAGAAATTATATTTTATAAACAAATATTCAAACATGAAAAAGAAGATTCAAAAAATTGATAGATATAAATCTAGAAATTCTTATTATTTTTATAAATGTCCAGAATGAAATTTCATTAGGATTTTGTAAAAATAGTAAAATTAGTATCATTAAATGTTGATTTGTAAAAAAATGCACATTCAAATAAAACATTAAAAAGATCACTTGGATAATTTTTTCTAAAATAAAAAATTTTACTTTTTAAAGAATTTGTTCCTATAAAAATTATTTCATAATAAATAATTTGATAACATGTACAATGATGAATAATATTTATAGGAATATGGCATTAAAATGCATAGAACATTATTTTTGTTGAAGAGTCACATACCTTCATTCCATATCATCCCATGCTATACTCATATTAATGAATAATAATATTATGATAATAATTTAATTTCATATTTACCTTTTCAATTTTTATTATTCATTTTATATCACTTATTATCATGTTTTTAAAATTATGTGGTATTTTAGTTCATGTGGGACCTTTGGACGATATTCGGTAGCTGAACCCCAAATGAATTTTCTAATATGTAAAAATCATGGATTTTATTATTCCATCATCTATAGTGTAATATTCATGCAAAAATAAATAAATTTATATATTATTAAACACTTAAATGAATCAATAAAAAATGGATGTGAAAACTGGGCTACTTTACAATCATTGTGATGGTATGTTCTACAAACGCATGAGAATGTTTTTTATTTTTCAATGGTCATTATGTAAGTAATTTATGTAAAATATTCAAATTATGTAAATATAATAATATTATATATATCATATTATTTATTAGACTATAGTTATATATATATATATATTATCAATGTGATATTTTGAAGAAACATGAATCACAACGTTTCATTGAGGTGATAATTGACTTGTAGGAATGAACAATGTTATCATTTTTTCATGATTGAAAAGGTAATAAGATAAATCATAAATTAAATTTTCATGATGTTAAATATGTCCTGAATATCATATTTAAATTTTAATTTCAAATTTATGAACCTTTTTGTGAGTCGGTAATGGAAAACAATATATATTGGATCAAAAGCTTATAGTCACAAAATAGAAGAACTGGATATTCATTCACTATTTTCTTGAAGTGTAAGGGGATTAAAGTGGTGATATTAAAATAATAACATCCCAATATATTAACTATAATTGGGTCATTATTTCGTCATGGTTGAATAAAATTTCAAGGAAGTATAAGAATAAATAACATAGATATAATTGATTAAAACAATACATTTTCATTAATCCACCTCCTTTGATAAACACCTAATCAAAATCGAGGATGGAGTTATGCATAGACAATGAGGTGTATGATGTGGGTATTTATAATCTCAATGTATTATTTAGTCCTTTTTGTACCAAATAGTTTTTGGATTTTTTAAGAAAAAACGAATTGGTTCACTTTTATAAAAACGGGGAGATACACTCTTGGACATTTTAAAATTATTAATACAAATGGATTTTTTATTCATAATGGCTAAAAAATAATTCAATCTGAAGATTGGATTTTATTGTCATAAATACATTTATCAAAATGTTTTACAATTTTAGGTTTTTCTATTATGATTATGATTAATTTTTAACCATTAAATAACCCCTTTAATTAAAATAGTGGGAATATATATTTTTACAATGATGATGGTTAATACATTTACATTAAAATAAAAATATATTTATAAGTGCATAAGGGATGAAATATTCTCAATTATATAAATAATTATGATAAATTTGTGATTTACAGAATTTTTATATCATTTAATAGAATATTATTAATTTTAAAATATCTGTAATGTCTATTTTGTGGCTATTAATAAAATTGATTTGTAAAAATATTTAAACAACAATATAAAATGTAAATAATAATATAATTCCCATATAATATGTTAAATTATTTAATAAATATATTTAAGGACATTAATTATTTCACATTATGTTTATTTAAAATCTTTAATAACATTTATTAAATATATTAATTTATAACATAAATACAACATCACAATTTTTGATGAAATTTAAGTAATTATAACATCCCTAAAATAAAAAGAATTATTAATGAAAATATTAAATATATTAAATATATTATTAAAATTTTTATTCTAAAAAATATACTAGAGAACTCATTATTATAGATACTGTAGTTATTGAGAAATAGATTATGACATCTTTTCCTTTTTATTAAAGAAAATATTACAAAATTTATAATCACTTGTAAATGAAAAATATACATATATTATAAACTATAATATTTAATTAATAAATATTTTCTTTTAATAAAATAGGGTTATGGTTATGGTTCATTTTACAATACATACCATATTATATTTACTCAATTTTACTCGATTTTTACATTATTTAACATTTATGTGCAAATAATAATTTCCCGAAGTTACTATTTATATCAGAAAGAAATAAAACATTCCAATTAAATAAATATACAGTGTATAATTATAAATTTTTAATCGATTCATCAAAACAAAATTCAAATAGGATTCGTAAATTATTTATAAATTAATCCAACAAATGGGATGAAATAATGAGTTTTTAAAGTAAAAATATTCCAAGGATTAAAATGTTTTTATACCAAATTTCAAATATAAATTATTTGAAATATAAAAAATTCAATTTAAAAATCTATTATTTAAGTATTTTAGTTTTAAAATAAATTTAAAATATACTTTAACTATTTAAATAAATTAGATGAAAATTTAATTTTCAATTAAAATTGTAGTATTTATCAATAATATTTATATATGAAACTTATCATAAAATAAATAAAAAATAATACAACGATATTTTTGTATTCATATTATAGTATAAAATATTATTTTTTTCAATTATAATTTTTATAAATATCAAACAATATATTTAAATCAGGGTCTCCATCAAAATGCTTCAAAATTGCCTTTATAGAAAAATACATCTTTTATGAGTAAAATGAGAATTTTTATTATATTAGGTCTAGGAAACACATAATATGAATGTTAAACATTAGATTAAATATTTATTAAATATGATAAATATAATCCTACAATGGTGATGTTAATTTATTTTTATAAAACATTTTTATGAATATTTATATTTTTTTGAACAAACATTCCATTTTATTATATAATGGGTTTTATATATATTTATAATTAACCGATCACCAAATAATTAATTATATAACAGTTATTAAACCATATTATCATTATTTTGTTAATCATTTTTATACCCCCAATCTAATGGCTAGGTTATAATGGTAAAATTAAAATAATAATATTTAGTTGTTTGCTAAGGCTCAATGTGGCGTATCCTATATTTTATCAAACAGAAAGTTAATTTCATTAAATATCTAGTTGTCAAATTCTCCCCTAAATAAATTTTTTACTTATAATTTGATTTTGGGGATAGTAATGAGGGTTTAAAATTTCATAATTTGTTAATTAAAATCCCACATCCGAAAAATGATTATTATAACATACACATTTAAGGAAATAAAGGGAAGTATGATGGTCACAAAAGATTATAGATATGATGGTTCCTCGAAGAAAACATAGAGTTGGAGGAGAAACATAACTATCAATTTATGATAAAGAGTTATATAGAACATAATCGTGGAATGTGTATACAAAAAACCATAAATGTGTGATGGGTTTAAAATTCATCTATATCTTAGTAATAATAGAAAACAGATTAGGTGTTTTTTTCATGATTCTATTCATGTAATTGAGTGATTTATTTACTTCATTTACAATTTATATAATGAAATATACTTACATGGAAATTATAATATTATCTATTAATCAATTTTCATGTCATGACCCGTCCTCGGGGCCCGTTCCGTGACTACCCCAATCCTGCCTTCCATAGGCCAAGGGCTGGCGACTAGCGCCAAAGGAATAAATCCCAATAAAAGGAAAAAAATTTCCTTTATATTAAAAAACAAAAACCATAGAGTACGCAAGATAAAGTAAACACTATGTAAACTAAGTACAAAAGTAAGTGCTAGAATGTAAATGGGCCAGTATAAAAACCCAACTGAAAGTATAGTACAATTGAGAAAAGAAATTAAAATAGCTAAAAATTAATGCAGCAACCACCAAGTCGTCCTCCGGAAACCCCACATGAAGGGTGGGTACATATGGTCTCTTCTGCTCCTTGAATCCGTCCGTCCGCACTCTGTACATTCAACCTGAACGACTTCCACCGGATACCGTCCCGCACCACAAGCCTCAACTATGATCAGTGTTGTCCGTCGTCTGCAAACAACACAATGTAGTGCGGGCATAACCCGTGTTGGGGTGAGTATACAACACTCAATAGGGACCTTGAGACCCCTGAAGGCCTCACAGAATCCAAAAGGGATATACCACAATGGAAAGATAAAAACACGAAGTATCAACCAACTCTACATAGGAATATATCCATACATATACCTAAGTCCTCAGTTCCAGTTCTTCTCTAACTCACGAGCCCATGAACAACCAAGTCCACACAGGAATGCACAACGCAATCCACATAGTATAACACAACCCAATCCAAATAGGAAATCACAACCCAGTCTACACAGGAAATAATTTCAATCAAATCAATGATAATGATTGAACGTCAAGACTTAGCTCCCACATGTACATTACTCACGAAGATGGGTGGAGATGATTAGATGTAGTCTCTGAATCATCTCCTCTGCCAAACCCACGTAGGATCCAAGTACAAAAGTCATCACATTCGAACCAACGTAGGATCCAAGTACATTAACCATCGTTGCCAAACCAACCTAGGATCCATGTAAAATTGTCATCGTTACCAAACCCATAGAGGATCCAAGTACAATCATCCTCGCTGTCGAACCCACACAGGATCCAAGTACAGTCTTCATCTTCGTCACAGTTGTAGCCAGCTCTAGGTATCCCTCACACAGCACGCTCAATTCCAGGAGGGTCCGCTCTCCGAGGAAAGGGGGGTTGATACATCAAAGGTAATGAATTCCAGATTTCGTGTATCACAATGTTCTGTCTCATCAATAGAAAATCAACGCGACAGGCGCCGCGTCAATTAGACGCCCGGTCTGAGAGTTATTTGATATTCCGTCCTAGGGCCCTGCTTGGTTTTTAAGCTATACCAGCCTGATTTTACTCCAGCTACATCCAAACCTCGATTGAATTATGATAAAAGAACCATCTCACTAAGTGGAATTCATCGTAATTGACGGAACACCATTCAGACGTTCGTTCGTTATATTACAAGTGTTTCCCCTCCAAGGGCCTGGTTGGTTTCGGGTTCAAACCAACCCCGCCATACACAAACTTCCCTGAAACCTCATGTATAATATACCGAAACAACCTTCTAGATCCATGGATACATACTCAACTAACGGTTCATCGATCGGAGGTCCGTAGCCTAATATATTGGCATTTTAACAAACCTGGTCCGAAAATAGGGGTTCTGGGCCCGGTCCGACCCGGCTCAATACCCCCTAGGTCAGCCCAAACCGGGTCCGGGTCCGGCTTGATTGGGTATGGCCCAGCCAGGATAGGCACAGCCAGCCCAACCCGTGCGGCCTGCGGCTCGGCTCCGAAGCCGACCGTGGCTCGGTACTGGCCGAGCAGGGCGCAAAGGGGGGCGCCTCCCCCTTGTATTCCAAAATGGCGGACCTTTGGTGTCCACCCAATGCACTGGACGGGGGGTTAAGACCACCAGATTTATTGGAAAATGGACGGGCTTTATGGTCGGCTGGTTGAGCCGCAGTGGGACCCTTCATGGTCCCGCCTCTTAGAGACACCGATGGCCTGTTTTCCAGCTGCCACTGCCTGAACCGCCGCAGCTCTCTTTCGACCTGCGCCGCGCGACGGTGCCACACCCCTCTCCCAAAGTCCACCCCGGCAGAGGCCTTCCTTTACTTCTCCTGCACGGCACGACGGTGCCGTGCACCACCTCCGCATCATGCTCCTATAGCGGTCCTCTTCATTCTGCTGCGGCGCAACGACACCGCGCTACCTTCTCCACAATCATCAATGATGGTCAACAAGGATAAAGGGGAGGATAAATCAGCCAGGTTTGGGCGGTCCAATATCCTCCCGTTACTTCGATAACATTCATCCAAAGTAATCAAGATACTCAATGACAAACAAAGCAAAATTTTAAATCATTAATATTGAACTCAATCCCTAAATCGAAAGGACTTCACGTTTGTCAAGCACCACAGAGGATGGAGTCGTTTCCATTATTGTCGGTGCCTCCTCCCTTATCACAGAGGAAGAAGAGGATAATGAAACTAGGCCGCCGAGTCGACGTTCTTTGTCGGAGAGTTGGCATTCTTCATTGAAGATGAAGTTTGTCAAAAGGAACTAAAGCTATCTCCTTCAATTCTAAACACAACAAGCTAACCGCAAAATAAAATAAGCTTCCCCTTATTTTATTTATCTTTGCCTTGCATTCGAATTTTCAAAATTAAAATACTTAAATCTATTAGTTGATTAAAAGTGTGTTTGCATGAATTTAATGTGTAAGAGTGGGAGGAGGAGGAGTCACTTAATTAAAAACAAGGGTTTAAATGGAGGTTTAAAGGGTTTAAGGGAATGTGAAGGGTTGGCGCTCATGCAGGACCCACCCAACATTTATCCTCACATGGGATGTTTGGATGCTAGTGGGTCCCACCCTAACATACCCATGTTGGATAAAACCACCTTAGACAAATAAATAAAATTGTAAACAATTTTATTCACTTTTTATTTAATCCACATTTTCTAACAACTCCTCCAAAAAAAACGCATATTCGGTAAAGGTCCTCATAAGAAATTACCGGCGATGCGGTTCCATCAGTTCTATCGGATTTCATTTCATGAATCTGTTCAAAAGATAGAAAAACCCGCTCGTTCGTTCACTAAAAGTACCCAAGCTAAAATTCAGAAATTGATTTCGGGCACACCGGGCCTCAAAATCAGGTGCTGTCAGAAACTGCGTACTCGTAAAATGACAAAGAAATTAAGAAAAACATTTCCCGGAAATTTATGGGTGGTTACATTACTCCAACCTTAGGGATTTACTTCCCCATAAAGGTACATCATAAAATAGGGAAACATATGAGGGTACTGTGCACGCATATGAGCCTCCCACTCCCATGTGCTGTCCTTGAGGTTCTCGTGCTGCCACCTAATAGACACAATAGGAATCGACCGTCCACATAGGACCTGCTCCTGTCGATCCACAATCTCCATCGGGTCCTCCGCAAAATTTCCCCATCATCAATGTCTAGCTCCCTGTGATCAATGAAATGTGTTGGGTCGTACACGTATCTCCTCAGCTGAGATATGTGGAAGAAGTCATGCACCCTGTGCAACTAAGGTGGAATAGCTTGGCGATAAGCCATCTCGCTTGTCCTGTTGAGAACCTGGAATGGTCCAATGAAGAGTGAAGATAACTTGCCGCCCCAGCCAAATCTCAGTTATTCACATCAAGCTGAGACCTGTAAGAAAATTTTGTCGCCATCTTCGAACTCTAGTGGTCCTTTCCTCCTATCACCATAAAACTTATGTCAGCTATGGGTAGTCCTCATCCACTCCTGGATGATCTGAACCATCTCTGTCCTGCCCTGGACCATCATTGGTCCTACAATTGCTGACTCCCCAGGGTCTCTCCATCACAGAGATGACCTAGAAGGTCGTTCGTACAATGCCTCGTATGGTTCCATCACTATGGTTGAGTGGTTTATGATTTTGTATGCAAACTCCACCAAGGGTAGGCGATCCTGCCAACTACGAAAAAATTCAAGGACACATGCACAGAGCATGTCCTCGAGTATCTGAGTTGTTTTCTCTGTCTGGCCATCCGTCTGAGGGTGAACGGTGGTGCTCATGCGTAGTTGCATCCCAAATTCCTCCTGCTACCCCTTCCAAATCCGGGAAATAAAGTGAGCATCTCAATAGGAGATGATAGATGATGGAACACCATAAAGACGTATGATCTCTTGAACGTAGAGGAGTCTCATGCTCTCCACTGAGCCCTTCACTTTGATAGGTATTAAGGTGGCTGACGTGGTGAGTTGGTCCACGATCACCCAGATAGAGTCATGCCCTCTGGAAGTACGTGGAAGTCCCATCATGAAATCCATTAATATCTCATCCCACTTCCACTCTGGTACCTTTAAGGGTTGTACCAAGCCTGCTAGTACCTGGTGCACCGCCTTCACCTCTTGAAAAGTGAGGCATATTGAAACAAACTTTTCCATAGCATTCTTCATTCCTGACCACCAGTGATGTTGTCTGACATCCTAGTACCTCTTCTCTATGCCTGGATGTACCCACAATAGGGATGCGTGGAACTCCCTCAGCACCTCCTTCGGTAACGCAACTGGTACCATGGTACGTCCTCTGAAACTGATGATGTGCTCTCCTCCAATAGAAAATACATCAGGTACATGTCCTGTGGATATCTGTGCAGGTCGCGTCTCACAGTCAACATAACCACGCTATGCCTCCCTGACCCGCTTAAGTAGTGGAGGAGTGACTATGAGTGAATTTAGAATGGATGCTCCATCTCTATCGAAGAAGGATATCTGTAAAGCGGCTAACTGCTCTGTCGCCTCTCCAAGTAGCTGAAAGCCTAACCTCCTGCTGAGAGCATCAGCTACTATGTTCCCCTTCCCAAGAGTATGGACTATCTCAAAGTCATAGACTTGGAGGAACTCGATCCATCACCCTTGTCTCGTGTTCAGGTCCTTTTGTGAGAAGATGTACCTAAGACTCTGGTGGTCTGAGTAGACTGTAAAGCACTCGCCCGTCGGATAGTGCTGCCACATCTTCAGGGCGAAGACCAATGCTGCTAACTCCAGGTCATGGGTAGCATAGTTTTTCTCGTGCTGCCTCAACTATCGTGAACCATAACCGATCACTTCCCACTCTTGCATCAGGACACACCTCAGTCCAGTCCCTAATGCATCACAATAATCTATGTACCCTACTCCCTCCTCCGGTAGCCTCAAGATTGGTGCACTATAAAATCTTTTTCATTGCTCAAGGATGCTCTGCTGACATCTATCTGACCACACAAAAAGTTTCCCCTTCTTCGTCAGAGTAGAACTCGGTGCTGCAACTCTGTAGAAGTCTGGCACAAATCTCCGATAGTACCATGCTAGAACTAGGAAACTCTGCACCTCCGTCATGCTCCTGGGTTGCTCCCAACCTTGTACTCCCTCGATCTTCGTAGGATCCACTGCAACTCCCTCATCAGAGATGTCGTGCCCCATGAAGTGGACCTCTCAAATCTAGAACTGACACTTTGAGAGCTTACAGAAAATCTGGTTCTCTCAGAGTGTGTCCAGTACAACCCACCTGGGATAGGTGTGCTCCTCCTCAGTATCGAGTAAATCAGTATGTCGTCAATGAAGACTATAAAAAATCAATCAATGTAAGGATGGATGATCCTGTTCATGAGAATCATAAACAAAGATGAAGATTTGGTTGTGCCTAATGACATAACCATGAACTCATAGTGGCCATACTGACACCTGGAGGTCGTCATCTACACATCCTCGTCTCGAAATCTGATCTGATGTTAGCCTGACTTATGGTCTATCTTTGATAACCATCATGCTCCCTTGATCTGATCTAAGAGATCATCTATCCTCGGAATTGTATATTTGTTCTTCACCGTCACCTTGTACAGGCGACGGTAGTCGGCACAGAGTCGCAAACTCCAATCCACCTTCTTGGCGAACCAAATCGGGGAAGCCCAGGGTGAAACACTAGGTCAGATGAATCCCTTGTCCATGCATGTCCTCCAGCTGTACCCGTTGCTCACGATGTTCCGAGGGAGCCATCCGATATGCTGGTGTAGATTTTGGGGCTATCCCAGGGTACATGTAAATATAGAAGTCTACCTCTCTGTGGGGAGGTAGTCCTGGAACGTCGTCAGGAAAAACGTATGCACACTGATCCACCAAAACAGGAAAACACAGACTCCACACATCAACTGCTCATAGGATGAGACTAGCCAATTGATGGGTGATAGACTATCCTTTTCTCTGTGTGAGTCCATCCTGTACTGCAAAGGCTCCCTTCTCGCCAGTGAAGGTGAACCTACTCCCATTAGTGAGGAAACACCACACCTTGCGCCTAACAATGTCGATCTGAGTATGGACTGTAGATAACCAATCCATGCCCAAGATGACATCGTAAGGACTCAACACCACTACAAAAAGATCCCAGCTAATGATCTCGCCTCCTAGATTATGCTCACACTGTCGAAACCAATGAGTAATCATCGAGTCTGCTTCCATAGGAATCTCTAGCTATAAGGATCGAGACAACGACTTTGTCAGAATCTTTATTCTCCGAACAAGGGCAGCGACAATGTCTATAAGAACTACAACATGGGTGGAGTAGACACAGATAGTACCTCGAATCATCTCAGGTGTACCGTGGTCATTGGCCTCCACTTCCTGAAGCTGAGCCTGCCTCTGCCCGCCAGTTCCTTGTGGTCGAGGTGGAACTTTTTATGGTCGTGGTGGTAGAGCCCTGAAGCGTCGTCCACAACCTACTACACGGCCATCTCTTCTACCTCATCCGCCTACTCCCTATAGACTGTCATGGTCGAACCTCTACCTCTGCCTGGGTGGTCCCTCAACTGTTTACTACTGATATACATGGCGGGTCGGGAAGTCACGAGCCATGTGGCCCTGCTCGCCGCATGCATAGCACTGCCTGCCTCTCGTATGACTAGATCTGCTATTTGTGCCCTACTCCTCTGAACCAGTTTCTTGAGGTCACCACCTAATGGTCTGGTGCGCTTGGACCTCTGTTACATATGTCTACTTCTGGCTGCAGAAGGCTCCACTACGTGTCGCCCTGCGGTATGACTCACTGCTGGTGTAGGCTCATCACGAAATATCTCTATAAGAAGGGCTCGCTCCAGTACTCCTTCCTGCGTCGGAATGATGAGGGAGATCATCGAAACTCTGATCTCATGCCTCAGTCCCTTCTCAATGGTTTGAGACCAGAATAATGGGTCTCGTACCATTTTTGTGGAGATGCGCGAGAGATCAGTAAATCTCGTCGAGTACTGTGCTACTGTCATGCTGCCTTTCCGCAGTTGTAGTATCCCCAGGATGCACAACGCACAGAGGGTTGCTGGAACAAACTCAGAGCAGAATAGGATCTCAAAATCCGTCTAATGTAATAATGTCTCGACGTGCACCTAGAGCATCAGGCTCCACCATCTACCTACTGGAGCATGATGGAGACTCGTCAGACGAATCACCCTGAGGTTAGCTGGTGTCCCTATTGATATGAAGACTCAGACGATAGCCTTAAACCAATCCTCGACTGCCTGAGGGTCCATCTCTCCATGGAACATGGGTGGCCTCTGATGCTAAACCTCATCCAATGCACTTAGGTGACGTTCACTATCAACTGTTGGTTCTGGTGGCATTGGTGGCTCAGCAGGTAGAGGTACCGCTGGTGCCTCCGTTGTAATGGGTTGCTACATCGACGCTTCGTCGCTCGGTGGGATGCCATCTCGCACAATGATCATAACCCTAGTAGGATGTCGTCATGGGGCTATCATGATTAGAAATTACAGCACCACGGTTAATACAATATATCTGGTGAGCTAACACAAATTAAACTTCATAAACACACATGGAATCAATGCTTTCGTTCACTGAGTCGAAAATCAGAAGTCAGGGTTCTGGTGTATTGATATGTCAGTCGCCGCACTGACAGTGGACTCACTGGACTGATAACCACACTCAATTCTATAAAAATTATTGCTCCACATGGAAGAAATTATCAGTGTCCTGAGTTATGTAGTAGAACCGACTCCTCTGATACCAATTTTTCACGACCTGTCCTCGGGTCCTATGCCATGACTACCCCATGCCCGCCTTCCATAGGCTAGGGGCTGGAGACTAGCACCAAAGGTGTAAATCCTGATAAAAGGGAAGTCATTGACTTTATTTAAGAAATGTAACACCACAGAGTATGCAAGCGGAAGTAAACACTAAGTAAACTGAGTACAAAAGTAAGTGCTTGAATGTAAATGGGCCAGTACACAAACCCAACTGAAAGTATAAAACAACTGAGAAAAGAAATTTCAACCGCTACAAAGTAAAGCAGCAACCACCAAGTCATCCTCTAGAAACCCCACCAGAAGGGTGGGTACAGATGGTCTCCTCTCCTCCTCGAATCCATCCGTCTGCACCGTGTACATCCCTCCAGAATGTCCTCCACCAGATACCATCCCACACCACAAGCCACAACTACGATCAGTGTTATCTGTCGTCTGCAACAAACTCAATGTAGTGCGTGAATATCCCAAGCAGGGGTGAGTATATGATACTCATTAGGGATCTCGGGACCCCTGAAGGCCTCCCATAATCCACAAGGGATATACCACAATGAAAAGATACAAACATGATGTATCAGCCAACTCTTCTGATGTATATGTCCAAACATATTCCTAAGTCATCAGTTCCAGTTCTGCTCCATCTCACGAGCCCAAGTACAAAACAGTCCACAAAGGAAATCATAACCCAATCCACACAAGAAAACACAACCCAATACACAAAGGAAAGAATGTCAATCACATCAATAATAATGATTGAATGTCAAGACTCATCTCACACAGGTACACTACTCCTGAAGAGGGGTGGAGATGATGATATGTAGCCATGGAGGATCCAAGTACAGTAATATTTTCTATGGAACCCACGTAATATCCATGTACAGTAATATTTTCTATGGAACCCACGTAAGATCCATGTACAATATTCATCCCTGCTGAACCGATGGAGGATCCAAGTACAGTAATCTTTTCTATGGAACCCACGTAAGATCCATGTACAGTCGTCGTCATCGTCACAGTCTTATTCGGCTCTATGGTTCCCACACACAACAAGCTCGATTCAGGGAGGGTCTGCTCCATGAGCCAAGGGAGGTCGACACATCCACTATCATGAAGTCTAGAGTTTATGTATCAATAAGTTCTGTCTCATCAACAGCAACTCAATGCAACAGATGGCGCGTCAATCGGACGCCCGGTCTGAGGGTTATTGGCTTTTCCATCCCAGGGGTTCTGTTGGTTTTTAAGCTATACCAACTCGACCGTACTCCAGCTGTGTCCAAACCTAGAGTATAGTAAGCCAAAAGAACAATCTCACTACGAGGAATTCAACATAATTGACAACACGTCATTTGGACGTTCGATCGTTATGTTATAATCATTTCCACTCCAAGGGGCCGATTGGTTTTGGGTTCAAACCAACATGGTCATACCCAATTTTCACAGAAACCTCGAGTGCAATATAACATAACGACCTTCTAGATCCAAGTATCCCTACATAACTAACAGTGCATCGATAAAAGTTCTGTAGCCCATTATATGGGCGGTTGAACAAACCTGGTCCGAAAATAGGGGGTATGGGCCCGGTCCGACCCGACCCAATACCCCCTGGGTTGGCCAGAACCGAGTCTAGGTCCGGCCCGATTGGGCGTGGCCCGGCCCGGATGGTGCAGCCTAGGTCGGCTGAGCACTGCTGGCTTAGCCCGTGTGGCCTACGACCCGGCTCGGAAGCTGTTCGTGGCTCGGCGCTGGCCGAGCAGTGCACAAAGGGGGGCACCAACCCCTTGATTCCGAAATGGAAGACTCGTGTGGTCCGCCCTATGGGTTGTTCGGGGGTTTAGGACCACCCAGTTTTCAAGAAAATAGTCGATCTTTATGGCCGGCCAGTTGAGCCTCCGTGGGACCCTTTAGGGTCCCTCCTCTTATAAGACGCGGGTTGCCGGTTTTCCGGCCAGCCATGCCTGGACCGTCGCGGCCTAAGGTCGCGACTCTCATTCGACCGTCATAACGTGAAGACGTCATGCCCCTTCACTGCGGCCGCCCTAACCACATCCTTCCTTTGCTTCTCATATGCGATGCGACATCACCGCACAGCACCACCACAGCCCACTCCGGCCGCGTCCCTCTTCATTCCCGCGGAGTGCAACGACACCGTGCCACCATCGCCACAATCATCATCGATGGTCAACAAGGAAAATTGGGAGGATAAATCGGCTGTGTTTGGCTGTCCAATCTCCTCCCGTTACATTAATAACATTCGTCCAAAGTAAAAAAGATACTCAACAACAAACAAAGCACAATTTTAATTCATTGAAATAGAACCTAATCCCTACCTCAAAAGGACATCGTGTTTTTCAATAACTGTGGACGATGGCGTCGCTTCGGTCGTCATTGGTGTCTCCTCCCCTGTCGCGGAGGAAGAAGGGGATGAAGAAACTGGGCTGCCGAGTCAACGTTACTCTTCATAGAGTTGGCGTTCTTCGTTGAAGATGATGTTCTTCAAAAGGAACTAGAGCACTCTCCTTTAATTCTCAACACAACAAGCTAACCCCAAAATAAAATAAACTTCCCCTTATTTTATTTTAATTTTCCATGCATTTGAATTTACAAAATTCAAACACATAAATCTTTTAATCTATTAAAAGTGTGTTGGCATGAATTTAATGTGGTAGAGTGGGGAGGGGAGGAGTCACTTAATTAAAAACAAGGGTTTAAATGGGGGGGGGGGGGGGTTTAAGGGGTTTAAGGGAAAGTGAAGGATTGGGGCTCGTGCGGGCCCCACCCCACAATTATCCTCACATGGGTAGTTAGGATTCTAGTGGGTCCCACCCTAACTTACCCGTGTAGGATAAAGCCACCTTAGAAAAATAAATAAAATTGTAAACAATTTTATTAACTTTTTATTTAATCCTCATTTTTTAACAACTCCTCCAATGAAAACGCATCTTCGGTAAAGATCCTCTTAAGAAATTACTGACACTACGGTTCCATCAGTTCCCTCGGATTTCAATTCTGTGCACTGGTTCAAAAGATAGAAAATACCACTCATTCGTTCACTGAACGTACCCAAGAAAAAGTACATAAATTGATTCCGGGCACACCGGGCCTCAGAATCAGGTCCTATCAGAAACTACGTACTTGTAAAATCCCAATAAATTTATGAAAAAATATTCCTTGAAATTTACGGGTCTTTACATTTCACCAAAAACTTGTCTTTTTATCTGAATGATATGTACTTGAGATGAATGTTTCTTCATTAAAGCAATATAATCTACTTCATATGAATCACATAATCCATAAAATATTATCTATGTATTTATCGAATATTTATTATTCAGCCAAAACCAAAGTGGTTTGTATAATATAATATAATTTTATAAAAAAACTTAAATGACGAGAAACTACATTCATACCAAAAAATAAAAAACATTCATCATATATCATTCAAAAAATAACCATACATTAAATTATTCTGAAATATTATAGAATATGATTAAAACCTAAAAATTAGAGGGTTTTTATCAAAGAGACATTCATGATATTATAAACATATATCACTAAATAACATCAATATATCGTTGTTTATCATACCAAAAACATTCTTTCATAGAACATATATTCTCTAAGTATGCTATTCATTTCCATTAATTTAATGAAAAACCAAATATTATTATTTTTATATAAGTTATAATTCAAATTTTATTTCTTGAATAAAATCCCATAATAATCATATTATCATAATCATATTATTTTCCAAAAATAGAAAACTTCTTTTGAATTAATGATAATCACTTAATGAACACATACTTTTTCATTCCCTAGGTTATCTATTAAATAGAAAATTTGATACATAAATTTTCATATCCTTCATCCATAAAATTTATTAACTAAAAATAAAAGGTCATAATAATCCTGAAATTACATACTCTAGTTCTAGGTGATGCACCCTTGTCTCTCTTAAATTGTGGGTTCAATACCCACAAGAATTTCAAAACACTATGAGTAGTCATACGGTCTGTGGGTTTTCATTCATCTAAATATATTTTAATTTAATCATTATAAAATTCAAGAAATTTATCAACCATCCTTATAAATACCATTTATATGGTTTTACCTCAATGGTCTATTATTTATTTAATTTTGCATCTCATAATATAATAACCATTAATTTTGTAAAAAATAAATATCCACAAAAATACCATTAATCATCTAAATATTTCATAACATAAATCTAAAATGTGTTTCTATGACACTGAAATTATGGCCAATAAGAATATTATAAAAACATAATGATATACACAAATCGTAATAAAATATCCCAATCTACAAATTTTTCTCAACCATCATATGATTCCAAATATAATTAAATGTCCATACACATTACAAATTCTAATTTTTTTGAACATGAATTCCTAATTAAGTATCTTTTTAGTGTATATTTTTAGATATATATGAAAAAATATTTCAAAGTAAAATAATACCTTAAAAGTGGACACCAAAACGCAGAATCTATTTTTTCACATAATAAAACCTTTTTTTCAAAATAAAACATTGTTTGTTTTCATTATCAAACTTCACAATTTCTCCATTAATCTCATCCTTCTATCTATTCTTCATTCTGTCTGGTGAGTAAAATTTGATAACATGGGATGAGAACAGAATCTCTATATAGGAAACAAAATGGAGAAGAGTTATAATGAAGATAAAACCCATTAATACAATTTCCACAAGTCATATAAATTTAGTTTAGAAAAGGAATAATACATTCAAAATTATCTATATCATAAAATTGTAAAATCCATCAATGATGAATAAAAATCATTACATTGAATATAAAAAAAGTATGCGACTTTAGAAATAATTTTCTATATATATTATACAAATATTATAATAGTGTCAAATACACAAGGAGGAATAATTGTAGTTAAATTTAGAATAATCACCATAATATGATTCCTATAATATATTATGATAAACCTAATTGGTAAACTTTATCCCATTACCCAATGAATTGGAGAAATAGAAATATGCTCTCGGAACCTAGGTTTTTTCTTGATCCATCCATCCTAAAAATTAATTATCAAGAATCATATCAAAATAACATAAATATTTAATAAAAAAAATCAATCATGATCAAATTATTTAACAATTTTTAAAAGAAGTTTTAATTTTTAAAAAATCACACACTGATAAAAGAAAAAAAATTGTATGAAAATAAAATTTTAAACATTTAATAGATGTAGAAAAATATTTACTTTACAAAGATAGGGGAGATATCAGTCATTTCATATATGTTAGAATCATTCCAGTAGGTTTTTATAAAATAGTTAAAAGAGTGACATCAAGAGTTGATATATAAAATAAAATCCTATAAATAAAATCCAAAAAAGAACCATTTTGAAATCATTTGATATAAATTAGAAAATACATATCTTAATAAATTCATGTATATAAAAAATCAATAATGAAAAAAATTGAATACATGGTTTTAAATAAAAATATCTGGATGAAAAAATATCTAAAACATTTAAAATGACATTTTAGTTAAATGGTACCTTACTATGAGTTCAACTCATCATGTAAAATATCGATCTTCCTAAATAACAAACAATATTTAATAATTTAAATTATTGAATTTTTTTTACCATTTATTATTCAATATATGTCACTTATTAATATGTTATAACAATTATTTAATTGTTTGTGTTTGCTTTATATGTTATAATAAAATCTGGTACATGAATTTAAAATAAATATCTTTGATGACAAAAGGAAAAGTGGAAATTAATCCATTATATCAATATTAATATTATAGAAATATAAAAAAATTATAAAAAAGTATACTTCTAAATAATTACATTATATAAGTATATGAAAAATTAATAACATTACCATCAAGAGGATGGTAATCTATATCTACGCATGAGTAACCTGTTCGTTTTTCATTGTCGATTATTGAAAGAATGTACATATCATTTATTTTTAAATAATTATAATACTAATATATATGTCATATATTTTTTATGAAATATACTTATATATATTATCAATATCATATAATGATGAAAAACAATTCACGTCTCTTTGTGGAAGTGATAGTTTAAATGTACATGTGAACGATGTTATATATTTTTTGTTCTTGGAATGAAATGAACATAAATAATATATTGTTTTTTCATAATGAAATTTATTTTAATAAATAGAATATATAAAAATGAATTATATCATTAAAAAATATTATTTAGATAGATTTATAGAAACTGAATTATATCGGTTCTCAGGAGGTAGTCCCCCGTAAAATGATAACTTATATTCCAATTTGATGTACATAGTGATACATTTACGTGATGATATTAAAATAAGAATATATCATTATATTTTGGATACATGTTTAATTATTATATCATTCATTATGATCAATTTATGTAATTTTATGATGAAACATTACATAACTAATTGATTCAAAATGAGGCATCTTCCTCGGACCACGTCCTTTTCATAACAACTTAAGACTACTTAGTATTGAGTTATATAAAATATATTAACTCTATATTGTATAATGGGATTATAGGAAGGTATTTTATCATATATTTTCTGAATCAAATTGGTTTATATGTGAGAAGAAATTAGAATAAGATATTTCCAATTATAAGAAATTGGAGGGGCACTCCTGGAATTTACTAAAATTATAATATAATTTAATTTCATATATTGAATGTATCAAAACATATTTATCTCTACGGTATAGTGATTATGGGTATAAATATATTCATACAATAATTTTTACATGGTTTTGTCACATTGTTAACATTATCATTTAGGTTTAACCCTTATTTAAACCCTTTAACACTTTACACGAATATTGTTTTTTTCTTTTTATGAGTTAATATATGTAATAAAAATTGAAAAAAACAATAAATGGATAACAGAAGAAATTTTCACCAGTATCTCAAAACATATTCAGAAATAAATATTTTATGAATTTTAGATCTATTAATATATTATTATATATGTTAAAATATCATTAATGTCACCTCTGAAGATATTACATGCGTTAACTATTAATAATATCAGTATTACATGATTATGAATAAAAATTTATTTAATTAAAACATAAAATGGATTGATAATCTCTGAATTTATTTGATAAAATGAATTATACCAAATTATATATAATTTACCATTTTGAATATATTTTATGTAATATTTCAATTAATCAATTAATTTCTGCATCACGCCTACAAAAGAGTTTAATGTGATTAGTCATTCACTATAAATTAATGAAAAATTACAATGATTTTAATTAATCTATTATATTTAACATCAATATTTTTAGTGGAGCATTTTATCTAGTGAATCATAGTTTAATAATAATTAAGTTATTAAGAATGTGATTATGACGTATATGTGTCTTCTTCCAATTAAATAATATAAATATCATAATATATTATAAATGAAACAGAAAGGACATAAATTCCATCCATGGATGATTATGGAAGAAATATGTTCATAAAATAGAATTTTTGAATGTTTAAGGGCCATTTTTTAATCCATATCATATTATTTTTACTCTTTATTATCTGTTTTTACCCAAATTACTCTTTACCATGGTATAAAATATATCCTTAATTATTTACTAATATATTCATACAATAAAAGGGATATATTTAATACAATTATACCATATTATTAAAAATACTGAATCCATTTCCCAAAATTAAATTAATTGAATTTTCAAAATTTAATATAAAAATAATCACACAAACACGACTAAACAACATGCTTTTAAAGTAAAAATGTTCAACGACTAGAAATGTTTTTGTATAAAATTTATATTTGAACATTATTCCAATGATCTAAATTTTATTAACTAATTTAAGATTTAAATAAAAATATACATTTAAAAAATTATTATATATTATATGTATATAAATAGATATATAATTGGGTGTTTTTAATTAAAATGTAGTATTTTTCATTATTCATTTAAAATGAATGTTATCAAAATAAATAATCATTTGAAAAAAATTAAATTTTGATATTATTATTTCAAATAATAACTCCAATTTTCGTCTTTAATTTATACATCTGTGAAAAATATATTTAAATGTTGTTCACTATCAAAATGCATCAGAATGACCTTTTTAGAAAAATACATCTTGTATAATAAAATAAGATTTGTTATAATACCATGTCTCAGAAAAACAAATTTTGAATTTCAAATATTATTTTCTATATACTATGAATATCATTAATATAATCCAACATGATTGATTTTTTATTAACTGTTATAAAACAAAATTGTGCATATTTAAATTTTTTTTAGAGAAACATTTCGTTTTATCAATTTTTTTGTTATAATTTATAACTAATATGGTACAAATGATTTAATTATAAATATATATATATCTGCGTAAACCGTATAATAATAATATTCTAATTATTTTTCATACCCACCATACTAATAGATATGTAATAATTTTACCACTTAAATAATAATATTATGTTATTCATTTAAACTCATTGTGGTGTATCATGTATGTTATTGAATATATTGTTCCGTTTTTCAAATAATTGGATATTAAAAAATATGTTTTCCATAATAATTTGATTTGAAAAATTATCTCATTATATTACAAAAACGATTTTTTATATCTAATTTTTTACGAATATTGTTTTATAAAATATACATTTTTACAAAAAATAAATGTATTTCACTACCATCACTTATATATTTGAATTACATATCTTCCCTTTATCACACCGTTTGAGGAATATATTTCATTCATGACTTAAAAATATAATATTACTAAATTATCATTACGAACTAGATTATCTTTTATCATCTAAATATCATTTTATAAGTTGTATGATTTATGAAAAAGGGGGTATCCCGAAAAGAGGTATAAGTTTTAACATAGTGTATTCATTTTTTCCCTGGTAACTCCCTAATAAATTATATCGATATTATCATTCAATAAAATTATTATCATTAATATATATATATACTTTTATGGTGAAAAAAAGTACCCATATCCTTTCTATCCTCTCCAAAATAAATGTATCAATTATGTATACATACAGCCTACAGTCTCTATATAGTTGTATTGTTCATTTTTATCGCAACTTTGCATTGATTATTATTTAGATGTAAAGAAGGAATATATATGATATTAATGAAATATTTACAATTTTTTTATTATAATTTATAATTTATCTTCTTACCTTCTTAATATGTAATGAATGATACCATCACATGTGTGTACATGTGGACTACCACCTCCATGAAGTGATATTATTTAATTTTTATGTAAACCATTAAATGATGATTCTAAACATGAATATAAGTACTATATATTATATTAATATCATGGTGAAAATTATAGAAATTATTTATACAATTGGATGAGGTAGGGACTTGTACCATAGAACCAAAACATTCTTGAAAAAAATATTGAACATTTATAAACCATGATTTCTAAAAACAATTATTAATAATAATGTTGAAATGTTACAAGTGGGTCATATTTGATATTATAAATACTGATATGCTTGTTTTATAGAATCGAAATATATTTATATTTATTACACTATTGGAAAAAAGCATTTACAAATCATATCAGATATGAGTTAATGTATTATTTTGTAATCTCACCCATTTTCATTATTTCTTATGTTTATGTTTTTTTTTTGAGGAATTAAATGATATTTAATTCTTAAACTCAATAAATTTTCATATGATTTTTTTATTTTATGATTTGGTAATTCATATTCCCTATTTTACCTCAATGGCATTCAAAACGACCAAAATGTCATTTCTAAGGAAAACCGACTTTTTTTATTTTATTTTAAGATTATTTTACTATAATACAAATTATAATTGTAAAATGTTTGGAATAATGTTTTACTATTAAAAACATAATTTTTAATCATATTTTAACACAGTTTTTAATTTCTATAATTTTTATGGAATTGTTTTTTAATTTTGGGAAATATGACTTTTTACCCAAGTTGTGAACATAATATTTGATTTAATGTACACCACATTAGTAGATTTTTTGTATTCATGGATACTTTTTACATTGATGATTAATTTAAATGTTTATTTGGTTCTTATTAACAGAATTATTTTCATTAATACTTGTGATATTGTTTTATTTAATATAACTGATTTAAAAATAATAAGTTAGTTTTTTAATTAATTATGTGTAAAATATTTTTTAATTATTTTCATCTATGAGAACATCATTTATTCAATATTATAATTAATTGGTTAACTAATATATTAAAAAAATATTCCATATTACTCTTGAAGGATTATGATCATGATTATACATTTTTGTATTAGGAAAAATAATAATATTTCAAATTATATATTTTCTAATTATGTGTTTATATTCATTTTATATAGATTTTTTATTCAGTGCATTCAAATAAATAATTTGTTGATCTTATTATGTGATATGAAGGGATTGTTATATCCCCTAAATGCAGTATTAATTCTCTTGACAAAAAATTATTTGTGTTTTTTAGTAATTCATAATTATTTAAATTTGGTATCATTGAAAAATTCCATGATAGTATGATATGGGTTTTTATAATTATGCATCGTATAATTATGATTATAGTTTTTATATCATCGCGATTAATTAAATTAGTCTGTTATACGTGGTTTTAGATCCTATTTGAGTTGTTATCTATATGGAATTTTTTATTATCATATCCCTAACATTATATTCATTAATTATAATTTTATGATAACTTAAATAATATTATTTCCAACACCATGTATCTAAGATGACCCTTTTTATGTTTTTTTCCGCAGGATTACCATAATGAACAATGTGATGAAATTCATGGTTTTTATACATGAAATAATAATTTGATCTGAAGTATTATAGACTCAATTTTATATGAAATATCTGGATATTATATATATTATTTCTCCCAATACTACTAAAAAATTTGATCTATCAATATTCAATCACTTTTATTTCGACCAAATGAAATAAAATAACCACTCATATCGGGTTGCTGGAGTTGAATATTTATATTTTCCAATATTCTAATACATTATACACATAATACATTATACACTTAATACATCTATCTATGTATATTTTTCATCCCTGCATGTAATTTTCCCTTTCTCCAAAATAGAATTAGTCATCCCCCTTTTATTTAATATATATATAAAACATATTGGATATATATTTAATCGTGGACATTATTGCTTTACAATATATGGTTATATTAACATTCAATGTTAGAATTTTAATTATATGTTATGATATAATGTATTTAACATTTACTGATATAGGATTTGATATTTTGTGACAGAATTCACCACTTCTATTATCACAATGCTTACATACATTAGAGATATGCACAATGAATTTAAATCTATATATAAATTATCATTTTGTTGAGACTTAGATTGATTTGGATTGTCTACCCCTTGATATAGGCTATAATTTTCATTTATAAATACTAATATTATACCAGAAATAAATATACTAACTTCCATATATAATTCATTGAAAATAATTAACAAAAACAATGGGGTTTTCATTATTTAACATCAATTTATCTAAATTTACAAAACATTTGTTTTGATATATTTTACAAAATTTATTTGGATTAATTTGGGGGAAAAAAAATATTCAAGCATCCAACCACCTTTTATATAGTGGTGGACTTCAATAAACATACCAATTTTCACATCTGTATTGATTTAATTTTTAAACCATCATTGTGAGTTAAACCAGAATTAACACAAATAATGTTTTTTTGTTGTGGATGGAAATTTTTTTTGAATGATTCCACTAAATGATTATTAAAAGGTAATAGAATGTATTTAAACTTTTTTATTAAAATTCATCACAATTATATACTATATAAATATGTGTGGTATGATTACATTTATCAATTTCATATGAAAAAATTGCTTGAATTTCTTTTATATTTTGTAGTCTGATTTCGATATCATGAAATTTCATATCAGTTGTTTTTCCACAATTTCCTTCATAATCCATTATGTCTTCACATTATTTACTCATATATACATCAAAATACATATTAGTTTTTTATTCACTTTATTATAAAATTATTAAAAGGATGTTTCCATAGATGAAAATAATTAATAAATGATATCAAAAGATTTCATTAACAAACCATATCATTTTGAAACCATATAAATTAAATTCTAAAAAATCAATAGTGTTATGTGGAATAGTTTTTAATAAGAACCAACTAACATATAAATTATTATTAAATTTCAAAATTTTCTATGATGATATGAAAATATATTTATGTGGTGTACATAAAAAAATATTTCTTTCAAACATTGGGTGAGAAATCATGCATCCAAATAATTAAAAGGATATTACATTAAAAAATTGCAGAAATTAAAAAATGGGAAAAATATTAATATAAAATAATTTTTTAATATTAATACATTATCATGTACATTTTCAATTAATATGTGAACAAAAGTAAAATACACATGATTGAATAGAAAAACAAAGACAATTTTCCTTAAAACCATTATTTTTTTTCATTTTGAGAGCCAAATGTGTAAAATTAGATATAATAATTCAAAAATCATAAAACGAAAATGGGATATGAAAAATTATTATGAATATGACTTAAATATCACAAAATTTATCCAATATTAATATAAAAATAATAAATTTTGAATATGGATGATATTATTAAATAAAACTATACCTCAGGTATGATATCATTTGTATGTTCCTTTTACAATTATATAATAAATTTAAGTATATTTTAATTAAATAAAAAACCATATAATTATATATAACATCACATATAACACACTTATAACATTTCATCATCTATTATTTATAATTATTTTTTAAAATCATTATTTCTGAGTGTTCACTGTTTTGTTTTTCAATATTTTCGATTCAATGTTATAGGTGATTACATCTTACTATAGTTTACATAATACCAAAAATGTTAACTATGTGATAAATATAATATATAAAACTTATAAACATATTTATAATCATCCTTGAAAAGTTCACTTGAAAAATAAAGAACATCACTTCATGGAGGAAGTAGTCTGCATGTACACACAGATGATGTTATCATTCATTATAGAGTATGATGGTAAGAATGTAAATTATATATTAGAGTAAAATATTAGTAATTGTTTAATTAATATCATATATATTCATTCATTGCATCTATATTACCGTTTTGTTAATGTTGTGAGGAAAAATTAAAAATACAACTAAATGGAGTTGGTAAGATGTATGAACGCACAAGAGATATTTACATTTTGGTGTGGATAGACAGGAGAATAATATTTTTTTCACCAGATGAAAATATCTTTTATTTTACTATTTTTATTATTTTTCAATTTTTGAATAATATTTTTTGGAGGCATAAAGGGAAAAATGGAAACACTCAGTTAAAAGCTATACCATGTCTTGGGAAACTAACATTGGCTTACAACTTAAGACCACACGGTTGGTATTTATATAAAAAAATCATATAGGTACGAATTATTAAGTATAATTGGTTATTTGGTCAGGTCAGGAATGAAATATTGTTTTAAAAAGGTGTGGTAAATGTATGAGAGGTGGTTCTCATTTCTATGTGATGGGAGTGAAATCGGTGTAATTTTTATAAACATTTAACATTTATAAAACAGTAATCATAGAACATTATATATATATAATTTATTTTTCTAATAATGTTTCTAATGGTTATAATTAAATTATAATGAAAAATTTAAATGTTAACATCGCATGATTTTATGAATGGTATAATATGTTCCAAAGTGTATATTATTTTCCGCATCGAGTTTAAACGAACAATGAAATATTATTATTTATATGGTACCATTATAAAATAGTATTTATAATGATGGGTATAAAAAATAATGACTTATTTATAAATAAAATGTTTAAAAATGTATATATATTTTATTTAATATGTGCTAAATGGATTATAAATGAAAATAAAACAGTTTATAAAATAAAAGGAAATGTTTTTCTAAATATAAATTTAAATATAATCAAGTGAGTTTTATACCTATTAAGAAACAAATAAATAATGTTTGATTATTATAATGATATTTATAATATCTTCATAATAATATTTAAAACTAATACTAGTTTTTTTATACATTATATTATATGAATTCTAATTTTATTTATAAAAGTTTTATTTTTCTAAAATGGGAATTTATCCTCATTTTGAAGATGAACCTCACTTAAATATTGGTTTCACACAGATATAATAATAGTTGAAAAAATAGAATTAATAATTTAAATTATAATATGATAATTTAAATTTTCTTCCAATTGTTTTTTATTTTTTTGAAAACATTCAATTTTTAATGAATTCTGTAAAAACCTTCATTTTAATTTAAAACTTCTTTTTAATATAATAAATTTTTATAGATAGCATATATATTAAATTATTTTTAAGATTATAAATATTTAAAGAGTAAATTAATTTAAAAAATTTGGATCTGTGGAATAATTTTCAAATTTTAATTGGATATGAGAACATTTCAATCTTTGTTCCCATATTACTTTAAAACCCCATTGTTTCGTTCTATCTGTGGGGGTTAATTTTAAAATAATTTCTCAAATTTAAATTAATTGATATTTGAAAAATGGATTCTATTGTTTTAATAAAATGATCCAAATTTATTAAATATCCCACTTTTATTTTTTTCAATTACGTTTAATTACTTTGGTAAATAATTTTTACAAAGATAATGGGAAATTCGGTTGAAACTCAGATAATATAGAGTACAATTTATTTGATGCAGTTATAAAAACTACCTCAGATAATCGAAAATATTATTTAATGAAAATATTTCATCTATAATCATTCTTGGATAAAATATATGGGATTTAGTTTTCATTTATAATTGATTATGATATTTAAATATTTAATTTTTAGAAAACATATAGATGTCACAATCAATTTCTAAATAACTAAAATATAATTAATAAAGTGTTATCTGGAAAAAATGTTTCCCAAAAAATAGTAATATTAAGTACATAAGATTTATCTTTGATATAGTAATTTTGTTTTAATTTTAATTAAAATTTTATTACCGTAAATTCTTTTGAAACATCGATGTATAAATTATTTTATTAATAAAATATCTAATAAATACTTATAAAATTATAAAATAAATATAATTTTGTATAACTAATTTAATAAAAGACTTTTATTGATTACCATTCCTAGTTACATGTTAATAAATAATTTCTTTAAACATTATCTTGCTGAAATGTTATTTTAAATAATTAATGTAATTAATAGCCTTAGAATTGGAATAATGATATATTAAAATAAATAATATTTAACATAATGATATAAAATTCCTTAATATATTATATTTGTAATAATTATTCAGATAAGAATAAAAATTACTTTCATTATCCAATACTAGTTTATTTGACCTATATATTAAATATATTAACTCCCAGAAAAAAGACATATTGTCCATTTAAGTGTAAAAGGGGTTAAATTAGGGTTAAAACAAAATGATAATGTTAATAATGTGACCTAAAAATGATAAAAATTAATGTATGAATAATGTTTTCACAATATTCATTATATATTATATGTAAAAAAAATTGGATTCAAAATGAAATTATCACTAATGCATATATACAACCTACCGTCTCCATGTAGTTGTATTGTTCATTTTTCATCAGCACATTAATTGGCCCATTATATTAATGAAAATAATGAATATAAAGGATATTAATGAAATAATAATTAGTTTTTAGTAAAATATATCTTTTACCTTCTTAGTCACCCACTATGTAAAGAATGATATCATTGCCTATGTGTACATGGGGACTACCCCCTCTAGAAAATGATGTTCTTTAATTATCATGCACTCCTTTATAGGATGGCCACAAATAGGAATATAAGTATATTTTAATACATTTATATCATGAATAAATGATTTATATTATGTATCCTATAGGATTATGTAAGGACATGTTCCACTTAACCAAAACATAATTGAAAAACAAAATAGTGAACACTCAGAAATGATGATTTTAAAAAAGGATTTATTAAGAATAGATTATGAAATATTATATGTTGATCGAATGTGATATTTTAAATAATTATATGTTTTTTATAAAAATATAATATATTAAAATTTATTACACAGAACAAAAAATCACTATCATAGCATATGGGACCTAAGGCAATGTTTTATTTTATAATCTCATCAATATTAATGATTTCTTGGGATAATGTTTTTATTATACTAATTAAAGGATATTTAATATATAAATACAATAAATTTTCATATAATACTGTAATATCATGATTTTATAACTATTATTTCCAGTTTACTTCTTCGGCACTTAAAACGAACAAAATTTTGTTTTTATGAAAACATGAAATGGTTTTTTATTCATTCAGGGGTATTTTTCATTTATGACCATACTCATAGTAAAATGTTTTTAATAATGTTTTACTCTTAAAAAAATATTAACTATTAATATTTTTACCTATTGATGTATTTCTATTGTTTTTTATGGAATATATATTTCATTTTCTGGATGTATGACTTATTTCCGAAGGTGTGAACTTAATATTTGTTATAACATACACTACATGAATGGATTTTCCTTCTTTCATGGATATATGTTACATTTAATATTAATTTTAATGATATCATGGGTATTATTATAAAAATTGTTTCCATAATACATGAGATTTTTTTAGATTTAAAAATTTAATATTACAAAATTTCTATGGTGTTTTGTTAATGAAGTATTTTTAAAATCTTTTTTAAAATTATTTTGATCTATGGAAACATCCTTAATGAATCATATAATTAAATTGGTAAATAATATATTAAAAAATCTTCTGTATTAATATAATTGGATTATGATAATGTTAATATATTTTTGTAATGGGGAAAATACTGATATTTATTATTTTGGTTTTTCAAATTGTATGTTTATTTTTTTTATTGAATCTTTACTCAATGCATTAAAATAATTAATTTAATGATCAAACTATGTGATGGGAAGAGGCATTTATAGATAATAAATGAATTAGAAATTCTCATGATAAAAAATAGTTTGTTTTTTTTTCAGTTTTGATTTCATATTTACATTTTTTATCATTGAAGAAGACCTTTATGTTATTATTTATATTGAATATTTTATTATTATATCTCTGACATTATATTCATTAATTATATATTTTATGATAGCTTCGGTCATATGATTTCCATCACTATGAATATGAGCTCACCCTTTTTTATGTTTTCCATTCCCTTGGATAAAAATATTGACATGTGATTGAATTCGGGTATTTTTTACAAGAAATAATAAATTTATCTTAATAATTTTACAATATATATCATGTTTTTAGATGTAATATAATATATTATAAATATCAAGTCTTTTAAATACATTTAAAATATTTGACCCTTCATGACACGACCCCCTCCCCACAAATTGTACCCCTCCTAAGATGACAATGTGAAAAGGGAGTTAATGACCCCCAAGTCCCGCCTTCAGTAGGCCCCGGGTTTGCGACTAGCACTGAGGGTATAAAAAGTACACAAATGGGAGGCATTACCCTCTAAGAGAACACATGCCGAAGACTGAGATAAGACAGACACCAACCAACTCCTACTCAGAACTGAAATATAAAAGAAACCCATGTACATATATGAAATTCCATGAAAGAGTACTACAACTGAACGGGAAATCTACAACAACCCAAAAGAACCTAAATCGGTAGCGACCACAATCCCGAACAGCTGTACCAACCACAAGGTAGTAGTAAACAGCTTCATATCCAACCAACTCCAAGTTATCTGAAGAATAGTTTATATGTATGTAGGGTGAGTATAACTATTTTATCAGTAGGATCCTCCCTAATGCCTCTCGTGAAAAAGTAAAGGAAGCATTCTAAAGCACAGTGAACCACAATGAAACTATCGTGTCCCCTAAGCAGGTATACTATGTTCCCAACCTCACCATAGATCCTCTCACCATGTAACAAAAACATGAATATATCATATAGAAAATAATATCAAGGTTATCCCTCTACTACTTACCCACTGGGTTTCCGCTTTTCCCCAACGACATACGTCATGTGCATCCTTCTCCAAAGGCTTTCTCGTACACACCTGGGCTATGCTCCACAATCTGCACCACATGCACCACAACGGCTTGCCCGCTGACACCTTGGAAAAGCACCACACCATCCTCACAAACAAAAGTAACCAAGTAGTTTCTAGGAGCCACCACTTCCCGCATAACGTGTATCATACGTCGGGTATTATACCTCAATCCATTACATCCTATACGTCGAGTAAGGATCCTCAAGCCATCACAACCTATACATGATACACCTATAGTAGTCCATATGATACTATATCCAGATTATATGTGTGTGAATAACCAAAATCCATTACCGCCCTCTATACACATATATGGGGAAAACTAACCTCTGTGAATAATGGCACTAGTATCTACCATGAGAATAGAGTGGGGTCGAAGTGGTTAGTCAGCCATTCACCCTCCCATGGGAATGTTGGGGAAGACCCCAGCCTAGGGCTCAGAATCCCTAGGGTTATAGTTTCCCTTACTGGCATGGTGAAGTAGCATATAGAAACAATAAAAGTACAAAAATATAATATAACTCAGAACCACAATATAGTCATATCATAGTCTTAGACACAACTACAGATAACGTCTCTCGGACTCCGGGATACCACTTCTAAGACTAGTTATCCTATATGCATAGAACCATTTAAAGGGCTTTATTAGAATACATCATTCCCATTCTATCAATTCCATTGTACGTTAATTAATTCTTAAAAAATTAATTTATCATGAGAAAAATAAAATTAAATTTATTAACTTCTCACCCATGTCAATTTTTCCGTCAATGTTATAACCCCATCAATATGATCCAGCATCTCCATCCGCATGGGGTAACATCAATTATTCACAAATTCATTATTGAATTACATTCCCATTTTCCTAGGAATTCTAGAAAAGAATTCTATGATACTAAACAAAAGGGGGTCAACACGGTGAGTATATTTACTACATGTCGAGTCTTTTCCACCTGTAGTAAGAGCATAGAACCATCCTACCTTGAGAAGCTAGACACGGAAAGCACGTGGCATATCCCACACATATTCGCCTCCTTGGGAAGAAGGGTAAGCAAGACCAGCTGCCTTGAGTAGTGGGGAAAAGTAAAGCAGATAAACAACCAATGAATCCACACGCATCCAACAACCACATAAATCCCATTCCATCATCCCCAGTGTCCTCCCTGACACCCACATGCATAAACCTATGAATCATGCCACTCTAGGCGTCATCCGATGCCACAAGCACAAGGACTCCATGCCTCCACATATCACAAAACCCAATTAAGGTCACATCATAGAAGAAGCAGCATGAAAACAAACATCACATCAAAATTGGACTCTTGGCCCTTTAAAAAGGCATCCGACCTTCAAACAACAAGCACCAACAAGTTTCAGGTTTACCAACCAACTAAATTAAACACGAACATTGGAATCCATTGATTGACATAAAGTTGGAATGAAAACCACAAAAACAACAACCAGGTTCATTTACATTCTTCTTCATCTTAATCATATTAATTATCAATTAATTCCAGCTTTACGTTCTTTACCAATTTAATCAAGAGCAACATGCTTACAAGCAAGGAATAGATATCATATTTTCTATCAAATCAATAGGTGAAATGTTATCATGGTACAAATCAATAACATTATATCAAAACAATTCTTTTAATTTGGTTTAACTATTTAATTAGGTCAATTTCATTGTGACCTAGATGTGTAAATCATGATAACTCTATGATTTAACATAAACAACTAGAGAAGCCATGAATCCTCTACCTCAATGGTCGAAGAAATCCCAAGAAGATCGGGCCGATTCATGATGGATCCTCTCTATATCTCTTCTCCTAACAAAACCAAGACCAAATCTCATCACAATCGACATCCACACACTTAGATCTACCCATAACGGATGTAGATCTAATATCCCGAGACAAGTGGAGGAATGGATCTAGGTAGATCTAGGAAACCAAAAAATAATGACCACTTACCTCAAGAAACCTTATTCAATTTGTGAATAGAAGAATCCAGATCACTTCCAAAATGTTTGGGAGAGGTTCCTCCAACTCCAAGTAAGGCTAATCCCGACTTATGGCCTCTTAGGGGATTTAAAAAAACTTTTTACTGGAAAAAGAGTTCAGATCAACAATTTTAGGATCTAACTCTAAGTGCCCGCACGATTAGTCCACACAGTTTGACAAACCATGCACTAACCGTGCGTTAGCTTCTGCCTCGACATAAAACATCTTATGGTCTGGCCGCACAGTTTTGGCAAACTGTGAACCTCCCGTGTGAAGGCTACTGCCTCCAACACCAACCTTGCACAGTTTAGCCACACGGTTTGACAAATCGTGTGCATCCCGTGCGTAGGCCATTACCCATTAGAATTATTTAAAAGTTCACCCAAATTCACCCTCAAGTCACCTTGACTTCCCAAAACACCTATATCACCACATTTTCACAAATTAATGGACCAGAGAGGTCCGTGTAATTAAATCAGATACCTCTCTATGCATTCTCGTCCACAAGAATCCAAAACCCCACGAAAGAGAAAACGAAACATTGTCTGAACAAACCACCCACCGAGATACCTCTCAAAATAGAGCAAGACACCAAAGAAAAAAAGGGAGCTATCTCATAAAAATGATATATTCACAACCACATCACCTACAACAATACATGACAACAGTTCAACATCAAACAAATCTGGGTGCTGAGCATGTATCTATAACTCATGTTCCCATGTACTCTTCTCCATGCCACCGTGTCAACACAAGACACGAAATAAGTGGATGGAACGTCCACGGAACACCTTCTCCTTGTGGTCTTGGATCTCCAAAGGTCTCTCTTCAAAGGTGGAATCATCATAAACATCTATCTCTCCCCAATCGATGATGTTGGAGTCATCATGATGATAATGACGTAGGTGTGACACATTGAAAAAATCATTTATCTGAATCTTCTTAGGTGGAAGTGCTACTCGATACGCCACAGCTCCAATACGAGCTAACACCATGAAAGCCCAACAAAGTGGGGAGAATGCATACTACCACAACCAATCCTTCGCTGCCCATGATAGGGAGTCAACTCCAGAAAAACATGATCCCCAACAATAAACACCAAGGGTCTCCCCCTTTGATCATCATATGATTTTTGATGATCTTGTTTTGCCTTCATCCTCTCACGAATCAGCTGAACCGTCTATGATTTATTCTACACTAGTTTCGTTCTGAGAATTGCTGACTCACCGACCCTTGTCCAGCACAATGGATAACGGAACGGCTGGCCATACAAGGCTTCAAACGGCGCCATACCGATGGTGGAATGGAATCTATTATTGTAGGTAAACTCCACCAAGGGTAAGTGCCTCATCCATGAACCTCCAAAATCAAGAACACAAGAGTGCAACATATCTTCAATAGTATGGATGGTTCTATCCGTCTGACCATCTATCTGAGGATGACAATTAGTGCTAAGGAATAACTGAGAAATGGAAGAATGTTGGCGACCTCTCCACACCCTGTAGGAAAAACGAAGATCTCGATCCGAATTGATCGTCCGAGGGCTCCATGAAGTCTCACCACCTCCTCCAGATACTGCCTCGACAAAGCATCCACTCAGCTTGAATCCTAGATTTCTATAAAGTTGGATGATTTCAGTAAACAATCCACCACCACCCAAATAGCATCATAAACTCCTGGTGTACGAGGTAAACCAGTAACAAAGTCTATTGAGCTGTACTCCCAAATCAACTGAGGAATCTCTAATGTCTGGAGAAGACCAACAGAAACACAGTGTTCGGACTTCAACTTCAGGAAGACTAAAGATCGAGACAAAAACTCTGCAACCGCATGCTTCAACCCAGGCCACCAAAACTGACTCCTCAAGGATCGGTACATCTTTGTCACACCAGGATGCACTGCTGATGGAGAACAATGGAACTCTCTGTGGATCGTCTCGCACATCCCCAAGGGTCCAAAAAGCCTTCCATGATACAACACATTGTGTTGTTCATCCTAAGAAAAAACATAAAGGGCCTCTCCACAAACTATTTGGTCTCTCCACACCACCACCTCAAGATCTACCAACTGGGACTCTTCTACATTCGGCATCAGGGATGATTGTACCGTCATCTGAAAAAGACAACATCAACCTCAAAAATCTCCTTTAGATACTAGAAAGTTGTCTGACACTAATTAGACCATATGTATAGTCGATCCTTTATGGTCAAAGATGTCATAGGAGTCGCAACCCGCATGAAATTGGCAATGAACCTCCGATAGTTGCGAGACCAACGAAATTTCGCACCTATGACACTATCTTGGGATCTTTCACAAACACAACTACTTCAATTATCAATGGATCCACATCTACCCCCTGTTGGGACACAAAATTCCCCATGAAACGGACTTCTCGAGTCCAAAACTCACACTTCAACAACTTCCCGAATAGCTGATGTCAACGAAGAACTGCAAAAAAAGCTCGCAAATATTCTGCATGCTCTGCTTCATATGTGGAGTACACAAGGATGTATTCAATGAAAACTACCAAGAACATGTCCAGGAACTCACGGAACACAGTATTCATCAATCCCATCAACACTGATGGAGCATTCGTCACACCAAATGACATTACAGTAGTCTCATAATGCCCACGATGACCACATAAAGCAGTCTTTGGGATATCCTCATCATTCACACGAATCTGATGATATCATTACCATAAGTTGATCTTTGAGAACTTACATGAACCCTTAAATTGGTCAAATAAATCATTAATCTGCAAAAGAAGATACCAGTTCCCTATTGTCACATTGTTTAAGCGACGATAATCAACACACAGCCAAAAACAGTCATCGGCCTTCGTCATGAACAGAACTGGTGCACCCCATGGGGACACACTTGGCCATGAAAACCCACACAACAACATACCATCAAGCTATAAACGTATCCCTCGTGACTCATAAGTGGTCATCCTATACTGAGACATAGAAATAGGAGAATCTCCTGACTATAGCTCGATCCCAAACTTGATCTCTCGTCGAGGGGGTAATGCTACAATCTCTTCAGGGAAGACATCAGAGTACTCCTCTAAAACGCAAGGAAACGCCAACTACTGAACCTCTGAAGAACTCATCATCATATTAGCCAACTTGGATGATAAGGATGGAAAACTCATATGATCCATATGATGATCTCCCTCACCAACAAACACCACTTGCTCTCCATCTACATAGATGAAGGCGACCTTCCTCCTGAAGCAATCCACGATATCCTACGCCGAATACAACCAATCCATGATGAGGGTTACATCATATGATTGTATTCGTAAACATTGGAAATCTCCCCATGAGCGGTGTTTCCCCAACACTAACTCACAGTCTCTACAAACATCAATCTAGTCAGCTCGACCTCCAACTGGCATAATCAATGAAAAGGGCACTGAAACCTCTATACCTCAAGTTCCAAAGCATGGACAGGGGTAGGTGATATGAAAGAGTGTGTATCTTCTGAATAAAACAAGGCATACGCCAAAGTAGAAAACAATCAAATGCTACCTCGAATGACATCTAGATCGTATGGTGCTGGCATCACTAGAGCATGATGTTGACCACGACCACCTTTATTACCTCTCTGACCCTAATGACAACCCCCACCACAGTCGTGCTCTACTCTCTGAGGACAGGGAGAATCATGGGATTGTTCTCTTACATCCCCATCTATCCTCTGCTGATCTAAAGCTGGTGCATGTGGCTGCTACTGCCTCGGCAAGAACTACCTCAATGGAGGAACCTGGAGCATAGTTCCTGGTGCACGATGACCGCTCTAAAATGTAGGACACTCCTGCTTTTGACGGTTGTGACCACCATATGAAAAACAAGAACCTGAACCCTTGGAATAGTCTTGAGAGTTGCTGCCTCCAGAGAAACGATATGTGAAGTGATGAGACCTACCCCCGGCTGAAAGGAAACTCTTCTACCATGAACACTGGGACCCCCAGACCGCAGCCTTTCTTCGTATGGGATCATGAAAATCCCTTTCTCATGATGATCCAGTCCTGGACAAAGCCTTCTCAATAACCTATTCCCTCTCCAATACCACATGATATGTGTTTTACATAAATGGGGTGACCTGATGCTGGTTCTCTAGACACAAAGCCTCCTCGAAATGCCTCTCCCTGACATCCTAATCGGGTAACATGTCTGAAGCATATCATATAAGGTTCCTAAAATGGATACCAAACTCCTGAAAACTAGATCTCCCCTATCGAAGGTTAAGATACTCTTAGAGACAAGACGCCATTGTAGTTGAGAAATGAAACTTGACTCTGAACATGTCTCGGAACTCCTCCCATGTGATCGCTGACTCCTCACGATCCCCGAGGAACAAGAACCACTGCTGCCTCGTTACTCCACACATCATCGTCACAGCTAAGGACACCCAGTGCTCCTTCCAAGAATAGATCGAACTGAAGTCTATCTCGACCTCCTCCAACCAGTCATCCGTGACTGCATCTGAAATGGAGCCCTCGTACTTCTGCAGACTCTGGCGCTAAAACTCTCGGAGTGTCTTCCTCCAAGTGTCATCGTTGTCAACGTCGAGCCTACGATGACCTGCTGGAAAAGCCTGCTGGACATCTTTTGCACAAACCTGATGAGGACGTCGAACTAGTTCCATACCTGAAAAATAACAAACACATAGAGCTCATATGCCTGAAATATAGAAGAATAAATAATAATTAATTAATTGTTTTCTATATTTCATTTTATGTTAACCTATCCCAAGGTCTACCCATTGAAAACCAGTCACAAAGAAGAATGACGCATGATCCGTTCCTAGGTCTCTACCAAGAAACTAATATTACCTTGTTTAGTATCCATTTTAAACATAAAGGTAGGTACATAAGATCATAGGGGGGCCTAAATGCCTATGTCACAACAGCTTTCCACTGTTTACCACACATGACAAACATGAATGACATTTTTTCCCTACCACCCATGAAACCTCACATGTGCCTAACTCCAAACTTCATCCTCTCCGTCCACCAGAGCCTCTGATACAACTCTGTCATGACCCCCTCCCCACAAAGTGTACCCCTCCTAGGTCGGTAATGTGAAAAGGGAGATAATGACCCCCCGAGTCCCGCTTCCAGTAGGCCCCCGGTTGGTGACTAGCACCGAGGGTATAATAAACACAAAAATGGGAGTCATTTCCCTCTAAGAGAACACATGTGGAAGAGAGAGATAAGACATACACCAACCAACTCCAAATCAAGACTAAAATATAAAAGAAACCCATGTCCATATATAAAATTCCATGAAAAATTTCTACATCTAAAAAAGAAAACTATAAGTACCCAAAAGAAAGTAAAATGACATCGACCACAATCCCGAACATCTCCTCCAACAACAGGCTAGTAGGACCTAGCTTGATCTCCAACCTGCTTTAACTTACCTGATAAACAGTTTATCTATACATAGGGTGAGTATAACAATATACTCAGAAACATCCTTTCTGATGCCTACCGTGCAAATGTAATGAATGCATGGTAAAGCACAGTGAACAACAACGAAACTAACTCGTCCCCTATGTAGGTATACTATGTACCCAAACTCACTATGGCACCTCTCACCAAGTAACGCAAATAGGAATATATCATATAGAAAAAAATAACATAGGTACCCTGCTGCTACTTCCCCACTAGTTTGCTGCTTTTCCCCAACGACATAGGTAATGTGCATATCTCTCCAAAGGCATGCCCGTACACACTAGGGAGAAGCTCCACAATCTACACCACAAAGGCTTACTTGCAGACACCTGGGCCAAGAACTACACCATCCTCACTTCCAAAAGTAACCAGGTAGTTTCCGGGAGCCACCAATGCCCGCAAAACGTGTACCATACGTCGGGTATTATACCTCAATCCATTACAGCCCCAAGGTTGAGTATGGATCCTCAACCCATCACAACCTATACACGTAACACCTATAGTTGTCCATAAGATACTATATCCCGAAAATATGTGTCTGTATAACTAATATCTATTACAGCCATCTACACACATATATGGGGAAAACTAACTGATGTGCATAATGGAACTAATATCTACCATGAGAAGAGTCCAGGGTCAAAGGAGGTAGTCAACCATTCACCCTCCCATTGGAATGTTGGGTAAAACACCGCCTAGGGCTCAGAATCCCCTGGGTGCTAGATGCCCTTACTCGCAGGGTGGAGTAGTGTATAGAAACATAATAAGTACAAAAATATATTATTACCAAGAACCAGACTTTGGACATAACATAGTCTTAGACACAACTGCAGCTAACATCACTCGGACTCTGGGCTTCCACTTCTAAGACTACTTATCCTATAAGCACAGAACCATTAAAAGGGATTTATTAGATTACTTCATTACATTTTTATCAATTCTATTGTACATTAATTAATTCTTTCAACATTAATTAACCATGAGAAAAACCACATTAAATTCATTAACATTACACCGAGGTCAATTGTTCCTTCAATGTTACAACCTCATCACTATGTTCCAGCATCTCCATCCCCATGGGTAAAAATAAATCACTCAAACATTCATTATAGAATTACATTCCCATATTTCAAGTCATTATAGAAAAGAATTCTATGATACTAAACAAAAGGGGACTCAACACGGTGCATAGATGTACTACCTATCGAGTCATTTCCACCTATAGAAATATCGTAGACCCATCCTCCCATGGGAAGCTAGACACGGAAAGCATGTGGCATACCATGCGCATCTTCGACTCCTTCGGAAGAAGGGTAAGCTAGAACAACTTCCTTCATCAGTGGGGATAAGTAACACAAATTAAAAACCAAACAATCCTCAAGCATCCAATAACCACATAAATACCATTCCATCATCCCTGGTGTCCTCCCCGACACCCATATGCATAAACCGATGAATCTCTCCACTCTACGGGTCATCTGCTACCAAAACCACAAGGCCTCCATGCCTCCACATATCACAACTCCCTCCAAGGGTCACATAACAGCACAATCTACATGAAAACAAACATCACATCAAAATTGGGCTCTTGTCCCATTAACAAGGCATGCAGCCTTGAATAAACAAGCACCAATAGATCTCAGGTTTACCTACCAACTTTATTAAACATGCACATTGGAATCCATTGATTAACATCAAGTTGGAACAACAAAAACAACAAAAAAAAACCAGATTCATTTACATGCATCTTTATATTTAGTCAAGTAATTATCATTTAATTCTATATTTAAGTTCTTTATCAATTTCATCAATAGCAATAGGCTAATAAGAAATTCATAGATATCACACTATCTAGAAAATCAATCAGTGAACCGTTATCATGGTACAAGGAAGCAACATGAAATCAAACCCATTCTTTTAATCTGGATCAAGTATTTAATTAGGTCATATTCATTGTGATCTAGAGAGATAAATCCATCTAACTCTACGATTGCGCATAAACAATTAGAGAAACCATAAATCCCCTACCTCAACGGTCGAAGAATGCCCCAGAAGACCAGGCTGATTCACCAAGGATCCTCCCCATATCACTTCTCTTAACACAACGAAGTCCAAATCAAATCACAAATGACATCCACACACTTAGATATACCCATAACGGGTGTAGATATAAGATCCTGAGAGAAGAGGTGGAGTAGATCTAGGTATATCTAAGAAACCAAACAAAAAAGATCACTTACCTCAATAAACCGGCTTTGATTCACAAAGAGAAGTATCCAGATCGCCTCCACAATTCTTGGGGGAGGTTCTTCCACCTCCACGGAATGGTAATCCCGAGTTATAAACGCTTAGGGGCTTAAATAATCCATTTATAGGTAAAATAGTTCAGATCCACAATTTTTGGATCTAACTTTAAGTGCCTGCACAGTTATTCTTCATAGTTTAACAAACCGTGCGCTAACCATGCGTTAGATTCTGCCTCAACAAAAAACCTCGCATGGTTTTTCCGCATGGTTTAGGCAAACTGTGCACCTACCATGCGAAGGCTACTTCCTCCAACACCAACCTTGCACAGTTTGGCCGTACTATTTGACAAACTGTGCCCCTCCTCTGCGAAGGCCATTACCCTTTAGATCTCATTAAAGGTCCACCTAAACGCACCCTTAAGTCTCTTTGACTTCCAAGAACACCTATATCATCACAATTTCACAATGGAATGAACCATAGAGGTTCATGCCATTACACTTCTTGATTCAATCCCTGGGATTATGAGAAAATATACTAAAATAACCACTGGTGTCGGGTTACTGGATTCTGGGATATTAGTTTTCTATTATTCTAAACATTAATCCAAAAAAAGAGCCATCCTTGTATATTTCTTATCCCTCCATATAATTTTCCCTCCCCCCCCCAAAGAATCAGTTGATCCCCTTTGATTTAATACACATATAGAACATAGTTTATATGTACGGAACCATGGACACAATATTTTTACTATAAAAGGTTACCTAACATTTTTATATTAATATTTTAATTATTACTAATCGTATAATATATTGAAGGTAATTTCATATAAGATTTCACATATCGGTAAAAAAAGTACAATTTCAATGATCATAATGATTGAATAATTTACTGATTCATCCATTATATTTATATTTATATAAAATAACATTCATTATTTTTTTGATACATTCATTGATCTGTATTATCTAAACCTTTATATTGGATATCATTTTCATTAATAAATATTAACATTTTACAATAAATATATTTTATTTCTCATATATTCCATACATTAAAAATAACTAAAAAAATGGGGTTTGCATTATTAAGCTGCAAGATGACTATATTTAATCAAATGTTGTTTATATGAATTTTCCACAATTAATTAGGCCTTATATGGGGATAACGCCACATATTCATGAATACATTCACATTGTATGTAGTTTTGGTGTCCTAAAAAATTTTCATTTACACATCTATATAGATTTAATATTTAGATTATCATTGTGAGTAAAACAAGAATTAATACAATTAATGATTATTAATGTGTATGGTTAATTTTCTTCTATGTTCCCATTAATGTTCTCCCAAAATTATTATATCATGTATTTAAACCGTTTTAATTTAATGTCATACTAATTATATACAATATAAATATCAGTGGTATGAGTATATTTATATTTTCATAATATATTATAGGGAGAATTGATTTTAAATTAATTCAATTTTATATATTATCTCATTCAATGAACATTTTTATACATTCATTTTTTAATAAAGAAACTATTATATTAATGATCCATATTTATTTTACATTATTATCCCTATCTCAGGAAAAATTTTCTACATGGTTGAATATTTTATTTCACAATATTTATCGCTCATTTTTTATCTTATTTTGGATAACTAGGATCTCCTCCTGCTATTTTTCATGAGAAATAATATTCCATTATTTTTGGGGAATTTTGAAAACTCGTTAATATAGTACTAGTTTACCTATACCATGATTCATCAAAATTTCTATCCTAGTCACTTGTTTTTGCCACTTCTATATAATATTATTGGATTTATTATTAGGTTCATCATTGTCATGTAAAAAATTGTTATCTTTTGAAATAAAATACCTATATGTATTTTTTGTATTATAATTATCTAATTTTTATTCATCCATCCTTATAGATATATTATTATCTAAATTATATTATAATAAAATGATATTATCATGCACTTTTATTATTTTGGATGGATTATGGTCACATGACTATTTAAATGGAATATTTTCTTCAATAATATTCGTATTAATGATCATTGGTTACATTAAATTAATAGTGATTTATTGTACACATATTCCTTAAATGAGTTTATTAATCAATTATTCCACTCCCCCATCTTTTTTTATTGTTTTCATAGTGATTTTTCATTGATAAGATATAAATACTTATTCATAAAATATACAAATTTGTTTGAATTTTGGTTTAGAAAGTCAGAACACATAATCATAGACTATTGAAAAAGAAAATGTTGGTGTCATGTTCACTATAATTTTATTTCATATTTATATAATGGGATGTGTCTAGAAATTGATGGTGGTGGGGTGGGTATGTTTTGGTATAATTTTAGAATGATTGTAACATTTCCCATTTCCCAACTTCTCATATATTTTTATGATACTCTACAATTATATTTTTTTATTCTATCATTATGTTTGAGGGTATAAAACCAAATTTTATAATGACTATCACATCCCTAATGATCACTATGTCTCCTATGTATGTAGTTCATTTTCCCTAATGAAAAAAGATATATTTACTATCACAAGATTTTCATAAAATGGTATGGACTTTTGCATATTATCCTAGAACTAGTTGAGAACAAATAGTGAAATGGATTAGTGTTTTGTAGTCTCTACCGGTTAAAGGGTTCAACCAGCACCTCTCAATGGTGAAAGGAAATGGGAATCCCATGACCATCTAGAAATTTGTATGTCATATCTTCATTATTAATCAAAAAAAATATGTTGTTTTACCTCAATCTCAATCAATAATCTATAGTTCATCCACTATATATTATATTATATAAATTTCACCGACCTAGATATAATAAATTGTATGAATTCTCATCTTATATACTCCTAGATAACATATTCATTAGAAAAAAATTATAAATCACTATATAAAATTATGGTTATCATAAAATTTATTTGATACTCATTGTTGACGACATGATACTATGTTATGTATTTTACATAACATTATTGAATTTTATAATATTCCAAAAAAATGATTTTGAACCCGATATCAATTTTATTTTAATTATTGTATTAATATTTAACAAATAAAAATATATTTATAATAATAATATTTTTGTATTTCATGATACTAATGAATCTATAAAATATATTATTTTCATTCAACTTCATTATTTTGGATTATATTACGTTCAATTATTCATAAATTCATCACCTCATAACATCCTTGGTATATAGTAAAAATAATCAACAGCTATTCAAAATAATATTATTTCCATTTAACCTATTTAAATGAAATTAGATCTCTCTATAAATACACCTGAAGTCTCATTAAATCCTTAATGATGATATCAATGAAACTAGTTTATTATTATATCACCATTTTATATTAAAAATATTATATATTATATAAATTTTTAATTTAATATGTTGATGTAATAATAAAATGTGTTGTGCCTCCTTCTAATGTGGGGAAAATCATGTCTTCATATTACTTTAATTACTATGCACATACAAATGGGAATTCAAATTATATATTCTAATTATTCAATAAAAATAATCATGTTTTATAATTAATTTTATTTTGAAATATTATTAATCAATAGACCTTTAATATTCATATTTATGGTTAATTATAATTTCTGATTTTAACATGTTATTTACTCTATGTTAATATAAGTATCTCCATTTTAATCCACACAAGGTTCATGATAACTCTATATTCACTATATAGAACAATATGTTACTGTAAAATAAATCTAATTTTTTAGTCCAACTCTAAATTGTCTACATTTTTCAACATTTTTCAATATATATATAAATAATAATGCATTGCCCACTCAATATTGTCTTATTTAAACTCTACATAGGATCAATTATTATAATTTATCATCAATGTAAACCCACATATTGTTGAATAAATATACATAGTCTAAAATATAAATTACAAGAACTATATATTCATTGCATTACCAACATTCTACTCTTCCATGACTCTAAATGGGTACTTATGTCAATGGTGAAAGAAATACCTATGTTCCTGGAAAAAAAATTTATGAATATTCCATATTTATGAACAATAAATATAATTAAATATTAAATATAACATATTTCATAATGTCTTATATTGATTATAAGTCCTTCATAGTAATTATAACTCTAACCATACTCACTAAAAAACAACATAAATTTGGAAATTAATACATATTAAAAGAAGATTTAAATTTCAATATCTCTTCGACTATTTCTCAAAAATATTTATAGTCATTTTAATTTTTCAATTAACACCTATATATACATATTTTAATATCTACTCAATCATTATTGGATTCAATTGTAGTGGTGAGGAGATAGATTTAAACGATTGCTTCTAGTTGAATTGCAGAACCAAAACGACTTTCGGCATAAATCACGATAGTGGTCGTGGTAGTGCATTAATAATAGGTTATTTGGCATCAACATTTCAGTCAACTAGACAATATTTTCAATGGAGAGGAGTCATATCTGAACATTTTCATAGAGTGGTGTTGCAGATCCGTCATTGTAGCCAGATATCTACATAAATTATAATGGAGAGGGGTAATATTATGAAATTTTAATCATCATGTATAGTTACATACCATTAATTGTATTATGGGTTCATTAAGAATTAATGGTTCATTATTTGTTATCTTTTACAGATGTAATATAGTGGATGGGGTTGAGATGGTTTTTGTTTTGAAATTCATTGATTCGAAGTTGTCCACTTTTCATGCATTTTTTTAACGATCAAAATGAAACTACTAATCTAGTTTATCTATTCTTGGAATATTGTGTATGTTTAGGGTTTATTTCTGATCCCTGAATTTGATAATGAAAATTCCAGGAAATATTGGAAGTGATGGTATATGTTCTCAGCCATGTGATGCACAATTAAAGTGATGCACATGCCTTTATGATGCATATATTTGATTTCTCTAGTTTCTTATGTGATGCCCTTCTCATCTTCTCGAGTCGCCTATAAGATGTCAATTTTTGTTTCTCTATTTTTCTTATATGATATGTTTTAGGCATCTTCAGTGCCTATTTACTCATCCCTCAGTGGAATGATGGATTTTTTGAGTCTGGTACAGGTTTTGGTGGTGTTATTATCAGTGAGTAATTTGAGTTTTTTTCTATAATTTCAATGTGTATTAATCCATGATAAGGCCTTCATGCCATATGATGTGTTGTAGTGATTAGTCAATATCTATTAGGAATATGCACCTGATGTAGATTCTATGTAGGCACATGTGAGGCTATAGTAGGGTTCCTTATTTAGTTGTGGTACATGATCTTGGCTCTATGATGTGCTTTATAGTTTCTATATATTCCTCAATGATGTGTGTCTTCTGTTCCTCTAGTTTCCTATATGTTGTTCTTTCAGTTTCCCTATTCGTCAGTAGGATGGGTGTTTTCATTTCACTAGTTGTCTGTAAGATACTCTTATGGCTAGTCTAGTGCCATTTTCAACTCTTACTCTCTTAGTGATGATAAGGCCTTCAGTTCCTCCGATGACATTTGACCCAGATGAAGTATTAAATTATCGTGACATAGACAAAAATGTGAATTCTTGAAATGATAAAGTAGAGAAGGGAGATCCACCTGAGTAAAGATGTCATATTTTGATGAATGATAGGGTATGAACATTTTCATTAGTACCAGGCCCATGCATTGTACAAATATCCAGCCAATCAGTCATGGAAAGTTGAAGACCAGGCATCACGATACTGAAAGTGGGGAGGGGTAGTTGCAAGTTGTTATAGTGTTGGTTTAAATCCTATAATTACATTGGGTCATTTACATTTTCTCTTTACGGTTCCCATTATCCATTAAAAGGGGGAATATCAAAATGAATAAAAATAATAGTCAATTAAGCAATTTAGTTAACATCACATGAAACATGTTTCTAGATACATCCCTTTACCCTAAAATAATTTGTTTTTATGCATTATAATATTATATCACTAATCATCAAATAAATAACAATATTAATATTTACTAAATCACATAATATTCTACATTAGTGTTTTATTAGTTTTGTAAACAATATAATTGATCATATATGATTTACCTCTTAGCTTCTTCATAGATATACATTATTTTTCTTGATGAATACTCAATTTTTATCTTTCCATATACATTTCTCTAATATATTTTATGATTATATTATTCTAATAAACCGTCAATATCTATTTTTTTGTTTCAAAATATTCGTCTAATGATCAAATAAAAACTTTTTCATTAAAAAGATATTCAAATGTTTTTCAAAAAACAATTCTATAAAATTAAAATTATATATCTCAGTGTTTTCTATATGAATATACCTCCATTTAAATCAAATGGTTATATATCTATCACATCTATTTTCATATTATTGTTTAAATGAACGGTACACTGCGACCCTTCCACACCCATCTATATATACTAAACTCATAATATAATATAATATTTTCATGGGATCTTGTTCTTCATGACAACATGACTTTATAATACATGTACTTTCTAATATGTTCTCCATAACTAATTAACAACATGAAAATTTCTTTATTTATTGAAAACATCAAATAATGAAAACATTTTCGCACAATCATATCTTCGAGTTATCAAAATTTCTTCAAACATTAACAAATGATGTACAAAATTATTTATCATATATACGAACGAATAATTTGGTTAGGCTATATTATGTATCATAATTGAAGAATTATACATGTTAGGATTTATTTAGGCTGATTTCACTGTATGTTTTAAATATCATAAACCAATATATGAATACATTCTTTTCTTGGACAAATATTTATGTTCTATTATAGAAGGAAATATATTTATATTTCTATATGTATAGTTGAAGGAAGGTATATTTATGTTACTAATGATTCTATAGAAATCATATGGTTGAATTCTTAGCAAAAATAGATGAATGTAAAATTCAAAGGACAATTTCAGATTACCTATTAAATTTATAGTCCAATTGATGGTGAACGTCCTTTGTGAACCCTTAGAGTTCAATATATATATACATATTAAATATCATTTCATCAAGGAGAGATATGAAAATGGAGATATAATGTTAGATTATATTTTCATATAATATCATATTTCTGTCATTTTTAATAATGCTTTGAAAATATAATCATTTGAAGAGTTATAGATTAAAAATTGTGTCCACAATTCCCTTCTAATATTAGATTATTATTTCTATTACAATGATTGATTTAAGAACAAACAAATGATTATAAATGACCATGTAATTCTATTTGTTACATATGTTATCAAAATTGGATGACTACAATTGAACTTTGCAGTCATTGATCTTGATGGATTAATATTATTTCCCAATTATTATGTGATTTTACATTCATTTATCATATTATAATAAAATTATCTATTTAAATTGATCATTTTATTATAGTTTTAAATAATACATACTTGAGGGTGTGCCAAATTGTTTTTACAAACACTCAAATAGAATCACACCATTGAATCTATACATCTATAGAAATGTGGAAAACCAAAGTTCTAAAGAATGATGAGGGTGGTTACAGAGGTGTAAATCACCTTTCCTGGTTTCTATAGGAATAAGGATGAATATGAGTCACTTTGGAGAAACCCTATTGTAAAGAATAATCACATACCTCGAGAATAAGGCTGTAATAGTGGATTCCATTGAGATGATTTTAGCACATAATGAAGAATATTAAAGTTTATTTTATATTCATATTTATATTTTATTATTTTATACTCTATGAATACTATTAGATTCCTAAAAATCACTTGTCATTTTAAAAAATAATTTCTCACGAAATTATCTTTAAAAAATATAAAGATCGGGTTTATACGTTGCCGACATTCCCACAACTCCGACGATATCCAAAAAAAACTACAAGGAAGATCAAATAATATTGAAGAACTCTCTATGGTAAAAACTTGCATGATGAAGGATAAATGAGAGAAATGATTATCAATAATATAATAAATGAATTATCATATTTAATAACCAATTGGTTTGATTAAAATTAAAATATTAGGATAGTTTGATTATTATGATCTCAACTAATTTATCCTTATGTTATTTTGATTAGTATCAAATTTTAATGGTAGTGTTTTTTGATATCATGCATGATAGTTAAAGATGAAGCGTATAAATGGGTGACTCCTTGTAATTATTTCATGTAAAATAACTGGGTTTAATGATTTAATAGATTGAGTAGTGAAGTGATTAGTTTTTCAGATGAATCAATGAAGTATGGGTATTGAATAATTTATAATTATATTTTATTACATTGAAATATAGATGAAACATATGTTTTTCGATACGATAAAAAGATAGTAAAAAGAATAATTGAGAGGAAATATAACCAAATAGTTCATGGTTTAGGTTTTTATACTATTGTTGATGTATTTTTTCTATTAATAAGCTATGTTTTATTTTACAATTTATAGTTGAATGAAAAATAAAATACATATATATAAGTGTTTAAATTATGTGTTTTGATATAAAATAATCAGAATGCATAATGACTTTTCATCACACTTGTGTAAAAGATGTTCAAATATGTATATTTATCCACAATGTGATGACTACATCTACAACTAATTTCCTAAATTGAGATACCTTTTGAGGATAATCTATACATCAGATATCTATAATGTTGAATATATAAGTTGTAACATCTCAAAATGAACCACCATGTTTTATTTAGATACTAAAAGACCACATCCATGACTCCATGTACATAATATTCTTATAACACGTGTCAAGGGACTGAATTTTTATGTGGGGATACTATACCATCCAAATCATGCCAGCAGATGAATAAATAAAAACATGATTATATAAATAAAATAAATAATCTGGTTAAAAATGGAAAACTGAGGATGAAATACATGTGAAAATCGGTTGAACAAAACGAGGATCCCTGGTACATGTAAAGATAGTTTAAAAATGCATCATTAGATATCCCACTGAAACTAGATTCAGCAATGACCGAGTTATCCAAATGCATATGCTCAATCACACACCATAGTGAAATTTTCCTTTCTCAAGCCTCAGGAAAGGCTATCTATAGGTGAATGAAAATTCTTGAGTAGAGTGTGATTACTTGACTCAATAAGAAATAAAAAAAGAACCAAAATAATAATTCCAAAAATATTCATGTTAATGAAATGAACATAAATAAGATAAAAATATAAAAAAAAATATCACAGAAGATTGAAGATCATACTAGGTCATCGTTGAATAACGCTACCAACTTTAACACCATGTTATGGGAAACATTCCATCCTTAGAAAAATACCAAATGGAACATCGGTAAACTAACATACACATCATTCTCTAGTGGATAGACACAATAATTTGACCCATTCATCTGATTGGGATAGTCCACATACATGTCGACCCATGAAAATCACATTCAACTTAAGTGAATAGCACAAAAAACAATCAATTCTCATAATATTATACATATCTATCACATCCCTCCAGTATGGATACCCCAAGAATTTAAAAAATATATCTAGATAAAATTGTCCAAGTATATGATGAACCATGTCTAGAACATCCATCTCAGATGATTGTCTCATTCATATTCGACATCTTATATGTCAGGCCAATATTCCAAACCCTAACACTCAACGATGGTAGGATATATTGCACATATATGATACATAAATAAAAATTCAAATAAAAATACAAATAAAATAAAAAATATTTATAATATCTATCATCAAAGTCCATATGAAGAAAAAATTACAGGTCAAAGGATATATACACAGGCACCTCATGTGACCAGGAATCAAAAAAAGGTCTTACATGTTGCACATACATGCCAAAAGTCCATTTCAATATCCCGTATATGACATGAAAGATGTTAATGACTTATTATAACTAGACTTTAATTAAAAAATCAATATCTCATATAGGACATTCCCAAAGGATATAGTACTTATAAATAATGTGAAATGATGACTGATGAAGAGGGTGTATGTCCAAGATTAACTACCCCACTGAAACGTTACTACCATGAGAAAAACATTTAGGATTTAATTAGTAATGTCCTGACCCTAGTTACCCAAAATCGGAGCATTATTACATAACATTGGCATTATCAGACAATATGATATCTCAAAAGACCGATTAGTATAGTAGCCTTGGAAATACTAGATTCATTCATAAGTTTCACATTTAATTATAAAATGGGAACTACCAGAAATAGTCTCCAAACACCACACTCATATCCCATAGACTTTCCCTACTGGTGATTGATAATATACTTCTTCACATCTTGGGAAAAATAAAACATAGAAATGGGTGTGCTCAGATTTTTAGTAAGGATAATAATATAGATGAAGCATTCATAAATAAGTTTAATCGTTTCAAGGAAATGTATAAGACTAAATCATAAGCCTTTTAAACATAAAATTCAGTATAATATGGATAATAAAAATCAAATAATTCAATTTATATATTTAAATGTATATTCTACTATTCGAATAATCACATGCAACATCAATATCCACTTTCATAATGATTGAATGGATAATGCTAGGTTTTCATAACCACATAGTCAACAACATGTGCCAAAACTATATATAATATTTTGTCAAGGCCTTGTTACAAGAAAGTAGTTTATCTCATGGGACCTACAGATGCATCAAGGATCTATTGCAGGCTCCACCCGTTACTTACTAAGTCAAAGGGATTACTCATATGATATGGTTTAGATATAACATAATCCTTCGTATTGAACCTAGAATACAAAATTTCAATACATTATCCATAAACCACGAATGATGTAAATATAACACACCCATAGTAAAACATACCAAAAAACCATAAATATAATATGGATGTTTTGTATCATAATAAATCAAATTCAATTATATTTAAATCCATCAAAGGATGTTGAAATAGATGAAAACAAAACATTTTCTAGTGAAATATTTATTTTTATTTGAAATCATTTAAAAGTCATATAATTATAAAACAAATCATTTATTTTTGAAAAATTTATACCATTATGTTAAGGGAAGTTTCAACGATGTTATAATGGCATAAAATAGCCGCACCCACCATATAAGTTAAAAATAATACATTCTTACCTTAATTTTGTCGAAATGGTCATAAAATACCTTGATTGGAAAACGACAGAAAGATTCCTTTTAAAACATTTATGGTCGAATAAAGATGTAAAAGAAGTTTACCAATAGTCTAGTAAATATTAAAATGGTTTTATATACAGTTTTATGAATACACATATGTGGATTATAATGAGGTCCTTCTAATTCCTTACGTACAGAAAATCTCAGATATTGAAGAGATTGTGAAATTAACCCTTTACGCTATAGTTTTCCTTGGTCATGGATAGGTTAAACTCCTGTATAATTGTTAAATAATTGTTATTAAATTATACATTTACCAAATAAATTAATATAATATCATATTTGATCTTCTAATATTGCATTGTTAGTGATATTTTTATAGTATCATTGTTTAGGGTGTTAACTGATTTGTTTTCCTTTATATGCTTTGTTATGTAAATAATGTTTGTTATGGATATGATGCATCTTATTCATATTAATACTGATATAAATCCATTAAACATTATTTTAAGTCATCAAATGATAATTAATCTTGAATGGATATGATGATGAATGAATCTCATCGCTTTTGTGGAGACGGTAATCCGTACGTACACACGAGCGACAATATCATTATTTTGATATTAAATTAGTATATTATTGGATGGAGTATCATATATAAATAATCATTATTGTGTTATATTTATTATTTACATCAAGTATACATAATTATTATACCCATCCAAATAGTGAAGTGTTGAATGGAAAACTACAGAATGATACGGAGACAGTAAGCCATACGTACGCATGTATGGTGACTTTGTCATTAATAGAATGGATAGAATAACCAATTTGGTTTATCATTTTTAAAGTAACATATAAGTATATATAATATACTAGAGTTATTATTTTAGAATGGGAACCACAAAGAAAGAGGAAGTGGATGAAAATAATAACTTGATAGAGGTGATGGAATATTTACCGCTTCTTTTGGTTATTTCCTTTGATTTGATCAAAAGGGCTCATTATGTTGGATTAATTTCTAAAGTAAGTCCTATAAGACAAATGTATAATAGTTTGTAGTATATTTGGTCAAGGGTTGGTCTAGACAAATGGCATTAGAGGTGTAAGTTTGAGGGAAGGGGATGTGTCCTTTTATAAGAGGGGTGAGGGGCACCTTAGGAAAGTATTTAAAAAATATTTTATAATAAATTCTGATTCAGTTTATAATGGCTCCAAAATGATTTATTAAAAAAATATGGTGGGTATGGGTCGAAATACTCTCAACCAATGGGTATTATACAGGTTTACGACACCATATTTAACATATCATTTATATTTAACTCTTAGTTAAATATTTTGACATTTACCATGTCTATTTGTATTTTTATATTATATGGTTTATAAACATACTATAAACATCCAATAGATAGTAATATGTTTAATTAATGACATATATATTATTATTTAAGATCTTTGGCTGAACCATAGATTTTTAGGAATATAATATCAGTTAATAATATAATATTTGTTTTAAAAACTCTTTTATGTTATTTTAGACAGTATTTGGTATTTTGTCCTTGTTGTAATCATAACAGTATTATTAATTTGAAAAATATTATTTTCATAAACCCTAAAAAATCATGATAACCTATAAAATTAGTGGAATTCATTAAATGTCTCAAATTTAATTTAAATGGATATTTATAATATCAATTATTTTAATCATTATTTAATAAGTAAATTACCACATCATCATTGTGTCATATATAAATTTAATTATATAATGTATAAAAATTATAAATATAATTCAATAATGTAGGAAATAGTTTTATATTTCTAATTAATATTTATCGTTGAATTTATCTTATGTATAAATCTATATTAAATATGTTTTTTTAATCTTATAATTTAATACGATAAAATCTTCATTAAATAAAATATTGATAATTTTACTAATCAAATCGAAGTGGACCTAAAGGATCATATATTATTCCTAATGTTTTTTGGTAAAAATACTTGTATCGATTAGAATTTAGGCATGTGTTATGATAATAGTAATATCAATTTTACCTTTAATTACCCTATTAACTTTTAACTGTGGTAAATAAAAGTCAAAAGTTACAATTAACCAAAATCTATTTTCATCTCATTGAACAACATTTTATATACTGATATCAACATTGTCTCTCATATTTTTGAAATTCAACTCACATAAGTCGAAAGTTATGTTTTATTCAAATGTGCAAAATCATCTACGAGGTGGGTAAAAGACGGTAAAAAGTTCAATAAAATTTTATATATCTAATTTTATTATAAAAATTACATCAATGAATTAAATTGTACTAATATTGTTTTTATGTAAAAATTATGACTTAATATAAATTTAAATAATGTAAATAATTTTTCAAATAAATAATCGGTTTTAACAAATAATGTAGTGTTTTTCAATATTAATAAAAAATTGAATGTCTTCAGAAAAATATGAAAACATCACCCTAAGCTAACATTGATATTCTGAATCCAAAAATGATGTCCATTATGAATGTTGAAAGTTATAAAATTTGTAAAAAAGGGTATTACTAATCATAATGGCTAGTTTGATTGGTCGCGATTTGTTAGAATCTCGATGTTGCGTACGATTAAATCTATTGAATTACTCAAATGGAAACATATCGTGGAATCATGGGGCGTTACATTATCACCGTATTCAAATAATTTCATCCAACAAATTTCTAGAATAATAACTCATAAAAAGATTCGGATTGTTCTTCATCATATGTTCCTCGAGTTCCCACGTTTCCTCTTCCATCTTATGGTTTCTCCAGAGGAAATTTATGAGATGAGTTGTCCGGTTTTCACAACACTTGTTCTCTAGTATAAATAATATTTACATTCTCTTCTCAATAAGTGTTGGAACCATGTTTGTTCTATGTAGGAATTGGAGTTTTGATTGTTTTTGTTGTCAATCCTCAGTGGAAGTTCCGAATGTGTGCCAGCAAAGCAATCATAAAGTTCAAGCAGACAACATTATTGAAGGTGGTGCGCACATAAAGGAAGTGGTGCACGAAATAAAAGAGGCTTTCGCGAAATACTTATGTTGGGAGCGGAAAACTGCGGGATGTGCGAAATAGTTTTTCATGCAAATAGTGTTTCGAAATCAGTTTGGTGAAAAATGGAAAAGGCATGAGCTGCGTGGAAAATAAGGGCTGTCCGAAAAATTCATGAGCTGGATGTGAAAAACAGCGTGGTGCGTGAAATAGCAGAGCAAAGTTTTTCGCGCAAATAGTTTTTTGGATTTACACCGTCGAAAAATGGCAAATGCATGGGTTGCGTGAAATATTTGGAGAGGTGCGCAGAAAATGATACCTGTGTGAAATATTACGCGCCAGATGAGAGGATTTCCATGCCGAAGGGGTTTTTGGGCACGGGGGTATCACAAGACTATAAATATGAGGTGACCCGAGGGAAGCAGTGAGCTATCCTTGAACCTTTGTAAAGGCAGTGAGCCTGGGACAAAGAGAGTATGCCCGAACAATTGTAATCTACACCTAGTAAAGCATAGTGAATTTAGGTACGACCAACAACTTGTCGGCGTATACTCCTTGGACGTATCACTTAGTGGTGAACCAAGTAAAAAATAGTTGTGTCGTCTCTCTGCACGTGAATGTTTCATTACTGATACTTTCTATCATATAGAATCAATGAGTTCATACCAACGTGGGGACAAGATCCGAAACATTAATAAGAAAAAGATGACACCCTAATTCACCCCTCCCCTCTCAGGATGTCCCGGGGTCATACAAGTTGTATCAGAGGGAGGTTGTTGGCGTTGAATATGTCCTTTGTCGCCATGGAGAATGTAGTCAATGCTAGGGGAGTCCCTCTCTTTGATGGAAGTAATTTTCAGATCTGGAAGAACAGGATGAGATCACATCTAAGATCTCTTGGGAAAGAAGTTTTGATTTCTACTATTCAGGGAATACAAGTCACTGATCCAACAGGCCTGGCTATGACTGACACAGACAGGAAAATTCTTGATGCATATGCTAAAGCACAAAATGCACTCACCACAGCTCTTTCTGATCAAATATATCTAAAGTTGATGAGTTGAACTTCAGCAAAGTTTATGTGGGATAAACTTGAAAACATTTATGAAGGAGAGAGCAAGGTAAAGGAAGAAAAAATTCAGGTTTTACACAACAGGTTTAACGATCTAAAGATGCATCCTAACGAGAATGCAGATTCATTTTTTAATCGAATTACCGAAGTTGTGGGAGCAATTCGAGGTCTTGGAGAAGAGATCAAAGACATCGATATTGTAAATAAATTCTTGAGAAGACTTCCTACCATGTAAAATGAAAAGGTGTCATCCCTTGAAGAAAGAGATCTATCTAAACTATCTCTGGATGATTTGCTAAGCAGTTTAGTGGCATATGAGATGAGAGTCAAACCCGAAGATGCCACGAATCGCATGAGTAAGGAAATGGCATTCAATTCCATAGATAAACTGAAAATTTCAGAAGACAGTGGTGGTGAAGATGATGAAGAAAAGTAAATTCTTTCTCTCATCACCAAGAAGTTGAAAAAGGGAAAAAGAAAATTTATAGGTAAGTTACCTCTTGATGTGTTCGGTGTGGAAGAGTTGGGAACATTGCCTCTCAGTGCCAAAGAATGTTAGATGATGATGAAAGCGAAGCTGAAGACATTGAGAAGCCTTGGAAAAGTTTTTTAAAAAGGGGTGATTTCAAATCTGGAAATAAAATGCAGAGAAAGTGTTTTGTCTGTGAAGAATAAGATGATGATATTAAATTTTTTGAGGAATAAGAACCAGAATTTAAAAATGGAAACCATGAATCCAAGATGGCTACCACTGAAATATCAGAATCCTCAATTAATAAAGGCATAGATAATCAGACTGCTGCTATTGGTAATCCAAAGATTCAAATTAAGGATGCTTTGTCCAATCTTGAGAGTAAATGTAAGAGATGAAATAAGTGGAAGGAAATGGTGGATGAATCATCAGAATATGTTGATGAACTTGAAGCTGAAATTGAACGTCTGGAAGAATTTGTGAAAGTTCAGTCTAAAATTCTTGAAATCAATGATGATGTAGTGGATTTAATGCTGAGAATTGAAGAGCAGGGAAAGGTCATCAATAACCTGACGTCAAGACTGAAAGAAAAGTCTAAGACTACTGAGGGTCTTGTAGAGGAAGTTGTTACTCTTAGGAGTAAACTTGAGACTGAATCACATTCAAAAGAATCAAGGAAGAAGATACCGTTTAGAAAATTCTCATATGAAGAATTACTAGCAAGAGCCAAGTGTGGTTCAGATGTGGTTGAAAAAATCATGAGTGTTCAATGACCCGCTTTCATGGGAAGGAGTGGAATTGGCTGTGAAGCTGAGACATCAACAGCTAGAAATAAAGAGAGCCAAAAGAAAGGCAAAACAAAGGTTGAACATGTCGAAACATTGCCTGAAGTGCTGAAAAAGAAACCCTCAATCCAAACTAGAAGGAGAACTGACAATTATCCTCTAATATTCAGAAATGATATGCAGTTCAACTATTTTCCCAAGGATGAAGGAATGATGAGAAATTCATGTGAGAAGACATTTCCCCTCATGAAGTGTCATTTCTGTGGCTATCTGGGCCATACCATGGCATATTGCGAAGAGGAAAGGAGCTACTTGAATGGAGAATATCTGGGAAGTCAACAAAGGAAATCTATTTCATATCCTCCATCTTATAGAAGAAATAGCTTCTATGGTTACAGTTTTAATTTTTTTAACTTTTTTAATAAAGCTATGTTTGGCAGGAAGTAGTATGACATGAGAAATTCATACAACACTCAAAGATGAGCCAGTTTTCATCTTACTGATGATGTTGTTCTCAAAAACAGTTTTTCCCCTCTAGAAGAAGATTATGGGTATGAAGTATCAGATTGTGTGGAAGAAAGTATTAAAAGTCCATCAGTATCCTATGATCAATCCAATGTCTCATGGAAAGAGAGGAAGAAGATTGAGAAATCCAGTCTTGCAGAAGTAGCCCTTAAAGCTACAAAGAGCAGCAGCACCTGGATCCTTGAAAGTTGATGCTCTTCCCATATGACTGGAAAGGCTGACCTTTTGAAGAACATTGAAAAGAAGGTTGATGGAACAATACAGTTTGGTAATGATGGTGCTTTGATGATTAAAGTCAGTGGGAATACTACTCTCACCAATGGGGAGCTGAAGAAGACTGAAGTTCTTTATGTGGACGGTCTACGCCACAATCTCCACAGTGTAAGTCAACTCTGTGACTCAGGGCTCATAGTAACCTTCAATCAGAAAGGCTGAACTATAAAAGGAAAAATAGGAAATTCTCTTATGAAAGGCTGTAGAACAGATGGAAACTTACATCAGGTTGACAACAAAGTGAACTCTTGCTAATTTTTTTGTTGAAGAAGAAAACAATTTGTGGCATCGAAGGCTGGGGCACATTAACCAACAAGACATGGAAATGATATCTAAGCTGAAGATTGTCATGGATATTCCCATTCTAAAACGTGAATGGGAAATGTCTTGTGATGCTTGTATTCGCGGGAAGATGGTCTGTAATTCATATCATCCAAAGAAGAAAAGGGCATCACATCTTCATTATCTCATTCATAATGATGTATGAGGCCCAATAAATGTTGCTGGAACCCATGGAGAAAGGTACTTCGTCCTTTTCATTGATGATTATAGCAGAATGGCTTGTGTAATGGTGATTCACAGGAAGCGACAAGTACTTGATTGCATGAAAACTTATCGTCGGATTACCGAGAATGATACTGGACGGTCAATAAAAGTCCTGCGATCTGACAATGGAGGAGAATAGACGTCCAAGGATTTTGAAAATTATCTAGAAAAACATGGAATACAGCATGAGGTAGCTGTTGTGCGAACTCCAAAACAAAATGGAGTTGTTGAGTGTCGGAATTGATAGGTCAACAATATGGCCAGGACTATGTTGATTGAGAGTGGTATCTCACGCCATTACTGGAAGGAGGCTGTTGAAGCCGTAGTTCACATTCAAAATCGAACAGGGCTCTATATGAGGTAAACGAAGACTCCATATGAATTGTGGCATGGAAGGAAGCCTTCTTTGAAATACTTTCGTGTTTTCGGAAGCAAATGTTTCATTTGGAATAAAGAAGGATACCAAGGAAAGTTTGGTGACAATGCTGATGAAGGAATTTTTCTTGGGTGTCCAATGAAAAGAAAATCTTACAAGTGTTTAAATAATCGCTCGGGGAGGATTGTGGAAAGCAACGATGTTAAAATAATTGAAGGAAAAACTCCAAATGCTTCAAATAGTACCTATACTGATGAGATAGTATATGAGAATGAATGTGAACATGGAATGAATACAAATACAGAAATAGAGGAAGATGTACAAAACACTCATGGGTCACATCATGATGTTGACTCAGATGAAGAATCTGAAGAGGGAATCTTGGATGGTGAGAATGCGGATGAACCTCATAGGAGAAATCGAAGAACATAGATTGATTCATCTAACATTGTTGGAGACAGGAATGCACCCACACAGACAAGGAGGATGAGGAATAACACACATTTTTCATTTCTGTCAGTTGTAGATCCATCCTCATTTGAAGAAGCGGCAAAGAATGAATCTTGGGTGAAAGCCATGAATGAAGAGTTAAATTAGATTGACAAGAATCATACATGGGATCTTGTCCAGAGACCCAAAGGTCACAATGTGATTTGAAAAAAAATGGATATTCAAGAACAAGTTTGATGAGCATGGAAGTGTTATCAGAAACAAGGATCGACTGGTATGTAAAGGGTATTCTCAGATTGAAGGTGTTGATGTTGAAGAAACCTTTTCTCCAGTGGCTAGACTAGAGTCAATCAGGTTGTTCCTTTCCATGGCTCTCCAGAGAGGATATAAAGTATATCAAATGGATGTCACGACAGATTTTTTAAATGGTGTACTCAAAGAAGAAGTCTACATTGAACAACCAGTGGGTTTTCTTAGTGGTGCTGATGAATCAAAGGTCTGCAAGATAAAGAAAGCATTTTATGGCTTGAAACAGGCACCACGGGCATGGTACTCCAGACAAGATTCTTATCTCAAGAAGCTGGAATTCAAAATTGGTGGAGTAGATCACAATCTCTATGTAAAGAATTCTCTGAGAGATCATTTCGTGGTTCTCATTTACATCGATGATATTATATTTGGAGGCAGTAGGCAGAAATCAGTGGATGAATTTTCCAATCATATGAAATCAGAATTTGAAATGTCAATGATTGGGGAGCTTACATATTTCTTGGGACTACAGGTGACACAAAGGAAAGAATATACTTTTATCTATCAGGAAAAGTATTCAAGAGAGCTACTGAAGAAGATTAATATGCAAGACTCCAAACCAATGTCAACTTCAATTGCAGTTGGAACCAAACATGGAAAACCTGAGAATGATAAATCTGTAGATCCCACCATGTACAGGAGGATCATTGGGAACATACTGTACCTGACAGCGACACGGCCAAATATTGTCTTTTCCACATGTCTTGCTACCCGCTTTCAGAGTAATCCAAAAGAGGAACATTTAGCAGTAGTAAAAAGAATCATGAGGTATATTCAAGGTACTCACAAATTATGACATACACTTTGCTGCAGGATGGGACTGTGAATTATCTTTATTTTCATATGCTGACTGTGCTGGCGATGTTGTGGACAGAAATTCCACCAGTGGTGGAGCATTATTTATTGGTAATAACTGTGTCGGTTGGTTGAGCAAGAAACAAGCAAGTACTTCTCTTAGTACTACTGAAGCTGAGTATATATCCGCCACAAAGGCATGCACTCAACTGCTATGGATGAAGAAACAATTAACAGATATTGGTGATGAGGTAAAGTAACCGATGGTAATTTACTGTGATAATAAGAGTGCAATTGATCTTACGAAGAATCCTGTTCAGCATTCTCGTACATAACATATTGAAATCAGGTATCACTTTATTAAAGAAAATGTTGAGCAAGGGATGAATAGAATGGATCACATGGGAACTAATGAGAAAGTAGCTGATATCCTGACGAAACCACTGTAAGAAGATGTGTTTGAAAGTCATTCGTTGAACCTCGGTGTTCAACCACCTTTTACTGCATAAGGAGGTTCCTAAATTCCCCTATCCCCATTTATGGTAATTCTTTCTATCTGTTTATGGCTATGATGCAGGTTTGTGGGGGAGATACTATCCAGGGGGAGTATGGTTTGAGCTGAACATTGATTAATTTATCGGCCGTTGGGTTTATTGTAAATGGGGGAGAATGAAAAGGAATGAATTCAGGAATTCATGATTGTCTGTGGACATGTAATGCTTCAATGACACGATAAGGATTCAGTGTAAGAAAATTTCATGAGCGTCTTTGAGCAATCCAAAACATAGGAACCCAATTCAAGCTTCCTCTCTTGTTTTCTACACCGATCATTGCTCACGTAGACTTAGTGTGTTGGCTGAGTTGCTATTTTTTTTGGTATGCATGTGGATGGTGATATATTGAATTTATTTGGTGATTGCCAACAAACCCAAAGGGGGAGATTGTTGGAACCATGGATGTTCTATACAGGAATTGGAGTTTGGTTTGTGTTTGTTGTCAATCATCAGGGGAAATTCCGAATGTGTTCCAGCAAAGCAATCATACAGTTCAATCAGACAACAGAATTGAAGGTGGCGCTGTTTCCTAGTGTTTGCCAAATTTTTGGGCCTCAAACTCGGAAAATGAAGACATGGTTTGTCTGCAAAAGGAGGTTCGCACAAAAAGGAATTGGTGCACGAAATATAATAGGATTGCACAAAATTCTTATGTAGGGAACGTAAAACTGCGGGATGCACGAAATAGTTTTTTGCGCAAATAGTGTTTCGAAATCAGTTTAGTGAAAAATGGAAAAGGCATGAGCTGCGTGGAAAATAAGGGTTGTGCGTGAAATTCTTGAGCTGGGCGCGAAAAACAGCGTGGTGCGCGAAATAGAAGAGCAATGTTTTTCGTGCAAATAGTGTTTTGAATTCACACCATCGAAAAATGGCAAAGGACTGGGTTGCACAAAATATCTAGAGTGGTGCGCCGAAAATGATACCTACACGAAATATTACGCGCCAGATGAGAGGTTTTCCACGCCGAAGGGGTTTTTGAGCGCAGGGGTCTTAGATGCCTATAAATATGAGGTGACCCCTTTCATTTCTAGGAGTTGAAGACATAGATAAGAACTGAGGTCTGATGCGCAAAAAAGGATCACGTAAAGGGGCTTGCGCGGAATATTCGGAGTTGCGCGAAAAAGGGGGGTTTTGTGCGAAATATTTTTCCGCGAAAAAAATGTAAATTTTGCGCACAATAGAAGGCTTTGCGCGCAAAGGGGGTGGTGTTGCATGCAATTGTAAGTGAAGTAGTTCTGCACGTTCTAGTCATCCGATTCAGTGGCCCTATGTGTTCTAGTGCATCTATTCCAGACTTCGATGCAAGAAGAGTCTCATTCTGAGTAGAGGCAAAGACATCAATGCATTTCTATTGAAGAGACCTTCACGTCTATAAACTGAGTGAGACTTCACCGACGGCAGTAAGCCGGGGGAGTCAACGGGAGTGACCCGAGGGAAGCAGTGAGCTATCCTTGAACCTTTGTAAAGGCAGTGAGCTTGGGACAAAGAGAATGTACATGAACAATTGTAATCTACAGCTAGTGAAGCATAGTGAATTTAGGTATGACTGACAACTTGTCGGCGTATGCTCCTTGGACGTAGCCCTTAGTTGTGAACCAAGTAAAAAATAGTTGTGTCGTCTCTCTGCATGTGAATGTTTCATTACTGATCTTTTCGATCATATAGATTCAACGAGTTCCTACCAACGTGGAAACATGATCTGAAACATTAATAAGAAAATGTTGACACCCTGATTCACCCCCCCCCCCCTCTCAGGGTGTCCCGGGGTCCTACAATAAGACCAAATGAGTTCTAGTTATAATTCCTCATAGATTAGTACATGTGTTGGCACAGTCAGGTATTTTCTTAATAGTGATACGTGGACCACATCTTGAACTTTCAAGAGATTTGGCCATATTTCCAAATAATGAGCTACATCCTAAATTCGTTCTAAAATTTCAAAAGGTCTGACGTACCTGTGACTCAATGTACCCTTCTAACAAAATTGTATAATTCCCTTACATCTAGTTATCTTCAAGAATACATGATCTCCTACCTTAAATTCCAATTACTTACATGAGTTATCAACATAGCTATTCTGGCTATATTGAACAGTTTTGATGTGTGTTTAGATTACCATTACATTTTCCATCGTTTCCTCAACATGTTATGGGCCTATGAGTTTTCTTTCACCAAAATCATCCCAACTGGTTGGTGTGACAAATCTTGTTCTTTATAACGCTTCATATGGTGAAATATGAATACTTTAATGGAATCTATTGTAATAGAGAAATTCTACCAGAGGTAAATATTCATCCAATGTACCTTGAAAGTCACGTGAGAATGATCTCATCATGTATTCTAATGTTGGAATGTTCTGTTCTGATTGTCCACCAGATTGAGGGTGGCAGGCAGTGCTCAAACGAAGATCAGTATCTAGGGCTTTCTAAAGACCTTTCCAGAATCATGCTGTAAAATGGGGAACATGATCAGAAACAATCGATATGGGTACTCCATGAAGTATTAAAACATCATTAATGTATATTATTGCTTGATGTTCAAGTGGTAATTCTTCTATTATAAAAATAAAATTTTTTGCCTTGGTAAGACGATCAACAGTGTCCCATATTCTGTCATTTCTTCTCAGAGTCTTTGGTATCCCCATGAAAAATTCCATCGTAATATTATCTGATTTCCACTTAGGTATGGGAAGAGATTTGATGACTCCTCTAGGATGTTGACTTCCATATTTAACTTGTTGAAAATCCTTACATCTTGAAAAAAGTTATCAGTCTCCCTCTTCATGTTGTCCCACCAAAAAATTTCTTTCAAAACTCTATACATCATAGAGCAACTAGGGTGTATAGAGAAATTTGAAATGTGAGCATCATCTAACAATTCTGTTTTCAGATTAGGTATATCTGGATAAAAAAGACTCTTCCCAAATTTCAAAATACCAATTTCATATAAGAAGTGACTCAATATCCCGTCATTCACATCATTAAAATTCTTTTGAAATTCATCTTCATCAGTCTATGAACATTTTATCCTTTCTAGTAATGATGGACTGGAAATAATTTTAAAAGTTATTTATTTTTCACCTTCCATTGTTATTCCCATATCCCTCATTACTAGATCCCTGAAAATAGGATCCCTTCAACTCTCATCTCATTTAAAACTACATGATCCTTTCTACACAAAGAATTTACCACCTTATTTTTCTTCCCTAGGTGGTAGTGTATTATGAAATCATAATCGTTGAGTTGTTCGAGCCACCTATTTTGCCTCATGTTGAGTTATTTTTTGAGAAAATATACTTCAAAATCATATGATAGACATATATCTCACATTTTTTTCCATAGAGATTGTTTTTCCATATCTTCAAAGCAACAATTATAGATGTTAACTCATGATCGTGTGTAGGATAGTTGTTCTCTTTAATTTTTAGCTGTCATGATGCATTGGAAATAACTCAATCATTCTGTATAAGGACACATCCAAGTCCTTTCTTTGATGCACCACTATAAATAAAAAACCCATCATTACCCGATGGTAGAGTCAAGATAGGAGAATTGGATAATCTTTTCTTCACTTCATCAAAACATTCTTCTCACTATTTTGTCCAAACAAATATAACCCATTTACATGTGATCATGGTTAATTGGTTCTCCAATCGGGCGAAATGCTGGACGAAACGTCAATAATACCGGTTACACCAATAAAACTGCATACCATAGTGATACTCGTCAGTGATGGCTATTCATGGATTGCCTTTGTCTTAGAAGCATCATCGTAGATTCCATCCATAGGTAAAATATGGCCATGAAAAGAAATATATAGATGCCATAATTCACACTTGCTAAACTTCCCATATAATTCATTTCATCTGAGGGTTTTTAGAATGGTGTGAATGTGATTATCATGATCTTCATATCTTTTGATGAATACTATGATATCATCACAAATACCACTACAATGTAATCAAGATAATATTTGACAGCATTGTTCATTAGATCTATGAAAACAAAGGATGCATTATTCAACCCAAAAGGCATTACTATAATCTCGTAATGCTCGTACCTAGTTCGAAATTTTATTTTAGGAATTTATTCCTTCTTCACACACAATTGATGAAATCCAGATCAAATTAAAATATTTGAAAAATATTGAGCTCCATGATGTTGGTATAATAAATCATCAATGCGAGGTAGGGGATACTTTTTCGTTATTGTTATAGCATATATCTTTCTGTAGTCAATGCAGAAGCTCATAGACCTGCCATTCTTCATAATAAAAAGGACAGGGGCTCCCCTTAGAGAAATACTAGGGTGAATAAATCCCTTATTACTCAATTCATATAGTTGTTTCTTCAGTTCCACTAATTACACAATGGCCACTATATAAGGGGTCTTCAATGTGGGCCTTGAACATGGAATTAAATCAAATGAAAACTCAATTTCTAATTCTAGAGGATGTCCAGGTAAAACATCTAGAAACACATCCACCTAATCTTTCATAGTATGTACGTCCACTTTTCAAAAATTATATTCCATGAACATTATTATTTCATTCTAATCCTCCCCAATAATTTAATTTATTAGACCTAATGGGCATGGATCTAGATAAAAATCAGGTGGTGACATTTCTTCTCCAAATGAAAATGTACTCCTTATCATTATCGAAAATTGCAACCTCCTTCTTCATATAATAATTTTTTGCATCCTGGACTGAAATCCTACACATAACAAGGATTATATCAAACTAGTACTCACCGGTGCATTTTCACGACCCTATTTCTCAAAGATTATTTTCAATAAAACAATCATATTTTGAAAATTTATTATTAAATATTAATATTAAACATATTAAAAAGAAAATTAAATGGTACATAACAATGCAATATAGGTTGAGAAATTTTTTTGGGAAATAATAAATAGATAAAAAAATAATTCATTAAATTATTTAGGAATAAAAGTAAACATTGAACATTCAAGGAGAAATTAAATATATTAACGAAAAAATGATTCAAATAAATAATTCAAATTATAGAAATTAATAAATCAAAGGTTTTAATATTGATACAATGAGTATTAAAATGATTTGTTGAATACCTCAAATGTAGAAGATGAATAATTTCATAAGAATAATATCATGACAGAATCAATTTCATGGTAGATCACTCCAAAAAATGGTTAAACATAACAATTGAAAAAGGAATGTTTGAGTCTCCCTGACATTTTGTGTATTATGTTTCATGTTTTTTTGAATACATATAATTCCTCCCCCTAAACATTTGAAATAAACAATGTATTTTATTTTTAAAACATAAAAATGGATTTTCATCTTGATGTACTATTTTTTTCATTTTGCCACTATTTTCTAACTCACCCAACTTCTTTGAAAACACATGAAATCAGTGTAAATACATCGATGTGAATGTAAGTGAAAAGAATGAAACATATAGTTATGTGGAATCATTTTATTCAATAATAATTTATATGTGTTACCCATTACATAAAAACAAATAATAAATAGAATTTATTTTATAGAAGACATTATTATAAATAAGTTTAAGACAATACCGAAATCATTATGAACTAATATATTTGTCAAGAAAAATACATAAAAATATTATTAATTAATTGTCACATTGTTAAAACATAGAGATTTCTAATTATAAAAATACCTCATGTTATAGACACATTAAAGACATATATTTTAGATTACATAATTGATAATTAGAAAAATATTATAGATTTTATTATGTATTATTTGTGCGAATTTTGTCACATATATTTTCAGATTTGAGAAACTTTATAAAAAAATATTACACATAAAAATTTATATAATGCATAGACAGTGATTTTATATTCCATAATATTAATTTCAATACAAATTATATAATTTCAACCATATTCACGATATTGAATAATGTTAAAACATATATTTTATATTATTGTAACTTCCACTACTAGGTGGTGCGCTATTAAAATCTATTTTTTGTTTTCCCTTGTTTGGGTGTTAAGATCAATGTCCACATGTAAAAGGAAGAAAATATAAAAATATTGATGTTAAATCCCAACCACCCAAAATTTAAAACATAAATAATCAGATTCCACTGCCATCTTTGATAAATTACACATTTATATATTTCTTGTTTTAATAATACTCTAGGAATTTAGGACACACCTATTTTGGACTTGAATGATGAGAGTTAAAACAAAATGTTTGATAGAGATTTATGATACACGTACCGATGGAATTTTTACTGTTGATCATGCGTGTTGTTGGAAATGTCTTATAGATCCTCTTAAGATACTGACCTTCCATTCAGCATGAAAAATAAATAAAAAGAACAAGTGATTAGATTCACAACCCACAAGCCATGTAACAAATGAAAAAAATAACATAATGAAAAAAATGAATCATATTTCACCAAATGATCGATTGGGATTAGAAAAAATCTTCGATGTTGCTGTCCATGTCACATTTAAATAATGATGTTACCATGTCCACAATAATTATATACCTTGAATTTTATTTCAACATCATTTTCTCTACTAAATTAACATCACTATAATTTTTATACCTAGAGGAATCACAGGTAGAGAAGCACACAAAAAACATTTTAATTTTATTTTTTGGAATAAAATACATAAATTGAAATAAATAGGTTCGGGAAGAAAAGAAAAATGACTTTTAATTTCATTGACGAAAGCCCTCGGTAACTTTTTTTATTCCTAGATCACATAAACAATGTACCATTAATAACAGGCATCCAACGATGACTACTATTCTTGATTCCATAATCCCAAGGCTATATCAGCTACAACGCAGCAAAAATACAACATCCTCTTAATAGATTTAAAATAAGTGATTAGTATAACAGTAGGTAGTTTTAGTAAGTTTTATAGCTAATCAAAATGTATCAGTTAGTTTTATATATCCTTAGGAGAGGACACATTAGATCAAAATTTTAAATTTTAAAAACGAATACAATACTTGATTACTGAGTCATTGATGTCGGGAACATTTATCAAGGTCGAGGTTCTGACTACATTGAATGGAGAGAAGGGACTATATTATTATTGTATTTGTTCTCATTAGGTCACTAAAACCTAGAAGAATCATTGACCTGTATTTTTTGGATTATATTAGGTTTCGGTACACTTCAATACATTGTACTGGGGGCCACTACATGCGACAACCCACTCCAGACCATCTAAACACCATGCCCCATTCTCCATTCTTCATGGAATCCTTATCCGGAAGAAAACTATTAAAATAAAAGGCAAAAAAAACATCCTCAATTAGATATTCATAAAAATATTATATGGATGCAGTTATTATAAATGTAAAGTGATGTAAGAGTGTATAAATTATTTTTCAAAACTGTAACAACCATAGTAGTGGAGTGAACTATAAAAAGAGATATTTACAAGAAAAGTCTCACAAATGTCCATAACAAAGAGCACTAAATCACATCTAGGATAATAGTAACCTGATGCATACACATTAAATTTCATTTAGAGAGATATGTATATTAAATTGTAATTGAATCTCCTGATCATTTATGGGGAATTTGGAAAACATCAAAAACATTGAGAACAAGTTAGAAAATAAAACCTAGATATTGGTTTTTGCTTCCACCAATAGATTGATTCGATCTTCAACATGTGAGTGGGGTGTTTTCCAGCTATTTTCTCACCCAGAATACAAAAAAAAAGTTATTAAATTGTAAAATAACTATGGGAAATAATAGAGAAGAAATGGGACATGATTTTTTGGGATTACAACCCCAAATAGGTATTGTAGTTATCCTGTCCATGGCTAGAATGTTCCAGCAGGTCAACCCCAGTGCCTTAGTGGGTGTGTTCTTATGATTAGGAACCACCACATATTGTTTCTATTGAGTTTTTATTGTATTATCTCATGAACATAAATTTGAGTGAAGCTGATACGATCCTCATTAAGACCTCTAACCATACATTTTGTATTATTGTACAAAGGATTAAATGAACATGCCACATGTTACCTTCGAGCAACATTCATGCAGCAGGAAATTGTATTATGCATAACGAAACAACAAGAATGATTATATAATATACAAGAAGAATGAAATCCTATTTCATGATAATGAAATATAAACTTCAATATAAATAGAAATATGATGTTATATTGAAACATCTATAAAAACATGAATGTTAACTGAAATTTCAGTGAAACATGAAAATATTGATCCATGATGCATCTTCAATAAAATTATATAATGATTTGAAAAAAGAACTTCATTAATGATCAAATATTTCAATTAGAAACTACTTATATTGAATGCGCAAAACATCATGACTCATTACTGCTCAAGAATATTCGTATTTATAGACCTGATATTTATAAGTTACAAAAAAAATTGCAAACTTAAAACTGTTACAAACATGTGCAGTATAAGAAAATATTTTTGCGAAAAGTAAAAATATTGATAAAAAAATATAAATTGATATATTTAAATTCCTAGTACATATAAATTATATGAAATATTTATAAAATAATATTTACAAAGCTGTACTTTTATAGTAGTTGCTATTAAAAATGAATAGATATTGTAAACAAATATAAACTGATAGATTCCAGTTTACAAATTTGAATAGAGATGAACAAAGAAGTATAATATGAATTTGTATATTAAATAAATAAGAACAAACAGATCCATTAATATTCTTTAATAAAATGACATAATTTTTTAAAAAAACCATTTAATTACAACTCAAATAGAACAATTCAAACCAGGATATTTAGGAACATGTACATTAGAAGAAGTTTCTATAAAAAAATGAATTCATATTGTAAAAAAATATAAACTGATAGATTCTAGTTTTCAAATTGGATTAGGTATGAACAGTGAAGTATAATATGAATTTGTATATTAATTAAATATGAACATATAGATCTATGAAGTAACTTTAATAAAATTACAGAATGACTTAACAATAAACATTTAATTAAGGCTCAAATTGGTCAATTCAAACCAAAAATAATTAAAAACATATACATTATAAGAATTTTATATTAAAAATGAAGAGATATTGTAAAAAAATATACACTGATAGATTCTAGTTTTCAAATTTTATTAGAAATGAACCAATAAGTAGAATATTAATTTTTATATGAAATAAAAATTAACAAATAGATCTATGAAGAAAGTTCAATAAAATTATAAAATGATTTAACAAAAACAATTTCATTACTGCTCAAATAGGTCAATTAAAAACTACATATATGGAATGAGGAGAACATTCCATAATTCAAATGTCCCCAATTTCCACATTTATGAATCAACAAATAGATAGATAAATTGACATTTTAGACGAATTAATGATCGAGTGATTTCTAATCCATAAAACTATGAAATTAATGAACATACCACTATGTATAGATAAATCCATGAATCAACTTCAATAAAATTATAGAATGATGTAACAACAACCGTTTCATAACTTCTCAAATATTTTGATTAAGCAATAATATAATTTCAAGGGGAGAATATATAATGATGTGAATGACAACCTTTTCAGCATCTCTGAATCAACAAACTATTGGATTAAACTATAGTAGAAAAAAATGAATCATTGAAGGAATTATAATACAAATAACTATAAAATTAAAGATCATTTCTCTTTTTATAGGTATATTCCTGAAACAACATCAATTAAACTATATAATATTATAAGAACAATTATTTCATTACTACTCAAATTGTTCGATTAAACACTACTAAACTGTAATGAGGAGAACATTACATAATGCGAATGACCACCATATCAGCATCCCTGAATCAAAAACATATAGGATAAATTGACATTGGTGATGAATAAAACATTTAATAAATTCTAATAAAAAACAATAAAATTAAATAACATACCTCTATTAATTGTAGTGAGATATCATCCATTAAAAAACCTATTATGAATTATAATGAAGGTCATTATAGGGTACTAAAATAACATTCTAGAACAAACCTAATATGTATCGATAATTTCATAATAACTATAATGATTTTGGGGATAGAATGAATACCTAAATGAATATTTGGAAAAAAATGCAATAAAAAATTGTTAGTTCAACAATGGTATATAAAATATTGTGGAGTCATCATCATTGAATCATTGCATGTGGTCTGTGTGAATAAATTGTGTGAACCCATGGGAGAATGATGGGAGAGGGAAACAAGTATATTGTGTGTGTGGATGAATCCATGCCCCATAATATTCAACCGAACACCTACAAACAAATACGAACCAACACGATCATTGATTCCCATCTTAGTAGCATCATCACCTTCATCATCCTCTTGTTTGACGTGAGTTAAACCATGTTTCATAACCATCTATAACTCAGTTGGACACTATATTTTCTATGGAATCTCATAAGAACAACCCTTTCATCGAGATCAGTAATATCGATCGTACTAGTACATTGGAATTGGGATGATGTTCATCGTGGGTTGTATTCACTATGAAGACTAGGTTCCACTCGGCTATTGTTCAGGCAATGGTTTGATGAATTCATGAAAGATGTGTCATAGGCAGGGGAGACGTAGGAGGCAAAAACGAAACAGGAGGAGGTAGAGTAAGATAAGGCAGATGCAGAGATACTGGAGGCCCTATGGGTAGTTTAGGAGGTTTAGGGAGCCAACGACAGTAGCGAGAACCCTAAATATAGAGGCAAGAACTCGAGAGAGGGGATATACGTACGAAAATAAGCAGTCGAAGATAAAGGAATAGTCGGGTTTTGGAAGAGGAAAATATTTTAATAGGTAAAACTAGGATAGAGAGAGGATAATCATGACTAGGGTATGGATGATGTAGAGGAGGTGAAACCAAAGTGGGGTTCGGAGGAGGTGAAGGTAGTGGATGACGATGAAGAAAGATGGGAAGGGAAAAATCGTCTGTGGGGGAATAAGGTGAAGGATGTGGATGTTGATGAAAGAGGACCGGACAAACTATGGAAAATAGAAGTGGGGTAGAGGAAAACCACGATGGGGAGGGAAAGCTGGTGCGGGAGCTGGAGGGAGAGCATGTTAGAGTAATGGAGTGGTGGATGGTCATGGAGGCATCCATGGTTCAAACATATACAAAATTGGATGTGAAGGATTATTAGAGTGACATTTTGTAGTGGATAATACCTAATATTAGCTTATTTGTTAGATATAATCATGGTTATGATGATGAGATCCACAGAAATAGAAAATTTATATGCCCTAATGGGAACGGATTCACAAAACATTGTTGCAATGATACGTCCCATATGAGTTTTGACTGAGAACACCCTTTATAAATCATATTGGAAATATCTATTTTTTTAGAAAACTAGGAATATATGAAACAATTTGTTGATTTATAATCAAATAATACATTGGATAAACTTGACGAACTCATTAAATTAACTTCCAGAACATCTTTCACAGTTTCATCTTCGGCATTATTGATAGCTTAAGCATGGCCTAACTCCATATCCATTGCAGAGTTTTGTTTTTGGGCCACATTGTATATTCATTGGAATAATTCCCCCTTTCTCAACAATTGTATCATTTAACATTCACAGCCACTTTGTTCCCCTTTCAATAACGAGCTTTGTGGCCTTTTTCACCACACTTGTAACAAACTCCCATTCTCTTCAGGAATGTACCAGGGTGTTTCTTCACAAATTTACTGTAGGAGGGATTTTAAACTTTTTACTTATTCCTCTTATTTCCAATTCCATAGCGTTCAATATATCTCTTCTTCTATTGGTTTTCATTAAAGACATAATACATAGAGAATTGATTTTCTGTCTTGATAGCACATGAGATAATATCTTTGTACAATGAGAAGGATTGTGATACTAATACTCAATGTTTGGATTTTTTTACCCAACAAAGAAACAATAAATATTACTCATTGGGTTACATATATAATCTATTTTATGCCACTCTAATCATGTAAAGTTATCCTCATACATTGCGATATTTGTATCCTCCTTTTTCCTCAGACTCAGAAATTGGGTTTTCGTATCCGCTCAATTGTCATGAGGAAAGTATTTTCCAAATAAAATCTCTATAAACTCCATCCATTCCATACATGAATCTTATTCATCTTCCTTTGTGTTTTGAATTAATTACCACCATTGATATGCATCTCTTGTGAGGTGATAAACTTCCATGATAACTTTTTCCCTTTCACTACTCCAAACGAATGAAATATTTTTTCTAAGGAAATTATCTATTGGTCAGCTACCAATGGATTTTTACTCCCATTAAATGTTGGTGGTTGTTTCCTCATGATGTGATTTAACATTGATCCTCCACATTGTGGATCTGGGTTCTCCATATGGGTAAGCATATAATTCATAACCAGAGTGAGTTTTCCGAGTATGGTGATATTCTGATCAGCACCAGTTGCATCACTATCTCCAATATAATTATCTTGACCTGGAGGGAAATCCCTTCATGAATTACCTGCATTGATGTGGTTTCCATTCCTTACACCAGGTGCCATTTCTAAACAGTGGAATTCAATAGATTTGTTTACGAATCCTAATACATAATTACAAAAATCTAAAATAGTAAACATAAATTGAGTAGTTTAGGGATATAATCCATAATCATATTTCTTTAAGTAGGTATATACTCATAAATCCTTCATAATTGTTTGTATTGAAAATTATAATTATCATAAGTATATCCCTTGGGAGTGTCGTATCCCAGAGTGATGCAAGGCCCGTTGTCGTGAATGAGTTCCCATTAGAGTCTTTCACAAATATGTGTTTATTAGTTTTACCGATAGGTACATCTATTCAAGAGCTTCCTCTACTTTATTGTATCCATATAGTGATGCATTTCTTGAAAAAATCACAAAATATATATAGTACAAAACATCTATGATTTTCGTCTATACTAATCCTCAAAGTCTATCATAGGGTAATGTTCTATAATCATATTTTATCTAAATATAGTTTCCATGGTTTGTAATAAAAATCCTCTGATACCAACTGTAACGCCTCGACACTAGTTACCTAGAGTCAGTGCATTATTATATAACATAAACATGATAAAAAAAGATCATGTCTCGAAAGACCTATTAGTTTAGTAGCCTAGGAAATAATAGACACATTCCTAAGATTTAGATTACATTGTTAAATAAAAACTAAAATAATATTGTCTCTATAGGACACAATGAAATCCATTAATCTATCTCTCCTATTCACTTATAATAAATTTTTTTTGCATCTTCGATAAAATAAAACATAGAACGAGGTGAGCTCAGATGCACAGTAAGGATACAAATATAGCAGAAACTTTCATACAAAAGTTTAAACATTATAAGGCAATGTATAAGACTAATACATAAGCTTTTTAAAAATATACATTAGAATAATAGGAAAATTTTAAATCATGAAATTACATTTACTAGTTCAAATGGGTATTCTACTAGTCCAAAAATCACATTCAACATCAATATCCACTTTCATAATGATGGAATGCATAATGCCATAATTTCTTAACCACATAGTCAAGGTCTTGTGAACACACTAAAAATAAAATTTTTTCAAAGCCATATTCCAATACACTTCTTTGTCTCATGAGACCTACCGATGCATCGAGAAGCTATAGTGGGTTGCACCAATCACTTACAAAGTCCAATGCATTCCTTATATGATAAGGAATAAAAATATATAAACATTCATAATAAAACTATCTTATAAAATTTAAATACTTTATCCATAAACCATTAATGGTGCAAAAATAACCAATCGGTAGACAAACATATCACAAATCCATCAATAAAATAAGGATGTTTTGTATCATAATAAATAATCATCAAATATGCTTAAAATCCATCAAAATATTTTAACATGGATGAAATCAAAACATTTATTAGATAAATATCTATTTTTATATTAAAATCATATTAAAGTCGTATTATTATAAAATAAAACATTTATTTTTAAAATATATTTATAAGCTTGTATTAAAATCTTTGATGATGTTATAACAGCAGAAAATTGCCGCACCCTCCAAATAAGTTAAAAAAAGACATTCTTACCTTAATTTTGTCGAAAATGTCATAATATACCTTATTTGGAAAATGAAGGAAAGATTCATTTCAAAACATATAAGGTCTAATAAGGGTTTAAATGACATTAACACATTTTATATTAAATATTAAAATGTTTTCAATTACATTTTTATGAAAACATGGATGTGGATGATAACGAGGTCCCAGTAGATACTTGTGTAAAAACAACCTCGGATAATAAAGAGATTGTAAAATTAACATTTACCTTGTACATTTCCATGGTCGAGAGTAGGTTAACATCATGTATAATGGTGAAATAATTGTTACTTAATTATACAATAATAATATACATTAATATAATATCATATATGATCTTCTAATATTACATTGTTAATGATATTTCAGTAGTATAATCATTTCGGGTGTTAACTGATTTTTTTCCATTATATGGTTTGTTATATAAATATTGTTTTCTATGGATATGATGTATCTTATTCTTATTCAAAATAATATCAGGTAGTTAAATATTATTTTCAATAATAAAATTACAATTTTTCTTGAATGGATATGATGGGGAATAAATATCACTACGTTCATGGAGACGGTAATCTTTACGGACACACGAATGATAATAACATTATTTTGGTTATAAAATAGTATATAATTAGTTGGTATATCATATATTCATAATAACTAATATGTTATATTTATTATTTACATCAATTATACATCAATATTAAACCCATCCAAACAGTGAAGTGTTCAATGACTAACTTCACCATGACATGGAGATGGTAAGCCATACATACACACATATGGTGACTATTTCATTTATAGGATGGATAGAATAATGAATACGGATGTACCATTCTTATAATAAAATAAATTTATATAGAAGATACTGGATTTTTTTTATTATGGAAATAACAAATAAAAAGGAAGTGGAAGAAGAAAAGACCTTGAAATAGGTGTAGAAATATTTACCTCTTCTTTGGGTTCTTCCTTTTGATTTGATCAAAAGGGATCCTTATATTGGATTTATGACTAAAGTAAGGCTTCCAGGATGAAGGTAGGATAGTTCAAAAGGTATTTGGGAAGGAGTTGATGATTTAAATGGCTTTGGAGCTATGAATGTGAGTGAAGTGGAAGTACCCTTTTATAAGAGGGGTGAGGGGTACCATAGGAAATGATTGAAATAATTTTTTATAATAATTTTTTTTTTATTATAATGGATCCATAATGATTTTTAGAGGTTACTATGGGTTTGGGTCGAAATCCTCTGAAAAAAGGGGATTTATAGTGGTTTATGTCACCATATTAACCTTATCATTTAGATTTAACTCTTAGTTAAAAAGTTTGACATTAACCATGTCTCTTTGTTTTTTTATATTATATGGTTAATAAACATTCTATAAACATACAAGAGAAGATAAATTGGTTAATTAATCACATATAAAATATTATTTAAGATTTGTTTCTGAACCATATATTTTTAGGAATACAATATCAAATAATAATATAATATTTTTTAAAAAAACTCATTAATTTCAAATTTGACACTATTTGGTATTTTGTTTTTTTATTCATAAAAACATAATTACCTAGAAAAACCCTCATTTAATCAACCATAACATGTAATATTAACCTATAAAATTATTATATTTCATTTAAAGTCTCTAATTAGATTTATTTACATATTTATAATATCAATTATTATAACCATTCTTTAAAAAGTTAATTATTGCATCATCATTGTGTCATAAGTAATTTAATTATATAATGTCTAAAAATTATAAATAAAACACCATTATGTAGGAAATATTTTTATCTTTATAATTAATATTTATACTTCAATTTAGCTTTTTTATATCTCTATATTAAAAATTGATGAGTTATAAAATATAGAATTTAACACTTATAACTCTTCTTTAAATAAAATAATAATAAATATCAAAAAATAATCCATGTGGACCTAAAGTATCATATTTTATTCACAAATGTTCTTTTCTGATGAAATAAACATATCCAATAGAATTAGACATGTGTTAGTGTAATAATATTATCATTTTTATCTTTTATTACCTTATTTACTTTTAACCGTATCAAATAAAAGACAAATGTTACTATTCACACAAAACAATTTTTATCTCATGGGGAAAAAAATTTACTTACTGATATCAACATTGTCTCTTGGATTTTTTAAATTCAACTCACATTAGTGTTAAAATAATTAATTACGCATATTTTCAAAAGCTCCTAGGAGGTGGGTAAATGACGGAAAAAAGTTAAATAAAATTTTATATATTTAATTTTATTATAAAAAAAGACTCCAAAGAAATACATTGAACAAATATTGGAATTACTTATCTATTTTGACTTAAAATAAATTTAAATTAAATAAATATTTATTTAAATAAACATCATTTTTAACCAAAAACACAATGTTTTTCACTATTCATCAAAATCTGAATTTTATCATAAAAATACAAGAAATTAAACCTAAGGTAACTTCGATATTCTGAATCATAAAATGAAGTCCATTTTTAATGATAAAATTTATAAATTTACTAAAAGTTTGTCTTAATATTAATAATAGCTAGTTTGATTGGTTGTCGTGTGTTAGAATCTTGAAGTTCTATATGATGCAAGCTATTGCACTATATAAATGGAAACTTACTATAGAATAATGGGGTGTTACACAGTTTTTTCTCATCAAGATAAAACCGATGAAACAAATGACACATTAATTCAAAAATTATCTAAGATTATATTGATGAGGAATGTTTTCGAAAAAATTAAAAAATAAAAAATTTATAAATAATACATGAGAGATGGAGATATAGAGATATGGAATGGATTGGACCAGTGTGAAGGGAGTGGAAAACCTGTATACCATGAACATAAAATTACACAAAAACCATTTATATTATTTATTTTTATATATTTAATTATTTGAAATTTATACAATTTATTATATATATATTAAAATATACATATTACATGAATATATCCCACCTAATTTATTGCACAATGCCCCATGCCCCCCATCAAATATTTATTTAATTATTTCTTTATCATAAGTCAATTTCACATACCAATTAATATATATTTAATTTCATCATTATATGTATATAGAAAACTATATATATATAAATAACATCATATAAATATATAAACTTATATATATATATATATATATTACATTTATACAAACAATATATATATAATCATATGACATTATTATTTTTAGAAAAAATAATAATATAAATAATAACAACAATTTGTTATTATTTTTAAAAATCCATTTTTATTATCTCTATAATTATTTTAAAATATAAATCTATTAAAAATGGATAATATTTCATAATTTAATATTACTTGGAATGTTTTATTTAATTGTAATAATTTTTTATATCAAATTAATTAATTTGGATACCAATAAAATATTTACCCAACAAAAAAAATTATTAAATGAAAATGTATAGTTTAATTTTTTATTTTTGACAGAAATAATAATATTAATATTTTTATTATTATTTATAGTTTCATTATATATGATTATTTTTCAAAATAAATTAATCTCACATTATATCTATTCAATCACTTGAAAAGCACAAAAATTAGGCCACACTATTGGAAAAACATGTATTCATTACCTAATATGAGTCTACGATTTTCAATTTTAGAAATTATTTTATATTGATAACATTATTTTTGAAAAATATATGATATAATTATTATATAAATTAGCTTTAATTATGTTTTAAAAAGTCATTATTTGAAAAACATTTATGTTGCACCTTAGGTAATTCCCACAATCCAAACCTAATTCTGATATCAAATTTTTCTTAAAAGGCTCTGATTGTGAGTGGTTTTATTTCTAATGGAAATCATTCACACACTTAATATAATATATTAAATATTATCTATTTTATGAATATTGAGGCAATAAAGACCCCAGAATACCATGTAAACATAGCACCTAACTCCAATAATATTCCATAGAATATTCCATAGTATTAAAACCAATTTTATCATCTCATAAATCTATAATAAATTCACATATTGATCAATTCAATTTTCATCAAATAAAATAAATATACATTAAATTTATTAACATAATGGATTTTTTAATCATTTAATTTTTAGGATAATAATGTTCTCTCTTACATAATTATTCATATCCTAGAAGAATGTTTCATATCAATGTACCGCTACTCCCTATCATAGAAATTATCATATTAAAATATAATTTAGAAATCAATTTTAATGAGAAAATTTTAAATTCTATAATACAGGTTCATAATCAGTGCATTATATTTCAATTCGAGATCATTGATAGGAATAGTTTAACACATTCCTCAAATTAAAGGCATAATTCCATATTATCAACAACATCAAAATAGACATAACCACTTATATACACTATATAATTGTATTAAAAATTCTCAAGGAAAAATGATTTAAAAAATGAATAGGTGAATATATCATAGTTTCAATAAGAATTTAATTATTTGGACTCTATAAAATTAATTAAATATATATATATATTGATTGTTAATCATCATTCCTCACAAGATGAAATAATTAACACCAAATATTTTATATCACATATAAACATGATGTGCATCACCCAATGTGAATTTCATTATTGGTAACTAAAATAATAAATTCACCCTTTATTGGAAACTCGTAGGTCCACTATCGAGTGGTGATCAAACAGAAGAATAACTCCCATGATCGAGTCAAAAAATTCCCATGTCCCATACATCCTTTTCAAAATCATGGAATAGATAAAATAAATGTTAAAAACCCAATATCCTCTAGTACAACATTGTAACATCCTTACCTGAACCACTGGGAATGAGATGGATGCTACGTGACCTCATGAGATCCTCTCTTTATGAATGTGGTTTTTGACCAAAATTGAGGGCCTAAATTCATCAGTGGGGATACTATACTAATCATATAATGTCATGTGACTGATAAAAAATAATATCAATATATAAATAAAATAGATGATAATATTATATGAGGATAAAATGAAGATAAAATAAAATATATTACAACAAAAACAATACAAGGATACTACCAACATGTGATGCTTGTAATACATTATAGCATATGACATCACTCTCAAAACGGCATCGATAAATGACAACATCACCCCCATCCACTTGATCATCCATTAACCATATGGACTTTTCCATTTTTCAGGTCTCTAGACAATCTATCCACAATCGTTTCAAAATTCCGGAGTAGGGTGTGAGTAAATAAATATGTGTGACACGAAAAATATCCCTTAACAACAATACATAGAATATATAAATGTTATCACTGACCAAAAACATTTTTTATTCATAAAAACGACATATCATGCAAGTTAAAAGTACTTTTTGGTTCTTTTGGGAAATAATCATCCTCCTTCGATGCCATACATAGTGAAACATACCTTCTTTCGAATAGTGTCAGATGGATCATTTGTAACTAGACAAGGATGTACCTCTAATGTGGATATACCAATCATTTTGAAACATTCATGTAGTAAAAATAGCTTATGTATATATCAATCTTGGTTGAGAAAATTATTCTAGAGTGAATGGCACAAACATGCATCAAATCTTACATATTGACCCACATATTTAATATTTATGATGTATGGATTTCCCCAAAAATGTGACAGATCCCCATAACTAGTATAATCCATATACATATTGACACCAAAATCCTTCATATATGATAGTCACATTCATGGGTAACAAATCACTGGTTGATCCAATAAGCCCAACCTCAATGTTCATCAATATTAGATAAAAATAAAACCTATAAGATACATAATGAAAATGAATGATCAACCATGCAAACAAGTAAAATAGTATCATAATGACATTTATAATAAAACATATCCATAGAACAAAATAATCATACAAATACTAAAAAAACACACAACAAATATAATCAATCATCAATCATAGTTACCAATGGCAACAAACACACACACCAAAAAATAAACTCAATAACTTATATAGTGCATGAGCCAAAGTAAATTAATTAATAAAAAGACACACATAAACACCAAGAATTAATTAAATAAATCATATAGGACATCTAAAAAATATAAAAACATTATGACTTATATGTAGTGATGAATTAAAAAAATTGTTTATGTTCGAGTTTAATTGCACCACCAAAAACTGTAGAGCCTTCAAAAACAATGTAAAATTTAAATTTCCCCCCATTGAGGAAACCCAAATACACTAATGGTTTGGAAACCACATCAATATAATATAATATAAGGAGGTTATATGTGTTTTTAATAATAACATATTTGAATAAATATAATACAAGGTAGTGGGAGGGGGAGATATGTTTGATGGAGGTGAGAGGTGAGATAGGGAGTAGAGAATTCATATACAATATTCATAAAATGATCAAAACCCCAAATAGATGATTTTATTCTACTAATAATTTATTCCAATTTGTAAAATTTATTTTATTTATATTTTAATCTAGAATTTATGTGAATCTATCATTCATAATTCACATCATAAATCACCCTTTCCCCCATCTCATAAAATATTTCTTTAATTATTTCATAATCATAAATACATTTCAACAACCTAGAAATATATATATATATAATGTGGTCAATATATATATACACAAACACACACAAAAACACTAGTATATTTATTTAAATATACACATATTAATATATAAACCTTTATATATACAAAAAATTAATCAATATGGAAACACCAATATTATCTTTTCATATAAATAATAATAATAATAATAATAATATAGTTATTAATAACTGATATTATTTTCACCATATAATTTTTTTAAAAAATAACCTTTAAATAATGAAAATATATAATAAATTAATATTAACCACACATTTTCTTTTAATTGGAGAAATTTATAACATATCATTAATAACATTTCCACTATGAAAATATTTACCCACCAAAGAACTACATTATAATTTTCACATGCATAGTTTGGTTTTTTTTTCAGAAAATGAAATAATAATAATAATAATATAATGATGGATAATATTTCTATCCACCAAATATATATTTATATAAAAATATAAATTACACTCATGTGAAATCTATCCAAACATCAAACGGGCACAAATTCTATGTCATGCCTTAGGTAAAACTTTTATTCTGGAATAAATTGAAGTATAATATCATCCATTTTGACACCATTCAAGAGGCATTTCATTAATTTAAAAAAATTATATATAATTATTATATTAAATAAAATATCCTTACTTTCTATTTTAACAAATAATTTATGAACACAACTATTATGTCATGCCTATGGTAAACCCCAAATATTTGAGACAATGGTTGTCTCGAATTTATCCTATGAGTGAATGTTAAGGAGTTATTTAAATTTTCATAAAAATAACACAAACATAATATAATATATTTATTAATTATTATTTTATCAATATAATGGATATACAAACCTAATAATCATTTGATAACACAATAAAAAACTCTTCAAATATTATATAGAATATATCAATGTATTAATAGCACTTCAAAAATGTCTTAATGCTGTAAGAAATAAAATTATTGAAAATTTAAATTAAATTGATAGAAAAAATTAAATTTATTATCATGAGATGGTTCTTTTTTATTTATGAATTAAGATAATAAAGAAGAACAAAATTAACCTGTTGATTTAATGGAATTAGGGAACCAATGTTTCAAGGATGATTTATATGTGTACATTAGATATAAATTTTTTAATATGATTTATTTCTATAAGATATATTTTTTGTGAATACCAATGAAGTATAGTTGACCCAAATTATATGAATTAAAGGAGATGATCATGGAAATAGACTAAATATCTCAGATCTATGTGAAGTCTATGAAATATACAACATTATCATGTCGAAATTATAATGTATTGAGCCTTTTTCATAGGAAATATAATTATATCTCCAGGAAGCAAGAGTTTGAATAGTTTTAGGAGAAATTGGTTACTCAAATTATTGAATATTATCCATGATTTTTAATAATATTAAATAATAAACTATAAATATATTTTTGTGAGTCTTAATAGTGATGATAAATTTCAATTATTCATAAAGACAGAAAATAGAAAATTCATGTTCTTTTTATAATGGGAATCTCAAAATTATATATAAATTATAAATTAAGTAACAAACTATGCATAGATTCAAAATGTTTTTTAGGATAGAAGGAAGACCATTGTTGGTTTTAGAAGCAGCTAGGAATATATTATTACCTTTATCATCGTTGTTATTTATTTCATTTATAACTAGTAAAAACCTTATTTTTTGTGAGGTGCATTATAAATTACCATTTTATGTGGTTGATATATTCCATGTCACTATATGTTCTTATTATTTTCTTTTAAGTAGGTAAATTTTATTATAATGACATTATCTATGCGTTCAAATAAATTAAACAGTGAACTAAGTAGGTTCCCTTATGATATTCTAACATAAAAAAATATGTCTATTATTATTCATTGTATACATGTTGCTTGTGGGAGAGATAGTTTTTTAAGAGGAGTGGATCTAAAATTCAAACACCCAAAAAGTATTATTTTTAATGAAATTTTAATATCATATTCAACTAATTCACCCCCATTGAGATGTATCATAATTGAAATATTAAATAAATTATTGACAAAATCAATATGAATGATATAACCTTTTTAAAGTAATTTTTAATGAATTAATGTTTAAAAATTAAATAATTTATCCACTTTTTAAATTTGTTTCTCACAGTACATGGACATTATACATTTCCCCCAAGGATAATAATTCATCCATATACCATTTCTCTTTGTACCTTTATGTAATTTTCATGAAATTAATATATATATTGATGTATGATCATTTTTAGAATACCCAAATTGAATTCTATGATCCCAAGGAAATAATTAAATGTATCAATTTATTTTCTGTTGTGGAGTAATTTATCTACATTAAGGAACTAGACATTTTATGACTTATTATCTATGTAATACATTCATGGATCACCCTTAGTATGTATCATTCAAACAAAGTCATATAAGTATGTTTGAAGGAACCATATCATCAATTTGAGGGAGATAGACATTAAAATTTGTTTTAGAAAAACCATAAAAAATCTATTGCATATACACAAGTTTATTGATAATGAAAAAACACATAACATAACCAAATTTAATAATTGATATACTAACATTATCCCAACCATTCATAAAATCATCAAATACAACATCATGGATCCCAAACATAGGAATACACATTTTATCTTATATTTTCAATTAAATATACAAAAGATAATATTGTGTCATTCTGTCATAAAATGAACCAAGTAGCCATTCATTTCGACAAGATTATAAAAATATTGTGTGAGAATATACTCTCAAAATAGTGATTCGCTAACATTTTTCAGTTAAAAAAATGAATAATCAAGTGTATACACAAACATGTATTATCATTCACATACATATATGATCAAATAATTTATAAGGGAAGATAATAATAATAGTTATAAAATCCTATAAAATAAATTATATTGATATTTTTTCTACTATAATATGTAACTACATATACCAAGTGGATACAAAACATTCATACCTACTTTGAGCCTCAAATCAGAATCAGATTCTGTAGAAGAAGGGAAACATTTTTAACCAAAGTAGTTAATCCTATCCCAAAGGCACTAAGCGAATTCACTCATCTGAGAAAATGTTAAATGGGAATAACATGTAAATATATCATCTAATAACGGGGGACTAAATGAAGTACTATACAACAAAAAATTGTTGTTAGTCCATCTATTCAACCATACTCTAAATTAAGATATCCATAATTAAAAAATATATTCAAAATAAATATAAAATTTTGAGACACAATTTCAGTAAATGTATAATAATTATACATTTTTATAGTTATATGCACCATCACATAAAATTACATATGTTAATTACCAAGATTTTTAATATATGGAATATATAAACACTCATATAAATACATATAGTGTCGAAATAAAATAATATTATTGGAAAAAAAGTATAATTCAATAAAATATATGTCCATTCATAGAGATAATATTATTAATATTTTAATTTAAATAAACATATATAAAAAATATTAGAAGTCATGGTATAATAAATTCCTTTTGGAATTCATGATAAAAATAAAATTATACTAAATGATTGAGTGAATTTCAAGTCCGTGTAAACTTATAATGCTAGATAAATATAATCCTTATCATTTCCTGGTAACCAATATTTTTAATCTTTGTAATTTTATTGGTAATTTATTGTATAAAAAATAAAAAATTAATATTACTAAAAAATCAGTATTAACACAAGTGTTCTGTTCAATATTATATTTCAAAAGGTAATGTACTATTTAAATTAAATTTTCATTATTTTTTTCATTATTATGATAATAAATTTTTATGTGAAACATGAAAACTTGGGGAATTATTACCCACATCAAACTACAATAATTTAGAAATTATTTGTATTTAATTTATATCTTACATTTATACCATGAAAATATTGTTTTCGAATTATATTTATGTTCAATATTCTTAAAAATGGAATTGTTTATTAGAAAAAATATATGGGACTGAAACATAGTATAAAAAATAATACTAATACCGATTGAATGGAATAAAAGATATATAGAAATAAAATAAATTTAATTTAAATGGATAACTAGTAGTAATGGTTGATCTCATATAAGTGACATCAATTCATTCCACGATCCTAACTACAATTTCACCTATTCATACATGTAAATTTTATTTATTCTTATTTTGTAATAATTATATTCTAAGAAATATATTCAATATTGAGATAAAATGGGTTTTTAGTTCATAAATACTCATTTTAAAAATATTGATCAAGATGGTATGAAAATTTAGATGGGATTTCATCATCACAATCAAGTAAAAGGTAAATAATTCAAATGGATTTATCCATGACCTTGGAATAATTCAAATGACACAATTCATAAAATATAAGTAAAATGTTCGGGTCATAAGAATATTAATGTTTAGGATATATTATAGCATACATAAATTTTTCCATGAATAAAACCACCAAAATTTTGTTTTCTAATAAAATGGAATAAAAATTGCGTAATTGAATAATGAGATAATGGAATGAGGGGTGTTTGGGAATTAGAAAATGAGAGCAAATGGAGAAGGGTCATCAGTTACGTTTATAGATAAATGAATATACAAATATCAAATTATTAATTTTATGTCTAGCTATCAACATTTCTATTAATTTATAAGTGGCCCCACCATTGTTTTATTGGTATTCCTATTTGAAGACAACCATTGGTAGTCTAGCAGACATCTATTGGACCTCTACAACTGTTCTAGTGGTCCCTAAATCCGCATTCCCCAATTTAAAATCCTAATATAATAAAAAATCGAGGAAAACATTTTAAACCCCTATTAATCCATAATACAAACCAAAAACATATTAAATTTCATTTTAAACTTAAAAACTCTTCTATGATCCAAAAATTATGTAAAATCACTAATTTGAACAAAAAAATAAAAAATAAATATCATTAATGATCAATTATTTAAATATATGTCCTTATTAATACTTTAATTAGTATATCCATTATATGGGTCATTACTACCACCACACAATATGAGTTCATGTACTAGAGATGTCTGCTAAATGATTTACCAAATGATGCAGTATATCTAAATATTTAGAATATAAACATTTTTTTCATCCATCATATGGGATATTACTCCAATATATTCCTATATAAAAATATAAAATTTCATTAAATGGATAGTTCTATATACACACCTAAGAACATTGTAGTATTTTATAATAAAATATTACATATATTATCTATGTTATCAAATACCATAGAATCCTAATATCCAAGACCCATAAAAAATGGCACATCATGTAATTCATATATATGTACTGAAGAGGATATAATTTTTCATAGTATTTATAAAATATTTCTTTAAAAACAAATTTATTATTTAACAGCCAATTATAATATGAATTACCTATTTCTTCGACGAACAATCCCCAAATCATCTGTTTCCTATGTATAAAATCTTTATAGATATCCAATAAAACATACTATATTGAATATAAACCAATCTAAAATACCACCCATAAAAAAATATTTCCATAAACATTAGTATTATCTTATATTTATCCCAATAAAATATGTCACCTAGTGTTTCTATGGAAAAAACAACCAATGAATTTCTATATTACAGAACCCTAATATAAACATTTTCATAGAAAATAATAATTTAAATTCAACACCACAGGTTAAAATCATTCTAAAAAAATATCATTTTAAAGAAACAACAAATATAATAAATTCAATATGAGAAATGATTTTATGTATATCGCATTTCAAATTATATCTCTATAATTTTCAACATTAACCTATATTAAAAATATTTTAAACCATTAAAAAGATTTTTGTAAAACCATTTCAACATTTAATACAGATTTTTTTTACTATTTGATACATTGGAAAATATTATCACACCATATATATGTTCTCAAATAAATATAAATATATGTCACATAGTTAAAAATATGCATATTGAAGATGTACTTTTCTTTAAAATACCACCCTATCAATATGTTACAAGAAAATATTATGTAAAATTATTAAGTTCTTTAGTTATAATATATTATATAATTATAAAAAATAGAAAGCCATGAGAATGTTTATATATCCGGTCTATATAGACGATATTCTATTTTTGATTGTATAAGAACAATGATATTACATAAAAATAAATTTACTTAGAATGAATAAATCAAATCCATATATCAAGATAAAAAATGAATATAATCAATAAAAATGTAAGAATATAAGCACTAACATGTGTGTGAGTGAATATCATTAATTAGATTATAAAATATAAGGTATCTACGAAATTATATTTTTAATTATTTATTATGGAAGAAAATTTAATTATTTTTAATTATTTTAATATTAATGTAAATAAGATAAATTTTTGGATGTGAAAATAAATTAATTGATTCGTGATTCTATGAAGAAATTTTATCCTGGAAAATACCTATAAACTTCTCATGTATAAATTTATCATAATCAATATTGCCAAATTAGATGCTCACCTGAACAAATTATACCTATAACCCAAGTTAGATATCCTCTAATAATTATATGTTTCTCCAAAAAGATATTACTCAAGTTTGTTTATAAGTTACTTATAAAGTCATATGATTCGTAAATATTGTTTAATAAAAATAAAATACTAAATGGATCATTCTCTTATATTTAGAAATTGTAATGGGCATGACATGAAAAAATGATCTATAGTCGAATCATATGCATTACAACTCTAGGAAAATTCACAGTTACATTAGGGCTTGTGACTATCATATAAAGTTTTTGTGAAATTTAGGAAGGATTTTCCTACATAGAGAAACATTTCATTTCATGACAACATGAATCATCCATAAAATTTATAGTAAAAAACAATAAAAATATAGATTGATACAAATGAATATTCAAATAAAGAGGGACACACATCAAGATTTATATAGTTATAATAAGAACATTAATCATGCATCCCAATGGATTATTATGAAACATTAAATAGAATCAACATACCCAAATAGAATAATTAATCATCCAATATTTTCCCCCATAAACTTGACCTTAAAATACACTACCTCATATAATCTATAAAAATGAATATTACGTATCTCCCAAAAAGAAAATGTTTTATAAAACTACTAATATATACATGTTATTGAAAAAATGAAATATTTAACGTTTTGTTCCCACCAAAGTGTTCATATAGGTTGTGGGATATTGAGACTCTTAAGAGAACGTCAATCATGTATTATCACAATGATAAAAATAAAAGGGTATGGAAGATAACATTTTATTAAATACATATATACATATGACAAAACAATTTACTAGGTTAGAGAATAAACATATAAGCGAAATAGTATTCTACAAATAATAGTTAGCAATTCTAAAATCGATACAATGTAAATATTTATAGAGAGTGGATATATAATTCTTGTACATTCTTTGAGACTCATCATTATATCTAAGGTAGAATAGGTATGAAATAAAATTCACCATTAAATGTAAAATTCTTCCCAAATCAAATAATGATGCATTATCATTCAAATGGAAATGGGAAATGTGAACAAAATTTTAGGTCGTCAACTCATCCAAGATAATATGAGAAGAGGTAAACAATATTATGGTTCTATGAGACCATCCAAACCACCAACCTACATGGAATTGATTATATAGATAAAATATATATCCAAAATATCACTACCCATTTAAATAAATCTACTGAAACCATGTTGAATTTAAAATTGGAATCCATGCCTATTGAAAATTCAATAATGAGAATTAACATACTAATAAAACAAAATAAAATTAATATTAAAAAAAATATTATTGAAATGTGAATAAAAATAATATGGTTCAAAATAAAGAAAATAAATTAATCAAATATATATTTACTAATGGACATTAATTATGATAAAAATAATGTTTATAATCATGTGATATATTTAGTAATGCATAGAATGATGTGTTTTATAACAATTGTGTAACTAATCATATTATAGTAACTAATTGTGTGAATTTTATATATAGATTCACTTAATAATATAAATACAATAAATATCTAGCATTAAATTAGTGAACAGTAATGATAACATATGTCATAGATTAGGTATTTTATTTTGGATAACCAATACATATAATTTTTATATGATTGTATATCATAATAAAAAAATGTATTTTTTTGTATTCTAATTCCAAAGGATACATTCTATTCAATTTATTTTTTAATTATATTATTTACTAATGATAATTATTAATTTAAAAGTGATAGAGTTAAAATAAAGAATCATTTAACAATTAAAAAATCAACCATTTATAAATAATTTATCCTTAAAGTATATTTCAATCTTTTACGCATAAACATATAATATTCCTTGAATAATAATAATTCAATATAAAAAACTAAAAAATGTTTCCAAAAATAATTATATAAAATTAATAAACAATTATAGTGAAATTAAATTATGCAATATATATTTAAACCATGTTAAGGATTAAAAAAATATAAATAAATTAGAAATTAATCTAAAATTAATGTCTTTATATCTATGAGATTAATAATTTAACTTCATATAATACATAAACTATCACTAAACCATTGATGAAACTCATAACTAGAGTAATGTTGTGAACATTTTTCTATACCTACTCTATGTTATGTTCATATTAAACAATTAATGTAATGTCCATATATAAAATTAATACATAATTTGGGCATACCAAGATCGGGTTACAAAACTAGAACCTCAGTTTTTGATATTTTTTCATACATTTTTATATAGATAAAGGAAAAAATATGACATATTTTTCTTGATTAAGAATGATCCTAAATTTTTATTAACAAGAAACATAATAATTTTAATTCAATTCAATTTTAGTGTCACACTCAATTACAAGAGTATTAAATTATTATTATTTTTAAGTTGTAAACTAACATATCAATAATGAATAAATTTAAGAGATTTGATTAATAATTTTTAATAATTTATTATATGATATTTTAAGACATCAGTTAAAATAAAATAAATTTACCATATATAAATATAATACAAAGAAAATTTTGTTTACAAATTATAAAATAGTTTACCTTTCCTGATTTTTTCTTTTTTAAAAAATAACAATAAAAATATTCTAAGAATTTCCCGAAGATTCACTTAAATAGTTTTGACCCCCTATATTAATCATTATAGAGATTTATCCATCCCAAATGGAAATAGATCCAACGATGAAATATCTAAACAATTATTCCATAAAAATATTTTTAAATTACAATAGGATCCTCAAAAACCAAATTAAAATACCAATGAAATATTTGCTAAATCCTTGGATGAACACTACAATAATGATTCAAATTACTAATTTATCACATATTGAAAAAATAACAAATTCAAAAATAAATTAGTTAATTGATCAAATGAAAAAAAATATTAAAATACCTATGAAAATATTCCATACAAATATAAGGAAAAATATTTTAGAAATCACCCACTATGTTATTATTGATAAACATAAGGAAGAGATGGGCGATTTAAATGAATTTTTCAATGAATAATGTGAAATATATATTCATAAAACAATTAAATATAAGAAATAAGATATGATTCATTTAACTAAGATATGAGAGTGTGTATGAGAGATTACTTGAGATTTTACGTGATGGAATCCAACAAAACCATTATTAATCTTCATATGATATGAAGGGAGATTAAAGGGATTATTTAGGGAGCCAATGATCGGTGTAGAACTAATTTAAAGTAAATGGAAACTGATAGGAATCCATTGTATTAACTAAGAGTTAAATCATAATATAAATATTGATTCATCAATTTTAGAAAAACGATCCAGGTGGCCACATTAGTTATAGTAGCCACCACCTGAGTTTCAATTTCCAAAACCAGTGTTTTTGTTGTACTCTCTTCAGATCACTCTTTTCATAGAGGTATGATATTGTTTATATTTGGATTCAATCCCACAAATTCATTTAATAATATTTTTATTTTGTGTATGATGAATCCCATGGGTGTTTTGACGGTTTAGGACATGAATGAAAGGGAAACCGGTACATCCTGTTCATTTGTCCTGATTGGTTCATGATTAGTGTAGTCCATGGTATTGTGAGAGACAACCATGAATTCTTGGATCATGCCATTATTCATGGTTAGATCATAGATTATTGAATCATAAAGAATCACCATGAAAAATTTGTTAATGGGATCCCTCTTGGATAAAGGTTGACACATGATTGGCACACAGATTTGAAAACAGTGTCACCAAATTGTGAGCCCTTTAAAAATTGATAAATTACAAAATTTCTCCAAACATAATTTAAGGATCTCACCCAATTTTTCATGTCATGTTTTCTCATACATCCCAAATTTCTAAACAAACTCCTCTATGTATCTAAAGGATCAATATCTACGAACATTATACTGTTTGGAGCATCGTTGGTTTCAAATCAATGCTCTACGTGGGTTTAATCATTCTCATGATTCACTTCTAGGAATTAGGGATTGTGGTTTAGTTTTTGTTATTAGGATTTCCTAAAAGAACTTTTCAACTTTATTATAGGTTAGTTATTCAAAGGGTGATTGAATCCATATCTAAATAGATTATTAAGGGTGCATTAATCTTGGTATTAAAGGTTTGTTGTTTACATGTTTTATTACATTTGTTATTTGTAAATTTGTGCATTTTTGTAAGTGATATATCATCTATATTAATTTGAATATAATTACTTTAGTATGGTTTTCTAAAATACCTATGATAATTGATTTTTTATACCCCTCATTATCCTTTTGGGTGGCGTTGATGATTATTAGAGAAGATTATGGCCACCCATTTGGTGTGCAAATTTTCCCAAACCTAAAAAATTGAAATAACAAGCCCATTGTTAATATATTTTGATGTAAAATCAATGATAAATGTGTTGAAATTTTATTTATAATTATAAAAATCCATAACTGATATATGTGTCTAGGATCTTCTAATCGAATATGGTATTTTTATGAAAAATATGAAAAAGGGTTGAATGGATTAATGTGAAAATTTCGAAAGGATTAGGAAATTTTAATGGGAATGTGTAAATGGACTAAAGTATACATATTTATGAATGTGTAAAAAGGTTTAATTCAAAATTATTGCACAATATTTTATTATGTAAATGTTATGATAATTGTAGGTTGTTCTAAACGAGTAATGGTATAAAAACAGGTTTGGGATATATAGGTTATGCTTTGAAAAAGACAAATGTTACAGTGGGTTATGTCCTAATAATGATTCACGTGTTATTGAATTTTGAATTGTAGATTTAATGTGTATTTATTGAACATGTTTTGTGATATATTATATGCAGGAAATGGATAATTATCACGTGCACTTTTCTTGGTATTTATGGGGTATCTGTAACACCCCAAGCTTCTACGGTACACTTCTCTTGGAATAATGCGATAGCGTGTGTTGTATGCAACATCGAGTTCTAACACACCACAACCAATAAAACTAGCCATTGAGAATAGTAATACCTACGTTTTGAAATTATATATATTTTATATTTCAAAATGGACTTCATTTTTGGATTCAGAATAACGAAATTATCCTAAGTTGAGTTTTTGGTATTTTTCGGAGAACTTCAAATTTTTATGAATAGTTAAAATACTTAAAAACAGCTTTTTTAATCAAAATAATTTATAGTGATAAATTATATTATTTAGTGGTTTTAAAGTATAATTAGAATATATTTTTACCATTTTATCCAATGGTGTTCATTAGAATTAATTTCACTTTGAAATTGGACATAAACAATTGTTAATGTTTTGATATATATTGTTTCTTAAAAACACGCTATTTTTTATAACAGTGAGAATTAATTATAAAATTAATTAATTCAACTTATATGTTTGGAATTTTTTAAAATAGACAACATTTTTTAATTAAGAATATAAATTATATCTTAGGGTTAAATTTTGGCATTGTTCCGAAAACTTCAATTTTTGATGAATAGTAAAACCACTAAGTGGTACTTAAAAAAACTGAATTTTTCATACAACATAATTTTACTGCATCTGTGATTGGAATTTAAAAAATCCGAGAGACATGGTTAACATCAAGGACAAAAATGTGGTTCATTGAGATGAAAATAATTTTTTATGAATAATAACTTTTTACTTTTATTTACCACTGTTAAAAGTAAATAGGGTAATTAAGGGTAAACATTATATTAATATTACCCTAACACATGTCCTAATTCTCTTGTAAATGTCTATATAGACCAGAAACAGCCTTAGGAATAAATTATTATCATTTAGGTCCACGTGGATTAGATTACGACATTTATTATTATTTAATTCAAAGAACAGTTAAAAGAGTTATGATCAAAGTTTATTTACTAAATCATTTTTAATATATGGTTATACATAAGATAAATTCGATTTTAAATATTCATTATAAAGATAAACTAATTTAATAAATAATTATATTTTATTTATAATTTTTAGATATTACATAATTTAATTTATTTATGATAGAATGATGATGCAGTAATTACCATAATAGTGACCAATTTAAATAATTTATATTTTAAATACCCAAATAATTAAAATTTGAGACTTCTAATGAATTAACCTAATTTTATAGGATAATATGACATATTAGGATTTATTTAATGTACTTTTATCGAACTAATAATTCTGTTATGATTTTCACAAAAATCAATTTTCCAAATAGTGTCAAATTTGACAAAGAGGTGTTTTTAAAATAAATATTATATTATTAATTGATATTAAATTCATAAAAATCTAAGGTTCCACCAAGAGACTTATATCATGATAGTTGTTTCATTAATGGACCCCTTGGGGGTCTCTTTGAGGTATATAGTAAGTTTATTAATTATATAATATTAAAATACAATGTGACATGGTAAGTGTCAAACTAATTAACTAAGAGTTAAATCTAAAAGATAAAGTTAATATAATGACCCAAACCTGTCTAGACCCTGTTGGTTGAGTGTTTTTAGACCCAAACCCACCTTAAACTTTAAATAATCCACTTTGGAGCCATTATAAACCGAATTTGAATTTATTATGAAATAATATTTCTAGCTTTTCCAAATGTGCCCCTCACCCCTCTTATAAAAGGGCGCTCTCCCTTCTCATCAACTCACACCATAAAAGCCTTTTGGCTCGGCCAAACTCTGACCAAATACTCTCTCAACATCCCTCAATTCATCATAGAAGCCTTCCTTTATTTAGAATGCCATCCTAAGATCCCATTTGATCAAATCAAAAGGAAGAACCCGAAGAAAAGGTAATGATTTCACCACCCTTTTCCAAGTTCCTTTCTTCTTCCACTTCTTCCTTATTTGTTATTACCGTTATAAAATAATGAATCTAGTATATCCTATATACTGTAATATTATTATAAATATGGTACAACCATATTCAGTATTATATCCATCCTTTGAATGACATGTCACCATACGTGCGTACGTGTGGCTTACCGTCTCCACGTCGTGGTGTAATTGTTATTCAATAAATTATTATTTGGATGGGTAAAAAAATGACGTGTAATTCATGTAAATAATAAATATAACATAATAATGATTCTGAATATATGATATACCATCCAATTATATATTATTTTAACATCAAAAGAATGATATTGTCGCTCATGCTTACGTACGGACTACCGTCTCCACGAACGTGATACGATTCATTCTCCATCGTATCCATTCAAGAATAATTTTCATTTGATGATTAATAATAGTATCTAAGGACATGATATAATTATGGATATTATTATTATACAACCTATCCATGAAAAACACGACTTACGTAACAAAACATATAAAAGAAAACGAGTAAGTTAACACCCGAAACAACGATAATACTAAGATATTATTAACAAATCAATGGTAAAAGATCATATATTATATCATATTAATATATATGATTCTTGTATAATTTAATAACAATTATTTCACCATTATACAAGAGTTTATCCTATCTCTAACAAAGGAAAAGTACAATGTAAGGGTTATTTCGCAATCGCATCATTATCCGAGGTTGTTTATACGTAAGAATCTACTGGGATCTCTTTATCATCCACATCCATGTTTCTTAAAAATATATTTCATAACATTTTTACTATTTACAAGAATATGGTTTAAGGTCATTTATACCCTTGTTTGACTTTTTATAAGAGGTTTATAAAGGAATCTTTCTGTCATTTTCCAAACAAGGTGCTTTTTTCCTTTTCGGCAGAATTAAGGTAAGAATGTTTTTCTAACTTATACGGCGGGTGCAGATATTTTCCACCGTTATAAAATCTTCGAAGATTACCTTACAAGCTAAAAAGAATATTTTCAAAGAAAATGTTATATTTTATAAATATATGACTCTTAAATTATTTCAAAATAGATAGAGATATTTCTCTAAATAGACTTGATTTCATCTATGTCAACATACTTTTATTGATTTTACGCTTATTTGAAGTTGATTTATTATGATACAAATCTATTATATTTTATTGAAGGTTTTTTGATATGTTTGACTGTGGATGTGTTATTTTTATACCATTCATGCTTTATGTATGAAGTATTTACATTTCGTATGCTAGTTTTAATATGAATGTTCATGTTATGTATAATCCTTTTAATATGGGAATTAATTGGACTTAATATGTGATGGGTGGAGCCCGCTATAGCTCCTCGATTCATCGGTAGGTCTCATGAGACAAAGTAGTGTCTTGGCAGAAGGCCTTGGAAAAATCTTATTTGTAGTCTTGCCACGAGGCCTTGGCAATGTGGTTATGATAGTCTGGCATTATGCATTCCATCATTATGAAAGTGGTTATTGATATTGTATGTGATTATTAGATTAGTTAAATATCTATTTGAATAAGTAAATGGAATTATTTCATTTTATTTTTTCCATACTATGTTGAAGTTCAGGTCTAAAAAGATTTTTTAGTTATACATTACCTTAAATGTTTATTCTTATTTATGAAAGATTCCGCTATATTGTTATCCTTACTAGGCAATTGGGCTCACCACTTTTCTATGTTTAATTTTCCGCTGGATTTGAAGAAGTAAATTATGAATGACCTGTAGGGATATTTAGATGGGATAATAGTGTGGACTATGGAGACAATATGTTTTTGTAGTAGTTTTTCACTTTATGATGTAATGTAAAACATTATGAATATATCTAGTGTTTCCAAGGCTACTAAACCAATCGGTCTTTCTAGATTTGATCTTTCTTATGATCATGCCAATGTTATGTAATAATGCATCGAATCAGGGTAACTGGGGTCGGGGAGTTACAGTTCGTATCAGAGGAAGATTAGTACAAACCTTGGAAGCTAGATTTACATAAACTCTGATTAGAGCACATAGACCCAAGATGAACTTTGAGGATTAGTATAGATGAACCTTCTAGAATTTTGGTATTGATGAGATTTTGTGAGTTTTCCATGAAATAAATCCCTGTCTGGATACGAGCAGGTAGAGGCGGCTCTGGCACAGATATACCTAGGGGTAAAACCCAAAAACACCGCTTTGAGCTAGACTCAAATGGGAACTGGTTCACGACAACAGTCCTTTTTGCACTCTTGGTTACGACACTCCCGGGGGATATTCTTAGGATAACTATCATTTTCTTGAAAAATCATTATGAAGGGTTTATGAGTATATACATCCTCAAAGAAAACATTTTTACGATTATGGATTATATCCATAAATAGTTCAATTTATGTTAAGTGTTTTATAAGTATGGAATTATGTATTTTGATCTAGTATATGACATTGTATAGAAATGGCGCCTAGTGGAAGAAATGGAAACTGTATCAGTGCACACACTCAATGTAGGGATTTACCTCCTACTCAAGATAATTTCAGTGGAGATGGTGATGCAACTGGTGCTGATCAGCTGATCACCATACTGGGACAACTCACTCAGGTTATGAATAATAACCATACCCGTATGGAGCACCCTGATCTGCAGCGTGGAGGATCAATGTTAGATCGATTTATGAGGCAGCAACCACCAACATTCAATGGGAGTACAAATCCATTAGTAGCTGAGCAATGGATAAGTTCCCTAGAGAAAATATTTCACGATTTTGGGAGTATTGAAAGGGAAAAAGTTATCATGGCAGTTTATCACCTCACTGGAGATGCTGATAAATGGAGGTCATTGATTCAAAACATGAAGGAAGATTATGAAGTATCAAATATGGAATGGAGGGAGTTCAAAGATCTGTTTTTAGAAAAATATTTTCTCCATGACCATCAAGCAGATATAGAAAGGCAATTTCTGAGTCTGAGACAAAAGGAAGATGACAATGTCGCAATGTATGAGGCTAACATTACAAGGTTATCAAGGTATGCTGGAGATTATATATGTAACCCAATAAGTAAGATTGATCATTTCTTTGATGGGTTAAACCCATTTCTCCATCGATCATTAGTCTCAAAATCCTTCTATTCGTATGAAGACATTGTCTCATGAGCTATCAAGACAGAAAAGGAATTCTCTATGTCTTATGAAATTAATGCAACGAAATAAAAGAAGAGATCTACTGATCAATCTGGGAATGGAAATAAGGGGAAGAAGGGAAGGTTTGAATATCCATCTTGTGGTAAATGTGGGAAGAAACACCCCGGTACTTTCTTGAAGGGAATGGGTGTCTATTACAAGTGTGATGAAATAGGCCACCAAGCTCATGATTGCAAAGGTAAGAAGGAATCTACCAATGTTCAGAGCTACAATTGCAGGGATATGGGAGATTATGCAAATGAATGTCCTAAGCATCAGGGGGACTTACATTAGAAAAGGCCAAGGGATCAAGGCCAAGCTTATGCTATCACTACTACTGAGGTAGAAGCTCCGAAAGACGTGGTGGTAGGTAATTTAATGGTTTCCACAAGTTTAGAAAATACATTATTTGCTTCTGGATCATCGCATTGTTTCATATCTTCCCAGTTTGCTAAGAAAATTAGATATTTCCAATTTGATTTAATAATGGATTTGTCAGTTAAAACTCCTAAGGTAAGTATCATTGCAACAATGTTTTGTGAATCATCCCCCATTAGAGCACATAAATGTTCTTTATCTACTGATCTCATCGTCATACCTAGGAATGAGTTTGATATAATCCTCAGTATGGATAGGTTTTCGTACAATGATGTGACGATTTATTGTAAGAATAAGGAGGTTATGATATTTGATGATGATGATAAGGAACACCTTATCTTTAGAGCAGAATCACCACCACCTAATTCTTTTTAGATCCACCCCCAGTAGCTCAACTAAATTCAATTATTTGGGAGGAAGAGGATGAAATTACAGTGGGTGACTAAAGGAATGTACAAATAGAGGATGTACCTGTTGTGAAAGAATATGTAGATGTATTTCCCAAAGATTTACCTGGACATCTTCCAGAACATGAAGTTGAGTTTTCCATTGATTTAATTCCTGGATCAAGGAATATATCGGAGACCCCTTATAGAATGGACACTATAGAATTAGTCGAACTAAAGAAAAAACTAAAGGAATTGAGTAATAAGGGATTTATTCGACCTAGTGTTTCTCCATGGGGATCCCATGTTGTTTTTATTAAAAAGAAAGATGGATCTATGAGGTTATATATCGACTATAGGGAGATCAATGCTATAACAATAAAGAACTAGTATCCCCTACCTAGAATTGATGATTTATTTGAAAAACTACATGGAGCTCAATACTTTTCAAAGATTGACCTTCGATCTGGATACCATCAGTTGTGTGTAAAGTAGGAAGGAATTCCGAAGATAGCATTTCGAACCAAGTACGGGCATTACGAGTTTACTGTAATGCCTTTAGGATTGACTAATGCACCCTCTGTATTCATGGATCTGATGAATAGAGTTTTCAAGGAATATCTCAATGAATTGGTGGTGTTATTTATTGATGATATCTTGGTATACTCCAAAAGCTACGAAGATCATGAAAATCACTTGTTCATTATCCTAAAGACTCTGAGAAGACATGAATTATATGGGAAGTTTAGAAAGTGTGAATTCTGGCTTCAAGAGATTTCTTTTCTTGCCCATATTTTCACTAAAGATGGAATCTTTGTTGATCATTCTAAGACCAAGGAAATCCCAAAATGGCCAGCACCTATGAGTATAATTGAGGTACCCAGTTTTATTGGTTGGGCAGGTTATTATCGACGTTTTGTCCAGAATTTTTCCCGATTGGAAAACCCATTAACGAAGCTCACATGTAAAAGGGTTAAATTTTTTTGGACAAAAGAGTGTGAAGAATGTTTCGAATAACTGAAGACAAGATTAATCAATTCTCATATATTGACTCTACCATCGGGGAATGATGGGTTCGTTATTTATAGTGATGCATCTATGAAAGGACTTGGTTGTGTCCTTATGTAGAATGATAGGGTTATTTACTATGCATCATGATAGTTGAAAATTCATGAACAAAAATATCATACTCATGATCTCGAGTTAGCAGTTGTGATATTTTCTTTAATGATATGGAGGCACTACCTCTATGGTGAAAAATGTGAGATTTATACTGATCACAAGAGTTTGAATTGTATTTTCTCAAAAAAAGTACTCAACATGAGGCAAAGGAGATGTCTTGAATTACTCAAGGATTATTATTGCACGATACACTACCACCTGGGGAAGGCAAACAAGGTAGAAGATTCATTGAGCAGAAATGACCGTGGAGATTTGAACAATATGAGAATTGAAAGGGATCTAATTTTCATGGATCTAGGGAAGATGGACAAGGGAATAACTAGGGACGGGGAAACATCAATTCTTTTTCAAATGGTGGCCAAACCATCTTTACTAGAAAGGATTAAGAGTTCTCAGACTGATGATGAAGAATTTCAAAAGAAAATTAAAGCTGTGAATGATGGGAGATTGAGAGACATTGTGTATGATGATGGAATTTTGAAATTTGGGAAGAGGATTTGTGTTCCTGATATACCTGATCTAAAAAGGGAATTTATGGATGGTGCTCATAGTTCCAATTTCTCTATACACCCTGGGAGCACCAAAATGTGTTGAGATTTGAAGGAACTTTTTTGGTTGGACAACATGAAGAGGGAGATTACTGATTTTGTGTCAAGATGTATGGTTTTTAAACAAGTGAAAGCTGGAAGGCAACAGCCTGGAGGAGTCATGCAACCTCATCCAATACCAGAGTGGAAATGGGACAATATTACGATGGACTTTGTCATGGGGCTACCAAAGACTCCTAGAAGGAATGATGTAGTATGGGTCATTGTTGATCATTTTACCAAGTTAGCACATTTTATTTCTATAAGAGATGATCTACCACTAGAACATCTAGAAATACTATATATTAATTAAGTTGTGAGACTTCATGGAGTACCACATTCGATTGTTTCTGATCGTGATCCCCGTTTTACTTCAAGATTCTGGAAAAGTCTTCTAAATGCCTTGGATATTGAACTTCATTTGAGCACTGCCTACAACCCTCAAATAGATAGATAGTCAGAACGAACTATTCAAACCTTAGAAAACATGTTGAGATCCTGCTCACTTGACTTTCAGGGTATGTGGGATCAATATTTACCTATGGTAGAATTTTCCTATAATAATAGTTTCCATTTGAGTATTCATATGGCGCCATATGAAGCGTTATACGGAAAGAGATGTCGCACACCAACCTATTGGGATGACGTTGGTGAAAGAAAACTTGTAGGCCCAGAACTAGTGGAGGAAATGATGGAAAAGGTGAAGGTAATACAAAATCACATCAAAGCATCTCAAAGTAGGCAGAAGAGCTATGCCGATAATCGAATGAAGGAATTGGAATTTCAAGTCGGTGATCATGTTTTCCTAAAGGTATGTCCATGGAAGGGAGTCATACGTTTTGGTAAGAATGGTATTTTAAGTACCAGGTACATCAGACCTTTCGAAATTCTAGAATGAATTGGGGCTGTAGCTTACCGATTGGCAATGCCGCCAAGTCTCTCCAAAGTTCATGATGTGTTCCACACATCCCTATTATGTAAATACATGCATGACCCAATGCATGTAGTAACCTATAAGTAATTAGAACTGGAACCCAATCTGTCTTATTGGGAAGAGCACATCAAGATTGTTGATATGAGAGAACAAGTATTGAGAAGCCGGACGATGCGTCTGGTAAAAGTCTTGTGGAGAATCCATAAGATGGAAGAGGCAACGTGGGAACCCAAGGAACATATGAAGAAGAACCACCCGAGTCTTTTCATACGGTTGTATTCTTGAAATTTTGAGGATGAAATTATTTGAAGGAGGGGAGAATGTAACACCCCAATCTTCTACGGTACTATTCTCTTTGAATAATGCGATAGCGTGTGTTGTACGCAACATCGAGTTCTAACACACCACAACCAATCAAACTAGCCGTTATTAATAGTAATACCTAAATTTTGAAATTATATATATTTTATATTTCAAAATGGACTTTATTTCTGGATTTATAATATCTAAAATGTTCTATGTTGAATTTTTGGTATTTTTCTAAGAACTTCCAGTTTTTATGAATAGTAAAAATTCTTAAAAACAACTTTTTCAATCAAAATAATTTATAGTGATAAATTATATTATTTAATGGTTTTAAATTATTATTAGAATATGTTTTTAACATTTTATCCAATGGTGTTCATTATAATTAATTTCACTTTGAAATTCGACATAAACAATTGTCAATCTTTTGTTATATATTGTTTCTTAAAAAAACGCTATTTGTTATAACTGTGGGAATTAATTATAAAATTAATTAATGAAAATTATATGTTTGGAATTTAATAAAATAGAAATAATTTTTGAATTCTGAATACCAATTATAGCTTAGGATGATATTTTTGCATTGTTCAGAAAAACTTCAATTTTTTATGAATAGTGAAAACACTAAGTGGTAGTTAAAAAACTGCATTTTTCATAAAACATAATTTAACCGTTTATGTGATTGGAATTTAGAAGATCCGAGAGACATGGTTAATATCAAGGAGTAAAATGTGGTTCAATGAGATGAAAATAATTTTATGTGAATAGTAACATTTTACTTTTATTTACCCCGGTTGAAATTAAATAGGGTAATTAAGGGTAAAAATGATATTAATATTACCCTAACACATGTCCTAATTCTATTGGAAAAGTGTATCTCGACCAAAAACAATCTTAGGAATGAAATATTTTCATTTAGGTCCACTTGGAATAGATTAGGACATTTTTTATTATTTAATTAAAAGAAGAGTTAAAAGAGTTAAGATCAAAGTTTATTTACTAAATAATTTTAATATAGGGTTATACATAAGATAAATTCGATTGTAAATATTAATTAATAAGCTAAAATAATTTACCTCATAATTATATTTTATTTATAATTTTTAGACATTACATAATTTAATTTATTTATGATACAGTGATGATGGAGTAATTACTATAATAGTGAACAATTAATAGAATTGATGTTATAAATACCCAAATAAAAAAAATTTCAGATTTTTAATGAATTAAACTAATTTTCTAGGATAATATTACATAATTTTATTGATTTAATTTACTTTGTTCGAAATAATCATTCTGTTATGATTTTCACAAAAATCCATTTTCCAAATAGTGTTAAAATTGACGTAGAAGAGTTTTTAAAAAAAATATTTCATATTATTAATTGATATTAAATTCCTAAAAATCTACGGTTCGACCAAGAGACATATATCCTGATAGGTGTATCAGTAATGGACCACTTGGGGGTCACTTAAAGGTATATAGTATGTTTATTAACTATATAATATAAAAATACAATGTGACAAGGTAAGTGTCAAACTAGTTAACTAAGAGTTAAAACTAAGAGATAATGTTAATATAATTACCCAAACCTATCTAGATCCTATTGGTTGAGTGGTTTTCGACACATACCCACCTTAACCTTTAAATAATCCACTTTTTAGCCATTATAAACCGAATATGAATTTATTATAAAATAATATTAATAGCTTTTCCAAAGGTGCCCCTCACCCCTCTTATAAAAGGGAACTCTCCCTTCTCATTAACTCACACCATAAAAGCCTTTTGGCTCTGTCAAACTCTGACCAATTAATATCTCAACATCCCTCACTTCATCCTAGAGGCATTACATTAGTCATAAATCCAACCTAATATCCGTTTTGATCAAATCAATATGAAGAACCCGAAAAAGCGGAAATGATTTCACCACCCATTTCCAAGTTCCATTCTTCTTCCACTTCTTTCTTCATCATTATTACCATTCTAAAATAATGAATCCAGTATCTCCTATATACTGTAAAATTATTATCAATATGGTACAACCATATTTAGTATTATATCCATCCTTTGAATGACATGTCAACATACGTGCGTACGTACGGCTTACCGTCTCCACGTCGTGGTGTAATTGTTATTCAATAAATTATTATTTATATGGGTAAAATTATGATTTGTAATTCTTGTAAATAATAAATATAACATGATAATTATTCTGTATATATGATATACCATCCAATTATATATTATTTTAATATCAAAAAAATGATATTGTCGCTTGTGCATACATACGGACTACCGTCTCCACGAACGTGATAAGATTCATTCTCCATCATATCCATTCAAGTATAATTATCATTTGATGATTAATAATAGTATCTACGCACTTGATATCATTATGGATATGATTAAGATAAAACCTATCCATGACAAACATGGCTTACGTAACAAAACATATAAAAGAAAACAAGTAGGTTAACACCCGAAACAACAATAATACTAAGATATTATTAACAAATCAATGTTAAAAGATCATATATTATATCATATTAATATATATGATTATTGTATAATTTAATAAAAAATATTTCACCATTATAAAAGAGGTTAACCTACCCCCAACCAAGGAAAAGTACAAAGTAAGGGTTATTTCATAATCTCTTTATTATCCGAGGTTGTTTATACGTAAGAATCTACTGGGATCTCTTTATCATCCGCATCCATGTTTCTTAAAAATGTATTTAAAATCATTTTTACTATTTACAAGAATATGGGTTAATGTCATTTATAACCTTGTTTGACTTTTTATAAGAGGTTTATAAAGGAATCGTTCTCTCGTTTTCCAAACCAGGTGCATTTAACCATTTCAGTAGAATTAAGGTAATAATATTTTATTAACTTATACAGCGGGTGTGGCTATTTTCCGCCGTTATAAAAGCTTTGAAGCTTACCTTACAATCTTATAAGATTATTTTTAAATAAAATGACGTATTTTATCAATATATTACTCTTAAATGATTTCAAAATAGAAATAAATATTTCACTAATAAGAGTTTTGATTTCATCTATGTCAACATACTTTGATGGATTTTACGCGTACATGAAGTTGATTTATTATGATACAAAACATCTAAATTGTATTGAAGGTTTTGTGATATGTTTGACTATGGATGTGTTATTTTTATACAATTAATGGTTTATGGATGAAGTATTTAAATTTCTTATGCTAGTTTTAATACAAATGTTTATGTTATGTTTATTCCATTTCATATGGGAATGCATTAGACTTAATATGTGACGGGTGGAGCCCGTTATAGCTTCTCGATGCATCTGTAGGTCTCATGTGATAAACTAGTGTCATGGCATAAGGACATGGAAAAATCTTATTTGTAGTCTTGGCACGAGGCCTTGGCTATGTGGTTATGTTAGTCTAGCATTATTCATTCCATCATTATGAAAGTCATTATTGATATTGAATGTGATTATTCGATTAGTGGAATATCCATGTGAATAAATAAATGTAATTATTTCATTTTATATTTTCCATAATATGTTGATGTTCGAGTTTAAAAGGCTTTTGTTCTAGTTATACATTTCCTTAAATGTTTATTCTTATTTATGAAATTTTCCTTTATATTGTTATCCTTACTTGGAATTTAAGATCACCACTTTTGTATGTTTTATTTTTCCTAGGATGTGAAGAAGTAAATTATGAATGGCCAGCAAGGATATTATGAGGGGATAATATTGTGGACTATGGAGACAATATGTTGATGTAGTAGTTTTTCACTTTATGATGTAATGTAAAACTTTATGAATATATCCAGTGTTTCCAAGGATACTAAACCAATCGGTCATTCGAGATTTGATCTTTCTTATGATCATGCAAATGTTATGTAATAATGCATCGACAATGGGTAACTGGGGTTGGGGCGTTACCGTATCAAACATGACGATATACACCCATGGGTCGTCTCAGACTGAGGATCTGAACCCCACACCATAATCAAGGATGTAGGGTTAGAGATTAAGGATCTATACACATGAAATTTTCATTTTATGATACTAAATAGACTATGGCTACAATTTTTCGATGTTGTATTTGATTATTGAAATTTTAAACATAATATGATATGGAACAATATCTATATTGTTATAGTGGACAATTGACTGTTTTGTGCTGTTGTGTTAATGATTTAAAATATATCCCTTGGATCATTTGAAGAAAATGATATTTGTAATGAATAATGTGTATGTGATTTAAATAGAAGTAGTGATTCAATTGTATAAATAAAGAAATAATAACAAATGGAACTAGAGATGTATTTTTTCATTCATTTCATACTTTCATTGGCAATATTTTTGAAATCGATATGTCATGAAACATCCTCTAGGGACAATTTTATGACTACCCCAAGCCTTCCACCGATACGAATTGGGATGGTGACTAGGACTGAGTAGGCCTCTCTCTGAAATGGGAGAAATTTCCTTTTAACCAATATGCACACACATAGTTGCAAGCCGAAAATTGATGAATTTTAAACACCAAGAAAACTAGGCATTTCACTAAGACAAAAAATAAGAGTAATAGTATGAAACTAAAAGTAAAGGGGACCATTATAAAATCTGCACAAAAATGGTAAGCGGTAAATGAATGAGTACACCCATGGCTGATATATCAAGAGTAGAAAACCCTAACTAAAGGGAAGGTGAAAGGTTAATACTAGTATCCCCACAAGTATGCCTCGTCTATTAGATCTCACTGAGCACATCTTGTTCCTAGTCCAACTAGGTCTCTGTAAAATAATATGTTGTCTTCAAAATACATGACATGTATGGGCAATGCATGTACATGGGTGAGTAAAATTGAACTCATTAAAGAACCCAAACCATAATGGTAAGAACAAAAAGGAAAGACCACAGTGGAAAGACCACAAAAGAATGACCAAAAACGTAAAACCACAATGTAATGTACACAAAAATTATTTTTATCTCATAAATATATAAGAATAAAGTATGGAAAAAATAATATCAGATGTAATAAAAACTCCTAGTAATTTTGAGTCACTTATACATGTTGATTCACACAGTCTCGTAGAGTCACATGGACTCACTGAGTCACTCAAACCCACTCAGTCACCTTGACATGTTGAGTCACTCAAACCCGCTGAGTGATTGAGACCCACTAGTTCAGTTATATCCTCTATATCACATGTTCACATTGTTATATTCTTCTTGGAAATGCCATCAAAATGATTCCCACTCATGAAACACTCATACTGGGAGGACATTTTCATCATGAAAATGTTTGTGTGCCAACATTTTTGAAAACCAACATAGATTATCTCAAAATGTACACATCTTCATGAGGGTCCCAATGCCACAAATGGCTAATCAGTCTTAAGTACGGTTTGGATGTTATGAGGGTTTTAGTGAATAGGGGTCGGTCGGGTCTGGGTCTGGTATGACCTTGTGGGGCTGACCAATTCCACTATGCCCGTCCCATACCGGCAAGGCCCAAGATTTGGAGGGATCCATGTCTGCCACCCATGTATGATGTCACGAGTCCTCCTCTATGGTCTTGCATGTCAGTTGTTCCCAAGCCACGTGACGTGGCTTATTGACCATTGAGCTATAGGCCCTCACCACATCTACGACCCACATGGTTGTGGCTTTCTGTCATTTTTTGCAGCCTTCCAGGATGAGACCATCCACCACCTCTAGCTCCCATAATGGTGGTCATAAGCCATGTTCTCTCATATTATAAGGCACAACATGAAATCAAATCTTCTTTTCAGCTATGCCTTTATATATTGATGGTTTTTGAGAAAAAGATGAATTTCGAGAAAATTAAGGAGTACACACCATGTGTTCTTATGTACATTTCAAGTACTTGGTTGGCACAAGTAACCCTTTACTAGCAGTGTAACGGTAAAGTACATGGACTTGTGGGGTGACCCGAAGGCTGCCTAATTTTGAGGCCGATTAAAGAATATTAAACACTTTGTACTATTAATGAATACACATTGTATTTTCTTTTTTATTTTATTATACAGACTGGGGTGTCATCTTATCGACATAACACTCTTCTTATCGACATGTCTTGTCTAGGAGCATCTGTAGCTGACGATTCTCAATACCTTTATTTGGATTATTGCATTGTTAATGATTTTTAAACTTGTTAATTCCAGCTTTGCCTTGCATGATTAATTGGTGTTGTTTTATTGTGTATGGGGTTAGTTTTCGTACTATGGTTGTATATTCACATGCTTGATTGATATTGGCCATTTGGTCTAGCCTTTCCTATTAGGATATTTTTTTCCATTCCTAGTGTAGTAAGGATGGAGAGATTATTTATATGATATGTTGTTCCATTTCTTGAATCTAATTTATCCATGCAGTACTTTGAGGATTACTTTGGCTCCTGATTATCATTTTTGATCAATTGTTTTACACAGGGATATGAGAACCTTGTTTTGTGAGACTATAGGGGAAATTGACATTGAGGGCTTTACCAGAGTGTCTGTTATAATTATCAGGATGTGAGATAATAGGGGGGATTGACATTGAGTGCTCCCTCAGAGTGTCTATAGTTACGTTATGAGACCACATAAGGTATTGACGTTCAGTGCTTCCTCAGAGTGTCTATAGTTAAGTCGTTAAAAGTGTATATAGGTAATTGATGGCGAGTGCTTCCTTAGTCTGCCTTTGATTACACATGACTATAAGAATAATTAACATTGATTTCTTCCTCAGATAGTATATGTTATATCTTATATTATATTTTGAACTAGAGGGGTTTGGTTGTGAGAACTACCTAGAGGGTTACTTTAGTTTATTGTTGAACTATAGGGGATATGTTGTGAGAACATTTCCAGAGGGTTAATTGTATTTTTTTGGTTAAATTTTAAAATGTAAATGTTTGTAAATGAAATTGTAGGACAGTTTACTTTATATTACAACCTTGTTTAGTTTATCATTTTCTTTCTACATTCCATATATGTTCACTGACTATTGGGAATATATCTTATGGTGGTTTTTACTGGGATTCATCTCAATCCTTGTTTGGGTCATGATATTGGGCCAAAATTGATTATATTATTGCAGTTCTAGATAAGGGAAAAGACCTTTCTACATCAGGTACTTGATTTCTATGGTGCTGGGGAGCATCAGATAAAGATGTCGTTTGCGAAGATGAAGATTTGTGTAATTTGTTTTCTTTTTATTTTGGTTTAGTACTATATTCCAACATTGTGACTTGTTTTTCTTATTTTCTAGACATTTATATAATTCATCATATACATATGTGATTTGTTCTTTATAACATCTAGTATTCCTTTGTTTACTATTATGTGGTATTATTACTGCTTCTGTAAATGTTATTTATTTCATTCCACTGCATTTCTCTGCCAATGAAGGCATAGTTTCTCCACTATCTCACCCAAGGCCCTAACTGATAGTTGGAAGCCTCTGGCATTTGAGGAAATATTCTTGAGGCCATGTGACCAACTGGGTACGGGGAACCTCTAGGTGGAAACCAGAACCGGGACGTTAAAATGTGGTATCAGATGAATTATTTTCTTCTGGAAGTACGTTTTGGAGCATAAATACATAGATAGGAAGTAATATGTACTTGGTAATAAGCCATACACAAGAGTAGCTAACCCGTTTATAGGGAAATTCCAAAATACCTTGTATATTGTGATTTTTCTAGTTTTGAAATTATTTCAGTTAATTTTATTTCTTCATTGGGTAATTTACATATATTTCACTATTATTCATGATATTATTGAGGTTATATTTATTTTTTTTCATGATGAGATGAAGTTATTACATCTCATGCATCATATAGGGACTTCCTAGATATCACATTTCATTCATTCCTTCCATGCCATTTGGTTTTCATTACATACTTCATGTTGTTGTGATAGTTGTTGTGCTAGATATGCATGCTGTTATTATAGATGACTTGACAGAATACCTGCTATTTGATAGGGTATTGGATTTTATAAGGTTTTGTATAAATGAATGTCAATCCTTTGTTCTTGAGGTGTTATGGTCCCTCATGGATCATTTTTTGGTGGATCAATTCATTGTTATCCCTTGTAAATGACATGTATAAGAAGACAAATTTTGATTCAGGGGAGTCTGGGCCTTATGGATCAGAACATGGAACTTTAATGATAACTTTAGTGTTTTCTAGTTCTAGAGTTGTTTTTGAGGATTACTGTTTGGAAAACCAACAATACACAATGTGTAATGATGAATACACGCCTAGTATCCTTTTGTTCAATAAGGAAAAATATTCCTTAAGTATATGTTGTGTATTGTACGTACACGTCGTGTAGTCTCTAACAATGTCACCGGCTATGTGAGAAGATACATAGGGTTGGAAAATAATTTGTGGGAGAGACTGTGTACCAGATGTACATGTCCTGTTTCTGAAACTAAATATCTGACTGTGTGACTAATGACATGGTAGGATGAAAAATAATGACGTACATGATGTGTGCATATGGAACATGCTGTGTAGAGTGACCCATGTGACCAGCTAAGTGACTAACAACATAGGCAAGTTGAATCCTTCAATTACACTCCATGTATGGCATAAACATGTTGTGTAGAGTCATTTGTGTGTCCACCTGTGTGAAAAACATCACAGGCAGTTGAATCCTTGGTAGTACAAACCTTGTCTGAAACAAACACATTGTTTAGTCATGTCATAGGATTACCGTGTGGGTTATTCATGTAGAAGAAATCGAGCATGGGAAATGAATCATGTACACACCTGGTCTTGGGAGAACATGTTGTGTGTATAGGGTGTCACATGACCAGTTTTGGTAGAAGTACACTCCCATGTGAAGTCTTCATGGAACACATCATTTAATGGTTATATAGGACATGTATCCATGTTTTGAAAGACATAAGTTTTTTTCCTTTTCATGTTAGCTACTTACAAATCTAAGTTTCACTCCTTTATAAACTTGATCTAAGGAGTGTGCGTGACCTTCAAAAGTCATGCCACCGAGATATCCTCTGGTTGTGCGCCAGTTATAGGTCATTGATGAGACTCTGGGCATGACCGATCAGGGACTACGATCAGATCAACTTGTAGTGCTAGTCTTTTTACCGACATTCATTCCAGACAGAGGTGCAGAGATGCAGTTCTGTGAGGGCTTTATGATGTTCATACATACCTTCTAGGGAGCATCGCATCCTTCCATGTCAATGGAATAATTGACGCAGAATTTCCAACGGTAGTGTCCTCCCACCTTCACAGGGGAAGGAGGACCTTAGGATGCAGAGTCATGGATAGATGACATGCTTTCTATCATAGTGCATATGGAGACGCCAACATATTAGAGGGTAAATATATATACTTATATTCATCGGGATTATACCTAGAGATGGTGGGATTTGGTTTCACTAGTAGGACGCCTTTAGGGTATGTCTTGGGATGAGTTTGAGCGTAGATTCAATGATTACTTCTATTCGGAGACATTGAGGCCCAATCTATCCCAATAGTTCATGAGTTTGGAGTAGGGTACACTTTCAGTTATGGAATATTATTCTCGCTTTGACGATCCGTAGTACATTACACCCTTTTTAGGGAGAGATGAGTTATTCCCAGTGAAGAAGGTTGAGGATGGTCTTAGGAATAATATTTGGGTTTAGGTTAACATCGTCAGATATACTTCCATCACTTTTATAGTCAACTGGGAGCTAATCACATAGAATAACCTGAGGGATTTCTATAATGCAGGGCATGGAAGTTCAGCATCTAGAGTTGGTACTTCTATAACTAATAGTACGAAGAACCTCTAGGTGTCTTGTAGAGACCTGAAGCTTATCGTACATGGAAATTACATTACTTTAGCGGAATACTTAATACATAACAAAAACAGACACACAAGGACCGTAATAGTTTAGTGTCTTTGGAAACATGGAACGTAATATTCTAATCGTGGTGAAAGATCTTCAACATCTACCAAAAAGATCTTCCCCTTTTTTTCTTACCTAAAACCATTCTTTATATCCTGGGGAAAAGAAAACATAAAAAGGGTGAGCTCAAATTCTCAGTATGGGTAAGCAGGGATAAAATAAAACATACCATATACAATTGACCTTAAAAAAACATGAATATTAAAATTCTTGAGAAACGACATAAAACATGGAAGTACATAAGGCATAGATCATAATGGAACATAAATCATGATAAAATAGCATGGGAATAAAACATGTAATTGTGCCATCCATTGATCACATGTAATGATTTCCTTAGTAGCCAAGGCGTTGCTACCAAGACCATCTTAGTGGACAAAGTCCCATTCTGAATCGAGTTCACTCCTTGTTTCAGTCCTGTAACACTGAACCAGATTAACTTACCGTCTAGCCATGACTATCTCATGAGATATAAAATCTTTAACCAATGCATGGGAGAGAGATATAGGTCCCACCCATATCATAATGAAATCATTCTTACTTGTGCCACAAAATAAAAATACATCATTCATGATATCCCAACGAATAAAATGGGTTTCATAAACATCATCCCATCATCACATAATCCATATAAAAGAAATGGATATCATTTCATAATAAGAAAAGTGAATCCATGTAAATAATAGAGACATTACACTTGAAACATACACATATGAAATAATTTCATCATAGATGGAAAATGGTTTTGATAAAACACTTGAAATGAATTCTTGAGGAAAATATCCTTTCTTCTTCAAAATCAATTTCTTTTCACAAAATGTCATGAAATTTTAAAAGAAAGAGATTTTGTTGAAAATAGTCGTGAAATATTTTTGAGGAAGATTCATGAAAATAAGGCTTTATAAAACCATAAAAATCCGTTCGTTCCGTATAAGTTATAAAAACATTCTTTTCAATCTTTTGCCGGAAAAGTCAAAAAGTACCTCGTAACATAAACAAAAGACTGATTCCTTACATACCATGTAGTAAAAGTCAAAAATGGGTAAAAATGACTTTAAACATACATGAATATACTTTTATAAAACATGGACATGGATGATAGAAATAACCCCGGTAAATACTTACGAATATGCAATCTGGGATAAAAATGAGATTTTCAAAATTATCCTTTACCTTAGGTCCGATTTTCTTCATAAGTGTCTGAACCTCCTATATAATGATTTAAATAATGTCATTGACTTATTACAGAATCATACTCATTGTTATTATATCATATATGGTTCACTTATTACTTTATATTACCCGTTCTTTTGTAAATTTCCTGTTAAAGAGCGTTTTGGGTAAAATCGTCTAATTTGTTGTTCGTCTTTTAACTTGTAATTATTCATATGATTACTTAGATCATGATTACTTAAATCCAGAATGTAAAACATGATTTTTATATAATATATATTCTGAATATACATATATATAATAGATCAGTAAATGGAAATAAATACACCATTCATGGAGACGGTATGCCGTACGTACGCATGAACGATGTTTTCGTTTCTTTATTGAGTTGAATGAAATTAAGTAGATGACATAAATATATATTTATACATAAATCCAGTAGCTTTATAATGTAATATATTTCATTATTATTGATTATATATACTTTATAATCATTCGTAAATGGTATATCATTCTTAAATGGTTAACTTTGAAAATGAATCTCATCGCGTCGTGGAGACGGTAGTCCGTACGTACGCACGAGCGATGATATCGTTCCCATGATTATTGAATAGAATTGGATTGGATGGTATAATTTATAAGAATTAGTATTATTTTATAATAACCATATATATTTATTTTTTACACCATTATACCCATCCATGTAAGGTGTTGGTGGAAAAACAGATTACACCATGGCGTGGAGACGGTATTCCGTACGTACGCACGCGCGTTGATTTTGTTTTCCGTAGGATGGATAGAAGGTGAAATGGGGTTGTTTCATATTTATAAGAACATATCAGTATATTTTTGATACTTATGTTATTACTTTATAATGAAACAACTAAATAAGAAGATGTTGATGAAGAAAGAAGTTTGAAAGAATCGGTAGAAGAAATTACCTCTTCTTCGATGCGCCTCTTTGAAACCACCTCTTAGGGCACTAAGATTAGTCTTTAAGGTAGAACAGAACCTCTAGGATTTCTCTAGGGAAGTGGAGAATATAATTTGGAAGGGGATTTCCGATCTTGAAGGCTCAAATTGGTCTGAGGAGGAGAGGGAGGAGGTTCTCTTTTATAAGGGAGGATAGGGGCACCTTTGGAATTCCTAAAAATATTAATTTATAATAAATCTAACACCACTTAAAAACCTCAAAAATAACTCATATTCAAATATTAGATGATATAGGGTTGTAATCGCATCAACCAATCAAATTTATACATGTTTGGATCTTATGTTTAACATTATCATTTTGATTTGTCCTTATTAAATCTATTTAAGTTTATTTGTGGAAATAAAATTCTATATTTTAAATTATAACAAATAATTACTTATTTGTAGTGAATTTTCCATAATTATTTACATTATAACATTATAGACCATATAAATTTATATTTATAATATTTAAATATTTTTGTTATTTTAAACAATTTTATAATATATTATTTTTATAAAATAACAATAGTGTCAATTTGGACACTATTCATTTATTTGAATTTAAATAAAATATATACAGAAGATATGTTCGAACTAAAAGCTTTAATAGATTCATAAAAAGTCATATATATATATAAAATTATTGGATCACATTAAATAGTTCGTATAATATTTATTTTATTATTTTTAAAACCATTTATTTTGTTTATCTCTTAATTAAATAATTTCTACAACATTTTTGTATAATTATTTAATATACATATTTGTTGCATAAAAATTAAAAATAAAATCCTATGATGAATATAAATATATATAATTTCACAATAATATTTTAAATCGAATTTATCATCTTAAAATCACAATATTTAAATTGTTATATTTATTAACATATGAATGTGACAACTTTGGAATCATTTAAAATAAAATAATATAAGTGTTATAATCACTTTTATAAGGCTCCAAACGGTCATCTATTAGGTAATTTGATGCCTAACGTATATATATACACTACCAATAAGTTTTGGTCCGGTTTGTGGGCCTTTTAATGGGTATTATTATTTCAATAAAAACTATATTACTTATTTTCCACTTAATAAATAATTTTTGTATCATTAATGTATCACCATTAATGACAATTATTTAATACCTAAAAATTCTAAAAAAATTATCATGATGTAGATAATTGTATTATCTTTCTGGAGATTATTCATGTTCGAAGTTTTATGATGTTTATCACTAAATTAAAATTATTATACTTATAAGATTTAAGAGAGTGACATGTTGTCACTTTCCTTGGTTTTAATAATAATTAAATTATTTTCACGGTCAAAAGTCCATATAATGAATCTAATCCAACCCTTACGTTATATGGGTCTATTTCTATACATCCAATAGAATTTTGGCATGTGTTAAGGTAATTTTATAATATTATATTTACCCTTAATTACCCGATTTACCTTTAACTATGATAAATAAAATTTACCGTAGTTACTATTCATAATTCCCATAAATAAAAAGTCTCTTATTAACATAATTTGGACCCATTGATTCCAAATATGGAATAAATTTTTCCAAATTCAACACACAAAAGTTGCAAAAATTAAATTAAAATTAATCATGCTGTCGAAAGAAAAACGGGTTTTACTTTAAAACATTGCAAAAGATTGAATTGATTTAACCTACGAATTTAATGTAAAATCAAAGATAATGACATACATTATATTAAATGGTAAAAATATATTCTATTTATACTTTAAAACCATTCAGTATTTTAATTTAACTATATAAATTATTGCAATGAAAAAAGTTGTTTTTAATTAAAATATAGAATGTTTTTTCTATTCATCAAAATATGAAAGTTACCAGAATAATATGAAAAATTTAGCCAAAGTAAATTTTTATTTCCGGATTCCAAAGAAGAATTTTATTTTGTCAAATTTATCTTATAAACATGTCAAAAACTAGATTTAATGTGGGTGCGCCATAAAAAGGTGGCAAAACTTCATTTTTTGAAAAATACTTATTTTACCCAAAATATTTATTTTGTTTTTATACCATGTTCTAGAAATTGTGTAAGACGAAGAATAATGTTATAAAAATCAAAATTTAGTTAATACTATTCATAATGGCTAGTTCATAATATTATTATAATAATATATCATTGTTTAATAAAACTCGGTATTGCGTACAACACACGCTATCGAGGAAGGTCGTGATTGCGTGTAATGCAAGCCAAGTCAGGGTTGCTTGTTGTGCAAGAATCCTTCGTTGTTTTGTATAACAGAATCCAACCATATTTCATTTATACATTGAATATATATATATATATACTCAATGTTGTGTAGAATAACTATTATCAAAATTGTGTATAACACAATCAAAGAATAGTGTTGCATATACTGTAAGCTAATACGATGTTGCATGTAGAGCAAGGTAATTTTGGTGTAGCATACACCACAAGACATTAATGAAATTAAAAGAAAATTTTTCATATAATATCGGGGTGTTACAGGTCTACACATGGAGATCCAAGTAGGCAGGATGCATCTTCAAGTAGCCAGGTGGTATGCTACTAGTGTGGGATGGTCATGCATATTAGGACACATTACATGAGAGACACAGTGGAGTGTCGATCTAGTGGACAAATGGGACATCTTCAGCACTTAATTTTGTTCATCTCACGAACATTGGTTGGAATTGGTTCTTCTATGTCTCTCTATTTAGGAGCAGCACCACTAGTTTCTCATCATTCTGGGAACTGGAGTTCATCCATCTGTTTAGATTGTGGTGGAGGTCATGGCCATGGTGGTCATACACATGGTTTTTGACAGCCACAGGTTGGATCAGCTCATGGATCTCTATCACCTTAATAGGGACGCAGTGTAGGTCATGCTTTTGCAGTGGGGAAGACCCAGCAGGAGTAGGATCAAGGACCCTCTACAGTTTGAGTTATGATATGTATTTCCTCAGTTTTTTCTTTTTTCCTTTTCTATTTTGGGGTTTCCCATAGATTTATATCTATTTTTGTTGTAGAGAGGCTTGGGATCTAAATATTTTCATCTTCTCATATCTTGGAACTAGAAACTCTGTTAGGGAATATAACAACTAGAGTACATCAGTGCAAGGAGTTTCCTCTCACAGTTGGTTGGTGTCACTTCATATGGGAACATTATGTCCTTGAGATGACAGGTTATGATGTCATTCTCAGATTACACTAGTTAGTTCCCTTCAAGTATTTTGTCTACTACTGTTGTTTTAGGGTGAGTTTGACATCACCAGAGGGGGGATCATTTCTTTATAAGGGAGATTGGGATGTCCAGGTGAGCACAACAGGACCTGAGAATCAGGGGTTGGGATTAGTTACAACAAATATTTCTAGTCTATATCTGGATTACCTGGGGAGATCATTGATGGACTTTAATCCAATGGTGGATTGTTTCAGAGAATTTCTTTCCATAATACTTTTAAGGTTATCCTCCAGATTGATAGATATACATTTCTATTGAGATTTTTCCAAGAGCGTCACCAGTTACAATTCCTCTTTATAGGATGGATACTCAAGAGATTGAAGAGCTCAAGAAGAATCTAGAGAAGTTATAGGATAAGGGGTTCATCTAATCTAGTACTTATACATGGGGTTCTTTTTTGATGTTTGTGAAAAAGGCTAATGGAACCGTCTTCCTTTCTGTGGATTATCAAAAGTTGAAACATTTGATGGCCAAGAACCGATATCCCTCAGCAAGGATTGATGATCTATTTGAGAAGCTTTGTGGATCTTGGGTGTTCTCGATGATGGACTTAAGATCACTTTATCATCAGTTGTGAATTTTAAAATATTATATACTACCTACATCCTTTAATATAGGTTATGATTTATACGAGTACGTGGTTATTCCTTTCGGTCTCATGAATGCGCCTATAGATTTTATTTCACTGATGATACGAGTGTCACATCCATACATGGGTTCATTTATGGTGGGTTTCATGGAAGATAACTTCTTGTACCATCACACTCGACCCGACCATGAAACACATCTAAATATCATTTTGAGTACAATGAGATAGAATCATTTATATGATATGATCTCAAAATTCAACTTTTGGATGGACCAAATTCACTTCTGTGATCATGATATATCATAGACAGAAGTATCAATAGTCCTAGAGAATGTAAGGGTTGTAGTTTCTAGGGTGCATCAGAAGAACATCTTTGTGGTGTTGAGTTTTCTACAGAAGGAAGGTTACTACATAAAATTCATACAGGTCTTCTCATAATTATCAATTCCATTAATGGGCTTAACTAAGAATGGTGCGAAGAACATGTGGTCAGAAACATGTGAATAAGCCTTTTAAGAGTTGAAAGGGAGGTTTACTTCAGCACATATACTTGTATTTACAGAGATGGGAAAGATTTGTATTGTATATTGTGATTCATCAGGTATTGGAATGGGAGCTGTACAATTTCAGTGGGAAAGAGTTGGTGCATATATGTCTCTATAGTTGAGGCCAGAAGAGATGAACTACCAGATAAACGATCTTGAGTTTGTTGTAATTGTTCATTATTTACGCTTTTGGAGACATTATCTTCTGGGAGAGCATTTTTTGGTTTTCACTATCCCTAAATGTCTGATGTTTATCTTTACTCATCTTGACCTAAACTTGACACAGCGAAGGTGGGTCGAGTACCTTCAATCCTTTGACATTGAGCATGCCTACAGACCTGGGAAAAATAATCCAATGGCCGATGTGATGAGCATAAGAACATAGATATAGGTTGTTCATGAGGCCAAAAGTTAGTGGACGCTTCTTCTTCTATTATCTGAGATGCATTTGGAGGATCACGATAGATAGGGGTAGACATTTCTTTCTTATATAGTTGTTACCTCTACTATACTCGATCAACTGTGAATGAGGAATTTATCATATTCTGAAGGCCTAGTCCTACAAGAGATTGTGTTAGTAGAGGAAACATCCTGTATTGATAGTATTTATGGATGAGAACTTGTGAATTCATGGTTTCATGTGGGTTCTAGAAGACATACACAATGCACTGATGTGGGACATTCATTCCTCATTATGGGAAGTTCATACTGATGTTACCAAGATGTATCGAGATCCGCATCGTCAGTATTTATGGCCAGGAATGAAGGGAGATTTTGTTGGTTTTGTCATGATGTATTACACCAGTCAGCCGGTGAAGATGGAGCATCATCCACCATTTGGGATTTTGTAGCAGTTTCCTATTCCGAGTGGATGTGGAACGATGTCGCAATGGCCTTTGTGACTGGTTTTCTGAGGTAACCTCGAGGGAATAATGTATTTGGGAATGTCATTGACAGACTCATGATGGTTTCTCACTTATTTTATTTATGAAGGATAGATTAAGTGTTGATGATATGGGGAGGCTGTGGAGATGAGTGTTTGTACATCTACTAGGGGTTCCACACTTAATTGTTTCATAAAGGGATGCCCGTTTTACTTCTTGGGTCTTGAACACACTACAAAGGGCATTGGGTACACAGGTACTTGTGAGTACAACATAACATCCCTATAAAGATGGCCAAGCTGAGCGTATGATACATGTTCTAGGGGAAATGATTTGAGAATGTGTCATGTATTTTGGAGGTTCTTTGGAGAATCATATACATCTTGGGATGTATTCCTACAATAATAATTTTCCAGAAACTGTTCATATGGAACCTTATGAGGATTTGTATAGTAGGTCATGATGATCACCCATATTTTGGTTGGAGGTAGGAGAGGTAGCTATGTCGGGACCTCGCCTTTTTTAGGAGATCACAGATCATATAGAGTTTATTCAGAAAAGATGGATAGTACACTATCATGAAAGATGTCTTATGCAAATCGATGAAGACGATCTGTAGTGTTCTAAGTTGGAGGAAAGGTTTCTCTAAGTTTCACACAATGGTTGGGACAGAGGAGGATTAGGATATAGGGAAAGCATTCACAGAGATACATCGGGCAGTTTGAGGTTTTAGAGAGAGTCTGGTCGGTTTCCTATCAGTTACAGTTTCCTAAGAGGTACATGGATATGCATGACTTCTTCCACGTTTCATTGATAAGTCTTAACATCTCAGACCCATATCATATTTTCCAACATAAATAGGATTATTTATAGGTGGATTCCTCATTCGAGAGAATCCTATCCAAATTTTTTATCGAAGAGTGATGGTTCTCTGTGGCCAGTCATTCCTATGGTGTGAGCGCTATAGCAACATTGACGAGTACATGATGAGAATCAGGAGAGGGAGGCCGATGTACGATCATAGTGGTCAGAGCTATTTGATGATTCTTCTTCTACGCCAACATGCTAGAGAAATTCTGGGACAATTTTCATTGGGGTGGGGGGTTTTAAGAACCATGATCATCTTACAGGTATTATTTAATTTTCTGGATGATTTTTCGAAAAAGTGGAATTTCTGGAAATTTCATGATTACACACCATGTATTTTTATGTACACACCATGTAATTGGTTGTTGTGAGTGATTGTGTTCTGGTTGTGTAATAGCCGAGAACATTGTTTTGTGGCTTGACCTTGATGCCGCCTATAGAGGAGGCTAGTTATGACAAGTACACGCCATGTAATTTTGCGGAACACACCTTGTATTTTATTTTTATTTCATTAAACGAACCAGGGTCACATCGAATCTATAGAACACCCTTCTTCTCGATCAGTCCCATCTAGGAGAATTTGTTGCTGGATAATCCTCTTTTGTCCTCTGACACACTGTCCATTCTATGAATCTACCATCGTCGATTGCATTGGAATCACCATGGAATGCTCTTCCTTCTACTGGATTCTTGACTAGTGATTTCTCCTCTTTCACAAGATATTCACAGTTCAACGTTTTTTTGTGATTTCGTAGATATATGGTGTTCTAGAGAAATTTAAGGCTTGAGGTTCATGTATATCATTCATAAAATGCCACGGTATGTTTGTTTTGCCTTCCTATAGTAATTCCTTGAGTTTAGGTGATAAAAATGCCAAAATACCCTCATATGGGGTATTGTGTGGTTATGGATTATGAACCCTATTAATGCCTGTTATAACCTTCATGTTGAATAGGGGTTGTTTGATTGTGTTTAGGGTTAATTTCCAAGCCCTGGATGTGGTTTTCCATAAATGTTTGATTTTGGCCTTTTGGTCTAGCCTTACCTATAAAGATATTTTTTTCCATTCATAGTGTTCTTAGTTTGGAGTGATTATTTATCTCACATGTTGTGTCGTGACTTGAAGCTAATTTAGAAAATTAGTACGTAGAGGTTTACATTGGCTATTGATTATCATTTGATCACGATTTATTTACATAGGGCTACGTGAAGCTGGTGTAGTGAGACCATACTGGATATTGATGTTGACGGATTTCCCAAGGGGTCTATTATAATTATCACACTATGAGACCATAGGGGGTATTGACGTTGAGTGCTTCATCAGAGTGTCTATAGTTACATTATGAGAGTACATGTGGAATTGATGTTGAGTTCTTCCTCATAGTGTCTATAGTTTACCATTAAAATATCATAAGGGGAAATTATGATGAGTGAAATCACAAAGATACATTCATTACACAATACTATAGGGAGGAATTGATGGTGAGTTCTTCCTCATAAATATTTGTTATATAATCTCTTGTATTTTGATCCAGAGGGGTTAGCCCATGAGATCTACCAAGATGGTTACATGAGATTTTAGCTGAACCATAGTAGATAAGTTGTGAGATCGTTTCCAAAGGGTTTATTGTATTTTATTTTGGTTGGTTAAATTTTTTAAAGTAAATTTTTGTAAATGAAACTGTAGGAATGTATACATTATAGTACTTCCTTTTCTATTTCTTCATTTTCATATTTCCTTCCAAATATATTCACTGACTGTTGGGAACATATCTTTGGCTGGTTGCCTATTGGGGTTCGCCTCACACCTAGTTTGGGTCTTTCTTTTGGGCCCAGACAGATTATATATCGTCTCAAGTCTAGATAAGGGAAAACACCCTTCTATATCAGATGCTTGATTTTTTTAGACCTGGATATTGTGGGACCATGCTGAGGCTTGCGATGCTGAGGAATTGTTTTCTTTGATTTCTAATAATTTGGGACGAGTAATGTATTCTACCATTGTGACATGGATGAATAATTTACTAGAAATATGAATCATGCATCATATATATATATATGTGTGTGTGTATGTTTGTGTGTGTGCTCAGTTGTTTATTACATATAGTCATCCCTTGTTTATTGTTGTATGATATTATAACTTCTTCTGCAATTGTTATATGGTAATTTCTACTCCATTACTCTTCCAATGAGGGCATTTTTCCCCACTATAACACCCAAGGCCCTCACTGCTTATCGGTAGCCTCTAGCATTCGGGGTAACTCACTTGAGGCCATGTTACCAACAGGGTACGGGGCACATCTTGGTGGCACCTGGAATCGGGACATTACAAGCCCCCTTCCATGGGTTGATCTGCTACTGTGGTCCCGCCTAAACTACATATTAGAATCACCATCGTCCATCGAACTGGAATCCCATATCATTTCACCATGACAAAAGGGGGAACAGAAGAGCACCAATGATAGATGGATCTAGTATGTGCTCATGTCATACCCAATCCATCTTCAATATAATTGAAATCGAATTTGGGGAGGGTTATCAATTTTAATCAAGAATCACATGGAAACATAGATAACATCTTATTCAAACTCTATCACTCCAAACCATCATCCATATTTTATCATTCTATGTGGAAACCTGTAATGGGATGATCCATGTTACTCACTATAATCATGAAGTATTATGGAAATAATTCATTTATAAATATCAAACCCTTACCTAGGATTGGATCAGCCATTGTAGAATCATAGGCCGCACTACCTAAGTAAATGTCATCATTCAACAATGGTTTCATCAAATTCATATACTTGGAACCCTTATAGATGGTTCCAAAACTGTGTATGCATGGTAATTTTAGTTAAAAAAATATATAGAAATTTTGGGACATTACATTCTCCCAAACATAGTGCCTTGCATCATTGTAAGCTAAAACAAGAGCTAGAAAATAAAAGCGGGTATTGAGCATGAATATGTGCCTCCCGCTCCTAGGTGCAATAATGAAGATTCCCATGCTACCACTCAACGTGCACTAGAGGAATCGAATTTCCCTGAAAGAACCAATCATTTAAATTCACAATATTTACTGGGAAATCTGCAAACATAACCCCGTCATGAATGTATAACTCTTCCTAGTAGATGATGTGTGATTGATCTGGAACCTATTTCCATATCTGTGACACCTGAAAGAAATCATTAACTTGATTCAACATTAGTGGAAGAGATATGTGGTATTCCACCTCACTATCTCTACTCAAAATATGGAAATGGATAATTTATCATTGAGACAAGTTGTTACCCTATCCAAATATATACAATCACCGTCGATGAGAGAAGTGAAGGAATACATCGTCTGCCTCTTTGAACTCATTGGGCCTTCGGCTCCTATCAGAATAAAAATTCATCCTTCTCTGTGCAGTACTAATATGATCCTGGATGACTTGTGTCTTCTCGGTGGTAACCTACACCTACTCTGGGCCCATGAGTGATGACACCCCTGGTCCTATCTAGCATAGCGGCGACCTACATGGTTACCTCTACAAGGAATTGAATGGTTCCATACCAATGATGGATATGTATATATTGTTGAATGAAACCTGCACTAGATTATAGAGATCCTCCCAACATTTCCGAAGTCCAGGATGCATGAAAATATCATTTCATGTAGAACATATATAGTCTTATCCAATGGGCTTTCTGTCTGATGATGAAACGATGTGTTCAAGGTCAACTGAGTCTCGAATGCCTCATACAATCACCTCCATTTTTGGGATGTGAAGCTATATTCACAATCTAAAACGATTTTGAAAATCACCCTGTGCAGCCTAACTATCTCATGAACATAAATTTATACCAATCTATAAACCTAACTACATTATCAAATGGTTAGGAAGTGGGAAGACATGGGGATTTTGTCTAGGATCAGATAGATGATGTCATGACCCGTTGATGTTAACGGTAATCCATTCAAGGAATCTATCAATCGATTATTAATGAATAAAAATATTGTATTAAATGGGATTTAGTCCACACTATAAAAGGAGAATGAAATTTTTCCACAATGTCGATATAGATTGACTGTAGATATGAAAATTGTGGATATGTTTCCAGAAATATTGAAGACCCACAATATAATTGACATTGGGATATTTAATTTAACATGACACCCTTTGTGTAATTAGATATAATGAATCCTTTTTAGTGGATTTATAAAATAATATAGGTAATGTACAAAATAATGTAGGCATATATTCTCATTGATGAAAAAATAAGAAGATATTTCTAAACCAAATGAAAAAAAATAATTTGATTAATAAGGATGGAATTCTACGAATTTTTTCATTGTAAAATAACAGTATTTTTTTCAAATATACACTATATTCTATGTATAATTTCACATACATTTCTATTGAAGAAGAACAATGTTGTATTAGGGGGACTATTTTGAACCACATTATTATTAGAGGCAATGCACCTTCACATTCATTTAATGAGTTCGTTTAGAAGTTCTATGATACTGTCCAATTTTGAAAACAAAACCTATTCAATGAAATTGAGCATTGTGGTGAAAATATGTATTTTCAATCACTTTTACATTGAATATACTATTTATGTAATACCATGTAAAAAAATATTTTTTATTTAGTTATTAATTATTCCTCGAGAGAAATTATGGGGGAAAAAGTGTTATTTCTCAATTTGAGAGAAGTATATTAGTTTTAGGGATTAAAACATTTAAAAATTATGTAATCATGATTCAACCTGACTAATAGAAATTTCTATGATATGAGACAAAATATTAACATAATTAGTGGTACAACGAGAACCTCAATAATGTATTGTAAGGGAGTTTATTCATAAAGGATCATTAAAAAGATAACAATTTTAATCATTTACATCTAGATATTAGTAAAGACCCAATGTCCATTATCCTAGTTCTAGTTTTCTATATATTACATTGGGATAGAAAATAAGTTATATAATATTAATTTATAGAATACCATACTAGTCATTATGAATGATATACATGATTGAATGCTTTATAAAATTGTACACCCATTCTAGAAAAATATGAAATCTAGGGTAGTTGAATTTACATAGATGGAGAAAGGATTATAAAATATTCTATCACAAAAGGAGAAACCCTATAACGGTAAAATTTTTGGCACACAGTTAGGGAAAACCGTGATCCCCTAACAATGAAAATTTGGATGTTTTTTAATGTCACCAAAATAATAGTTTATATTTCACCTAAATCATAAAAACTCACCCATTTCAACCCAAACAACGACCATTATGATTTTGGAAAAATTCATAGATTTCTAATGGAATTCCATGTATATAAAACATCGTTTGTTTTCAATTAAAATATGGAACCGAAGATAGTCTCCTGTACCAGTATGTTGATTATGTTCAATTTCTTTGTCCTTCATCTTCCATAATTATCTTGTTCATTTGTAGGGATTTTATCTTATATTTTTCTAGATCTATAACATGGTTTTGTGAATCTTGATATAGGATTATGGATTTAGATCTCAAATTAATATATATAGTTTTATAGATTCTATATTTCAGGTTGTAGATCCGAATACTGATCAAGGTTATTATGCGTCACAATTTGAGGGATTTATGTTGGTTGATTGTTCATCAATGAATCGAGGTAAGTATTTTATAATACAAATCCTATATTTATGATATCTATATTTTATGTGAATGATATTGAACTTATAGTGTTTTTTAGAATTTGAAATTTCTAACATATATTAATTAATCTCGTCAATTAATTATTAGTGAAATTTTGGGTTCATAGAACATTTGAATTGTGGTATTGAGATAATTGATAATGTATTAATTATCAAATGATGAAATTTTTTAAGTAGGAATAATTGATTTGAGGTTCAGGGGTCAGAATAATAATTTATAAAGTAGCAATAATAAATTTCTTTATTTATCACCGGTTGTTGAGATTATTATCGAATAATGAATTTTTGAATTAATTATTGAACATTAAATGATTAATTAATGATGAATTTATTATTATATCTGATGTACTAATTATTTTATGAATAAATTAAATTAATTATATACATTAATTTATAATCTGGTTTATTAATGGAAATGGTGTTGGATAATTATTCATATGGATAGTTAATGTTATTGGTTTAGATTAATTAATTGTAGAATTAATTAAAGAGAATTGATTTGAATAATAAATTAATTATTTAATTAGTTCAAGGATTTTTGATTATGTTTTTCATCGATTAGCACCTAGGATAACTAAGGTGTGTGTAAGTAAGTGTTGAAAAAAATAGTTTTGGCCAGTTCAGAAGGACCATGTGAGCCAGTTGAGAATAAATTTGTGAGGAAACTAAGAGGAAGTCCCTGAGAGCCTCCATTTTTCCATGTGGTCAATATAACTATTGAATTTGGGAAATGGGAAATACCATGAAAGATTCCCACTTTGCCTAGTAAGATATTATGATTTTTTTATTCTACGCACATTAGAACCTTGTGGTTAGAGCCCTAGGATCACATTACTCATGGAAGAATTATTTACTTGTTAGATGAATTTTATCAAATATAAATTGTGATAATGAATAGTAATATAGAATTCAGATATATGATATCCCTTAGGGATAGTTAAGACTCCGACCAGATCAGAAGTAGGTATTGGGGTTCGAGTGTCATCTTGATGTTGATGGTTAATATATCTAAAATTGAGATTATTTAATAATGTGATAAACTATTTACATTATCATTTTAATTAATTTTCTATACAATTGAATACACGTTTTGGTGAGAAAAAATGTTTTAGACCCAGTTAGTGGTGGCCTATTGAGTTGTACTCACACTATACTAGGGATTCTTGGTTGGTACCCAAAAAAATTTCATGGTCAGAGGAAATTTTAATTGATAAATCATTTTCTTAGATTGATATGATATGGATAAATGATGGATAAGGGAAGCAGCCGTGGTTTGGGACCCTATTGGAATCATCATTCCCTTTCTTCTGGGTTATCATTTTAGAAACCCGACTCATACATTAGCATGAAATATTTTCTATCTTAGCATGATATTGTATTTATAGCTTTCAATATATTGGTGTATTTTTATTTTTAGGGATATATATGAATCATCAATTGTTGTTTAATTATATTGTAGTGTAACTCTGATAAAAGATGGTTTATTCTCCACATGATTGACATATCAGACCATTTATAATATTAGATAGCCTAGGGAATATGGGAAGGTTCTCTTGAGGTTATGTGGTTATCTAGCGTGATGCAATAGTGAGTGAAAATAAGGACGAGATGTTACAAGGTGGTATAAGAGCTGGGTTTCTTTTCTTTTTCATTTTTATTACTATATGGTAAAGGTATATTGGAGACTAGGAATAGTTTTCCCTTAGAAATGAGCTCTTTTATGGGAGTTGCAAACCCATATACATGGGAAAACCCATGTACCTAGTGTGGGAATTTTTTTATTTATATTTTCATTTAAATATGGTTATTATTACACCTTAGGTTACACACCTATTGTGTGGTGGGACTATTGTTAATGATTTTTTTTATAATTGACCCATGGACCAGTATGGAATGAGAATTGAGTTTTCATATATCATTCTATGAACTCAATATTAATTATAAACATGAATCATTTTAGGTGTGAATGTAAAAATGGGTTTTTGATATGTTGTTGAACATGAACTAATTTTTATTTTATGTGAAATTGAATGGAAACTGGTTCATTATATAAAATAGAGAATAGTTAAATAATGAAATATTATAATAAATAGTTTTCTAAATGTGAATATTGATATTAGTTTTTTTTACCCTTCTTAACCAAGGCCTAGGTTTTATATGGTTAAGGGAATTTATATAACAAATGTTTTGACAATGAAGTTAAGATTGATGAAAAGACTCTCTGTGACTCATTTATATTATATTATATCAAAAATGAGATATTGTTGTGTTATGATGCCTAATATGTGGGATTGTAATTGTACCTATAAGACACCTTGATTATTTCTTTTTTGGATAACAAGAAGATATGGATTGAGATGGTTTACTAGTAGTGGAACCATATGATTCGATAGTTCCGACTGTGGAAGTAGTTGAGATTTTACAAGATAACATTTATCACTTTACACAATTCATGGGAATAGACACGTGGACTGTTGTGAATATTATTTTTGACCTAACAAGAATGTTTTAGTTGTATGACCCTCCAATTTTACAGGAGAGGGTGGAACTGAAAGAGTTGAGTTCTAGATTAGGTTTATCCAAACAATACTTGATTACATAGAGACTCTTACATATAAGACGATTACGATCTATGTTTATATGATATGAGGTTCACCGAGGACCAGGTGGGACATCTCGTTTCTGACTGGACATGATGATGTAATGTTATTGAATGACTTATTGAAGTGGTTCTTGGGAATCATCTACCCGTAGAGGTTGAGGAATAAGACCATAGAGGATTTCTAAGGGTTGACTTAGAGGAGAATGATTGTTTTAGACTATGCTTGCATCTTTATAAATTTACCATAAATTTATCTATTATTGGAAGGAGATTGTACTAGTGTAGAAAAGAGTTTTCAGTTAGGAATTATATGTGATATTTGGTATGAGTGGAATATTTTTAGGCTATGGAACTTTTATGAAGGGGTAATTATCCACTAATTGCTGAAGGGAACATAAAAGATACTTCTAATGATAGACATGTGGTTTCTTTTAAATGATATGGAAGTACATGATTTGAGAGTAAGAAGCACTAATATCCGAATATGAGCTAATGTAATGAAAAAGTGTGTATAAGGATAAAATTATATTTCCCATGACCTTTAAGGAGTGATTCTGTAATAGTTTCCTTTGTCAGGACACCTCCATAAACATTGTCCCCAACCAGTAGAAGAGTTTTGATGATAAAGAATAATGGGATATCAAAATAACAAAAGTTCAAACACAAGATAGACGTTTAGTGCTGGAGGTGATTGATAGAACTATGATGTGGGAAGAATATGTTCTATAGTATATATATTACTGATAGTTAGATTTGTACTGGATAAGGTAGTAGAGGCCCTTGATGTTGTGATTTTGTGAAGGGAACCTATATCCGTAGTGTGGTGAAGCTCATGGGAGTCAAATGATATTATTTATAAGATTGGAAAAAAAATTACATGTGGTGCAACATACAATTTTTGACATAAAAGATGAGACATAAACAATGAGAGGTTCTATTTATGTTGTTTTGTTAGTTCCTTATTTGTAACAAGTCCCTCTCATTAATTTTAATCTGAAAACGTGTAAATTGTTTGACCATAGTAGTGATTTTTGTGAGTGGGGTAATGATGATAGATACACAATTAGGAATATGGTCTAGAGATATCAATTCATGTAAGGGATTTTCTTTAGAGATCAAAGAGTACCATTGTCTATGGTATATCAATATCGTGGACATATCATCATTCAACATAATTTTTTGTATGGAGTGGCTATACTTATTCTGAGCCCACATTCATTTTGACCATTGGAGATTTACTTTTACATATTCAAAGGGTGAAAACTATATTCATTGATGAAAATGGGATATCTTGGCAGGAAAATTAGGGGGAATTAAATAGAAAAATTGAGAGCCCATATCCTAGGTTTCTAGCTTATTGCTGGAAGACGAATGAGTATATCATGTAAAATTTACACAAGTAGTGGAATAGTTTAAATATGATTTTCTGGAGTATTTATTTTTATTTCCACCGAAAGAGAATTGTATTTCACTATTGAGCTTAAGATGGGAGCTAATCCAGCTTATATTCCAACATATAGAAATACACCAATTGGGAAAAAACTACTCAAGACTCCACTTGATGAGTAGAAGGATATGTAATTTAACATCCATGAATGTCTTATTGGGGATCACCATTGTTGTTCACAATGATGGAAGATGGAATTGAACGCCAGTGTATAGATTACTAGTTGTATAAATAGATGACTGTGATGAACATTTATCCACTTATGCATATCAACAATCTATTTTACTAGATGAGTGGATCTAGTCTTTTCTTGATTTTCATCTTGAGATAAAGGTATCATCACCAGAGAGTTTAGACATCTAATATGCAGAACATAACTTGCATAAGCCGTTATAGATATTTTGAGTACATCATAATATAGTTTGGTTTGAAAAATTAAGTAATTTTTTTTAATCCTTCATGTAAATAATATTCCATATAAACCTACATCTTTTTTTGAATTATATATTTTTTTACTCTATGAATAATGATGATCATGCCCAACACCTTTCAATCATCTTCAGTACAATCATATTTTCCCAGCTATATGCTATGCTATGCATGTGATAATATTTGATTGATGAGGTACACATTGTGGATCATGTTATCATACTGAATTGAATATTAGTGGACCCAAATAATGATTAGGTAGTTATATCTAGGGAGAATACTTAGAACTTTTTTGATATCTGACAGTTTATCGGGTCGACCTGATAATATTACAGATTCATTAATAAAAATTATGATTTTTAGCATTGCTCTTAGGATCGAACAAAATGGGGTTAATTAATTATTATTTAAAATAATTTAGTAAGGAATTCCATGATACAAATAATTTTATGAAATCGGCCCTAAACATGATCCTCCATGATTCTGGTGAGATTTACTAGGTGTATTGTGATTCTTCTGGGATCAGAATTGGTGCAATGTTGATTCTAGGAGACCAAGTGGTAATGTATATGTATCCTTAGTTGTGTCGTCATGAATGTAACTACCTTATGAACAACCTCATATTGGAAGAAGTTGTTTATGAGTTGAGTTATTGAAGTATTTATCTATTTGGAGGGATTTTAATAGTGTTTATCAATGATATGATCTTTATAGATATATTTTTTCAATAATATATGAATCTATTGATGTAGATATGGGTTGAGTATAAGAAGTAATTTGATTTGGATCTATCATATAAACATTGAATGAGAAACATTGTTTCGGTCATATTGATAATGAAAACACAGGATTAGGATGTATAGGTGTCCAGTGTTAAGTAGAAGATGATGGATTATATTATTGAGATTCATGTGGTTTTTTGTGTATTCAGCTGAAGATAACTCTGCTATCAGTTTCACTTATTCTACACTTTTGAGACATATTATATATATAAGAATTAGCATCCTAAATGTTTGTAATTATGGTAATGCCTTGATGGTGGGGAGGAACCTATATATTTGAGAATAGATGATTATGCACTCATCTATCATAGGAATTGTCTTGTTGTGATTTCAAGTACACATGATGATTTGATCCAGGATTTTTATACAACAGAGCGAGTGGTACATCCAGCTAATATATATTGTGACCTACAATGATATCATTTATGTCTAGTCATGAAAAAGGTGATAGTAGTGTTCTTGAAACTATTCTACACCTATAATTAGGTGAAGGATGATTTTCAATAAATTACAGGTTTTATGAAGCTGCTACCCATTACAGATAAGAAAGATGGATAATGTGACATTAGATTTTATGGTGGGTCTTCAAAATATCTATTAGAAGTATGCTGCTATATGGGATATTATAGATTGATATACAAATGTACAAATTTTTTTACCTAAACAAGGTACATTCATAGTAGAGTAGTAATGAGAACTAAATTTTTGGGAGATAGTCTATCTGAACACGGTTCCACATACTATAGTTTTATACCGTGTGTCCAGATTCACATTTCCCTTTTGTAATATCTTGTAGAAGGATATTGGTATGCATGTGTTTTCCTATGAATTTTTACCCAAAAACTTATGGGTAGTCGAAGCATAGTTAATAGGTTCTTGGGGATATGCTAGAAGTATGTTTTATTGAAATTTGTTTGTCTTGGGAAAATAATTGGATTTAGTGGAGCTCTTCAATATCAACAGTTAATAAGAAACTATACAGATAGCACCATTTGAGGCTCTTATGGAAGTCCATGAAGATGATAACATTGTTAAATGGATGCATCTGAATGAAAATTTTCTAGACCAAGTCTCTTAAAGGATATGTAAGATCAGGTTATGCGAATTTAGAAGTGTATGGTTACAACTTAGAGCTAACAGAATTCATATGATGATAGACATCTATGAAACCTTGAGATTAAAGATATTGATCATGTATTCCATATGGGGGTTTATAAGTAGGGTCACAATTGGATATTGAGATAGGGAAAGTTGTAACCTCAGTTTGTTTGGCTGTTAGAGGTTTAGGAAATAATCGGGTCGGTGGGGAACAAATTGTCCTTTCCCATAGAAATACAGTGATATGCATGCAATTTTACATGTATGAAAACTACAAGGATATCTCCCCAAACCACCTCATGTGATTTATGTGGATTATGTTGAGATTGAAATTGATTCTTCCGGTGGATAGAATCTAATATATTTGTTGGATTGATGATAGAATGTATCATGGGGAATGATTATGCAACTTGTTTGTGTATTATGGTAACATGGGCATGTGAAGGAGATAAAATTAGAAGGAAAAGGATATATGAAGTCTCGACGGCATGATTTTTTTAAATATTATATATTCATGGGAGTGATGATTGAGGATGAGATACTATAATTTGGGGATATTATAAAATCCTTAATTTTTTTAGTTTGCATGGTCTTGTTTTCATGAACTATTTTTCGTTATTTATGTGAATATTTTTAAGTTATTAAATGGGGTGTGTTTGTTTTGTATTTTTAGAAACATTGAATGAAATATGGATTTTCATGGTAGGTTCATTTTTGGATATAACCGTGAACTGAAAACTTGTAAATAGTACAACACTATATAATGGTGATTCACAAGTATGGGGAACTATTTGTAAATTCGTGTCCCCAAAAAGGAGAAGTAGTGGACCCCTAAAATAAGAGAATCATAGTTGGCACACCGTTATGAAATACCATGAATTCCTACACAAGAAAAATTTCACGGTTATTATAATTTCTCGAATAGTCGTTTTTAAATATCTTAAACCCAAAATCTCACCCATTTCCATACAAATACATCAGTGTCTGAGTTTGGGTCGAAATGGTTGTGTTTCGATGGTTCAATGGATATAAAAATTAAATTTCAAACAACATAAAAATAATGAACTATTTTATAGGGCGGGGTACATGTTTAGCCCAATCCATGTTCCAATCATACACATGTTATTTTTGGGGTGATTGTGTTATACTTTTAGGGGGAACATATTTTTAAATCGTGCCACAGCCGTGCGAATCCCCAATGCCTAGGTTTTAATAGTTTTCATACTTTTGGGGAATAGTCTTATCTATCATTTCTCCAAACATACACAACCTTATTTACATAAATTTACTGTAAAATTACACCGACACATTACCAAAGTTATAAACCGTAAATAATTAGTCATATGAGGATAATAGAGGACCAGAAAACTTGCCTATGTCTACTCTAAAAATGGTCAGGGTCGTACAATCTCCCACTATATTATAGCTCAAACTTGAGCTACACCCCCAGACATCTCAATGATTATAATACAAAAAAAATCCTGACGTTGAGACCACATATCATCTTTAATTTCCCATTTAACCTCTACACACTTCAATGTTTTTACAATATAGGAACTACAGGCATGCATTTTCCCCGAAACACATACTCATTGTAATAAAAAAAATAAGATTCTCTCACAACGATGCATCTATATCATGTTCAATATTATCCACATAGATCACATGAGATTGGTTGGTGTGATTCAACCATAGTTGTGATAAATTAATATTTTGAAGAATATAACTATATTTATGTGAAATAAACAATCAGTATGCCACCATCAAAATTCTCTCTACAAACTCAAATGGTCCATCAAACCATGTAGCATACATTCCTAGTCTCTGTATCTAGTTTCGAACCACCCAAATTGAATCTTGAAAGAATAAAATATCACCTAATATAAAATAAATGGGTTGTTGATTTCTATCATCATATTACTTGTGTCTACTCCATTCGACAACAACATGATTTTGAATTAGTTGTACATGCTCTGATGTCTTCCGCCTGAGACTCAGAATCAACAATTGTAATTCACCTACCACCATATAGAATTTTTGTGATCACCATGACCTAACATAAATATCCTTCTATGGTTCAAAATGTATTATTTCTATTAAAATGTATTTATAATAAATTTCCATTATATCCTAGTGCCTATTCCCTGACCCAAAAAAATCATGAACACACACCTGTTGAAAATCCTTAAACACATTTATAGTACACTATGAAAATCCATATTTCTATGGGTTAAGAGACATACTAAATAAAACCTTCATACCATGTGCCTTATATAAGAAATTCTAGAAGTGTAGACTAAATCATTTGTCATTATCTGAAACTATAGTCCCTGGAACCCCTGGAAGATGAACTATATCCCCATAATATAGTTATATAATATACTAGACAAATATAGTCACATATATAATGTATAAATTCAATCATTTTGTTATTTGTTACAAAATAACAAGGATAGTGGAAATATTCCAAATCACTATTCGAGCACCCACCATGAAATACTTTGTCACATCACCCATCATCCATTCTGGAATACACAAAAGCTGCAACAAACTATAATGTTGTTAAAGATCTACCTTCACCCACTGAAAGGTGTAACATGATGTCACAAACCCTTCTATCTCTTTTTTCATTTATATAAAAAAAATTGTCCTCATTGGTCACAGTATAATTTTGAAATACATATATATACCACCAACATCCATGAATAAAATTCATACTTCAACTCCTCATACAAAAATTAGGTCACAAAACCCTGATTCATGATGTATATGTTCTTATTCCCATCTATTCTCCAATATTATGGTAACACTCTACTTCCAAGAGATTCCATCCTATTCAAACACTCTAGATCCACATACTAACTATCTCGAATCTAGCTAAAATGCAGAGATTCCACTGAAACTGAAACAACAATCATCTTTCTATGACTCTTTTCAGTCCCTCACGCATATCATCCAGTAACACCATTATATTACACTCATAAATAGACTCTTGAACTACCTGAGTTTGTGTTTTCCATCCAAAATCATCATCCACACAATTTCCATTTTTGGGAGTATATGCCAAATCAAAATAGAATCACACTATATACTCTACCCATATCCTCTTCCATGTATTCAAATCCAATTTTGAAAAGATATAATTAAGGATTTTATGATCAGTAAAAATAATAAACTTATCACAAAGAATATAATATCACTAACACTTAAAGTCCTAATCAACTATTGTCATATGAAGGTTGTGCATATGGTAGGTCTATTCATGAGGCCTCTACTAATGAGTCTCACATTGCACAACTCAATTTCATTACAACAACAATTCTAGATGTATTGTCTCATAAGCGTCAAATAAACCATGTTCTCCTCACTTGGATCAGGTAGGATCAAGATCAATGTAGATTTGAAGAACATCTATATCTTCTGATGGGATTTCTATAATGATTATGAATAATAAATCATTTTCATATTATTGGTGAACACTGAAATTGGTGATAACATATAGAAGACTTATTTGACGAATATATGATAATATTCAACTGACCATATAAGGATTCAATTATAAACAATTAATTTGGGAGGGTTCCACAATACAAATTCATGAAATTTCTATGGGACCACTAACAGTCCATCCTCTATGATTATGTGACCCATAATGTGTATATGTGCATGAATTTAACATTGACAGGAAATAATTTTCTAAATCTCTTGAACACCAAAAACACACACATTTCTAACCAATAACAATCTCTTATGATTTAGGATTATTTAAGAGCTTTCTATGGGGATTCAAAGGATATCTAATCTTTATATTTCATGATTCGATGTTCATATCAAAGATAATATCATATACCTATATGTGGATTCTAAAATGTTCCGTTCTCATTCGTACTAATTCCTTGTACTGTTCGTTTTGTGGGAAGTAAAATTATGTTTTTCTAGACCTATTTCTAGTTTTTGGGGATCTATATATAATATTATTTATTTAGATATATAACGAAGAAATATTTTTTGTGAATATTGATTTAGGGTCTAGGATCCGGATCCTATTACATATCATTATGTTACTAAATATTCGACTTTTTTGGGGTGATAATTCATCAATGGATCATGGTAGGTGGTCATTAATTCAAATCACATATATGCGATCTTGATTCCATGTGTCCAGGTTATATAATCATTAATGTTGTTTAGAAATTTAAATTAACTAATGTGGACAATTAATTATTGGGTAAATCAGTATATTTATTGAATATTTAATTTTAGGACTGATATATTTAAGTGGCAATATAATCATCAAATCATTGAATTGATGAGTTGGGAATATTTAACTGTGTGGTTATTTTTCAGAATAATCAATTATGAAATGGAAATAATTAATTCGGGAAACAATTATTTGGATGATGATATTTTTATTGAATGATTAATTGTTGAATTAATTATTAAACATTATATGGTTATTTAATGATTCAATTGATTAATGGATCAAATTTGATAATTTATAATTGAATTAATTAACGGAATTAATCTTCATTATCAGTTATTTATTTGACTAATGGAAATAGATTGGATTAATTATCTTTTTGGTTTATTTTTGTAATTAGGTTGAATAACTAATTGTAGTACAAATTAGTGGGAGTTTATGTTATTGATTAATAGATAAAATAATTAATTTAATGATTTGTGATAATATTGGTCTTGATTAGCCCATGGGATATGTATTTTGTGATTGAGGAATTTTTGAGAAAGGGCATGTTATCCTATTGGGAAGGACCATGTGAGCCTATTGAGAATTACCATGGAGAATATTGAGAACATCCCTATGATCCTATTGATTAGAAGTCCATAACTGCTACATTATAATTTTCCATGGCGCCATGAGAACTCATGAACTTGGGAAATGAGATTCACCATGAGAGATTCCCTCATTTTTTTATCAAGGTACTATGTTTCATTTAGAAAACGGACATTATAATCTTGAGGATTGAGCATATGTGTACATTACTCATACAGAATAAAATTACATGTTTTTAGAATTTTATCACATAGAAATTGTGAAATAGTAATTTGGAATTCAGATATATGATATTTCATAGGGATAGTTCAGACTCCAATCGAAGATGAAAAGGGTATTGAGGATTGGGTGTCATAGGGACCTAGAGGGTTCATTCATTTAAATAGAGTATATTTCATAGTGTTATAAAATATTTACTTAAACATTATAATTATTTTATTAAACAACTACATACAATTATTAATTACATGATTTGTTTTAGAAAACATTGGTGGTTCTCTAATGAGTTGTACTCACATAGTACATGGGCTACTTGATTCGTCCCCAAATTGATATCAAGTATATAGGATAGATGAAGGGAAATGGACCTATGATATTTGGATGTGATTGTGATAGATCATGTATAAGGGAACCAAATGTGGTTGGGGACCCTCTTAGTGTCATAAATGTATTTTTATTGTGTTTTTGTTTTAGACACATGGATTATAAATTAATAAGAAACTTTTTCTATTTAAGTTTGATATTTTATTTATGCATTTATTATCTTATGATATTGTTATTTTTTGTGTATATATATGCATCTTCTAAGGTTTTTTAATTGCTCAAGTGGGTTACTCAAAAGAAAGAGGGTTGTGTTTCCACATCATTTAATTATCTTACCATAGTTACTATTCTACAGCATCATGAATATGATGCGGAACAACCTGAGGTTATGTGGTGGTCCAGATTAGGGCACCCATGAGTGGCACCCAAGCGAAGATGACACAAAATATTTTTTTTGAAAAATACTAAAATTTCATCCTATGTTAATTTTAATTGTATAATTTAAAAATAAAATTAATTTATGAAAATTTAAATTATTCAACATGAACTTTTATGTTTTATTATATATTAAAAATTCAATTTTGATATTTTCTATTTAAAAGGAAAATAATATAATAAATTATCCATGATTTTTAAATTCTTCATTCCATGATAAATTATTATTGATGGAAATTTTCAGAATATAACATCAGGAAGTGATGTTGGATATTCTTTATAATAATTTCATAAGGTCTTTACATCAACACTTATTTATTATTATTTATCAAATGTTACTATACCAACCGATTCATCTATTTCTTCTATTCATGTTCACTAGTGTCTGATATTTAGAAAGGTTCAACACATTATGATAAACTGAGTTCTAATTAAATATCATGAATTACGAGAACATGTATTACATCTACCATATACTTTACCATTAATGATACATGGATAAAATAATGTAATTTTAATGAAACTATTTTCACATTCAAAAAATTAATTGTTTACTCAAATTCATTCTAAAATTTTAAATGGACTTATGTATAGGGGAATACATTATCCTTCATGACAAATTCTTATAAACCCATTCCATGAAGATAATTTCAAGAAAACATCATATCCCCCTTAAAAACAAAATACGTATTTATATTATCAGCATTTATCTATTTATTTAACTTATCTACATTAATATTGGATTGAATATATTTTAACATAATTTTGGTCTCCCCAAATAGTTCTATGCCCATGAGAATTCATGATCAAATTTGTCATTTTATGTTCGAGTTTGACATATCTTGCAGAATTTTTCAATATCTAAAATCATATAAATACATTTATACAAGAAATAATTACATGAATTCTCATCTCATGGTTTATAATAATATCAAACCACATTAATTCCATCTAGGAACGATGTCATCTTTTATTTTAATGTTTGTATATTTCCTAAAACAATTACAGGGGTTCAAGGTGAAAAGGAGTTAAATAATAAATCTCATTATCTAGAGAATTCATAATAAAGAGAATCATGATAATATATATCTAATTTTTGTAAACAATACACCACATGAAATAAATTAGTGGCGAACAATGGAAATCTCACAGAATTAAAAGTGAGATAAGAAAACCCTTACAACATGTCTGACTTGACTTGTTTGTTCCTTATTCTTCCTGAATAATATACTAAAGTATGTTTATAATTGATTAATACCCCTTTTTTAAATTTATTATTCCATTTATATCACATATTACAATATTATAAACAATATATAATCATTTATGTTAATAATGTCCGTTTTGTCGATATTTCGTTCTTGAGTAAAAAATGAACAACTTATAATAACATGTTTCCCATGTGGTCAAGATTTCATTATCTCAATAATGATATTCATTATTTATATATCATAAATATCCAGTATATATATATATTTATAACTGTACATAACTTTTGGAGATAAGAAATTAATGGCATCATTCATGGAGACGGTAAACTGTACGTACACATGAATGATAATTTCATTTGAATTTCGTATTTTAATTGAATTAAAACATATTGATACAAAGTTATATTATAATTCCAGTATAATATAATATATATTTTCAATAAATTCATCCTATAAATTTCCCACATTTTCTATGAATGAGTCATATCACATTTAGTGGGCGGTAGTCTGCACTTACTCAAATGAAATTATCGTGTTTACTCATAATGGAATCCATATCGGTATGATAAAAATTAAAAATATAGATGCATAGAGAAAACCTAAACCTAATATATATATATCATATAAAGATACATTGTCATCATAATGGCCACCATATGAGGTGGTAGGAGATGATTGAACAATCATCATTTCGCGAGGCATTAGTTTTCCATCAACATAAACAGTATGTTCATTACCCATTTGATGGAGGTGTGTGTTAGTGTAGTTCGAATACATATCATAATTAAATCCTAGTATATTGAAGATACTATTTTTTTATAAAATAAAGGAATAAAAATTATTAGGGATCGTAGAAGTAAAATAAACAAAAAGAAGTTAAGAGAAACTTTTACCTTTAATTTGGGTAACTCCTTTTGGTTTGAAGCGAAATGACATCTTAAAATGCCTTATACCTAAGGTATGTCTTCTAGGAGTAGGAGAGGGATCATGAGAGATTATTTGTTCTGGTTTAGGATGAGACAAGGTGCTATATAGGTGTGATGCATGGGATATTGGTGAGGTCTTTTTATAAGGGGATGGGTAGGTTTTTTAAGAAAGTGTGAAATTATAATTTTATTATATAATGATATTCCGTTTCTAAAAGTCCAAAACTCATTAGGGTAAAAGATAAGATGACTCATTATCGAAATAAATTCATCCAATAAATATTGGACAGGTTTTGGACAATAATTTAATATTTATAATCTTATTTATATAAATGATTTATTAATGATGTAAATACTACATCATTTTTGAGTCTTAAATGATTTTATTTATTTGATGTATAAAAATTATAAAAATGTACCATGATGTAGGAAATATTTTTATATTTCCAGTAAATATTTATAGTCGAATAGATAACTTACATAACACCGTGTAAACATTAATTTACTAAAATATATTTGTTTTTTTTTCATTTTTGCCTTTACTTTTACTTAATTAAAACACTGTGTCATTATAAATCCCATGTGGCTCCATGGAGTCCCAAAATAGACCCTAGGATGCCCATGGCCGGCCATGGCTCAATCAATAAGGGTAAGAAAACTGTAAATTAAATTTTGTATTATTATAATATTCTTTTTACCATGAATTACCCTTTTTACATTTATCCACGATAAATAAAAGTCAAAAGTTACTTTTAAACAAAATATTTTCATCTTATTAAACCAAATTTTACATACTAATAATAACCATGTATGTCAGATTTCTAAAATACAATTAACAGAAGCGGTGAAAATTAATTTAATTGTAAAAATTCAGTTTTTCTAACTTCTACTAAGTGGTTTCACTACTCATAAAAAATAAATGTTTTTCCGAAAAGTACCAAAAATTCTGCCTAAGCTATATTTGATATTCTCAATTAAAAAATGATATCTATTTTTCTAAATTCAAGACATCGAAGTTTCATTAATTAATTTCTAATAAATTCCTGTTGTTAAAACAAGTAGCTTGTTTTTAATAAACAATGACTATCAAAATATTAACACTAATTCATGTCCAATTTAAAAATAAAATTAATTACAATTACGTACATTGGATTAAATCGTAAAAATTTATTATAATTACACTTTAAAACCAATTAAAAATATTATCTATCCATATAAAAAAATTATATTAAAACGCAGTTTCGAAGTAAAAAAAATATTTTTCACTATTCATTAAAAAATGAACTATATCGGAAAAATTCCAAAAATTGACAGAAAGTAAATTTTGATGTCCTCATTCTAAAGAAGGATTTAATTTCATCCAATTGAATGTATTAAATTGATTAAAACTATATTTAATAATGTATCACCATTAAAAGGCGGTAAATCGACCTTTTAATGAAAATTATGCTTAAAATTAGATTCGTTCACATTTTAATCCTCTAACATTTATGGGATAAATGTAAAAACAATTTACAGACTTTTATAATCATATTATAGTTAGTTTTGTACATTTCCGCCAATAAATTGGCTAGGATTTCACTACCTTTTAAAACAATATTATATTATTAGTGAGAAACGTAAGATTTCAAAGAAACATGTTGTTGCGAATTAGTTAAGCTACAGAACATAGAAACCCCTTTAAAGTAAAATTAATATTTAATTCAAAAATATTAATAAATATGAAAAATTCATAAACTTTATTTACCTTGGATGATACAATCTTCCCCCTTTTGGGAAATTCATCCTCACAATTTTGAAATTGGGCTCAGAAACGTCAATGAAAGTCTTGTATCATTAAAAGAGGCAATAAAACTATCAATTTAAAATAAAAGGAAGAGAAGTAAAAAAGTCACCCTAGATAACACATACTATGATTCCATTTTGGAAATCATGGACATGGAAGAGAGATAAAATGGTAATGTTTTAATAGAGAGTGATAGAAAACATGATGAGGAGAAAGTTATCCACTAGAAATCATAAACAGGTGATGGTTTCAACCGTCTTTGATTCCCCAGTAGCACAAGTTAATAGAAAAAGTTTTTGTTTTAATTTACTTCCCATAAATTTTAGGAATTTATTTATGAGATTAAATCAAAACAACATGAAACATACTTACTTTTCATGTATACATTCATCCATTACTAAATTTCTACCACAAACACATTTTTTCAATCAATGATTATTCAATATGACTTGTTCGCATTGAATGCGCTATAAATAACTTCTAGAGAATCACATAATCCAAAAAATATGAAATATATTTTGTACTGGTCATTATACATTATCAAAAACCAAAAATGGTTTGTGCGAGATCAGATAATACCCAAAAATGATAATCTATTACAAAAAGTATAAGTACTATTAATCTCGAAAATTTTTCAAACTAAACCAAACGTTCAGCAAAAACCATTTGATAATCAATTTTCCATAAATTTCTTCAATGTAATCCAAAATATGATTAAAACCCAAATATCAAAAGGATACAATCACATAGTCTGCTATGAAAAATCTTAATATTTATCACCATATAACAATAGTTACACTTAATGTCTCATATTGAAAAGTAATTATCCTAACCACATATTCTTCATGATAGGATAACAATTTCAATAGATAACCCAATATAATATTATTCTTGATTTATAAAATTATCTAACTAAAAAGAATTAGTCATACAAACTAGGTACTTCTTGTAGTCCACTGGGTTGTGATAAATTCTAGTCTCACTTTGGTTGTGGGTTCGATTCCTGCAGCTTTGTCCGATGCGAAGGGTTCTCACACAGTCTGTATGTTGTTATTTTTAAAAAACTATATAATTTTATAAAATTACAAAAAAAGATGTAAATTCATCAAATATAACCATAACATATTTTAACAATAATGTTATTCAAATAACTTTCATTTTGCATCCCAAAATGTATTAACCTGTAATTGCCTCAAATTTAAGGATCATATAAACTCAAATGGTTCTTTATTACAATATCCACAAAAGAAAAGTAAATTATTCCTTGAATAAAATATTCATATATCTAACGTCAGGGTTAAAAATACAATAAAAATTTCTCTAATGTAATCCCATAATCAATAGAGCCTTAATAAATTTATGTATTTCTCATTCCTAAAATTTTCCATACATCTTGAATCCCTTATATGTTTACTTCATTCTCATTCAAAATTCTTCATGATCCATTAACCATTACTTTATAACTAATTCTAGAATACTACATTCCTACTTACAGAATAATTAATCATATCATTAAATTCAATAATGTCAAAACATATGTTATGAAACAATCCAATCCTTTCATTGGACATTTTCATTTTCATCTTCTTCAATTTGAATGGAAATAGGTATTTGTAAACATTTATTTGTAAGATCTTGGTGATCTCATTACAGAAACAACTTCATAAGACATCTATTTTTATAATGAACTTTCCCACCACATTTAAAACATTCAATTGATCCCTTAAAAAGTACTTATTTCCCTTTCCTTGAGTAATCATTATGCTTCCCTTTTCCATTGTAGGTTCTTTCTTAATGAGCTTTATTCCCACACCAATAGAATCTTCATGAAGCATTGAAGCATTTTCCTAGGTGTTTCTTTCCACATCCCTAAAACATAGGTTTTTGAACATACATAACATTATGATTATTACATGAACTTCTATAGGGATATGTTTCTCTCATATATGATCCCATATAAAAATCACCATTGTTTAGTTTTTCAATCATAACTCGAGATAGTTGGTTGAAAATAATGAGGGGAATTCTCTTTGCAGCTCCAATATCAATCAGTTGGTCATTCCGAAACACATCACAGTTTTCATCACATACACTATTACCTCGGCGCCACCTAGATCCAGCCATTTACGAAAACCAAAAAGATCAGTGTGAGTATATCAGTAAAATCATCATATAATATCATATGGGGAGGGTAAAAACTAAGATATAATTATTCATGAATAATTATAATCATTAACTTTATCTAAAATAAACTATGAATCTTTCCTAAATCTTAACCCTTCTAGTAATGTCACTTATGCTTAATTAACACCCTAACCACTAAAGTTATCTAAAATGACCATGAATACCAACTATAAGGACCCGACCTTAAATATTATATAATCTTTAATTATGTCAATAGTTCACATTGAGGATCTTTTCAGGTATAATATTTTTGATAATTAGGCCATAACTATTACATAACAACTTTAATATTACACGTAGACACTATTACTCAATATCAATTTTTTTCATAAAGTAAAAACCCATGAAAAAAAGAGACATATCTTGATCCATGTTTTAGACAACATGACATTTCCTTGATCCCATCAGTGACCCTATTCATATTTATGTCTGGTGGAAAACATTTCAAAAACATGGGATGACAAAACAACTCATTATGGGTTATAAAATAAGGATGGAAAACATTATCCCATCATTAAATACAAATCAAGGAAACCATACTTTTCAATCATAACATACCTGACAAAGTCATAAGATTTTAGAATAACACAAAAAATAATAAATCATAAAGGTAACTTATGGCATTCATAACATACATACATTGGAGCTATCATAGATAAATAGGTAGTCACATTTGGAATACCCATCAGAGTATATTCCCTAAATATTTTAGGAGAAACATTAACTTTTACCTCTGTTAAGTTACCCAATGCATTGGAGAGCTATCGCAGGCTCACCCGACCCAAGTTTTTCAGGGAACCACCCATATACCTAAACAATTCCAAAGAACCATAATATATTCATAACACATTAAACTAATATTGGAAAAAATAACATTTCCAGATCGCAATCAAAACATATCATAGACATAATCATTACATTATCGATCATTTTTCAAAACCATTTAAAACATTTAATAAAGAGATTTTAAATCAAAGTGTCCCAGATAATTTTGATGATTTTAAAGTAATTAATGTTTTAAAACATTAATGTATATATAAATAGATACTAAAAACCTTTTTTATAACATGTACATTAATAAAAAATATTTAGAAGAACAATTCTTTAATGCTTTTAAAACGATGTTTTAATTAAAGAGTCTCGAAACACTTGAGAAACACATGAGTAAACATGATTGAGGAATAGAATAAAACAAAACATATAATATAATGAGAATAATATTATTCATGATATAATATTCCAAATAGTATTATATACATAAAATAAAAGTGAATTGGTTCCTAACAACAAAAAAGTCACATGAGAATTAAAATTGAGACGAAATCCATTATAAAGACAATATTCATAGATTATGGACAAACAAATTACATATTTATGTGTGAAAAATAATAATACACTCAATATAAGTGGATATGAAGAGTGAAACAATCAGATATCATTAAAAAATATTTATAATACGACATAATCAAGAAATATAAGTTTATCCCAAAGAATTGAAATTGGGTGAAGAAGTTACCTTACATAAATATGACTACCAAATGGAATTAATTGAAAATTCAGAAAAAGAATTGATGAGAGAGAAAAGGGTATCTCATCACATTGACATAAAATTTATAGCAATAAGGATATATAAAAACATATCCCAACATAATAATATGTACATTAAAAGACATAAAAAAACTAATCTTTTAAAAAAGAGGAGGGTGAAAAGGTTCCCTTACAGATTTGGTTACTTACGAAACATACACCCCATGAATGAGGGATCATAATATGAAGATTTAAATACACATAAAATTTATAATATTACACAATTAATACAATCATGGGAGTATATAAAAAACAAAAAAGTAAAATAGTGGCAATATAGAATGAATCTCACAGGAATAAAAATTGAGATGAAAACCCCTTACAACATTGTAATCAATCGAGTAATTTGACCAACAATTAATAAACACCAAAATAATCACATAATACCATGAATATAACGTTAATAATTATAATATATTTAAAATTTATGTACAAAATACACCACATGCAACAAATAAGTGGCGAACAATGGAAATCTCAAGGAATTAAAATTGAGATTAAAAACCCCTTAGCAAGCGTCCGACTTGACATGTTTATTCCTTATTCTTCCGAAATAATAATATTAAGAAAATTAATAATTTATTAAGAACCTTTTTTAAAGTTTATAATTCTTTTTATATCACTTCTTAAAATTTTATTAACATTATGTAATAATTTATGTTAATAATTGGTGTTCTGTCGATTTTTGCGACTTGAGTACAAAATAAACACCTTGTAATTACAAGTCGTCCATGTTGTCATGATTACATTATCTCTATAATGATATTAATTATTTATATATCATATATATAATATATATATCTTGTATATATATGTATTTATAATTGTACATAAGTTTTGGAGATAAGAAATTAAATGCATTGTTCATGGAGATGGTAAATTGTACATACACATAAACGCTACTTTCATAACTATTTAGTATTTTAATTGAATGAAAAATTAATTTTAAATATTTATATTATAATTCAAGTATAATATCATATATAATTTCAATAAATAAATCCTTTATATGTCCCATGTATGGTATGAACGAGTCATATAATTATTAGGGGGAGGTAGTCCTCACTTCCTCAAACGAAATTATTGTGTTTACTCATAATGGAACCCATAATTGTATGCTATAAATTAGAAATACATAAGAATAAAGAAAACATAAACATAATATATATTATATAGAAATATAGTGTCCTTATAATGTCTACCATATGATGTGGTAGAAGATAATTTAACAATTATTGTTTTGTGAGGCGTTAGTTTTCCATCCATAGAAACAATATGTTCTTTACCCATTAGATGGAGATGTGTGTAAATGTATTACGAATAATTCTCATGAAAACTTTATAGTATCTTTAGGATACTGTTTTTGTAATAAAATTTTGTAATAAAAAGATTTTAGGGGTAGTATATGTAAAATAAAATAAAAGAAGTTAAGAGAAAATGTTACCTTTAATTTGGGAAACTCTCTTTGGTTTGATCCAAAAGGACTTCTAAAAGTGCCTTCTGCATAAGGTAAGGTTTCTAAGGGGAGGATATGGATCATTATAGATTATTTGAGTAGGGTTTTTATGATCCAAGGGGCTTGAATGTACTGAGTAATGGGGTAGATGTGAGGGATTTTTATAAGGGTTAGGGTGGGTTCTTTAGAAAAGTGTGAAAATATTCATTTATTATATAATGTTTTTTGGTATTTGAGGTCCAAAACTCATTATAGTCTAAGATAATATGACTCATGATCGAAATAAATTTATGAAATAATAAGTCGATACGTTTTGGATGTTATTTTAATAATTGTAATCTTATTAATTTAAATTATTTATTAATGTGGTAAACATTGCATTATTTTTGTGTCATAAATAATTTTATTTATTTAATGTCTAAAAATTATAAAAAAAGTAACATGATCTATGAGAGATTTTTATCTTTCAAATTAATATATATAGTCAAAATAGTAACTTAGATAACCCCATGTAATAATTACTTTAGTAAAATATTTATGTTTTATGTTGTTTTTGCCTTAACATTAAGTTAATTAAAACATTGTGTCATTATCACTACCATGTGGCTCAATGGGGTCCCAAAATAGACCCATGGATTCCCATGGTCATCCATGACTAATCAAATAATTATAGGACAACTATTAATGTAATTTTTTATTATTATAATATTTTTTTACATTGAATTACCCTTTTTAAATTAAAGTCAAAAGTAATGATTAACCAAAAAATATTTTAATCTTATTGAACCACATTTTACATAATAATAACAACCATGTATGTTGTATTTTGAAAATTCAATTCATTGAAGTGGTAAATTTTCATTTAAATGAAAATGTCAGGTTTTTTAACTACTACAAAGAGGTTTCATTATTCATAAAAAATTAATGTTTTTCAGAAAACTATGAAAACATCAACATAAGATTAATTAGATATTATGAATTCAAAATTTATGTCTAATTTTTCAAATTAAATAAATATAAGTTTCATTAATTTATTTAAAATTAATTCCTATTGTTAAAAAAATAGCGTGTTTAAAAGAAACAACAACAATCAAAAGATTGGAACTTCTTTATGTCAAATTTCAAAAAAAATTAATTCTAATGATAAAAATTGGATTAAATGGTAAAAATATATTCTAATTACACTTTAAAAATAATTAAAAAGACAATATAACCATATAAATAAATTAGATTAAATCACAATATTAAATTAAAATAAAATATTTTATACTATTCACTAAAAAATGATCTTTATTTAAAAAATACAAAAACTTCACTGAAAGTAAATTTTGATGTCCCTATTATATAGAAGGATTTTATTTCGTCAAATTGAAATTATTAAAGTGACCAAAACTATATTTCAAGAGGGTTCCCCATTAAAAGGCTGTAAATAGACCTTTTAATGTAAATTCCGCTTAAAATTAAAATCTTTCACATTTTAAGCCTATAACTTTTATTGGATAAATGTAAATACATTTAAAAAACATGTATAATCATCTTGTAGTTATATTTTTTTATTCCCTCAAATACAACTACTAGGAGTTAACTACAATTAAAAATAATATTATATTATTACCGTGCTACGAAAGATTACAATGAAACCCGTTGTTGCGTATTGGGTATGCTATCAAACATAGAAACCCCTTTATAGTAAAATTAATATTTAATTCACAAATATTAATAAATATTAAAAAGTAATATTCTTTATTTTCTTGGGATGTTATAATTTTCATAGTACTCTCATCACTTATTAATATAGAAGAAATAAATCAATGAATTTAAAAATAAATTTTGATTGAGAAATATATTTCATTGGTGATATGAAATAAAATTACAATAAAATTATTATTGGATATAAAGTAGGTTATTTTGAATCATAAATTGTGGTATGTAAAAATGTTAATAATATCTTATTCTCTTTCATTAAAATGTTCAAAGAGCTTTAGGGAAATAAAAAAATGATACATACCTTGATTTTTTCGAATGTGGGTTAAATTTTTTACATTATGGTTAATTTCTCTAGATTAAATAAATAATACGATAGTGATAATGATGAATGAAATAAAATAATATTATGGAAGAAATAAGGACATAAGGGAAAATTGAATTCTATGGGGAAAAAATCATCAAACCCAAAAGAAGAAGTTTCTTTTCTAAGGACATAGAAGAAGAAGGTAATGATGCAGAATTTAAATACTATTTGAGTATTATATTGAAAAAAAATTAATTGAAATACTGAATAATGAATAATTTGGAATCATTAAATCTGAAGTAGAAAAATCTCAACAAGAAGATCATTTAAAACTAGAGTTGAATGAATGTATGAGAAAAAACAGAAGGATCGAAAAGAAAAACAAAATTTAAGATGAATGTTTTGAAATAGACAATAATTAATTTTTTCCTAGTCTGGGTGTAAGTTTGATAAAATAGATTGATTACTTGATGAAATTTTTTGAAAAAAATAATAATTATAATAAGAAACTGCAGGTGAAGCTTAGGAAAAATTTTAAGAGTTGGAACTTGTCCAACAAGAACATTATAAAGATAAATTGAGAAATACATGATTCCAATACTATATCATTGATGTTGGTGAGATATTGTGAATTGAGAAACCTTAAAATCTTCAAAAACGATACCTTCAAAGGTTGAGCGGAAATATGGAATTATAGCTGAAAAAAAATAAACCATGGGTAGTTATGTATGTGGAAATGGATAAGAAAGATAATAATATATAAGTAAAAAAATATCCTACGTCTAAAAATGTTTCATATATAATCTGAAAAACATCAAAAACATCTAAATATATTATGTTTGAAAAGAAGTATAATAATGTGATTGATAATGTAATGGTATATTTGAATGAAGTGAAATACATTAGAGTTTTTATGAATTGTATTTGCAATTCTTATGATTATGGAAGTTTTACAGGAAACTATTCCTTCTATGGCTATTGCAGGTAATGTGCTGGATTCAAATATATAGAATTTTTTTTTGGTTCACCCAAAAAAATTTTCTATTATCAAAATGTTTATGATGAAAATGGTTATGGTGGAGTGAATCTCATCAAATAATTTTTTAAAGATGGTTTTTTGGAATAAACCCAAAAAGGATGATGTCAAGATTGAAAGTAGGTTCCATTCATTGAAAACTATTTGAAATTTATGAAATACACTAATACATATTGCAAATGGATGACTTTGTTTCTACCATTATAAGAAAATATTCATTATAATTATCAAAATGTGATGGTTATGAATGAAAATAAAGGATAAAATCACTTATTCTTAAAACCAAATTAAACGGTTCAATTTGAGAATGACCTAAGATTGATTATAGTTATTGTTCTTCTCACATGAGAGGAGATTTAAATATTTTGATGAAATTGAATGATTTTAATTAAAGCATGGTGATATTGGGATATGATGAATCCTGAAATGAAATGTTTTCCTATCATCCATCATGGGAAAAAAAAATAAATTCCCATAAATAATTTTATATTGATGGGAGGAATAAAAATTTGGAATGTGTTTCACAATTTTGTTATCAGGTAAAGAAATTTATCTTTAGAAAGGATATGTTTGCTGTGAAATGTGATTAATATGGAATGATTATCACAAAAGACCAATTTATAGAAGAAAAGTTGTTCCATATTGGTAAAATAAAAAACACGTATTGCTTGACTATGGTCGAGGATAATAAATTTTTACATTAAATGATTGGAAAACCATTGTCAATGAAAAATGAAAAAATTTATCAAAATGAGTTAGTGTCTAAGAAATTCCTTATTTTCCATGAATTAAATAATGGTGTTCCACTATTCTTCCAAAATGATTGATTACTAATTTTGTGAAAAAGAAAATAGATATTTTTTCATAACCACCCCAGAAGATAATTGATTCTGATATATGTGGGTTAAGGAGAAAAAAATAAAAAATTGGACAAAAGTACCACATAATGTTCATTGATTCCTTAACACTAGTTACTTTTTTTATTTATAAGAAACAGAAATCAGATGCCTTGAAAATGTTCTAATGTTTTTGAATGAAATCATAAAAGGAATTCGAGTACTCTATGAATAATATGATAACAAACAATGTTGTTGAGTACATAAGTGAAGATTTTAAAATAAAAAATTGATAAGCATGGAATTATCTATGATTACTGTTCCCCATACACTCCTCAAATGTGGTTGGTAAAATAAATAATAGATGATTGGTGGAAATGGTTATTACTACGTTACATGAATACTATATCCTTATGTTAAGATGTAAAACATGATCGCTATTGTTTTTTATTTAGAAACATTGTTTCTACTGGCATAATCAAATATAACACCATATGAATTATTCTTTCATAATAAATTGATTTTGAAATTCGTAACAGTTTTTTAGAGTACATTTATTATAATTAAAAAAGGTTGAATCTGTGAAATGTTTCAGAAGAATGGTGAATATAGTATTTTTCTAAGCTATGATCTAGATGGATGTTGTTATAAATGTTTCTATAATGAAATAGGATTAATTGTTGATTTAACTGATATAAAGGTAATTTGAAAGGAATATGAGATGGTTTTGAGAGATTGTTTTGAGGATAATTCTAATATGGACATAAGCAATTGTAATCCCTCTTAAGAAAAATAATCAGACACATCGGTTTACCATAATGAGGAAGATTCTCTAAAATCTCATTATAGGATTATGAAGAAATAGGACGCTTATAAAATCACTAGAAATCAACATTATAATGTTTAGAAAAGAATAATCTCCAATTATATTACATGTAATTATTTGTATTCAAAATTAGAGATTAATTATGTAAAGGATGATTTCAGGAAACTGGAATGGTTTCATTCAATGAATGAATATTTATATCAAAATGAAAAGAATGACACTAGGGAACTCGTACTCATGACATTAAAAAACATCATTGATTTTTTCGAAAAATATTAATTATGATTGTGATGTAATATGAAATAATGAATGATTATTTTTTAATGGTATTCAAAAATGGATGGTTTTTATTTAGATTAAACAATTTTTCTAATTGGATGATTATTAAAAATTTAAAAGTTCCAGCCATTTCTGAACAATGAGGTTACAAGATCATTCAAATAGATATTAAACCCACATTTTTAAAGATAATCATGAAGAAAAAGTTTATATTGAAAAAACATGTGGAATTGTTGTTAGGAAGATGAATGTGATGTCAGTATGTTGAAGATGGCCTTATTTGGGATAAAAATATCGAAAGGAATTTTACTACAAATTGGATTAATTATTTTGCTTGTTGATTTTTAACAAGGGAAGAGTTGAAACCAATATTTATTTTAGATAAATTCAATAGTATTATATCATTGAGATAGATTATGTTTATGACAATATCTTTTTTCATAATGATGAATGATATTGTAAATGTGTTGGTGGGAAAAGTAAAAGTAATTTGAAATATTCATGTTAAGGGAAATGATATACATTCTTAGGATAAAAATATAATAAATGACGGAATACATAGTTCTTTCTCAAGAACAGTGTGCTGAGAAAACCATCAAAAGGATTGGAATTGAATAATAAAAACATTTTTCAACACATATATCAGTTGAAAAATGTTTTTAAAGATTGAGAAGGAAAAAATTGATATGATATAAATTTGAAGGTTGATTGGTTGTTTTTTATAGATAACTACCTCAGGATTTGGCATTGATTGTGAGGATACTAAATGTTAATGATTGTTGAATATCCACGAGAATCACAATTACTTTTGGGAAAATGAATTCCCACATACATCAATGGAGTACAAAATTTTAGATTTAGGTATCAAAGATCAGATAGTATTTAATTTTTTAGGGAATTCTGATATTTATTTTGTAGGAAGTTTTGATGATAGATGATCCAAATTATGTGGAGTATTATTTATGGTAATTAATTGTTTTAGTGGGAATTGATCAAAACTAAAATTCAAAAACCCTTTGTATGGTTGAAGTTGAGTATATAGAATCCGCACAAACAAATACACAACTTATGGGGATTAAAACACAATTGGAATATTTACATGTGGGAGTGAACATACCCTTTCTCTTTGATTGAGATAATCAAAGTACAATCAATCTCATTAGGATTCAGCATCCACATTCTAATTCAATACATATTGATATCAAATATCATTCCATAAAAAAGAATATGGAGATGATTAAATTTAATATAGAATATGTTATAATATGAGAAAAAGTTTCTAATATTTTATCTAATCCATTATTGAATGAATAATTATGTATATTGACCATGAAGATGGGTGTCCCAAATCGTTCACATCAAGTTTGAGTTATGCGTTCTTTTCACCTCTATTATCTTACATTTTGATTGTATTGTCAATGGAGGGGGTAATTATTTCATAAATCAATACTTTTTAATTTAATGTTTAAAGAGGGAGTTCTAGATAATCTTTGAATTTAGAATTGTGTTGTGTATGAAATATTCTAACAGCTTGATTCAGTTGTTATATGAATGACTTCGATTTTTATTCTTGGAATTTTGATGCTACGTAAGATGAATAAGGTTTTCATAATCATTACTCATTGAATAATTGGTGTGATGTCATTTATTATTGTATACTATAATGAAATACCTCATACAGGATTATAATTATTTATAACTACTCAGTTTCTTGAGGATACTATGTTCAGTGATATATGAAATTTGGATGAAAAAAAAATCCAATGTGGGAGATTGTTTGGACAAGGATAACGATGAAGGTGGTTATTTTCGTGTGTTTTATTTTGTTAGTATTAATATTTTTCAAAGAAAAGAAATAAATTTAAATTTTATGTGGTGAAAATCATATATTTAATTTGTTTTTAGTATATATCATACATACCTCAGGTTCATTATAGTGAAAAATCATAATGATCATATTTAGATTGACACTATATCCGGAAATAAAGGATTAGTCATTTTGAGGGATAATATTTCTAGAATCATATGGTCATTGGAATCACATTGGATTTTATGTGAAAGTTGTTGTTGTATTGATGGAGAGTAATAGTCTTCTTGAGTATGATAAAATAAATTGGGCGATGATATTCTAATTTTTAATTCTAAAATTATAAAGTATGTTGTGAAAAATATGTTGAACATATTATGATATAAATTGGGGGTGATGCTGATGTGGTCAATTGTTTTCAGATTGATTGAACCTTGAATGAATGAAAAATAATTATTCTCAATTGTACCCATTTTTATCATATTCTGAGGAGAATATTGATATAGTCTCAATCCTTTAAAATATAATCAGATCAAGAAGAAATGAATAGTGTTCATGGGATAATATTTAGGCTAGAGAAGAAAACAATATTACTATAACTGAGCATAGATAAATTCATCATATCAAGGGAAATCATACTCCAAATGATCATATCAAGAACAATCATAATTAGGATTATCATACTTATAAGTATTGTATCCATGTTAGTCAAATCTAGGTAAATCCTACATAGAATGATCGTACTATGAACAATTGTATTCAAGCTATGTTAAAGAGAAATATGGTTATTGATGATGAGAGTTTTTTTCATCGGTCTATTGTATTCAGTATTCTGTAATACTCAAGCATTATTTCATTTCATCGAATACTGATATAAATGGAATTGAGCTATGGAAGATGGTAACAATGTAGTCTACCTTCCAAAGTAGTTTGAATTACATTATTTTCATTTCAAATGGTTTTCTACTGGGTCAATTGAAGATGTGAATAAGTTGACGTTATTAGACCGAAGTAAAAAAGGAGTTTTCATAATGTTCTATCAAGGAGGAACATGACATTCAAAAAAATGATATTATTCATTTGGTATAATGAATCATATTCAACAATCAAAATTGTAATCGTTTCATTTTTCATTTAAGTTCTATTGATTCAGTTATTTTTTTTAATAAATTGGATGGATAAAATCATACTCAGAAATTGATATTATATAGGTTATTGAAACTAATGTCTAAATACCATTGAACAAGAATCGATAATGATCTATAAACTTGATGAATTCATCAAAAGCACGATAACTTTGTAGAAATTGATATTTGGGTGAATTTATTTGAGCTGGAAAGGTTTAGGGATTCTTTCTAATCCTCTTATGGGTTACCTATAAAATGAGAAAAGTACATCCTACTTTTCTGATGACCGATGAACTTTGCACCACATAAGAGAGACAAATTACACGTTTTTAGAGAGATTTATAATTTTTCTTCCTGAGAATTTTTTGAATAAGATTTAACGAAGAATTGAAAGGAAAATTGGAAATACCTCAATGTTTTATTCTGGTTATTATCATATTCATTGTTTGGTATATTCATTTTTGTACCATACAAAGTTTTTTAATCATATTCAACTAATCATCGTATCGGGCTAGATTATTAGAGCATGATTTTGGTGTATGGAATTTCATTATTAAGAAAATAAATTTTTTTTATTTTTGTCACTCGTATATATGGGATGATTTATCATTTTGTTTTAATCAACAATAAAAAAAATTATCGAGAAAAAAAAGGTTTATTGAATTATAATGAGAAGAATCATAGCAGGATAATCCTACTCATAGGAATCGTATTGTGTAAAATGTATTGGGAAAATTGGACTCAATTTTTTCCTTAAAAAAGTAGAAGAATTTCATAAAATATTAAAGGTTAATAAGTGATGATATTTGTGGAAATTAATACAATTTTGAAGATAAAAAAATTAAAGGTAACATACATTGTTGTACATACTTTTTAATACCCAATTTTTGAAAATGGATGCGCATGTGCTATTAGAATTGTTTATATAGTACTACAAGAGTGTAAGTGTATATCCTACTCACTATAATCCATGGAATGATATCTAGTATACAATTTGATATTTTATTACATCTAAACCATTCAATGAAAATAAATATTCTTATCTTTTAGTGAATTTGAAAAATTCATCTGTCCATGTGGATGCATGATTGATTTGTTTTAAATAGTGAATAGTAATAGATAATTGGAGGTGAATGTTGATTGAAATATAATTAAAATCAAAAGTATCATTGATTCACCCATCCACCATCTAAATTTTATAATCAAATTATATAGACACTCTATGAAATTGTAAAAATTGTTAGGACAATTCAACAGAACAATAAGTGATCTTAGAGTATACAATAGAGATATGATGAAATCATCCAAAACATATAAATTTTTTTATTGGTGAGAAGAAAATATAAAATAATTTCTTCATAGAAAAATGATATAGGGATTATAATAATAAAAGGATGATACAATGACATAAAAACCCTTTCTATATTCTGGATCGAGACATGATGATTTATTATCACATGGTGATTCCAACAAACCTCTCTGAAGTGCACGATGAATTCCAAGTGTCTCTCATGAAGAAGTACATAAATACTCCTTCACATATACTAAAATTAGGGGTTATACTATAGTACCATGATCATTATAATTTACAATAATAGTTATTATTACTGGATCATAGAGATAAATTTCAAGGGAATATGACCACATAATAGTTTATAATTTTCTATAGGAATCATATATTTAAATAAGAGAAATTAGAATTTTAGGATTGGATTTAGTAGAGATATCCTAGTTTTTTGTATTATATTAATCTAATTTGGATGTGAAAATACATTTTAAGGATGGTAGGGTGTAAACCCTCATAATATATATATATATATATATTGTTTTTTACCTGAAACCTCCAATAATAATGAAATGTGATATTGTGTAACATTATGACCAATAAATTAAATTTTTGATATAAAAACTAACAGCCACACTATGAAAAATAATAATAATGGTTTTATATTAACAAAATTTATATAATATTTCATAAAAAAGATGTACTCAAATTATATGAAATACATTTCTGTCGTAAAAAATATAACATATCAAAAAATGATTCATATTTTATTTTAGGAACAGATATTTTTTTAAAAATTATCTAATTTAAGAAATGAAATTTAAAATTGGGTAAAAATTTTAAAATTAGCATTTAAAATTACATAAATGAAAATTTTATGTATTTTTTAAATATAATTTTTTCAATTTTTTTTTAAAATTCAAAATTTTATAGAAAAATTTCATTTATTTTATTTTATAAAAAAATTATATTTTTTAAAATTGATACTGAAATTAAAATATTTCATTATTATTAATAACATCCAATATATGTTATTTTAATGAACACAATTTTTAAATATCATTATTATATAATGTTTATTTGATAAAAATGAATATTGGTGATAAGTCATTTTTAGACATGTTTTGTTATACTAAATAAAATAAAATTTCATCCACTTAAAAATTATTAATATAATATAATTTAATAGATATGTATAGTCATAATGTCTTAATTTGATAATTCTTCAAGAAATAAATTTCTCTTCAATGAAAAATGAAAAAAATTTAATCCAATTTCGAGTGTTATAGTGGAAATTTTAATGCTGAGTGTGGGGGTGGGGTAATCCTATATATAAGAGTCATATATCAAATTAATCTATTATCAATCCTATATTATAGATTTATTTTGAACAAATATTACCCTAATATTTAATCATTGTAAATTTGGAATATTTTGGTCTGAATGAGGAATTATAATATTGTGATATTTTTATACATGCATGTATGATCATAAGAGTATCATCGATGTATATACAAACAAGTAGGTGAGTGATTTTTAGTTTGAAAAGATGAAATAAGATAAAACAAAAAACCTCTTAATGTAAATTTTTTGGACTCAAACTTAGAACAATTATCAAAGTGGATAATAAAAATAATAGTTTATTTGATTATATTTAGTAGATATTTTGTATATTAAAAATTACTATGATTTGTCAACATTTTTTGTAAGATAATTATAATTACTGACTATCTATAACATTAACATCAAAATAGAAACTTTTAAAATAAGAAACAAAATACCTAATCGGAGTATGGATGAATTTTATTATATATGAAAAGGCCTAACACAATTAATATTATAAATATAGTTGTTTATAAGATTGACTTATGTTAAACAATATATTACATATACCGTAAGTTATATATTCCCCTAATAGGAAATCCCTCAATATGATGATTGGAATATGTAATGTATTTATATCTACATAATACCTTGATGCGATGATCAGTGTCTATATTCCTAGCCCCCAAATCCCCTAATATAACGGTTCATATTGTCCTTCATCATATTCTAGTAATCCCTAGATCAAAACAATTATTAGACTTATTAAAAATAGAAAATGGATCTTAAGGAAACAACCACAAAAATGATTCATTCACTAGTGCAGAAAACGTTATTTAAGTCAGTTATTTTTCATTTTTTACTTCGGTTTTTGTTGACATTAATACGGACGACATTATAAATATCGTTTTTTACATTGGTTATTTAAAAACTGACCTAACAAACATAACATCACGGTGTTTATCACATCGGTTAATTAATAACAGACGTGAAAAAACCCAGGGGGTTGGTTTATAACGTCATTTATTATATAACCGCCGAGATAAACCGGGGGGTGGTTATCACATCAGTTATATAATAACCGATGTTATAAACATGAGTGGGGGAGTTTATCACATAATTTATTATATAACAGACTTGATAAACTCATGGGATATGGTTTATCATGTCGTCTATATAATAACTGATGTGCTAAACCAGTCTGGGGGGGGGTTATCATGTCTGTTAATCAATAACCGACCTGATAAATCATTTCCCAGGTGCTTTATCACATCAGTTATGAAAAAACCAGATGTGATAAAACCTTGTCGATTTCTTTATCACATCGGTTATAAAATAATTGATGTGGAAGATAATTTTTTTTAAAAAAATAGATTGTAGTCATCTGCTCTCCCCCAGAATCAACCAGAAACGAAATCAATAATTTGTACCACAAAAATAGAAGGAGATGAAACATGAACTAAAGGAAGTTTAAGAATTTACATTGAAAACATATAAAACTTACCCCACTTGATAGCCCCCAGCCTCATCTATACCAACTGGACAACCCTCCCCCACCACATTGGAGCCCCCACCACACCACTAGACTGCCCCACGACCCGCTGGATAGCCCCAAACACCCCTCGACAACCCCCCACCCTCCTGAACAACACACCCTCACCCCACACCCAACATGACATCCCCCACCACACCCCTGGACTGCCCCATGACCCCCGAGATATCCCTAAACACCCCTCGACAACCTCCCACCCTCCTGAACAGCACCCCCTCACCCCACTTGAAAGCCCCCACCACACCCCTGGACCTCCCCTGACCCCCTGGATAGCTCCAAACACCCTGTGACAACCCCCCACCATCATGTATACCTCCCGCACCTGGGATAGCCCTCCCCCACCCCATTGGAGCCCCCACCACACCCCTAGACTGCCCCCACCCTCCTAAACAGCACCCCCTCACCCTACATGACAGCCCCCACCCCACCCCATTGGAGCCCCCACTACACCCCTAGAATGCCCCCTGACCCCCTGGACAACCACAAATACCCCTCTACAACCCCCACCTTCTGGAAGAGCACCCCCTTACCCTTTCACCACACTTGACAGCCCCCACCACACCCCTGGACTACCCCCCGACCACCTGGACAGCTCCAAACACCCTGGTACAACCCCCACCCTCATGTATACCCCCTACACCCAGGACAACCCTCCCCCACCCCATTAGATCCCCCACCACAACCCTAGACTTCCCCCCAACCCCCTGGACAGCCCCAAACACCCCTCATCAACCCCCCACCGCCACCCTCATGTATACCCCAACCCCCTTGATAGCCCTCCCACACCCCTGGATAGCCCTCCCACCCCATGGACTACCCCCCACCCCACCGAACAGCCCTCTCGGTCCCCTGGACAACCCCAACCCCACTGAACACCCCCCCACTCCCAATGAACCCCTCCCCCCAGACCAGAATCCATACCAGAAAAACCATCATAAGTTGACCAAAACAAGAAGTATAGAAAAATTAAACATTCACATATATGACATTCAAAACATACACTGTCAGCTTAAAAAAACATAAATCCAACCTAAATGACTACCAAATACACAATTACAATGACAATATTCAAAATTACATTTTACATTACAAACATCTAAAAAAATCAAAACTGTAAAATAATTTGATAACTCCAATTGTAAGTGTTTGATGACTTTGGCAGTATAGGGTTGAGGGTCATCAAAAAGCTACAAATGAAAAGGATAGTAGTTAATGTGTATAATGAATAAATCAAATTGAAATATTATGTTAACGTTTAAGAGGAAATCTTAACAGGTCAAAATTCACAACTGGTCCAGTTGTTATTATTTCATACATAAATCTTAACATATAATATCCACATTTGATGACGCCTTGTTGTTCATGAAAATTTTGTTTGAATGAGTGTAAATTCAATATATTAATTTTATGTAATAAATCAAAAAATACTAATTATAAATGGATATTTACCTTCACATTTACATATTTGATCTTTGCATTCCTTTTCTTTGTGTTTTTTCGAAAGTTGGCCCATGCACTGTTAGAAAATAATATGAATGGGGTACTTTTAAAATTCATTATAATAAATAAAACTATTGAAAAATTGAAACTTACTTTCCTAAAATATTCATAAAACATTCTCGCACATCATCATGGACATAGCATATCCAATAAAGTGCTTTCTACCTTGGGCAAAAAACCCCTAACATCTAATGATCACTTATTAAAGGAAATTTAACGTTAGTGGGTTTTTATGTGAAAAGATAATTAACACTTTGAGAGAGATGTGTTTCATACCTCTCACAAAAAGGCATCATCCAAAATTTAATGAATATATTCTTTTCAAGTCTTTCAGAAATATAAATCATTCTTTTTCCCTCATCCAATGCACATGGTTCAGGGGAAATCAATTGTCGGTCAATGAAACCATATGCATCTGTCAGCTCATTCCTCTCAAAAATTTTATAAAGATACCTAATACAAAATAGAAAAAAGTATACACTTTTAATAAATATAAAGAAGGGAAAATGTGTTAAGATTTACATGGAAAAAATTTTCACCACGTTGATGCCCAACTTATCACTAGTAATAGGCTCCATGATATCAGTTTTTATAATCCCCACATTTATTTCATGTCCACAAACATGATATTCCATTGGAAACTCATAATGACCCACCAATAAATTTGAATACCTTGAAAATATTTCAAGACTACTAGATTCTGTATCTGATGTCATTGCCATTTTTCTTTGTTGTCTTCTATGCAGTATTTCTTTACCGTGGAAGTATTCTTGTAAAAATAAATTGAAAATTATATTAGATTTCAAATGATAAAACAACTTTAATAAAAAAAATATAACATTTATACATCTATGGTAATGATTCGATGATATCTAAATGGCCAAATTAAAAAATGGCTGATACTATGCCCAACTGTCGCCACCTCATCTGTAGGTAATGTTACATGAGCTGATATTTCTATAATATCTTGTACACTATACCTCTGATTATCTACCTCTAATTGTTGATGATAAACTCTCTCTCCTATACAATATACCACCCCATATGATACTATATGATGTTGAGAATCATCAACATACAACTCGTAATAAGTAGGAAGTTGTGGTGGAGGAGTAGGATAAAAAATGGGGTCCGCTGGCTGAGGTGGGGGAGTGGGAGCTACTGGCGGAGGTGGAGGATTAATAATGGGGTCTTCAGGGAGAGGTGGAGGAGTGGGAGCTGCAGTATGAAATTGTCTTTGCATGTTTGCAAACATAAACTGCACTGACGCTCTAATCAATTCCTCCATCTTCGCATTAATATTATGAACTTCAGCCTCCTAGGATTCTTTTTTTTTATAAACCCCCTCAACGTTAGAAGTTTAAGAACATGGAAACACTTTTCTTACCGATACACCTGCTGGATATCATCTTACACGACCAGGATGTTCGGGCCTTCCCAATGCTACAGATAAAATATCTTCCCTCTCAGTATCTATAAATGTCCCCTTTGAACTCTACTCCTCATAAGAGTCATGCATTAATTAATTAAACATTTCTGTAATGATTGAAATTATATGAAGAAAATGGTTAACTTAAATAAATAAAATAGATATCTTACAATCCTATCAAGTACGATTCTCAAATCATCGGAAAGATATTGCCCTTTTTTCCTCCCGAGCTCCCTTCCATTTTTCATGTCTAGATGGAGGGGATGGAGGGGCCACCTCTCTAGAGCTTGATGACTCAGCTCTTAGTTGTTGAAATTTTTCCACCATCATTTGTTATTCCAAAAATGCATACCCTCCCTGAGATAAACTATGAAGGTATACATTTTTAGATTGGATCTCCTGATGAGCATTCCTTGTGTGCTGTAAATTAAGAATAAGAAATCATTCACAAAATGTTAATAATATCATTTATATAAGAATTCTTATAAATGTTTACACTTCCCTTAACAAAAATGACTCATTTATTCTACTTTCAAAAAACTGTCTCCATGTGTCTTCATCTATAAAAGCATATGTACGACATGGATTGTCATGACTCTTATGACCATAAATGAAATTAGATGAGAGGGTTGATTTGAAATCCCTCTATCTCCTGGAAGCCAACGATAAGCATTTATTCCTGACTCCTCCAGTGTCAGGAATATCAAATGCCATCTGATAAAGAAGAGGTTAAACATATTGTATATACTAGAAAAAATTAAACAATATTCAAACAATAACAAATGATCTTACCAAAATCATCTCCCACTAATGAGATTTTATCTCATTTTCCACACATCTCCAGTCATCATACAGAATGTTTACTTTACTCTTAGCCTGAGTTGCTAGAAAACTCTTAAAATATTTTGTATTTGGACCTCTAGGAATATCATCATCATCAAACTCAACAAATATCCTCTGATCCTGCGTATGGGCAAGTGATAATTTTGGTAAATGTGTGCACACATGTTTACCAACCTTTGAACTCTTTGTTGTAATAGGAGCATGTGAATGTTTCTCCTCAGAGGTATGACCAATATTCTCATCTCTGGAATCATGTGGTTGATCAACTGAATCATCTGTCATTATCCTTCAAATCAAAAAAACAAACGTTAGTTCAAAAATATACAAATTCAATATTTTAATACTACTGTAATCAGAAAATAGAAATGTGTACTTTATTACGTAATAGTAAACATTGGTAATATGGTAAGCATGTTAAACAATGGTCATGATGGTCAAGATGGTCAAGATGGTAAACATGGTAATCAGGGTAAACCTGGTAAACACGGTAAAGTAATTTTCACTTAACAAAAATAATAGATATATAATTCATGTAATGGTAAACAAGATAAAGTAAACTAAACAATCATAAAACAAACAAAACCAAAAACAAAAACATATACTTATTTTGTTTTAAAACATGTTTTAATAAATAAAAAACTTACAATATCTAACATTTATGAGAAAAATAAATGTAAAAAAGAAATAAACATATGTTACCTATGATTTTAAGATTGTACAAATGGATTGTTTTCTCAAATTCCATCGTCGTGATTATTCCTTATGGCACAAACCATGTCTTCAACAAGCTCATCATTATGTTCTGTTAATCTTTCCATGGAAGTAGGGATCTCAGATAAATCAGCATCTTCATCAACTTCATCCTCAACAACATATTGATTTTTTACTTGTAAAACAACAACCCACATTATATCTGACTGAACTACTATATAGAAAATTTGTTTTGCATGTGTTTCCATTATAAAACAATCAGCTATGTCATCCAATCTATTCAGATTAACAAGTGTCATTCCAAATTCATCATTTCTGACATTGTTGTTACTGATAAACCATTTACAGTTAAAAACATGGAACATCAATTTTAAATTAATCAACCTCCCATATGTCTTCAATCACTCCAAAATATGCACTTGATGCAGAAATTGGGTTTTAGTCTTTAGCACTCGAGAAATGAAGTGCTTCTGTAAACACCAATACACCACTATTCTGAACCGCACTTCGGTTGTCCTGAGCTTTCGTATGAAATGTATAGCCATTAATTTCATAACCGGACCATGTTATCACATTTATACATGGACCACCCATTATCCATTTTAATGTCTCTGATACATCGGATCTACCAAGAAAAGTATTCATAATCCATGAAAAAAGAGTTTTGTTGTGCTCATTAATAATCCACATTTCTTTCTTCTTTGGATGACATTGTGTCAACTCATTAATATGCAATGTGATATACGGTTGTGCATCAACTATGTTATTCAAAATGTATGATTCTAACTTATTCATCTGTTCAACTGACAATGATTTTACTTTCAAGTGACGAATCCACTTTCCCTCATTATTAACTCGTTCATGGCGAGATGGAGGCAAACCTAGGTGTTGCGCCGCTGCCAAGTAGCTCATACAAAACTATGCTACCTCCTCAGAAATATAATTTTAAAAAATGCAGGCTTCAGGTCGATATAGATTTTTAACATACCCCTTTGATATTTTTATATACCTTTCAAAAGGATACATCCAACGAAGATATACACGTCCACAATTCATTATTTCTCGAAACAGATGAATCATTAAATGCAACATTATATCAAAAAAAGTTGGAGGAAAATACATTAATAATTGACAAAGTATAAAAATTGCATCCTTTTCCAAAATTTTCCAAGCATTTACATCAATTTACTTATTAAAAATTGAATCGAAAAAATCACAAAACTTCATCATAGTCATTTTGACACGAATGGGAAATATTCTACACAATGAAACTGGTAGAATTTGTTGCATCATGAGGTGACAATCATGTGATTTCATACCTATCAACTTCAAGTCCTTCAAAGAGACAATGTTTTTTACATTTGAAGAATAACCTTGAGGCACTTTGATATCATGAAGACACAGACAAAAGCTAATTTTTCCCTCTTCGATAATGTATGACAAGTCAGGGGAAGAAATGTTCATCTTCCTTTAGGAGTGGGAGCTAACTCCAAAGTTATTCCCATTGATAGTAAGTCTAATATTTCATTCATCCCATCTTTTGTCTTTCCTTTAATATCCAAAAATGTTCCAATAAAACAATCACATATATTCTTCTCCACATGCATGACATAAATATTATGTTTAACTTCATGATACATTCAATATGGTAGCTCAAAAAATATTGACCTTTTCTTTCAAATATGTCTATCATTACCACATTTCTGTGTCTTTCCCAATGTCACATCAAGGGTTTTCACCCTCTCAAAATACAGATCCTGGGATAAAGGTTTTGGAGCAGTATGAAATTATTTTGATCCATTGACAATATGACGTATGTTGTTCGCCAATTGGACATCTTTTATGCCCTTTAACACTATATCCAGACAAATTTCCAAATGCTAGGAAGTCATTTATAGTGAATAGAATCACTACATGTAGTTGAAAATATTCAATTTTATAAGAATCATACACCCTAAAACCATCATCCAAAAACTATTTCAAATCAACAATGAACGGTGAAAAGTAAACATCAATATCATTGCCAGGTTGCTTAAGACTAGAGATCATTATACACAACATGACATATTGTCACTTCATACCAACATTAGGAGAGAGGTTTTAAATTACCAATAAAATAGGCCATGACTTATGTGTGCTACTAAGGGTTCGGTATGGATTCATTCCATTTGTGCACAACCCTAGTCTGAGATTTCTAATTTAATTTCCAAATGTAGAATATTGCGCATCAATTTTTATCCATTGTGGACAATCAGGTGGATGACGTATTTTTCCATCACATACCCGCTCATCAGCATGCCATATTAACCTTTTTGAATCATGTGAATTAGTAAATAAACATTTGAAACGATGAATTATTGGAAGATACCAAAATACCTTTGAAGGGAGATTTGTAATCACTACATCAGCCTATGATTTTTCTTTCACCTTATTTTATGATGTCCCACATTTAGGACACCCTGAAAAAAATTCAGATTCCTTCCTATATATAATGTAGTCATTCGGACAGACATGTACATTCTTGTATCCCAATCCCATTAGGAATAATACTTTCTTGGCCTTGTAATATGAATCTCGAAGATCATTATCTTTTGGAAGAATGTATATTATCAATTGTGGCATCTCTGTGAAACTTCTGTCACTCCATCCATGTTTCGCCTTCAGGTTAATCAATCTTAACACCGCCTAAAAAACCGTAAAATTTGTACAACCAGGATAAAATGGTTTTTCAGCATCACCATATAGACGCACAACTGTTGGTTCTATCTCAATTTGTTCTAATACAATATTGCGAATCATTTATTCAATTCCATCGGAGTTACCATCATGTGAATCGTCAACATCAGTGATAATGTGTCTAGTTTCAGCATACCAAATCCATGGGCTGTAACTCGGATTAAAACCAAGACAAATCAGATAATCTTTTATCGCTCTACGTTTCAAATTATTCATATTCAAACATTTCAGGCATGGACAGAAAAAATTTCAATACGTGGAACATTTCATTTTGAAAATTTCAAAAAGGCATCAACACATTCTTCATATTTGTTGCTCATTCAGTGTTCCATAATCCAACTTCAAAAAATTATTACCTGTAACAAATATCAAAAATATATATATTTTTAAGATACGACAAATATAATTTTATATATAAAAAATAATAATTTGAATGTAAAACAATTATGAAATATAAAACAAATCTATGCATATTTAAAAATATATTCTTGAATATTATTATTAAAAGAAAATATAGTTAGATATAACAGTTTTAAAATCCATTGAATAATAGAAAACCATGGCACCTACATGGTTGATAGAAAATTGGAAAATATGGAGTAAACGTGAGAACCAAATCATATTTAAAATAAAAATTCTGATGGAGAAAATCACAATGTAAATCCAATCATCACAGTACAATCATCATGTCATAATCTCAGAAACCATGATGCAGTAGTCAATCCCCCTAGACACACCAATCCCTCTGGACAAACCCCACCACCAGAATAACCCCCAAAACCCTATGGATAGGCCCCCAACCCCGTGGACAACCACCCACACCCACCCACCACCTTGGACACCCCCCCAAACACCCCCAACCCTCTGGACAACCCCCATCCCCTGGACAGCCCCCCAAACCTCTAGAATTCACTCCCACCCCTCCTGAACACCACCCACCCCCTACCCCCTCGAACACCCCCTGGACACCCCCTACCCTCTGGACAACCCCCCACCACCCGGACAACCCTGAAAACCTTCTGGACAGGCCCCCACCCCCTTGGACAGCCCCCCCCCCCCCCCCCACACACACCCACCCCCTTGGACACCCTCGTGGACACCCCCAACCCTCTGGACAGCCCCCCACCCCCCGTCCAACCCCCCGAACCCTCTGGATAGCCCCCACCCCCTTGGACAGCCCCTACCCCCACCCAACCCACTTGGACACCCCCCTGGACACCCCCAACCCAATGGACACCCTCACCCCCTGGACAGCCCCCACCCCTCTAGACAGCACCCCCACCCTCCTTGACACCACCCCCACCCCCTACCCCCTTGGACACCCCACTGGACACCACGCTGGACACCCCCAACCCTTTGGACAGCCCCCACCCCCTGGACAGCACCCCACCCCTCCAGACAGCACCCCCACCCCTCCGGGACAACACCCCCACCCCAACCTCCTTGGACACCTCATGGTCACCCCCAACCCTCTAGACATGCCCCACCCCCGGACAACCCCTAAACCCCTCTGGACAGGTCTATACCCCCTTGGACAACCCCCCACACCCACCCACCCCCTTGGACACCCCCCTAGACACCCCCAACCCTCTGGAACCCCCCCCCCCCCCCACCCCCCTGACAACCCCCCAAACAATGGTTTACATATAAAAACCAGGAATGTTGAACAACAAAAAACACATGAATTTAATATATACATCAGCATGAAATAGACGGAGTTAAATATTAATAAATATCTATACTAAAATGATTCTATGATAATTAAATATAACCATTGATATTCAACTAGTCCAATTAAACCATTTTTTCTTGATAACTAATATAATAATGAGGTCATGGATAATACTATATATCTTAAACATATTGTCAAGGCCATGTACAAGGACTCAAAAAAAATACTAGGATAATCCCTCAACAGAACCCATTTTTATTTGGAATCATGAGACATAGCGATGCATCGAAGGGCCATAGATGTCAACAGCCATTACATTATATGTCTAATAGATTCTCATATAAAAGAGGATAAACAGAAGCAGCAAAAACACATGAAATATCATTTCCGAATTCACAAATTTAATCAATAATTATTATATGAAGTAATATAGGTGAATGAGATCATTAGTAGTCAATGACAAAAAAAATTACAATCAATGCCGGCCATTTGCGAAACAAAAACAAAATAAATAGAAGTAGTAGAGGATTACGTGAATATTGTGAGTCGATCTAATAGATCTATGGATGATAAATAAGATGTTGATGGAAAAAAGAGGTAAGAGGGTTCGAAATCGAAAAATCTTGCCTAGTTTAAACACAAAAATCACAAAACATAAATATAGACTATCCGGGAAAAAAAGAAACAAAATTAAATAGTGGAAGGCTTACATGAGTGATAAGAGTTGAGATGATAGATCCAAAGAGATTAAATATGAAAACAATGAAGGAAAAAAGAGTTTAACGTAGCGAGATTGACGAGTTGATTAGGGTTTACCATGCGAGAGAGATGAGTCGCCAGATAATCGATCGAAAATTCATAAATGACAATCCACGGGGCCTGTTAAATGTTTAAATGTTTTATAACGTCAGTTATTTAATAATAGATGTAATAAAATGTTTTTTACATTAATATTGTCAGTTATTATAATAACCGATGTTATAAATGTATCAAATAAGGCTTTTTTTCGTCGGTTATTCTATAACCGACGTAAAAAACAATTTTGGGTTGTTTTGTTACGTCGATTATAAAATAACTTATGTCAAAAAGGCCTCAAAAGCCACATTTTTTAAGTTGGTTAATTTATAACCGACGTAAAAAACAAGATATCTATGAGTTGTTTTACGTCAGTTATCAAATAACCTACATAAAAAAACCTCACGCATTGGTTTTTTTTCCTCGGTTATTTTATAACCGATGTAAAAAAGTCGTAGACATCTCATTTTTTAGGTTGGTTATCAAATAACTGATGTAAAAAACCCCCCGTGCTTTTTTATGTCGGTTAGTTTATAATCGACGTAAAAAACAAACGCGTGCGATTTATAACATCGGTTATTAAAATAACCGACCATAAAAATATAATCACCTAATTTTTTATGTCAGTTATAAAATAAACGATGTAAAAAACCACATTTCACAGATTATCAGGTCGGTTATATATAACTGACGTAAAAAATTGTGACATAAATAATGTTTTCTATACAAGTGATTAAAACTAATACTCTATACATCATTACAAATACATTGGAATGATAATTTATTCAAGATAAAATATTATAAGACCCGAGTTATGATCATGATTATATACAAAATATACAAATGGCTTGATACTTATATGTGAATCTCCAACACAAATATTTATATATGTGTTGCAATTTTCCTAGATAGTTTGTGCTTGATAGCACACATAATTCCAATGTAACTGAATGTAAGACTTAACATTATTTTAGAAACATCATTATGATATAAATATTTTCCATGATAGAAAAATTTATTTTGAATTATATCACATACAAGATTTATTTTAGAAGAATTTTTTATTTAAATACTACTCTTTATTATTTATGGGGGCTTCCCATGTAGTTATGCAGGAAAGGATGTGTTTTCAATATTTGTGCCATGTTGTGAGAAAATTTCATATTAAAAAATTATAACTTTTCAATTTTTATAACATTTACACCTATTCCACTTCCCAATTGGAATCCCAATGTATATCAAAACCATCATATCCATTTGTACATCAATGTAATCTATAATCATGACTGATTTGGGTTTTTTATTAATGTATTAGGTTATCCAATAAGTCAATTTCCTAAATTAAAAATATCTAAATCTTTAATATCTCATTCAGGAATAATGTTTTTCAGTGATGCCATCTCTCACCTAAGAACTTTTACCCAAGGCACTCCCTAATTCTCTTTTCCTCCGCATTGGAGCTCATATTGATCGCTAATTAGGCAAAAACCTCACTAAAATTCTCAAATAATCCAGATTTGAAGAGGAAATTTGTTTCATTCAAAACACCTTAATTTTTTACACTATTCCCTCCATTTTAGTTCCCAGATGACCTAATAATCCTTATTTGAATCTCAATTTCATTTTTTATGTTTTTAAATTAATCTGCTAGTTTATTTGGGGCGTTTTATTCAAGATATCTCATATAAGAGGCTTTCCTACATTAATTTTTCCATTTTATTATGGTTTCATCCTTTTTCATGGGGTTTAATACATATTTTCATAAAGTTAATATATTTTTAAAACGTATGTATTAGAACCTAGGGTATGATCTTATGTTTAATGTTCTAATCATGTTTTTTTAGGTGTTATTTGACACCCTTGGGTTGTGGCAGTGGTGTGGGTGAACTTTTGCACACGGATTTACTGTTTTGACATTTTTGGTAAGTGATTCCTTATGTAAGAATTTCATAAGAAGTTTTCTGAATTTGATGGATTTATTTATGATTTTCTTAATATGTTTTTTTGTGGTGAGAAAACTATATTTGGTATTAATGGTTGAGATATTAATTTTAAAGTAGCATTTTTGTTTAAAAATGTGTATTTGTTTTGTTTATTTCCTGTCGTACTTCATAGGGCTATATTATTGTTCATGAAATGATTTTATTCAATTTTTATAAATATTAAAATTGTTTTTTATGTAATATTGGCGTGCATTTAGTTTCATATAAGGGTTTTTAGAATCATTTTTTATGGAAATCTTGGTTACACTACTTGTAATTTTTTTGTCAAGGTTTTAAATGTTTTTTTGATTTATATAATAGGTGAACATATGTAGGAAAACTATTTTGGTAGGAATATACATTTGAAATTATCAAATGTAATGTTAAAGGGTTTTTATGTGATTTTTTCTATCTTGTAACTTTTTTATACAATTGGTTAATGTATTTATTGAATTGGAAAGAGACCTGAAATTTTTTGGGGGCTATTTTGGTTTGAGTATAGTTTCAAAATGATTTTGAATTAAAAATGAAATTATGTGACATGTGTTTGTTAATTTTGGTGTGTATGTGATATATAATTGTATTTGAATATGAAAATGGTATTACATGTCTTGTGTAACATTTTGGTGCACAAGACGGAAAACCTGTTTTGTTATATTAGTGGACATGTACTAGAATATTGGTAATACTGTGGGGTTTGGCCCATGGTTCACATAGAATGATTGATGATGAAAAAACTAAATAAACTAAAATTATGATGATGAGGATAATGTGGGAACACTAGATTGTGGGTATGATCCCTACTAGTGGCATGTGTGCATGAGTATAAATTTTTGTATGGTTACTTTCACCGAGATATGAGGTACCCGAGACCCACAAAGAGCTAGTTCCAAGGGGAATTCCATTTTCTAGTTCTCATAAGAAATTTTAAATAAAATATTGGAATACAGTGTTTTTGGATTGAAAAATTCATTATCATGTACATTTTATTTAATTTTTTTAATCATTAAAATAGCTGACTTATAACTAATTTATTTAAAGATGCATTCCTTAAATATTCACAGTACCGTTTATTTATTACAAAACATCACTACTTTTTGTATTACAATGATAATCATATGGAATGTTTTTTTGTTGACATCCTACTTGTCTTTTTATCACCCCCTAATTAAAACTTTTGGTGTATGTAGAAATTGTAATTTTTGTTTAAGGATTGTGTGAAGCACCTAAAACAGGTTGTCCAGGTTTCTGGATGTCATTTGTGGTGTGGAATTCTGGAGATGGCTTGGGGGTGATTCACCCAATCCTTGAGGTGGTCCTTGAGATATAAATTTTTACATTATTCTTATTTTTTAGTCTTTGGTATTTGTATAAACCGTGTTTCCCAATTCTGAATTTTATAAGAAGATTGTTTGGGGTAAAATTTCCGAATGAGTTTATTTATGTTATTTGGTGTTCTTAGGTTTCTGAATTCAGGTAATTCATTCCAAAATAGTCATATATGATACCCAAGAACTTGTTCTAACTCGTGGGGATCACGAAAATACTTCTGGTCATTCCAGGGCTTTTTTGGATGCCAGTTTTGTAGGCGATCCGATTTGTTTCATGAGAAAATGGTATCAAAGGAGGTTCGCTCTCTTGGGTCATGTTTTTGGGGAATAGTTTGGATAGTTTTGGGATAGGATTGTTGGGAGATGAAATTTTGATTATAAATAGGTCTCTTGGAAGGCACACCCCATGATGAGATTCCTTTCTCCAAGGGACGTTGGGTTTTGTCTAAGTTTATTATTATTCCTGGCTCGTTGATCATTTGGGAAAATAAAAAGAGAGGTGGGTTGATTGTCCAAATGAGCACATAGGGCCAAAAATGAAATGTAGAGACAGTGATGTTTCCCTAGAATAATATCTGTGATGGTGAATTGATTAGCGTGTGTCCATATATAATATGTCCAAGTCACCCACTAACACTATTATCATATCATATAATATGGTGTCATTTTGTTTTAGAACCATGTAAATTAGGGTTTCAAATAAAAATAACAAGATTTAATAAAATGTGAAATTTTTGTGAAATGATTTTATAATTATATTGTCATTTGTTTAATTTGATAATTGGATGTAGTTTATTTTAAAACTAATTTTAAATGTAAAATGGTGTGTTTACACCACATTGTAAAACATAATTTCGTAATAGTGGGTTTTGAAAATAAATTAAAAATAATGTTTTCTGAACTATTGAAAATAAATTTGATTGAAATAAAGTGTTTTAGAACTTATGTGTGAGGGTTGAATATGGATATTGATTTTTTATCAACTAAGAATTTTAAATTATTGATGAAATTTTAAATACTTTTTTTGAAATCACAATATTTGATTTCATAATTTTATGGTAATTTATGAAATGGAATTTTTCATGAAATTATAAGGGTTTTGAAATGGGTTTAAATGTGTTGAAATGAATGTGTAAGGAATGAAGGTGAGTTTTTATTGAATTATGGGTCCTTTTCTAAATTGGTTTGTAAGATATAAATTTGGTTTTGATTTCATGGATAGCAGATTTGAGAAAGGAAAAGTGTGGTTAAAATTTTTTCATTTCGGAATGAGTAATAGTTTGATTTTGGTATTTGGTGATCTCAAGGGTAACAACATGAATGTGATTATATAGGAATATGGATGTTTAGTGAACCAAATAGATTATTTTAAATATGGATATGATGTTGATTTTTTTTGTGGCTTGAAAACAAGCTTCTGTGTGGCTCGAGAGATACCCTTGGTAAATGCGCAATCCATAAACACTATTTATTTAAGAATTTTTTTGAAGGAAAGTGTTGTGTTTTGATAATGTGTTGTTAGGAGGTGTGGATTATTTTTTTAGACTGTTATAATGGTTTTTTTAATTAAAGAAACAAACTTTTTAAATGATGTTTTGGGATGGTGATTCATAGATAATTTAGAATGAAGTGTTGGTTCGTGGTCTCATTTGAGAAAAAGTTCAGGTGGAAAATCCGGTGGCTCTCATAATGTGTTCGGTTCTAGTAGGTGGTATGTTGTGAAAAAATGACCTACTTGTTTGGGTCCTTGGGGTTTTTTTTGGCTTGGTAATACCCCAAAAAATATTTAATGCATGACTGATATGTGGGCCAAAGTGATTCATCATTGGATGACCCTCTAGTTGATCATCATAATGAATTTATTCTTTAGATATGGTGATTGGGATTACCCCTATCCTTTTTCAGTTTTGTGGAGTCCCTTTTACTTGGATTTTGGTTGTGGGAATTTTTAATAGTCATTAGTTTCTTAATTTTCTTGATTCATCATTGGTAAATGTAGTTCAGGGATGTTACTGTGGAATGATGTCTTAAATGGACTTTGTGTATTTTAGTAGTCTCATTGAATAAATAGTTCATGTTAGGCCACATGTTTGTAAAACTGGGCCAAGAATGGATGTTATGGCCACAAGCTGGAATATTGTGCTATTTGGGACTCTACATAAATTTCCTTCGATTGTGTTTTTTTATTAGACCCAATTTACATGTTCGGTGATGCATTGTGATTTCGTGTGTTTGTTTGACTTCATGGGTGAATGTTGTGCAATTTTATGAGAGTTCATATTTTATCAGATGCATGTCTCCCTTCCGGGAATTCTAAAAAACAATTTTCTAAAGGAAGGTGTCTTTATGTGTCCTTTAATTTTGTTTTTTCCCATAAAATGAAACAATGGGTGACATGTGTTCATCATCTAAGCCATTGTTTTTGGTAAAATGTTGGTTTAGGGTAATGTGAGTCTGCTGTGTGTCATGAATCATTGATCCCATCTGAGATCACTATGTAATTTTTTATGGAACTAGAAGATGAAGATATGTTCTGTGGTTTCTATAGCCTGTCTGTGAGGTGGGAGATACTTCAATCATCTGAGCTCTAGAAATAGGTCCTTGAGTGATGTTGGAACATAGACAATGGAAATATTGGGGTTATTTAGTTCTTTGATCAATGTCTTATCCTCAGTTAGAATGATGTGAATAGTTTAAACCCCCAGTGTGTTTGTCTTGTTCCAGTGGTTCCCATTTGGGGGTAGAGGAGGTAGGACTTCATTAATAAATTATAACATGGTTTCATGTAATTCCCATAGATTTACATTGAATTTCAGGAGAAACGATTAAATTGTAGATAGGTAGAATAAACAACATGATTTTCATTCAACTAGTAGTAACTGTGCAACTACTTGGAAACCCATGTGATAAGAGATAGTAGATACAACATGATCAATGTATGGCCAAGTTCCTCGACCAATTTAATAGTGTAACTATTCCCCTTTGTAAAAAATTCTCCACACTTTTAGCACACAGATTCACAATCTCTGCGGTCATGACAACTCTTAATATTTTAGGGTCATTTCATGTTGGCTATTGCTGGCTAGTTTATATGATTGTTTATTCTTTGGGGAGACCCACTATTATTCTCATGTAAAATAATTTGGAAAAATATAGTGATCTTATATCCCTTATGTTGGGAGTCCATTCGGTCCTCCCTCTATTAGCGGCCTGATCCTATCTCATGATTGAAATTGAGTTTCCCCTTTTGATTGAGAGTCTGTTTCTGTCTCCCCATATGAGTAACTTTTATTTCTCTAGTGTTATCCTTGAAATAGGTAGTCTCATTCAGATTTATATAACTACCAAAATTCTACATTAATAAACAATGAGATTGAAGTATGCCAAAAAGTTTTGTTGAAGTAAGACTACGACGACCTTACTCATTTGCATTATTCATTCCAGGTAAGATTATTGATTCATGTTTGTATAGTGTTTGATTTGGGATGTATTTTCAATATGATTGATCATTTTAGAAAGTCGTGTATCTTTTGGTTTGTGAGTTTATTATTTCCTTGATTGAGAATGGGAGTAGTTTTTTCCTTCTAGGGGCTGACAAAACATGGTGAAAGAGTCCATTTTTGACTTTCGGCTGGGTTTGGTTTTTTATTTTAGCCTTACTGTGGCATTTCAAGAGGAGAAATTTTTTAGGCTGGGGATAACTGCCACATTACAAACATTATTTAATTTTACTTTTCATGTAATTACTATTCCTGATTTATTTGTAGGGGTTTCCCACATAGTTTTGGAGGAAAGGGTGTGTTTTCATGATTTGGGCCAAACTGTAAGCGCATTTCATGTTTTAAAAAAAAATTATAACTAATTCATTTTTCATCATTTTACACCCATTATAATTACCAATTGGCATACCCTTTTATATTAAAACCACCATATCCATTTGGGCCACACAGAAATCCCTATTCATGTTAGATTTGGGTTTAGTATTAATGTATTGGGGTAACCTGTAAGCCCATTTCTGACATTAAAAAAAATTCAATTCATTAATATATCATTAAAATTTTAAGGTTTATCATTGATTTCATCTCTCACCAGATCCCATGTACCAAAAGGTGGGGCCCCATGTTCTTTTTCCTATCCATTGAGTTCATATTCATCACGAATTAGGGAAAAACTTTTCGGGATTTATCAAATTGTCTGGATTTGAATAGGTAAATTGTTCCTTTCATAACACCATCAATTTTTACTCTTTATCCTCAATTTAATTTCTCACTTGACCAAATCATCCTAATTTGGACTTGAATTGTATTTTTACCAATTGATAAATTCATCTACTGATTATTTGGGGCATTTTTTCATGTTATATTGATTATGTGGGTTTCCATCCATTGACAATCTCCTTTGGCTTTCATATTTTTTCTTAGGATTTCATCCATATTTCAATTAGGTTACTAATTTCAAATAAGAATGGATTCACTCATTTTGGTTCTAGTAATATCCTGATGAATTCTATTTTCTCTTTCATCTAATCTATTTTTGGGGGTGCTTTAGGTGTTGAAATGTAATATTTAATATATTTTATACATTATATTGTATCCAAATAATAATTTTTCAATTCCCCTTCACGATCACTTATAATTATTAACAAGGATGTATTTTTCTCATTTTGTACCAATATTATGATTGTTTCAAAAAAACTAATGTCATCAAATTTCCTTATTAGATAATAAACTCAATCATATCTAATGTTATCCTCAAATATGATATATAAAAATTATTTTCCACCAATATATCTAGTATATGTAAAACAAAATAAGACAATGTGCACTAGTTGTAAAGAATTTTATTTAGAGACATCACAAATCAATTTAAATTACTACATAGGTTTCTTACTATATTGATAATGGTTATAGAATTTTTATGTGTCAATTTTAAGATAAGATACATCTTTAATAAATACATTCACTGTCAATTAAGAATTGTTTCAAAGGATACAATGTACTATCATTGTATTTCATAACCATGAAATGTCTTTTATTTAACTAATACTTTGTAAATCTTGTAACTTGTTGTCTTCAATGTTTAGTGTCAAAATATTATCATTCTAAATATAATAAATTATAAATTAATTATTTGGAAAATTTATAAAAATTATCATTTATATATTTCTTAAGAAAACATTTCTCAAATAATTCAATTATTATTATATGGTTGTTCATAAATTCTATAAAAAATAAAATTTATTAAACAATAAATTTCCAAGATATATAATGTTAAATATTTCACTATCCATGTACAATATATTTTTGTTTGTGGTAATATATTTATTTTCATAATGATAGAATGATTAGTTTTTGGGATCCCAAGGAATGTTGGGTCTGGAATTTTCTGAAATCAATATCTCAGGTAAACACATTCGTCAATTTTTTTTGTATTTTTTTCAATTTCATATAAAATTACATTCCAGGAAATTCTAAATATTATAATATATTTAAATTAAAAAAAATTCATCCAATGTCCAGAACATTAGAACATATTATAAACTAGTCCAATCTTTGGAATAAAGTAATTATAACAAAAAATAGTTATTTTATTCATTAAATCTCTCCCAAAAAATTACATTGTTGTATAATTTTTTATTCATCATAAAAATGATTTCCATAATATTTATAACCTAGGATAAATGTTTATTTTATGTAGTAACTTTTTAATTTATTTTGATAACTATATTTTCAGGTGCATTATTATTAGTTTTGTATGTATGTTTTTTTTGTAAATCTTTTTTCTCAGAAACATAAATTTCAAAATCATTTAAATAGTTTCTTTCTTAATAATAGATCTATTAAGATCATATGAAATACCTGATATTTCCTTTGTTTAATTTGTTATTATCTGATATGACATTAAATGATAATATTTTAAATTCTTATAATTTGTAAAAATCAGAAAAGATTCATGTTCAGATAGTTTTGAAAAAATAGAGAATTTATTCTAAATAAGAAAAGTATTGCCTTATTATGAGGAAGGTTATTCATTAGAAGTTGTATAATGAATATCATCAATAACTTGAATTTATGAAATATGTGTAATATCCTAAGTAGTGGGTGCATTTTCTCATAGAAAATGATTTACCATGATAAATTTTTTAAAAAGAACAATGTACCTCATCTTGAACATTCATAATCAGAATTACCTTTAGAAGAAATTCCACCATTTGAACTCCATATCTCATATAGTTGAAAATCATTATTTCCATTAGATTTATAATTTTTTTTTGGAATTTTTAATTAATTGTTTTAACTTCTATATTTCGTTTTTATCTGTGGAAAATATAGTGGAATATGTCTGTCTTCCATAAATTCTTATCAAGGGACCTCATAATACTTTAATCACCTATATCATTATGACCATTCACATATCAGTATTGAATATAATTATTTCCAACTATATTAATAATCCATCTAGCTAGATTTGATAAATGATTACTTGAATGAACTGATGTACTTGAATCTAAATAAATATTAGCTGTATTATTAATTGAAGGGACAATAAATTTATCAGTTGATTGATCTTTTGAAGGTGTAGTAGAGTTTGTAGGTAAATTATCACCACACTTTTTATTTTTATATTTGTAAATATATTTTTTAATCCATCCCTTGTATTGAATGAGTGTACAAATCAAATCATCATGTTTAATATTAGATAACATCCTTATGTCATCAAAAACAATTTGTTTTAATTTCCACTCATTAGGAAATTTATCAATGATTTTTTAAACTAAAATTACATCACGAAGATAATTTTTATCAAGGGACTACCAAATAATTAAAATATTTATAATTATTTGGTGCATCTTGTCACCGGAATCTCTAGTTACAAAATCAATGTCTTTGTAATTATCAATCAGAATAGATTTTATTATTTCAAAAAAATTTGATGTACCAAAATTTGTCACTTCCTATTTTATAAAAATAATATTAGTTGAATTAAATTTCAAAAATACATTGTTGTAATTATCAATGTATTTTTGGATGAGTCATAATTTTCAAGATTTTTTTTTCTATTAATCATTAGTAATTATTCAACACCAATTTTTCATATACAATTTATATATCTATCTTTAAAATTCTAATATTTTGTCCCTTCAAAGATTGGTGGTTGAATAGTATTCAAAATTTTAAGATATCCAACATTTATAACTATAATATTAAAACTATAGATACAATTATCTACTTATATAAATTAGTGTAACAATATTAATAAACTGAATTTTTAAAAAAGTGTAAATAAAATTCAGTATGTAAAGAAATTAAAAACTCTCCATGTATATAATAAATAAAACACTTCTCTAATACATATTTCAGGATCAAAAGAGTTTATTAGATGGATACTGATACAAAATGTTGGGGGTGGTTAATTATTGATTAAATAAGTTAAAATAAAAAATAACTCAAAACATATGAAAATAAATTTATTAGACACATACAATATCTGATTAATACTATCAAGAATCAGAATCAATGTTGACCCAATTATATCAAGTAATTTTTTATCATATCAACAACTACACAGATAAATATTCCTATACAAATTATAATTATAATGAATAATAATCTATAAATTTACAATAGAATATAAACTCATTAAAATAAGGAATGAAATATATTACAGTAGGAAGAATTATTTATTTGATATATTAAATGATTTTCATCATTTAACCTTATGAATAAGGTAATAATTAACATAAAGTAAGGTATCCATAGTTTTGTACTTACTATAATTTCTGGATTTAATTACAAATAAGTCCCTTGATACAATGAATAGAATAATATATCTCTTTCAATCTATATAATCACTCGATACAATGATCACTGCATATCATTCTATCACCATAATCCCTCGATTCGATGGATCTAATTCATCATATTCCTATCCTTGGTAGTCATTGATCATACCATTGATAATATATGTTTGTAAAATACAAATCATCTTGTATGGAAAAACATCAAACCGATTCCTTGGAACTAAAACCCTATAAATTATAACAATGGCATTGGAATAAAATTATCATGTAGAGAAAACTGTAGAGGAAATGTGTTACGAATGTGGTCACCTATAAATCCTTCAAATGAGTGACTATTTATAGTCCTGATCTAATTTCATATTTATGTGTCTATTTTGATGTAATTGGAAAACTAGTTCTTGAAACCTTATAATGTACTAGGATAACTAAATGTTCAACGTTATTCTGTTTTATAATGATTAAAATGATAATAGTATTAATTAAGATAGAAATACTTCCTATGTATTCAAATTATAAAATTATTCATTCTGATGGGTATCCTTAATGATAGTGAATACGATAATATTTCTCAGGGATAGTCCAATGTCATTATACTAGTATCAGTAGAATAATCATGATTTTTTAGTATGATCGAAGTGAAAAAACCATATAACCAAGTATAATTTATGGAATTCTCAATTAATCAAATTCATATAGAATATGATGAACATAATTATTAATGATATGTATATATTCAAAATACATTATAACTTTTTCTATTTATTGTAAAAGGTAATGTTCGGAAAAAACAACTTAAAAGATATTTAATATCTAAATTTAGTGAATATAATTTAAGAATTTTTTATTGATTAAAAAACTAATGTCATTAATAAGTAAGTCGTAAATATTTTGACACTGTAATCTCGACTACATCACTTCCCCCACATATAAAGGGATTTCGAATAGCCTGTATTATATATAATTTAATATAATATGGTCTCAGAAAAGGAATACTATAATAAAAGAATTACATCCACACTCACATCATAGAGTTATTATATCATCCTTTAAATTTATAAATTGTAAGACAAATTAGGTTTCTCAAGGAGTAGGTATATCTCTTAATCATGTTATTTGTATTGAATTTCATTTTAATATTACGTAGACCTACAATAGACATCATAAAATGACGTCTCTTGTTTGATCAATATAGGAAGATGTTATTATAATGATTTTATATCATTATTCACTATTATTTCATCAATAAATAAATGAATGTATTATTAGTCCATATGTTTGTAGTCCCTTCTCCATGTTATGGTGTGAATAAGTTTCCATCACCACGTCACATAGATGTTTAAAATGATGTTTTCACTATATATATATATATATATGATATTTATGATATTATATTGGTTATATAAGGGTAACTATTATTTACCTTTATTTTATCTTTTCATTAGTAAATGAAAACATCATTCATACATATTTATGGATTGTCATCTCCGTGAATAACATAATATAATTTTATCTCATACTTTTTTAGACGATTCTAAAAAATATTATAATAAATTTATATTTTATTTATCTCCATATTAATATTATATAGCTTATGGATCCATGATAAAATTTAAACAACCAATACATTCTGTAAATAACATCCAAGAAAAAAATAGTTTACATATGGCCATAAATGTTTTAATAATGGGTTATGTTTTCCAATGAAAAAGTACCTAAATTCCATATTTGATTCCCATTTTCCGCTACCACTGAGGTTTTTCCAAAGAAAGATTCCTCAGGCCCACATTTTAATGGATTCATCCAATGAGAATTCAGATCCCCAACATGACAATTGTCAACTACTTAGATTTATTTATAATTAACCTATGTAAATGTTTTTAAAAATACTACCAATATTATAATAATGTATATAATATAATTTTAAAATACCAGTGGTATTATCATAATTAATTCATATAAATAATCCATTATGAAAAACAAATCTACTATTCATGTGTTGTGAAGACGACCACATCCAAGATGTATTTTTTCCTTCAATGCCATAAATGTTTTAAGATATAGATTATAATTAAGGATGAATAAATTAAGTTTTTTTATATATTTAGGGTTCATTTATTATTAATTATATAACATATTAACGTAATTATTGAGAAATGATCATTTATAATATAGTAGTTTAATATATATAAGCTAATAAGTTAATATTTAATTCAGATTATGTAAGATGGTCACGTCAGTACTTTTTTTAATTCATTCAATATGGATATATCACAATAATTAGAAATATATTATATCGATATTTTATAGTTATTAAAATATTAGTAGAAAATCCCCTTAGAATCATTCGTTAAATTATTGTATGTTCATGTTTGAGTTGGATAAACCCTTAAATAGAAAATACTATTACATTAATTCATTAATGAATATTAAACATAATATCTAGTTTAATATGATATAAGTGTTCATATAATAATTTAGTTGGTTCTAGAGATGTTATATCAATATTTATGTCATTAGTTATGAAAACACACATTTATCATCACAAGTCAATAGAGCATTTTTATTACAGATTTCATCAAAACAGGTAATGGATAAAACACTCCTAAAAAAAATTTGAAATAAATCTTATTAATTATATATAAAGGTTACATTAATGATAGAGTTATATTTAATTTGGAATATGAAATTATAAAAATAAACTCACTTATGAAAAAAGTAAAAATGATCATAAAAATAAAATAATATGATTAAAATAAGATGAATTCTTATTGAGAATAAACATTTATGAATACTATTGATGAAAATGGATGTGGGTGGCGTAATAATGAAAGTTATTAATATATATATGATAATTATAAAGGAGTTTAAAATATATTCATTAATTTCAGTATGTGATTAATTGTTTATTCATCCCAGATTCCTATGCTTAATATATGTTTTTAATTCATCTAATTTCCCTTGTGTAGTTTTTATATTCTACCTATGTTAGATTTTATATGAATATATTTATTTAATCATTTTATTTTAATACCATGAAAATTTTCCCTCTTCCCAATGTTTATGATTCATATTCTATCGAATTTATATGTGTGATTTTCAATCGCATTTTTCATTTATTGGCAGACATGTTCTAATGAGAAAATAGTTTATTCATTAGGGTGCATACATTTCCACATGTTAATTTTTTTATACTACACCTGAAATTTATGGTATATAATATTCTGTAATGTTTTTACCTTTCAATTTCTTATTATTCATGTGTTACCTTTTCCATTGTGGAAAAAATCCTTCTTTTGGTAATGTAATAGTGTGTGAAACTTCTAGGTAAAAAATAAAGAATGGATAGAGGACGGTGGATGCATTAATGAAACAAATGCACCTAGGGGTAATCAAAATTAAATGTGTTTTTTATCATTGAATCCATCATCACCGAAATATATAATAGGTGTTTCCATTATCACATACATAGAGATACACTATAAGGGATATGTCTTTGAATATTAACATGCTCTTGAAGAAAACATAAAAATGATGTTACCTAAAGTTTCATAATTCAACAATCAATGAAAAATTAATAAAATAAAATACAATCATTCATGGATGATTCCAAAAATAACATGTCCCAGTTCCCTTATATTTATTTTCATAGGGTACATCATATTAATATGGTTATACATCACAATTTCATTGTTTGTTAGGGGACATTCTCCAAGACATTAACATTATTATATTAAAATGGGAGGTATTTAATTACCTAAAATAAAATTATATAGACACCAATGTTTTATTTAGTTAGTGTTTCTGTAAGTAATGGTGTATAATTTTATAATTACTGTTATAGTAAATTCACTTGAAATTATCATTTAAAAAGGTGGGGAAATGAATTATATAACCCCTTAATTCATTAATAGGTCTATTGGTACAATATATGTTGGGTTATGGTGTATTAATATTCATATAAAAAGATATGGGTCTTGGAATAAGAAATTGAGAACTTGTTTTTTTATCAAATTGCATGCATCGCATCAATATGAGATCAATGATTATTTGTATCTATGTTTTAATTCATTATAACAGATATATCATTCCCAATGATTCATTTTATTATGTATCTAGTGTCTTATTTTACTTTTATCATATATATAATTCTATGTTATTGTTATTTATGATTAAACAATATGATACCCCTAACTGAAAATCTGATCAAACACATATTTTTTCAATTTCCCCAGAATCCTATAAAAGGAAAATGTGTATTTCTCATGGATAATAATAAATGGATAACCATTTTCTAAGAATATCATAATTAGATAAATAAGTATTTTTATGATAATATAAATATTTATCTGGTCTTCATTTACTAAAGAATTATTTAATCATTTTGGAAAACTTGTATCATATACCTAAATTACCGTACATCTACAATATTTGGGCTTCTAGACTTTGAGGTGTTAAAATAATGTTAGAATACTCATGGGTTTCCAATGTCATAGTTGAACCAAAATTCATGTTCATAACAATATTTATTGGCTGATCTTCCATGTTCATATTTTTATCTAAGGACCATGATTCTTGGAAATATGTTTATATGATGAAATGATTTGATATCCTTTATTTAGCTGGTGAATGTGTTATTATTTATACATGGTCACACTTCTATTATCCAGTGTTTATTATTTATTCCATTTTTCAGATATTATCATATGGTGCATTATTGATTGTTTATTATTCCAATGAGGTATAGAAAATTTTCTAGTTATGGATATTCAGTATTCAAAGAATCATTATTAATATTATTTAATTCATTTGGATTGATTTTATGTTGATAATTACATGAAATCTTACTATAATTCTCAGGATATAATTAGAAAAATATCACTAATTGATATATACCATGTATACCATTATCGAGCTTATTATCCCTACATTTATTATGTTTTTCATCCCCTGGATTTGATCCAAGGTTTTAACTATGATATTTATAATAGTGTAATAATTTGAAGAACATTGTCAGAGATGTCAGAGAACCATTATATAATAATGTTTTTGTAATTATTATCTAATTACACTATACCATTAGGTTTCTAAAATGTCAATAAATGTGTTGTGTTTTTAATATTCATCTAAAATGAATCAATTTTTTTTTATTTTATCCTCATGTTTCCCCATTGATTTTATGAGATGTTTCATATTGGATGTAATATTACACACACAATATTTATTGGGGTTTCTTTTTATAGTTTTAAAAAACTGAATATAAATATCATATATATTGTACACATTACCTATAATACATTCACTTTTATATATAGTTTCTATTACTTTTTATGTACTCAAGAATCTGGTGGTTTAGTATTTTATTCCCAATTATATCCATCAATTTAATGTGTTTACACCACATTAATATTTATCTATTTATGAAAAAAATAATACTAAATTACATACCAAAATATATAATATAAACAAATTCATAAATATCTAAATTTATCTCATGGATTAGGCACATAAAATCTGCATGAAAAATAAAAGTGTTAGATGATATTAATGATATACACATGAGTAAGCTAATAATAATAGATATAATGACCATCATAATTATAGAATAATGTATAACCCATTAGTATAGTGATATTTCTAACTCCAAGTCTCTCTAAAAGTGGATACATTGCTAAAGTGACAATTCAAATCACGATAACCAGAAATATATAATTTTTAGAAACAATATATTTCTCATATTATAAATATCATGACATTTGAACTTTTTTTGGACATGGTTGAAAAAAATTGGAGCTTATGATACCAAATTTAGAATTTTATTCAAGGTCCAATCTCCTAGAATCAATCATTACATGATAAAATATCATATCCCCAAGGTTGAAAAATGAGTGAATAGGCATCCAATTCACGTGGATCAGAAATCACCGATGTCACCCCATCCAGGGATTCTATTAGAATTAGTGTAGAATTTTTCATTTCATCAATGTATACCTGACATGATCATCATCTTAAATGAAATATTTATAGATGGCTTCTTGAATTCAACCTCATAGTAACCATATTTCTATGATTCCGGTTGATCATGGTCATAAACATTAAAAAAATATTCAACTAAAATTTAAACCATGCACCTCCCCTATAATGGAAAATATCATGTACCACTTATTTGAATTAAATTATACATATATATAATATATAAAATCATATAAAATATAATTTTTAAATTTATCGATAATAATAATGATTGTTGTTATACTCACCAAATAGTTATGGAAATGTTTTATCTTGGAGAATAGCCTGACCTTAGATGTCTACAACCATAATCATCCATAGAGAATTACTATAAGCCACACATGTGATGGATATAGTCATATTCTATAATAATTCATGGTGGAAGGAATTTTATATCCATAGAATCCCTTGTAAACATAGAATGTGGGTTCCTTATACAGTTAACTATAGGGTTTTTTTTCATCACTCATATGATTCTGGACATTATATCACAAAGGTTATCTATTAAGTAGACTATAAGAAACGTCGGTATTACCTATATCTATGGATATCATATCAACGGTGGAGATAGCTGGTGTATTGAAATGAGTAATATGACCATAGAAATAGTACTATATACATAGGGCATACATCTAGTAGTTAATTTATCGAATAATTGTATGAATGGAAATTATTCAAATTCAATGGAAAATAATTTAAATTTAATAATTTGAATCAATCCTAAAATACATTATTACATCATTTATTTTTTCAAAACATATAAAAAACATTAAACCAATCATATTATATTTCATGATAAATCCCATTTTAAAATTCCCAACAATGATTATTTTATCAAAAACTATTAAATCATAATTAAAAACAATAAAAATCAATTTATATATATTTTTAATCATGTAATAATTTATAATAGGTAAACATATTATATGTCATTAAATATTAATGATACAGTTGAGAAGTAATCTATGAAAAAATTGTATTTTATGATATAAAGGAATTTATAAGATATAATTTAGTGCATAATACAATACGATTTATCATATTTTGTCTATCATAATTTACAATTTATTGGGTGTCATTTTTATTTAATGATCCACTGTTTGTTTCCATACCCATATCTAATCACACAATGGGAAATATAATAATTTATTATATTATATAGTAAAAATCAACATGTTTTATTTATATTATACATTATGATATTTTTATATCAGATGATAAAACTTATCCAAATAGAAGATTTCATTCAATCATATTCTAAAATAAAACTAAAACAATTATAAAATATTAAATTTATTAAAAACAACTACAAACCTTAAATATATTCCTTGAATTATATGTCTCAAATAACATTTATTTAATTTAGGGGATTATCTCCTTACATTATGAAATAGAAAAATCCGATGATATTTATTTATAAAACATCAACGATCATCAAGTTAAGGAAAAACTAAGAACAACATAACAAGTATACATATTTTCTATAATCCATATTTTTCATTAATGAAATATGTTTATTGAAGAACCCTGAAGCTACAAACACCATATTCCCCCCTCAAAGTGATTCCACTGATCATAGAGCCCAATTATTTTTTTGAAGCTTCGAGATCACCACACGATTGATAGAACAACCACCTTGTGAAATGTTTAGATCATGGATGGCGAGATATTAAATTTTATTCACACAAAATTAAGTTACACCAAAATGTGGAAAGTATTCCATTATATAGGTATACTCAATTATCTTCATCTAATATATAAAATCAATCATAAAAGTTGAATGGTCTTCAAATTCATGAAAACTGGACATTACATAACATTCGATATTATAAATTTTAATAAATAAATGAATGACAGGATTACATAAATAATCCAAATGATGTATTATAATTATATATAACTATTCAATTGATGTTAGTTTTCTAAATATTGTATCCCATGTTGCAATATCATAATTCCATCATCAGATATGCTATAGAAAACAATAACATACTATACCCATTTTATAATAAATCAAAATCTCAATACATTACATTCACCACCGATAAGATGAAACAATTGTTATGGGGTATATCAAGAAATATTATTTACCCCATCATGTGAATATCCAAAAAAAATATTTTGATAATTTTTTTTTGAAAAAATACCTCAATAAGTGATATAGGTTTAATCTTAAAACTAATTATAGAAATACATTTTAAATACTCAAAGTAGTCAAATTTGATATTATTATTCTATAATTGGATATATCATACATGTTTTCAATATTTGGATATATATAAAAATTATAATGGAAGATATGAAAATAATAATAATGATTGAAAAAAAAGAAAAAAATCTAATTAAAAGCTTCAATATGTTGATAAATGATCCAAAATATTCTAATGAATTTATAGAGTTACAAGTTGTTGAAAAATGGAAAATAATCTATTCTCTATCATTTAGTTGTATTGATGATAACAGAGGATTGGGTATTAAAATGTTATATGAAAATGGATTATGGAAATTTTTTATTCAAATTATAGAATTCCAACTCTCTTAAATATGGAATGATGTGTTTGAGTGTATAATTGATGATATTTTTAGTATATGTCCATGATGTAGATAAATATATCTAATTTATTTTCAAAAATATATGAGGATAAATGGAGAGTGAATTTCATGATATCCCATCTACGATGTTCTCTTATAATGGGGCATAAAATGAAACACAAACACTACTGAAAAAATGGCCTATACCGACGGTTTAAAACCGTCAGTATACCCTATACTAACAGTTTTGGGAACCGTGGGATGGAACAGCGTCAGTATAGGTCCCCATCCTATACCCACGGTTTTACAAAACTGTGGGTATAGGTGTCTTGCCACCGTGTCACCGAAACATAGCCAATTTCCACACTGTCAATGACTTTTACCCACGGTTTCAAAACCGTGGGTATAGGTCCAAAAATAATGCAAGCGCCGAGTTTCGAACCCACAACCTCTACGCCGCAAACACTTTGTTTACCACTACCCTAAATTCACCTATATATATATATAGGTAAATAAAGTTATAAAAACCTTGGGTATAGAGGGAAGAACCGTGGGTATAGGGTTCCCGCCAATAAAATTTCCTTCCCGCGGAAATTTTTTTTCATGCACACACAAAATTGACCTATTCCCACAGTTTTTCATATCCGTGGGTATATTTATTTTAGATCAAACTTATCCCCATGGTTTTGGGGAAAACCGTGGGGATAGGTACCCCTATACCCACGATTTTGGGAAACCGTGGGTATAGGTGACTTTTCTGGACCTATCACCACGGTTTTCCAATCCCGTGGGGATAGACCCCCCTATACCAACAGTTTTCCAAAACCGTTAGTATAGGTCTTGAATATTCACCTATACCCATGGTTTTGGAAAACCGTGGGTATAGGGGGGGTATATCCCCATGGTTTTGGGGGAAACCGTGGGGAAAGGTCCATTTTCCAGTAGTGAAAATATAAAACAAGAGGATTCTTGAAATGTTATTGAAAAAAATAGAGTAATGAAGAACTCCTTAAAAATTCATGTAATTATTTAGAGAATATAGATACCTATAATCCAAATTTCTTTTTATTTACGTCCTTGACATTTCATAAATATTTATTATCATTTAAAAATGTCCTAATGAATCATACCATCAGTGTCATTTGAATATAGATATATAAACTACTTATTTTACGATACATGAAAACACTTATCCTTAATGTCACTATAATAATCTATCCTTTAGAATTTTTTTAAAATATTTATAATAATAATATACTTTATGATAAAATATTAAATGGACAAGCTGAAATAGTCATTATGGGGTTAATAATCAATTCATCATTGATGGTTTCAAAAAAATAATTAATATTATGATAATAAGAGAAATATCATTACATAATGATTTATAACCACAAAAAATAAGTAAATATAAAATTACATTGAATTAGAATGTAAGGACATAATAGATAAACAATGATATATAATAGCTATAAAAAAATTCAAATATCGTGAAATATCATTGTATAATGAATGAATAAGATTGCAATGAATAAAATTACAATAGTTGTGGTGCAACAATTATCATTAAGAAAAATTTCATTCCTAATCCACAATTATAGGGGTATTAGATAAGATTGATAATCATGTTTCAAATATGAAACATACATTACTACATGGAATTTTTCATTTTCATGTGACATCATGAGATAATAAGATAATAATGAAGAATAAATTTTTAATATTGCAGAAACACAAGTATATGAAAAAATTTAATTCATCACATACACCATATTTTTCCATTCATATGAAAATCATAAATGCACTCTTAAAAAATTATATTACATAAAAACACATGATGAATGAATTATCATGAAATAATATATAGAGTTCTCTATGGTTAACAATGTAACATTCATTCCTATGTTATATTACAATCATCGATCAATGGATTATAACATAATCAGAAATCCAGTGTTTGTAATGGAATCATCAAAAATTGGGTAATAATAAAAACACACAAACCCCATTCATATGTTTGTGTACAACATAATAATAAATCACATTACAGATCAAAAAAACCAATTGAAATTAAATAGTTTTCAAAAAACAACAAAATGGAAATCATGGAATTTTTATAATGAAACCAATGAAATAAAATTTTGTTTCTAAAATATAAAAACGGTTTAAAACAACCCCTAAAAATAAATCAATTGCTTCAAAAAAATTAGAACAAAAAAAATTCTGATAAAATAATATGATTCAGTGAGACATGATTAATAACTAAATTAGTTGGATATCATTTGAATAAGGATTAAAACCAAATAAAGGGAATATATTATTGAACAATTTTATTCATCACTATAAATGTTATTGTAATGTGTATCTTTTGAAAAAAAAATCATTTGGTTTTAGAAAATATTATAATAAAACCATTAATAATTATATAATAAGTTCAAATAGTATTTTTCTACAAAAAATAGAGATAATTGTTTAGAAATAATTTCTTTAAAAAATTATCAAATAATAAATTTTATTATCCAGTAAAAGTAGAATGATACACCATGCCCCTTATCATGGCCCTATTTTTTATTATTAGTTCATCAAGCACAGTACAGACATGGTCTTCCAACGGTATTTTCCATGGAATTAAAGGGTTCATGATAAATTTTTGTGGGTAGTGGGTTTAAGATGCCAGAGATTGGTTTTGTGTGTGAAAATAGCATATTTTAAACATGGACTTTAAAAGTGAAATTAATATTTGATGTGGGTAAGTGGAATCCTTTTATCAGATAAGAATTTTGAAAATTATGAAATAGTCATAATTTATAAATACTTACATCTCAATAATCAATGGTCGATTGATCAAAATATAATAATTGTTTTGAAGAGAGTTGGTGGAGGTTGAAACTCACATCAACTGCACTTTTGAATACATGTTTATAACATTGGTTTAACAATTTACCATTTCTGAAAACAATTTTAATTTTTTTGATGTAACAATTTATTAAAAATGTTAATTAATTTTGTTAAAAAAAATTAAAACTGACATTATTATATAATCTAAACCATAATTTTTAAAATTTCAAAATCATTTATTTGTATCAAATTCCTAAAAGCGTGAAACATTATTTAAAAAATAAAAACACATAATTTCATTCAATTATTTTTTGATATAATGATGTTTTTAGTAATTAATTTTTAATATAAAACAATTAAATTTTTATTAGTGATTTTGTTGACATATACTTCTTACTTATAAATTGAATAATTTGTTTAAGGATCTCAAGTAAAACGAATATGAATCTCAAGTTAAATATTTGTCATAAAATAAAAAAGAATGACTCTTTAATTAAATTGATAATTTTTTTAGTTATAGATTTGATGGAAATTTTATTTATATGAATAATTAATATATTAAAATATATCATAATAATCATTAAATACAAATTTTATTAGATTAATTGTTTATTAAACATGTTTGATAAACATACATAATGATAAGAACATAAAAATTTGGATATTGGGAAAAAATTAGTTTTTGACCAAAAATAAATCATTTTAAAGAACAATTTGTCAATTTTAATGTGCCTAATTTAAAATTGAATTTTATTACATTAAATTTATATTAATAATTTTATAAAAAAATTTTGTAAAAAATTAAAATATAAAGATAATTTATTTTATCAAATTTAACATTTTAAATATTAAATAAAATTAATTATTTGTCATGGTAAGGTAAGAAAATTTATTTCTTGCTGTTATAGTTCTGAATATAATATTTATGATTATGTTTTCATAATATATTGTGGTTTTTTACATTGGTAAAATCTTGTAATGAATTTTATCAAATGGAATTTTTATTTAATGAGGAAAAACTCATGTAATTCAACCTACCCCTTATAATAATTCCATCAAGTTTTTATTACATGGAAAAGAACATGTTAGGGTACATTTCCTTCATCACATTCCGAAGATCCAAATTAGCATTTTTAAAATAATGATTTATCAATATGAAATTGACAGGATATGTTTTCTTGTTCCATTTAACCTAATTTATTCTATGCAAATTTTCTATAGCATGATTCTCATCTTAGAGTCCATATACCAATTTTTCATATTTAGAGTTTAGTGTATGCTAAGTGTCTAGTATATACTTATACAAAAGTGAAACATGTAATACATAATGTGTATATTGTAGAGACCCAAATCTTGACGTACATGGACATTACATTACTTTTGCAGAATACTTTTTACATAAAAAAATAGACACAAAAGGACCGTAATAGTTTAGTGTCTTCGGAAACCCAGTATATAATATTATATTCATGGTGAAAGATCTCTAACATCTCCCATAAAGATCATCCCCTTTTTTAATACCTAAAACATTTCTTTATATCCTGGGGAAAAGAAAACATAAAAGGGGTGAGCTCAAATGACCAGTAAGGGTAAACATAGAGAACATAAAACAATCCATAAACATTTGAAAGCAAAAAATTGAACATAAAATCTAAACATCAAAATATTGAGCAAAGATATGAATCTTGGATGTACGTAAGGCATATATCATAAAGGAACATCAATCACGATAAAATATCATGGGAATAAAACATGTAATTTTTGAAACCATTCAAGACCTGTTATGATTTCCATAGTAGCCTAGGCATTGCAGCCACACCCATCTTAGTGGACAAATTCCCTTTCTAAATTGAGTTCAATCATCGTTTCAGTCATGTATCACTGAACCAGATTAACTTAAATTTTCATCCATGTCTATCTCAGGAGATATAAATCATTACCCAATGCATTGGAGGGAGATATAGGTCCCACCCATCTCATAATGAAACCATTCTTATGTGTGCTACAAAATCATAAATCATACATCAAAGAATAACCCATGTAATAAAAATGGGATTCTTAAACATCATGAAAACATAAAAGAATTCATATAAGATAAATGAATTAATAAAAATAATTCAATCACAACATAATAAAATAAATGTAATAATAGGGATAGAAATAGAACCCTATATTTTCTTCAATGGAAAATAATTTTGGATAAAACACTTGAACACCATTCTTGAGGAAAATGTTCTTTCTACTTACAAAAAATTATCCTTTTTATCATGTCATAAAATTTTAATCTAAATGAATTTGATTAAAAATAATCTTGAAAATTTTTAAAGGAATATTCTTGTAAATAATGTTTTAAAAATCCATTCAAGCCGTATATTTTAAAAAAACATTCTCCTCATACTTTTGTCGGAAAAGTCAAAAAGTAACTCGTAATGTAAACTAAATAAAGATTCCTTACATACCATGTAGTAAAAGTCAAAAATGGGTAAAAAGGACTTTAAAAATACATGAAACCATTTTTAAAAAATAGGGACATTGATGATAGATATAACCCTAGTAAATACTTACGAATAAGCAATCTCGGATAAAAATGAGATTTGCAAAATTATCCCTTACTTTAGGTCTGATATGCTTCATACGTTTCCGAACCTCCGGTATAATTATTTAAATAATGTCATTGACTTATTAAAGAATGATATTAATTGTTATGATATCATATATGGTTCACTTATGACTTTATATTACCTGCTCTTTTGTATGTTCCATGTTGAAGAAGCGTTTTGGGTTAAATCATTTTATTTATCGTAGTGTTTGGACTTGTTGTTCTTGATATTATTACTTATATCCTGATTTACATAATTCCAGAATGTAAACCCTGATTTATATATAATATATATTCAGTAAATACATATATATATATATGATAGATCGATTAAATGTAATGAAATACACCGTTCATGGAGACGGTAGGCCGTACGTACGCATGAACGCTCTTTCCGTTTCCTTATTGAAATGAATGAAATTAAGTAGATGAAATACATATTTATAAACATAAATACAGTATCATTATTGTGTAATATATTTCATGATTACTTATTATATATACTTTATAATCATTCATGAATGGTTAACATGGAGAATTAATCTCATCGCATCATGGAGACGGTAGTCCGTACGTACGAACGAGCGATGATATCTATTACATGATTGTGGAATTTCATTGAAGTGTATGTACAATATTTCAGAATAAATTTCACTTTGAAATAATAATATATAGTTATTTATTTACACCATTATACTCATCCAAATAAGGTGGTGGTCGAAAACAGATTACACCATGGCGTGGAGACGGTATTCCGTACGTACGCATCCGCAGTGATTTCATTTTCCATATGATTGATAGATGGTGAAACACGGTTGTTTCATACTTATAATAACATATAATTATATTAGTGGTACTGATCTTATTACTTCATAATGAAACAACTAAATAAGAAGAAGTAGAAGAAGAAATAAAGTTGAAAGAATCGGTAACAGATATTACCTCTTCTTTCGACACGCCTTTTTGAAACCTCCTCTTAGGGCACTATTATTGGTCTTTGAAGAACACCATAACCTCTAGGATGTTTCTATGGAAGTGGGAAGAAAAATTGGCAGGGGTTGGTCGAGCATGAAGGGTCAAAGTGGTGTGAGGAAGAGAGGGAGGAGGTGCCCTCAATTAAGGGAGGAGAGGGGCACCTTTGGAATAACTAAAAATATTATTTTATTATAAAGTCATATTCGTTTTTTAATATCTCCAAATTTAGTTATTTCGAAGCTAAGGTGGGGATGTGTAGAAATATTATAATAAAATATAATTTAGACATGTTTAGGTTTCTATTTTAATGTCATCATTTAGATTTAACATTAAGTTAAATAACTTTACTTTTACCGGGTCTTCTTGTTTTCATACACTATAAGGTTAATAAACTTACAATAACAAGAGAAACGAAAACCAAGTTGTTTATTATTAATATATATAACCTTATCTATGTCCTTTGGACTAAACTTATATTTTTATGAATAAAATAAAAATTAATAATATAATATTAGTTTTAAAAACGGTTTTATGTCAATTTTGAAACTATTTGGTAATTATTTTTTTGGAAAATTATAACAGATTAATTAGTTCTAAAAAAGTTAATTAAATAAATAATAACATGTCATAGTTACCTATAAAATTAGTTGAATTCATAAAAAGTCTCAAATTACATTTATTTGGGTATTTATAACATCAATTATGTCAATATTTCATTAATAAGATAATTACTGCATCATCATTGTGTCATAAATAAATTAAATTATTTAATGTCCAAAAATTCAAAAAAAAAAAAATCATTATTTAGGAAATCATTTTAGATTTCTAATTAATATTTATAGACGAATTTATATTATTTATAACCCTATATTAATAAAATTTAATTATTATACTTTGATTTTATCTATTTTAATCATTGTTTAAATAAATTAATAGTAAATGTCCTAATCTAATCCAAGTGGGCCTAAATGGACATATTTTATTCCTAAGGCTGTATTTGGTCGAATTACACTTATCCAGTAGAATTAGGACATGTGTTAGGGTATTAATAATATCATTTTTACCCTTAATTACCATATTTACTTTTAACCATGGTAAAAAAAAGATAAAAGATACTTTTCACAAAAAATAATTTTCATCTCATTGAAACAAATTATAGTCATTGATATTAACCGTGTCTCTAGGATTATCGAAATTCCACTCACAGAAGCGGTAAAATTATGTTTTATATAAATTTTCAAATTCTTCTAGGAGGTGCGTAAAAGACAGTGAAAAGTTCAATAAAATTTTTATATATCTAAAATTATTATAAAATGACTCCAATGACATAAATTGAAATTATTTACTTATTATGTATCAATTTTGACCTAATATAAATTTAAATAAAATAAATAATTATTTAAAAAAATTCGGTTTTTTAATAGTAACCCAATGTTTTCACTAATCATCAAAAATTGAAAGTTTTTAGAAAAATACAAAAAATTAACCCTAGGATAATTTCGATAGTCTAAATCCAAAAATGAAGTCAATTTTAAAAGATAAAATTTATAAAATTTCAAAAGGTGGTTATTACTATTCATAACGGCTAGTTTATATAACATATCGTTGTTTAGCAAAACTCGATATTGCGTACAACACACACTATCGTGGAAAGTATAGATTGCGTGTAATGCAAGCCAAGTCAGGGATTCATGTCGTGCAAGCTCCTTTTGGTGTTTTATATAATACAAGATATTAATGAAATTAAAAAGAATATTTTTCATAAAATGTCGCGGAGTTACATTCTACCCCCCTTAAAATGAATTTCACCCTCGAAATTCGTCGGGGTTATAAATGGAATACTACTTGAAATTTTCTTTACTAGAAACCCATATCAAAAAAAGGAATACCAAAACATATCTTTAAAAACTAAAGTATGAAAACGTAATAGTTACCCAAATTAACTAATCATTGGGTTTCCACATAGAATAACATAGGTGAAAACATGGATATAGAAGAGAAATATAACTGTCATGTTCTGATGGAGAATGGTAGAGAACATGGCTATGAAAAATACAACAATCACAAAGCCATAAATTTGTGATGATCTAGGGTATCATCTGATTCATCGGATATAATGGCACTGGGACAACTTTTTGGTTTTCAAGATCATTTCCCTAAAGTTGAAGAATTTGAATTAGAATAAATACTTACTTTGATTTGAAATAATCTCACCGTTGTTCGTGCCTTGAACAATTTCCAATTCATCTATTTAATAAATGAAGTTGAATTTTCCTTTCGCGAAGTTTTAGCAGATCATGCGATAGAATGATAGGTAATTCAATATATCTCAAACATAAGTTAGAAAAAGTTATATACATAATTCCATCTATGGTGAGATTAATCATATATGATTACAAAATGGAATTATACTTCATCTATCATCCTGTATAATAAAATAAAACTAGTTTCTACTAACCAAGGACTTTCTGTAGGCCAGTGGTAGGAAATAATGTGATGTCGCACTTCGGTTGGGGGTTCGATTCCCACAGCCTTGTCCAACGTGATAGGATGTCGCTCGTCCTGCAGGTTGTCCTTTTTTTCTAAAAATACATTTTTATAACTTTCCATAAATAATATCAAAAAAGTTCTAGAATTAAACAATAATAAATTATGTCCAACATAATCCATTCTAATCTTTAGGATTATCCAAAATACTTATGTCCAAGCTTATAGTATAAAGAAAAACATTACTAGAAATGTTATCTACCAAGAATGTGAATACATGTATTTATCCCACATATATCATGAGATATATCTTATTGGTTGTATTCCAAACACATGAATACCTTAGTCAGATATTCTCATGAAACATAAATTACAATAGAACCATACTAAAAACATGAATGCACTTTCCACATACCAAAATTCTCAAAATCCTATATAATCTATCCATGATATCACTTAGTCCATATATCAATAATTAGCTCATGAATACTATCGAACATTTCATTTTATCCTTATCCCTTCATTATGTGCATATCATCTACTTTCCAAAATATTTGAATCACTTTTCGTGGTTACCGGTACCATAAAATTATTGAAAACCACAATATACTAATACAAAAATATTATAATACACCATAAAAGTGCCTCAACAACATTGTTTTAGACTACCAATACATAAACACTTCAATCCATCCTCTTCAATGATTGTCCTGGAATAATTCCTTCTTTGATTTAGATGTAACTTTTTAGGTCAGAGCATTGAGTTAGGTAATACCCATGTTCTCCACAAATAATACATTGAACTACATAACAGTCTGTCAATCAATGACCCTTTTCTCCACACAGATAACATATGTCCCTCCATTTTAGGCATTCCTCAAGGTTCTTCTTCCCTTCTATAGAAGTCTCAATATTCCTTTCTTTATGCTCCTCAACATGCAAACATGCATAAAAGTCTATCTAACTCTTATTTTATGAATTAGGAATACCACTAAATTTCACCTAGTAAATCATATATTGCGATGACTGATTTGGCATTATCACAATATCTTTCTCTCTAGGGATTTAAAAATTGTGTTTCTCATATTCAAAAATTTGTCCATTTGATTCAATGTTAACTGAATTCCTTCTGGTTCCCTCCATTGACTAAAACACAAAAATAATTCTTTGGGAGGATAAAATAATACAAGGAAAATAAAATAATCAAGGGGGATTACCTTCGACATATAATATCATAGGTTGAATTCTAATATCGTTACCGTAACTCTAGGACTATAAACCATACTTATACTTAGCCTTAGAGACATCCCTAGACATACATTAGAAATATCTCTAGGGATCACACAAAAGTTCTCTCATCCTAGTTTCCAAAGGTTGACTAAACCTTTCCTATGATACCAACTGTAGAGACCCAAATCCTGATGTACATGGACATTATATTACTTTTACGGAATACTTAGTAAATAACAAAAACAGAAAGACAGGGATCGTAATAGTTTAGTGTCTTTGGAAACTCGGAATATAATCTTCTAATCGTGGTGAAAGATCTCCAACATCTCCCATAAATATCGTCCCCTTTTTTTCTTACCTAAAACCTTTCTTTATATCCTGGGGAAAATAAAACATAAAATGGGTGAGCTCAAATTCTCAGTAAGGGTAAACATAGAAAGCATAAAACATTTCATAAATATTTGAATGAAAAAACATGAACATAAAATCTAAACATCAAAATCAAGAGGAAATTCATGAATCATGGAAGTACGAAAGGCATATATCATAAAGGAACATCAATCACGATAAAATAGCATGGGTATAAAACATGTAATTGTAGAAACCATTCAGCACTTGTTATTATTCACATAGTATCCAAGGTATTGCTACCAAGACCATTTTAGTGGACAAAGTCCCATTCTGAATCGAGTTCACTCCTTGTTTCATTACTGTAACACTGAACTGGATCAACTTTCCATTCCAGCCATGTCTATTAATGAGATATAAATCTTTACCCAATGCATTGTAGGGAGATATAGGTCCCACCAATCTCATAAGGAAACCATTTTTATGTGTGCCACAAAATCATAAATCATACGTCATAGCATAACCCATGTAATAAAAATGGGATTTTAAACATAATGACATCATAAAACAATTCATATAAGATAAATGAATTCATTAAAATAATTCCATCACAATATAATCAAATCAATGTAATAATAGGGACTGAAACAGAACCCTATATTATATTAGATGGAAAGTAATTTTTGCATAAAACACTTGAACTCCATTCTTGAAGAAAATATTATTTCTACTTCAAAAAAAATTTCCTTTCTTAACATGTCATAAAATTTTAACCTAAAAGAAGTTGATTAAAAATTAACTTGAGAACTTGTAAAGGATGCTTCTTGGAAATAATGTTTTAAAATACCATTCATGCCGTATTAGTTAAAAAAACAATCTCCTCGTACTTTTGTCGGAAAAGTCAAAAAGTACCTCGTAACATAAACAAAAGTAATATTCCATACATACCATGTAGTAAAAGTCAAAAATGGGAAAAAAGGACTTTAAACATACAGGAAACCATTTTTATAAAATAGCGACATGGATGATAGATATAACCCTATAAATACTTACGAATAAGCAATATCGGATAAAAATGAGATTTGGAAAATTATCCCTTACCTTAGGTCTGATATGCTTCGTACGTTTCAAAACCTCCTATATAATGATTTTAATAATGACATTGACTTACTACAAAATAATATTCATTTTTATGATACCATATATTGTTCACTTATGACTTAATATTACCCACTCTTTTGTATGTTCCATGTTAAAGCAGCGTTTTGGGTTAAATCATTTTATGTATCGTACATGTTTATACCTGTTGTTCTTGATATTATTACATATATCCTGATTTACCTAATTACATAATGTAAACCATGATTTATATATAATATATATTCAGTATAAACATATATATGATCGATCGATTAAATGGAATGAAATACACCGTTCATGGAGACGGTAGGTTGTACGTACGCGTGAACGCTGTTTTTATTTCCTTATTGAATTAAATGAAAATAACTAGGTGACATACATATCTATACAAATAAATCCAGTATAATTATTATGTCATATATTTAATGATTAATTATTATATATAATTTATAATCATTCATGAACGGTTAACATGGAGAATGAATCTCATCGCGCTGTGGAGACGGTAGTCTATACGTACGCAAGGGCGATGATATCATTCCCAAGATCATGGAATTGCATTGAAGAGTATTTATAATATTTTAGAATCAATATATCTTTGAAATAATAATATATAGTTATTTATTTACACTATTATACTCATCCATGTAAGGTGGTGGTCGAAAACAGATTACAGCACGACGTGGAGACGGTATTCCGCACGTACGAACGCACGTTGATTTCGTTTTCCATAGGATGGATAAGTGGGGAAATAGGGTTGTTTAATACATATAATAACATATCAGTATATTAGTGATTCTGATGTAATTACTTCATTATGAAACAACTAATGAAGAATAAGTATAAGAATAAATAAATATAAATGAATCGCTAACGGATATTACCTCTTCTTTCGACACGCCTTTTTGAAACCTCCTCATAGGCCATTATGATTGGTCTTTGAAGAAGAACATAACATATATGATGTTTCTATGGAATTGGAGAAGAGAAATTGTCAGTGGATAGCAAATATTAAAGCTCAAAGTGGTGTGAGGAAGAGAGGGAGGAGGTGCCCTATTATAAAGGAGGAGAGGGGCACCTTGGGAATAACTAAACATATTGTTTTATTATAAAGTCATATTTGGTTTTTAATAGCACCAAATTGAGTTATTTCAATGATAATGTGGAGATGGGTAGAAATAATCTCATCCAATAGAATTTAGACAAGTTTAGGTGTTTATTTTAACATTATCATTTAGATTTAACATTAAGTTAAATAATTTTAATTTTACTGGGTCTTCTTGTCTTCTTACATTTTAAGGTTAATAAACATACTATAAAAACCAAAAGAACCCCAAGTTGTTTATTATGAATATATATAACCTTATATAAGTCATTTGGCCTAACCTTAGATTTTTAAGAATAAAATAACAATTAATAATATAATATTAGTTTTAAAAACTATTTTATGTCAATTTTGACACTATTTGGTACAAGATTTTTGGGAAACTCATAACCAATTGATTAGTTCTAAAAAAGATAATTACATAAATATTAACTTGTCATATTAACCTAGAAAATTAGTGGACTTCATAAAAAGTCTAAAACTACATTGATTTGGATATTTATAACATCAATTATGTCAATATTTAATTAATAAAATAATTACTGCATCATCATTTTGTCATAAATAAATTAAATAATTTAATGTCTAAAAATTATAAATAGCATACCATTATGTAGGAAATTTTTTTATCTTTATAATTAATATTTATAGACGAATTTATCATTTCTATAACCCTATATTAAAAATATGTTAGATATTAAACTTTGATTTTAACTATTTAAACTCTTCTTTAAATAAATTAATAATAAATGTCCTAACCTAATCTATGTGGGCCTAAATGGTCATATATTATTTCTAAAGATGTTTCTGGTCGAATTACACTTATCCAATAGAAATAAGATATGTTTTAGGGTAATAATTATATCATTTTTACCTTTAATTCCCCTATTTACTTTTAACAGTGGTAAAAAAAGTAAAAAGTTACCATTCACCAAAAATTATTTTCATCTCATTGAACCACATTTTTGACCTTGATATTAACCTTGTCTCTCGGTTTTTCTAAATTCCACTCACAGAAGAGGTAAAATTAAATTTTAGGTAAATTTTCAAATTCTCCTAGGAGGTGGGAAAAAGACGGTGAAAAGTTCAATAAATTTTGTTTTTATATCTATAATTATTATAAATTGGCTCCAATTACATAAATTGAACTTATATAGGTATTATGTATCAATTTTTACATAAAATAAATTTAAATAAAATAAATAATTATTTGAATTAAAAGTCAATTTTTAAATAGTAACTCAGTGTTTTCACTATTAATAAAAAATTGAATATTTTCAGAAAAATACCAAAAATTCACACTAGGCTAATTTCAATATTCCGAATCCCAAAATAAAGTCCATTTTGAATGATAAAAAATATAAATTTCAAAAAGTCGGTATTACTATTCATAACGGCTAGTTTATATAACATATCATTGATTAGCGAAAATCAGTATTGCGTACAATACATGCTATCGTGGAAGGTCGCGATGGCATGTAATGCAAGCCAAGTCAGGGATGTGTGTCATGCAAGATCCTTTTGGTGTAGTGTACAATTCAATGAATTATCGAAAATTAAAAAGAATATTTTTCATAAAATCTCGCGGTGTTACATATATAGTTGTTCAAGTGGGAGTGATAAGAGATAAAAAAAATAATCCAGACATGCTTCATTATCTTTTGGTGTGTCATACACCTAGGATTAAACATCAAATTCTCTCAAAATCGAAAAATTTACTTACATGTTGATATATTAGCTTACAAATTATCACAAATTTCAAAAACATGACATATTCTATGTCTATATTCATTATAAATATATTGAAATATTTCTTTTAATATGAAGGTGAATTGTTTAAACCTTATCTATTATTTCATATGCGAGGTTTGGACTATAACACCCTGATATTCTAAAAGAAGAACATTATGTTTGATACTGTATATGAAACACGATGCCATGATGATAAGAAAATATAGCACAACATGAATTGAATATATATATAATTTTTTTTAAAAAAATCAATCTCTTCAATATATTCTATTACATGCAGTACTAATATTATCATACATTAAACTACTATGGAAAAATTGATTTTTATGATGGTAATATTTGGAAAAATATTTTATTCCAATTATAAATTATACTAAATAAATAATTGTTTTTTATGGGTAATTATTTTAATCCCAAAATAACATTGGTGTTCCTAAATTCTAAATGAGGGGAAATGTTAATTGTTCTAGGTATTTAATCTTATTAAAAATATGATTCATAATTATTGTTATTTATGATGGAGATTTATAACTCTTTTCTTATAATTAGTCACTAGATGGGAATTGGTGATGGGTTCCCACAAAAATAACATTTTTATTAGAGACACACTTATTGATCCTGGGTATTATTTGTGAGGGGCTGCATCACCAAAAATGTTATCTTTTACAAAATACCAATTGTTGATTGTTTCATGGCTACTAATCTAACCAATATATTTTCCCCACCCTATTTTTTATTAATTCTTCATCATAGATTTTTTCTGTTCATCTTCTCTCATCTTGTCCTCTAAAATAATTCATTTAATAGTACTTATATCTATATGGAATGAAATCGTAAATTTTCATCAAATAAATGATCTCATTTTGACGTATCTATTTAATGTTTTTAGTTCTTAAAAAATGAATTTATTTTTATATCAGAATCTATTATTAATAATAAATAATTATTATTTTTAATTATAAGATATTTATTTTAATATTTATTTATTTGTTTTTATTAGTTATAAATATTTTTAATTTTTCATGCATGTTTTCAATTGTCATTAACTGTTCTTAGTTAATCTAATTAGATTTAAATTGTTAATAAGATTTAATTATTTATAAGTAGTTATGATTAATAGTAATTACATAAAATTGATAAATTAATACTACTAATTAATAGAAAATTATACTAATTTATATAACATACACACAATAATAAAAGATATAATAATATATAACAACAAAAATTAATTAATAAATAGTATATATAGACTTTAATTTTTAAAAATTAATGATATATATTATTGACATTTAAAATTGTTAGTAAAAATTATCTATAACCATAACATTTAATTGTTAATTAGTAAAATTACTGGATATTTTTAAAATTTAAATGAAATGAATGGCAATTAGTTAAATTTGAAAAAAATGAAAAACATTAAGTTTAAATCAACAATAAAACGTAGTAAATTGGTATAAATTATTTTAAAATCAATTTAAATTTTTAAAAATTTTAATAATGAGTTTTAAATAGTAAAAATTATTGCCAATGAGTGGTATTTTGTTAAAAAATACATCAATGACTGTTATATTCTATATAAAACTACATTTAATGAGAAAATTTATTTTAAAAATACATAAAATGAGTTAGATTCATTATATTGCTTTCCAAATAACTTGTAATCATTATAAATACTAGAAATGAGAGGTATGTATTAAAAAGTATTAGTAATTAGAAGTATTTTCTAAAAATACTATTACTGTGTGACAATTAGTGAAAAAATACTAGTAATGAGTGGAATTTATTCAAAAATATTGATACAAAGTGGAATTTAGTAAAAAATACATGCAATCTGCCAAAAGTTTTATGAAATACCACATTTCACAACTATTTTAAAAAATTATGTTAAATTAATCACAACTATACACAATTAATACTAAATAATAAAACAAATTTGAATAAGGGCCATGAGGGATGAATATAGTAGAGGGGAAATGATATTTAATTAGTTAAAATTTGTGTATATAAATAGTAACAAGTTAAAAGTGTAAATGAAAATAATTTATAGTCAAAAATACACATAATGAGAAATAATTAGAAAAACACCCCAGAAATAAATATTAATTTTTAAAAAATTCCACTAATGTTTTCTAATTAGTAAAAAATTAAACGAAAGAGAAACAATTATTAAAAAATAATTGAAATGAGTGATAGTAAAAAAATAAAAATAATTATCCATAATTAGTATAAAATATGTAGGTAATGAGAGGTATATATTAATAAATATCGATAATAACTAGTACTCTGAATTAAATATCATTAATTTGTGGTATTTAATAAGAAAATATTAATAATAACTGCTAATTTATAAAAAAATATATATATTGATATATAATTTTTAAAATATAGCATAATTAAACTAAGTAAAATACAATCAACAATAATTAGTATATAATTTTCACCAATGGGTTTGATGGAAGAATAGAGGATAGGTGAAATGTGAATTGATCAATTAAAATTATCAAAAAATGAGCGATACATGATAAAAATTATTGGAATTGAGTGATAATTAGTTAAAAATACCATTATTGATCGAAAATGAGTAAAAATTAAACAATTTAGTGGAAATTATGAAAAAAATAAAATTAATTAGTGGTAATTAGTAAAATACTAATAATGAGTGGTATTTAGTAAAAATATCATTAATGAGCGATAATTCATAAAAACTACAAGTTATGAGTTTTAATTTGTAAAAAATACCATTAATGAGAGGTAATTACTAATGAATACCAACAATGAGCATAATATAGTAGAATATAATGATAATGAATTGTAATGTGTAACAATTATTCGTAGTGACTGTAAATACAAAAAATAGAGATAATGAGCGGAAATTGGTATGAAATAACACAAGTAACTAAAATTGATAATAATTAACCACAATTAAGCTAAAGAAATCATAATAAACCAAAAAAAGAAACAATAAGATACAAATTTTTGGACAATGGGTTTGAGGGTAGCGTGAAGAAGATGTAATAAAGGAGATGACAATGTTAAATAATTTTGGTTCTGAAATTATATATCTATGTGGTATCCTTTATCCACTCTTCATAATAATTCCCTCGAGGGAAGCATAGAAGGGAGGGGAATGTGTCAAATATAGAGTGAAATAATTCCAATTTCCCAACATTCAGACCATTTCTCGGGGAGGAACTCATGGGTAAACTCATATTTTTCCCCACGACTTCCAATCCTAAAAATAGTCTAAACACATGAGAACGAGAAATAATTTTCTCTATGCTCTCCATAATATCCTTCAATTAATTATTACCTTATAACCCATTGACATAGAAATATTTACAATATTTATATATATTAGAAATTAAAAAAATATTATTCATTAGAAATAATTGTCGGTCATTTATAGAATAAAAAAATTAGTGCTAATTTCATAGAATTGATTATATTGAAATTAAAGTTGGGACTATTGGATTTCATTTTTTTTGGAATATTAATTAAATTAATTTAATAAGAATAAATATTTTTATTTATTATTCTATGGAAATATTTGGTGTATGGAGTTTGAAAATAGAATTTAATACAAGATCATGACTTGATAAAGATTCTTAAGTATCCAATCAATTCTAATGAAAATCATTTATATATTGAAAGTGCTGATTATTTTATCATTTAAATAATGTAAGCTATAGTTTTATTAATATGTAAAAATTTATATTTATTTTATAAAATGTGATATGGGGATATTTGAAACATTTTTCAGGGATGACAGTGATCTATTGAATTTTGGATTTAAGAAAGATTATAAGATTTGGTATCATCATAGTGCACATTATTCTACTGATAAACATATTAATTTCAATTCAGATTCTTCATGGATTATAATTTTAGTACATATCATTAAAAATTTGTACAAAATTCCTCATTGGATCACTGTTAATGAAAAATATATCTTATCATCATTTTTAATTATATTAATTCCAAAAAAATATAGATGATATTTTGATGAAATTGATTTATGTGCTAAATAATATTTTGGAGTAATGTTTTCAGTAAATTCGATGTTCATGAGAAATAAAATTACTAATAAAAGAGGCATTAATGTGGATAAATAGTCACATTCACGGATTATTATTGGTCTAGAGTACACATGGTCCAAAATAGTGTATGTAACTTTTGAGGGAAGATAAATTATTTCTACTACTTAATGATATAAACCCATATTAATCGACTGGAACAATAAATTTCATTGTATTGATGTTCATTTTTGATGGAACATGATTCATTTGATAAAAGATACAATTGGATGAGATGGAACAATGAAAAATATTTCTTGTATTGATTTAATATCATGATTATGTCCATTACCACCCATTTCCTTTGGATAGAGTCAAAAAAATAATAATATATTGATTTGTGAATGATAAAAATTTAATAAAATGTAGTTTTTTGGATCATCTAATTTATCCAAATTTTTTGTTCAGTCACTTTTTCAATGTAATTAATATTTAGAAGATCTATTAAGAAAATTTGTTTTATATATTTATGGAGACAACTGTGAAGACCAAATATATTGTTAATGTATGACTATATCTTGGAAAAATTTAATTGATACAAGAACATGTGTACTTTAAAAATGAAATATTATAAAAAATAATAAATGAAAATGAATTTTATCCACTTTCCCATGGAAAAAATTTATTATTTTTTCTTTTTATTCACGATTTGCGGCTACTAGATTAATTTGATTCTAATTTGACTAGATGTGTAAGAAACTATTATATTACCAGATATTAAAGTCATGATTTTTATGTTATCTTAGAATGACATATACTGGTTATATTAATAGGTTGGTTGATTTATTTTATTTGGGATGTGATGAAATACCATATTTTTTTATACATTTTTTGGAGATAACTCATTATGATTCACTTAATATACTACTAAAAGATATTGTTTTAATATTATATTAAATGAAAAAAATTCATTTGGCAGGCTTTTATTTAACGTATAATTTGAAATTATTTATTGAATATAATAAAAATGTAGAGGAAGAAAAAATTATGATGGATGTACCTATATTATAGATTCATGTAGATATTATACTACATGGAATATATAAAACAATAGTTTAATAGTAAATTTCATATGCTTGTTTAGAAAAACAAATTTCTACTGTAATTATTTTCAACATTGATATCCTTTAAAACCTATCTAAATGTTCTATAATGAGGAAAATATTGATGATTAACATGGAATTCAAATAACATTCACTTATCCTTTTTTTGTTACAATGAAAATAGAATTTTCAGTTTTCAGTAATGATTTTTTTCATATTATAATCATCACACGACTCATACATATGTTCTGGTCATCTCTGAATAAATGAAATTGTTTCTATATTGAGTTATAATAGCAACTAATCTTCATATATTATGAAATTAAAATTAATATTATTTTATTTTTCGATTATATGATGATCATATCAATATACAATTTCCTTAAATTAGAATTTTTACCATAAAAACAATTCAGTAACATAATTTTTCATATTGATTTAAAATAATCGTAAATTGAAATTTTTATTTTCTAACATAATATATCAATTTATTATTATTTATATACATTTTATTTAAATTATTTAGATATCACAAATTATAATTAAATAGATAAAAAATTTTGTGTCTTGAATAACCCACAATCCAAAATTGTTAAATCGTATATTTTAAATGTTGTGAATGGTTTTTTATTTCCTACCAAACAATATGGTGAAAAATAAAACAATGCATACTTGTGTTTTCATGAGAGGATATCATCCTTGATTAATTGATGTTAAATTTTATGGAATGGTTGATGAAATAATTGATCTATTAAATTTGATAAATTATTATGCATGGATGTTTAAATTCCGTTCTACAAAATAAATTATAGGATTGTGTGTCCATCCAAAAATTATTATCGAGGAACATAAATATAAAATAGTTATTGTATTAAATGATAAATTTTAATTATATTTTCAAGAAGAAAAAAATAATAATACAAAATATTGTGCTATATCATGATGGTTAATTCATTGCTGGTGAACTATAAATATTAAATCTTATGAAAATTTGTTTATGAAATGTGAATTTAGTTCATTTAAAGATCATGTAACTGAAATTTTGTAAGAGATAACTCCAAATACATATTTTCAAGGAGGAAACCTGATTATAAATGCCATCACCCTCACAGTACAGAGTCTATGGTTCTGAAGATGTTGATGATATAAAAAATGAATTAGAAATGAAATGATATAATGAAGGTATCAAATAGAAATATATGATACTAAGGGGAAGTTGGGGATATGGAAACTATCTAATATGAGGTGTTTGGTAATGGTGAAGATTAATTCAATAAAATTTCGGTCATAGAAATGATATATATTTTTATAATTCAAAAATTAAATAATTTGTTTTCAATCTTATTTTCTTATTCTAGATGGAAGATGAGACAGATGATGAGATGTTCTTTAGTATTGAGGAGACTATACTTCAGGGATAGGTTCCTAATACTACGTTATCTGAACCTTAGGTAGCTGGTGTTTCACTAACATGGAGTGGTCATAAAATATAAATATTGATTTTCCCACCCATATTCATGTGCAATGACCAAATATTGATTTTGGTCCATCCATGCAAATGAATGTCCATTTTTTTAATTTAGTTAATTTTCATAATCATTAAACTACACTTGATAATTTATATAGAAATAATTTATTTTTTCCATTTTACCGTAGTTCTTCACATATAAATGTTTGAAAATTTATTTATATTAGGAAAAATTATTTTTCTAGAGAATGGGTTATGTGGGATGATAATATTATTGACGTTCAACAATACATATTTGATTATTCCAAGGTTCGTAAATATATATTAGTTATTAAGAAATTTATTTTTTATTAAATATATATTAATAATTATTTTTAGGGTTTATTGATTATTTTTTATTATATGATGCTGAAAAATATAAAGAAGGTTTTGGAGGCCTGTATGAGAGAGAATTATCATCAGTTTTTGCACAATCCGAGGATGATATTAATAAAGAATGATAGAGTCACAATTTCTTATCAGTATTAATGTAGACATCAGCCAAATTAAATATTCTCTATGGTTGGGATTGATTAGTCTTATAAGGGATGAAATATTGTTCTAGGAGATGATCATCATTATTTCAGTTAAACTGAGGGATATAGGAGGTCACACATAGATCTAGTTGTTTTACGCTCTATACACAATGAGAAAAAAAATATACTCTTTCATAGAACACAATATAAAAGTATAAATGTAAAATATATACTATTTTTCATATAGGATGCTTATATGCCTAATAATATATAGTTTGATTCAGACATGATCATGAAAAAGGATGCATTCATTAGAGATATTACAGGTGGTCGAGGATGTTAGATAGTAGCCAATATATTTTTCTACATTTTAATATTAAAAGAAAATTAAATTTTTAATATTTTAAATTCAAATTTATTTTTATGGGGTAATTTGAGGATGATAATTAAAAAAACATGTAGATGTATTGGGTCAGAATCCATTTTATGTCACCCAGGAATCAATATATTATAATGCAACATGGATGAAAGTGACTCAGTATGACTTCGAGCTAGGGATATTTATTGGGATCAGATCTGGATATAAATATTTTATTTCATAGGGTATTTCCAAATTGTGAATATCCATATTAAGGTGAGAAGTTTGACAAAAATATTCATTAGGTGAAGTGTGTGTGGAGATTAGGTGAAATGATGAGGAGGTTATAGAGAACCTCCATATAGTGAAGGAAGAGTTTCATCAATAACATGACAAATAATAGGAGTATCAACATCAAGAACTTGATCCTGATAAGTATAAGATGATGGAGTTAATGGGATGTTTGGGATATGGTATAGGTATACGGTCCCCCAACTCTTCCATATGCCCCCCCTCCTCAATGATTTATTTATATAATAGATACCATTATTATAGAAAGCATTTTAATATACATTTATTATATATATTTGTATTAATTTATGAATTTACATTTTTATATATTGAATTTTTTATAATTTTGTGGTATTTTTATTTTTTACATTATATTGTTAAGAACAATTCATATTATTTTGATGGATTTTATTTAATTATTTTAATAAAAAATTATTTTTTTATTTCTATTTTGATTTTTTGGAGCCGCATTGATCTCCTATCCCAAATAATAACATTATATTTAAATATTATTTTGGTAGTGATTGATATCTCATTGAAGATATGTACTTATAATTTTTATATTGTGTACAACTTGTTTGATTTTCCATCAAAAATAATTTTTGTGATGCTATACCATTCATGTTTTGTATAATAATATATATATATAACTGTTTACATTTTTTATAATGGGGGTCCCTATCCCAAAAAAACAATTATGTTGGACTATCCAAATTAATAGTTTTTAGGATTACTTTTTAACCTATGATTTATTGTCGAGGGGATCCCATCACAAATGGAATGTTGCAAATATTTCATATTCCATTAGTGCACACAAAAACAACTTTACATGAAATGTGATATATTATTAAAATAATAATAATTAATATGATATTCATCACCTAGAGATAAATTAGAGAAAGTATAATGTAATATGTATATTATGAAAATAATATTTATATATTTATTATAAATAATGTATTAATATTTTATAAAAAAATAAATATTTTCTAAAAACATTATTATTATAAATGGTTGTTTAGTTGGGAATTGCACTCCTAATTAAATAATAATGTGTAACATTTATAGAACATTTTTTTTGAAAAAAAGAAAATAAATTTTGAATTCATCATATTTGAATTAAGATAGCTTTTATATTTTTCGTTTTTCATTAAAATTTTATTTTCTGAAGCAGAGAGGTAAATTAATTTTTTTTTCTAATCAACATTTTCATTTAATTGATTTAGAGTGTGAAAATTATATATTGATGACATTTTAATTTAAAATTTGTTCAATTTTATATTAATTAACCAAATGTATTCATTTGTAGTCATTTTCATTCTGAATATTAATATATTAACATTATTAAATTTTAAAATATGTCTCATAAAAAAACGATTTCTAAACGCATAAATGATATTAATATTGAATTAATATTTTGTAATTTATTTGAATTGTAATTGGAAAAATTGATTTTTTTTTATTTTAAATAAATAAAATTATTAATTTATAATGATGTAAAAATTACTTTTTCAGCAATATAAATAGTGAAAATAGTATAAAAAACTAAAATTTTTGGTTAAGGTAAAAATGGATTATAGTGGGGATAAACTAAATGGGTAAGAGAGAAATTGAACTAAAACTTCTCAGTGAACTACTTTTTTAATATATATCCATCTATTATTTATAATACTCTAATATGTCAAAATTTTTATGATTTTTTAGGAATGAATTGAATATTTTGGATTTCATTCATATATTTTGATGTAATTTCCATGAGTTTTCCCTTTTGTACACTTATAAAACGCCACTCCATACCTTTAGAAAATCACACCTCCAAATTGATTTTTCTCAAAATACCCAAAACCAGTTCACTACAGAAAATAATTAGTTAAAATATATATTTAATTTTATTCCTAAAAGATAATAACTAGTTTCCATAAGAGGAGATCCAAATGAGGTTTATCATAAAGAATATAATTATTTAAAAATGATATTTTATTTTATTCATTATTTTTACAAAAAGAACTACATATGAAAAAAAATATAATTACAATAGAATATCACATATATTGATATGATATCGTGTTAATGGTATAACAATTTTTCATCTACAATTCCATCAAATTCATTATTAAATTTTCATTCGTGTGTGTGGTGGGCTACCAGCTCGTGAACTGAGGTCATTCATGTTTTCCATTACCAACTATAATTGTCGGATATTATAATGGAATAAAGAAAGATATATTATATTTTTAATATTATTATACACAATTAATTTTAATATTATAATATCCTTTTTAAAATTCCATACTTTTTGAAATACTACAACGTCACTCGTTTGTAAGAGAGACAACGGCCTCACAAAAGGGATGTGATTTTTAAAACATTAAATGAAATGTAATAAGGTTGAAATTAATAAATATATGAGTTATAAATGATATTATATTTATTATAGAAATTTATTATTTTAATATTATATTTACCCTTTCACTCATTAATGGACTGATATCGTACTTCGTGCATATGCATCGCCTACTCTCTCAATGAAGTGATGTTATTTATATTCCTGGTTCACAATTCATAAAAGTTTCAAATATTGTATCAAATACATTAATATTATTTTTGCAACACAATAATCACTATGGATATTATGTATATGTATTATATTCCAGTTATGTTGATCCTTCATGAAAATTACATAAGAGAAAACAAGGCAATTTACACCCAAAATAACCAAAATAATGAAACATTATTGACATATAGGTGATAAAGTATTATAAAAACCCCATATATTGTATTATAAGAATGAATATTGTTCTTTTAAAATTTAATATCATTATTCAAAAAATTTATACTAGATGTTAAATCAAGTTCCTCAAAAAAAAGAAATGTTTGGTAAATGGTTTAATAAAATTATTTGAACTCAATTGCTTAAACATTTACTTTATTGATTATATCATTCTATTATTATGTGTTTATTTAAATTATATTACATTATTTTTTTTATCAAATTTTCATTTTTGGATTTATATTTGATACAAATATTCGATTAATTGATTGAATCACACTTCAATGTTATGATCAATTTATGGGTTTATTTTATAATCTCATTCTAATTGAGATTTTTATTTATTGAATACCAATATATTGAAAATACAATACCATTTTATAATAAACCCATTTAATATTACTCACTTATGGGTTGTAATGGTGATTCCATGTAATATTAAAAAATTTACATGTTAGGGAAGATATATTAATTGAGAAAATATTTTTAAGAAAATCAAACTTCATTTAACTCTATAGTCATAAATCAATTTTCTTCCAAAAACATAGTTTATAAATATGTTCAAAAAATTATTTTAACATTTATAAATGATTCATGAAATGAATATGTACCTATTTTAACATATTACATATTACTTTTAGAAAAATAATATGATTCTATTTAAAAATTAATTATTGTAATTTACTGATAATTGGAATGGAAACATTGTTTTAATGTGTAATAAATGTATAGAATTTCCCCATGGCTTGAAAACAAAAGTATTAAAGCATCCTTTATCACATATCTATTTTATATGCAATTATATTTTTTTTTTGAAAATTATTCTTTTTTAAAATCAGTTTTCAAAAATTAAAATGAAATTTTTCTGATTAATGTTTTAATGTTTTTAAGTTATTTTTATTCTTCACCAATATCACCAATTTATTATTATTTTTATCCACTAGGGAGTTTTTTTCTGATATGAGTATTATTATTTGTGGGATGTTTAACCATCCATTTTATTGTGGATATGCTATATTTATACCACTCATAATAGTACTCTATATGGTTAATTATTATGTTTGTTAATATGGGAATGTATTCAAATTCCATATAATGGGTTTTAAATACGAATATTTATGTTTTTTATGTTTCCCCCATTAGCTGATGTATGAAATAATCATAGTATATGATATGATGTGACCAAAGATTTTATATCCCGTTGATGTACTGAGAGTTATCATGTGTCAATCCAATTGAAAAAATCTTGAGGGTTTGTGCCCACAAATTTAATTTTTCTTGAAGTTAGATCATGAAATAAATATTAATTAGTATATATAAATTATAATACTAAATTTATGATTGATATTATTTTTATGACATTAGACATTATTCCTTCCATCATTTTTAATTCACCAATTGATATTCCATGTGATAATTTGGTTATTTGGAATATACATTGATATGTTTTCAAACTCATGGGATTATATTAATTTAATTACCCAAAAAAAATTTATTCATTCCAAATTATTCTCATGTTAATTTTTAAAAGGAATGTTACTCAGTTACAAAACATGAATTGTTTATTGTTCTTGCTGATACATTATAGATTCCATTTTATTTAACCTTATTTGATAATTTTATCTCACCGCTATTTTATTTCATTTTCCCAACAACCCATGAATTTTCACATGTTTGATATGAAAATATATTCTAGAAGTAATTAATAAATTCTTGAAAAAAGTTATATTATAATTTTTATATACAAATGTAATCGAAGAAAAAATTATCTCTTTGGTTTACCGTGTATACTATAATATTCTGTCCTTTGGGATGTGATTAAATTTATATTATTAAAATGTAAAAAATTATGAATCGGCTCTAATAAACTATGTTTTGGGTCATTATAGTTGGAATTAGAGGATGTTCAGCACAATAGATAGGAAAATATTTTGGAAAACAAAGTCATTAGTTATCATAACCATATCATAGCCTTTTAATTACTCACAAAAGGGCACATTTGGCATCACTTGATGATAACTTGCTGCATAAAAATTGACCTTACGGATCACTTGGATTGACACTCCTATTAGATGTAAATGTTTAATTAACATTTCCATTACAATAGATTATGATGTACTTCATGAAAGAGATATTTCTAATGAATTCATGCTTAGGATTATATCAGTATATTTGCATTTATTTACCATTTTTTGATAAGTATTTCTTGATATTTGTGATTATACACTATGTTTTATAATGATTTGACATAATGTACAGTAGTCCATCATTTATAAAAAGATCCTGATATAAGTAATGGTAACCCCATCAATGAATTTAATCAAAATGGTAATATTTATTAATTCTTTGATGTGTTTTAGTAAATCTATCAAATGGAACTAGTCTCCAAAATATTTCCAATATATGAAGAAAAATTACCATGTTTTTAAATTATTGAGTTATAATTATATATATATATATATATTATATTTTATGGAAAGAAATACAATAAGTGGATTCCAATGAAGAAATTAGATAATGCGAAGGCAAATTTTTATAATTTTACCACATTCAACAATGGTGGAAGGAATCACCATGATTCCTACATAAGAGGAAAATTGGTTTTCCTCATGTGTGGGGAAAATAACTACGAGGATTAGGGGAAAAATAATAGGAAATATTTTTCAAATTTCTAATGATTCAAATATATGGTTATGTGGAATTATGAAAAATAATTCCATATGAATCAATTATATATAACATATAAAAACTAATGAAATAAAGGGAAAGCATATTCATTTTTCTTTTACTAAGTTGAATGATTTACGTTATTGTATTTGGTTTCATGAATATTTAATGTTGAGTTACTACAATTTATATCCTAGTTAATGTAATTATTAAATATATAGGGATTTTACTATTTTATATTTCCATTAACTGATCGAATGTTTATGTTGCGCTTTACAGATCAACACGACATATGATTGTATAGAAAATTTACTTTTTGTAGAATAATAATTGAGGGAAATATAACCATAAATATGATTTGGATATGTAGATAATGATGTTGTGGTAAAGGGATTATTGATATGGATATTTTAAATTGGATAGTACTAACCACAATGGGTCTGATTAAATATATATTGAAAAAGTGGATTATTCCATCATAATTGGAGTTTACAGATTTTTTGGAATAATGAAATATTTATAATAATATATATTTTGTTTAAGGAATAAGGAACCATTCATTTTTTGGATGAATAATGTTATTACCATGATTCTATATAAAATATTATATATGTATTCACATGTTTTTTATGTGGTGATTAAGAGCTAATTAGTATCTTTTAAGGGATTAATGATACGTTCATTTGGGAAATTCAATGATCGTATTTATCATGACTTGTATACGAATATTTTATAAGGTTTATTAGGTAAAAAATTTATGAAATCATTTATGGGGAATATTTAATGTGGTTTTAGATATTAATTTATTAATGCTAAACATAATGATTTTTTTTCAAATTAGATAACATGTGCAAACAATAAGGGATTTGGAAAATAGTAAGAGATACACGAAAATATATGAAAATATTTTATAGATATTATTAATAGTTTGTATTGAATTTTAATGATTTAATAACTAAAAAATCACTTTTTGGGATATTCATTTATAACAGTAAGGGATTAATTGGGTGGTGATTGAATCCCACAAAAAGGATGATATTGTGCATATGAAAAAGATATATCAAGTAAATATATTTCCATTTATTAAATTACAATTAAATATCCCCTCAACTATTAGAAAAATATATTGATTCTAAAATTATTTCTTATTACAATCACTTTTTATGATGTCAGTGACATTTTTCACACATATTTTTATGGATTTATTGTCGATAAATTTTTCCTAGCCCAGTTATCATTCACTCTCTAATAGTATTTTTTTGTTATCTTTTATATGTCAATGATTTCACTCACCACCTATTTATTCCTATTTGGTATCCTAGTTATATATTGTCCTTGATGATTTTCACACTTCATTTATATCTTATATAGATTATTTTTTATTATGACTTTTAATATGTGATATTTTCAAGAATAATATTTTCAAATTCCCAACCCTTCATAATTGAGATCATGTATAAAATATGAAGACATAATTTTTGGGTGTGTAGAATATAACAATATGCAATTATAAAATAGTAACTTTGATATTGATAGATTATATGACATGAAACACCAAGATTAAAATAAAAAATATCACCATGAGATTTTATAAATTATAAATTTTTTAAAAAAATAAATCCACTATCTTCAAGATCATTCATTACATCGAACCCTGAGTTTAGCATACATTAAATTAAAATTTTAATTGGAATGAAATGTGTCATATTCGTAAAATATTTTTATATAATATGATAGTTATATACAATCCAATAAATTAGAGTGTATGAAACAGATTTTTTATTTTATGAATAATATAGTTTTTTATTGATTTGAAATAAAATACGAACCATTTATAAACTTAATAAATGGGTTTTTAACAATTATATTTTCTCTAAAATAGAGTTTATATTAGCTTTTCATAGAAGACATAAAATATATTTTTTTATTGTTTTTGGAACATTATATGATGAAATAAACCCGATTTTTTAATTAAGAATTTTCATACAACTACATGGTGGATTATTTGGATTTTATTAAGATTAATTTTTGATGAAAAGTGAGTGAAAAAAAATTTTTAATTGATAAAAACATTTTAAATAATATAATTTATAATGTAAAATTATATATAAAATTTAATTTCAGTAAAAATTAGTATAACTGAATTAAAATTAATCATAAGTATTCCATTTAAATCACTTTTATTTTGAATTTTGATAAAAAATACTTTTTTAAAATTTCATCAGCATACCATTAGAACCCTATATTCTATCATGTTTAGTTGATTAATTTTTAATTCAATATTTACACATATGTTAACTAAAAAATGAAAAATGGATTCCAATTTTTTAAGAAGAATTATTTATAATTTTTTAAGAAATAAAACTAATTAATGACAAAATTTGAAAGTGAAACAATTAAAAAATTCAATTTCCATGGACAATGTAATAATGGATTTACCATGGGAATAAACTATTCGATATGTGTTAAATAGAGATAAATTTTTTTGAAAATACTATTTGATGGAAATATATAAATATAGTAATTGCCAATTAGGAATTAGTGGATATTTATATGAATATATATGGAATGATTATATCATTTAGGATTCATTAGAGTAAGTATCATGTAATTTACAAGAGGGTTCCCTTGCCCCACGTCTAAAAAGGAACCCTCACATCAACCCTCATAATAAAATCTCAAATGATGCTTGCCTTAACAAAATTTTACCAAATTCCCTCCCAAAAATCCATACTAAATATATATAGATTTTGGTCCACCCCAAACACCATCTCTATGGTCTTTACGAGGAGATCCATAGGCGTATTATCTTCGAGAAGGTAATTATTTTAACAAATCTCTTTCAATTGTATTATAATCTCTTTCAATTGTATTATTTTATATGTTCATGTTTATGAAAAATATTCATATAATGAATCTACAAAGAAAATATAATATTTTTTAAAATTTTATATATATATATATATATTTTATAAAAAATTTATCAATCAGGTATGTGGAATTATTTTTGAAAAATTTTCTATGAGAAAATAAGATTATTAAAACTCGAAATAATCAAAATAATGAAATATTATATTCAAACAGGTAGAAAATTATATTGAGAAGTTAATATAGTATTTTAAATGCATTAATATCTTAATGGGGTAATTTTTTAACATTACGTAAAACCCTATAATTTAGTTATATTTACATTTAATAAAAATTAATCATCTGGTAAAATATTTCATTAATCAATTTAAACTGATTGGGTTACAAGTTTACTCCATTGACTATTCCATTATATGATTGTTTCATTAAAGTATTTAGATTTTATTATAATTTTAATCCACTTGTTTTATTTGTATTTACATTTGGTACACATAATTTATTTATTTATTGATTCAAACAATTACTATATGATCATTTAATGATTTAGCTGACAATATCATTGTAATAAATATTGTTTATTAATGAATATAAATTAATGTAAATTATTTGATAATTTCATAATGAAATAATTTCATGTTATTATCCACTTCTAATTTCTGTTATTTTTATATAATATTAAAATTTCTCATCATTTAGTATATATATTTTTTGTGAAAATATTTATAATAAAATCCCACACTATTTCACTCTTTGGTAGGTAGTCAGTTTTGGTTGAAAAATATTGTTTTAGAAGAATGTATTAAAAATGTCTTTAATAATTAAAAATAATTTATTAATGGATGTTTTAAAAATATTTAAATCATTCAATGTTTTTTCAAATTATGTTTATTTGTTTTTAAAAATAAATCCATTATTTCTTTAATGAAAATTGTAAATCGAATTATTGTTTTAATAGTTATGACTTGTACCGAACATTATACCTTCCTAACCACAAAATGTTTTGAAGCATCCTTTATAGCAATGAATATTTTTTTCCAATGAATTTTTCTTGACAAAATAAAATATATTTTAAAAAAAAAATTTAAATTGATAATGATATTCTTTCATGGATGATTTTAAAGATCATTTTTTGGAATATCTATTCCTCAACGACATATAAATATTATATTACCTTTGTTAAACTATAAGTATGTTGTATTTATATAATTTTTATTATTTATTTCGATATTTTATGATATTTTTATTATGAATGTGCTATTTTTATAGCATACTATATATTGCTCTGGAAAAGTTATGGTTATGTTTACTATTCAGGGGATGTATTCACATTTCATATGATAGTTTTTCAATATGGATTATTATTTTTTTAATGTTAATCCCTATCATAACATGAATGAAAAAACAGATTATGTGATATCTGGGGGTCATAATATATATTTACCCAAGATACGTCAATGAGTTTCATGAGAAAAACTTGTTGACCAAATAATAATGGTTTCTACCATCATATTTAAAATACAATGATTATAGATCTTCATAGTAACAATATTGAGGATATATATTGAAAGAAATTATATTGATGTAGCATATTCATAGTTCAAACAATCATCATTAAGCATTCAATTATGCTGAATTTAATTATTTTTATTCCACCATGTGATAATTTGATTAGTTATAATATGCAATTCTATGTTTTTATGGTTATGCGATTATTTATGTGGAATTACATGACCGTTTTTTATTCATAACATATTTTCCCATGTTATTAATTGAATGGAATGTATTTCATTTATATACCATTCCATGATGTTTATAATTATTGATTCATAAAATATTTTTTTATACATAACAATTTATTAACATTTGATGTCAACCATCTATTTTATAATTCATTTGGAACACATGAAGTGTTTTATAGAAGATATGAAAGAATTCAGAGGTGGAATAATGTTATTCTCAAAAAAATATTTTGTTTATTCAAATGAAATGATACACTAAAATATGTATATAGTTTACCAAGAAAACTAAACTATTCAGTACATTGATATGTGATTCCTTGTATCTTATTCTAATATAATAAATCAAGAAATTTCTCTCAGCTATGGGTTTTGGGGTTTCTACAAGGACCTATCAAATTTCTCTTTTCAATTTCTACAAAAAATGTTTGATCTAATCATCTCTTCCCATAGAGAGCCCCATATAGATTAATTTCAATTCTATAATAAAAAATATTGTAATATAATTATATTACACTTGATAATTTTTATCCAAATATCAATTATTATACATTGATAAATATCTTATTTTATTCTATAGAGTACGAATTGTTTCTTAGATAGACCATCAGTCTGAGGATGATATATAGACCTAAAACGAAGCAATGCCGCTAATCAAATCAACTGAATTCTATAGGATGTTATTGTAACAACCAGAAATTTTAGGACAATTAATCTTTTTATTTTATTTTATTTCATGTGTTTTATGCTACACCAAGATTATCTTGTGCTATAGGCAACACCATATTAGCTTGTAGTATATGCAACACTATTTTTGGATTGTGTTACACACAATTTCATGTTCGTTTGATAGTATTCATTCTACGCAACATTGAGAGTATATATATGAATATATTCAACGTTTAAATTAAATATGGTGGGATTCTGTTATAAGAAACAACAAAGGAGTCTTACACAACATGCAACCCTTACTTGACTTGCATTACACGCAATCTCGTCTTTCCTGGATAGCGTGTGTTGTACGTAATATCAGGTGTCACTAAACAACGATATATTGTTATAATATTATGGACTAGCCATTATAAATAATATTAAATAAATTTGGAATTTTATAACATTATTAATAATCTTACATATTTTCTAGAAATGGAATGAGAACAAAATAAATTTTTCAGATAAAATAAGTATTTTTCAAAATATGCAGTTTTGCCACCTTCTGATGGAGTACCCACATAAAATCTTTTTTTTTGACATGTCTATAAGTTAATTTTGACAAAATAAAATTCTTCTTTGGAATCAGGATATAAAAATTTAATTTGGATAAATTTTTCATATTATTCTGATAACATTCATATTTTAATGAATAATAAAAACACGCTATATTATAATTAAAAACAACTTTTTTCATCACAATAATTTATATAGTTAGATTAGCTTTTTAATAGGTTTAAAAGTATAATTAGAATATAATTTTACCATTTAATCCAATTTTGGTAATTGAAATTAATTTCATATTGAAATTGTATATAAAGAAGTATCAATCTTTTGATAGTTATTGTTTCTTAAAAACACGCTATTTGTTTTGATTACGGGAATTAATTTTAAAATTAATTAATTCCACTTATATGTTATGAATTTTGAAAAATAGAAATCAATTTTGAATTCGGTATATCATATAATGCTTAGGCTGAATTTTTTTTATTTTTCTGAAAAACATCAATTTTCGAGGAATAGTGAACCACTTAGTGGTAGTTAAAAAACTAACTTTTTCATTTAAATGAAATTGTACTACTTTTGTGAATTGAATTTCTAAAATCCTAGAGACATGGTTAATATTAAGGACTAAAATGTGGTTCAATGAGATTAAAATATTTTTTGGTGAATAGTAACTTTTTAATTTTATTTTCCACGTTTAAAAGTAAATAGGATAATTAAGGGAAAATGATATTATTATTACCCCAAAACATGACCTAATTATATTGGATATGTGGAATTCGACCAAAAAAATCATAGGAATAAAATATGACCATTTAGGTCCACTTGGATAATATTATGACATTTATCATTAATTTATTTAAAGAAGAGTTAAATTAGATAAAATAAAAGTTTAATAACTAAAACATTTTTAATATAGGGTAATTCATAAGATAAATTCTACTATAAGTATTCATTAGAAATATTAAAATATTTCCTACATAATGTAATTGTATTAATATTTTTTAGACATTAAATAATTTAATTTATTTATTAGAAGATGATGATGCAGTAATTATCTTATTAATGAAATATTAACATAATTGATGTTATAAATACCAAAATAAATGTAAATTGAGACTTTTTATGAATTCCACTAATTTCATTGGATAATATAACATGTATTATTGATTTAATTAATTTTTTTAGAACTAGGCATGTTGATATGATTTTCACGAAAATCAATTACCAAATATTGTCAAAATTGACATAAAATAGTTTTTAAACAAATATTTTATTATTAAATGTTATTATATTACTAAAAATATGAGGATTGGAAAAATGACTTATATAATGTTAAAAATATTAATAATAAACCACTTGGGGTTTGTTTGGCTGGTTATAGTAAGTTTATTAACCATATATTGTAAGAATACAAGAAGACACGGTAAAAGATAAATTATTTAACATAGAGTTAAATCTAAAAGATAAGGATAAAATAGTAACCTAAACTTCTCTAAAACCTATTGGTTCTGAAATATTATACATACACTTCAATACAATTGCACGATCATGGGAATGATATCATCGCTCGTGCGTACGTACGGACTACCGTCTCCACGACACGATGAGATTCATTCTCCATGTTAACCATTCAGGAATTATTATAAAGTATATATAATAAGTAATCATGAAATATATGACATAATAATGATAATATATTTCTGTGTATATATATATATGTATTTCATCTACTTAATTCCATTAAATTAATTAAGGAAACTAAAACAGCGTTCATGCGTACGTATGGACTACAGTCTCCATGAACTGTGTATTTCATTCAATTTATCGATATATGATATATATATATATGTATATGATGAATATATATTACATATAAATCATGTTTTACATTATTTAATTAAGTAAATCAGGATATAAATTATAAAATCAAGAACAACAAGTCGAAAAACATACAATAAATAAAACGATTTTACCCAAATCGCTGCTTTTACATTGAATTTACAAATGAACGGGTAATATAAAGTCATAAGTAAACCATATATGATATCATAACAATGAATATGATTCTGTAATAAGTCTATTGGATTATTTTAATCATTATGCATGAGGTTTGGATACATACTAATCATATCAGATGTAAGGTAAGTGATAACTTTTCCAATCTCGTTTTTATCTGAGATTGTTTATTCATAAGTATTTACTGGGGATATTGATATCATCCATGTCCATGTTTCCTAAAAATGGTTTCATGTATGATTAAAGTCATTTTTATAAAATTTTGAATTTTACTACATGGTATGTATGTAATATTTCTTTTTTTACCATATGAGGTACATTTTGACTTTTTTTGACAAAAGTACGAGGAGAATATTTTTTTAACTTATACGCCGTGAACGGATTTTTACGGTTTCATAACGCATCATTTCCATGAAACATACTATACAATATAACATGATTAATTTCAAAGAAACACTTTTCTTTTAAAATTTCATGGCGTGTTTTGAAATGAAATTGATTTTGAATAAGAAATGTTATTTCCCTCAAGATTTCACTTCAAGTGTTTTGTCAAAATTATTTTACATCTAAAATAACATTATTTAATATGTTTATGTTTCAAATATAATGTCTCTATATTTTACATGGTTTCACTTCACTTATTATCAAATGATATCCATTTATTTTATACGGATTATGTTATGATGGGATGATGTTTATGAAACCCATTTTATTCCTTGTGTTATGATGAATGATTTTTGTGTATGTTGTGGAACAAGTAAGAATTATTTCATTATGATTTGGTTGGGACCTATATCTCCCTCCAATGCACTGCGTATAGATTTATATATCATGAGATAGACATGGATAGAACGGGAAGTTAAACCGGTTCAGTAGTACAGGAATGGAACGAGGAGTGAAATTGATTTAGAAACGGACTTTGTCCACTAAGATGATCTTGGCAGCAATGTCTTGGCTACTATAGAAATCATAACATGTGCATAATGGCTTCCAAAATTACATGTTTTATTCCCATGGTATTTTATTTGGATTAATGTTTCTTTATGACCTATGCCTTACGTACTGCCATGTTTTATGTCATTGCTCATGATTATGATGTTTAAACATTATGTTCATGTTTTTAAGTCCAATTGTAAGATTTGTTTTATTTTATCCATTCTTAACCATACTAAGAATTTGATCTCACCATTTATATGTTCTCATTTCCCCAAGATTTAAAGAAAGGTTTTAGGTATGAAAAACAAAATTGGAAGGTATTTGTTGGAGATGTTTACGATCTTTCACCAGGATTAGAAGATTACATTCTATGTTTCCAAAGACACAAATCTATTACGGTCCTTGTGTGTCTGTTTTTTTTGTTATGTATTATGTATTTCGCAAAAGTAATATAATGTCCATGTATGTCATTATTTGGGGCTCTACCATTGGTATCAGAGGAAAGGTTTAGTTAAACTTTGGAAACTATGATGTGAAAACTTTAGTAAGATCCCAAGAGATATTTCTATGGAATGTCTAGGGTTGTACCTAAGGTTAAGTATAAGTATAGGTTATAGTCCTAGAATTACGGTAACGATATTAGAATTAAACCTAAGATGTTATATATCGACGGTACAACCCCTTTGTTATGATGTTTTCTTTAGAATGATTTTCGCCTCTCACACTATTCTTTTTGGGATTTAGATGATGGCTGGAACCTGAAGGAACCGTGTTGATCAATGTAATGGAAAATGAAATGATTGTCCCCTTGAACAAACCAATGTTATGGGAGATGGAGGGAAAATTCTTATTGCTATACTAACAAAAGCTATGAATCGTCCTGGACTTCCGAATGACTAGAGAATGTAACAATATTATAATGTGTCCTTCATGAGGAAAAGTCTACCTTCTTTCAATGGGTATTCTGATCCACTTATTGTTGAACAATGGATCAATACCATTGAAGAGATAATTTCCATACTTCGCTGTTCGGAACATGATAAAGTCATTTAATTTGTTTACCATTCAGAATATGAAGCAGACTAGTGGTGGACTCTAATTAAGAATACAAGGCCCCAAGATTAAATTGAATCCATGGAATGGGAAGAGTTTAAGAACTTGTTTTTCATTAAGTACATCCCTCATATTCTTCAAACCAAGATGGAAAAGGAGTTCCCTGAGCTTATGCTAAAGGATGATGAATCTGTTGGTATATAAGAAGAAAATTTTACAAGGCTTGCAAGGTATGCATTGGGCTTTATCATCAAACCTGAATGTAAAGTTGCCCGATTCTTCAGTGGCTTAAAACCAAGTCTTCGAAGGGCATTATCTATAAGAGACATTTGTATCTATATAGAAATTTTGTGTTTTTCTATCAAGGTAGAAATAGATGTTGGTGTTACATATCCATCTCCTTGTTTGGATAAGAAACGAAAGATGAAGTTCAAGGAGAATTCTCAGAACAAATGTGAAAAGATGATGAATGTTTCTTTATGCTCAATGTGTGGAATGAAGCATGGTAGAGATTGTCGTAAAGGGACTAGAAAATGTTTTAAGTATAGAAAAGAATGTCATCGAGCAGCTGAGTGTCGATGTAATGGAAAAAGGGTTTCTAATTATCTCAATAAAGAAAAGACTACAGAAAACACACCACCAACACTTCAATGTTTCATGTTCAATGGAATGGGGCATTATGTTAATCAATGCCCTAATCCAAGGGTTAATGATGATCGACATGATAAACCACTTATAGAAAAGGGAAAAGGGAAGTCACATGAGATCACTATTGGCGATGTTGAATATGACAACGATGTGGTGGAATGATTAAGTTTTTATGTAATGATATTCAAAAATAATGATTTATATAGTATCGTGGAATATTGGAATATTTATGTATGGGTATATTGTGGTTTTCAATAATATTATATAACCACTAACCAAGGAATGTGATTGAGATATTTTTGGAAAGAAGATTATATGCGCGTACTGAAGGGATAAAGAGAAAATGAAATGTTGGAAAGTATTCATGAGCTCATGACTGATATAAGGATAAAGTTATATCAAGGTTTGAGTATATAGAATTTTTGGATTTTGGTATGTGGAAAGAGTTAACTTTTGACAGAATTCATGTTTTCACTAATGTTCAATGGGTATTCATTTTTTTCAAGAGAATACATGATTAAGGAATTCACATTATTGGAATGTGACCAACAAGTTATATGAGGGATAAATGATGGTATTCACATACTTGTTATATGTCCTTTTTAGTTATCATTATCATTATACTACGAGATTGAGAGAAGCATTTTGGATAAGCCTAAAGATTGGAATCAATTAAGTTAGACATAAGATAGTATAGTTTAAGGAAAGAACTTTTTTTCTCGATATTATTTCAGGAATTTTATTATAATGTAGTTTTAGAAAAAGGGACAACCTGCAAGACGGGCGACAACCCATCGCGTTAGACAAGGTTTTGGGAATTGAACCCACAACCGAAGTGAGACATGCCTTTGTCGCCTACCACTAGCCTACAATAAGTCCTTGGTTAGTAGAAACTAGTTTTATTTTATTAAGAGGTTTTATAGATGAATTATAAGTCCATTTTCGGAATCATATATGATTAAAATCACCATACATGAACTTCTGTATTTGATAAATTTTTCTAACTTTTTCTTTGAGACAGATGGAATGACCCATCATTCTATCACATGATCTGCTAACACTTCAAGAATGAAAAATTCAACTTCATTTCATTAAGAGATGAAGTGGAAATTGTTCAAGGGACAAAAATAGTGAGAATGTTGGGAAATAAAGTAATTATTTTTTCTAATCCAGATTCTTCAACATTAAGAAATGATATTGAAAACAAAATGTTGTCCTAGTGCTCTTATATCTGATGAATCAAATGGTACCTTAGATCATCACCAATTTATGGCTTTGAGATTGGTGGCTTTTTCATAGCCAAGTTCTCTACCACTCTCCATCAGAACTTGATGGTTAGATTTCTCTTCCATATCCATATTTTTACCTATGTTCTTCTATGTGGAAACCCAGTGATTAGTTTATTTAGGTAACCGTTACGTTTCAGACATAATTTTTTTTTTAATATTTTGTTTTGGAATTTCATTTTACGATGTGGGTTTCAATTAAAGAAACTTTCAAGTAGAAAACCATATATAACCCCGACGAATTTTGAGGGCGAAATTCATTTTAAGGGGGGTAGAATTTAACAATATGATATTTAATGATAAGTATTCATTTTAATTTATTTTATGTTATGTGTTTTACGGTACACCAAGATTATCTTGTGCTATTCGCAACACCGTATTAGCTTGTAGTATACACACCACTATTCTTGGATTGTGTTACACACAATTTCATGTTCGTTAGATAGTAGTCATTCTACACAAAATTGAGATTATATATATATATATATATATTAAATGTAAAAATGAAATATAGTTGGATTCTGTTATACAAAACAAAAATGGAGTATTTCACAACATGCAACCCTGACTTGGCTTGCATTACATGCAATGTCCACCTTTCTCGATAGCGTGTGTTGTACGCAATATCAGGTTTCACTAAACAAGGATATATTGTTATAATATTGTGGACCATCTTTTAGGAATAGTATTAACTACATATTAAATTTTATAACATTATTATTCATCTTACATATTTTCTAGAACATGGTATGAGAACAAAATAAATTTTTCAGATAAAATAAGTATTTTTAAAAAAATGCTGTTTTGCCGCCTTTTAATGGAGCACCCGCATTAAATCTTATTTTTTACAAGAATATAAGTTCAACTTGACAAAATAAAATTCTTCTTTGGAATCAGAATATAAAAATTTACTTTGGATAAATTTTTCATATTATTCTGATAAGTTTTATATTTTAATGAATAGTAGAAACATGGTATATTTTATTTAAAAACAACTTTTTTCATCACAATAATTTATATAGTTAGATTATCATTTAAATTGGTTTTAACATGTAATTAGAATATATTATTACGATTTAATCCAATTTTGGTCATTGGAATTAATTTCACTTTGAAATTGCATATAAACAAGTATCAATCTTTTGATAGTTATTGTTTCGTAAAACCACGCTACTTGTTTGGATAGCAGGAATTAATTTTAAAATTAATTAATGTCACTTATATTTTTTGAATTTGGGAAAATAGACTCAAGGACTCTAATGTGTTTCAATGAGATGAAAATATTTTTTTTGGGTGAATAGTAACTTTTTACTTTTATTTATCATGGTTATAAATTAATAGGATAATTAAGGTTAAAAATGATATTATTATTACCCTAACACATGTCCTAATTTTATTGGATAAGTTTAATTCTACCAAAAACAACCTAAGGAATAAAATATGACCATTAACGCCACTTGGATTAGATTAGGGCATTTATTATTAATTTATTTAAAGAAGAGTTAAAATAGATAAAATCAATGTTTAATAACTAAATCATTTTTAATATACGGTTATACATAAGATAAATTCGACTATAAATATTCATTATAAATAAAAAAATATTTCATACATAATGGTATTTTATTTATAATTTTTAGACATTAAATAATATTATTTATTGATCACACAATGATGATGCAATAATAATCTTATTAATGAAATATTAACATAATTGATGTTATAAATACCCAAATAAATTAAATTTTAGACTTTAAATGAATTAAACTAATTTTATAGGTTAATATGACAAGTTATTATTGATTTAATTATCTTTCTTTGAACTATGAATGCGTTTATGATTTTCACAAAAATCAATTACCAAATAGTGTCAAAAGTTACATAAAATAGTTTTTAAAACAAATATTATATTATTAACTGTTATTATATTCCTAAAAATATAATGATCAGCCAAATGAATTATATAAGTCTATATATATTAATAATGAACCACTAGGGGTTAGTTTGGCTGGTTATAGTATGTTTATTAACAATATAGTGTAAGAAAACAAGAAGACACGGTTAAAGTAAAATTATTTAACTTAGAGTTAAATCTAAATGACAAGGTTAAAATAGTATCCTAAACTTGTCTAAATCCTATTGGTTTAGATTATTTCGACCCATACCCACATTATCTTCAAAATAAATAAATTTGGAGCTATTATAAACCAGATATGACATTATTATAAAATAATATTTTATGTTTTTCCAAAGCTGCCCCCCTCCTCCCTTACAAAAAGGGCACCCATTCCCTCTTCTCTTCATACACTATTGATCCATGAAGCTCGACCAAACCCTTACCTTTTCTCTTCTCCACTTCCCTAGTAACATTCTGGAGGTTCTGGTCTTCACAAAAGACCAACTCTACCTCCTTAATAGAAGGCTTACAGGAGGTGCGTCGAAGAAGATGAAATCTCTTCTTCCCATTCTCTCAAGTTTCGTTCTTCATATACATCTTATTATTTAGTTGTATAATTATAAATTAATAACATAACTATTACTTATATATTGATATGTTATTATAAATATGAAACAACCCTATTTCTATCCATCCTACGGAAAATGAAATCACCGCGCGTGCGTACGTATGAAATACCGTCTCCACACTGTGGTGTAATCCGTTTTCGACCACCACCTTACTTGGACGGGTATAAGGGTGTAAATAAATGACTATATATGATTATTGTAATGTGATATTTATTCATAAATATTATAAATAAACTTCAATAAAATTTCCTGATCAAGGGAATGATATCATCGCCCATGCGTACGTACGGACTACCATCTCCACGACGCGATGAGATTAATTCTCCATGTTAACCATTAATGAATTATTATAAAGTATATAAAATAAGTAATAATGAAATATATGAAATAATAATTATCCAGGATTTATTTATATACATGTGTATGTCATATACGTAACTCCATTCAATTTAATAAGGAAACTAATACAACGTTCATGCATACGTACGACCTACCGTCTCCATGAACGGTGTATTTCATTCAATTTATCGATCAATCATATATATATATGTATATGCTGAATACATATTACATATAAATCATGTTATACATTGTGTAATTAATTAAATCACGATATAAGTAATAATATAAAAAACAACAAGTTGAAACACGCACAATAAATGAAACGATTTTACCCAAATAGCTGCTTTTACTTTGAATTTACAAAAGAACTGGTATTATAAAGTCATAAGTAAACCATATATGATGTCATAACATTGAATATGAATATGTAATAATTAAATGACTTTATTTAAATCATTATACAGGAGGTTCGGATACATACTTTGTATATCAGACAAGAGGTAAAGGATAACTTTTCCAATCTCGATTTTATCTGAGACTATTTATTCTTATGTATTTACCGGGGTTATTTCTATCATCCATGTCCATGTTTCCTAAAAATGGTTTCATGTATGTTTAATGTCCTCTTTAACCATTTTTTTCTTTTACTACATGTTATGTATGGAATATGTTTTTACCATACGAGTTACATTTTGACATTTTCGACAAAAGTACAAGGGGAATGTCTTTTAACTTATACGGGGTGAACAAATTTTTACATTTTCAGAACACCTCATTTTCATGAAACTTCCTATACATGATTTCAAGATTAATTTTCAACAAAACCGTTTTCTTTTAAAATTTAATGGCACTCTGTGAAAATAAAATGATTTTGAAGAAGAAAGTATATTTCCCTCAATATTTCATTTCAAGTGTTTTATCAATAATATTTTCCATCTAAAATGCCATTATTTAATATGTTTATGTTTCAAGTATAATGTATCTATGATTTAAATGGTTTCAATTCTCTAATGATGAAATTATATCCATTTTTTATATGGATTATGTTATGATGGGATGATGTTTATTAAACCCATTTTATTCATTAGGTTATGATGAAATATTTATATTTATGTTGTGGCACAAGTAAAAATTATTTCATTATGTGATGGGTGGGACCTATATCTCCCTGAAATGCATTGGGTAAATATTTATATCTCATGAGATAGACATGGCTGGAATGGAAAGTTAAACGGGTTCAGTAATACAGTACTGGAATTAGGAGTGAACTCGATTCAGAAGGAGACTTTGTCCAGTAAGATGGTCTTGGCAGCAATGCCTTAGCTACTATGGAAATCATAACATGTGCTTAATGGTTACCACAATTACATGTTTTATTACCATAATATTTTATCATGATTAATGTTTCTTTATGATCTATTCCTTACGTACTACAATGTTTTATTTCATTGCTCATGATTTTGATGTTTAAATATTATGTTCTTGTTTTTAAGATCAAATGTATGATATTTTTTATTTTATCCATGCTTACCCTTACTGATAATATGAGCTCACACAATTATATGTTTTCATTTCCCCATGATTTAAGAATGGTTTTAGATAAGAAAACCAAAAGGGGAAGGTCATTATGGGAGATGTTGAATATCTTTCATCGCGATTAGAATATTACGTTCCGAATTTCCAAAGACACTAAACTATTACGGTCCTTGTGTGTATGTTTTTTTGTAATGTATTAAGTATTCCGCAAATGTAATGTAATTTCCTTGTATGTCAGGATTTGGGTCTCTACAGTTATGGTAATACTCTAATGAATATTGGGTAAAATAAATATTATCAAAAGATAAGTCCTAAACACTTCCCTTATGTAAATATTTTAATTTTGATAAATTGTAAAATCTTATTTGATTATAAAATAATTCCTTATAGTTTAAATGATATTGATAAATTGCATTTTAGACTGTTCTTTTTTCGATTCCTTTAATAGAATAAAATATTATGCCTTCTAATTAATTTAATATTATTATAAATGGGAGGAATATAAAATTTTTATTTTGTTTTTTAGTACTAATAAAATAACTTACCATGCATAGTGATTTGAATTTTACAATCATTGACTTCACAATATCGCACTAGTAGATCATTTATTTAATTATAAATATCTGTATTTGTTGAATGTATAAAGAAGGATAAACTCTAATAATCATGAAAAAGATCCATTTTTAGTTATGATTTTGATATGTCACATATCCATATATAAATCATTATAATTCTACCTTTATGAATGTTGAACTACATAATATTCACTACAATATTTTTACATCTACATTATCATTCTGGGATTCATTGATCTTCACATAATTGAATGGTTGATTATACAATTTGGAATGAATGAAATTATAAGAATTCTATAACAAATTACAGATATATAATATGAAAATACAACAATATTTGTTCTCTATCAAACTTCATCATTGATACGTTAGTAAGATATCTCCTTAATAATGTTCCATCAAACTGCTTTTCCTTCCAAATTTGGTATGATATTAAGAATTCATTATATCTTATAAATTCCAAACACCACCATTAGTGAATATTATGTTCATTATATTAAACTATACATTTAAATTAATTATGATAACTATAAATTACATAAATTATTATATATAGATATGTCACCAACAAATCAATGCTATGATCATCAACACAATCTCATGAAATTTCATTGTGAAAATTTTCAGACAGGTTTTTTTTATATAGGGTGTATGTTACTAAATATTAATTTTATATCTGAATGCATCCCAACCACTTAATGAATATATCACTTAGTATTAAAAAGAATTCCTTATTAAATGGTTTGGTCAATACATGGCTAGTGAGAATTCACATCATTACTTCTATGAAAGTTTAGTTATAATACTATTTCAATAGTAAAATAACTCCCATTTTTGTAAATATTTTATGTGGATTCAATGACTATTAATTTTTTTTTCAAAAAACCAAAATAGTGTCATTATATAACATTATGATTAAAAAATTTGGATATAGTGGATTGTCTCGGATGTAGTCCAATAATATTTGTTTTTAAATGGCCTATAAATATTAAATTGATAGAGGTTGAGTTAACTAATTATTAAACCATATCATTGGATTAATGGTATTTTATATATTTGGAATTCAAATCATTAATTCTAAATTTCATCTATACAATCTACAAACAATCTCCAAACTCTACATTTCACGTTGAGTATAGAATATTATCATTAATAAAGATAATCTATTGTTGATCGATGTAGACCATAATGAATCTATTTATTATATCAATTAAAATTTAGGGGGTATTAGTTGATCTAAATAGAATCACTATAAACTCATAGTTTCAATTTTTATTGGATAATTGTATTTTAAAATATTAAATATTCTTACTTTTGCATTATGATATCAAAATCTGATATTATAATTAATAAATTATAAAAGTACAGTGAGTTGATTAAATATGTCATCAATAAGATATATAGGTTTTCTATAATTAATTATTATAATCTAAAGATAATGATATTTAATTAAAGTTATAAATTTTTTATCTTTATTCTAAATAATTTGTGTGTGTTGTACACATGGTTAATCACTCAGGAAGATATTACCAAATTCAAATTTAACAAATGCAACATGTCTAACTACTCAAATTCAATGGGATCAATTAAATATAGAATCTTAGATATATTAATTGATCTATTTAAAATATAAATTGAGAATTAAACCACCTGAAATAGAGAGACTATGAAATTCATCATAAATTAAATTTGTTTATTCTCATTTAAGAGGCATGCCAATAATTTTGACATCTAAATGGATAATTTGAGTCAAAATTCCTTCATTATTTGAAAAAAAAACCATACCATATAATTTTATTCCATGGATAGTTCATACATATGTTTATACAAGAGAATAAGTTGGATTGGATTATGATTAGAGGCTTAGTGTCATGAAAACTGACATGATTTATATTTAGGGATATCCAATTGATACTAAAAATCATATAAAATTATTTAATGGGTAAAAGAATTAGGTCAGAAAGAATTATCTCCAAAATAACTCAATTGTAGGAAATCTATATATCATTGATGATATCACTGTTCAAAATATTTTATTTCAATTAGTTATATATATATTATTGAGGTGGGGATTCTATATTCTTAGATAACCCATGAAATATAAAAGAATGTGATGAACCATAATCAAACATGGTACCTAATGATCTGGAATAAATATAAAGTATACCTCACATGAAATAATAATCATGATCTATCTCAATGGTAGTGATCACGAATACAATTCATTTGTACCATTATTTTGGGGATTTCGGGGACCTATTTTTATTATCATATTTTATTCAGTTATTTTAGAAGGATACTTTTTTAGGTTGTATTATACAAAAAAATAGCCCAATGTAATTATGAAATTAATCAATCATATATTATTGTAAAGAGAATATGATCAATATAATTATATCCCCCAGGAGTTTCCAACTAGGATTATATGTTATCTCAATTTTCATGCACCAGGTCATGTTTGAGTCAAAACCCAACATAGATTATTGAGGGATTTCATCCATAGGTACAACTAGTCCTGATCCTACATCCGCATATGAATAACCTGATAGAGAAATATATTCTTGAAAAAAAAATCAAGACATTACAAAAATATACAGATATAAACTCATAAGGGGAATCATCTCTAGTTTTTTGGTAATTTTTATAAATTTTCGAGCTCACAATTGATTTTATAACATCAAATTGTAACTAACCCTTTTCTCTGATATAATCTATACCCACCGAATGAAAAATTCCATTATATTAAATATTATAAAAGATATGAGAATTAAATTTATTAAAAAATAATTACTCAAATACCAATTAGCCTAGTGTGTTTCTTAACATAATATATAATAATTTTATTTTTCAATTTATTTGATAAATTCTCATTAATGTTAATATAAATAACCATCCTCTACGCATATAATTACGAAGAATAATCCTAATCACCTATAGAATAAAAACATTAGTAATAACTGAAATGAAATACTAGTTAAAAGGAGAATGAATATTATTTTTAGGATAATTTCATTAAAATATTTAAAAACATATAATAAGGGATATATTATATCATCATGAATGATAAAAATTATAAATAATTGAGATTCACATTATATTACATCATATATTAATTAAATAGAAGATAATCTGGAATAATAATAGGTATAACAAGGATTATAAAATATTAACATATTACTTGAATAAGTATAGATTATGATCATATTTAATAATCAACCATTAACTATAGATTTTTTTTTCATATAATAAAATTACATTAATGAGAAACATTATGAGCACCACATATATGAATGAAGAAAATATTTCAAATATGGATCATAAATTAGCTTATGTAACATTAGATTTATTATCCACATCATGTGATCATAATAAAATAATGAAGAGAATATTTTAAATATGGAATAAACCTTTATATATGGTATCATTACTTCCTTGAGACACACTATCCATTCACATGCTTCGGAGAAATAAAAAACATATATGTTAATACTTATCTAATGGGATTTATAATTAACAAATTAACTTGAATGGTATATCATACTAGATTTTCCCAGACACATAATGTATCCACATTTCTTTATTTTAATATAGAACCACATATTCATGGTTTTGAATAGATCAAATAGTAGTTATCAAAACATATGTGTAACACATAAACATCATTAAAATTTTACATCAGGATAATCCCACTAAAATAAAATGGGTTCCATTAAAAAACATATAGAAATAATTCCATTTTTATATAGACCCCTGAAAATAAAATGTGTTTTCAAAAAAATCAAATTTGTATAAAATAACATCATTTAACAAATCATTTAATATTGAAAACATTCTCAACCAAAATAATCACATAAAAATCAATTTTATATAGTGAATCATAATTCAGAAATCAATTAGAGGTATATAATTTTGAATATTGTAAAATTAAAATCTTGAAAATAATATATTTTTAAAGAATTTTGTATTAATCAATTTAAAGATCATAATTTTCGGTTTCATTTCTAAAATCCCAAATTATTTTTAGGAAAAATTAAATGAAAAAAAATTAATGAACATGTAATATTTTAAAAAAATGTTATCCCGTTAAGGTAACTGAAAAAATAATTTAAAACGGAATTTATTATATAATTTTTTTCAAAAACGATATTATACATGTCAGAAAATTGATTTTAAATACTAAGCACCATAATAATGCAGTAGAATTCAACTAAATCTCATTAATGTTTTTCAATACATCACCATTCCTTAGAGTACATATTTTAAATGAATGGAATATGTAACTCAGTGTCCCTAAAGGGAATTATATATTTAGAGAGTGTAATGGTGGGATAAATGTTGTCATGTATCTAGTATGAATGGTTAAGATATTTGATATTTTGAATAGTTGAAGTGTAATCCTTTTACAGTATAAGAAATGGAAAATGTAGGAAATAAACGACATTGTTCAATAACTCCATGACAAGATTAAAGGGTCAAATGAACAAAATATGTAAAAAAGTGGAGGGTAGTGTATTTTTGGGTTCAAAATCACCAAAACCACACAATTGATAAAATTATTATAACACGTAATTTCCATTTCACATAGTAAATGACATTTTTATATTTTAATTTTTTGACTCGACAAGTAACAGATTACCTTAGTAAATATTTTTTTTAGACTAAAATTAAAATCAAACTCATTAACAAATTGGAAAATTCGGATTAAATATTTCACAAACACATTTAATCATATAAATTTATAAAATATGTGAAATGTTGATTTTAAAATGACAACATAAAATTTCATTAATAATGTTTATAGAAAAAATATTTTTTTTTGAATAATTTTTTTATATAATATAAAATATTATTTATTGATAAAATTTTTCAACCATTTAGATTTATTACAAATAATATAAAATTTATAATTAGTTTTAGAAATTCCACTACTGAATATCTCGTTGAAAATACTTCATTAAATTAAAATATCAAACATCATTATTATTAAACTACTAATTCAATGTAGTTCTAAAAATATTTTACATTTGGTATATAATATAAAATAATATATTAAAATGTTTAATTTTAATCACAAAATATTAATTTTATTTCATAAATGTTAGTGAAGTCTTCTTGCATATTCTTACATAATCATAAAATCCATAAAATTAAAATTTTCGACAAACATTTATTATTAGAAAAATGGTTTTCTGTTGAGAGGGATTGAAAAATATATATTTATTTAGATAATTAAATTTTAATATTCATTTTTTGAATAAATATTTTTAATATATAAAATATTTTTTTACATATTCTTTTTAAATGTTATCTCATGATAATTATTTATCTTTTAAAGGTAATATAATTGGTTGGATTCATATCCTTATGTTTATTATATATTTAGCAAAAATAACAGTCTAATGTGTAAAGTTTCAATTTAATTTGTTATACTATGAAACACTTGTTATTGAAAACGTTTTATATTTCTGTTGGATGAAATTGTAATATTTTATAGAATTTATATAAAATTATCGTGTCATGTTTATGGGAGATTATTTAATAAATGAAATGGTAAGAATATTTAATCTAAGATATTTTCTATTGGAATTTTTAATATGGATCCTATTAATTATTTTAATTTTTTCTTTACATGATAATACATTTGTCACTATGATTCATGGATAAATATGGAGATGGATAACCTACATGGGAATAATTTTTATTATCGTATTCATGAAATTAGAAATATATAGAATTAAGAAAATCAGATGCTCCTAATAGACATGGTGAGGTCTTATTGGAGGTCTAATTCATGATATATAAATGAATTTAGGGTTAAATCTAGAATTAAATTGACAACATTACATGTAACGGACATCGAATATCAATCATGAATTATGTTGAATCTTTATTTGATGAATGATTAATGGAATAATCTATATAAAAACAAAAATTGAATGATAGTGGATTTAATAAGAAATTTTGCGGTGTTATTAAGATAATTTTTATGTGTAATTGGTCAATTAGGATTTTATTATAATATAATATATTTCATATTCGAATATTATTATGTTATATAGCATTAATTATAGAGAGATCATTTCATACGATTTTATTCTACATGGATATAAATGAAAAAATAATATATAGTCGTAAGAGGGTTAGAGAATAAATAATGAGAAATCCCCAAAACCATTAACATGTAAGAATAATATGTTCTAAAACATCATTGGATTTTATATTATTTAATGGTCCACTATGAATTTTTTCCTAAATAAGAATAGAAAACTAATACATGAAATAAAACCACACAAAAACCTATCTTGAAAAATAATAAATCTATAGTATATTTGAATAAGTACATTATATCCACATAGTTATTGATGAAATCACATAATCATGGGAGATTAATGATAATATGGATCATTCTAATTATTGATTTTATGATTCAACAATATCATAATGAAAATCTTGGATAAATTTTATTGGTTATAGAATTTTAAGGAAGTTTGGTTCATGCTATAATTTGAATATCAGGAAATATTTTTGTCAGATATTACTTAAAATTATAGTTACGATGTATGTGCCATTGTTTTTATAGAATTTATTGAAGAAAATGTGGATTTTGAATCAAAATTTCATGCACTAAATAATTGATCATATCTTAACTTGTATGATTTAATTGGATATTTTAGAGGTTTATGGGACAATCACAAAATTAGTTCAAATAAGATTTTTCTAAATTTTATATATAAATAATTTTTTCAATGGTCTCATTGTAATCAGCCATGTCACACAACAATCTACCAAATGATGAAGATATTCATTCTATTATGACGAACCTCACACAATGATCATGTTATTGTGAGAACTATTATTTATGGAAAAAATTAAAATGATGATATTTTGGATGATATTTAGGGAATTTACTCAATATAAAGAGATATATTTTTAACAATCCAAATTTTTATGAAACATGGAAGGATAATTTTTTATATCAAGAAGAAACATTGATCCAACAATTCAATATGGAGTTTGAAACATTGAATACTATATAAATATTACAAATAACAGTTTCGAAAGGTGAAAAGAATATTTAAATATTTGGAATGAAAAAAAATGATATAATGTGGAATATTTATTTTTAACGATATTATCTAAATTATTGATGGAACAATGTTAAAATAGGAATTTGTTCAATTTCTATATGTATAAAATTAATGTGTTGGAGATGAATATTAACGAAAAATATTGTTATGAATTTTCTTATATTTATAGCCATTTTCATTGTAATTATATTTATGGTGAATATAATCAGTCTACACTCACATCATGTGGAAATTATTAGATGAAATTTGAACATAAAAACTCTCATCATACAATATGGAGTTGGGCTAATGGAATTGTATAGGATTATATGTATGGTGATGTTTAGTATATTAGATGAACTATATTTGATTTATTGATGTAGGAATAATGTACCATATACAAATAATGAAGATACCATCATACAAATATATGATTAATGGGTATGTAACATTTAAAAAATATTATAGATCATTAATGATGTACTTTATTTGATAAAATAAGACTGTGTGACCCTTCGATGATAGATTTACATACATAACCCATTGTAATAAATTTTTTCCTTGGTATAAAGTGTGCAAGAACAAAATATTTATCTATTAAATGTCAGAATAGTATATTTCTTACAAATAAACACATCATTAGTGTATATTTCATGTATATAGACTAATGCGGGTGAACTAAGTTAAATTAATTTTTCATGATTACATAAAATTCTTATATATCTGGTTTACAGATTATGAGGAATATTGAAAGACTAAATATGTTCCTTTAAACTAGGGATGCCATTTTGAAGAAGGGGTGAATATTATTGAATGTAAATTAAATTATTTAAACAATTACAAGATTAAACCCTCTTAGTGTGTATATATGTGGCATGGTCGAAATTATTATATAGTACTCAAAAAAATTAATTCATCTTGAGTATTACCCAATATCTCTATATAATCCCCAACATATTATAATAATTATATTATTAAAAAAATAAATATCCATGATATCCATTAATTAATGATTATTGAAATTTATATTTTGTGTTTTAAATAATAATTTTAATTGATGAAAAAATTATCCTATAAAATTTATTTATAAAACATAAATACCATTTATATAAGAATATTCATTTTTTATAAAATATAATGTAGAGAAGCATTAATATTTTCTATCTCTCATAATATAGGATCGAAAATGATTTTCATTAAGATTATTTTGGTTTTTTTAAACCAACTACTTCATTTAGATTATTTTTCTTGTTAATATATCAATCCATCTACATATATATGTGTATTATTCTTATATAAAATTCATATTAACAACTATGGGGAGATAACTTCTAAGAATATTTATTTTTTTGAAAAAATGTGATATTAAGAATTTTAATCCTACCCTTTTATAATATTAAATTATTTAAAAAACTTATTCATAATATATAATAAATATATTTTAACATGTAGTGTTATTTTAAATCAGAAGAAATATTCATATACAAAAATTATTTAAATTTTTTAATTTTTTCTAAACTTTTATATTATTTTATGAGATTATTCATGAATGGATTTAAATGTAACATTTCCAATTAAGTTTATTTGTTTAAAAAACATATCCCAAACACTTCAAATATTTAATTTTACATTCACTGAAAAACATTAAAAAATCAATAACTAATTAATTACTTTCAATATGTTTAATATTCCATTTTTTTAACATTTTACTATATTAGAATTCTAATATTCTAAAAGACATATTATAAATACATGAAAATATATTTCCATTATAATATTAAACAAATAAAATATCAATATACATTTTTTACATTTAATTTTATATTTCATTAAGGAATATCCTTTATAATAATAAACCATGATTATTAATATATACCAATAATATGGGGTGAGACGCCATTTATTCGTATTAGAGTAATAAAATTAGATAACAAATTATTATCCAGAATAAGATTCCAAAACTAATTTCATATTGAAAACATATTATAATATTTAATAAAGCTTAATCCATTAGAAAACATATTATCTCCACTATTAATTATTTTTTACACCAATAATTATATCTATTTTAGAGGGGATATCATAGAATATTATGGTAAAAGAGTCCAAATAAAAAGGATGGTACATTAAACACTTACAATAGGAACTTGTTATATTATATGAAATCTCCTATATTTGTAGGATATTATTATTTTTTATCATTATCCATCTATAATATAATTTATTAATCCTTAGGAATTTATGTAGGGAGGTGGCTATGGCTATCCCAAGAGTATCTAATGAAAAAAATTGATTTCCAAAATATTTTATCAATTATTATATATTTTTAAATTTATAATGATTAAATGAATTAATAATATAAATGAACTAATATATATTATGAAAAACCAATTAAATGAAACAAAAATGACAAAAACATTTATTTTAGAAAATAAGTGAATCCAAAAATAAAATTCACGGTTACAATTAATTTATAGTTTAATTATTTAAATTCTATTTTATAATTCACACAATAAAATTCATGATCCATCCACATCAAAATAGATTTTGCAACATATATGAAATTGGATATATCATTATCACTCCAAGTCTACTATATAATATAGTGCGGAAAGATGAATCATTCACAGATGAGGTACGTCTCCACTCACCACTAAAAACCATCAAATATTTCTATTTATGTGGCCCTTCCCCATTCAATACTATTTGAGATTCACTGAGGAATGTCATGAAAATAATTTATTATGGAATATCATAAATCCAAATGAATTATATTAATGTTTTTTTTGGGTCACTACCAAAAATTATAAATAACTCAAAACACAATTTCAATATCAAGAAAAAAATTATTATTTAATAGTGTTAATTTAAGAATACTATGAATCTCTCTTGATGATTCACTCCATTTGGTTAGTTACATATTTTCATATATATAAAGAGAAAAAGTGATGTAAATTGAATAAATATAAAGAGAAGAGTGAAGCAATATACAACCAAATGAAAATGATATATAATAAATATTAAAATGAAAAATTATTGGTAAGCCAAAAATACCATATAATACATCAATCCATTTCTAATATTCTCTAATCCCGCGTCTTTCTAGGGGATGAAGGATTTTTTATATTGGTATTGGTTTATCTATCTATAATGAATTGATATTAATGGATAATCAAGTTTAATTGAAACCAGGAATGGATTGTTAAATAATATTAATTATTGTTTATCATTTAATTTGTTTGGTTGTCACCCCATAATACATATCAAACTCCTATTCAAGGATAATAGATTTTTTTCTTCTATTCTTTTGATAGATGATATATCATGAAAGAAAACATTTTTGTATGCATCAATCATGCCCGGAATAAATATGTAAATATGATAGTCAACTTATTTAGAGGTTATATACAGTTAAAATTATATTTAGTAGCCAAATACTACATTTGAGGATTAATATATATAATTGTTTTAATAATATTTTTTATATAGTCAAATGATTCTTCATATTATTGAAAATTTAGCATAAGTTTATTGAGTTTACATTAGTGGTCGACCAAATGTTTCTTACTGAAGAATCCTATATTAGAGTGATAGATATGTTTCTTAGTAACGAGAATAAAAATTCTTATTATGTTATAAAATTTTAATAATGTATGTGAAAAAAACCTTTGGAGGATCTCCGCTTTGGTGGAGAGATCTTGACCCTCTCAAGATTTAAATTCCATCTTACATCATCCATCCAATTTTTTTTTATTATGCCATCTTACATTGTCTTCTAAAAGTATTCCTCCATATTAGTCTCTCTAATTTTTCGACCTGTTGGAGGGGATGTCGGTGGCTATGGGCATAGTCAGGGTGACCCTGCTCGACATACAGATTTCCGAGGTGATGATGTTAGTAGGAGTAGGTTGATGTGTTGGTGTAGCATCACCGAGTTGGTAGGCGGGGCTTTAGGCTGTGGATGGGGATGGGGATACAATGGAATGTGTGTTTTAGTTATATCTAGACTATGTTTCAATCTGGATATAGATCTGGTGTGCACAGGTCTGGTTTTTCTATATCTTCGACTACTGATTCTTCTGCGGCTGAGTGGTAGTGGATGGACTATGAGTTAGAGGTGGCTTCTTGAAGTGTGATGTTGGCGTTGAGTGGGTGTCACGGGCGGTGGCTACTTAGGCTAATGCGACGAGGAAGATTCCTCCAACTATTGTTGAACTGGTCTTGTGAAGGATCTGGTTTTTGATTAGTAAATTTGGATTTAATGTGATATAACATAATCTAATCCATTAGTCGATGTTTCAGGAAGATTCGTCGACTTTGTTCTTGTACTAGGTGTTGTCCCATTGGGCATTAGTTATTGTGTTTTTTGGGCATTGATTTTGGATTGGTCTTTGTCCCTCTGGCCTATGGGCATGTAATGGGTTTTATGTTACCCAGTTTAAGAGTTTTTCTTCTTTCTATAATTTTTTAATTATGGTCCCCTCCCACAAAAGTTTTGATAATAATTTTTGTGGGTGTGGTTATAGTAATGTCATTTTGGGATAACATGAGTTGGAGGGTGGGTTAGACCAATATAAGGTAATTGTTAACATGTTAATCATTAAATAAGACTAATAATGGGTAACATAATTCATATCCAACTATATTTATTTTTCTACTATATTATATTATTTTTGATTCCATGAATACTCGCGATTTACAATCCATGAAACATGTCCCCACTAATTAATAATTAACACATTTTTCTATTTAATGTAGGAATCCGGCCACCATGAATCCTCTATACTTTTTTTCTTTCCCATGGGCCATCCCCTAAATTTTTTCATTTTTTCATTCACCCACCATTGATGTTCCTCTATGTGTATATTAAATTTTTCTTTTGTAGTGTGTTGTCAACTTATATCATCTACTTTTGGTATATACCATTTTTCAAAATTGTAACCATTACTATATGGAATGAACGTCATTAATCCTAAAAATCATTTTTTTAATGATTAGACAATGTATTTTAGAATAATATATAATTATTTTCTCACTAAAAATCTAGTTTTAGAGTATTATTACATTAATCTCTGAACACTCTTTTTACAATTAAAACATGTTTATTTATTATATATAATATAATTTATGGTAGTATTTAAATAGACATCTATAATAAATTTATATGAAAATTTTTATGTGTAAAACCCTCCAATCACGAGATATTACTTTCCCTTGAAAAATATACACATAATAGGGTGCCCTGTGATTCCATTTTATCAATTTTTAAATCCATTATTAAATAATCATTAGTTTTTATGGTATATGTGATCCATAATAATAACATCAATCCATATTAAAAAAATCACTTATTCATGTTTCTTATCCTACTTCCTAACTTCACAAATAAGGGCTAATCATTATGAAACTAATTATAAAACATTAATTTTCCTACTTTTTTTCAAGCATATTATTCCCCTTCACATTCATATCTATCAATATAGAGGAATTTAATCAGACACAATTTATTAAAATAAATACATGTGTATTTCACTTATTTAATATTTGAGTATATAATATATGAAACAACATTATTTCAGATATAAGAAATATCCGGATATTATTTTTGATAACTAATGTATGTAATTGAGGTTTGTAAAACCAACTATTAGCTTATTTTCTACTTTATTTGATGAATTTGAGTATTCACTCACAGAAACGTGAAAGCATTCTAATTTAGTAATATAATGAGGAATCAATTTAGAACAATACATCCCAAACTAAAATAATTTAAAAAATTTCATATAATATTATTTTATTAGTGGTACATCTATGGATTATAATATTTTATTGGCATGTAGTCACATAATTCAAATTTCAATGATCTAATGGATTCTTATAAAACATTAATCCTCATAAATCCATTTAAATTAAAATATGTTTCATATAATTGAAATCTACTGTTGAAATGTTTTAAAAATGAAGATTAATTATAAATGTTGGAAGAACCATATTCACAAATGAACAAACATACATAAGGCATTTAATAGGATTATCTCCAAACACATAGAAGCCTTTCCCTTCATTAAATCCAAAAAAAGACAATTAAATTGTAATTGACTGTGGTTAAGGAATACAACAATCCATTTAAATGTAGTATGAGAATGAGTTATTTTTATATCATCCACCATCATTACCCTATAATTAAAAATTTTCAATGATTATTTTATTCAAAAAATAATAAAGATAATAAGAAGCTGGAAAGAAAATATATTTGTGGTCATTGAATAAATTTTTTTGTATTGATATTTCATGCAACATATAATTTCTAATATTCTCCCCCAATTTGAAATGTTTGTGGTTTACAAGATGTGAACCATGCAATATTGCTCTTCTAATTCCCATAAATTTATACCAATAGTGTAAAACTATAAATGAAAATAAATTGATATCATCCCATAGAATTATAATATAATACAAATTAATTTTTGGGGAAATTAATATAAGGGGGGTTACGATTTGATATTTTCTTCTCTGGTTCATGTGTATGTTGATAATGATGATTTATAAGATTATCCTTATATGATAACATCATTACTTCTTCATTTTCTACACTTACTAACTATATATAAAATTTTGGAAAGCTGTACATTCCATTGTGGTGGTATCTTCAAATTTATCATATTTGTAAGGAGGTGCGATGTTGTTGATTCTTTACTTTCACTTATAAAATGATCTCATAGAATTAAACCACTTTAAATTTATCGTCAATATGTATCAAAAAAAATTTATATCCCACAAATGTTGATAAATAAATCCCAATTCAATGATTAATTATAGTATAAGTAGATAATTGTTCAATAGTTGGTGCTATAGAATCACCTAATATGATTTTAAAGGTTCTTCAACATGAATTTGGATTGTGTATACTACATCTGTCCACACAATTTATTTTATATTTTTCTTTGCTTTATAATATTTTTGTTTATTGGGAATAGGATTGATAAATGGTAATTTCATATTCATCAACTATATCTCATGTTTTTATTTAATAAAAATTAATTTAAAAAAATATACAAAACATATAATAGTTTTGAGTAGTTAAAATAAACATAATTGTTTTCATCATTAAAAATAAATATTGAATTTTTTAAATTATTAAATATAATATGAATAAAAATAAAATAAAATAAATTAGTACATATAATGTGTGTATGAATAATGAATTATCAATAAGGATCTTTATCAATGAATATAATTTATTTCAATAATTACTATATATTTCTTGATTATTAATTTATCTTCAATGATGGGGTTTAATATGGTGAATTCTATGGTTTTTTTCTTTGTAAAACAAATAATCAACCGCTTGAATTTTTTTTGTTAAATAAAATGGACAATGAAAAATATAATAAAATCAAGGGTAATTCAAGTGAAATATAAATATAGTATATAAATATGAAAATGAACATGTAAATAATTTAATGTTGGATGGAATATTTAAACTCCTTGGTCCATCTTTAATGTTCTTTAATTTTTCATATTGATGATTCCTTCCCATGTTTTAACTCATAGTTCATACTACAATTTATACATAAATTCACCAAATACTATCCCTATGTGAATGGAAAATATACTAATGAATCCCAAAGTGCCTTTCCCATAACATCCTCCATAAATAAGTAGACATGGATTAATGATTATAAAATAAATTAGAATTTGTTACAATATATATTGATATCTTTTGTATGTGATAGGATATTTTGTGTGATATATCGAAAGAAAAAATTGGGATATAATATGATGTATTCAAGATCATGAAAATTGACATAGTGTAACGCTGCACGAATGGCCAGACACTCTTCATTTATTTTATTTATTTTTTTAATCCCATTTTTTTACTGTTTTAGGGGAACCCTTACAAATATCATAGGATTAATGAAACATCACATGACCCAGATGATAAAGAGAAAATCGTCCAAATAGACTATATGTAACTGACCCTCCCCATCATCCTTCATGTTGTAAGCTCTTGACCTTCATAATTTTAGTCGGCTAGTTGTTATGTGTAGAGATTTACCTGCTCGGTACCGAAGTAAGTGTCATCCACTCTCATTATATCAATTCTAGTTATATCATTCATATAAATTCACAAGCACCGAATACATATTTATATATTTATTCCATTGAAATATAATTGGTTTCATATTGATTTTATGTGGCCCGATGGCGTTGAGGTGGCCCGAAAGACATGGTGTGGAATGCAAGCCTCGAGGTGGCATGAAGGCCTAACTATCATGAAGGACATAGGTGGTCCTAGGGCCCTGAAGGACATGAGGACCAAACTAGTGAAATTAATGTATAATTCCATATTCTATAGAACCAAATAGTACCAGATATAGTAACAACTACAAAAAATCCTATAGTACCCCAATAAATATTTTGTTTCCTGGATATGATATTGGGTCTCAAGGATGCAATTGAAGAGTCCTCACAAATAGAGGTGAGTCCTATATTCACATAGTGGAAATATAAAGATGATATTAATTAAAATAAGTAATGAAATGGGTAATTTGGAGACTCATGTAACCTTTATAACATCCACTAACAGAAACATTAAATAATCATTCCTTCATCTGAGAGATAAGGTAACTTAACATTAATGAATGGATGAATCATGAAATATATATTAATATAAATAGACTAATAGAAACGTGATATATTAAACTATAAAAATAAAATGATCTGGGATGAAATGTAATGTCTTTTCCTCATTCACTGAACACACTCGAAATACCCCCCTTAATATTTAATATTCCCCAACATTTTGTGTCCTTGATACCCCTTCTGAATTCTTCATTGATACCAAAAATGTCAAAAATTGCCATATTTTCATCCAAAAATCATATTTAGTTGACTCTCCTAGGATGGTGCTCATACCTAATCTTCTTACAGAAATGGTTACTAGAGTTGGCCACTCTATAAATGATTTCCTCCCCCACTCGGCTCCTTCTTGAATGACTGGTCCACCCCAAGTAATGAATATTCTTATCAGATATAATTTTTCATATTATTTTAATGTAACCCGGTCATTTATTTTTTCATTAAAATCATTCAAAATAGCAGTAGACTTCCTCCGTGGGATTCTGTTTGAGTGGTTTGGAGCGAACAAGCATCACCTCACCCTCTTACAAAAAAATTGTAATCCCTTATGGGTTTCTCTCTTTAGTTATGGGTTTCATCATTAATTAATTATTTTTTTTCTTGTTTCTTGGTTCACATGGGGATTTTTTTAATGCATGAGCACAAATCTCATATTACAAATTCATATAGAGGATCAATCTATTTTTGTGGTCTTTGGAAGAACAATTTGTTCTTTATTATTCACATGTAGTGGTATGTTTCAACTTACTGGGAAGTCCCCTTAAATTTTTCAACACTGCATTCCTTCAATGTATATGTAATTCCATTAGAGGTTTTATATTTGTTGATAACATCATATTCCCCCCCCCCAACATTTTTTTACCACTCATATTTTCCTAAAACTAATCATTCCTCATCCTCTTAAAGACTAAATCCTTCTATAAGTAGGTTATAATATGTGTGGGTGTAAAACACTTGTCTTTATATCAAATAATGTATTCATAAAATAATTTCATTTTTAAGGATATACCATTTCCTTTTTTCAGAAGATGAAATAGAGACGCACTAACTCATGCATCGTTCAAACATTTGAAGTACCTTCTCTCAATATTATGTGTTAGAGGATTCATGTAGGGTAGAGTGTAGTACCCCATATACTGGAGGAATCACAAAATTTCATAAGTGGGATGTCGTTTATATGTACTAAATTCATATTCATCCTTCGAGTAGGTAATGATCAATTTAGGTACCTCCTTCCCTAGTCCTAAAGAGATCATTCAATGGCTTGGTCATATTTTATCTACCCCATCTTCCCCATTTTATTGATTTTTTTTATAATCTTCCTTCGCTACCACACCCCCCATCCCTCCACATGAATTAAAAATGTCTTGTCTAGTGTTATCATCTCATCACGATGGTTAGGGACATACTTCACCCTCGAATACCATCCGGGATCATCTATGCTCCTCTAATTCATCTCCTATCATACCAACAAACAATTACTCCACTTTTTCTCTGGTGTTGTATGGTGGGAATGTGTGAGATCATTTTAAATATCTTATTGGTGTACGGACCATAGCCCATGATAGAAAGGAACTCTGTCTTGCATCGTTTAAATAAATGTTCTCATCGAAGCTTGTGGGAAAATCAATAATCACAAGATACAATGATCTCCTTTCTGATTATAAATTATTGGCTCATGGGGGAAGAGTGACGAATATCATCAATGATTCTGAGCTACGAAAACTTAATTAATATGTTATTTTTGTTCATAAATATAAAAATATCACGATAATATGAATAACCTCATACAAATTTTGTAGTTTAGAAACTATATTCATGCAGATCTTGAAAATATCCATATATGGTTTTCTGAGAACAAATCTATATCAGTGGAGATGATTTATTCATTTTAAAAGAATTTTATTATCAAGATAAGTTCATATTTCAATGTTTTCATTATATATTACATTTACTCTATAGGAAATATAAGGGAATGTGTATCTTTTTGGTAGGACCTGAGTAAGCTCAACCTGAGGGTATTTATTTTGTTTTATGGAGGTAACATCAATATATTCATTAATATATCGTATAATAATGTCAGACATGGTTATCCATAGAGTGATATAAAATATTTTGATGTTTTTTTCTCCCATAATAGAATTCTAGATTTGGGTTTTCAGGGGATTTTTTTACATTGGGTAATAAAATGAATGGTGGTAACAATTTGTTGTTTTTCATAAAATACTACCTGGAAAATGTTTAGACCATGTTATACTTTTCTAAATCACAAGTGGATCGCCTAGTATAGGCACTTTTAGTTCATTCCACTATTATTATTTGACTTGTTTATAGACTATCCCACAACTTACATTTTTTCATTTGAGTTGATGTTTGTATGATCCAAATTTATACTATGTTATTAGGGATTCATAGGATAAATTCACAAGAGAAGTATTAGGTATTGAGTTCGATAACATGTTTCATGGATTGAATTAGGGAAAATGTACATGGGTATATTACAATCTCCCATGCATCATGTATTTGGATAGTATAAAGGATAATATTGAGCAGACTGAGAAGAGACATGAGGAATAGAGGGACGATGAATTGTTTAGCTCTATGGATTTTTTGATGCCTCGTCCTTCTGGGATTCTTCTTGAATATGAATCATATTCTAGGGAACATTTTATGGTCAAATGGCATAAGGAGGGTGATATGAGAAAAAAATTCTTCCAAGAATAGATTTTATAATGTAATCGCTTTTAGTCAAATATTTTTATTGATGATGGATCAAATTTAAATGTAGTAAAAATAATCGAAGTTTAGGTTTTATCGTTATTTCAAATTCTTGATTGTTGATTGTATCCCATGTATACAACATGGTTATCAAAGATGCCAGGACAACCTTTTTTACAACATTAATCTGGTGATTTCATCTATGATCAATCCATTGTTTTGAAGCTTTTCTAGATGGAGGAGAGGATTGAGATTACATTTCTTCTCTAAATCATTGATGCGATCCAAGTGTAGAAATATTTATTGGTGTGTGTTTTATAAATCACAGGACCTAAAAAATTTGGATCTCATGGATATTATAGATTATTTATTCAGATTCGGTGGTTTAACTAGAGTGGAACATTCCACCACTCATATTCTCATAATGAATGTTACCAATCTAACTTCTCATCTATAGTGTCTCCCAAATTTTTTGATCAACTTACCATAATATTTTTTCTACTAATATAGATAGATGAATCCATATTTAACATCACATATAGATCAAAAAATAAGAATAAAATATTTGTTTTTCGAAGATCTCCAAAATCCACCATTTCTGTGGAACATTAAATGATAATATATATTATTAATAATTTTTATCATTCTAATATTATTACTAATATTGATATGGATAAATCCTTTGATAGGGTCTAATGTAGCTTCAAAAAAACATTTATGAGCGTTTTGGGATTAACATTATTAGTTATTATCCATTTTTATGGTGTATATCCTATCCTTGGGTTGTTGATTCATTTGTGGTTAAAAAATAACAGTTTTTTAGAACACATTCAGTGATCTAAGGAGAGGGGATACATTCACTCTTAGTGATTTCGTCGTATTTCATAACCCCTGTTAGATATAAGAATATATGTATTATGATGGTCTATATCATTTATTTTTAGTGCATTAAAGATTTTTACAGTCTCTCTAATTTATTTTTCTCAATGATCTAGTACTTATTAATAAAGGAAACTATAGAAATATCTAGGTGCTTAATAATTTTCTTATATCATATGAATAGTGGAGTGGTCAAATGATCAAATTTTTAAAGAGTAATGTTTACCTTACTAGTTCATTCTAAAAGATATGTGGGAAGAATGTTGATGACATACAATGACTTCATAAAAAATAATTTCCCATGGCTTATTTGGGTGGCCCAATATCCATATATAAAACTCCATCCACCACATTGATGGGCTAGTGGATATAATTTCTATCTATATTTTTAATTTTATGAATTATTTCCCCTCATTTTTTGGCTATATAATTCTTTTCAAAAGTGAGCATACATAAATCTTTTTTATAGTATTATTAGCCATCATTGTCCTCCAGACGAGGTTGAGAAGAATTGGGAACCCCAATACCAAATTAATTTATAATTATCATTATGAAGTCTAGTATAACTATTCTATGTAGGATAAGATTTCTAGGGATACTGGTGGAGTAATTATTTGTCTTATAAGTACAACTGAGACTAAGAACTATATCTATGGGAATTTGGTATTGAAATTTTTGGCTGGGTCAGTTTATATGTGATAAATTCTAGAAAAATAAATATGGGTCCTGTAAGGAATATTTGTCGAACACATGATCAAGACAATAATACTCACTATAGTGCCACAATCCATTTATTCCCGAGAAATCATGGTGGATCATATTATGTGGCATGATATATTAATAGAATAAAAATTGGGTGGGGACTCCTCTTGGGTCCCTAGAATGCCCAGTTCAATTTCTGCCATTCACCCATTCCATTAGTTTCCCTAAGTTGTTCTATGAATCAAACAACCATAATAGTAAAGGGATATATAAGAATATTATGATCAACTAAGATCCCAACAAATGTTTTGTTAAGGACCACTTTACCAATGTTTTTTATACTATGTGACATTGATAAGTGTTAGATAAAGATACCATTCATGATGCATGGAGAGGCTTGTTATGATTTTAATAGGTTCTAGATAAATGTTTTTTATTTTATCGAATATCCACAACTAAGTCTTCCCCATAGATGAAGGAGTGAAGCGTAAAGTTATCTCCCTCATTTTTTTATGAACATATGGATATAACCTAAAATAAGAGACGTAAGTTCACATCTATTTTTAGGTTTAGTGCGATGATTATATTTAGTGTGTTATTGATCATTAAATATATTATGAGGAATATGATAGAATTGATACTGACTACATTCATCAGGGAATTTTCCCTTATTGTTGTCTTGATCCCCCATCTTATGAACGTGTATCGTTCTCACTCTCTTCAACATCTCATTATTGACAGTATAGAAAAATGATTGATTATAAACCGGGAAATCAAAGTGCATTGGCTGAGTCGGTTTCCTTCTTTTTGAACTATTATTGTGAGAATTAATGGTTTGTGCTCTGATGGAATTTTCTAGGGATGGGGGTTTATTTGGGACAAGTTTTATTCAGTCATCCTTATATATATATTTTACTTAGTATGGGTGGCACCCTTATTTTTAATGAATCCACTATTATAATGTTGAAAAATGAGTTCATTCAACATGGTATTATTTTAAAATGTGTTGAAAATTACTCATACATTCTTCAGAGATCATTCATGGTGGTATCTCAATCCCTAGGTCTATCATTTATTTGGTCTATAAATTTAGAAACCTCATCTCAAATAACATGAAATCATATCATACATGGATATAGAGAAATATTGTGGCCATCTTCCTAGCATCATGGGAAAATCCTTAGTTTCCATGTAATGTTTTCTTCACTCAAGGATCCCTCCACTATAATGAGTTAATATTATAAGATCTCATGCGTCGAGAATTCATTACATTAGATGATTGTGACTATCTTCGACAAGAGCCCCACTCCTTAATAAAAGATTATAATATTGGATTAGTACTGAAAGGGGGAAATTTTATCATTATGATTTGGAAAATTATTTTAATATGGATGTATGTATAAAAAATATTTAGTTTTTATTATAATAAATATAAATCATCCACATGATTTTATATTCATTGATAAAAACTGACAAGGTATATTTTGTTATTATCCTTGTGGTTTATCCATCTTTAAGGTCCTTCTATACATGGTAATTTTTATCTCCCAAGTGTCTTCTTTTTATCATTATCATTTCTTTGGATTTGGTATATTATTTGGACATAGATGATTTACATGTGGAATGTGAATGCATGTATTTCACAACATGAGGAAAACAATAGATGGTAATATTTTTTTTATGATGATTCATGAATAGAATACACTTGTATATGGGTGTAATCTATTGGATCAAGATGATCTCTTTTATTGTCCATGTTTTTTTACCCCTCCATGGTCCTATCCACTTTTCATAAACATGATTCATTAATGTATGATATAATGGTTTTACAATTCTACTCTTTGAATTTTTATAAATATATACATTATGCCATGATTAATTTTATTCCATTTCCAATTACATATTTCTTAACAATATACAGAAGAATTAAATTTTAAAAAACAAATTTACATCAATTGTTTAATAATTTGTAGAAAATACTTTATGGGATTTATATATAATGAATTTAGAATTTTTTCAAAATTTATCATTTCAAAAGTCATACACTTCTTCCTTCTATAATTCTAATGTTATATATTATATATCCTACTATCAAAATTTCACCATAATCAATTATTGTTCTTAATAATTTAATATATTTTTCCTAAAATATATTTTTTCACAATTTTGTTTCGATATCTCCAAAATTTTATGAAATTTTTATCACATTAGTTTAATGGAAGAGATTTATAGGGAGATGAATAACCATCATTAGTTGAAAACATGATTCATGACTAATTATATAGGTTAATTACATAAGATAATGATAGTGACACACAACATGAATTTACAATAAATATCTATTTACATTTTATATTCGAATATCCCACATCTATATTATATTATGATATGGTCCAATATATAAGTTAAAGCATGTAGTGGATCACTCTAAGAGTATAAATTAAAAAATATTAGACTTTTCTAAATAGTTAAATATCATCTTTCTAATAGAAGGTTATAAGTAGAGAGATTGTGGTTGATAATAGATTTTATACAATGATATTGGTCTAAAAACCATAAATTTTGTAGAATGGATGGATTAATATAGTATAATGTATATCATTGGAGATCATTATATATTTGGAGTTATAACAATATAATATGTTTTAAGGGTGTTTGGGGATTGAAAATTATAATTCCTTAATATTTCATAAGATTCACATATAGAAATTATGATGATTGTTATATAAATCAAAAATAATGTTATGATTTTTTTCCATTCTGGGTTTCACATTTGGAAAATATATCTCTTTATATTCAATGTGACCTACTTTTGGGAGTTTTTTTGTATTCCATGAATATAATTCATGATGAAAAGATAATTTTCACAATGTAGAGACATTTAAGTGATGTTGTTATGGTTTAATAAAGAGTGACATCATGATGTGGTAGCCTTGGTAAGAGAATGAACCTCTGTCATTCATATCAAATCAAAACAATTAAATATTTATTTAAATTTAAAATATATATTATAATATAAGGGTATTCCAAAATTAATTTATTGATATTGTATGGAATTAGTTCTGATATTATGAATATAATTTATAAATGTCATCAATATAATATCTCGTACCAAAATAAATTAACATTACCTTAAAAAAATAAATATTCCATTAATTTTCATAAAATAACATAAGATTAAAGGAAAACCATTAATCAACCATGGGTACCCATGAATTGGATTCAGTTACAATATTCATGATGTTATTCTATTGTGATATAAGCCATGTCTATCCTCCTTCTTATTTTGATTCAATCAATATTTTAACATATATAGTGTTTGAGATGTGGTGTTAGATTTATTCTAGGGAAATTTGTTTAAAGAGATGATAAGTTTTTTTATTGAAACAAAACATATTTAAAACATGTCATACAATGGTCTCTTCCTCAACTTTTCCTTATATAGTGATTGTGATGATTCAATTGTGGTAGGTTATTCAATACCGGTATACATTAATGCCCATATTTGGAATTAACATGTCATTTCATTCATTTGGTGGCTAGTAAGTAATATATTAAGAATGATAATGAATATAAATTGTGAAATGTTTGGGAATGTGTGATTCAAATACGTTTAAATATTTCGAGGAATTCTATTTGGTTATTTTTGGTACATATTATTATTAATAAAAACAATAACTATTGATATATATTTGTGTTATTAATGTAATTGACTATTGGAATCCAAAATCATAAATTGTTAATTAAAATGATATGATAATGAACTTGTTTATTTGATAATTTGTAATTTCATGTGATTCCATTTATATTTTTCATGAACAATTCATATATTGTAATGGTAAACAAGAGGTTGATTAGGATTATCGGTTGTTGGTTTATCCTTGTTTTTTAGTGATGTATTGTTTATACCCTATTTTTATTTATTAGGAAATGATACTAGTAGGTTATTGTGGGTTTTAGGTTAATGTTATAGATTTTTATGTGGGGACTATGGTTGATAGTGCGTAGTTTATAAGAATATATTTGTTATATTTGTGAAATGATATTGTGGTAGTCCATGGGGACTTGTGACAATGTTTGTATTTGTAGTTTGGATAATTATATAGAACAAGATGAAGGATGTGTAGTGTTTTATTTGTAATTTAACTGTCCAATGTTTATGGAAGAAATGACCATGAAGTTTGAATCATATAATGTGTTTTTATGGAATTGAAATGACTATGGGAGATTAAAGAAATGAAAGCAGATGAAATGGATGGGTAATGATTGGAAATAATGTTATGTGATATATAATGAGTGTTTTTTCAAAAAAATAGTAATTAAATTCATAAATAATTTCATTAATGATATTAAATATTATATTATTAATTATAAAATAATTTTATTAATAAGAAAAAATTTGGTCATTGTTGTGAAATTTTTTTGTGAGAATGTGGTTCGGATAGTTATCCCAGTGAGATATCAGTAGTTAAGGACATGACTTGAGAATTTTGAAATGGTTCAAGGATGTGTTAGTTTTTTCTTGATTAGAGCCATTTTGTTTTTCACGTATATGTTTTTTTTACTATAATTAATTTCATTCAATTTTATAATCACCCATCAAAGGATAGATAGTAATATATATAACCAATAATATTAGGTTTTATGATCCTCTCCAAACATCCATGGTGGAATTGGGAACATTTTAAGGTCTTCACGTTACTCCATTAACTCTCTTTTAGACATTAATTATCAATGATATATAGAAATCGAAGTGTTATTCATATGATGACAATATGGTATAGGTTTGGGTCATGCTTGTTTGGAGGAGGGATGGATGTAGATTCCCACCATTTTTTTGATATCAAAATATGATGGTGGATATGATGTGTATTAGAGATGTGGAAATCTGGTTTGTGTCTGTGGTTATGAGTACAGTTTTTTACATACTAGTAACAATGATAATATCAGACACTACACAAGTAAGTGATTATATCTAGTGATATATTTTATTCCATATCAAATGAGTCATGTCTGGTATGATTCCATTGATATTAATGGGATGGGAGAATGAGGACATATTCTGTACAGTAAGGTGTAAAAAAACTAGTTGATTAGTGTTGCTAGGTACCATGTTGTTTTTTTTAAAATATGTGATATTTTCTGAATGATCCTTAAAAGGTAGTTTTATAGTTGACCTAATGTTTTTTTATATTATACTACTTATTCACTAAGGTATTAGTGTATCTCTTCCACATTCTACCAAGTTGAATCAATAAGGATATAACCATATATACATGTATGATAACCCTTATTTAAATAATGGTTTTTATATTTCCATTATGAGTTTGAATATAAATCCAGAACATACATTCTCAGATATTAGTGTTGTCAATATAATGGACAACTTATGGGTTTTTTTGTATTTATTTATGAGATATATATTTGTATAAAATTTCATTAATTGTTGTAATTATGTGTTCTTGGTTTCATTTGATTCATTGAATTTAGTGGTGGAATTATGTTAATTTTCATATTATATATGACTATAATTAACCACTTTTTAATGATTTATACCATCTTTATTTGTTGTGCAAATATGCCACAATTGAGGTTTGAATTAATGGTCACTCTCAATATTACTACAAGCCCATATTGTTTTCAGTGATTTGTATGGATGTGAGAACAACCTATCATTTTTACTTATAACTATTGTAGTGTATTTTGATGTTATTAACTATTTTGTATTAAACTACAATATATATGAGTGAATTTTAATATCACACAATTTGAGATGTAAAATGGAAGATTATATGTTACATAGTTGATTAAAGCATACTATGATCTGAAAAAAGGAAAATATGATTAATATATACCATAGGTTAGATAATATATTTTAGATAGTGAATCATTTTGTGAGGTACATGCATCATACATATTTTATTTTTTAAAAAATGGTATATATTAAGGAATATAAAATTAATCCAATCAATGGAATCTTAAATGAATACTATGATATTAAGATTATGTGTTTTCAATATTCCTAAAAAAATTACTACTACTCAAAATATATTTGGGGTTTTGGTAACTAATTTGTTGTATGATGATACATATTACAACATGAGGATTAACCTTGATTTAGAGTATGATATTTCTATAAAGATGATATGTTATTTCTATTATTATTGTTGTAAGATGAATGTGTGGAGTTCCTCTGATTAGTAATATAAAAAATTTTCAAGGATCTTAAGATTTCATTTACAATGATCCATTTTAGAGAGGATCATCATGATCCATTGGTAATCTTACAGAAATGTAGAGTAGAATATTAGTGGTGGATTGGAGAACATGTAGAGTAAAAATTTGTAGAGGATCCATGGGGATAAAATTAGAGAATGTTTCATATAAAGATCATATCATAAAAAATGGGTATGTAATGATAAAGATTTTAACTAAAATCAACAAGCGATAATGAAAATTTGGGAGTCCATAATTATAGTAAATGAATTTTTTTTCTTCATAGTATAACTTTTTTCAAATGAGAGTTAATGAGGTTGATATATTGGAGACTATATTTCAGTTTCAGTATAGTTACATAGAGTTTATAGAGACGATTTTCAGTTGAAATAATTTCCCAGTTATTTTAAGGGGACTCATGAATATAATATTTAATGTTATTATAAATAATTTTATTTTCATGTTCGTCAATGTTAATCTCATATACATGATGTTAGTGAAAGAATATAATTTATATCTCAAGGTTAAAATACATGTCATCTACCACCATTGGCCCCACTGATAATTATTCTTGTGAAATTTCTTGACAAAGAAGGTACCCATTCATGAAATTGTGATGTTTTAGCAAAGATTGGTAGCTGATTCATTGGTGGATGAGGTACTATATTCTTGAAATACTACCCATGCATACTATATAGGTCATCAATTTTGAATCTCTCATAGGGAAATATCATATGGTAATGTTTTCATTTTTTCAAATTTTAGATCCATTTATAGATGTTACTATAATGAACCATAATTTAAAGACATAAATATTACTTCAAAATTGAATAATATTTATTAATAAACAAAACAAACCCATTCATAGTCCATATTGGTTTATTGTATATAGAAACATGATAAAATAAACAATTTTTTTATAAGTCATCTATATTGTCTCATGGTTATTCATTCAAAACGACACTCATTTTTGACATAGCTTACATATTACTCTTTTTCACATCCAAGGGAAAGGATAAATAACATAGATTTATCTCATATGATTATTAAGGATAAAAAAGGTAGATATCCATCAGTTCATAATCTCAAGGTATAAGAAAATAACATATGAAAATCATATCTTGCATATAAAGGATCATGATATCATGTCCAGGTATAAATCATAAAAAGTAAAAAATAATCCCAAACGTCATAAAATAAGAGATGAAATTTTGTGGAATACGCATAACTATTGAAAACTATTTCATTTTAGTCATGTATCATTTTGAAGACTATCGTAGCATACAATTTCAATTACTAAACCGAGATCACTTCTTAGTACGACCCAATATAACGAAACAATGATCATTTCAGATTCCATCCATTTTTATCTCATGATATATAAATCATTTCCCAAATTTATTGGAGTTATATTTAGGTCCCACCAATATCTTATTGAAATATTTAATATTTTTGAATCAAAACATTAATCATTCATCATGGCATAACCCAAGGAATAATATGGTTTTCATAATCACTATTACTTCATAAACCATATGATTCAAATGGATTTTATAAATATAATTCCATGATAAACATAATGAATTTATAATAAAAATATAGATATAATCATAATATTATTTCAATAATGTTATATTATATGGATAATAATTTTAATAAAAAAATTTTAATTAATCCTCTATTCTTCAAAACAGTTTTATTTTCGAAAAAAATAACTCAATTTTAAATGAAATGAATTTATTTTAAAATAAAACATAAATCATATAATGGGAGATTCCTGGAAGAAATGTATTATGAAAATGTAAAAATCATTTCACACTTTTTATGATAAAAGAAATCATTTATTTCTTACTCTTATTAGGAAGTCAAACCGTACCTTCTATTGAAAATGAAAATATAATCATTCCATGTAATCTAATAAAAATAACCAAAGAATAAAATTGACATCAAAACATTATAAAAGTTTATAAATAATATTTCAGAATGAGTATTTATGAGTCATGTATGTGGATGAGAAATATACCCTATTAAATACTAACATATAAAAAGTCTCTGATAATAACGTTATTACAAAATTATCGCTTACCATAGGTCTAATATACATGATTTGTATCCGAACATCATTTATAATAATCTAAATAATTTTTATTGACATATTCCATAATCAATGTATTTTTTTTGATATGATATATGATCATATTTTCATATGTTTTTTAGTATCATTTTATTATAATTTGTTAGTCGTATATTAACCACTGTATGTTCTTATGCATTCAGTGTAAAATATGATATGTGTGTCCATCTTATATCATATTTATATCTTTATAAAAATTAAATTTAACCTAATATATACCATATTCGTTCATTCTTTAAATTTATATAATAATTATTTAAGGATAATCATGTATAATGAATCACATCACATCATGAAGACGGTAGGTCATACATACGCATGAGCAACAATATCATCCCGTAATTATTGAATGAAATTAAATTGGATGGTGTATAATATTTTTAAATAAATATAATGTTATTATAATCATATGTATTTTATATTTCCTTCATTATGCCATTCCATGTAATGTGTTTAAAATAATAAATTACACCACGATGTAAAGATGATATGTTGTATGACCACAGGTGTGGTGATTCCATTTTTCATATATTGGATATCATTTGTAATATTGTTGTTTCATAATTTTTATAAAATATATTTATATAATTAACATATTAGTTATTACTTTATAATGAAACAACACATGAAGTGGATGTATAAAAAGAATAAAGTTTGAAAGAATTGGTAGAGTGGATTACATCTTCTTGGACTCTAAATCCCCTCTTAAAGTAGCAGAGTTTTTATTTGAAATAGAATAGAACATATAAAATGTAATGATGAAAGTTAATTTATTAAATTTGTATGTGAATCTATGTTATTAAGTCTTAGAGTGAAGTGAAATGGTTATGGAGGATGATTCATTTTATAAATGATGTGAGGGGAACATTTGGGATCTTGAGAAATATAAATTTATAATAAAATAAATCTGTATAAAAAAACTCCAAAATATCCCAATATCGAAGATGAGATGAGGTAAGGATTTTATAACATCATCTAAAAAATGTTAGAAATGTTTTTATCAATTTAAAACATATTATTTTAATTAACTATTAGTTTTTCAACTGAATTCTTTTACTAGGTCACAATTATTTCAATATTAATAGGGTAAAATATTTTTTGTATTATTTAACAATTAGATAAAAAATAAATAACTTATACCATTTTCGACAATATAATAATTAATCAAGATTTTTTAAATCATTTATGATGAATATATGAGTTAATAAATCATTATTTTGTCAAACTATCAATTTTTTATCTTTGACACTATTTTATTCATTGATTTTTAAAATTATTAATATAATTGTTTATCATCAAATTAACTGAAAATTATATTACTATGAGGACTAGGTAATCTATAATATTCACAGTACATATTAATTATTCCAATGTATATTTATTTTAATATTTATAATGACATTTATTTGATATATCCTTAATAAAATAATTATTGTATTAGTTTTTCGTAATTAATTGATATAAATATTTGTTTTATATAATTACAAATTAAATAATATTATTTATATAATTATACTATTTTTGTGAGGAATAAATTTTGTTGAATTTATATTTTGTAAAATTAAACATTAAAAATGTTATACATATTAAATTACGAATGTGGAACCATTAAAATCACTTTTTATAGAATAATATATGTATCATAGTCCCTTCTATAAGGCTAAAAACACTAACTCAAACCATGGATTTTTAGTGTAGATATATATAAGGAAAATAAGATTTGGTTATGTTTTTATGTCTTTTTATGGTTATTATCATTTTCATAAAAATATTTTTTCTTATTTTTAAGCTATTAATTAATTTTTACTTCATCAATGTATAAGTATTTTAATTTAATATTTATTTACAAAAAAATAAAAATAATTTAACATTATAAATAAATAAAATTATCATTATAATTAGTATTTATAATCTAATTTATCTTCTATATATCCTTATACTAAGAATGAATTAGTTATTAAAAATTGAGAGAGACATATGTAACATTTCATTAAATAATGTAAATTAATTCTATTAATGTAATATATGTTGATTCCAATGTATACCATATAAACCAAATAATTATTTTGGTCAAATTATACTCATTCAATGGTATTAATAATTGTGTTTTGGTAGTTTTATAATATTATTCATAACCTTAATAACAAAATTAACCCTTTTATTGAATGAATAAAAATTACCAATGTTTTTATATATCATGACCAAAAATAATATTTTTTGTCAGAGTGGAAACTTTTTGGGGGAGAATTGAGTACCAACATATAATTTTTATTAAAATATTATGCTAAAGATCCCCCAATTTTGAATCATCCAGTTAATTAAGGTAGTAGAAATTTAGATGTTTAGTTAGACAACATGTTTCTCAAATGGTGTTTAGTCCTCTGTTGAATTAGAGTAAACCACTTATTCAGCATTTGAATCATGGTTAAAGAATTAAACACATACACAAACTTACCTGAACTAACTATCAGAGTCAATGTAAAACAATTTTTTGTTTTTGAAATTATTAGTAGTGGAAAATAGAAAAACAAAGTATTAAAAAATTTGTAGAATAGATCAAATTTAAACAAGTGGTTCAGTATCAAGTCAATACATAATACTCTCCACATGGTGATTTCCTAACTCCAAGCAGTTTATAATAACTATAAACTTGACACGTAGCTTGTATCGGGTTTTATAGATGTTTTCACAAACTATCCATGGCTCACACAATATTCCATTGTTCATTGTGGAAAAAACAAACAATCTAGACCACACACTGTCTCTTCCACAACTACACATGGGAAACAAAGTTTAAATAATGTATGCTGTGAGGGTTTTTTGTATCCTCCAGTTCAAGCATATGAGACAGTGTCTACAATAGACATACGCACACTTCACAGAAATATAAAAAACAATAGAGATAACTATATAATAATGAGTTTAGAATTATCTATGTGTTTTAATATTAGCTCTTGACTCATTTGGACTGAAGAAATTGTAGTTCAAGTCTTTTTCTAGAAGTTTCTTCCAAAACAGAGTGTCACAACTCCATGTTCAACCATCAAGTTCTGAGGTGATCTGCTTCTTCGTTTCATAGATATTTGAATCATCAAGGAAGTCAAACACGAATTTGTTCTTCCAAATTATATTCATGATGCTCTTGGGTTCATTTTGTATGTTCTAAGTGATTCATCATAGTTCCTTATGATCTATTGAGTAATCTCTTTCTCATGAATTTTTCTCTTTCATTCCTTCCTCGAGCATCTATTTTATATTTGAGGTGTGACAATAAAAATAAATAAACCACTTTCGGTCCTCCTCATACCTCATATTGTCTCTAGATATATTCTATTGATATGTCTACAATTAACATTAATAAATGTCAGAGGCATTAAATTTACCAATTAGGATTGTTAGAATAATCATAAGAAATTGATAATGTATGGTGTCAAAGAGTGGGAATCGGTAGACTAGTAGAAGTGGCCCTCTCAACATAAGGCTTCAACAGTAGGCTTCATTAGTAGATTGCATTGGTAACCTTCATCGGTACACATCATTGTTATCCTTCATCGATAATCTTATATCAGTGAACGTCATTGGTAACCTTCTATCAGTGTCCTTCCATCGGTAACATTCATCAATAAACATCATCGGTAACCATCCATCGATAACCTTCAACAGTAACCTTTAATCTGTGACGGTCATAAATATCCTTAAATCAGTGACCATCATCGATAGCCTTTATCAGTATCCTTCCATCAGCAACCTTCATCGGTTTCCTTCATTCAGTGACCTTCATCGATAACCTTATATCATTGACCTTCACCGTTAACCTTCTATCAGGGTCCCTCTAATTAGATAAATTTTACACTGTAAACATAATAGATAGAACAATGAGATTAAATATACATTATTATAACATGATAGAATGTATAAATATTAATGAAACATGATTATCATGACAAAGAATTATGAATTGGGATTATCCAAACAGTTGAGTCCAACTATCTCCCCCGTTTTGATAATAAAAAATTAGGTGAGTAAAAATTTTGATTAAAGTATAATTGAATCAATGTTATCAAAATATGCTAATTAATTTAGAAGAGGGAGTGTAAATATATTATGGATCACTAAAATTGAACAATTGATATTGTAGAAAATATAGATGATCATATATGCGAGGACATAAAACTTCTCTCCCTTTGTGATTAACGAAATGAATATAAGACAAAAAGAGATAAAAGAGGATGTTATTATTAATGAAGAATGAGTAAAAAATATAGAAAGAATAAAAATATCGCTATCGTCTAAGATATCCTATAGTAAATACACATCATTAAAAATACAAGGCAGATTTTTAACAGGAAGCTAAGGAGGATGCTCTTGATTATGGGAGGATATGTTGAGGTATGGCAGAGAGCATGGTATGAGGAGCTTCCACAGTAGCATTAGTATACCGATAGTGAGTAGATCTCTGAGGAATCATAGGGGTCATGATTCTGATGGCATGTGAATGAGTTAGCAATGGGACTGCACTGGTAGAGCTTGATGCAGCTGAGGAAGAATGAGATGCTGGATAAATATTAATGGGAGAGAATTCCACATGGAGGAAGGGTATAAGTATATTTTGGAATTCCATATTAATTCTTACTTATCATTCTATAACTGAGATAAAATCATCATTAATCTATATGTATTTTTCTATGGAGGGAGTAAATTTTCTAAACCTAATTACTTGATATTTAAAAGCCTAATTGACTGGTGAGATCCTCAGGTGTTTCAAAATCATCTTGAAGTGATCATCCATATGATGCTTAGTGTACAACCTTTTGTAATAGAAATAAACTATCTATTTCACTACTTTATGATCTTGAGAATCCACCCATAAATAATATCCCACAAACTTATAAATGACTCTAGTAGTGGAAATGACCTGAGTCATATGATGAGGGTCTAAGGTACTGGAATGAGAGAAATTCTCAACTTATTCTCTAATAACCGAACTGAAGGCTTTTAGATTAATATGAGGAGAGGTGGAAGAGAAACCTGAAGCACATAGAGGATACATAATGAATGCCCATGTCTCCTTTAAAGACTTGGTTAGACAACAGATCAGTCATTTCATATCATCAGCAGGACCACTCATTGGTGCCTCCATATACTTCTTAATGTCCTCATACACATTGACTATCTACTAAACAACACCCTTAACAAAGGTAAGGTCTTTGTCCACTAGAACCATTGTAGCCATATAAGAGTTTAAACTCACAATTTATTATTTCATAGATTGTGTAGATTCTATCAAGGTTCTAAATTGATTCTGACATTCCTTCAATTCATATAAAATAATTGATTGAGAGGTAGAAATTATCCTTTCCAATTAAAATATAACATGTTCATGATTGTGAGCTACCAGTCTGTCTATCCCAACAGATCTCTCCTCAATATGTCTCTTCGAATCAGTTTTTAATGATTATAAATCACCCTTCTTAATGTAGTCTTGAGGTAGAAGATATTCTGGTTGTGAAATAGTGGTCTATGAAACATATGGAATTTCAGGGCTTCCATTAGGCTTGTCATGTTCAGAGTCTCCATAGTCTAATCCCAAGACCATGAATCATATATCTTCTAAACAATATTTTATTACATGAGCATCAACAATCGATCTTGTTGAAACAGGTTCCTTCCACTCACCTGGATCATTCTCCTGATCAATTACATTCATCTCTTCCATACCTCATTGATCAACTACATCAACAGGATAGTCCACTGCCACTTATTTTACAGAATCGTCAACCTCTTCCATTACAATTCCAGCTTTAATTGAGTTAGAAACCTCTTCAACATTATCTAAAACATTTTTATATCCTATCAGAGGACTATGACTTAGACATTCATCTTCACATTCATCAACATGTGTCTCAAAGTTATCCTGACTTGATTTAGTTTCACCCACCTCCTCTAAAGTCCCTCTAATATCTCTTAAGTCATTTTCCTCTCCTTCTTCTTCACTGTTTTCATCATCATCACATATCTTTGGGCCGTATCTCCTCTAGTAAATCTTTTTGATTGGCTAGTCTCAACAAAGGATACATTATTGACAAGAGGGATTTGACGGAAGGTTAGGACCACTCCTATCATCTATTGAAGAATCCTCTCCTTCTTTCCCAACAACAACCTCTTATTTGTCATCTGAATACAATTGATCTACATAATTATGCATTATACCTTTATTTCTATTATTCATAAGACTATTATAATTGGTGATATGGTTGAATTATTCATATAGTTTTTCCTTATCATTCACCCATCCCCATTTCTATGGGTTCCAACGTATCTTCCTATACTTGAAAATCATCTTGGTAATGCAGAATTATTCCTTTAAAACTACTGTTTCATTTTTATTTACAACAACCCCTTTCACTTACAAAATAAAGGATATCAAACATTCATGAAAAAATGAATTTGACATGGATCTAGGCTTTTTTATATCCTCTAACTGAATCATCAGCAACCTAAAAAGATTTATCATTATTCAATGCTTCAACAGTTACAAAATAGATATGTCTAGATACTTCAGGGTTGAAATGTCACCTCTTCTGGGACATAGAACATGGGGAACAAACATAAAATTAACATATCTTCTCCTCTCATTTCAACCACAATCGACTTACTTGGGATCTCATTCCGTATAATTTCATCCAATTATTCTTCATAGCATAATAACATGGTAGTGGGAGGCACCAATCTAGATTAGTAATCCAAAATCCCTTCATGTAGAAATCTTAAGCATTCATCCAATTCAACAGAGGAGAGGCTCAGAAAAAATCCAACTACATTTGAACACACTAGGTTATCATCCTCGGACCGATCCAACATCAGAGTCTCATAAAATTACTTCACTAGCTCTGAGTAATAAGGTCTATTATTATTTGAAAAACATTCTACCCAATCCTGAGCATTGAGTTCCTTTATCAACATGGAATTCCTTGATAGCAGTCATTCTCAACATATTTCCTTCCCAACCACGATTTCCCTCTTCGAAAAATTTTAATTAGTCTTATTTTCTACGAATGTTTATCTACTACTAGACCCAGATCGAGTTATCATAGGGTTTATTGCATCAATGTCATCATCAACAATCATACATTTGAATCATTCCAAGGAGATCGGTAAGGGTTTTAGGGTTTTAGAAAATTATTAGGTTCCATGGATAGGGAGAAAAATATCAGGAGTGTATTGATGTGGATCAAAATGAGATTTTTAATTTGTTTTTTTCATTTATTTATGTAAAACAATAGAGAAAAAGAAATAAATAATACTATAAATGTTTTAGATTCTATAAGAAAAAACACGATGTCTCATACCTAAGGTCGACTATTATTAATGTGTCAATGGTGAGGTCTAACAGTATGGTCCAATGGTGAGGTCTAATGGTGAAGTCCAATGGTGTCGTCCTAATGGGGAGGTCCAAGGGTGAGGTCCTAACTGTGAGGTCCAACAGTGAGGTCCTAATGGTGAGGTCCAACAGTGAGGTCATAACGGTGAGGTCTTATTGGAGAGTTCTAAAGCTGAGGTCTTATCGGTGAGAACTAATGGTGAATTATAATGGTTAGGTAAAATAGTTATGTCTAACGTTGAGGCATAATATTAAAATTATATCATACCTAACTCATGTTTAATGTTATTTAACCTCTCAGAATTTAAATTCTTTGTGAATATATAAGCCAATTGTTGTTCAGTGCTAACGAATTCAAGGGTTATATCACTTCATAGATAATGACCTCTCAGGAAGTTATGTCTTAGATTAATGTCTATTGTCCTAACAAGAGATTCTAGATTATAAGAGAAGTAAATATCACTTGTACTATAACAATTTATAGTGAGACATTTGAATTTATATCCATAGTCTAGTATCATGTGTTTCATCCGAATAATTTGAGCACAACAACTTCCATTAGATATATATATTCATCTTAGTCTATGGGAATTGCAATAGAATTCAGTTTCATACTACACCATGGTACTTTTTACATGCCAAAAATGTGACATGTTTTAGAGGTTCTCTTTCTGTCTAACATGCTACAAACAATTTCCGTATCTGAATAACTTATTAAATCACATGATTTTACTATTTGAAAAAAATCCCCAAGTTTTTAGTAATTTTGATATATTTTAAAATCCAGTTAACATCACATCAGTGAGACTCTTTGGGAGTAGCTTAAAAATTAGCTCACAAGCATACACTGAACATAATTTCATGATTGCTAGCAGAAAGGTGGAGTAGACTCCCAGTCATACCTCTATAATTTGTTTAATGCATTGATTTACCAGTTTCATCAGCATCAAACTTATAAGTGGTAATCATAGGTGTATCACTACCCTTAATACTATCCAAAGAAAAACATTTCAGTAGATCCGTATTATATTTACATTCATTTAATACAATTATATTTTTTAAAAAAAATTATGAAATCCAAGGAATATTATAAGTTACCCCATTAAAAAAATTTCAAATTCATCTTTCATCATTTTTGAGAAATCATTACATAATGAATTTTTAGAGGATCCAAAAATAATGTCATATACATAAATTTGTACTATTAAAAAATATATGGAAATTATTTTAATAAAAAGGGTAGGATCATCTATTCCTTTAATAAATCCATTTGAAATAAGAAAATAACTATGTCTATCATACCATGATCTCAAAACTTATTTTGAGACCATATAGTGCTTTAGAATATTTAAAGACATTATTTGAAAAATGGGACTTTGTATAACCAGGGTGTTTTTCAACAAATACATCCTCAACTAGGTTCTCAATTTGAAATGCACTTTTGATATCCATTTGATAATGATTGAAATTCAGATGATTTTCATAAGCAAGTAGTAGCCTAATAGCTTCTAGTGTAGCAATAGGTGAAAAGGTTTCCACATAGTCTATTCCTTCTACTTGAATATATCCTAATGCAACTTATCTATCAATGATTATATCTATGTTTCTAGATTCATCAACTTTATTTCTAAACACCCATTTAATGTGTATGGTCGAAGTGTCTTTAGTCCTATCTAGTAATTCGATAACATTGTTTCATTGAAATTGATTTAATTGTTATTTCATAAATATAAACCAAAATTCTCCACTCATAGCTTCCTTAATATTTTTGGGTTCATGATGTGAAATAATGGATTGATGTTCAACCTGGTTTCTCAGAGAAGCACTAGTTTGGGTTCCTCTATTTAGATCACCTTCTACATCATGTAATGGATTATTCATGATGGTTCTAATACCTCTACAAATATTTTCAATAGATTCCCCATAGTTGTCTATAGGTTCAGAATCACAATTCTCAAATTCTGTAAATTATCTCGAACAAGTTGTTTTCACTATGGGTTCACCCTATATATCATTAATGTCTATGAATGACATTTAATACTTAAGTTATTCAATGGAGGGTTTTGGTTTTTTTGGATCTGTCTCATCATATTTTTTATGAACTGGTTCTTCCAAACATTTGTTTCTCTACTTGAATTGTCCATATTATTTACTATAGATTGAGTATCCTAGTAAAATATCTTCACCACTCTTGGAATAAAATTTTTCAGGATTATACTTAGTGTTAAGGATAAAGGCATTGCAACCAATAACTCTAATGTAATTATCCTTAGGCTTCCTATTATTCCATTGATATAAGGGGTTATCATAATAACATGTCTAATTAAATCTGTTTTGATTATTTAACAATTTTTATTAACAACATCATCCAAAAAATGTATAGGAAGATTATACTCATTTAGCATAGTCAAGGAAATATCTTGATGTGTCCTATTTCTTATTTCTCTAACTCAATTTTGTTGAGGTGTTCTTGCAGCAGAGAAATTGGGATTATAGCCATTTTGTGAGAAAAAATATTATAACTCATTATTTTCAAACTCACGGCCAAGATCTCTTCTCAAGGTCTTTATCCAATGTCCACTATGATTTTCTACAAACATTGAATATTTAGTGAAGAAAAAACATGATTAACATTTTTTGGAATGAATGTATACCCAAGTATATCTAGAAAAATCATCTACAAGAACATAAACATAGTTCTTACCAATTAAACATGAAACTCTAGATGGTACCAAAAAATCAATGTAAACCAACTCAAGCAGTTGAGAAGTGGAAACATATTTCATTAGTATGAATGAAACATTATTTATTTTCTTTTGACAAGGATTTTAAACATTGTCATGTGGAAATTCCAATTTTGGAAAGTCTCTAACTAAAACATTCCTACTGTGATTCCTATGTGAGTACAAATTACATTGTCGTAGTAATTTGTGCCATAACAAGGATTCCTTATGAAATACATTTATATAATATACATTTTTCATTGCAAAAGATTGTAAATCAACAACATACACATTTTCATTTCTATGAGTAGTGAATAATAAATTATTTTTAGAATTAAAGACGTTGCATTTATCATTTTCAAACTAAACATTAAAATCATCATCATACAACTGAGAGATGCTATGTAGATTGTCTTTTAACCCATAAAAAATTATTTTAAAAATTAATATAGCATTTGGGTTACCAATTTGGCCTTATCCAATGATATTTCATTTAGCATTATCATTGAATGTAACATGTCCACCATCAACATTAATATGCTCTTGAAGAATGAATAGTATCTTGTTATATTTATTGAACATCCATTTTCCAAATACCATAGTGTCTTATAGGAGTTCGTTAAACAATATTCCGGCAAAAAAATATTATGTTTCGGGTATCATCGGTAACAAGATTTTCTAGGGTATAGAGAGGTTAACAAGAAAATATTTGGGAACCCATACTTTTCTCACAGGTTTCCAATAATTTACATATTTTTTTTCAGACAAGAACAGTTTTATAGATCCTTTATAAAAGTGTTTTTCAAAATATGGTCATGGACTTGAACTAGTAGTGAACTTTCCATTTGTTGGAAAAATATTTTTTTTAATAATCCTTCTCTATCCTCATTGATATCTTTGACCATTTGTGTATTTTGGAGAAATTTCTTTACCATGAAACTGAGCCATGGTACCTCTACCTGTAATAAACTTCTAACGATCTCTATTAAATTTCTCATTTTATAATTTATGTTTAGTATTTTCTTTTTATGGCTAACCACATTTTTCATTCTTAATATCCAAATCATATTTATAATTGGAATTTAAATCATGTCATGTTTTCAACAATTTATATTTGTCCTTGAGTTTATAAAAGGTATCCTCTAGAATTCCAAAGTAATAAAATAGTTAATCCACAGTCATATTATCATCATTAATTGATTCAAATTCCTTTCTAGAATTGTAATCATTATGTATAAGAGAAATGAGTGTTACCTCAGATGTTTCTGTAATGAAACAAAGTTTTGTATGTTTGTTATTTTCAATATCATTTGTGTCAGATCCACTGGAAATATATTCTAAATCACTCTATTTATAATTAATAAGCTTTTTATATCCCTTACTCTTTTCTTCATATTTATTCATAAATTTCAGCTTGTGAAATCAGCCTTCACATGGCCTTTTTTATTACACTCATTGCAAACTATATCATTTGTGTGGTCTTTCCATTTTCTATTCGTTTTACACTGTCCATAACACTCATACCTTCATTTATAGTTTTATTTTATAAAGAAAATCTTATTTCAGTATAACTTTTTGAATCCGTTTACAAGAGAAGCCATCTCATCATCACTATCAGTAGCTAAATCTTCACACGTGAAAGTGTCTACAAGAGAAAGAACTCTTTCATTATCTTTTCACATTGAGGTAGCAGTCATTAATGCTACAGATATTTTTCTTAGTTCTTCATATGATTCTTTATTTACCTTATGATCTTCTTCTTACATCATAATTCTTCTAATTAGTTCTTTTATTGGTATCTTGTCTATTTCTCATGATCCTCGAATGGAAACAGATGCTCCTCTCTATCTGTTATCCAGTCATCGAAGCAACCTCTAAACTTGATCTTTTTTGTCCTCTAGTTTCCCAATAATACTCAAGGTGTTTAATATTTCAGTGAAATTGAGATACATTTTAGATATTCTTTCATCATTCATCATTTTATAATTATCATATTTAATAGTTCAGGTAGTTAATCTTGTTTCATTAATATTGGTATTTACCTCATGAGAAAGGGCCAAATTATCCCCGATTTCATAAGATTTTTTACAGATAGATATTCTATTGAATTCCTCAGAACATAGAGAACAGTACAATGAATTCATTAATTTATACTTATTCATATATGTATCTTTAGTCATCTATGACCATGTGTCCCTAGAAGTAACAGGAAATGTAATTTATTCTTCATTTGTGTCCCAGATTTCAGGACACATGCTCTCTAGATTTTTTTTTTAATTTCCACTTAGAATAGTTATTTCCATTAAAAATGATGTTTTGTTGGTAGATGCACACTTGACTCAATTGTTAATAGTTAATTAGAATTTAATGAACACAAAATTTATATATAAAAAAAATTATAAGATCGTTATGATATAACTAGAATCATAGTTGAAAAGAATTTGAAAACATGAACTATAGTACCAATAGTAGAAAAAAAATTAGTCTTATGATACCAAATGTTTGTCCCCATGGAATCTCAAGAGGGGGTAAACTGGATACCTACATCAAATTTCTGTTAAAACATTATTCTAAGGATCCCTTAATTTGGAATCATCCCAATTAATTAAGCCAATAGAGTAATAGGAGTTTAGTAGGTCAACATGTTTCTCAATTGGTGGATAGTCCTTAGTTGAATCAATGTAAACCACATATACCAATTTTGATAGAGTTTTACTAAATTAAACACATATACACATTTACCTGAACAAACTATCAGAGTCAATGTAAAACAGTTTTCTGTTTGTGAAATTATAATCAGTAGAATAAAAACAATTAGAGTATTATAAAAATATAGATCACAACAATGTTAAAAAAGAGGTTCAGTTTGAAGACGTGACTCAATCCTCTCCACAGAGTGATCACCTGCCACCAAACATTTTTTATAAACATTTAAAATGATATGCAGACTATACCAGACTTCACAAATATTTTCACAAACTGTCCAGGGCTCATACCCACTACCACAGTTCTCCATGTGAAAAACAAACAATCGAGAGCACACACGGTATCTTCCACAGTTACACGTGGGAAACAATGTGTCAATAAAGGTTGATGTTCGGATTTTCAATATCCTATAGTTCATGAACAAAATACAGTGTGTGTAACAGATAAACACACACTTATCAGATATATAAAAGAACACATTAGATCTAATAATATAAGATTGAGTTTAGAGAGATCATTGTGTTTGTCGTTCATCTCATTATTCCTTTGAGTGATGAAATTGTAGTTTAAGTCTCTTTCTGGATGTTGTGACCAAGGTAGTGTGTTTCAACTCCATGTTCTAGCATTCATGTAATGTGGTGTTATGGTTGTTGGTTTGACAGATATTTGAAGACCCAATGAATACATACGTGAATTTGTTCATCTAAATGATCATTCTGATGCTATTGGGTTCACAATATATGTGATGGATGGTTATTCCTTGTTCACTTTGATCTAGATAGTAAGATATTTTTCATGAATTTTACATTATTTTTTTCCTCTGTCTTATTTTGTATATTTTAGGTCTGATAATAGGAAAAATTAAACCATGTGTGGTCTTCCTCATAACTCATCATGTATCTAGATACAATCACTTGATATGTCTATAATCAACAATAATTAATGTCAGATGCATTAAATATACCAAATATTACCGTTAGAATAATCATATGAAATTGATAATGTATGGAGTAAAACAGTGGGAATCTGTAGAGTAGTAACGATAGCCTTTTCAACAGTAGGTTTAACAGTAGGCTTTATCAGTGAACTACATAGGTATCCTTCATCATTATCCTCTATCAGTAGCCTTCATCAGTAACATTCTATTAGTAACATTCATCAGTAACCTTATATCAAAGACCTTCTATCGATAACCAGTATCAGTAGCCTTCATCAATAACCTTACATAGGTAACCTTCTATTGGTGACCATTATCGGTAGCCTTCATTAGTAACCTTCCATAAGAAACCTTCATCGGTAACATTCTATCGGAGACCATCATCGTTAACCTTCTATCAGTGACCTTCATCGGTAAAATTATATCGATGAACTTCTCCTTAAATAAATTTCTCACAGTAAACATAATCGACAGAATAGAAATATTAATGATACATATTTATAAGTTAATTGAAACTATAAATAATAATGAAACCCGATTATCATGACAAAAAATCAAGAATTGGGATTATCAAAACAGGTGAGTCCAACCAAAATATATCAATTTATAAAATTTAGAGAGATTGATTCCAATAATTGAATCAGTTTTTAGAAATAAAAAACAGTAAAGATTGAGTAATTAATTAAAAATTAATCCCATTGTTGAAATGAAAGAAAATGTTTTAAATGATAAAACATTTCAAAATAATGATTATTTTTACATCTGAATTCCCAATAAAATTAATGCCAAAGACATAAATTATATTAACTGATAAAAATATATTCTATTTATACATTAAAACCAATAAATTATAGAATTTATCTATATAAAAAAATTCATTGCAATACATTATTTTCAATTAAATTTCATCATATTTTTAATCTTCATGAAGACATGAAAGTTATCAAAAACATATCAAAAATTCATCCAATGTAATATTTTCAATCCCACATCCAAAGAAGAGGTTTTTTATATTATAATTATAAATTTATATATATTTAAATTTAATAATGGGATTCCATTTAAATGTAGTAATGTTTCCCTTTTGAAAAAATATTTATTTTTTTAAAATAGTTGTTATTCCAAAACTATGACTAAAATATCAATTGTATGAATTTCCAAACTATTAAATTAAATATATATGAAATATATATTTCTTTAATTTCAATTACTAATTTAAATTCACATTATTTATTACAAAAAACTAAAAATATATATTTGGTTTACAATTTTCACAACTAATTTCTGGCCATTTAATTCACCATAAAATTCAAATGATAATTATATTTATCCCTAATAACCTAGTACCGTTATTATAAATGTAATTTTATAATATAGATGTCGCATAGTTCTTTTAAACTACATATTTCATGTAGTGAATGATATTGATGAATTTAAATTACATAAATAAATATTTAATATAAATATCTGGTTATTACATTCTACAACCCTTAAACATAAATTCACCCTTGAAATTCTCCTATTGGAAACAAATAGATAATCATATCACTCCCTCATCATATTCTCATTTTCAGACATATCTTCCAAAAAAATTTGGTAACACCATAACACATTAACCAAGCGATTTCTTTTCTTTCATATAACTTTTCCTATATGATATAGAATCTCTATTTATTATTCTTCATAAGAAAGATATTTCTCCAATGGTATGACTTCTGAGTTTAGTACATATTATTTTTCAGCTATGTGATAACTAAGGAGAGTCACTTGAAGCACATCATGAACATAAAAATGGTTCTATAGAAGCACCAATTGGTAAGCTACCTTCCGTTAACGATCTTAATTTCAAAAGGACTGATATACCTATGGAATATTTTTCCCATATTTCTAATTCAATCAAATTTCTTCAAGGAGGATATTTTTAGAATAATAATTTCACATACTTCGAACAATAGGTATTTTCATCAGTTTTCACCATGACTTCTTTGTCGACTCGAAGATGAAATAATGTGTTTTCTAATGGATATGGACTTTTTTTATCATTTCATCAATAAGATCAGGTACTTGTAGTTTTATATCCCCAACATCGTCGCATAAATTTGGATTCATGAATATATTTCCATAGTGGGCTTCATAAAGATCCATATGAATACTGAATTGAAAGATGTTATTTTATGAAAATTTTACCAATGTTACGTGTTGGTCCCAAACACTATTGAAATGTAGTAAGAAAACTATAAACATGTATTCAAGATATTTATTTTTTCTGTTATACTATCTATCTATTTGGAGATGATAATATGTCATAAAACATAACACTATTTGTATATCCGATGGAAAAATTATCCAAAAAATCATGGTAAAAAATATATGTTGATCAAATATAATGGAATGATGAACTTCAAAAATTCATACCTCTTTATTTACATATATCATGAAAGGTTGATTAGGATAAAAATACTATCTAATAATGATGAAGTGCGTGAACATAGTAAAAAGGTCAACAAAAAGAAATATAGAATTATGAACTTTCAATGTTTTGTGATGTCTAATGTCAATGTCCATAGTGATGTTTTCCAATTTTCAGTATGGAATGTTAAATTGCAGTAACAACCCCTAAGAATTCGGCCTCTCAGCATCAACTTTCTATAAAACCAAGCACATAGAGACTTATTCAACAATATCCTTATTCATTCTATCCCACTATATATAACCTTCCATGACCCTATACTAATTTTTTTCTTTCATGACGAATAGATAATGAAGAAATATGAGCCACATTCACTAACACCTTCATTAATTTTGATAAAGGAGGAATACAAACCAGATTCATGAACCTTGTTATTCCATCACAATCATGGCTTTATTCCTGATCATTTATGACCTTTATTTATATCACAACATCCTCTTTACACACCTCATTAATTTTCACTTGTATTGATGGTTTTTTGAAAGATAATATTTCTCCCCTTAAAATTTTCAAGATCCATCATTTGAAAATACAGAAATATTTGATCTTTTATTATCCTCAGTAGGGATAGACTAGCATGGAATTTTTGTCTCATAGAAGGATCTACCTTGTTCAATTTCCATGGGTGTTAATGTATTGAGTAGATATAATATTTCATCAACTCAAAAAAATTTCTTTATCTCGTATTAAACACATTTTTTGTGATAATATAGTTTCAAAATTTATGATTAGAATAAATAAAACACCATTCACCATAAAGATAATAACTACCTATCTTTAATTCAAAGAGTACCATAGACAAAAAGAAATCATGAGTTGGTTAATTTTTCTCACATATTTTCAATTATCTTGATGCATAAGAAATCAGTATATACTTTTTCATGAGAGCACATTCCATAGCCTTCATTGATGCATCAATATTGATCACAAGCCATTATACACTACAAGGTAGTGTGTGAAAAAATTAAATGAATAACTTAATTTTTACCTCATTGAATGTATATTCACATTCCTCTATCCACATTAACCTAACTCCCTCCAATTAGACATGTGGAGTGGAATAGATAACTAGGAAGAATCATTCAAAATTAATTGCTAATGACCATAGAAACCAATAAAACAATGGATATCAGTTATTATTGATTGTTCATCCAAATTTCAATATCATCTATTTTCATGGATCCATACATAACCCGTATCGTGATATTATGTGACCAAAAAATGAAACATTATGAATCCAAAATTAACAGTTGATAATATTTCATAATGCTTCTCCATTCTTAATGTATCCAGTATAATTATTGTAAGATCAATATATTGTTACATTCCAATCAAATAGGCAATAATATCATCAATATATTCTTCTAAAAAATTATCAAGATACTATCTAAACACAATATTTATGATATCCATGATGATAGAGGGAAAAATAGTAAGTCCAAAAGAAACCATTATAAACCCATATAGTCTATATCTTTTACAAAATGTTGTAATTTGTATATCATTCTTTGTAATCCTTAATTAATGATATTATTAAGGAATACAAAACATAGAAAAGTATTTATCTCCACTTAGTTTAATTATTCATCAATTCTTGAAAGATGATATTTTTTATTGTGATCTGGTAATGTTATCATTATTCAATTCCTAGTCTCATTGATCAATATTTATTCATAAAAATAGTACATGTTAACCATAAGGTAACCCACTAGGGAATATACATCCAATGTCATGATTCTCTTCGAGTTGCTTCTTCTGTTCCTACAACTAAACTAGGGACATTATATAAGGATTCTTTGAAATAGTTTTTTCACCTGATATGAGTTCTATTGAGATATCAAACACACTTTTTGTTGTTAGATTAAAAATTTATTCTTAAAATACATCATAAAACATTCATACAATAGGTTTATTCAAAATTTTGTGTTTATCTCCAGACATTTGAGATACAAAACCTTCACTTATATTAATAATGTCCCAAAATATGGACGAAAATTCTACTAGAAGGTTATATCCACCATGGCACTGATATATGATCATGAATTGATCTGGAATATAAAATGTGACATCCGTTCCAAGGAAAATTATATCATCTACAGAGAGAGAAAGAGAATCCATGCCATGAATCATATAAAATTATACAATTGGAAGGATAATAATATTTTCCAAAATAACCTTACGACAAACATTATTTGGAGATGAATTATAATCATTTTATGATACCATTATGAAATTAGGTGTTGTCACAAAAAACTAGACTTCTGATTATTGAGGTAATACAGTTATATCCTTAAAATATTCTCCAAAAATAAAAGATTTGTTGGATATATAATCAAATAAATAATTTTATATTTTATTGAATTCTGTATTTTTACCTTTTACCAATTCATTATCATAATCCACATCACCGATAGCGATCACATGAGACCCTTGTTTGTATTTAGCCTTAAGAGTTTGTTGACATTGATCATCATCAATAACCCATGGATTAGTAAATTTATTGGAATAATTACCCATTTCCTTCCATATATACCACTGATGTGTAGAGGTTTATCCAGTTAAGATTTTTCATTATTAATTTCATTATTTTTCATTATTCCCTCGCGTCAGAAATAAACTACCAGATGTCCTTATTTTTCAAACTTATGATATTTTATTGTACTTTTAATGTAGTTTCCCAAGGTTTATTTCCACACAATGAGATTAAGTGTAAACCCATCTTATTTTGATTTTGGTAATTATATTTTCCCTTGAATAACATTTCTCACTTCTTATAAAACTCCTAATAATTATGGCTACCTCCAATCTCCATCTCAAGCATGAGAGGACATCATAAACATTCGTCAATGTTATTGACGTACATGTTGGGTAATTCCCTTTGGATAAATGGTTTTCAAACACTAATTAATCGTTCAATTCTTCACTTAGGTGGTATAATAATTCAACAATTGTACCTTGACATTCTAAAAAAAATTCTAAAAATGTACCATTGGATTAATCGTCATTTTTCATAAGATCTAGGAACCCCTTCGTAATCATAGTTTGAATAATACAAGTAACGTACTTATTGAAAAAGGATATAATGAACGCATTGAATTAAATAGATTCAATTTCATCTCTTTGCCTCATATTTGTGTTAATATTATACCATTGATCTGCTTCAACTTCCAATCAATAGACTTCCATGTTGACTTTATCATGTTTTGAACATTGGAGGAATGAAAATAACATTTTAGTAGAAACTAATCCAATGTTCATCCACTAATGGATAACAAGACCCACTGATTAAAAGTGGGTACTATCTTATGAAAGACTCAACAGAATTATATCCCTCCTTGAATATTTTATAAGTCCTTCAATATTTTTATATTGAGAATGTTCTGTGATCACATCTACAATTGATTTTATTTCATCTCTTATAACATTTGGTTTCTCATGAGGAAAGTTGTTGTATTTTCCATTGGTTTTATCACTCACATGGATCCTTAGTGTAATAGACATTGACTTAAACAAATAATAATAATGTGAGAAACAGTAATCATAATGGGAAAACCACATTATCATGAAATACATTTCAATTTATAAAAATTTATGTTTTATATGAGCTTATTTATTATGATATATAAATCAGTAATATTTTAACCAGTATATCCACATATCCTTAGGGTTATTTACTATGATTTTATCATCCTGGTATCCAATGGTTAAATATACCTTCCCCATGATATAAACTATAATTTACTATATATTACATATATGTATATATGAATTCAATGTGGTTGAATATTTTTTACCAAACATAATAAAACCACATGAGGACCATATTTGTTTAGTGACATTATAATATCAAAAACATAAACAACTAGTTCATAACAAACCATTCATTGCCTCACACTAATTCCTTAAAAACTAGAAATTTTTTTGACATATCATTCTCAATAAACTTCTTTAAAACCATAGGAAAAGAAATATAAGAATGTGTGAACTCATATGCTTAGTTAGGGTAAAAAAGAAATTTATTAACCATATCATAATCATATGGATTTAGAACATAACATTTTAAAATTATTTCATGCATATAATGAATCATAAAATCATGTCATGGGATATAAAAAATGGTCAATGTTATTTAAAAATTAATAACAATATACATGAAATTATTTTCCATTCAAAAAACCATATAAAATCATTTCATATTAAACAAGTCTATTTTCAATGACCATTATATCATAAAATGATGATTACTAAATAGATTTCACTCCTATTTCTAGTCATGTATCACAAAACTAAGAACATTTCACATTAAATACATTTTTATCTCATGAGATATAGATCATTACCCAATGCGTTGGAATGACATATATATCTCACCCTTATCTTAATCAAATCAATCTTATGTGTTTTACAAAAAAAAATCATTCAACATAGCATAACCCATGGAATAAGATAAATGGTTTATTCATCATTCCATCACAATCCTTATAAAAATGAATTTCATATATATAATTCAATCATAAACACAATCAAATAATTTTTATAATAGAGATATAAACATTACCATATTTAAAAATTGTCATCTTAGATGGATAATAAGTTTGATAAAACACCTGATATTAATCCATTAAACTTAAAAAGGTATTTCATTTTTCAAAATACCATGCAATTTTAAAAAGAAATAATTTTTTTGACAAAAACATTAAAATCTTGTAAGAGATGCTTCCAAAAAACAAGGCATATGAAAATGTAAATTTTTTTTACATAGTATATGATAAAAGGAAACATTCTTCATGTACTCTTGTTAAAATGTCAAATATTACCTCTTCCTGAAAATGAAAAATTATTTATATCATAACATTTAATAAAATTTCACCCATGGGTATCATTGTATTTTAAACATTTTATAAGTATAAAATGAATATTTTTCGGATACATATTTAAGAAAAATTGAAGTGGATGATAAAAATACCCTAGTGAATACTTGTATATAAACAATCTCAGATAATACTGAGTTGTCAAAATTATCCATTACATTATGTCTGATATCCTTTGTATATATATGAACATCATGTATAATATTTCAAATAAATTTATTGAAGTAAACCAGAATCATTTTCATTTTTGTGATATCATATGTGATCATATTATTATTAGTTTTTTAGTATGATTTCATTATTACACATTATTCGGATGTTAAATGATTTAGGTTATTATGAATGATTTGTTGAATAAGTTATTGGATTCATTATTATAGAATAGTTATATCATTAAAAAATTATTATAACATAATATATTCCATATTCATTAATAATATACATTTATATAATCATTCTTTAATGAATATCATATGGAATGAATCACATCTCATCATTGAGATGGTAGGCCATACGTATGCACAAGAAACAATATTATGACCATAATTTTTTAGTGGAATTGAATTGGATGTCTATTAATATATTAAAATAAATATCATGTTATAATAGCCATATATATTTATTATTTTCATCATTATACATATCCCTGCATAGTAGTGGTGAAAAAATATTACACCACGACGTTGAGTAGGTATGTTTCACGTATGCACAAATTGGGATATCATTTACCAAAAAATGGATAAGAGGATGAATCTAGTTGATTCATAATTAGAAAAACATTTTATTTTATATAGGATAGTAGTTTTATTGATTTATAATGATATAACTCATGAAGTGGATTTTGAAGAAAAATGAGGTTTGAAATAAACAGTAGTGGAGACTGCCTCTTTATCGATGTGCTCCCCTAACATATCTTCTTAAATCACAATGTTATTTTTTTGAAGATGATAATAAACTCTAGAATGTATTTATTGAATTTTATCAATGAAATGGTCAGGGTATGGGAAATCTTTAAGTCTTAATGTTAATTGATTTTGGGCAACAATCCATCATGGTCTTATTGCAGCAATTTTGGTTTTCTTGTGTTTGTTGACAATGTAGGATTCCATGGGTAATTTTCGAGATCAAGAGATGTTGTTAACAAACAATGTTGATAATGAACAATGAAAAATTATTGGATGATCAGAAGGAAGTACAATGCAACAGATTCTAGGTGGCACCATTTTCCATTGTTTGCCAAAAAAAATTGTGGTCCAAAATTTGGAGTTTGGTGAGCATAGAGAAATATGGATTTCCTTGATGATATCATCAATAAATGGAAATGTCAAGAGATTTGCGATGATAGGTTTCATGGATTGCTTTTTGCAAGGACTAGAAGAATGTTGATGGTGTTATTCATGATTACGATGAGTTTCATGAATGGTAGAGTTGAAGGGAAATGCGAGGGAGGTTTGCGGTGGAGGCACAATGTAATTGACAAAATGATATGAAAATATGATCAGCTTCACGATCAAAAAATTTCCGTGGTGCTTCACGATATTGAGAGAATTCCAAAAGAAATTTTAGAGCTTCGTGATTTGGGAGGATGTGGTGCTGATTTTGTACATAAGGATCATGGGTCGGTGGAATTGCATATAAATAGGCCTCGACCCCCTAGATAGATGTAGTTTTTTTTAGAAGAAACTATTTTTCTCTTGGCATTTGAAGGTGGTTTGCGAAGGAAGTGTGCTTTGGGAAAAGAGAGGAGCTTCGTGATGGCTAATTTTGCCCCGCGAAAGTGGTGTGCTCCGCATTGGATCGGTGAGCATCATGAAGGTGGTCTCCTTGTGACGCCTTTAGTTTTCCAATGAGCTGAAATCTGTGATGGAAGGAGCTTCATGGAACAGATGGAGCTTCACTAAGTATTTTTTGAGCTTCTCGAAATTGGGAGCTTCAAAACGTAGGGTGCTTTTTAGAGGTACTTCTAATCGAATTGCCTACTGTTATTGAGGAAATTTTGTATTAATATGTGGATGAAAGTTGGATATTAACATAGAATATATCAATAGTTGAGGATTCATGTATTAATCCAAGTAAAGAGACCCTATGGTCTATAAACTATGAGTGGATCCCTTCAAAGTGCAGTGAGTAAAGGGAGAAGAAGAAGGTTATCCATTCTACCGAAAGTGATCCAGAGAGGGGAAAAGGTAGTGAACCTTGGGAAGAAGTGCGCTAACACTGATCATTTTAAATTCAGTGAGCCTGGGAATAGAACTGATCTAGCCCAAAAATTATTGGAAGTGAGATTTAGTGGATTTGTTACAACGACATGTCGCCGTTGTATGCTCCTTCAACGTATCCAAGTGAGGGTGAACAATGTAAAAAACTAAGCGTCTTCTAGGTTGCTTCCTTGCATTGTATCTAAAGAATCACCATCAGATAAAGATAAAAAGAAGTGATAAACATAGACACAAAAGTGAAAACCAATTGAACCTTATAACATAAAGATCAAGATCTAGTGGTGCATGAAGAATTTTGAAAATAGAATATAGATACCCTGATTCACCTTGCCCCCCCCCCTCCGGGTATGTAGGCCCATTTTGGTCCAATCAATTAGTATAAAAGGAAATGTTTCTTTTATCAGATTTGTTTGATCTAACATGGGTTAGTTGATTTGTGTTGTTAAAGATTCAGTCTTCTCATATCACGTTGTGCCATGAAAAATGGAAATCATTAATGAATAAGTAGAATTATGATGGTATTCTTTGGTGTGTAAGTGTTTAGAGAAAAAGTGTGATTCATTTTAAAGGAATCAAACAGATTGGTGAAGGATATTTTGGATGAATCGGATAGGGAAAAGGTAAATTCACTTCATAATGATGTAGTGACGAGTGATGTAAATAAAATTCAATGTGATTTTGAAACTACTATTGATGATTATGTTTCATGAATTTCATTTGTAGATGATGTCAATATTACCATGGAATTGAATATGAAATTGGATTAAAGAGTCAAATTTAAAGATATTCAGATCCCTGTACTAAAAAATGAGGTCAAAAGCTATTAGGATTAAATCAATGTCTTATTGATGTGGATACTGATCTGTTGGAGAAGAATGATTCCAAAGATGATGAACTGCAAAAGTTGTATATAAATACAGAAAAACACAAAGGTGAGGTTAAGGGAAATAAACTGAACTACTTTCAAATTAATAATCTGAAAGCTAGCAATGATACTCTTTCCACATAGCTATCTGAATTAGTTCAAAATAATCAAAGGTTACAACAAGAGAATGCATATATCTATGATTCTATTGTTGAAGAAAAATTTTAAATAAAAGAGATAAGTTATATTGTAGATAATCTCACATGAGAACTAGAAGATGAGATGAGTAGTGGAGAGAATATGAGAATTGAAATCAATATTGTACTTGAATCAACAGATAAGAAGATTATGCAACTAGAATAACTGCTAGAGTTAGTAAACATATAAACAGACAATTATAAATTCAAATAAATCCAATGTTTAAGGACACATTACACTTATAATTCGATTATCCATTGGTTGGTGATGAAGGAATGAATCCCAAATATGATACATCAGAGGAGAAGCATAAAAGGATTGTATCATCCCAAATTCCATCCATTTTTAGAAAATCTGGAATTGGATATTGTAATCCCACTCTTATGCAAGATGTGAAAAAAGATGTAAAAATATACGAAGATAATAAAACCAATATAGGTGTTGGAGATTGATCTAAAAATGATCTTATTGGTTGCAATGATTTCATGTGGTATTTTTGTGGGATTCATGGTCATACATCCAGCTTCTGTATAGAGGCTTATTAATACATTATAGGTTTAGAAAATAGAAACTCTAATAAATATGAGAATAACAAGAATAATTTGGAGAAATCATAGAGAAGAGTCTCTCTATGGAAAACATTAATCAGATGATATTAAATTGGAAGAATGTTACACAATATGAGTATGTTTCAGGATACTGAAGTGCTCAATGTCAGAATATGAATGCAAGATTCAGAAAAATCATGTATCAAAAATAATTAAATATGGTATGCCTTTGATGTAAGATGTTATTTATGTTCTCATTATGGAAATTTGGGAAGGCATTGCTGCAAGAAGGATGATGGAATGGAAAAGTAACTTGAAAGGATATTTTCAGCTCCAGTGGGGTATAATAAAAAATCCTACACTCGAAGACAATGTGTTAGGTTGAAAAGTGGTTTTATTCCTCAATGGAATCACATGTATATAAATGAAAAATGTATATTTCACCACCTCTATCACACTCACAACATATCCCTTTGATATAATGTGAAAAATCTTGGAATAATAATGGGAGATCTATTGAATCTTTGAGTAAGAAGAATGCATGTACAGTGGAGGACACACCACTAGTGCAAAAAGAAATCACCGCGCGTGCCTACGTACGGAATACCGTCTCATTATGAAGTAATAACATCAGTATCACTCATATACTGATATGTTATTATAAGTATGAAACAACCCTATTTCACCATCTATCCATCCTATGGAAAAAGAAATCACTGCGCGTGCGTACGTACGGAATTCCGTCTCCACGTCGTGGTGTAATCTATTTTCCACCACCACCATACTTGGATGGATATAATGGTGTAAATAATAACTATATATTATTATTGTAAAGTGATATTGATTCTTTAATAGTATACATACACTCCAATAAAATTACACGATCATGGGAACGATATCATCGCTCGTGTGTACGTACAGAATACTATCTCCTCGACGCAATGAGATTCATTCTCAATGATTAACGATTCATAAATGATTATAAAGTTTATATAATAAGTAATCATGAAATATATGACATAATAATGATACTGGATTTATGTATATATATATATGTATGTCATCCAATTAATTCCTTTCAATTAAATGAGGAAACGAAAACAACGTTCATGTGTACGTACGACCTACCGTCTCCATGAACGGTGTATTTCATTCCATTTATCGATCTATTATATATATGTATATTCTGAATATATAGTATATATAAATCATGTTTTACATTCTGGATGTAAGTAATCATGATCTATGTAATCATATTAATAATTACAAGTCAAAACACGGACGACAAATGAAACGATTATACCCAAAACGCTCTTTAACATAGAATTTACAAAAGAACGGGTAATATAAAGTAATATGTGAACCATATATGATATCATAACAATTAATATGATTCTGTAATAAGTCAATAACATTATTTAAATAATTATACAGGAGGTTCAGATATGTATGAATCATATCGAACCTACGGTAAGGGATAATTTTGCAAATCTCATTTTTATCTGAGATTTCCTATACGTAAGTATTTACTAGGGTTATTTATATCATCCATGTCCATGTTTTATAAAAGTTTTTTCATGTATTTTTAAAGTCCTTTTACCCATTTTTGGCTTATACTACATGGTATGTAAGGAATCATTCATTTGTTTACGTTACAAGGTACTTTTTTACTTTTCCGGAAAATGTATGAGAAGAATGTTTTTTTAACTTATACGGCATGAACGGATTTTTACGGTTTTATAAATCCTTGTTTTCATGAAGATTCCTAAAAAATATTTCATTATTATTTTAAACAAAATCCTTTTATTTTAAAATTTCATGACATTTTGTGAAAAAAAATTGATTTTGAAGAAGAAAGGATATTTTCCTCAAAAATTCATTTCAATTGTTTTATCAAAACCATTTTCCATCTATGATGACAGTATATGTGTATGGTTCAAGTATAAAGTCTCTATGATTTACATGGTTTCACTTTTCTTATTATGAAATGATGTCCATTTATTTTATATGGATTATGTGATGATGGAATGATGTTTATAAAACCCATTTTATTCTTTGGGTTATGATTAATGATTTCTGTTTATGTTGTGGCACAAGTAAGAATGATTTCATTATGAGATGGGTGGGACCTATATCTCCATCCAATGCATTGGGTAATGATTTTATATCTCATGAGATAGTCATGGATGGAACGGTAAGTTAATCCGGTTCAGTGTTACAAGACTAAAACGGGGAGTGAACTCGATTCAGAATGGGACTTTGTCCACTAAGATGGTCTTGGCAGCAATGCCTTGGCTACTATGGAATTCATTACATGTGATTAATGGATTCCACAATTACATGTTTTATTCCCATGCTATTTTGTCATTCTTAATGTTTCTTTATGATCTATGCCTTACGTAATTCCATGTTTTATTTCATTTCTCAAGCTTTTGATGTTTGAACATTATGTTCATGTTTTTATGTTCAAATGTATATGGTATGTTTTATTTTATCCATGCTTACCCTTACTGAGAATTTGAGCTCACCCTTTTTATGTTTTCCTTTCCCCAGGATATAAAAAACGTTTTAGGTAAGAAAAAAAGGGAAAGATCTTTATGGGAGATGTTAAAGATATTTCACCACGATTAGAAGACTACGTTCCAAGTTTCCAAAGACACTAAAATATTACGGTCCTTCTGTGTCTGTTTTTGTTATGTAATAAGTATTCCAAAAAAGTAATGTAATGTCCATGTACTTCAAGATTCAGGTCTCTACAGTTTGTATCAGAGGAATGGTTTAGTCAACCTTTGGAAACTAGGATGCGAAAACGTTAGTGAGATCCCTAGAAATATTTCTAAGGTATGTCTAGGGATATACCTAAGGATAAGAATACATATAGGATATAGTCCTAGAACTATGGTAACGATCTTATAATTTAACCTAAGATGATAGATATTGAGGGTGCTCCCCCATTACTATGTTGTTTTTCCTAGAATGATTTTTGCCTCTCAGACTATTCTTTTTGGGTTTTAGAAAATGGCTGGAAACAAGAAGATTCATGATAATGGAGGATATGACAGAAAATGAAATGATTTTCGTCATGAGAAACCAAATGAAACGGGATCTGGAAGTCCAAACCTCGTTATTATGCCTAATCAGAAATCTCATAATATGATCAATAATCTAAACTTTGGTAAGTTTCCTGACTCAGATAATAAGATAAAGATGGAGTTTCATGATTATGTTAGAGGAAAGAAAGTTCAATTTCCCTCATGTAAATCATGTGGGAAGAGGCATCAGGGAGATTGTTTCAAAGGAACTGGAAGATGCTTTGGGTGTGGAAAATAAGGACACAAAGCCAGTAAGTGCAATGTAAGAGGTTCAGTTAACACCATGGACAAGGATAATGGTATTGCTATGACATCAACAATGACTAGATGTTTTAAATGTGGAATGTACGGGAATTATGCAAACCAATGCCCTAATGGAAAATCTCATGAAGAGAATCAGCATGGTCATATGGGTAGTATTTATGTGGATAATGATGAGGAGACTACAAATGATATATGAGCTGAAAGAAGTGTTGAATCTTAGTCAGTTTTTTTAGAAGGTAGTGGAATGATTGTATGTTTATCGAGTGTTATGTTGTATAGTTAATTGTACTGTGGAATAAATAATCATCTAAGGATTGTTACACAATTTTTTTTTCTAAAAGTATTTGAAAGTATATGTTGAATGGTACCAGTAACCATGGAAGGATATTCAGATATTTTTTGTAAAGTAGATGATATGCGCATATTGAAGGAATAAGAAGTTAATGAGATGTTTGATTGTATTCATGAGCTCATGATTGACATAAGGACTATGTGATATCATGGTTTGAGTATATAGAATTTTGAGGATTTTGGTATGTGGAAAGTGTTAACATTTAACTGCATTAGTGCTTTCCCTAAGGTTCAATGGGTATTCATTTTTCAAGAGAAAACATGATTAAGGCCTTCGAATGTTTGTAATGTGACCAACAAGACATATCTTATGATATATGGGGATCACTGATGGTATTAAATCTCTGGTAATCGTTTTCAATATATTATGAGAGTGGAATGCAGTATTATGGATAAGCCTAAAGATTGGAATGGATTATGTTGGACATAAGTTAGTATTGTTTAAGAATAGAAGTTTTTTCGATATTATTGATGGGATGTTATAGTAATATAGTTTTAGAAAAAATAAAACCTATAGGACGGGCGACATCCCATCGCGTCGGACAAGGCTGTGGGAATCGAACCCACAACCGAAGTGCGATTGGCCATTATTGCCTACCACTGTCCTACAGGAAGTCCCTGGTTAGTAGAAACTAGTTTTATTTTATTAAACAGTATGATATATGAAGTATAAGTTCATTTTTTGAACCATATATGATTAATCTAACCATAAGATGGACTTATAACTTTTGATACACTTTTGTTTTAAAGAGATGGAATGACCCATCATTCTATCACATGATCTGCTAACACATCACGAATAAAAAATTCAACTTCATTTCATTAAGGGGTGAAGTAGAAATTGTTCAATTCCCGAACAACAGTGAGATTGTACCAAAATCATGCAAATAATTCTTTTAATTCATCAACTTTAGGGAAATTATCTTGAAAACCAAAAATGTTGTCCTAGTTCCCTTATATCCGATGAATCAGATGGTACCTTAGATCATCACAAATTTATGGCTTTGTGATTAATGGCTTTTTCATAGCCATGTTCTATACCACTCTCCATCAGAACTTGATGGTTATATTTTTCTTCCATATCCATATTTTCACCTATGTTCTCCTATATGGAAACCCAATGATGAGTTATATTGGGTAATCGTTGGGTTTCATACTTTATTTTTCAAAATTATGTTTCAGTATTCCTTTTTCCGATATGGGTTTCTATGAATAGTAAACGATTTAGAACCCCAACGAATTTCGAGGGAGAAATTCATTTTAAGGGGGGTAGAATGTAACACCCTAATATTTTATGAAAAATATTCTTTTAATTTCATTAATGTCTTGTGTTGTATGTTACACCAAGATTACCTTGCACTATACGCAACACCGTATTAGCTTGTAGTATACACAACACTATTCTGGGATCGTGTTACACACAATTTTAATAATAGTTATTTTAAGAAACATTGAGTATATATATATATATATATTCAATGTATAAATGAAGTACGGTTGGATTATGTTATACAAAACAACGAAGGATTTTTGCACAGCACGCAACCCTGACTTGGATTGCATTACACGCAATCGCGACCTTCCTCGATGGCGTGTGTTGTATGCAATCTCGGGTTTTATTAAACAACGATATATTATTATAATATTATTATGAACAATCATTTATGAATCGTATTAACAAAATTTTGAATCTTATAACATTATTATTCATCTTACAAATTTTCTAAAACATGGTATAAGAACAAAATAAATTTTTCGTGTAAAATAAGTATTTTTCCTAAAATGCAGTTTTGTCGCCTTTTGATGGCGCACCCACATTAAATTTCGTTTTGGACATGTTTATACGTTCAATTTGACAAAATAAAATTCTTCTTTGAAGTCATGAAATAAAAATTTACTTTGGATACAATTTTCATATTATTCTGGTAACATTCATATTTTGATGAATAGTAAAAACACGCTATATTTTAATTAAAAACAACTTTTTTCTTCGCAATAATTTATATGATTAAATTATAATATTTAATGGTTTTAAAGTATAAATAGAATATCTTTTTATAATTTCATATAATGTATGTCATTAGCATTGATTCTACCTTGAATTCGTAGAATAAATCAAATCAATCTTTTGCAATGTTTTAATGAAAACCCGTCTTCTTTCGACAATGGGATTAATTTTAATTTATTTTCTGCAAATTTTTTGTATTGAATTTGGAAAAATGGATTCCATATTTGGAATCAGTGGATCCATATTATGTTAATAAGCTACTTTTTTATTTTTGAGAATTATGAATAGTAACTACGGTAAATTTTATTTACCGTAGTTAAAGGTAAATCGGGTAATTAAGGGTAAATATAATATTATAAAATTACCCTAACACATGTAAAAATCCTATTGTATGACTAAAAGTCGACCCATAACACCTAAGGGTCGAATTAGATTCATTAAATGGACTTTGTTCTATGAAAATAATTTAATTATTATTAAAACCAAAGAATGTGACAACATGTCACTTTCTTAAATCTTATAAGTATAATAATCTTACATTAGTGATAAACATTATGAAACTTCGAACATGAATAGTCTCCAGAAAGATAATACAATTATATACATCATAGGAATTTGTTTAGATTTTTTATGGATTAAATATTTATCATTTATTATGACACAATGATGATGTAGTAATTATTTTTTTAATGAAATATTGATATAATTGATGTTATAAATACCCAAATAAATGTAATTTAAGCCTTTTTATGAATTAAAAAAATTTTATAGGTTAATATTACATGTTAGTATTTATTTAATTAACTTTTTTAGAACTAATCATTCTGTTATGATATTTACAAAAATCAATTACTAAATACTGTCAAAATTGACATAAAATAGTTTTTAAAACGAATATTATATTATTAATTGTTATTTTTTTCCTAAAATTCTATGGTTTGGCAAAATGTTTTATATAAGGTTATATATATTAATAATAAACAACTTGGGGTTCGTTTGGCTTCTTATTGTAAGTTTATTAACCTTATAGTTTAAGAACACAAGAAGACACGGTTAATGTAAAATTATATAACTTAATGTTAAATCTAAATGATAAGGTTAAAATAGAAACCTAAACTTGTCTAAATTCTTTTGGGTGAGATTATTTCGACACATACCCACATTAGCTTCGAAAGAAATCAATTTTGAGCTATTTAATACCGAAAATGGCTTTATAATAAAATAATATTTTTAGTTTTCCAAAGGTTCCCCTCTCCTCCCTTATAAAAGGGCACCTCCTCCCTCTATTCCTCACACAACTTTGAGCCTTCATGCTCGGCCAACCTCTGCCAAATTCTCTTAGACACCTCCCTAGAAACATCCTAGTGGTTCTGGTATTCCTCAAAGACCAATTTTAATGCCCTAAGAGGAGGTCTCAAGGAGGCGCTTCAAAGAAGAGGTAATTTTCGTTACCGATTCTTTCATCTTTATTTCTTCTTCCACTTCTTCTTCTTTAGTTTTTTCATTATTAAGTAATTAAAATAGTATCACTCATATACTGATATGTTATTATAAGTATGAAACAAACCTATTTCACCATCTATCCATCGTACGGAAAAAGAAATCACCGTCCATGTGTACGTACGGAATACCGTCTCCACGCCGTGGTGTAATCTATTTTCCACCACCACATTATTTGGATTGGTATAATGGATTAAATAATAACTATATATGATTATTTTAAAGTGATATTGAGTCTTTAATATTAGAAATACACTCCAATAAAATTACACGATCATGGGAACGATATCATCGCTCGTGCGTACGTACGAAATACCATCTCCACGATGTGATGAGATTCATTCTCAATGATTAACCATTCATAAATGATTATAAAGTATATATAATAAGTAATCATGAAATATATGACACAATAATGATACTATATTTATGTATATAAATATATATATGTATGTAATCCAATTAATTCCATTCAATTTAATGAGGAAATGAAAACAACGTTCATGCGTACGTACGGCCTACCGTCTCCATGAACGGTGTATTTCTTTCCATTTATCGATCTTTTATATATATGTATATTCTGAATATATATAATATATAAATCATGTTTTACATTCTGGATGTATGTAATCATGATCTATGTAATCATATTAATAATTACAAGTCAAAACACAGACGACAAATGAAACGATTTTACCCAAAACGCTCTTTAACATGGAATTTACAAAAGAATGGGTAATATAAAGTCATAAGTGAACCATATATGATATCATAACATTTAATATGATTCTATAATAAGTCAATAACATTATTTAAATCATTATACAGGAGGTTTGGATACGTACGAAGCATATCGGACCTATGGTAAGTGATAATTTTGCAGATCTCATTTTTATCTGAGATTGCCTATAGGTAAGTATTTTCTAGGGTTATTTCTATCGTCCATGTCCATGTTTTGTAAAAGTGTTTTCATTTATGTTTAATGTCCTTTTTACCCATTTTTGTCTTTTACTACATGGTATCCAAGGAATGTTATTCTTGTTTACGTTACAAGGTACTTTTTGACTTTTCCGGAAAAAGTATGAGAAGAATGTTTTTTTAACTTATACGGCACGAAAGGATTTTTACGGTTTTATAAATCCTGGTTTTCATGATGCTTCCTCAAAAATATTTCATTATTATTTTAAACAAAATCTTTTTCTTTTAAAATTTCATGACATTTTGTGAAAAGAAATGGATTTTGAAGAAGAAAGGATATTTTCCTCAATAATTCATTTCAAGTGTTTTATCAAAACCACTATCCATCTAAGATGACATTATATTTGTATGGTTCAAGTATAAATTCTCTATGATTTACATGGTTTCACATTAATTATTATGAAATTATGTCCATTTCTTTTATATGTATTAAGTGATGATGGAATGATGTTTATGAAACCCATTTTATTCTTTGGGTTATGATTAATGATTTATGTTTATGTTGTGGAACAAGTAAGAATAATTTTATTATGATATGTGTGGGACCTATATCTCCCACAAATGCATTGGGTAAAGATTTTATATCTCATGAGATAGACATGGATAGAATGGTAAGTTAATCTGGTTCAGTGTTACAAGACTCAAATGAGGAGTGAACTCGATTCAGAATGGGACTTTGTCCACTAAGATGGTCTTGGAAGCAATGCCTTGGCTACTATAGAAATCATTACATGTGATTAATGGATTCCACAATTACATGTTTTATTCCCATGCTATTTTTTCATTCATAATGTTTCTTTATGATCTATGCCTTACGTAATTCCATGTTGTATGTCATTTATCAAGCTTTTGATGTTTAAACATTATGTTTATGTTTTTAAGTTCAACTGTACATGGTATGTTTTATTTTATCCATGCTTACCCTTATTGAGCATTTGAGCTCAGCTTTTTAATGTGTTCTTTTCCCCAACATATAAAGAAACGTTTTTTGTACAAAAAAAGGGAAATATCTTTATGGGAGATGTTGAAGATATTTCACCATGATTAGAAGATTAAGTTCCATGTTTCCAAAGACATTAAACTATTACGGTCCTTGTGTTCGTGTTTTTGTTTTGTAATAATTATTCTGCAAAAGTAATTTAATGTCCATGTACGTCAAGATTAGGCACTCTACACCAAGGGTGATAGTGATGTTTTATTTTGATTAAATGATATTTTACAGATATGATGAAGCATAGTACATACAGTTTACCAAATTCATGAAACATGTGTTCGAAATGTCCATGATTGTTGAGGTAACATTTTTCATTTGTCTATAGGTGACACAAAAAAACAACGACACATTCATACCTCAATACAAATATTCCCATGAAGTTCTAAAAATATTTGTATTGGTATATTACAAGGATATGAAGATTCTGGTTACAATCTAGATGAAATTGTCATAAGATGATAATTTCAAATTAAATAATATAATATAATACATGATGATTATTGGGAGTTTACTACATCTGATAAAGAGGAGACCTGATATTGGTTTTCCCATATTCCAAGAAGCATGAAATCAATGCATTCCCCATGAATGCCACATGATTTCAGTGAAAAGAATACTTCATTATATCAAGGGAACAATGGATTTCATCTTTATATATAGTGACAAATCTCAGTCACAGTTATTGGGATATACAGAGGCAGATTGGGCTGGTTCAGTGGATGATAGGAAATAAACATCAGGAGGCGCTTTATATCATGTAGGTTTTTATATTTCATGGATAAGAAATAAGAAATATTTAATTTCATTAAGAATCAAATAATCTTAGTATATTTCGGACACTCTAGCATGCACAAAATTACTGTGGATGAAGCCGCGTCTTGAGGATATGGGCGTGGATGGGAAGTCTCCGATCAAAATATTGTGCGACAAATCATGTGCTATAAATCATAGAAAAAATCCCATCCATCACTCAATGACAAATACCAATGATATAAAGTATCATTTTAAAAGGAGAAGGGTAAACATGGTATCATTAAGTTGGAGTATGTTCTTACAGATCTATAGGTGGCAGACATTCTAACCAAGGCCTTACCCAAGGAAGCTTTTGAGATGCACTGGCTGGCTCTGGGAGTCAAGTCGACTCCCCGCACATAAAAAATGTGGATGTGGGACCCCATCCCCCTCTCATACATGTATGGTGTGATTTTTTCTACTGTTCACATATGTGTTATTTCCAATGTCTCAGACCCCAGTGGAGTGAATTTTGGTTTTGTTGACAAAGGGGGACAAATAGTTACTGAAGGGGAATAAACTGGGGATAATTAAGGTATAAAATTATTTCGTTAAAGGCACGAGGTGAAGAAGACAGATGGAGCAATACGATAGGGGGAGAGATACAAAATAGGGGAGAGGTTTTTTTAATCCGACGATGCTAGACGTGAACGATCAGTGCATAAATATCACGACAGCTGAGGATCATGATAAGAGAAGAAAAATGATGTTTCAATGTTGAGAGATTTTTTACCGGTATCACCAATTGGTGTTAGTGTGGTTCAACCATTGGTATTAGATTGGAGATTTTTATTAGATCGGTGAAAATTTTTGGTGTCTGACATGAAGTGATTCATTGATGAACTATTCATAGTACTCTTGTTTCTCACGCCGAGAATTACTCATGTGGGCTTAGAATATGTGTTCAGTGAATCCTTGGTCTCTATCTGAATCCCAAGAGGTGATGGTTGGGCGATGATGGAAAGATCTTCAGAGAGGAATCAAAGTGAAGAGACTCATTATGAGATTAGTTATCAACAAACATATAGGGGGACATTGTTGGGAAAAATCTCTAAAGGTGTCACTACAACATTTTTGGGTTTCATGTGTTTTTTACAATGTAGGATTTCAAGGAGAATTGTTTAGTTCCATATATGTTGTTAATAATTCATGTTAACAAGTAACCATGACAAAGGAATCGACGATCTAGATGTGGTACAAAAGAAAAGATACAAGGTGGCATTTTTTCTAGTGTTTTATAAATTACTGGGGATAACAAAAAATTTAGACATTGATGAGAATAAAAAAATATGGATTTCTATGATGATATCATCAAAATATGGAAAATTAATGAGTTTTGTGATGATAGGCTAGATGGATAGGTTTTCTCGAAGACAAGAATATTGTTGACGGTGTTCCACATGATTACGACGATCATCGTGAATGGAAGAGTCGAAGGGAAATGTGAGGGAACATCACAGTGGTGGTGCGAAGTAATAGACAGAACAATCCGTGATTATAAACAGCTCTGTGATTGAAAAATATATGTGGTTCTTCAAAAAATTGAGAGTATTCCGATGGAAAATTCGGAGCCTCGGGATATGTGATGTTGTAGCGCTGAATTCACATGGAAGGTCCCAGGGTTGGTGGAATTTCCAATAAATAGGCCTCAACCCCCGTGTTATAAGTAGTGAGTTTTAGAAGTAAATATTTTTCTCTCATCTTTTGAAGGTTAATTGTGAAGGCAGTGTGCTTTGCGAAAGAGACGATCTTCATGGAGGCTAATTTATCTCCACAAAAGTGGTGTGCTCCGTGTTGGCTCAGTGAGATTTTCGAACGAGGTCACTCTGTGATGCCTTGGGCTTTATGAAAGCATGAGCTCCATGATGGCAGGAGAATCCAGAAAAGGAAGGAGCTTTGCTAATTCATGTTTGAGATTTGTGAAATTAGGAGCTTCAAAAATTAGGTTGCTTTGATAATGTATTTCAAATTGAATTACCCAATGTTTTAATGGAAATGTGGTATTCATATATAGAAGACATCTATTCATTAATAGAGAAACTATCAGTTGTTGAGGATTCATGTATTCATTCAACTGAAGAAACCTACAGTTCTATAAACTATGAGTGGATCCCTTCCAAATGAAGTGAGAAAATGAATCGGAAGAAGGTTATCCTTTCTACCGACATTGAGCTAGAGAGGGGGGAAAAGAAAGTGACCATTGGGCTGAAGTGAGCTAAACCCAATAATTGTAATGGTAGTGATCGAGGTCATAGAAGTGATCTAGCCAGAACATTATTGGCATTGAGAATTCGTGGATTTGGTACAACGGCACATCGCCATTGTTTTCTCCTTGGATGTATCCCAGTGCGGGTGAACCAAGTAAAAATATTGGTGTCTACTTGGATGCATCCCTGCATTTCATCTAATACATCACCATTAGATAAAAATAAAATGAGGTGATCAATATAGAAACATAAGAAAAAAAAGTTACCCTTAAAACATAGATGACATGATCATGTTGGGTAAGAAGAATATTAAAAATAGAATATCCATATCCTAATTCACCACCCCTCAGGGTATCTAGGGAGCTTTTAGTTCTCACAAGTGTTATTAGAGAGAAGGTTTTATTTCTCAGATTTTTATTCTATGATAGAGGTTAGTTGATTTCATTGGTTTACGATTCATTATACTTTTATCTGGTTGTGTTAGGACAAATGGAAAAACAACAAAGAAGAAGCATAAGTCTAATGGTATTCCTCAATGTGGAAGTTTTTATGAAAAATATGTGATTCAACTAATGTAATCAATCAACTTGCTGAAGGAATGCATCGATGAATCATATATGGAAAAGGTATATTCACTTAATAATGTTATAGGAACGAGTGCTGTACTTGAATTTCAATGTGATGCTGAATCTACAGGTGATGATGATGTTTCATGAAGTCCATTGTTAGATGATATCGATATGACAATGGAAATGGATCTGAAATTGGATGAAAAAGTCAAATTTAAAAATATTTGGATACATGTACTAGAAATTGAGGACAAAAAAATAAGAAGATTCAATGAAATGCGTATTTATGTGGCTATAGATTAGTGGTATAATAATGATTCCCAAGCCGAAGAACTTCAAAGGCTGTCTATAATGATAGAAAAGATCAAATGTGATGTTAAGGGAATGAATCTGAAAACTGATGAAATTCATAATTTAAAAGCATTAAATGATGCTCTTGCTACACAGCTATATGAAATAGTTCAGAAGAATCAAAGAAAACAACAAGAGAATGCATCTATCTCTGATTCGGTTTCAGATGAAAAATTAAAAATAAATGAGAAATGTGATATGTTAGATAAGCTCACATGAGAACTAAAATATGATATGAGTAGTGGAATTAATATCATAAGTGAAATCAATTATCATCTTAAATAAAGGGATACGAAGATTCTGCAACTAGTTGAAGATCTAGAGTTAGTCAACAAGGAAATGGTAAAGTCTAATTTGAATGATAAGGCCAGGTTGATGGATGCCTTACACTAATTATTTTATTATCCTTATTCTGGGGATGATGAAATTAAACAAAAATATTATACTTCAGGGGAGAAGCATGAAAGGATTGTATAATCCCAAAGGGCATCCATTTTTGGAACATCTGGAATTGGATATGATGATCCCACTCCTATGCATGATAGGAATAGAGATATTAAAATCTCCAGAGACAATAAAAACCATTTTTGTATTGGTGATAGACCTAAAAAGTATTATACAAGAATCAATGATATCATGTTCTATTTTTGTGGGATTTGTGGTCATACATCAAGATTATGTTTATAGTCTCAATAATACATTTTAGTCTTTGAAAATAGAAACTGTAAGAAATATTAGAATAAGAAGAAGAATCATGAGAAGTCAGAGAGAGGAGTCTCTCCAAGGAGAACATTCACTAGATGCTATTACTATGGATGTATGGGACACAATTTGATTATGTGTCAAGATTCTCACGATATCCATGTATGAAGAAGAACTCAGGCTTCATCAACATATTGGAAGAAAAATGATGAAATGAGTTATGCCATTGATAGAAGATGTTTTTTATATTCTCGTTATGGGAATTTGGAAAGACATTGAAAGTAGAAGGATGCTGGAAAAGAACAGGATATTGAAAGGAAATTTTCAACTCCAATTGTGTACAATAAAAAATCCAACACTAGAATACCAAGTGATTGGTTGAAAAACATGACTTCTACATCACGGGATTCAGATGTTTATTAAAAAAATGTATTTTTCACCTCCTCTATCAAACTCCAAATAGCTCTTGGGGAGAGAATGCGAACTAACCTAGAAGATTAAGGGGAGATCAACTCTAGCTATGAGTAAAAAGAATGCATGTTCAGTGGAGGGCACACCACCAGTGTAAAATTGTGTGGTGACTCATATATATGATAAAAGAGTAATGAACGAAGAACGTATTGAAAAATTCCCATGTCATGTGCCACAGAGGGAAGTGGAGGACATAGGATGATCACTATAATAGAGGAAGGAGTAAGGGGAGATAACAATAAGAGATATTCCTACTCATATATGGAATCAAGGGAAATGGAATTTTTTGGATCATCAAACACATAAATGTGTACTAGTGGGGTTAAACCAAAAATGGTGAGATATTACAGGCCTACAAAATCTAAATATCAAAAAAAAGACTCAGCATGTTGGTAATGAATGCTTAGTCATTTGGCCAGAGAAGTTGAAGTTGGCTAGGCAAACCAAATTATCATGGAAGGAGTGTGATGCTCTGCATGGAATACTCAATGTGTTGACCCATCTAGATCAACTGCAATCATCATGATGATGATTATAGAAGTTCCCCTATCCATATGAATAAAATTGTTTTTAAATTATTAATAAAATGTTTCATGTTTCCGGGAGACATGATCAAATTGGTAGTGCCATCTAAAGATTCAATGTGGAGAAGTGATATGGTTTAGTGTATCAATTAACTGAAATCATGTGTCAAATTTGAAGAAGAGGGGGTGAAAAATAGCACAATAGTAATTGATTGGGTTATTAACCTTATCTCATGTTTGCCACACTTAATTCCTACTCTGTAGGTTTAGAGAGTTGGTTGATGGCTCAATACTAAGTGTCTGATGACAATAAATGATGAAGGAGAGGGAGAATGATTGTGGGTAAATACATTGGGCCTATCAATAGGAAGAGTTGGACATAATGGGGGGATATATCAATGTCCCAGTCAACTGCAAGAGACTCAGGGGTAGTAGAAGAGGAAAATTCTATTTCCGGAGTAGATACTAATAATGACCCTGATGATGTCAACTGAATATCAGCATGAAATTCAATGAACCAAGCTATAATTGGATTGAATGGTATGATTGGTAATCAGATAGTGCTACTGCAGACATAAAATGTTGAGGATTCTAAAGCAAACATCATACCTAACACATGTAGTATATAATTGGATTTGTGATACTGCTGAAGATGAAAAATGTGTTCAGGAAATGAATGAAGAGCTAGATTGGATTGAGAAGAACTAGTTATGAGAGATAGTTTTTAGGAAAGTAGGTAATAATTTCATCGGGACAAAATAGGTCCATCGCAACAAGATGAATTAAGTTGGCATAGTGATTCAGACCAAAGCACGACTATTGTGCAAAGGATACTACCAGATTGAGAGAATATATGTTGATGATACAGTTGAACTGTTTGCATGCCTGGATACAATTAGACTATTCCAAGCCATTACAATGAAATGAAAGATCAATGTGTTTCAAATGGACATCAAATCGGCATTCATGAATGGGATTATGGAGGAAGAAGTGTATATCGAGTAGCTAGATGGTTTTATTATTCATGAGGATGAGAACAAGGTTTGACTACTAAATAAGGTGTTATATGTGCTAAAACAAGCACCAAGAGCCTGGTACTCATGACTTGATCAGTATTTGATGAAACATGGTTTCCATCATGGATGATTTGATTACATTCACTTTAAAAACAACAACATTAATCAAATGATGATGGTACTGGTTTTTGTTGATGACCAAATATTTTATGTATTAAATGATGCATAATGGAGACATTTTTTAGAATTCATGAAACATGAGTTCGAAATGTCTATGATGGGTGAGATGACATTTTTACTTTGTCTACAGTTGACACAAGGAAGGGATGACACATCCATTTCCCAATCCAAATATTCCAAGAGGTTCTGAAAAGATTTCGATTGGAAAATTTCAAGGATATGAATACTATAGTTGAAATCCAGATTAAATGGTCAAAATATGATAATGGGAAGGAAGTTAATATCACAGAATATAGGAAGACTATTGGGAGTTAACTGTACCTAACAGCGACGAGACCTGGTATTGTTTTCACCACATTCCATACAGTGTGATATCAAAGTAATCCCGAATAAATCCACATGCTTGCAGTGAAAAGAATACTTTGTTATATCATGGGAAAATTGGATTTCGACCTAATATATAGTGTCAAATCTCAGTCAATGTTATTGGGATATACTAATGCAGAATGAGATGAATCAGTGGATGATTGGATACCAATGTCAGGAGGTTCTTTGTATCTTGGTGTTCTGTGTATTTTTGGAAATGAAATAATCAAGATTGCATTTCATTAAGCACCAACGAAGCTGAGTATATTATGGCTAATAATGTATGCACACATTTAGTTTGGATGAAGAAGCATCTTGATGATATATGTATGTAAGTGAAGTCTCTAATAGAATTCGTGTGTGATTACTCATGTGTTATAAATCTCAAAAAAATCACGTCCATCAATACAGGAAAATGAACATTGAGATAAAATACGGCTTAATCAAGGAGAAGTGTTAATATGGAATAGTGTAGTAGGATTATGTTTCTAAAAAACTACATGTGGAAGAAATTATGACCAAGGCCTTTCCTAAGGAATCTTTTGAGTGATATCGGCTAGCTCTGGGAGTCCATTAATCTCCCCGAACTTGAAACAATCTGGATGTGGGACCCCCATCCCCTTGTCCTAGAGGTATGGTTTGTTTTTCTCTACTGTTCTCATATATGATCATTTCAATGTCTTAGACCCTAGAGGAGTGACCATTGGGTTCATTGACAAAGGGGGAAAAATAGTAACTCCGGAAGGGGGAGAAACTATGGCTAATTAATGGTGAAAATGTCTTATTCAAAGACATGGGTAGAAGTTGATAGGTGGAGCATCGAGATAGAGGGAGAGCTATGGAATGAGGTTAATGTTTTTAAATATGAAGATGTTATAAGTCATCGATCAATGCATAGATATCAGACAGCTGAGGAACATGTTAAAATATAAAAGTGATGTTGGAATGGTGAGAGAACGTTTACAGCTATCACCAATTAGTATTAGTGGGGTTCAAAAATTGGTATCAGTTTAGAGATTCGTATAAAATGGATGTCAACTGTTGGAGTCTGACATGATGTGATTCATTGATGAACTTTCCATACTACTCTTGTTTCTCAAGCCTAGAATTTCTCTCGTGGGCATAGAGTATTTAGTGAGTGAATCATTGATCTTTATCTGAATCTCAAGAGGCTAAGGCTGGGTGATGATGTAATGAGTTTCAGGGAGGTATCAATGTGTTGAGAATCATTATGAGAAGAGTTGTCAATAAACCCAAAGGGGGATATTGTGGTGAAAAAAATCGGTCAAGGTATCACTGTAGCATTTTTGGGTTGCTTGTGTTTTTGGATAATGTAGATTTCATGTATAATTTTTAAGTTCTATAGATGTTTCTAATGATCCATGTTGAAAATGAACCATTATAATGGAATTGATAATCTGGATGCGGTACAAGTGAACAGATACAAGGTGGCATCATTTATCTGCATTTTCCAAATTTTTGGGGATCCACAAAAAGTTGTAGTTTGATGAGAATCTCAAAATATGGATTCCAATGACGATCTCATCAAAATATGACAAATTCAGGACTATCCCGAAGATATGCTTCAGGGATTGGATTTAGTGAAGCCAAGAAGAATATTGACAATGTTATTCATTATTACAATGAGCATCGCGAAGCGCAGAGTTGAAGGGAAATGTAAGGGAACATCGCTGTGGAGGATCGACGTAATTGATGGAACGCTCTGCGATTACAACGAGCTCTGCGATCGGAAAATTTCCGTGGAGCTTCGCGAAATTGAGATAATACCGATGGAAAATTCAGATGATCATGATTTGTGATGACGTGGTGCTGACTTCATGAGTAAGGTTAGAGGATCGGTGGAATCACCTATAAATAGGCATCAACCCCATCGAAAGAAGTACAATGTTTTTGAATAAAATATATTTCCCTCAGCCTGAGAAGTTGTTTTGTGAAGGACGTGTGTTTCATGATAGAGGGGATCTTCACCACAACTAATTTAGATCCATGAAATTAGTGTTCTCCATGTTGGCTATGTGAGATTCGTGAAGGATGTCACTATATGATGCATTGAGCTCGTGATAGCCAAAGCTATGTAAATGAAGGTTCTTCATGAAAATGTAGGAGCTTCTCTTAGGCTTGTTTGAGCTTTACGAAATCGGGAGCTTCGTGAATTAGGGTTATTTGCAAAATATTTTCCTAAGGAATTTCCTAGTGTTTTATTTGCTAAGTGGTAGTCATCTATGGATAAATGATGTACATTAAAAATAATCTATAAATAGTTGAGGATTTGTGTATTCATTCATGTGAATAGTCATATATGTCTATAAAATGTTAGTGGATCCGTTCCACGTGCAGTGATAAATGTATGAGGAAGAAGGAAACCCTTTCTACTTGTTGTGAGCTAGAGAGAGAGGAAAAGGGAGTGACCCTTGGGATGCAGTCAGATAACCATAAAAATTGTAAAGGGTGTGATCCTATGCATAGAATTTATCAAGCCTAATCATTATTGGCATTGACATTTAGTGGATTTGGTACAGTGGCACATCGCCGTTGTATGCTCCTTGGATGTATCCCAATGAGGGAGAACCAAGTAAAAATCTATGTGTCTTCCTGGTTGCATCCCTGCATTACATCTAAATTATCACCATCAGATAAATATAAAAATAAGTGATCATCGTAGGCACATAATAGAAAACAACGTGACCCTTATAACATAGAGCTCACGATCCAGCAGGGCAAGATAAATTTAGAAAATATCATATGCTTTCCCGGATTCACCCCCCCCCCCCACTCTCAGGTTATATGGGCAACTTTTGGTCCAAATAATTGAAGAGTTGATAATGGAGGTTCCGTTTTATAATTGTGGTGAGGAGAAAGTTTGGGATCTCTAAACAAATTAATTTATAATAAAATCAAACAGCATAAAAAAACCAATCAAATGACCCATTTTGACTATTCTATGTGATATGTTTGTAATCTTACCATCCAATATATATTAAAAAAATATATCACTTAAGGCCTTATCATTTTAACTAACTATTCATTATTCTATTTAATTTTTAACTCGGGTATCAATTATTTCAATATTGAATGATTAAATATTTCACACATTATTTAAATTAGATAATAATTAAATACCTTTGAATATTATAGACCATACAAAAATTATTAATTATTTTTAAAATTGTTTCATGTATATTAAATAACTTAATAAAACATTATTTTGATTAACATTCAATAACATAAATTTCCAAAATATTCATTTAATTGATTATTAAAAATATTAAGATGCCTTGTTATCATTGAATAAAATATTTAATTATATTTCTATGGGGTTATTTTTATGTAAAAATTTATTTGGGAATATTAATTATTCAAAATTATATTTATCTTAATATTTTTCAAAAAAAAATATTTGATACACTCATTTATAAAATTAATACTACATCAATATTGAAAAATTATTTAATATACTTATTTTTGGAAAAAATTAAAAATAAAATATTATTTAGAAGATAAATATACAATATATCAGAATAATACTTGTAGTTTAAATTATCTTCTATAAAATCTATCATTTAAAATGTTATTCATATTAAATTAGGAATGTGAAAACACAAATAACACTTTAAATTAAATAATATATGTCTCACAATACAATTTATAGGGACCCAAATGGTATCTCAATCTACCCATGGATGATTATGGACAATATATACTCAACAATTATTATTTGTTCAGGTGTTTGGGTCCTTTGAACGTTATTATCATTTTCAAAAATGTTATTTTACTTATTTCTCATCAATTAAATAATTTTCACATCATCAAAGTAAATGTCATTAAGGTAACAACTTTTATTATTAAAATCAAAAATAAATTCCCATGATAATCAACACCTTTTTTATCATTCCAATGAGTAATTATAATCGAATTTATCTTCTATAAATAATTTTTATAAAAAAAATAGTTATTATAATTTGTGTCTTATATATTATAGTTTTCATTAAATAAATTATATTTCATGTCCTAATCTAATCCAATTGTATTAAAATAGATACCATTTAGACCCATGTTTTATTTAGGTTGAATAATAATAATCCAATGACATTATTATAACTTTTAGCGTAATTTTATAATATTAATCGTGCACTTAAATACATTATTTACCCTTTTACAAAATTTAAAAAAATTGTAAAGTTTGCATTTATCATGAACAACAATAAAATAATTCTATTCACATAAATTGGATGTACTAATTTAAAATACTTATTAAATTTTTAAAAATTGAAAACAATTAATATTGACTAATTAATAGAAAATTATTCCACTTTTTGGAATGAGAGAACGAGTTCTAAATGTTAAAACATTGCAAAAGATTGTATTTTTTACATCTGAATTTAATGTAAAATTAACTCCATTGAGCTAAATAATATTAACTAATAAAAATATAATATGTTTATTATTTAAAACCATTTATTAAAATAATCTTGCAATAAAAATTCTTTTTATGGAAAAAGTTGTTTTTAATTAAAATTTACATTATTTTTACTATTATCGAAACATTAATTTAATAAGAATAAAATAAAATATTCAACCAATGTATTTTCATATATCACACATCAAAATAATAGGTTCATAGTCTCATATAAAAATTATCAACATGATAAAATATTAATTTAAAAGTGGTTCTCCATTAAAAGATGGATAAATATCACTTTTGAAAAAGAATATATTTTTATTCATAAGATAGCGTCTAATCATACACTATGACTAAAATATCTACTTTGTGAATATAATTTTTTTATTAAATATTAAATATATATATTTCATTAATTTAAATTACTAATTTGAATTCAATTAATTTATAAATAAAAAACACATGTATATAATTGGTTTAAATTTTTTATAAATAATTTCTGGTCAAAAAATTCACCATACCTTTTCATAAGTTAATTATATTTATCCTTAAAAGTTTAACGACTTTTTTATAATGGTCCTTTTATAGTATGGTTATCTTTTGATTCAATTAAAATCATTATTTCCTATAATGTAAGATATTGAAGAATTAAAAAAATATATAAATAAAATATTTCATGAAATCATGTGATTGTTATAGTTTCCATAAATGGTCAAACTTTCATATAATCTGATCTATAAGATAATGACCTCAACTTTCTAAATGAGAATTTTCTCATTGCTGTCATTATTTTGTTCGAATTAGGGTAGCATTGTTAAAGTATATATATAACACTTAATTTATTGATTTGGTTTGAGTTTGTTTATAGTTCATAGTAATGATCTCATTTTTTCAATGAGGTTATCTTTCTATATGTATAAATATTTTCCCCATGATCACAAGTCAGTTACTGTGGTAATATACTTAAAATATTAGTGAAATTACATTGTTACTGAGATCATTGTGGTCTTCATTGATCAGACGACCATGAGGTGTATTATCCCATATTGGGATCTAAAAATGAATTAATGGTAGTGCATTGAGTTATTACAAGACTGTGACATTGATATGACCCAAACCATATGAAAATGCGACATAGATGGTTATTAATTGAGTATAAACTGAGGAGGGTTTTTAATAAATTAATCTAGTGAATCTTGAAGAGTTATATATGATCATGAAACTATTAATCCTATTGATTAGGATGATTTTTGTAGAAGTAAACTCATTCTGATGATAGATCTATCATAAGTTATTGTTATTGTGAAGTATTATCAATGGGATGGCTAAAAGGTACATGTTATTTAGGATCATATTTTCCATATTTATATTCATAGGTTTTTATTAGTGGATTATTTGTATTATATTTTTTTCAATACTTATTAATAATTCAATTGTAAATTCAATATTCTTTTGACTATGAATTATATAGTTAATATTTGAAAGTAATTCTCAATTTATCAAATATTTTATTTTCAATATGTATATATAATTTTTGTCCAATTTTAAGTATATTAGTTTTAAATTTTATATCCTGATGTTGGAAATTCTATTAGGTAATGCTATATGATCATATTCATAATGGTTTGTCATGGTAAATTAATAACCCACACTGTAAATGGAAGGTAGTTTTTTGGATTTTAAATGTCGAATAACATTATCAAACATGGTTTAGAGAGGGATTTAAAATACTTTTTTTTCCATCTTGAAAATAGAGCATCATATCTTCCATTGATATATAGTTATATGAGGTATATTATATAGATATAAAACGTTATAATGTGTCCTTCATAGTATATTGCTGTTTATTGTGAAAGAAAAACATAAGTTTGGATAAGATTGACTATAACAACACTTATGACTATTCAATTGTAAGGGTTCTATTTTATGAAATTCATTGGGGGACATACAGTTCTCCATAGTGATAGATCAAGGAAAGGTAATTAGAAATCATTGGACAAGATGTCGTGTATGCCATAATATAGAAAGTTCAATGGATATTACATTAGAAGATGGTAGTATTAAACTTCTGTTATTCTAATTATTATTCGATAAAGACACCAATGGAGTTCGGGTTTGCTGATAATGTATTCCAAAATGTTTATCCACATTATTCTAATCAAAATATTTTCTATAAGAATACTATTTCTCGACAATTCCATATCACCATTGTGGTTAAAAGGATGTACATTGAGGTGAGTTATTTTTACTACTCCCTCTATAGTAATACAAATATCTACCATGTTGTTAATGTATCTCAATATTATTAGTATCATTAGGATGGATCACATTTCATTTATTATCGAGTGTTTGATGTAGAGGATTACATGATGTACATGGAGTGTTTGATCAATAATATGGATAATTGAGAGATGTTGTTGTGAAGATGAGTTATTTCCTTGGAATGGGACTATTGGATTAATGGTTGGTAACAAAAAATGCTCATGATATCATTAGTACTATATTCACACTCTTTATGATGAGTTTCATCGAGGATTATTTATATAATGAATGAGACTAATATTTATGTTTGGTCAACCTGATTATATTCTTGAAATTATTATTTGAATGAGAATTTTTATTTTATATAATTCGACATAATAATTGTTATTGTTTTTGGAGACACATAGTACACAACAAACAAAATGTACCTCATGGATATCGGAATTATGCGAGCTCTAAAGAATCACTAATAACTATGTTGATGCATCGAAAAAGAAAATATCATAACATAAGGAATATGGATACATTTTGTTTTGGGAAAGCATGAGATACCAAGAATTCTTCCACCTTATTCCCCTATCACCATGTGTGAGTGATCTCTTAGTAGGAATGCATTAACTGTTTACACATGCCAATATAATATTCAATGCTCTAGGGAAAACATCCACTTCCTAATAGTTCCATGTAGAGGATCATGGAATTTTTTCCAATACCATCATCCTAATTTGTATTTTCTCACTTAAGTCCAACCATATAACTATTTCCCTTTCCTCGGCCTTATGAGCATCACCTATACAATAAAAATCCTAGAATGCTATGAAAAAAAACCCCCTACGGTCCCTAATAACATATCCACCTCTCATATCCCCCTCAAGAGGGTCTTTCTCAGGTTGATATTGAACACACTTCTAAGGGGGTATTAACGTACCCAATTCCTATGTCACATCCTCCATGTCTCGTTCGACACAACTAGGACGAGAGGCCTAACAGATAGAGCTCCTTTGAATTCTATACACACTCTAACCTAGTCCTTCAAGGTGTTCTTCACTTTGATGTGGATGATGGTTCTAGTTCTGATGATACTCTTATTGAGAGCGTTATTCATAAAATTCTTAATAATCCTACATTTTTTCACTAGGATGATAGCCCAACCATTCGTATCAGGATCATGCTAGTAAGTTCTACTAAAACACTAACTGAGAATGTTCTCCTTCACCGATACGTGATTATTCCACACTGAGAAAGCCTCATACCACATTCATGTGCAGCGATCCCCTCCATTGTCAAAGAATATATGCTCCATTATTTCTTTTTCTTAATTTTTTAAACACTAGCATCTGAATTCCATTGTCATTCCCATGCATTATATTTTATCATCAGTGGGAATCCTGTCATTCCTCACACACAACAGAGGGAATATAAACATGGTGGAATCCCCCATTCACCCTAATATATCCCCGCACATGTCATCAATATTTGGGTCCCTCCAAACATTATCACATGCCTTAATAGAGAGCACACCTGATGTAGAGTCTATGAAGATGAGTCTTTCCAAATCCTCATTAAGTAAAATATCATTGAAGGATGTGCATATATTATCATCATTCATGGTTTAAAGAAAACCTATATGTCCACACGCATCTCAAAAATAAATATTTGTTGTAGGGAAACCTGGAAATGACAGACCACCTCCCCCAATACTGATGCTAGACGTTCACATATCCTCTCCCCACCAGCAACCCAGATTAAGGCGCAAAACCTCTTCATACATATGATTAACATTCATATAATATATGTCCAATATCTCTGTACTGCCTCATATAATACATATTTATCTTTCAAAATCATTCACTGAAGAATTTGTCCTTACATTTCCAATCATGCATGTTTAGCATGCATCACTTGTAATGTCGAAGAAACACTCCACAGATTGAGGCCCCCTTCATCTATTGATCATACTAGATGCTTCCATGTGGCCCCGTAGAGAATACCTTCCATATTAAAATCCCATATAAAGGATGCCACTATCTTTTCCATGCTATAAATCATACTTTTTGGAGCCTTCAAGGTGGATAGTAGATGCATGGGGATAGAAACAACAACAATATTTACTAGAGTAATGTGCTATCTAAATGACTAAAACCTATTTTCCTAATTAAATATTCACCCCATAATGTTTCCCAGATTCATATCAAAATGATGAATGTGAAGGGAGTTAGGACTAACCAGCGCTCTGAGATAATCCATGGGAAAGTAATCTCTCCTCATATTCAATGTGCCATCTACTGTCCTAGCCCTCATGTCTGAGTATTTCTTAGAATCATAATATAGGCTTTCAATCCTTTTACACACCTACCCACTCCATTTAAAATACACCCCTTGAATCTCATTGATACCATTCACTACTCTCCTACTGACATTAATAAACCAAATAATATTTTCTACAAACATCAAGTGTGAGATACCCATAATATCATGTCTATCCTGATTTGGGGCCATTAGTATTAGAATTTTTTAGATAATTTATTATATTGTTTTTGTTTCTCCAGACTGAAAATTAATTAAGATTTTTTTGATATAATTTATGAGGCATATATTTCATGTTATATTGTACAATCTATGTGTTGAATGATCAAATATATATTTAATTGAATATTAGTGGATATAGAGATGTCATTTTACAACATGAGATCGGGTTTGGTTGTTCCATGATGGACTATACATGAATGGATAGATTTACAAAATAGTGAATCCAAATTGGGTGAGTCATTTTGTAGGGGAGGGTCTATGGTATGAAGGGTTTTGTTGGGGAGTTATGGTAAATAAATATGGGATAATATTTCATGTGGGGGTTATATGGATAACATGATGACACTTATGGTACTGAAATTTTTCTTCATAATTTCCCTTCTTATTTCCCTCAATATTTCATGGAAATTTTTATTTTCTATGAGATTCTTCATCTGGAGTTTTCTGGGGGTTTTATGAATAAGAATTTAACAAGGGAATAATTCTCAAAATCTGGATTCCTAGATTTCTAGCTTTATTTTTTAGTGAAATCATACCATAGTGACCATTGTAACTACCCAACCCATTATCATTCATAAAGTATTTAAAATTGATAGAGATTTTGAAATTTATGTCAAAAATATAGATAATATGATTCAGAAAACATATTCTAGAGGTTCTAGGTAATTTATTAATTATTGAATAATCGTGTCATATAAATTTATGACACTAATGTTCTCAATACATACACAAATCCATAATCCTATCCAAAATAAAATTACCTCCAATCAAATTTCTTGATTCAAATGAAAGATGGTGTTTACCATTCAAGACCATTTAGTTATATATTATATGAGTTGGTTGTTTCCTTCAAGAGACTATTTTCTTTTTATATGATGTTACATTATCCTATTATACTTCTTTTACCTCACATTGTTATCAATTGTTCAGAGTATACAGAATAAAGTTATTGTTGAATTGAGGGATGTTATTCCCTGTTGCTAATAGAAAATTAAGGTTACTCTCTTTTTTTAAGACACTTGTGTGAGATCATAGTCTATCTATCATATCCCCCAATGTCATGAATTTTCCCTCTTATTTTGATGATTATTATGGGGTTAGTAGTTCATAATATCTCATATTTATATGCATCAAATCAATTAACTAGAATATTTATTCAATGTGTGGGTAACATGGATTTTTTTAAAGAATATAATGAATAGAAAAAATAAATAAATTTATGCATTGGTGGTTATATACATGTGTTTACATTTTCTATTCATTTTAATTGATTTTAAAAGTTTGATTATTATTACTATAAATTATTAAATACATTGATATTTTTTTATTTTTTTAGGATCATATTTAATAAAATGGCTATATTAACATGTTAATTAACTATTTTTAGGAAATAAGTGAGTTTTCACTGATTAAATTCATGTTGATAATGACTAAATTTTCTTAATTAATGATAAAAACGAGGTCGGTTAATGTGATAGAAAGATTATTTTACTATATCTTATTGATGGGGGGTTCCATTCAACTAATGTGATGTGTAAGAGTGTGATAATAAATTTTTGTTTTTTTCATATCATTGGTGAGTATAATATAGTTGAAATGCATCTTCCTTTATATATTTGAAAAAACATCATTTGGTAATGGTAGTAGAATTATGGTGTGGATGAGAATGTTTAAAATATATGGGTTGGTATGTTTTAAAGGAATGGTTTTGTGACATTAAAATGGAAATAAAATTTCATAGTGATTATGGAATATTTTACTATTAATATAATGATGTAAATTTGAGAGGTTTGGAATTGAATAGATTGTTGGTTGATGTTAATAATTTATTTCTTGAACTGAATAGGTAATGTTTAGAAATAAAATTAAATGATGGATAAATAAAAGGTTGTTAATAAAAATTTAATTTCAACACAAAACAAATATAATATTGATTGGAAACAATTAATATATAATTGATAATATATATGATTAAATTAGGAAAATATAGACCTTATTATGGTAGTATTTTGTAGTAATGTGTATTGGTTGGTGATCCAATGGGGGATTTTGTGGATAAATATATGTTATGAGAATATGGGGATGTTTTATGATATGATAATATGGTCCTCATATGATCATTTTTTTGGATTTTATTGGAGTGTATTATATTAGGCATATTATTGTGATATCTTACAAACACAATGTAAAATAGAAAATCGTATTAATGAATGTATGATTTGTGTTCAAGGTGTTATCCCACTTCTTTCTTCTTCTCCTCTCTGATGCTCGCTACTATGGTTCTCCTCCCGTGGTTCTTTCGGTCTTCCCATCGAAGGTTTTGTCATGTGGAAGCCCTCATCCGCCATAACCCTTCTCTTACCTCAGTTTCCTCTAAGCCTCTCCAAGACGGAACAAGTTTGGTTGTTACCAAGCGACATTGGGTATGTGGTTCGGTAGACGATGGATTTCCTGGCATTACCGGAGTCGGTTCACTTTTGGTTTTCTGCTTCGTCGGTGATGGCGATGTTTGGAACCCTACATTCATATTCGTGCTCTGCCCTCAAGTTCCTCTGTGCCTTTGGTAGTCGCATTATGTGCGGTGGAATCATTGATGTTTTGGGATTTGTGGTGAGGTTGAAGTGGGGGCTCCAGGTGTGACCAAAGTTGGTATGTTCATTTGATGTCGATTACTGGTATGTCAGATATTCTTGGTTATTCTACTTTTAGCTACCGATGGAGTTTTTGTGGTATTTTGCGACTGCTTGTTTCATTCTCGATTGGTAATGTTATCCTGGATAGTGTATTTTCATTTCTGGTGTGGCGTTGGTGTCGACATCAATGGTGATGACAAGGGTGAAGCGACGACAGGTTCCATGATTTGGTTGGTGATGGTTGAAGATGATTTTGGTGTCAATGAAGATGTTACTTTTGCGGGCATAGATGCAGTGGTTTCGGCATCGAGGTGGACGGTCTCCGGTGGGAGGTTCTCGATGGTGCATTCGATGAGGAAGGTTGGTTGGGTGCGTCAAGGTCTGAGGCCCGAGACGATGGAATGTTGATTCTGACAGATCATGTGGCCCGAGGCATTTGCGAGCCTCTTTCCTTATGAATTTTGAATTTGGTTTATTCCGAAATTCTTTTGACTTTTTTGAAGTCTGTCTAGTGTTTTTTTTTTGTGTTTGAATCAGTTATTTAAAATTGTGTGGTTCCCACTTGGCCAAAAAGTGGATACGAATAAAATACAAAACCAAATATTTGGAGGAAGAGATAATGAACATTATATTCAAGAACACATAATAATATGATTATATATTTTGTTGCTGCTATCTGTATATAATGTATATATATATATGATTATTTTAATGTATTGGTCGATAGTGGGGCCAATGAGTTTTTCGGTCCTTTCACGGATTATGGATGATATTGTTATAGTATATCCCACATCAGGAGATTCATGATGGGTAATATTAGTAGGATATGGATGTTATTGTACTACACAAACATTTACTATTGGGGTTTAAGAGATACAAACCTTCGAGGAAGTTGTTCGATGTACCCTCTAACTATATTATATTGTATTATTTTATTATAGTTTTATTCGATATTTGGTGGGTGATCCATGGTGAGGATATGCAGTAGTTTTTACAATATGATTTACAAGGTTGATATTTTTATTCAATGATGAATCCATATGGTTCTTTCAAATTTTCATCTATGTATTAATAAAGGTAATAATGATTATACATATATTATCACACACAAACAAATATATATATATATATATATATACAATTATCAGTTCTCTAGATAGTGTTTTAATATTGATCCAAACCATTGTTTTGTAGATAATACAATAGTGGGTTGCATGGATTCTGTTGTAGTTTTATTTTGGTGTTGATTTGGGTGACTTGTATGATATAAAATTTCATTTATTTTGGTTTGTTATGGGATATTAGTTATATATAATATTATGGAATTTATTAGTGTATTTCTTATAATCATTAGGTGATATGTGAGGGCATTTCTTGTTATTTTCATGTTTTATACCATCTGTTATATTCTATATCCTAGGAAATATTTAATATTTGAAATAGGGTTCAATATTATTCTCATATTCGGCCCAGGTGGGGTCTCTACTACTGTTAGGTGATGACATAAAAATTATGAACCATACTATATACTACACCCTAGATCTACAATTCTCAAGCCTATGCATGTCCTATAAATGATCTAACCATGAATATTCACATATGATCCAACCATGTTTCTATATACCATCAACCGATATCCATTTAATTTCTTTTCAAAGACTACATTGATATTATCTTTAAGTGGTGTATATGGTTATATATTGAAATTGTTTGGGCGAAGTGTAATTTTATCCATATCAAAAATAAATATATATTTTCCTTCTTTGAAATATTATCTTCATGATTATTATCCACAGAAACTACCATATCAAAATACAACGCATTTTTATTTTATCCATAAAAATATAATTGATGCCTTAATGTCTTCGTTTTATGATATTTATATTAGACACATAATTTATTCTACTGTAAGAAATATATTGTTAATTGATTAGTTATGTAAAATTTAAAAATATTTTAGCAATTAATTACTGTGTGAAAATTGGAAAATTTACTCCGTTATCACTCATTAAAATTTAATCCTTACCATGCCAATAAATTACTATATATTGATAATAATGCCCATAAATTAAATAATTTGAGATAATTTTATAGGATTCATTTAACATTGTTATTCATAATTCCTTATTTGTGAAATAAATTTTTCCTTTATTTTTATTTAGTCAGATTAAATTTATTATATCAATAAATATTTGATGAAAATTGTCAAAATCTACATAAAATTTAAAATGTTTACCTGACTCTAATGTGTAAAATATAGGAAATATTGATGTTATCCCATAATTCTATGTGTCAAAACATAGCCTTTGGTAAATATTGAAAATCTATATTTGAAGCAATGAAGGTTGCGCTAAATCTATATTATTGTTTGTGAGTTATTTTGAAAATAATAAGCACTCAATGATGATGGCTTTATCATTATATCCAATTGCTGATTAATCATGGAAAATTTAATGAATATTCTTAACTCAGGTATACCATCAACAATTCACCCAACATGGTAATGTTTTCCCACAATAGACCCACAAATTCTTCCTACATTTTATTTCATATATATATATATATATATTATTTTATAATAGATATATTTAATTAAAATTAAAACATTGAACATATTTCAACTATATTATATATCATTACATAAACTGTAATATGCAGTAAAAATGAGTATAATGATATATTCAACACCCACTCTATATTTTTCCCTCCCTTTATACTTTACATTATTCAAGAGGGAATAAATAACAAGGAAAGATACAAATGGTTTTTGTTCCTTTCATTAATTTCTAACTTCACCTAACATTGGTATAGAATGTACCCAATCCCAAATATAACAAACGAGGTAACTTGATTCCCAAATAATACTTTTTTACAAAAATAATATAATAGAAAATGGAGTGATTGTATGTTGGGAAAATTATATTATAATGTGGCTAACAAATATGGTTATTCAGGGTTCTATGTAAATCTAATATGTATTTAATGGTTTGGTCATAATTTTACAAATGTAGGATTCAATTAGAATAATTTACATCAATCACCTGATCATATTTAATTATTCTCATAAAATTTTTATGCAATATAAAAAAAATGTTCATGGTGATAAACACCATAAGATTTCCCACAATATTAGAATAATCATTGAGTTTGATGAATTTTTTAGTAGTACAAATTAATTTGGTGAAAATAATATTGTATAGTCATTAATGAGTTGTTGATTTCTAGAATTCCTATGACAACAATAAAAGATTAGATAAAAAAATCTTAAAAATATTTCAAAGAAATATTTATTTTAATCATTTTCTTCAATAAAAATATTATTTTATCTCCTAAATTACTTTTGTATTAAAATTGACATTGCCAATTTTTATGTGTAATGATCCCGAAAACAAACACACGAAAATAAAAAATTAAATTAAATACATGTAAATCCGAAAAAGAAAATAATTTCCCCTAACCCTTATATTTTTATTACAAATATATAGTAATGTTAATTACCTATAATAGTGGTGTGGAAGTATTTGTAATTTTCGAGGAAGGACCCAGAAGAATACAACTACGGAGTAGACCATATTTGTGTCATGATGTTCTTCAGGTTATATTAATTGTACCATTTATTTTTTATTTATTGTCAATATATTTATAATATTATCAATGAAAAATTATAATTAGGTGGGGTAATTCTGTGTAATGTGAACAAATATGAAATTAATGAAGAATTGAATAAAAATATTTAGGGTAAAATGAATTAATTAGTTGCTTCACCTACCTAGGCTTCATCACTATCTTTTTTAACTATATGAAATAAATTTGAATTTTCTCTCAATATCATTTATTATTTACAATCCTATTGATAAATTATAAATCATAGTTATCATTCAGGAAACACAAATATTACCATGTGCCATTATATCTATAGTGGGGATAATGATCATACTATTTATATGGCATGATAGTACCATTAACCTAATCTAATTGATCATTGATAATGGTTTAGTCAACATCCTTACAACATATACTAGAAGAATAAAGATAAGTTGGAAAAAAATTATAGGATATTTGAATCCATAATAATTCCACGGAAGGTGTATAATATCAATAGAAACTGCATTCAGATGCACTATTGCTTTAAAAATGGACAAATAATATTAGTAATTTCTAATAGAGATTTTAGAAGGACATTAAACCCTTTTAGGAAAAAACATGTGGTTCTTTATTGATAATACCACGAATGATGTGTCAAGATAGGGGGAAATAAGATTAAAGTGGAAGAAGAGAGAGAAATGAGTTGTTCATACTTAAAACTAATCAAAATATATATTAAAACACATAATAATTTAGAAGGTAATATAAAATGTTGGGAAATTAATTTTTGGGTTAGTGGTCTAGACATTGACTACTTCTATTGGGATTATGTAATTTTTTATATGTAATGAATGCTTCAACAAGAATATGTGAATTTTTTTGGAATATATCATCATGTTTAGTCTAGTGTTTGGATCACTCTACATAATCGAACATCACAATAATTATATTACTTTATTAATCACTTCCTAAATTATACATACATCAATTTCATTGTCGATGGTATATGGTAATACCATTAAATAATTTATAGATATGGTTAAAAAATTAATATTATAGAATTATATATTAATTGATTGAGAAATTTTATATAATTAATTTCATTGGTTGTGTTATATAATTTATAGTAATTCAATATTTCTATTCATTAAAAGATGATAGGGAAATTAATTTGGGAGATAATAACACATTGAAGATAGATAAAGGCTATATCAAATGTTTGAGAATGAATTATTCTATTATGGAGGTTATATCAACGGATGAGAGTAATTTTAATGTATATATAGCTTCAATTAGTGTGATGTAAATTTTTCTTATAACAATGGATGAAATAAATTATTATGATATATATGATTTACAATTTTCGTGGGATGGACATTGGAGGTAAGATAAAATATTGTTGGATCTGTGACTCATGTTGAAGAATATTAGTGTTTTCTAGACCACAAATTCCATGATATAAAACGTTTAAATGACCTCACATATTATAATTGAGGTCAATAAGTCCAACAAGTAAAAATTACTCCACATTTGGCACCACTTATCATGATTTTAGGAATTTTACAAATCCAAAATAAAGCTTCCACCTCAAAATATAATACTCATCTTCCCATTCCCTTGACCTATCACATTTTGCATGACCTATAAGGAACCATTATCTATTTATGTTTATTTAATACTAGTTCACCTTTACATTCATATGTTTTATGTCATCCAAAAACATCTAGTTGAGGGTTTGGACATTTTTATGTCCCTAAATTTAAATATATATATATATATATATATTAAATTCTATAGTAAAATATTTTCCATAAAAAGAGATTTTATTTAATAAAATGATTATTATTTATCATTTTAAAAATAATATAATTATAAAACTAGTTGAAATCAAATTTTATATTGTTTTTCAATTAGAATAAAAAATTTCCCTATAAAATATATTTAATATATATATATAGTTGATTTGTTATGTTCCTCCTTAATAAAAATAGTTAATATATGAATGTAACAAATATATTAATGAATTTATTTTGTTCGGTTTATTCTATCAGTTAAAAATTTAGAATGGATTGGAACTATGATTAAAGAGGCTTATTGATGCTTACATATTGTCCGGTAACCCAAATAATTAAATCATCTTGATCTCATGTCATAAATAATTTCATGATTATTATCTAAGCAGAGAGGAGTTATGTGGTATATAAATGTATATAACAAAAAAATCATCATTTTAACTCCATTTAAAAATTTTATATAGTACATTGCAGTAAAAATATAGTTTCTAAGGAATTATGATCATCAAATATATTATTTCTACATTGATTCTCATGAAGGTTGTGTTTTTCTTTTTTCCAACCAAGAAGGAAAACAGTGTGGTTTGTCTTATGGTCATCTTAAATGATTATGGGTTTTGATAAAATTAATGGGGCTAAATATTTATTGGGATATATATTAATAAAGTATTCAAAAGTATAAAAAATATAAGAATTAATCCATTATTTTTTTCTCATAATTTTAATCCATTTGATAAGTATTTGAAACTTTTCGTTGAAAAAATTGTTGTCAATTTTTTTAAAAATAGATGATTTAATTACATGATTTTTTCATCCTTAAATATTAAATATGTCACTCATATCATAGATGTGAGTAATATAATTTTCAACTATCTAATGGGGTGTGCATTTAATTTTTTAATTAAATTGAAAGGATGGTATGAAATATAGTTTATGGATAGGTTACACAGAAATATACCATATGATTTTTGTTCTTAATGTAAATACAAATCCATATTATTCACAGTCATGAGAAATGAACCTTTATGAGATTATTAGTTTAATATAATAAGGGAAAATTTAGTTTCTTTTTAATGACACAGAAATAGTTCTACGCACCATGAAATTATTATTCATTAAAGTTTGACCATGTATCTTGTATTTAATGTTTATATGACTAAAAAACATTTCATCTAGTTTTCGGACATCCATTTTTGTAAAATTATATTATATATATATATATAAGTGTATCCCATTATTACATTTTAAAATTAAAAATGTTTTTTTTATAAAAGATAAATACATCAGTTATATAGTTTTGACATTCATAATAGAATCCTTAAATTCACCCATATCTACTATGGATCCCAATGGGATGGTTACATAAATTTAAAAGTAATATATTTATAATTATACTATAGAAAACAAATAGTAAATTGGAAATCATGTAACATATTTTTTTGTGTGATTGTGGATGATGAATTCACATAACGTGAGTGGGGTTATTGGATAATTATCACATTGTTTCAAATTCTTTTTATGAACATGATTAATATATTTTACCTTTTATAAATGAAAAATTGAATTCTTAAATGGTGATAAATTGTGAACCTTGAAATTGGGTTGTCTAAATTAATTGTTGGGATGATGTTCTATATGGTTATGATTATCTCTAACTAGAAGTCCTTGTTGAAAACACCTTCACATAAATAAAACAATTGTAAATAAAAATCACTAGGGATAGGGTATTGTAACACCCCGAGATTTTATGAAAAATATTCTTTTTAATTTCATTGTTGTATTTTGTTGTACACTACATCAAATGGATCTTGCACTACACGCATCCCTGACATGATTTACATTACTTGCAATCACGACCTTCCACGATAGTGTGTGTTGTATGCAATACCAAGTTTCACTAAAAACCGATATGTTATTAAAATATTTTATAAACTAGCCGTTATGAATATTAATAGCCACTTTTTGAAATATAATAAATTTTATATTTCAATATGGACTTCATTTTTGGACTCATAATATCGAAATTACCCTAGGGTGAATTCATGGTATTTGTCTGAAAACTTTCAATTTTTGATGAATAGTGAAAACACTAGGTTACTAATTAAAAACCGACTTTTTATTTAAATAATTATTTATTTTATTTAAATTTATTTTAGGTAAAAATTGATACATAATACATATATAAGTTCAATGTAATTCATTGGAGTCATTTTATAAGAATATTCGATATATAAAAATATTATTGTACTTTTCACCGTCTTTTACCTACGTCCTAGGAGATTTTTCCAAACTTACGTAAAAAGTAATTTTACCACTTCTGGGAGTGGAATTTTGAAAATTTGAGAGAAACGGTTAATATCAAGGACTAAAATTGGTTCAATGAGATGAAAATAATTTTTTTTGAATAGTAACTTTTTACTTTTATTTACCATGGTTTAAAGTAAATACGGTAATTAAGGGTAAAAATGATATTATTATTACCCTAACACATGTCCAAATTATATTGGATAAGTTTAATTCGACCAAAAAAAACCTTAGGAATAAAATATTACCATTTAGGTAAACTTGGATTAGATTAGGACATTTATTATTAAATTATTTAAAGAAGGGTTAAAATAGTTAAAATCAAAGTTTAATAACTAAATCATTTTTAATATAGGGTAATACATAAGATAAATTCGACTATAAATATTCATTAGAAATATAAAAATATTTCCTACCTAATAATATTTGATTTATAATTTTTAGACATTATATAATTTAAGGCATTTTTGACACAATGGTGATGCAGTAATTACCTAAAAATTAAATATTAATATAAATGATTTTATAAATACCCAAATAAATGTAATTTGAGACTTTTAATGAATTGCACTAATTTTCTAGGTTAACATGAAAATTTAGTGTTGATTAAAAAAGCATTGTTCAAACTAATCATGCTGTTATAATTTTCACAAAAATCAATTACCAAATAGTGTAAAAAATTACATAAAACAGTTTTTAAAACAAATATTATATTATTAAATTTTATTATATTCCTAAAAATATATCATTCACCCAAATTACTTAGATAATAATATATATATATATATATATATATATATATTAATAATCAACTACTTGGGATTCGTTTGGCTTTTTATAGTATGTTTATCAACCATCTGGTGTAAGAAAACAAAAAGACACGGTAAAAGCTAAATTATTTGAATTAGAATTAAATCTAAATTATAAGGATTAAATAGTAACCTAAACCTATCTAAAACCTATTGTTGGAGAGTATTTCGACCCATTCCCAATTTATCATCGAAATAAATCAATTTTTATCTATTAATAACCAAATATTACTTTATTATAAAATAATATTTTATGTTTTTCCAAAGGTGCCCCTCTCCTCCCTTATAAAAAGGGCATCCCTTACCATTTATCTTCACACCCTTTTGAGACTTTATGCTCGGCCAACCCATGCCAATTTATCTTCTCCACTTCCCTAGAAACATTCTGGAGGTTCTGGTCTTCTCAAAAGACCAACTCTATTTCATTAAGAGGAAGCCAAAAGGAGGTGCGTCGAAGAAGAGGTAATCTCTTATTCCTATTCTCTCATGTTTCTTTCTTCTTCTAATTATTCTTCATTATTTTTATCATTATAATGTAATAAAATCAGTATTAAATATATACTGATATGTTATTATAAATATGAAACAACCTTATTTCACATTCTATATATCCTACGGAAAATGAAATCAACGCACATGCGTACGTACAGAGTACCGTCTCCACGCCGTGGTGTAATATATTTTTGACCACCACCTTACATGGATGGGTATAATGGTGTAAATAAATAACTATATATGATAATTGTAAATTGATATTGATTCTGAAAAATTATACATACACTTCAATATAATTCCACGATCATGGGAATGATATCATCGCTCGTGTGTACGTAGGATTACCATCCCCGCGACACGATGATATTCATTCTCCATGATAACCATTCATGAATGATTATAATTTATATATAATGAATAACAATGAAATATATGACATAATAATGATATAGGATTTATGTATATATATATATAAATTTCTTCTACTTAATTCCATTCAATTCAATAAGTAATGGAAAACAACGTTCATTAGTACGTACAACCTACCGTCATCATGAATGTTGTATTTCATTCCATTTATTGATCTATCATATATATATGTATATGATTAATATATATTATTTATAAATAATGTTTTACATTCAGTAATTATGTATATAAGTTATAATATCATGAACAACAAGTCAAAACACGTACGATAAATGAAAAGATTTTACCCAAAATGCTACTTTAACATAAAATTTACAAAATAACGGGTAATATAAAGTCATAAGTGATCCATATATGATATAATAACAATGAATATGATTCTATAATAGGTTAATGACATTATATAAATCATTATATAGGAGGATCAGATACATACGAAGCATATCAAACGTAAGGTAAGGGATAACTATTCCAATCTCGTTCTTATCCGAGATTGTTTATTCGTAAGTATTTACTATGGTTATTATTATCATCCATGTACATGTTTCCTAAAAATGGATTCATGTATGTTTATAGACCTTTTTAACAATTTCTTAATTTTTCTACATGGTATATATGGAAACTATTTTTTACCATAGGAGGAACTTTTTGACTTTTTCAACAAAAGTACGAGGAGAACATTATTTTTTATCTTATACGGCTTGAACGGATTTTTAAGGTTTCATAATGCCTTATTTTCATGATGTTTAATATAAATGATTTGATTGTTTTTTTTCAATAAAATAAATTTCTTTTAAAATTGCATGGAAGTTTGTGAAAATAAAATGACTTTTAAGAGGAAAGCATAATTTCCTCAAGATTTCATTTCAAGTGTTTTATCAAAAATATTTTCCATCTAAAATGAAAGTATTTAGTATTTTTATGTTTCAAGTATAATTTCTCCATTATTTAAATTGTTTTATTATTCTTATGATGAAATGATATCCATTTTTTTATATGGATTTTGTTATGATAGCATGATGTTTAAGAATCCCATTATATTACATGAGTTATGCTATGATGTATGATTTATGATTTTTTGGAACACGAAAGAATGATTTCATTATGAGATGGGTGGGACCTATATCTCCCTCCAATTAATTATGTAATGATTTATATCTCATGAGATAGACATGGCTGGAAAGGTTAGTTAATCCGGTTCAGTAATACAGGACTAGAACGAGGAGTGAACTTGATTAAGAAAGGGACATTGTCCACTAAGATGGTCTTGACAGCAATGCCTTGGCTACTATAAAAATAATATCACGTGATTAATGGTTTCCACAATCACATGTTTTATTCCCATGCTATTTTATCATGATTAATGTTTCGTTGTGATCTATGCCTTATATACTTCCATGTTTTATATCATTTCCCATGATTTTGATGTTTAAACAATATGTTCATGTTTTTATGTTCAAATGCATATGATTTGTTTTATTTTATCCATGATTACCCTTACTGAGCATTTAAGCTCACCCATAATATGTTTTATTTTTCCCAAGATTTAATGAAATGTTTTAGGTAAGAAAACCAAAAGAGGAAGATCTTTATGGGGGATGTTGAATAACTTTCACCACAATTAGAAGATTAAGTTATGAGTTTCCAAAGATAGTATACTATTATGGTCCTTGTGTGTCTGTTTTTGTAATGTATTTTGAATTCCACAAAAGTAATGTAATTCCCATGTACATCAAGATTCAGGTCGCTACAGTTGGTATAAGAGGAAAGGTTTAGTTAACCTTTGGAAACTAGGATGCGAAAACTTTAGTGAGATCCCCTGAGATATTTCTACAGTATGTATAGGGATGTCCCTAAGGTTAAGTATAAGTATAGGTTATAGTCCAAGAATTATGGTAACAATCTTATAATTAACCCTAAGATGTTATATATTGAAGTTACTCCCCCTTTATTATGTTGCTTTCCCTAGCATGATTTTTGCCTCTCACACTATTCTTTTTGGGGTTTAGAAGATAGTCAGAACCCGAAGGAACCATGTTGATCAATGTAATGGACAATGTAATCATTTTCCTCTTGAACAAACCAATGTTATGGGAGATGGAGTGAAAAATCTTATTTCTAGACTTACGAAATCTATGAATCATTCTAGACAACCGAATGAGCAGAGAAGGGAACAATATTCTATTGAGTCCTTCATGAGGCAACACCCAACTTCTTTCAATGGGTCTTCCGATCCACTTGTTTGGGAACAATGGATCAGTACCATTAGAAAGATATTTTCCATACATCGATGTTCAAAAAATGATAATGTCATTATATCTATTTACCATTTAGAAGGTTAAGCAGACTAGTGGTGGACTCTAACTAAAAATACAAGGACCCAAGATGAAATTGAAACCATGGAATGGGACGAGTTCAAAAACATGTTTTTCAGAAAGTACTTCCCTCATATTCATTGAAAAAATATAGAAAAGGAGTTCCTTGATATTAATAAAAAGGAAGATGAATCGATTAGTATATACAAAGAAAATTTTACAAGGCTTGTAAGGTATGTATCTGGCTTTATCATCCAACATGAATATAAAGTTGTTTGATTCTTCAGTGGCCTAAAACCAAGTCATTGAAGGGAATTAGCTATAAGAGCCATCATTTTCTATGAAGAAATTGTGTGTTGTGCTATCAAGGTATAAATGGAAGTTGGTGTTACTTATCAATATGTTGGTTTGGACAAGAGACAAAGGATGGAGTTCATGGAGAAATCTCAGAAAAATGATGAAATGAAGTTGAATGTTTCTTTATGATCAACGTGTGGAAAATATCATGGTGGATATTGTCTTAAAGGGACTAGAAAATGTTTTATGTGCGGAAAAAAGGTCATCGAGCATCTGAGTGTCGAAGTAATTAAATAAATGGTTCTAATGATGTGAATAAATAAAAGACTACAGAGAACGCACCACCAACACTTCAATGCCTCAAGTGAAATGAAATGCGGAATTATGCTAATAAATGCCCAAATCCAAGGGTTAATGATGATCGACATGAGCAACCACTTAAGGCAATAGAAGAAGGGAAGTCACATGCGATCACTATTGGAAATGTTGAATATTACGCCGATGTGGTGGAATGATTAAGTTATTATGTAATGGTATTATAGGATAATGATGTATATAGTATCATAGAATATTAGAATATTTATGTATCAGTTTGTTGTGGTTTTCAATAATTTAATGGTACTTGTAACCATGGAATGTGATTGAGATATTTTTGGGAAGAAGATGATATGTGCATGATGAAGGGATAAGGAGAAAATGAAATGTTTGACCGTATTCATGAGCTCATGACTAATATAAGGACAATGTGATATCATGGTTTGAGTATATAAAAATTTTGGGATTTTTGTATGTAGAAAGAGTTCACTTTTGACAACATTCATGTTTTCACTAAGCTCCAAAGGGTATTCAATTTTCAAGAAAATACATGATTATGGTATTCACATGTTTGGAATGTGACCAGCATGATATATTTTATATGGGGGATAAATGATGGTATTCACATGCTTAGTTGATGATATTTCTAGTAATCATTTTCTTAATACTATAATATTGGACAAAAGTATTTTCGATAAGCATAATGGTTGGAATGGATTAATTTGGACATCTGGTAGAATTATTTAAGTCTAGTACTTTTTTAAATATTATTTATGGAATTTTATAATAATGTTGTTTTAGAATAAAGGACAACCTGCAGGACGGGTGACAACCCATCGCGTCAGACAAGGCTGTGGGAATCGAATCCACAACCGATGTACAATAGGCCATTATCGCCTATCAATAGTTTACCGGAAGTCCCTGGATAGTATAAACTAGGTTTATTTTATTAATCGGTATGATAGATGAAGTATAAGTCCATTTTTGGAACCATATACGATTAATCTCACCATAGATGGACTTATATATATATATAACTTTTCCTAACCTTTTGTTTGAGATAGATGGAATGACCCATCATTCGATCACATGATCAGCTAACACTTCAAGAATGAAAAATTCAAATTCATTTATTTAAGAGATGAAGTGGAAATTGTACAAGGCATGAACAACGGTGAGATTGTAACGAAATAAATTTGTATTTATTCTAATTATTCAACTTTCGGGAAATGATCTTCAAAACCAAAAATGTTGTCATAGTGTCCTCATATATGATGAATCATACGGTACCTTAGATCATCACAAATTTATTGCTTTTTGATTGTTGTCTTTATCATATCCATGTCCTCTACCACTCTTCATCAGAAGTTTATGGTTAGATTTCTCTTCCATATTAATATTTTCACCTATGTTATCATATGTTGAAACCCAGTGATTAGTTAATTTGGGTAACCGTTACGTTTCAGAATTTTGTTTTTAAAGATATCTTTTGGTATTCCTTTTTATGATGTGGGTTTCTATTAATTATAATTTTGAGTAGAAAACCATTTATAACCCCGACGAATATTTAGGGCGAAATTCATTTTAAGGGGGGAAGAATGTAACACACCGAGATTTTATGAAAAATATTCCTTTTAATTTCATTGATGTATTTTGTTGTATGCTACACCAAAAGGATCTTGCTCTACACACATCCCTGACTTGGTTTTCATTACATGCAATTGTGACCTTCCACGATAGCGTGTGTTGTACGCAATACCGTGTTTCACTAAACAACAATATGTTATTAAAATATAATATAAAATAGCCATTATGAATATTAATATCCACTTTTTGAAATTTTATAAATTTTATCTTTCAGAATGGACTTCATTTTTTGGATTCATATTATCGAAATTAGCCTAGGGTGAATTTTTTGTATTTTTCTGAAAACATACAATTTTTGATGAATAGTGAAAACTTATGGACTCTTTAAAATTGACTATTTATTTAAATAATTATTTATTTTATTTAAATTTATTTTAGGAAAAAATTGATACATAATACATATATATTTTCAATATAATCAATTGAAGTCATTTTAAATTTTTTTTTGATATATAAAAAATTTATTGAACTTTTCACCACCTTTTACCTACCTCCTATGAGCTTTTTGCAAAATTACTTAAAACTTAATTTTACTATGTCTGTGAGTAGAATTTCGAAACTACGAGAGACACTGTTAATATCGAGGACTAAAATTTGGTTCAATGAGATGAAAATAATTTTTGGTTAATAGTAACTTTTTAATTTTATTTCCCACGGTAAAAAGTAAATTGGGTAAATAAGGGTAAAAATCATATTATTATTACCCTAACACATGTCCTATATCTATTGGATAAGTGTAATTCGAACAAAAACATATTTATGAATAAAATATGACCATTTAGTTCCACTTCGATTGGATTAGGACACTTATTATTAATTTATTTAAAGAAGGGTTAAAATAGATAAAATCAAAGTTTAATAACTAAATCATTTTTAATATACAGTTATAAAAAATATAAATTCGACTTTAAATATTCATTTGAAATATGAAAATATTTCCCACCTAATGGTATTTTATTTATAATTTTTAGACATTAAATAATTTAAGGTATTTATGACACAATGGTGATGTAGTAATTACCCAAAAAATAGAATATTAAAATAATTGATATTATGAATACCAAAATAATTTTAATTTGAGACTTTTAATGAATTAAACTAATTTTATAGGTTATTATTCCATTTTAGTATTGATTTAATTATCTTTTTTAGAACTAATAATTCTGTTATGATTTTCACAAAAATCAATTACCAAATAGTGTCCAAAGTGACATAAAATATTTTTTAAAACAAATAATACTTTAATAATTGTAAATATGTTCTTACAAATTGAAGATTCGGCAAAATGACTTAGATAATATATATATATTAATAATGAACCACTTGGGGTTCTTTTGGATTTTTATTGTATGTTTATCAACAATATAGTGTAAAAAACGAAAAGACACGGTAAAAGTTAAATTATTTAACTTAGAGTTAAATCTATATGATAAGGATAAAATAATAAACTAAACCTGTCTAAAACCGATTGGTTGAGATTATTTTGACCCATACCCACCTTATCTTCAATATAAATCAATTTTGAGCTATTAAAAACCGAATATGACTTTATTATAAAATAATATTTTATGTTTTTCAAAAGATTCTCATCTCCTCCCTTATAAAATGGGCACCCCTTATCTCTCCACTTCATACCCTTTTGAGCCTTGAATCTCTGCCAAAAACGGTCCATTTCTCTACTCCACTTCTCTAGAAACATTCTGGAGGTTATGGTCTTCTCAGAAGACCATCTCTACTTCCTTAAGAGGAAGCTTAAAGGAGGTGTGTCGAAGAAGAGGTAATCTCTTCTTTGGATTCTCTCAAGTTTATTTCTTCTTCTACTTCTTCTTCTTTAGTTGTCTCATTATAAAGTAATAACATAAGTATTACATATATAATGATATGTTATTATAAATATGAAACAACCTTATTTCACCATATATCTATCCTACGGAAAATGAAATCACCGTGCGTGCGTACGTACAGAATACCATCTCCTCGCCATGGTGTAATGTGTTTTCAACCACCACCTTACTCAGATGGGTATAATGGTGTAAATAAATATCTATATATGATTATTTTAAAGTGATATTCATTCTGAAATATTATACATACACTTCAATACAATTCCACAATCATGGGAATGATATCATCGCTCGTGCGTACGTACGGACTACCGTCTCCACGATGCGATGAGATTCATTCTCCATGTTAACCATTAATGAATGATTATAAAGTATATATAATGAATAATAATGAAATATATGACATAATAATGATACTTTATATATGTATATATATATATATGTATGTCATCTACTTAATTCCATTCAATTCAATAAGGAAACGAAAACAACGTTTATGCGTACAAACGACCAACAGTCTCCATGAATGGTGTATTTCATTGCATTTATCGATCTATCATATATATATACGTATATGCTGAATATATATTGTATATAAATAATTTTTTAAATTCAGTAATTCTGTATATATGTAATAATATCAATAAAAAAAGTCAAAACACGTATGATAAAAGAAACTAGTTTACCCAAAATACTACTTTAACATAGAATATACAAAAGAATGGGTAATATAAAGTCATAAGTGAACCATATAAGATACCATAACAATGAATATTATTCTATAATTAGTCAGTGACATTATTTAATTCATTATACTGGAGGTTCAGATACATATGAAGAATATTAGACGTAAGGTAAGGGATAACTATTCCAATCTCATTCTTATACGAGATTGTTTATTCGTAAATATTTACTGGGGTTATTGTATCATCCATGTCCATGTTTCCTAAAAATGGTTTCATGTGTGTTTGAAGTCCTTTTTAACAATTTTTGACTATTACTAAATGGTATGTAAGGAATCTTTTTTTTACCATATGAGGTACTTTTTGACTTTTCTGACAAAAGTACAAGGAGAACATTATTTTTTAACTTATACGCCTTGAACAGATTTTTACTGTTTCATAAGACCTTATTTTCATGAAGTTTAATCTACAAGATATCATGGATATTTTCAATAATATATTTTTCTTTTAAAATTTCATGGAATTTAGTGAAAATAAAATTATTTTGAAGAAGAAAGGATATTTTCCTCAAGATTTCATTTAAAGTGTTTTATCAAAAATATTTTCTATCTAAAATGACATTATTTAATATTTTAATGTTTCAAGTATACTGTCTCAATTATTTACATGGTTATATTCATCTTATGATGAAATGATATCCATTTTTTATATGGATTATGTTATAATGGAATAATGTTTAATAATCCCATTATATTACATGGGTTATGATATGATGTATGACTTATGATTTTGTGGAACATGAAAGAATTAATTCATTATGAGATGGGTGGGACCTATATGTCCCTCCAATGCATTGGGTAAAGATTTATCATTCAATTAGGTTTATGTTGTTCTTTTACCTTTCTATTCACTCATACTTATACATGTTGGTCAATTCGAAACCCAAACAATATTACTTAATCAAATTTTTTAGGCATAGTTTTATTATAAAAACACTTTTATGAATTACTCAAAAAATAAAAAATTTAATTGGATCTATTTTTAATTAAAATTAATAATTTGTGAATGAAAAGGTGATAATTTCACATATTTTTTATGATTTGGGCTATATTTGTAGATGAATTTTCATCGTTGCAACACTGGATACAAGGATGGAAACAATATGAAGAAATTATTTTCAAAAAAATTCTCATATATATTACATAGTATTCATTGAAATTTTTTTAACTATCTCAATATTCTAATTCATTAATTTACTAATCCACATGATACATCATTAATACCTTAGTGTATATAAATCTAAACGATAGGCTTAATGATAATAAATTTAATAATAATTATTCATTTTTACCTGGATTATTGTTTAATGTCTCTATAAATAATTAATACCATTTTTATGACTTTAACTACAGTTTAATACCCCTTTTAATCCATTGTAATTGAATTAATTACTGATTATTTTGTGTAAATGTACAATTATTATGTAAAACATTAGATCTTGAATATATTTAAGAACATCAAAGGCATCTACTAAATTTTCATCTTTCAATATAATTAAACATACATTATTAAACATATAATATTGTGTTTATTATGAAGTATTTAATTTTAATTCATTCCCATGATATATTAGTTTATTTTTCATAGATATAAGGAAAACCATTACACTATATTTAGGACAATAACATACAGTGTCTATTTTTTCAAAATAATAGAATTATTATGTTCACATCCCTAGTTTATTCAAGGAAAACTTTATTTCATCATGGAAAATATATATTATGAAAACATTGACATTATGAATATTCTTTCTCATAATTTGTTCCTATATATTAAATTTAAAAAATTGGATGATAAGAATAGCATTTAGTGAGTGATATATATAACAAAAATAAACACATTAGTCCTATGAAAACCATGAAAACGTCATGTGAAAGAATTTGTCTTCTCTGTTGAAGATTTTAGTATATTTTCAATACATACCATTATAATAATTTTCTCTATCTAGTATCTGGCAAAAAAAATTTCTGAAACATGTATTATTAAAAAAAATTCATACTGGTTTATTCAAAAGTAATAAAATATTGTCATGAAAAAAAATCATTCATCCATAAAATGTCAAAAAATAATAATTTTAATCTCATATTCAATTTTTATCATATGTTATCAGATAATTTGAATAAAAAATAAAAAAGTGGAACATGAGATATTTCCAAGGATTATAATTTAAATATTATCATTAATAACATTAATTGATTTCATAATGATGCATGGTACAATGTCAAACATCATTATAACACCTTCATGGAATCATTCCAAGACATCAAACGTAAATAGTAATAGAATATAAGAAATAATTAATATTGTATCTATCATGATACCTATAGATACAACAAGCGAAATAAAATTCCATTCCCATCACATATTAATTCTAAAAAATGCATTATATGATAAACATGAAAAAATAATACAATACACAATCGTAAAAATTATTTTCAATTAAAATTACCATACAAAATTATAATAATTTTCATAGTTTGTAAATAGAATAACATTTTAAAAAACTATTCATAAAAATTAAGAGAATAATATCATGATATAATATCCCAATTGAATCAATGGAATATTTGAAGGATAATTGCAGAGTCAAAAAAATCACTATCATTAAAACATTTAAAATATATTTTTTATAAATGAATAAAATATTTCATTTAATTTATGAATCTCGTAGAAATGAAATTATTGATAAATAATTGGATTAATATTTTCATTGTAAAAATTCAATATCTCACAGAGGAATAATTATAAATAATAACACCTATGATAGGGGGAAAATATTTATGCATTAGATGTTAAAAAGTTTTTTTTCCATTATAGAAATTTAAAAACAACGCATACCGAAAACAATGGGATTATTTATTTTCATAATATGGTTAATGAAATAAAAATTAACATAAAAATAACATTATTGATATTTCAATAATAAATAATATCATAACTAATATTTCCTGTGAACAATGAAGTGAGGGAAAATTAGTATTCTCCATTTAAATAATTCTTTTAATTAAAAATCTCTTATAATAAGGGTCATTTTGATAAATTAATCCTCCAACGATGATAAAATAAAAATATATTAGTTTTATAATTATTTATGAAATTTTTTAACGATTAATTCTATCAAAATTTTATTTTTTATTTTATTTACTAATATAAATTATTAATTTTATAGATAAATAATTTACTGCCCCATGTTTTTATAAGAGTATACTAGGCTTAATAGTCTATGTGATATGAAATAATGAACCAAAAAAACAACAATTATTTAAATATGTCTATTTTATACCTTCTATTAAATTTATAGATATGAAAAGGAAACAAATATTTTATTAAATATACATATAAATTTCTTATTAATCATAAATATATTCATATATATAAGGTGAATAATTACTTAATTTTTAATTAAATAAGCATTTTCCTAAACATGTGTTTTTTTCAAATTGATTTTTATTTATTAAAATTAATATTTATAACATATAGAAATTTTATTTTATAAAATTAATTCCATGTTATATATCAAAATATCAAAATTAAATTTCAATTTTTTTAGTTTTCGGAATATATATATATATATTTTTAGTGAATATTGACAACTATATTTTTTAAGTAAAATTGTAATTTATTTTGTTAAATAATATAATTTAAAATTCTAATTATTAGTTTAATTTTATTTCCACATCATATTGGTAATCCTAATTTATATTTCATTCAATTAATTACATTATAATCATCAAAATATGGGGTTTTTGTGTAAGTATAATTTAAGAAAAAAAATAAAATTTTATTAAAACTCAATTAAAAGGCCTAATGTTTCAAAATTATAATTAAATAAATTAAACCCTAATGAAAAATATTCTAAATTATTTTTTTGATTATATATTTATATTTAATAAATTAAATTCATATAATGGAGATTATTAGTTATAAATATAATGTTACATCATATTTATCTTAAAAATACTTTTTTGAAAAACTACATTTCATCGTGCTTCTGGAGATTATATTAAATTGAATTCATAAACCTCTATGAAATAATTTTGATAAAATGGATTCCATTTTTAGAATTATTATATTTAATATTAGGAAATAATTTCTACTTAATATATAGTAAATATAGTAAATATTCATTACTATAGTAAATGGTGAATATGTTAATCCTTGGAAAATATAATTTATTAAATAATAGTTATAATGATACCATTATAATATGAAAAATAATATATTAATTTATTTTAAATAATTATTATATATCTTCCTTATTGTTTTTATTTTATACACAATTATGTAATCATTTTTTTATTAGTTATATATTTATACCAGAATACATATGTTGAATTTTTTTGTTATATTGAATTTCAATTAAGTCATTCCAAATAATAAATTAATGGATATTTAAAATAAATATTATTTTGGAAAAAATATTATTATTGCATTATTATTGATAAATTTAATTGATAATATAAATTTTTATGACAACAAATGTAATTTCTTTAATTGTTAAAAGTGGTTGTCATCAAAGATGCATCATTTCTCAATAAATGTTGACGTTATATTAAAATTAAAAAACAAGGACTAATTAAATTGTTATAGTAAAAAATATTATTTTTAGAAACATAACTTCTAAATTATCTAATGCTAATGTTGTCATAATCTTCAAATATTCTCATATTATCAGGTAAAAAATACCATATAAACACATAGGTTACTTAATATGAAATAATAAGAACTAAAAAGTGAAGTAATAAATACAAAAAATAGTATCCATGAACAATAAAATTTATCACTTTAAAATTATGTGTTTTAATGTTTATTTGATTAATTTTATAATGAAATTATATTTCCTTCAAATAATTAAAATAGTTTATGGTTTTAAAATCATATATTTAAGAGTATGACACACTTCCACATCACCAAGGGTATTATTTCATCACGTAAGTCCCTTGAATTTGTAATATAATTATTTCCACTCACATTTTTAAAAAAAATTAGAAAACTAGGATATGGTTTTTTTGTGTTTCTGTATATAGATTCCAAAACTAATTTTTGAGAAATATTAATGAAATCCCCACACATTTTCTAAATAAAACCAACTAATATCCCATTTATATTTTTAAAATATCAGTATAGAACATAATTAATCTTCCCTATCATATCCAGTACACTATAATGGTGCACCCATTCACTCATGAAGACCATCCCAAATATTTTTTCACATACACATGTATCAGACCTTCCACTACTTATTTCAATTCATGCACATTCATTTAAATTGTATTTTTTTAACAAATTTAATTGGTTATTTTTAGTTATATTTTAAAAATTAACTTTGTAACAAATTTCTTCTATTTTAATGATTTATATTGTATAATTTCATATTTTTACCATTTCCTAATCTTCTACTAACCCAAATTACCTTATGATATTTCTAATTTTTCATTTCCATTCAGGCACCTATTTTATGACATCCATCTTTATTTCGATTTTTTCATGGTGCGATATAATCATCCATATCCCCCATTAATTCCATTTGTTTTCTAAATGATGACATAATAATTTTAGTCTCATTAAGACATCACATGAACCTATATGTACACTTGTTACCATTTCGAAATTTATTAAGGGATCCCAATCCCTATATTTTATTCAATCAAATCATTTATGTTATTCCTTTTAATTAACATTTTATCATTTTGGGATACATGCATATTGTTCTATGTTAATTTCCAATTTATTTCTAAATAATGACATATACCTTGTACTCTCTCATTAAATCCCACACAACCCATTATGCATACCATTTCCATTATGAAAATTAGTAAGGGTTATTTTTTATCACCTCGTGATTGAAGGTTCATCATCATCTAATGCCATATATTCCCATGTCCTATTATTTAGATTTTTTTCCATGTTTCTATTTTGATAATTTTGTTTTCATATATCGATATATCCCTTCCCCTCTAATAAACAGATTTTATGAATATATATGTGATGTCGTTATGTTATTCAAATTCAAGCGCAATTTTCAACGCCAACCAATTTTGTAATGAATATGAATAAACATTTACTATTAAGTGAGATCACCTTTAATAACATATACTTATTTATTTTCGAAATATATTTTTTTATTAAAAAATTCCAAATCATGGAATAATTTTTTAAAATAAATTATTTTTTGGTTTATGATCTTTCATCCTCAATTATGAATGAGAATGAAGTGAATGTGACAGGTGCTCCCGACATTATATAGTTCCCTAACGGATTGGGAAATGTTTAATATCATTAGAAATTATGTAGGTATAAAATGTCAAGATTATTATTTAATGGGGCATGTTCTATCATGATTTTATAGAAATTATTATTATCATATGTTTATGATGTAGTGTTTTAAAATGTTTCAACATTTTTCAAGTTATCATTATAATTCATGACTCATTTTTTATGTTTATGATTATCATCCATTTTACGCTCCATTGATATTCCTAGTTTCCAGCATGAATTTATATATTCATCTGATTCCAGGATTAATTTTGTTATTGTGAATATAGATCACCCCAATCTTTTTCATTTTTTCAAATTATCCCATATCATTTTATGTGCGAGCGTTTTAAATATGTTTTCTAATTATTTGTTGTTTTTCTACTTTCAGATAGTTTTTAAATGTAAAAAATTCCCAAAAACACTAGACTTCTAAATCTTCATTGTTGTTTATGTATAATCATATGCGATAAATCATGTATTAATATTTAATAAAGATATATTATGTTATAGTCAACATCAAAGTAAAACATCAGTTATTTAATGGACTATGATTATAAAACTCTACAGAAATCCATAAGTATAATTATATGTATAAGGTAACATGCCTATATATTTTAAACTATAGAATTAGTGGATATTCAAAAAATAAATCCATTTTTATATACTAAATTTTTATTTGATATATAATCGATGTGAATAAGGGTAAAAAAATCACCACAATGATATCGAATCGACTAGGTAATTGGGCATGACAACAGGTCATGTTGCACACCTAATTTGACAGTCACGAGGGTTATAATTTGGTATATTAATAAGTACATTATGAAAAATAATAAATGGAAACTAATAACTATAATAATATATACTAATAAATAGTCCATGGATAACATAAAATGGAGACTATAATTTTTTAAGTAAATTCATGAAATTTATACATTATCACTTTAATTTCATTAGATTACTATTTGGGTTTTTAATTTCGTAAATGTACTCAACCATGATTTTCCCACCATTATAATATATTTCCAGAAATTGGAAGAACAATTTCATCATTTAAATTTAGAAGAAATTATAATTTAATGATTGAAGAATGCAACACCCTATGATTTTGAAATAGAAAACATTGTTCAATATTGTATATGATACACAACAGAAAACCAGAAAAAACAATAATTATTTATATATATTCGTTATAAAAATTCCATAATGTTTTTTGGATATGAATATGAATATACTAATTTATAAAAAATATATATATTTTTTATTATTATTCATAATTATGTTAATAAATTCCTCATTAATAATATTTTAATTTTTTTAATATCTATAATTACATAAAATATGTTTTTATAAAAAATGAAAATTTTATTATAATTAATTAATATATACATAAAAAATATATTTGATAAAATTATGTCTATATTTTATATCAGTATAAAAAATTTAACTTAGGATTTAATTTTTTATTTTTTTAGTAAATATAGATATTGTTGTGAATAGTAAAAAATACATATTTAAATAAGATTATAATTTCATTAGATAAATGAAATATTTTAAAATTAAAAATATTATTATTTTATTTGTATTTCAATCTATAATATTTATAATTTATTTATGTGAAATTATATTTTTAATGTTTTAATCGCCATTATATAATACTTTGGTATAAGTTTACATCACGAAATCAAAACAATTTTTTTTTTCAGAAAACTGTTTTAAAATGCATATTGATTATATATTATATTTAATTAAAATAAGATTTATTGATAATTGATATTAATTAAATATTTATATTATATATCTATATATATTTTTTTAAATTTATATATTTAGTATTACATGTTATAGATTTAATGTGAAAACATCATTCCTTTAAAATTGTGTTTTGAGAAAATAGGTTTCCATCATTCTCGCAAGGTTATTATTAAATTAAATTCATCCACCATTGTGAATTAATTTAAATAAAATTTATTACATATTTTTATTAATCATAAATACTATTTGATAATAATTTCATCCCAATTAATAGAAAATGTAGAAAGTATATATTTCCACCATAAAAGAGAAAATTATTAATTGTGGGTAAAAATAATTTAACAAATAATAGAATCAAACTAACACTAATAGTAAAAAAAATATATAAATATTTAATTATAAAAAATACATATATTCCTTGTTTTTAATGATTTATAAATTATTATGTAATCAGTTTATTAAAAATTAGATTTTGATATGATATAAAAAAATTATTATTAATTTATATTCAAAATCAGTTAATACATTACTTTTTATGAAATAATTTATTTCTTAAATAAATTATATTTTAATTAAATATTATTATTATTATTATTATTATTATTATTATTTTCAATAAATTTAATTGATAAAATTACTTTTCTGATGTAAAATGAAATTTCAATAATTATTTGAAAAGGGTTATTATGAAAACCCCATCACATCTCAATAAATTTCTATTTTATGTTAAATTAAACATTAAAATATTTATGAAATTATTTTCCTAAAATATGTATTAATTTTTTAATAATAAAACTTGAATTATGTAATGGATAATTTTTCATAATTTTCAATGATAGTCGATTTATCTCGTAAAAATAACTTACCATATAAATATATTGTGTGTATTATGACATCATAATTACCCAAAAGTGATATAATAAATTCCATCAATGTAATAAATGACCAAATATATGTTCTTCCTTTAATATAATTTAAATTTAAATAATTTTTATTTTATTGATAAATCCATTTTTAATCTTCCATGGAAATTAATATATTTTTATTATTTTGAAATAATATCTTTAATAGTATAACCCACTTCCACATCATCATAGGGAATTATTATATTAAGTTAATACCTTTAACATATAAGATAATTAATACCACTCCCATTTGGTAGAAATAGTGGAAAAAAGGATGATCTATTGTTTCTATTTCTATTTTTATATAGATTAAAAAACCTATGATTGAGAAATATTAATGAAATCCCCACTCATTTCTTATATAACCCCACCCATGCACCCATTTATCTACACTATGTATCCTTATAGAATTTAATTTCTATTCCCTCACCTCTACGGAGTCCTCGTATGGTTATCCTTATCTCTCTTGAAGCTCCACTGAAACATTTTGAGCTACACACTCAATTATGGGATCTTTATCATCACATTTCAATTCATGCATCACCATTGAAATTACACTTTTTAATTTCAAATTTTTATACCCTTATTCATTTATAAACATTATATAACTATAAATTTTTTTTAGAGATCATTAATCCTCTATATTTTTAACATTTACAAAAGTGGTTACAATGAATAAATTTTGTAAGGGATTTCTCACTTCTCATTACAATTTCAGAGAATGTCTTATGTTATGTGTCTTAATTCAGATTTGTACACATTGGGATATATTATTACATATTCCCCTTCCATTTAATTTTTTAATTAAGGTTTATATATCCCTTTAAATCTCATTAATCACTCAACTAAACCAATATGTACACATATTACGGTGTCAAAATTGTGTAAGAGATCTCTCGCTCTCCATTTTATTCAAAAATCCATTTTAATTAATGCATTTTAATTAACAATTATGTTTTTTGGGATTTGTTATTCTATATTTCCCATAAATTAATTTTTATTTATAAATTATAACATTCCCCATTTTATTTCATTGGATCCCTCTTATGATCTTTATCTACAGTCGTTACCATGCAGAAATTTAGATTGGGAACTTTTTCATCTCCAGTTTATTCAACTTTCAACGTTATCTAATTCAATATATCACCTTTTAATTTTTTTGGGATTTTATTTCAATTTTCCCTATTATTTTATTTTTTTCCCATATGTAGATAATCCCATTTTTAATCCATTACCCCATTTTATGAATTTTTTACTGACATCATTATTTTCCCAAAATTCCACCAGGATTTTCCATGACAAATCATTTTGTAGTGAATACTTCTACCATTTCCTATCAATTGGTTTCAACATTAATTTCATATACATATTTAATTTTTAATTATATTTTTTTATTTTAACTTTATTGATCATGGTTAAAATATTTTTGATAAGTCATTTTATGTGCTATGATCTGTGTACCAGACATAAGCATTAGAATAAAATGAGTGTTGTGGGGGAACTCAGAAATATATACTACTTAAATGGAATGGGTATCGTTTATTCTTAAGAGATATCAAGTAGGGATATCGATTGAACCTGATTACTTAATGGTACATTACATCATGATGTATTGTTTTTTTTATAACATATGTTTATGATGTTGTAACATTTCCCATATTATCATTTTATGTTTCATCTTATTGAATGTGTTTATGATTCTCACCCATTTAATATTACATTTTTATTACTATTGTCAAAAATATACCATTCTATTCAAGTTATGGAATATTTATTTCCATTATTAGGTTAATATCTCTACCTTTTCTAATCTATTTCTCTAATTTATCTCATGTAGTTTTTTATGTTACCATGTTAATGATATTTCACAAAAGATGTTGTTTTTTCTATTTTAAATTTTTATGTAATGCATCAAATTCTCAATGACAGTTGACTACTAGATATTTTGGGTTGTATTAATTGTAAACAAGTGTTATAAATATTGTAGTAATTTAATATAATGATCAGGGTTGTCATAAAGTAATTTTACACGAGTCATTTTGTGTATTTTCACTTCCTAATTCGAAAATAAATTCTAATAGGTTGATAAGGGAAAGAATTTATTAATCAATAATCTAGATAATTTAAATAACGACATTTTAAATTTAAATAAAATTAAAATATATTTTATAAACTTTCATCTATGTATTTTTTTTTTTAAATTATATCATTTAATGGTGATAGTAGTCTGTATGTATGCATTAATGAAAATATAATTATTCAAAAATGTTGAAAATAAATAACTAAAAAAATATTGTAAATTTTTTTTAAAAAAATTCTTCAAAATATAATATTTATTAGTTATTTATATCCTTATTACCATCTATTTAATGTAGTAATGAAAAATGATCCATTTCCCATCAAGGAGGTGGTTTCCCACATGTACGAATGAGATACATTACCTTTTTCCAACAGAGGGAAGTATAAGAATATAAGTATTATATTATCAACCTATAATCATAAAAATGTTATAAATATATATATATACCTTAAATATATAATAATATCCATACATTAATGGGAATCATGTAGAATTAAATAATATCTTTGTTGTGATGGATGTTTTTATGTAAGCATGAGTGATGTACTCCCTTTCCCATGGGATGAAAAATAGATGAATAAGGGTTGTGCCATAAAAATATTAAAAATTATGTACATTAATGATACTTATGTTATTTATCATCATGTTTATAGAATATTTAATTTATTTGGAATAAGAATAAAAATAAAATAAAATTTTTACGAGTCATACTTATTCATTGATGAGCCTCATTTAATTTACACTATATGCCATCTAGTATTAGTACATTGGTGATACAATAATTATTTGTACGTGGTTAGTATTTTTTTTATATTTTTTGGTATAGATTATTAAGAAGAATATTTCAAAAAAACTATGTAATAGAGGGGAGGGGGTACTGATTTATAATTGGGGAAGGTAGAAATCAAGGTAATACATGAAATATTAATATATAATAGTTGTCGAACTAATTAAATATGTTTGAAAAAATCCATATATTTTAATATAAATAGTGTATGGTGACAATATAATAATAAAATACATTTCATACTGTATTAAGATTCATTTTAGTCCTTATCATGTGTTTTAACACCCCCATATTAAATATGACTTTTCATTACCATTATAACAGATGTTTTACACATTATTGGTCATAAAAATAATTAGAAAATTTTAAAATTGATCGTAAATGAATCATTAATTATTTTAATAAAACATTTACCATTATAATGAGTAAAAATATTAATTTAAAGAAAATTTAATGTTTAGAAATGTTCATTTAACATTAATTTCATTTGAAGGTCTATTTGTAAATAATCACATATACTGATATCAAATGAATCATGATGAAACTGAAACATGCATAACAAATATTTATCCATAATTTATACATAAAGATTATCAATTTATGTATTTGGAAAAAATAATTAATTTATTTTATAATGTCTATGATTTCTTTAAATTATATAGTTAATTTTTCTACTAATTGGACATGAAATTCATTGATGTTTCATATGAGTTCAATTTAATTACAATATATTATACAACTAAAAAGAAATGACTCTTAGAAAAGAAAAAAATTTAATCATATGTTTAATAATTTGTAATAATTAATATCTACTTTTAAAAACTATTATTACATATTATAGTAATTAATGAGAGAGTGAGAGAGAATATTTCATTTTTAAATTTTTAAAATAAATTGACATAATTTTCATATTTAATATCTAGTGGAAAAAATAACAAATTTAAATTTAATGATAGATAACATTAATTTTTAACCATTTAATTAAATAATTTCAACAATTTGGTTGACATTGAGGCCTTATCCCATATTTTTAACCATTATTATAATATATTACCTATTACATGGTCCTAAATTTTTACCGTGATTTAAATTCATTATATATAAAAATAAAATTGAAATATTCAAAATGTTTGAAAATATTGAAGAAAAATATTATATTTTAGTAAATAATAAATTAATATAATGGAACGAAATCATTTTTAATATATCACCGTGAAAGTAATAGAAAAACGTCTTTCAGAAAAATATGTTTTCTTGTATAAAAATCATTTTATATGCAATTACCTTATATGGATATTCCTAAGGAATATATTAGATTATGTTTAATAAATGAGATATTTTTTAAAATATTTTTTAACAAATAAAACATTACCAGTATTTTAAATAACATTATTAAATGAAAATTTATTTATTTTGTTTTTTTTAAAATGATATTTCAACTCAATAATAAAAATATCATTCTAATAAAATCCCAAAATAATATTCAAAAAAATTTTATGAAATTATTTGTTCAAATACTATTTGCTTTTAGAGAAAAAAAATTAATTATTTATGTTAAAATTCATTATAATATTCTCACACAAAATGATATAAAAACAATTTTTAATGAAAATGTATCTCTGGATCATAAAATGAAATTATTTTCATTACATGTCAAATATTAAAAATTAAATAACATTTTATTCATTAAATAAGATTAATAGGATCAAATTATAACATTGGAATCATTTTTCAATAGTGAGTAATTTAATATGTTAGGGAAAAAATATGTCGCAGACATAAAAATAGTTTTATGAAAAATTTATCTTTTAGTTTTAATGGATCATATAATTATTTAAACCAATTGATAATCATTTTATTATTGGTTATTAATTTTATAATATCTATATTCCACAAATTTTAAATAACATGGCTATTACTTTTCATAACATCCAAACCAATGACTTTATTAATGGTTATATTTAATTGATTGTATATTGTGGATAATTTTATCATGGTGTTATTTATATCACCCACTAATGAAAATATTACATAAATTATGTTAATTCAAAAAACATGGATTATTACATTCTACCACATTAAATAAACAATATTATCCTATTTACATAACATTATCAAAAAAAGGGATGAAATCATTTTTCTAAAATAAATTTGATGGAGTGGAAGATGAAATACTTAATCATGAAACTAAAACAATTTAAATTGTTTGAAAAAATATTCTTCATAAATACTCCTAAAATTAATCCATAAAAACATCGTTTTTAAATGATTAAAATGAAAATATAGAGGACTCAACAAATAAAAATAATATAGTAGGGTAGTTAAAATATTGACATGGAGGGGAAAAGTAGCATCCAAAGAATAATAGACACTGGTCGAGAACATGATCATAAAAAATATAATTACAAGAAACCCATTGATCAATTGGTATAAATAAGGACACAAATTAATAAAAATAGATGGATTGAATAAAAAATTCTTATGTTAGGATCTTCTGTATTTTATAGGAGAACTAATTTACAATCATGATAAATAAAATTGTAAAATATACATATTTCATTTCATTTAACATCAAATGAATAATTTTATCATTCTCTTTTTATTCTATCATTTTCCAGTTCAATATCATTATATTCTCCATGAAATTAATATTCAATATAATTATTAATATAGAATGTACTATAATTTACTTTATGTAAAATATAATATTCATTAAAGGATAAAAATTTAGTCCACATATGTCTATATAATTAAAAACACAAAAATGGATAACACAGATCAAGATAATATCAAATTTGAACAAAACATCATACTCCAATCTCCAAAACATCTATAATTACACCTGAGGTAAAATTTAAATCAACCCCAAAATTACTAAATGTAATACTACTCAATATATATATATAACCATGTTCAAAAAAATAATCATATGTATTTGATCACCTAACATGTCACGTCCCATCCGCGGGGTCCGTGCCATGACTACCCAAAGCCTGCCTTCATTAGGCCAGGTTCTGGCTACTAGCACCTATGACGTAAATCCCAATAAAAGTGAAGGCATTGCCTTTATATAAGAAAACAAACACATCATAGGACGCAAGCAGAAGTACACACTAAGTAAATGCAGTACAAAATTAACTGATGAAAAGTAAATGGGCCAGTATAGAAACCCAACATAACGTACAGTACAACTGAGAAAAGTGAAGTACAATAGCTAAACCTTAAAGCTTCATCCACTGAGACGTCCACCGGGAATCCCACTTGAAGGGTAGGGTACAGATGGTCTCCTCAGCTCCTTGAATCTATCCATCCACTCCGTCTACGTCCCGATTGATAGTCTACCTCTGAATACAGTTCCACTATACAATACTCAAGCACGAACTACGCTGTCCATCGTCTGCAACCCACAAAACGTAGTGCGGGCATATCCCGTGCAGGGGTGAGTATACGATACTCAGTATGGAACCCGAGACCCCCGAAGGCATCCCAAAATCCATGAAAGATAATCCAAAAAGGAAAGATACAAATAAAAATTATCAATCAACTCTACATAGGTATATGCCATTATATATACATAAGTCATCAATTCCAGTTCGGCTCCAACTCCCAAGCCCTTGTACAACCCAGTCCACACTAGAAAACACAACCCAGTCTACATAAGAAAGCATAACCCAATCCACACAAGAAAGCAAGTCAATCATATAGATGATAATGATTGAATTTCAAGACTCCTCTCACACAGGTATACAACTCACGAAGAAGGGTGGAGATGATTAGATGTAGCCTCTGAATCATCTCCTCTATCGAACCCACGTAGGATCCAAGTACATAATTAATCGTTGCCGAACCCACGTAGGATCCAAGTATAGTCGTCATCACTGCCAAACCCATGTAGGATCCAAGTATAGTCACCATCGCTGCCGAACCCACGGAAGCTCCATGTACTTTCATCATTGTTGTCGAAACCACAGAGGATCCAAGTACAGTCATCCTCACTGCTGAACCCACGTAGGATCCATGTACAGTCACCATCGTTGTCGTAGTCACAGCTAGCTGTAGGATTCCCGCACACAACACACTCTATTTCTGGAGGGTCTGCTCCATGAGCCATGGGTTTGATACATCAACTGTGATGATGTCCAATGATTATGAATCACAAAGTTCCATCTCGTCAATACGAACACAACACGATACATGACACTTCAATCAGACGCCCGGTCAGAGATATTGGAATTTCCATCCAAGGGGCCTAGTTGGTTTTTAAGCTAAAACCAACCCGACCGTACTCCAGCTGCATCCAAACCTCAATTAGATTAATCCATAAGAACAGTCTCACTAAGAAAAATTCAATGCAATTGACAGCACGTCATTCGGACGTCCGGTCCTTAAGTAATAAGTGTTTCCGCTCCAAGGGCACAGTTGGTTTCGGGTTCGTACCAACCCGGACATACCCAAAATTTTCCGAAAGGTCGAGTGTAATATAATGAAATGACAGCCTCAATCCATGGATCCCTACGAAACTGACGGTGCGTTGATCGGAGGTCCGTAGCCAAGATATGGGTGCTTGAACTAACCTGATCCAAAAATAGGGGGCCTGGGCCCGATCTGAACCGACCCAATACCCCCTGGGTTGGCCTGAGCCAGGATGACCCGTCCCGGGTCCGGTTCTGGCTCGATTAGGCACGGCTTATCCCAGATAGCGGGGCCCTGCCCGGTTGGGCGCTGCTGGCCCAGCCTGTGCGGCCTACGGCCCAGCTCGGAAGGCGGTCGTGGCTCGGCGCTTGTCGTGCGGGGAGCAAAGAGGGGAATCACCCCTGTTTTCGGAAACGGTAGACCTTGTGCAGTCCACCCTAAAATCTGGTCGGGGGGTTATGACCCCCCAGGTTACTGGAAAACAGCCAGACTTTATGGTCGGCCGGTTGAGCTGCTACGGGACCCATCAGGGTCCCTCCTCCTGGAGACGCCGGCGGGTGGCTTGGCCGGCCTCCCCCTGCTAGACCACCGTGTCCTAAGGCCTTGACACATCTCTTAGGAACCACACCGAACCATCGTGGCCCACTTTTGGTCGCGTCCTCCTTCAACCTCACTGGCGCGGAGCTATGGCGCCACACACCACCACCACGTCCCGCTCTTGGAAACGGTCCTCTTTGTCCTTGCGTGGTGAAACAGCATCGCACTGCCTTTGCCTCAAACGTCAATGATGATCAAAATTAAAAAGGGGAGGAGAATCGATCGTGTTTGTGTGGCCCGATCTCCTCCCGTTACGATGATAACATTCGGCCAAATTTTAATCAATGAAGGTCGGTGATAAAACTTGAATAAAAGAATTAACCCCTACCTCGATGGATGTTCTCTATTTTCAAGCACCGTGGAAGATGGTGTCATTTCCGTCATCTTCAGAGTCTCATCCCTTATCATGGAGGAATAAGAGGATAAAGAAACTTGGGCCGCCGAATCAACATTCTTCGTCGGAGAGTTGGTGTTCTTCATTAAAGATGAAGTTTTTCAAATGAAACTAGAGATGTTTCTCCTCCAATTCTCAACATAACTAGCCAACCAAAAATAAAATAAGGCTTCTCCTTATTTTATTTTACATTACCATGAATTCAATATTAAAAATTAAAATACTTAACTCAATTAATTAATGAGGTTCGATTAATTAAATTAATTTGTATTGTTGTGAATTAAATTGGAAGAGTGGGGAGAGGTGGAGTTACCCAATTAAATACAAGGGTTTAATGGGTGTATTAGAGGTTTTAGGGAATGTGAAGGGTTGGGGCTCATACCGGCCCCACCTCACATTTATTCTATCATGGGTAGTTAGGATGCCAGTGGGTCCCACCAGAACTCCCCCTTGTAGGATAAAACCACATTTGTCAAAGAATAAAAAGTGTTCCACATTTTTACTCACTTTTTATTTAAACAAAAAATTTTAAATTCACCTCCCACACAAACGCAACAATGGTAATGGTCCTATTAAACAATTACTGGAGCTTTGGTTTCATTGGTGCCCTCAGATTTCAATTCTGATCACCGGTTAAACAGATAAAAAAACTCGCTCGTTCGTTCACTGAACGTTCCCAAGATAAACATTAGAAATTGATTTCAGGCCCACCAAGCCTCAGAATCAGGTGCCGTCATAATCTACGTACTCGTAAAATCCAAAAAAAAATTAAGAGAAAAAAATTTCCTTGAAATTTATGGGTCTATTCATTAATCCCACCTCCGGGATTTACGTCCCCATAAAGATAAATCATAAAATAGGGAAAAAATGAGGGTTTTGTTCTTGCATCTGAGCCTCCCGCTCTTATGTGCTCTCATGGAGGTTCCCGTGCTGCCACCTGATGCACACAAGAGAAATTGGCCATCCATGTAGGACCTGCTCCTGTCGATCCTCGATCTCCACTGGGACCTCCACAAATGTCACCCCATCATCAATGTCTAGCTCCCTGTGATCAATGATATGTGTTGGTTCATGCACGTATCTCCTCAACTGAGATACATGGAAGCCGTCGTGCACCAGGTGCAACTGAGATAGATGAGCTAGGCGATAAGCCACGTCGCCTATCATGATGAGATCCCAGAATGGTTCGATGAAGCACGTAGATAACTTTCCTCCCATGCCAAATCTCCGTAATCATTGTCGAGGTGAGACCCATAAGAAAATGTGGTATCCATCCTCGAACTTCAGTGGTTTCTGCCTCCTATCACCATAAGACTTTTGTTGGCTCTGTGCAGTCCTCATCCAGTCCTAGATGATCTACACTTTCTCCGTCGTGGCCTGGACCATCTATGGTCCTACAAGTGCTGACTCCGCAGGGTCAGTCCAACACAGAGATGATTTGTAAGGTCTGTCATACAATGCCTCGAATGGTGCCATTCCGATGGTGGAGTGGTATCTGTTGTAGTATATAAACTCCACAAAAGGTAGGTGATCCTCTCATATATGACCAAAGATGAGGAAATATGCATGGAGCATGTATTTTAGAGTCTGAATGGTCCTCTACTTCTGGCCATCCATCTGAGGGTGAAAATCAGTGCTCAGGCATAGCTGCTTCCCAAATGCTTCCTGCAACCCCCTCCAATGCCAGGAAGAAAAGCGAGCATCTCGATCGGAGAAGATAGACGATGGCACACCATGAAGCCTTACGATCTCATGGACGTAGAGGTGTCCCATGTTCTCCACTGATCCCTGCTCTCGGATAGTTAAGAAGTGATCTCACTTGGTGAGTCAGTCTACGATCACCCAGATGGAATTGTGTCCTCTAGAAGTACTTGGATGTCCCATCATGAAATGCATGGATATCCCATACTACTTCCACTCCAGGAACTCTAAGGGTTGTACCAAGCCTACTTGTTCCTGGTGCTCCGCCTTCACCTGGTGGCCGGTGAGGCATTGTGAAATGAACTCTGCCACAACATTATTCATACCCGGCCACCAATGATATCGTCTAGGATCTCGATACATCTTTTCGACACCTTGATGTACCACCAATGGGGAAGTGTAAAACTCCCTCAACACTTAATCCTGTAATGAAATGGGTACCATGGCACGTCTTTTGAAGTGGATGACGTGATCCCCGCTTTTAGAAAATCCATTAGGTGCCAGCCCTGAAAATATCTGAACATGTCGCACCTCATAGTCAAACACCCCACACTATGCCTCCCTGACCCACTGAAGTAGTGGAGGTGTGACTGTGAACGACTGTAGAAAGGTTTCACCATCTCTATCCACGAATGATATCTCCAAAGCGGCTAACTGCTATGTCACCTCTCTATGTAGCTGAATGCCTGACCTACTGACGAGAGCATCATCTACTACGTTCCCCATTCCATGAGTACACACTATCTCAAACTCATAGTCCTAGAGTAACTATAGCCATCGCCGATGTCTCCATTTCAGGTCCGTCTGCAAGAAGATTTACCGGATACTCTAATGGTCAGAGTAGACTGTAAAGCGCTCACCAATCAGATAGTGCCACCACATATTCTAGGTAATGACCAGTACTGCTATCTCCATGTAATGGATAGCATAGTTATTCTCATGTTGCATCAACTGTCGTGAACTGTAAGAGATCACTGCCTGCTCCGACGTAAGGACACACCTGAGTCTGGTCCCTGATGCATCGCAGTAAAATACGTACCCTACTCCCTCCTCCTATACCCTCAAGATGGGTGCACTAGTCAATATCTGTCTGAACTCCAGGAAGCTCTGCTGACATATATCTAACCACACGAAGGTTTTCCCCTTCTTTGTCAATGTAAAAAGTGGTGTTTCAACTCTAGAGAATTCTGGCACAAATATCCGATTGTACCCACCCAGACCTAGGAAACTCCGCACCTCCGTCAGGCTATTTGGTGGCTCCCAAGCTAGTATTGGCTCGATCTTCAAAAGATCCACTACAACTCCCACCTCAGTGATGACGTGCCCCAAGAAGTGCACCTCTCGAATCTAGAACTAACACTTCAAGTGATTACCATAAAGATGGTGATCTCTGAGTGTGTCTAGTAGAACCCACAAGTGGTAGGTGTCTTCCTCTCAATAGTTGAGTAAATCAATATGTCATCAATGAAGAATACGAAAAATAGATTGAGGTAGGGCTGGAAGATCCTGTTCATCAGACTCGTGAACACTGCTGGGGAGTTGTTTTTGCCGAAAGACATAACCAAGAACTCATAGTGGCCATACCGACACCTGAAGGCCGTCTTCTGCACATCCTTGTCTCGAACTCTGAGCTGATGATAGACTATCAAGATGTCTATCTTCAAGAACCATCGTTCTCCCTTGAGTTGATCAAAGAGGTCATAAATCCTTGGAAACAGATACTAATTCTTCATTGTCACTTAGTTTAGGTGATGGTAGTCGACACACAGTCACAAGCTCCCGTCCGACTTCTTGGCGAATGAAATCAGGGAAGCCCAGGGTGAAACAACAGGTCAGATGAATCCCTAGCCCTACAAGTCCTCTAGATGTACCTGTATCTCACAAAGCTCAGTGGGAGCCATCCGATATGGTGGATTGGATATTAGTGTTGTCCCAAGGTACAGGTCAAGGTAGAAGTCTACCTCTCTACGAGGATGTAGTCCGATAACATCTTCAAGAAAAACATCTGCATACTGATCCACCAGAATAGGAAAACTCGGAATCCGGACATCAACCGCTCTGAGAATGAGACTAGCCTACTGATGTGTGATCGGTTGTGCTCTCCTCTGCGTCTGTCCATCCTACTATGCATAGGATAATTTCTCTCCGGTGAAGGTGAACCTGCTCCCATCTGTGCGGACACACCACACCATGCACCTAATACAGTAGATCTGAGCATGTACTGTAGATAACCAATCCATGCCCAAGATGACATCGTAAGGCCACGATGCTGCTACAAGAAGATCACAGCTAAAGCTATCGCCTCCTAGAGTAAGCTCACACTGCCGGAACCAGTGCGTAATCGTCGAGTCTGATCTCGTAAGAGTCTCTAGCTATATGAATCGAGCCAATGGATCTGTCTGAATCTCTGAGCTCCAAACAAGGGCAGCTGGAATGAACGAATGACTCACTCTTGTGTCTATAAGAACTGCAACAAGGGTGGAGTAGACACTGATAGTACCTCTAATCATCTCAGGCATGCCGTGGTCGTAAGCCTCCACTGGTTGAAGCAGAGCCTCCTTATGTCTACCAGCTCCCTGTGATCGAGGTGGACCTCTCGGTGGTGGTGGTGGTAGAGCCTTGAAGCGTTGTCCACCACATGTTGCTCGGCCAACTCCTCTGCCTCATCCACCTGCTCCCTATGGACCACCACGGTCGAACCTCTGCCTATTACTAGATGTTCCCTCAACTACCTGCTTCTCTTATGCATGGTGGGTCGGGCAGCCAGATGCCATGTAGCCATGCCTTCCGCATGCTTAGCACTGTCTTCATCTTGTACGACTGGCACTCCTGCGTGTTCCCCGCACATCCGAACTAGTATCCTGAGGTCTCCCACCTAATGGTCTGGTTATCTTAGACCTCTGATACATCTGTCTTCTGCCGTCTGCGGAAGACACCGCTACATGTCGCTCTACAGTAGGCCTTGCTAATAGTGTAGGCTTACCAAGAAAGATCTCCACAAGAAAGGATTGATCCAGTACTCTTGCCAGTGTCAGAATGCTGAAGAATATCATTGAAGTCTGGATCTAATGCCCCAGTCCGTGCATGAAGGTCCAGGCCCGAAATAATGGGTCTCGTACCATGTTTGTGGAGTATCATGAGAGATCAGTAAATATCGCTGATTACTGGGCTACTGTGATGCTGCCCTGCCGCAGTTGTAGTAACTCTTGGATGCGCACCGTACAGAGGGTGGCTGTAACAAACTCTGAGAAAAATAGGCTCTCAAAGTCCTTCCATAGAATTGATGCCTCGTCGTGAGCATAAGACTCCAATATCTACCTTCTGCTGCTTGTAGGAAACTCACTGCATGGATCAACATGACGTCAACCAGTGTCCCTACTAATCTGAAAACTCGGAAAACAGCCTACATCCTATCCTTTGCTGCCTGAGGGTCCATCTCTCCACGGAACCTGGGCAGCCTATGATGCTGAAACTCATGCAGTGAACTAAGGCGACGTGTACTCACAATTGTTGGGGCTAGTGGAATCGGTGGCTCGGTGGGTAGAGGTACCACCAGTGCCTCCACTGTAATGGGGCCCTACAACGAGGCCTTGTCGATCGATGGGATGCCATCTCTCATAAAGCTCGAAACCCTAGTTGGCTGCCATCGTGGGGCCAACCTAAAAGTAACATGTGTGCCATGGTTAATACAATATACCTGGTGAGGTGACACAATGTAACCACAAAGAAAACATTTAAAACACACATGCAATCAATGTATTCGTGCACTAAGTCCGAAATCAGAAGTCTTGGTCCTAGTTTATGGATACGTCGGCGGCCACACCAACACTGGACACGCTGGACTGATAACCACACTCAATACCCTTAACACAATTTCTTCACATAGAAGAAATTATCAGAGTCTTGAGTTCTGCGGTAGAATCAACTCCTCTGATATCAATTTTTCATGAACCATCCTTGGGGCCCGTGTCGTGACTATCCCAAGCCCGCCCTCTATCAGACAGGGGCTGGTGACTAACACCAAAGGCGTAAATCCCAATAAAAGGGAAGTCAATGGATTTATATAAAAAACAAACACAACAGAGTACGCATGATGAAATAAACACTATGTAAACTGAGTACAAAAGTAATTGATGAAATATAAATGGGCTAGTATACATACACAACTGATTGTACAGTAAAACTGAGAAATGTGAAGTACAACAGCTGAAATGCAAAGTAGAATTCACCGAGATTTCCTCCGAAAATCCCACATAAAGGGTGGGTAAAGATGGTCTCCTCAGATCCTCGAATCCGTCCGTCTGCTCCATATACGTCCCGACTGATAGTCCACCTCCGAATACTGTCCCGCTCCACAAGCCTTAACCACGTTCAGCGCTGTCCGTCATCTGCAACAAAACACAACGTAGTGCGGGCATAGCCCGTGCAGGGGTGAGTATATGATACTCAGTAGGGACTGTGAGACCCCCAAATGCATTCCAGAATCCACGAAGGATAAACCACAATGAAAATATAGAAACACAAAGTATCAATCAACTCTAATTAGGTATATACCCATAAATATACTTAATTCATAAATTCCAGTTCAGCTCCAACTCACGATCCCAAGTACAACCCAGTCCACACAGGAAAGCACAACCCAGTCCACACAGGAAAGCACAACCCATTCCACATACGAAAGAAATTCAATCATATCGATGACAATGATTGAAAATCAAGACTCATGTGACACAGATATAATACTCATGACGAAGGGGTGGTGATGATTAGATGTAGCCTCTGAATCATCTCCTCTTTCGACCCCATATTGGATCCAAGTACAAAAGTCGTTGCTGCCGAACCCATGAAGGATCCAAGTACATTCGTCATTGCTACCAAACCCACAGAGGATCCAAGTACACTCATCATCTCTGAAGAACCCATGCAGAATCCGTGTACGGTTGTCCTTACTGCCGAACCCACATAGGATCCAAGTACAGTTTCCGTTGTCGTCATAGTCGGAGCCAGCTGTACTGTTCCCGCACACAGCACGCTCGATTCCGAGAGGGTCCGCTCCACGAGCCAAGGGGTTGAGAAATCAACATTCATGAAGTCCAGAGTTTATGTATCACAATGTTCCATCTCATCAATATGAACTCAACGTGATAGGCGGCGCGTCAATCAGACACCCGGTCTGAGAGATATTGGCTTCTCTATCCAAGGGGCCCGGTTGGTTTTTAAGCTAAAACCAACCCGACCATACACCAGCCGTGTCAAAAATCAATTGGAGTAATCCAAAAAACTTTCTCACAAAGGGGAATTCAATGCAATTGACATCACGTCATTCGGACGTCCGGTCCTTAAGTTATAAGCGTTCCGCTCGAAGGGCCTGGTTGGTTTAGGGTTCGAACCAAACCGGTCATTCCCAAACATTCCCGAAACCTTGAGTTTAATATACCGAGAAGACTACCTCGATCCAAGGATCCCTACAAAACTGACGGTGTGTCGATCAGAGGTACGTAGCAACTGATATGGGCGTTTGAACGAACCTGGTCCCAAAATAGGGGGTTTGGGCATGGTCTGACCCGTCCCAATACCCCCTGGGTCGGCCCGAACCAGGTCGACCCAACCCGTGTCCAGTTCTAGCCCGACCATGTGCGGCCGACCCAACCCGTGTGTCCTACGGCCCGGCTCCGAAGCCGGCCGCGGCTCGGCGCTCACCGGGCGGGGCATAAAGGGGGTTGTCGCCCATGTTTGAGGAAACTGCGAACCCTTTAGGGTCCACCCTAGAAGACGGTTGTGGGGTTAATACCCCTCGGTTTCCTGGAAAGTGGCAGAACTTTATGGTCGGCCGGTGGAGCCTCCGCGGGACACTTCAGGGTCCCTTCTCTTGGAGACGTCGGCTTGGCTGACCACCCCTACTAGACTACGACGGCAAAAGGCCGCAACTCATCTCTCCAGCGTGGCGCGAGGGCGCCGCGCCCCACCGCCCGAAGCAGATCTTGGCTGAAGCCTCCTTCGACCTCACCAGCATGGCGCGATGGCACCGCCCACCAACACCGCGGCCCTCTCTTGGTCGCGGGCCTCTTCGTCCTCGCGAGGTACAACGACACCGCTCCCCCTTCACCTCAAACGAAAATAAGGATCACCAATAAAAATGGAAGGATAATTGGCCGTGTTTGTGCAGCCCGATCTCCTACCGTTACAATGATAGCATTCGGCCAAAATTTAATCAACGAAGGTCGATGATAAAACTTGAACCAAAGAATTAACCCCTACCTTGAAGGAAGTTCGCGGTTGTAAAGTGTCGTAGATGATGGCGTCGTTTCCATCGTCGTCGATGTCACCTCCCATGTCGCAGAGGAAGAAGTGGATTAAGATACCAGGGTCTCTGAATCAACATTTTTCGCCAGAGATTTGGCTTTCTTAATTGAAGCTGAAGTTCTTAAAAAGAAACTAGTTCTCTTTCTCATCCAATTATCAACACAACCAGCAATCCAAAAATAAAACAAGGCCTCTCGTTATTTTATTTTACATTACCATGCATTCAAAATTAAAAATTCTAATACATAATTCAATTTATTTATGTGGTTCAATTAGTTAAATTAATGTTTTTTGGAATGAATTAAATTAGAAGAGTGGTGAGAGGAAGAGTTACCAAATTAAATATAAGGGTAAAATGGGGGGTTTATGTGGTTTTATCGAATGTGAAGGGTTGGGGATCGTGTGAGGCCCACCTCACATTTATCCTCACATGTGTAGTTAGGATTCCAGTGGGTCCAAACCTAACTCCCCCATGTTATATAAAACCACATTATTCAAAGAATAAAAATTGTTCCACATTTTTATTCACTTCTTATTTAAACCACAATTGTTAACAGCACCTCCCGCACAAAAACAACTATGGTAATGGTCCTCTTAAGAAATTAATAGTGTTGCAGTTTCATTGGTGCCTTCAGATTTCAATTCTGAGTACCGGTTCAAAAGATAGAAAAACTCGCGTGTTCTTTCATTGAAAGTACCCGAGTCAAACTTCGAAAATTGATTCTGGGTACACCAGGCCTCAGAATCAAGTGCCGTCAAAACTGCGTACTCGTAAAATCAAAATTAATTTAAGGAAGAAATGTTCCTTGAAATTTATGGGACTTTATATAAAATATCATGACAAATTTAAATATTATCTTCATAATAATTTATCCTCTAATATAGTCACATTAGAAAATATATATGACATTATCAACTAATCTGGAAAATATGATACTTTTTTATCTATATATCATTAATCATCGTAAATCTAAAATGAAATCATATATATTTTCAAATGATAATTCACCATTTATTACTGTAATAAAATGAAATAATAGAAAAATATAATTCGATTTACCTTAATCATATAATTGACCCAATTCGATGAACTTATTTAAAATAATAGTAACCACTATGTTACCGATGTAATTATTTTCCATTTATAATATTATTGATATAACATATGTTCACAAAATTTATTAAACATTTTATTTCAATTATAAATAATTACGTAAACATAAAATATCATATTGACACTAATATTTATAAATTAGTATAAATACATATCTATTGAAAAAAATCTATTATCCTAAGATAAACACTGCATATTTTAGAACAATGTGTTTAATATAAAATAAAAATATACTAAAACTCAATAAATATTCCCAAGGTACTTAAAGTATAAAAACCATTAAAATTTAAATAATCTCTTATAAGTAATAGTCATCAATAAATTTATCAATAAAATATAATTAAAACATGACACTCAAAACCACATATATTAAATTTTTAATCATTATACTTATCTATACACCCCTAATCCTATTTTTTCATATTTTTACTTAACACATCCATCCTAAAATAAACAATACTTGTGTGGCCTAAATATTCAACAATATCAATGTAATCATGTTTCAAAATTTAATCATAAAAACTGTTAAAATAATTCATATCTTTAATATGTTAATCTATATTTATTTCTATATACTTTAATAACATATTTACGTGGAAAAATATAATTACACAATCATGATAATTCACTTCTCTTAATTCCACAAATTTTCTAGGGAAATAGATTTCTTTATACCCTCATTTATGACATATAATGAATTTTTATATTGATTTTACATTGTTCCTTAGATGATTCTTCCAACATATTTGACATATAATATATAGATTCTATTTACCGTTATAAACATGGTCGCCTAAAAATATATTAATATCATTTTATATTTTATATGGAATATCCGAAAACATACCTATGTTTGGATTTTCAATCCTAAATATACATATATATTTAGGAATAACCACAATAAGTTTTACTCCTTCTCATATCATGTTTTTTTCTATTCATACAACACCGCATTTTCCTTTATATCCATAACTAACATGGTTCTAACTAGTTCAAATCATTTTCTAAAAAAATAAATGGTAATTTTCAGTATTTCGAATAAAATCATAATGACAATTTCAGGTAAATGATGAACTCAATGTTAACCATTAACATCCCATATTATTTTTAAATATTTTAGTTTCATTTAAAAACATAAAATTATATATAATAATGTAATATATAAATTTAAAAATGGCTTCTATATTATAATATTTTTTTATTTGTTTCTATTTTTTTCACCTCAAACAATATTCTCATCTTTAAAGTTATCTAAACGCTTCATTGATACGATCTATAATTAATATTTCATTATTAAAACCATAATGATGAGTTTAACAATAATGATTGAATTTTCTTACATTCTCATTAATTTTTTCGATTAATTTTTTAGATAATTAAGAAATACATTACATTCATTAAGGAATAAAAAATGTAATTTTATTTTTTTAAAATCAACATGTTCTTAATGATAATATTACTATATAATTCTATACAATCATTCTTTTATCAACGAGAATTTTCCTTTTTTCGAGTTAAAAATAATAATTTTTCCCATTTATCCACTGGATTTGAAAACATTAAAAAAAATTTATTTAGAAAACAAATATCAGTTGGGGAAATAAATAATCATAGGAAATCCATTAGTCCATTAAAAAAATTCAAATCCTCATATGTTAATTTTGATTTTTTGTTAATAGTTTTTGATCATAAAATAATCATATAGTCATAAAATAAACTTTTTTTCCTATATTGGGTTATAAACGTTTTCTCTAATAATTATAATGGAGAAGAAATGATTCATAAGAGGTTCTCTAGAATTAATATTTCCTTGAGAAAACCCATTTTCTCCAAAATGATCATAAATGTTATTTACTCAAACATTCATTTTCATGACATTTTAAATGTAAATATTTTAATAAAAAATAAACAGATTGAATACGATATATATTCCATGTTAAAAATATAAATAATGAAATCAAAATAAAAAACCAATTTAATTGTGATAGAATTTATAATATTTTACATCATAAAAATACTATCAATTCTTAATTATATGAAATTATATAAAATGTGAGAGGAATACAAAAAATACTGAAATTAGTCAATCTCATGAGACATATTAATTAATTTAGGGGCTTCCATATACATTTCTCAATATTTAAATATTCAAATTCATTCATCATGTAAGAGAAATTAATAACAATTAAATACATAATCCACATAAAAATGAATACTGGAAACTAGTGTTTAAAATGTAATTAACATAACCAACTCAATAAATAGAACAACATGATCATAAAACTTCCAAATAATTGAGGTGGGAATTATAATTATTTTATATCTCCAGTAAAGAATATTAATATTTAATGTTTGGTGAAAAAGAAAATAACTATATTTTATCAAATAATATAAAATATACTCCGAAAATAATAGAAAATGTGAAATTTAACTCATAGACCTCCTCTTGGATAACTCATTTAATTGACCAATTTATTACATAGATTTTTTTGACTGAAGCACAAGTGGGTTTGAAAACCATTACATGGCCCAAAGTCCAAATTACTTACCTGAACTCATATTGCAACCTCATGCTTCCATCAGCATACATGCATTTTCAGGCATGTTTCGGGCCTTCATTTACACAATTATAGTACTGTAATATTACCTATTACATTCTAGAACTGAACCTCACACATTAACGAAGTGGAATCCAATAGATATGTACCCATCTATGTCATTGACCATATTAAAATTATTTTTATACATTTATAAAAATAAAAAATAACACATATGTGAAATGATTAAAATATTTCATTATACACTATTTTAATGAAAAACAAAACTATTTGAAATTGAACCATAAAATTAATTTAATTACAAATAAGATCATTCTTGCAACATTTTTACAATATATGCATGATGGAATCATTTTCTTCAACATAATGTGAACGCTTTAGAAGATATTAATTATCAAGGTCTCTTCTTGCATCATAAAATCTCTAACTACAAAATAAAATAATTATATTACTGTTAATATATCATAACAATCTTCGCATGTTAATTTCTTTATAATTATTCATGTTTATGATTTTATTACCCTGAATTTTACAGTACTCAATAAGGTAACATTAAATTGAATATAGTCAGAATGTTCAATTGATATTCCCAAAAAAATCAAGTTAGATGATCATGGTCAATGGGCCAAATATTATATCCTCGCTGGATAATTAATATAGAAATTAATTAAAGTATATATAATATTTTTTTATAACCATCGAGTAATGGTATTAAAATAATTGAATTCACAAATCCACAATGAATTTAGTCCATATGTAGTCATGAATAGTGTTTTAAATTATTTAATCTGTTGAATAGAAATAAATATGATAATGAATTAAATTAATAAAATAATATAACTTATTTATATATATATATTAATTAGTAATTAGTAACATTTTCATGGATATCCATGATAGGTGAGGATGATAAATGAATCATGTTTCTTCATGGAGGTGTTTGTCCATAGGTATGAATAAACGACATTATTATTTTACAATAAATCAATGGGTAAGAGGGATGTAATATATTATCATTAAATAATCATTATTATATTATAAAATTCATATATTAACATTTAATCCATCTAAATATCCAACTATAAAAAGGAATGCTGGAAGATGATATACATTTCATTGTTTAGATTGTAGTTTAAACATACACATGATGGACACATTCATTTTCCTTTAGATAGAAAAGTAAACAAATTAAAATTTTACAATGAAAACAATTACATTTTATTACAATAAATTTAATTATATTATTATATGAAAATGGTAATAAAATATTTAATGGATAAGGAAAAATAAATAAAATGAATGAAATAGAATAATAGTTACAACTATATATTGAAATCCATTCATTAGATTACACATTTTCCCTTCAATGAATTTTTCATTGGTGATAATGAGATCCCTATGTCACGGGGAAGAATGTTTGGAAGAGATTATTTATTTATTTTTCAATTTTAATTTCTTTTGAGTGGTTTTTAAAATATGATTACTGATTCCCTTTTACAATTTAGGTGGAGGAGGAAAATGTATATACATAAAATATTAATATATATTAAGAATCTAAATAAATAATGATTTATAAAAACACTTTGAGAATCAAAATTAAAGATGATAGATTCAAATAAAATAAAATAGTTAATTTGATACTTGTTTCTATATCATTTTTAACATTATCATTCTGGTTAATACGATCGTTAACCTAATTTATCATTTACCATTATAACGAATTTCAGCACTTTAAGTGTCATGAATGAAATTTTTAAAAATAAATGAGAATAAATGATAAATAATTCATGATTTATAATATAATATCCAATAGATTTATGTTATACTATTATATTTAAATATTTTTAATAGTTTAAAAATTATTTTGAATCCTTAAATAACATTAAATGAATTTTTTTGAACAATTCACATATCATTAAAGTAACAACATAAAGAGAATGATATAATTTAAATAAAAACTATTACAACATCACATATGTATTATAATTATTCATGAAATTTTAATGAAACCTTAATTTATCAAAAAAATATTACTTTTATTTCATTGAAATTTTTTAAATGATTTTTATCTTGATACACATGAGTTCCATAGGTGTAGTATAATTTTACAACATAATTATACTATCTATATAATTATTAAAAAATATCATAAAAATAATTTTTTCATATTAAAAATAATAATTTCGAATTATTAATTTCTTCTTTTAATACTTATGAAAAAATATTATGGTTGTAAAGAGAGAGATATAGGGTATTTTTTGTAATTTTTCATAAGGTAAAATAATATAAATATCATAATCTAATTACATGGGAATAAAATTATTTTTTCCAAGTGATAATAATGTTAAAATAATATCCATAAAATATATAAATTAATGTGTTGGATTGATGTTGAGACATTAGCCTAAAATTTTATCCTTAATTTACCCATTATCACCCATTACTATTGTGATATTCTTTTACCATGATTACTATTCATTATGTATAAAAATGAAATAAGTCTATTTACCAAATTTCAGCGTAATTATTTCATATTTTCTTTTAAAATTTAAATATTAAATTTTTATATGTCTTATAAATATATTTCCATATAAGTGGAGAATACACAATGAAAGGTATGTTTTTAAAGATAAATCACTTAAAGAATAAAAATTATTTTATTCCAAATATATTATAATGTTAGTAAATATTAATGTAATTATATTATTTTCATTTAAAGAAAACATAAAATAGAATAACAATTTCAAATCTCAAAACATAATAAAAATAATTGAACGATTTTTAAAAACATGCATATTTTTACAATTCAATTGAAAATGATTGTTTTTATAAAAACCGCCAATGAATAATCCTATGGATATTAGGGAATATTTATTTGAAAAATAAAATAATTTCTTTAAAATAAAATCTTTTAGTAATTGGTTTTGAATCAAATCGAAGTGTGAGTTAGAGACCCATCCCACACATCTCATGAAGTTATTGAAACATAAAAAAAATTCCAAAATGTGAAATATATTTGGAATAGAATAATATTACCTAAATATGACATAAAAACATTTGATAAAAAAAATAAAATGATGATATATCTTGAAAAATTGGATTAGTAAAAACATTATTTGTTTTTCCTCCTACTCATTGAATTTTGAAAACTCGACTTTTTCATTTTTTACAAGTAATATTAGAATGTAGACCCATATACATCTATTTTCACTATATAGTGGCCCCAAATAGCATCATCAAAATATCAAGTTATTCCCTAACATTATTGTAGATAATCCACTAATAAATATGCTAGGAATTCATTGAGATGAATGGATATATCCCATAAGGGAACTTTCAGAAAAAATTGAGTCATCCACCAATTCCCATTTGACTGGAAAAAAACTGTGCTAAAATAGATGATACATCTGTTCAACTATATTCAAGAACAAAAATAATAGAGAAAATTTGAAACTAATACCATCTGTTTCATTTACAGCTGATAAAAGATCTATAATGGCTATAAAATAACTACTATAAATCAATAATCTAAAATTAATTTGTAGAATTCAAATCCATTATAAACATAGTAGTGCAGCAGACCTTGAACAAAAAAAATGTTCCAAATTAAAATATACTACAACACAAAAACCAATAAAGAAGCACATCATGCCTATTATAAATGTAAAATCATCTCCACATTTTAAAAAATGAATCTTAAATCCAATAGAAAACATATATCATTGAGATCCATCAGATATAAGTAAAAAAATATTATATGGACCAATCAAATGAAAGCAGGTGTGAGAAAATTATATATCAAGTAGTGTACCAATAGCTGAGAAAACATCAAACATAATGATTAAGAACACACCAAAAGATCCCAATAGAAACCAAATGACTAACCTGAATAAACATTGAAACGAAGAGAATGGAAATAAATTCCATTATCCCTTCAAATATTGCTTCATCTACATATGTTAAAATCTTCCAAAATATTTTATTAACCATATGATATTATTAACTAAATTTGGTAGAACTAATGTTCAATCATGAATACCAAAGCGGACAGAAACAGTCTTGTGGGAGGGGAAAATAATGTATATTCATATCCATGGAATTTATATCATGATTATTTTTAATATTATCTTCAATATATCAACCACAATAATGAAAATAATGTTTTAGATTGGAATGAAGGAATTAAAATACATTTCACCATTTTTATTTTGACAAGAATAACATTTATAATTCTCTTACATTCAAGTGGAACATACCTCAAAAATTAAAATTTAACCTCAATTTGATATAGATCGATCAATAGAGGGTCTTCATCATGATCGTTGTAATTATCTTACGAGTTAGTTTCTTATGATTCTGAATTCAAATATTCAATACCAACGGTCTGTGGTGGGAGTGGGTATTCATATTTTCATTCTTAGTGGTTTTCAGTGATTATGTGACAATGGTTTATTGTATGTTAGGGTTACCATAATAATTTTTGTGATTTATATCATTAAATGTGATGAAATCATCTGAAACAACCATGTGTTTTTTATCTTTTTTTGAGCTCTATTTTACATAAAATCATTTTTTTGAAAAATATTTATGTTTTATTAAAATAATTTATCTTCATTTAAAAACAATTAAGAAACAATTTAGAAATGTAAATTCATTTTTAAAAGGACAAATTTTTTATTTTTCTTCATAATAATGTTATTAAAAATCATACCAATGAATAAAACAACTATAAAAAAATGATGACATTAATATAATAAAATATCATAGTTATTTTAAGAATAATTATTCTTCTACCTAAACCAATCATATATATTTGTATAATAAAATATAATAAAAAATATATCATTGTTCTATAGTCAGACATATGACCATTGTAATATCATGATACATAACAAATTTCCAATGATGAAGATTATCATGAGTGCAGGCACACCACCATATATATGAAAGAGGACATTGACTCTATATGATGGTATTCAGGTCAGTAGTTAGGAGACAAAACCATCAATATCACATCTTATCAAAAATAATACAAATATAAACATCAATATATCAATCATATTATAAAGAGAAAGAATTAATATAAAATACAATATGATATGTCATATGGGTCATATATATAATTAAAAGGGATACCATTGTGGAAATCCTAACCATTGGTATATAAAAACTACAAAAGTAAAAATTTAAAGCTATCCTCATGAGCATATCTCAGTCCTGCAAATATTTCAAAGATACATGGATCAAAAATCTTCCACGGGACCCTATATAATTACTTATTTCACCATATAGGACGTCTTCATATGTATCACGATTCTCATGTGGGGTGTGGGTATTAAAACACTACAGGAAACCACCAATTCATTTAAAAAAATATACAACATGTGAATGAAATAATGATGAAAAATTTGAATCCATGAATAAGCAATCATATATTGATCTCCCATGTGATAACCAAGTCCCAATGATCGGCACATTGTGACATCGTAAAATTAATTTGAGAAGGAGTATAATGATATTATAATTACTTATTAACTATCCATATGTATACTAAACATACTATGTATAATTTAAAAAAATTCAAATCATTCCCCACTAGGAATCATCTGACTAATGTTATAGGAATGCACAAGAATATAATAGTTGTTATAATGAACATCCAATATAACTCGAGTTTACATGGTACATAGTATCCATTAAATAATGTGTGAATCCATTGGAATACTTGATCCATAATAATATTAATTCCCTATATTATGGAATATGTTTTTATGTTGGTAAAATTCCAAGAAACACCCCTATAATGAAAAATTATTTCATGTTGGTTCATCTTCTACAAAAACCAAAAAAACATATAATTACATGATCAAAGATATAAAAATCTAGAGTAGAGAACGTAAATCATGGAATATAATCATGAGAATATAATTTTAAATCAATATAAATTTGATAAACATTTAAAATGACTAAATAAGATATAATCAAAATCAATGAAACAAGTTTCTTTTATGTGTCTTGAGAGATAGATAAACACCCCAAAGAAAACACCATAAATAAGGGATAATAAATTAAGATAATGAATCACGAATCAATGGAACATGATTATTATAGAGCTCCGATATTTTTTTATATCTGACCTCATGTTTTTGATGAATAGTAACATTTTTTATAAATGTATGAATACAAGAAAATATAGAAAACTCATATAGAACCTACAAGCATGTCAAGATTTTCTATGTTGAGTTTTTATTTTTTAAAAATATATTTTGTAATGAAGACTCAAAATAATTCCATGTCATGAATGGTGGATCTGGAATCTCATTCCATAACAACTCTACCAGAAGAACAAAATATAACTTATATCAAATTTGAGGACTCCAATTCCTTGGATCCATTTTTTATTTCTTAATGGATGATGAATTCCCCATTAATTACTAAAAAGTGTGTAATTTATCGACATTGAATATTGATATATATTAAATTTATCAATGAAAAATAGATCAAATTTAATGTTTGAATATAATAATTTTTCAAGATGAACTATCTAAGATGAGTTACCCAAAAAAATCCAATTCCCAACAGGAAAAAGTCCCCAATCAAAAAGGATTTATTTGACCGATTGTGTCCTACCCCAATCTAACTTGGGATTATCAAAGGATTATTATTAAATCATCATTCCCCCTTAATGAGAAGTCCTAATAATTTTATTATAAACATATACCCTTAGATCTATTATTAAAAATGGTTGATCCCGATTAGTTAATAGAATATTGTTGACCAAATATATCATCCACAAATCTAGGAAGAAGGGAATAATTTATCATCTGATAATCATGGATTCCATAGATCAATCACAATTACACACACATACCTATAATATGAAAAGGAAAAAGTTTTAGATAATGCCAAAACACACCATTATTACTTCACCTGAACATCCAAATATCGAATATGAAATGGGAAAAAAATAGGAGAGGGAAGACTTAGAAGAGTATATATAATATATAAAAAGGTTTTTTGGTATCTGTTATGGGTAATTATTAATGTTTAAAATCAAATGGAAGTAAAACCCATTTGGATTATGTATTACACCATATGACTAGGATCACAACTCATCTTGTGGTCAACCCTATCCAACAAGTGGTGAGAGTCTAACTATCAGTTGGGGTGGGTATAAACAACTCAGTTCACCCCATTAGAATATCTATCCAAATGAATCTATTGTTCCTTGATAACCTATAGTAACATTAATTTTTAGTATGTGTATCCCATTGTTTGACCATTTTTATTTCACTACTACTAAATACACCTTCCTCCTCTTATAATTCCATCATTTAATACCCATTTACCTTATTCATAAAAACAAAAAAATAAATACCCATATTAAAAATAAATGTCAACATATCAAAGAAGTTTTAAAATTTTGAATCATATCTTACATAGAAAATCATCGAGGATGTAACAATAATCCCAATACACTGTCTTATCATCCTCATTATGTACATATAATTGATATTATCAAACATCACATCCCATTGAACATTGACTTCAGAATCTCTCACCCATATATCCTAGTTTATATGTCCATAATTCGATAGATTGTGGACTACTTTTATAATGTACCGTTGAATTAATTTATCATGACTTTCTAAATTCTACCATAGTCTCCCCACATACGATCACTTGGGCTCCAAATAAATATCCTCATAGTCAATGAAATGTGCAAGGTAAGCCATATATCATCAAAGACGAGACACATACAAAACATCATTCATACCTGTGTACTAAGAGGATGATCTAAATGGAAGACCATAGTTCCAATAATTAAAATTATATCAATTATATCAATAAGTCATGATGCTAGAATCCATTTCTTCATCAAATGTATGTGGCCTAACCACAGAGTCACTCATAGAAAAACCATATACCTAAAAAACTCAAATTTCCTCCTCATATAGTTTTTATATGATTTTATCCTACTCCATGTTGTGGTTATCCACTTTTAAATCAGATCCACTCTCTCAGGGGTATCATGTACCGTGTTGGGCACCACAAAAAAGGATTAATCATCCTCTTACAAAAAATGTTAAGTAAAATGGAATACCTTAATGATCATGAAATGCTTCAGTCAAAAAAAATCTTGTAATTATAGTATTATATGAACATGACTAATGCATGATGATCACCCCATTCTCCATTGAATTCCATAAATCATTCTAAGGTAATATCATTTAACATGAGAATTTTTATTCTATCATTCCATCTATCTAGTGATGGTATGATATGCCTAATCTCTAATAAATTGTTAGGTCATTATTCATGATATAGAAAACCCGTTATGTAAATATGTATTTCATTCAAATTAAATTACCTAGGGAACACCTTCAAATCATTATATCCCCTTAAAAATATAATTTTCCCATCCATAAAACATCATAACTCTATTGGATCTTGGGTTAACATAAAAAAATACCTTCATGATGTCCTGCAATTTCAGAAAGGTCAGATCAAGGGGGTGGAATGATCACCAAGTCTCAAGATCATGACCTACATTCATTGGAGGGTAAAGACCATAATAATATTTTTTATTTTTTTCAAACAAACCCACATTATGTATAAGTAGAAAATTTTTCAGGATAAACAAAAAACCAATGTAAATTAATACAAGAACCATCAATGTAGAATAACTCCTAGAATGGGGTTTTTCTATAGTACAACAAAGAAATCACCCATATGCATCCCAACCATTATGAATGACACCAAAAATCCAAAATAGTTCCCCAATAATCCCCCCTTTACAGAATCTACCTAACTGATCCAAAATTTCATGGAATTCATTTCACCCATCCAGAAAATTGTCGTGCATGAAGGATAATGATTAAATGTAATAAGAATAAATGGAGTAGTATTCCAATTAGGGGACAAAAAAGGAAAAAAGGAACAAATGAACAAACTGGATGGGTATCATAAGCGAACTAGAAAGGATAAGACACCATTGCCAATGAGTGGTCATGCATCAACCATCTGTATATTTGTATAATTCAAGGTGGTCAATGAAGTCCCTTCTAGGATTTATGTTAACTGGAACAAACTAGCCACTCTACAACATCCCCCAAAATGAAAATACCTAAACCCAAATCATTAGATGAATGAGACAAAACTGGAATGAGATACCCACATGAAATGCAGTCTCGAAGGAGGATGAATAGTAGTGGAATAATCACCGATAGGATAATAGATACATTATATAGGCTATTGGTTCCAGATACTAGAGCCAATAAGATGTCATACCCGGTCAACATGCACCAATGATTCAAAACCCAAATTCCCTTCTGAACCTGATGTGTCCAAAGATAATGAATTAAGACCCCATCTTTCAGATTTTCTTAAAAGGCTACTTTACATCATGATAGTAGGAAGGCAGATCAAAATGGGGAAGATGGAGCTGAATGGTCCATCTAGCTATAACCCCATTTGAGAGAGATATCTGTCATCATCATTTCCACTTGAAATGTATCTTAATTTCATCGTACATCACTCTCATAATATGAAGTATTGAATACATTTAGGTATGAATGTATATCAACATATTATTTCCTATAAATTAATGAAGTACAACTCCCCAATTAATGATGATCACAACATCATCACATAACAAACACATTGGTATCTAAGAAAACTTTTTTTGATATTCCTGAATTAGAAAACATTATTTTTTAGTAAAATATCAAATATTGACTGAGTATATTATATAATATATGACCACTAGTGGTACACATATAATCGATCATATTTATTTTTATGTAATAATCCTTCATTTATCTAACAAGAATATTTGGAAATACTATTCATGGGAATTCTATTTATGTAACTACGAAATAAATTATTTTTTATAAGTAAGAGTTTATAATGAATTTATAGATACATGTGTTATTGGAAATCTCAATGATGAACATCTATAGTAACTCAAAATATATCCTCTTTCAAAAATTTATGTCTCCCTATTGGATGTTATATTAGACCATGATTTCCAACTCAAAGTAATGGGAATTATATTTATTCAAATGTGGTGAAATTTGACATAACTCATAATCTACCATTGCGTCCTTCCACATTTTTTCAACACAAAATAAAATTCATGATGCATCATAGAATACAACATAAAAAATTTTATGAACATTATTTATCGGCAATGGATATATAAAAAACATCCAATTCATTCCAAGAATCACATCCTCTCAATGGTCTTAACACATGATCATTATTCCCATCTTTATCAGTTATGTCAGGGGTTATGATGAATGAGAGATATCCTAGATAAAACATCAGTTGTCTCCAAATATTCCTATAATTATATAGCTATCATGCATGTAATTGGGACATGTACCAGATTCACTACATCAACAGGCTCCATGCCCACTAATATATCTATCCTAGACACGAAAAACCCATAAATCATCAATTATTGAATCCAAATAATAATATTAATCAGATTAGAATAAATTTTATGTACTCAAAGTTTACTAATTACTATATTTATATGTATGGAATGGTACTATTGGTTTATTTATTATATCAATATATCAATATTGAACCCCATGATTAATGAGTAATGATATAGGTTTATGATCTCATTCATGAAATCCCAGAACATTTCCAATGAATTCATTAGTCCAAAGAGCATCATCAAGAATTTATATAGACCAAAAATAACCCAAATCACCGTCAACAAGAATTCTTCTTCACTTTACTATAATTTTTGATAGCTAGATTAATAATAAATCATTTAGAACTATCAGACTCCACCTAATTGATCAATGATATCATCAATACTTGAAAAGGGTTATTTTTTCATTTTCTACCACTTTATTAGATGATAATCAATGTTGTGTCGAAGAATACCATCCAACTTCTGGGTGAATAAAATATTCCAACTACACTGTGATTTTGCCTGTATTATAAATCCCTATTTATCTAGGTCCTGGGTTTTATATTGATTTCCATTAACATGGATTGGTGGATATGATTTGGGAGATTCAAACATGTATATACACCAGACCTTAGTTATTTTTTGAAATTTATTTTTTTATTAGGGTGGAAGTTGCATGAATTCATCCAAAAAAGACATACTGACTACGATCTAAAACTAGTGGAATAGTCGCAGGGGATTCCCCCGATCCCATTGAAATTACCATACATGAATTATTCATTGTGATCATCATTATATGACTCAGGTCTTGACCAAATCTACATGCTCTTAGTTCCCATTTTCCAGTAATTGTGATATTTATCCTGTTATATAAGTAATTGATATATGTCTCTGGTTTAAATCAATTTGTTCCCATAAATAGGTTACCAATTCCAAGAGAAAAAGAAAGTGGAAATTTTTATTCATTAGAATCCTAAAGGCACACATATGCTCATAACTATTAATGGTTATAGAACAATATAGGAATAGAAAATTATAGTTTTATTTCATTTAGAATTAATTATCTTGAGATAGTAACTCAAAAAACAACTTATATAACATGATAAGTTATAAAAAATAGTTATATGTAAATAATTGGGAAAACCTAATATCAAATGATGTGTTAGATCTCGACCATTTACAAATTCTCATCAGGAATGTTTTTAGATATGATCAATTTTTTATATACCTATGTTTTGGAGTTGTATCTTGACACGTGACTTGGTGAGTTTTTAGTAAAATTCAATTGATAGAAGGTTTTGTACGACTTTTTCATGGTTTGAAAAATCATGCACTTAATCTCTGCTAAATGTGAAAACCTATTTAGTGATGGTATGCATGGTTATAGAGTAGCTTGATAATCCCTGAGGCTCGTTTGTAGAAATTGTGCACACATGGTATGAGAGTTCCACACATTTGGCACATGAATTACCCTAACTATGTGCCCCAACCTATGAAACAATGCTTGTGTGTTTTTGTTACCGAAAAATTAGTTTTTAAATAACCATGACTCTCTAAACCATCATATTTCATCCTATGCTCAGTATTGAAAAATTCTATGATATCCTAAATCTTTATTGAGGGGATTCCATGGCCATTCGGACATCGTTCATCGATATAAAATGTCCATATTGAAAATCTTCTCTTTTCCCGATAATTTGTTTTCAATCTATTTGTTCTTTCATTATTTCCTCTATAATTCATTAATATTTTCATGGAAGATATACATTATTTTAATAGATATAAACCTATGTGTGGATATTTAGATCTATGATTTTATATCATGATATATATTTTCAAGATCAGAATTCCTTTGCTATTAATTTGTGTTCATGGATTTAGATCTGCATATTTATCGACATTTTAGTGTCGCTCAGATATTGGGGATTCAGCTGGGAAAACGTATAACAATGGACCAAGGTAGGTGGTCTAAATATAACTCCCGTAGTTATAGCTTTCATTTTATTATGTGATATTTTTCATTTTTTAGATTCCCTTTATAATTGATTTCGTATATTGGAGTAATTAGGAATGTTGATTTGACTTTTGGATACCATTGTGATTAAATGGATGATTCAAACCTTGGGCTAATGTGATTCCAAAATAGATTATTGGTTTTGGGTAATAGTTTATGATTATGGATATTGTAATTGAAAAATATAATGTGTATGTGTTTCAAATATTTAATCAGGGGGAATTAATTTTGAGATTGTTTCTGGAATTGTGAGATAATTAATGGTGAGTTAAATATATTCCATGATGGTGATTCCGATAATTAATTTTTAGATTCATTATTACAAGTTGATATTTGTTTTGTATAATTAATTGTTGAAATTTTTTTAGGGAATAATATTTATGTCTATTGAATGATAAATTGATTAATTATTTAATGGGTTGGGTAAATAGTTAATTGTTGGGTTAACTATTTCTATTTGATAAGTTTTATTAATCAATGGATTAGTAATGGAAGGAAGTGATATATTTGGATGAATTATAAATGAATTTAATGATATGAAAGTGGGTTATAGACATAGCATTTTAGGCCAATTGAGATGTTGGGAATGAGAAAAAATGTTCTACCCCAATAGTTTATGCATGTTCTTGTTAGGTCAAGGGGTAGACATGGTGATCTAAAGACATGGAGAAAATGGGGTTTGAGAAATTTTGATGTACACCTATTGAGATGTATAATGTTAATCATTTAATTCCACAACAAAAAATGTAAAATGATGAATTGTGCGTTGAAATAGAGAAATGGGTCAAACCCTATTTTACTATGACAAATAAAGAATAAATGAAAATGTGATAACTATTTAATTAGTTGTTGTATTTATTTTCATATAGAGTTGAAAATAATAACATGTGACTAGAATTGTTTTAAAAATCGTTGTAGTTGCCTATTATTTTTTACTCATACGCTAATCGGGCCGCCTAAACGATATCTGAGAAGACATTGTTATTGCATGAGAATATATGGGAAAGGCCCTGAGATAGGTTGCAATTGGGAAATGGAGCATTGTTGAGGGAACCTGACCTTCTTTAGAACCCTCTTCATATTTTTTGTGTCTTTATTTTTAGTTTCATTGTATACACTTGACACTGGAATTGTCGTAGCATGATTTCCCTTTCATTTGAGTTTTTATTCCCCATTTTGACTATCATGTGTCTTCATATTGTTTGGTTATTTATATGTTTCAGAACTTTTTTTTGCAGTTCTCTTCCATTTATGTTTTTATCTAATAAATTACGGAATAGTCTCCCTAGGACTAACATTCTAGCCATTCACTATAATTTTTCTCCACTAGCATACGATGAGGCATGCATGAGGGCATGTGACCCACCATCTTGGGGCACCATTTTGTGTCACCTTTGATAGGATGTTACAAAAAGTTGTAGTAATCATGGATGTGATCAATACTATAACTAAAAAAGTAGATGGTCCATCTACACCAATAATTAGAGTCTAAACTACTACTTAAACATGAAAAACATCATCTCCATGACCTTTTCCCACAAAAGAATGATCCGCTAAGTGGGCCCCATTAGAGACAAATATTGATCACTATTGACACATACCTTGGTCCCAAAATGCAACGTACATTATCCTTTATAAAAAATTTAACTCATAGATATAGATAAACCTTTTAGGTGATTCCATGTATTTTTTCATTTCGAAAATTGTTCTAAGATACTATGGGTACCCTTTGGGAATGATATATTTTACCATAATTGAAACCCTGTGAAAATCCTCTAGTGGGAACAAATGAAGTTTTTCATTTCACAACTCAGTTATTAATGAATTTTTGAACATCATTTATTTCACGATAATTTACTATAATATATAAAAATCACACAAAAAGTATTAGTTTTACCTTCTATAGTACTAAAAGGTGTATCATTTTATACTAGGCATTTATCCCCTATACACATTATGATAGTCAAGGCCTTGAATGAAAAAAAACATTATTTTTCACTCGGTTGACTGTCCAAACCCCTACTCTGATGTATGAAAGGACAGTATTCTCTAGATTATAGGAATTTGAATCAACATTTCCTTCTATGAGTGGAGAAAAGTGAATTAGCTTAGTGAAACGAGTAGAGTATGTGGGTACCATTATTGAACCATACATTAGGTCCATGAAATATAATTCATGTTCAAAATTAGTACATCGGGATGAATTACCAAAAATATAGTTTATTTAAGGCCTCTCCTTTGAGACACTCAATTATACTAGAATATTAAATCATTCCCTCAAATTGGGGTCCATCCTTATTCCATGATTTCATCTGTCACTACCTTTCATCGCACATGTATCTAGATGAGATAAAATACACCATAAATGATGTATATCCAATCATTGTTATCATACAACCATCTTGTTCCCTAATATAATTGCTGATAATATATCTAAAAGACTTATGAATTGTTGACCATGGTCATGGTACCCCTTGTCATGGGTATGAAAAAGTTAATGAATTCTCATCTATAACGGGAAGAAATGTTACACAACTATAAATAGTCATGTAGTGTTCTTAGATTATCCCATACACATAGTTGGAAGTGGAATTTGGGAATAATACCAAGTGGGAGAATCTTATCCCATGTCAACAGGAAGCCCTACTAGTCTCCTTAATGGAGGAATTTTCTATAATGAAAATTAAACTCATTGAAATATTATAGTTGGTATAAAATTTAATATTTAGTACATAGTATCACAAAAGTTTCCCCTGAATCTACCCATAAATCATGTTATATCCTTTATAACACTAACCATGGACTTTTTCAATGAATATTAAGTATAGTGACATATATATATAAATATATATTACAAATCAACACACTCAGTTTAGGATAACAAATTCAAAAATATGTAACACATTATCATGGAAATTAGATATATTAATTAATTGTTGTACATAAAATTATATCTCAAAATAATGACACACATGAAGGTATTAAATTAAAGAGTTAGTATATAGCCTACAATAGGAATATACATGGAATTTTATACAGAATGCCTAATCATGTTTCTTGAATTCACTCAAATCCAATAAAATGGTAATATAAATTCCAAAAATCATAATTTTTAAAACTGTAACTCGTTAGTTTGGTAAAGATAATGGAAATACCATTTTTTCATCATATGCTTTCTCCTTCCAATAAAACCAAAGTATAGTTGAAATAAATAATGAAAAATAACCTCTAAAAATAATTCATAACATCCTAAAATGGATAAATGGGAATGATTTAGAGAGTAACATGACATCATTTACTCCTCCCCATATTCAATAGGACATTGACAAGAAGAAAAGGTATGAAAACAATCTGTGGGAATACAATCACATAAATATTATAAATTTAAAAAATAAATAAATTTTAAGAATAATATATCAATTAAAATATAAATATGATTTATATATATGATATTTAATGACATATGGAACACATGCCAAAAAAATAAATAGACAACAATTGTTGTAAGATATGACATAGTATAAGTGAAATATGCACGTAAATAAAACTATTGTACCTTATAGAGTAATTCATTGTCTTTACACTAAATCTTTTCTCTAGGAATCAACCATCTACCATGATCCACACACCATTTCCTGTATCCCAATACATTAATTCTGTACACGCATCAGGATTCCAATGTATGTTACATGAAATAAATTAAAATATCACAGAATCATTACACAATTTTCACATGTATATATCGTTCATTCCATGACATTGATAAATGAACAAAATAAATAAATAATAACATACCAAAAATAAATTTTACTAGAAAAGTAATAAAGAGTCCCAACTACATCTACACTAGCTTCACATCCTAAGGGGTACCAATATATTATATTTTTTCATGAAGTATTCAAAATGATGTTAAAAAAATAATGGTTTTGTGAATAATATAGTCAGTTTACAATAGTAATCATGGGATTCATATACTCAAAATCCACATGGAATCGAGTGGTAATTCTTCAAGATGTCTAATAGCCCTTGAGTAAACCGAATACCTGAAGTCCACCTTGTATAGAAAAGATATAAATACACCCACCAAGATTCAAAAAATTAATACCATATTCTCAATTCTGTTTTCTACATAATCACTCATCATTCAGACTCTCCCTCTATGGAATTACACATCATGATGGTCCACTAATTCTGAGAACCATGAAAAAAACCTCATCAGGTTTTGTGGAACTCAAAAAAAAATAAAGCCTAAAAATAAAACATTATTTTATCAATATAAAAAACATATCAACATAAAAGATTCATGATCTATTTAAAATTAGAATACTAATGCTATAATATTACTCATGGAAATATATTACGGAAATGGTTCTATGGGATATGCACACACACATAAGAAAATATCATCACTATTGGAAATAGTTTTTCTCAATTTGTCATGAATTAAGGAAATTAGAAAATATCATACCCTAGATGTTATGAAAGGAACTACATCGGGATTGTTGATGATGAATTCTAGGGTTTAAAAAATCAAATCCAATCTAAATTGTTCACACATATAGAATATGTAAACAAGTCAAGGATACAAATCTAGGGTTCTAGTTTTTTTACAAATGGGGATTAAAATGAAGAACGAATATAATTAAAATTAGATAAGTGTGATTCTGGAATAACACACCATAATTAGGTTGAAATGCAACCAATATAGTTGTATATTAGTGTATAAGTCACTTATTTATCAGTTCCAATGTCAAATTGATGATGGATCAGGGATTCCTTAGCAATTAAAGAAGATAAATATGGTTCTAACCAACCAACATCAATCTATCCATTAATGGTAAAAATAAGAGATCCCTGATGGGATTAAAGAAATATATGTTCTGATGATGATCTAACTAAGATGAGATACCTAGATATTTCCATATTTCAAGATCAAACTAAATATAATCCTATGAGATATAATCAAAATACATTTTTTCCTCCAATATACAATGGTTTCATCAATTGATTATAGATTAAAAATAATTATACCCTTAAAAAGTGGATTATGAAGATATTTATTAGCCCATTCCCATTGAAGATCAATAATTAATTTAAAACCTTCATTCAATAAAGGAACATCATCATAATTATAGATTCATCACCATTTAATGAGTAAGGAATAAATGAATTATAATATTTCAATGGAAACAATTGATTCATCATATATGCATTCACATCCATCAAAGTGTAAGTGGAAAACAGTGTAGACCTAGAAAAAAATCACTATACTAGCTTCCAAAAATTGTCCCAAAATTATCGAGGAAAGGGGTACAATAATGGAAGCCATAGTATTCATGAGACTGGGGCTAAAATCATAAATAATGACTGAGGTGTCCGTTTTGGGTAATTATAAAGGGTCAAAATAACAATAATTATATCCCTATAGGTGAACATAGTGCACCATCAGGCATATTACACCGACTAGATACTAGAAAACCACTATCTGGATGGTGGTTTATTTGTTAATTTTTGACAAATTAAAATTCCAATAGATTGATTGGGAAGACCAAATTTCTATATGATGGAACTATTATACCACTACGATTCCATGCCTCATCTCAAAAGTCCATCGATTGATTCTGGATCCCTTTATTAATGAATTCCATGCATTTAACATAGATATAAAAGATGAAACATCATAGAGATAGATAATTTTTATAATATTTAAATACATTATATATATAAATGAATCCATGGATATTACAACCATTTTGAAATATTTTAGTGATTAACGAATATCACATCCCTCTATTATTGTATAATATACACCTATGTATGACCTCTTCCACAATAATATATGATAGATGAATCATATCCATAATCGTGTTGTTAATTTTAGATGAAATGGCCATAATTTTTTATGTTTTATGGTGTTGGAAATTGGGATTTAGATATTTTAGAATCATGCACATGCTAAAACATCGGAATAACACATATTCATTAGTATTCATTTTATTCATCAAACAAAAATTCCAGGGTTGTACCATGATATTATTCAAGTAACCTAGTGTAGGGTTTTCATATTAAAATTAATTAACTTATTAGTTTAATTGAATATGAAATTAATTTTAGGGGTATTGTAATGTAGATAGTATTTAAATATTTTCCTTGGATTTCAAGTACCTTTGTTATTGATGAGTATAGAAATCATACCACAACTATTATTTATAATAATAACATTAAAAAATAAATTTCAATTATTTTAGAAGGAAGTAATCAATAATTTATTTTATGAACAAATTATTGGTGGGTTACTTATCTTAATAAAAATTTATAAAAATTTCCTTGAGTATGTAAAAAATTAGGAAGATGTGGTGTAGACACTACCATTATAATTGGTTAAAAAATTTGAACTGTTATGTGATTTCCGAAAAGTTTCTTGATTAAAAAATATATTTATATTTAACATGGATGATAATATTATTTAATAATTGTGGAAGAGGTTCATAATTTAAAATGAAAAAAGATTCATAATTCTATGAATAATAGAGTATGATTGTTTTCTTGTCTATACTAGGGACATGGAATGTACTATTAATGGTGATGGAAGAACATCCCTGGGGAGTACCCCCAATAATAATCATGTTCGATCCTCGTGAAATGGATGAGTGGATATATGTATATGGTTGATGATTTACATTGAACATTGATGTATAATAAATTAGTAATAGTATAACTACTCTAATAGAAAGACCCATTAAAATAATGTCGATAGTGTATTATAGATGTTATTATGAATAATAATTTTTTTTCAAATGAGGGGTGACTAAGGGTTTTTAACAGATTTGGAGATCACTAAATATGATGATGGAATAATTCTTTTGATAATAATATTAATGTCTAATAATTTATTATATTTTTGTTCTATGATTACACATTTCACACTCAACAAATGTTTATAGGGACCTTCACAATGGATTCTCCTCTGTTAACAAACAATTATAGTTAACTCATCAACATTAATTTTCATTTTTAGTGTCTCACTATAATATTTATTATTATTTTTAATGTTACCTTATCTCAAAACAGTTTTACTTTCTCCCACCATTTTCACCCATGTGACTCTCTGTACATGTAGTCAAAATGGCTACATTATATTTTTCAAAAGGAATTTACCTCCCCTATAGTTATGAATTTTGATCAATGATTTTTTATTAATTAAATGATTTTATTCCCCTGTATCCTTCACAGCATAAGTGGTTTCATTCTACGATTTTGGTGAAATTGATTAGATGTTTTATTTTTGGTTACATTTCTTTTCTATTAATGTTCATTCTCAAGTAACATGTTTCCCTTTGGAAGCATATCGCACATGACTAGTTTATATTCTTTTAACCTATTATAGTATATTAGATATTTTTTAATGGTATATGAAAAAATATCTATGCTTATATAGGGGGTTTGACACCTTTATTATTCCTCTATATTTTACCAATTCATATTATTTCTGTTTTATGATTATATGTTGCTATACTAATTAATGATTTATTGCACATTAATTTTCTTTTATATTTTTAATCTTATCATAACAATAAGATCCCATTTAATGGTTTCTATATTTTGTGGAAATATCGTATTTCCATTAATACTAATTTTATTTCTTTATCTAAAAAATGACAATTATAAATTTTTATTACAATTTGTTCAACTAATAATGAACTGGATATATTAATAATAGTCCAACTATATTCTATGTGCATAATTATTTTAATATATATGATTTAATTTAATAACACTAACTAACTCGTGGAAGAAGTAAATCAAATATGATCGTGTTTTATATTAGTTAAATAATTATAAATTTTAGTATTGGAGGTTGGATTCCTAATCACCATATGTATATTATTTTCAATTCATATTACTTTTGTTCACAAATGATATGATATTAATTTTAAAAAATTTATTTTAATTTCATTGGAGTGATACACATCTAGTTAGTGTTGATAGTTTTGAAGAAGTTATACTACTCACTACTTCATATGTTCTATGGGAAAAATATTTCTAATTTTTTTTGGATATTTTAGATTATTTGTTGCTAGATTTATAACATTTCTAATGAGAACATGTTCATGAAATTATTGAACATCACTAAGTGTATCTTTTAGCAACTATTCATGAACATTAGGAGAGTTTTGAATCTATTAAAGTATAATAATAATGTAACCATGATCATGGGGAAGAATCTAGAGTTCATTTTCTACCCATATTATACTATTAAAATTATTGTTATTGAGAATAAGAATTCCAAAATCTATTTTGAGTTTTGATATTCAATGGTGTTCAAGTATTGGGTGTTAAACATAGTCTAAAAACATCAGGATTTGTGAGTCTCATTATCCCTTTCACTTACCCAATAATGGATAGTGTAACTAATACATTGAAAAAACTCAAATTAATGATTCATTAATTTAATACAATGTGAAAGTGGACTATTAGTTAAGTCATATGATTGAATAGTAAGACACAATCACTTATAACAAATGAACATTACAGTATGTATCCATTTAAATGTATCTAATGTATTTTGAGTTATGGATTTAATTATACCGTAATGTGATTATAATGTGTTTTTTTATGTTTACGTGCCACTAATAATAAAACTAAAATGATATTTTATAATTCATTTATGTTAATGACTTTATTTCAGTGGTCGTTTCATTACATTACAAGAATATAACATATGGGTCTACCAGGGATAATAAAATATGTGTATTTGAATAGAGGATATATATTCCTAACATGTAATGGATGGATATAAATCAATATTCACACTATATAGATATGTATAAGAATGTTTTATAGGAATAATGAGATGGTGTATATTCCATGTATATGGTTTAAAAACTGCATACTCCTAAATTACACATAACAAAATTATTTATGGTTTTAGAAGAATTTAGATATTGTGATATTGGTATAAGATATATTTGAAACCATGTTCTTATAATTTTTATCTAAAATGAAAAATCTATATACTGACATGTACATGAACTAGGTTAAAAATATAGAAATTAATTTCTATGTTTTGTATCTACAAAATAATTTTTTAATAGTCTATAATGTGAATGATTACAATAGATGGGTGTTACATATCAAAAATGATAATTATAATGAATCCATATATGGAGATGAATATATATACAATGAAGATACGGAATAAGGTGATTTCATAAATTAGGAAAAAATAACATATGGAAATGAATTGTTTGAATCAGTAGTTTTATTAATTGGAATTGAAAATTTATAGTGAAATTCTCATATAAACTCATTTTGAATGATAATAATGATTAAATCATCAGAGTATGGTATTTATAATGATTAAAAAATTATAAATTTACATTCCCAATAATATATGGATTTGGTTGAGCTGATTAGTGATAATAAAATGAAATGTTTTTCATTAGAGGATGGATCAATACTACCTAATATGAAATGACTAGAGGTGGGGATATTGGATCTTATAGAATCTTTCATTTTTAATAAAATGAAATCCTTATACTCTAGACTCTACAAAAAAATACATTTATCATCGTTGTTTGTGTTGGAGATAAGTGGGGTGTCATCTCATTTTTGAGGTTTGTTGGTTTATGTACCAATTATTTATGAATTGGTTAGTAGTGAATTGAAATAAAATATAATTATTTATTATATTGATATCATCTACAGTTGTGTGATTCTTCCTTATTTTTTTACATATATAGTATAACCAGTTAGTTCATAAACTAACTCATGTGCCGAGGTTGAAATTTTATTTCATAGAGTAAACACATATATTTCCCCAGTAATACAGCCATGGGTTTTTATGGGATCATATAATACTAATGATAACCCATTGGAGACAATATGGGATATATATGTGGAACATATGGAAGGATTTATAAATATGAAGAGATCACCCAGGGTTACAACAGGTACACTAGTGAGAGTGGTTTCATTACCTCACCATCGTATAAAGGTGTCTCCATAATAATACATCAAACATTTTTCCAAATCCATTTCAATATTCCAACTAATTTTTTATATTATGAATTGAAACATGTTATATAATTATAGGTAGAGGTGACTAAATCCTATGAATTTTAATGACAGGCCATAGTGATAATCCTATGAAATTAGGGAATGTGTTTTTGTATTTAAACTTCTTATAATAATGATATAGGATCCCATCACATGTATTTTTTTCATAGTTTAATATAATCATAATTATATATTAAATATTTTATTTTTAATTTTTGTATCTGGATATCCTACATATATTGATTTATGGGAAATAAGAAATACTAACCACATTCTTCTAATCTAAGATCCCAACTTTCTAGAGTATTTGGAGGCTTGTACAGAATGGCATAGCATGGCTAGCAACAGTAATGACCACCTCACGAAACATAGAAAAGAAAGTTATATAAAATTACTACTAAAAACAATCAAGGGAGTGATATATATTGAAATTTACATACAAAAATGTGATGGTTAGAATCAGGGATATAATTTTTTAATATACAATGAATATGTGGTTTAAAATTATTATTTTTCTCCAAATATGACATTTTTATCACTGAACACTAGCATGAAAACAGATAAAATGGATTCAAATATACCACTTATTATACATATCTCTTAATATTTAAACAAAACAATAGGCTATTCCACATTATCATGGACCAAATATTACAGTTCATACTATATCTTCCCTCACTAAATTGGTCCTAGGATTCATCCCAATTTTATTTGTATCTAAAAAAATAGATAGAGGATTCTATTTCACACATAGGATATTTGGATGATTTTTTAAAATTGTATATCTAATATGATCTCCTATAACGAACTATGTTAATTTATTGTCAGTATATTTAGATTTATTAACAACTCGAAATCATTGAGTTTCCTAGACATAGAAACCATTTATCTGTTATTCCATAAATTAAATCATCATAAAATTAGAATGGGTATTTATTTTTGTTGTTATATTATTTTATTCATATATTTTGAGAACTCTAGAATAACTTCTCATGATTATAAATTTCATATATAAGGTGTTCCTGATATCTAAGAAATAGCATCGAAATATATGTCCATTATGAACAAAATTTTCTATTTATTGGTAGTGTTGGAAATTTATTTAATGGGATACATGAAGTTAGATAGAGAAACCGAAAAGTTAATATATGACACTATAGAATAGGTGGATTACACATGTCTTGATAAAAATATAAATAACATAACCAGATGAGATTTAATAATCCATTTACAATTTATATAAATAAATACTTATAACTTCAATAAAAAATTTATTATAATATTTCACGTCTCCCTTGTTAGAATGAATATAGGATTGTAGTACTTTTAAATAACCATTAATGGAATCAGTCATGTTTTGGATACTCCCAAAAAATTTTAGTTGAAAAATGGAAATACATATATTTTTTAAATCTACTATGATGAAAAAAATTTACAAAAATATAAATTTTATTAGTGGACATAATTATTATTTTCATGTTTTTCATTAAATATTTGTATTATGAACAAGTTCATAAAATGGGATTTATTTAATTATACTTGGACATCATGATGAATGTGTCTTTAGGGGGGGCTGGTGTTCTACATTGTAACATAAATTTCATGTATTATTTTATCAAATATAGAATTTAATGTTGGGTTTTTAAATATGATGTCCCCCTAGGATGGCTATTCAGTTGATATGTGTTCTTATAACATAATATATTAAAATGGTATCAAGTAGGATTTTGGTTCTTATATGGTATTCTACATAATGTTTGTAATCTTGAAATAATCTGTTATATCTTCACTAAATTGAGGAGTTCCAGTTTAGTCTTGAAATGTGGGTTTTGTTTTCCTCTAAGATACGTTCCTTACGTGAATATTTGATGGTAATGTGTACTTAAATTATTGTTATAAAGATAATATTTTTTTAAATAATGGACACTTATTTTTTGTAAATGTTTCCTAGACAGTGACTATCTATACATATTTTCATAGGCCCTTAACATGTAGTGGGGATTAGATTTTGTCATGGAATTAAATATATTTTTATATAATTAAATTATTATTTGAATATGAGTCTAACAAAATAATTAGGAATTTAATAATGGTTTTGACATACTAATGGGATCACCATCATAAAATCATCAAATTATTGTTCCTAATTAGTTTTAAATAGACCCCCAGTTTGAATATTTATGAATCATCGTATTTTGGAAAAATATTAAATATGAATGGGTGTGTCAAAAATAGTGAGGTGTTTTTATTGGAGGTGTTTGACACAGTTGTGGCTAATTCTCATGGGGAGTGTGGGTTTTATGAAATATTCATCATAAACGATCATGTGGATATCATAATATATATATATATATATATATTTATTTATATACATAATAATTTTATACTTATTTTTATTTCTGTTATATCATATTTGTATGATTTCAATAGGGTTGGTTTAGGAATAGGGAACAATAATTTTTCTAATGATTTTCTCTATGGTTATGGTTTGATATATTTATATCTTTTTCATTATATTTTTTAATTATTTTCTATATTGTCTGGAGATATATATTTAATTGTCATAAAAATCAAAACAAAATGGTTTTTGTAGTTAATGGTAAAAAAGCTCATACATAAGTGGAATCTCACATTTTAATTCCATTATGATCTTCCCAGAATGAATATTTTTTGGATGTCATTTAACATGATCCAAAAAAATAATTTATGATAGATTATATATAACTCATATTGATTTTTTTTATTTTATGGTAATTGAACATAAACATGATTGGTTTTTTCCTGTTTAAGGTTATATAAACTAAAAAAATTCTTCATTTATTATCTTCTAACATAGAGCATGATTTGATGTATTTTAACATTATTGGGTGATGTCAATGTATCACATTAAAGATTTATGAAAAAATAAAATATATAATTCATAAAATATTGGTTCCCTATGATGAAATAATTTTTTATTATTTAAACATGATATTTATATCGAAGCCATTTATCATAATTTTTCCACTTCTATGTCAGGATTTTAGAAAATTTGACTGACACTCTTGCATTTTGTTAGATCATTAGAATTTCATATGATCAACATAAATTTTTGGTAAATTGAAACCTGAACCTTATGAATATTAAAGTACCATATCAAATATTAATATGACCATTTCTAATAGTCACCTTATATATGTGTGTTCAAATAATATTTTGTAACCTTATAAATGAAATATAACATTTTAAAAATTTATAATAAATTGTTGGTTTTTTTTGGGTGATAAAAATTTAATTAAAATGTTTTTATTAATAAAATTATTTAAAATGTGTTTTATTTACATAAAATGTTTTCCTAAATAAATATTTTCATCTATGCTTTTAGAATAAATGAATAATTCCATATTTAATTTTCAGGGTGTTATAAAATAATTTTTTATTTTTATGCTATATTTTGTAAGTAAATGATTGTTTTAATGAGGAATTAAATTTATAATTTGTTGTAAATTTTTTTCATAATACTATGTGCATTTTTTTATTCGAAACAGGAAAAAAATTTATTGTAATTTTTTGAGAACTTAATGAAAGTTTTAATTTTTAATGAATAGTGAAATATAGAAATTTTCCATATATATACATTTTACGTTAAATAATATATTCATGATATAATGGACTATTTATGATCTATTAGTTATAACTCAATTGGACATATTAATACTTTTTTATCAAACACCATTTTTTTCTTGAGAAAAAAAGAACTAATGAATAAGATATTCAAAAATCACTCTTCTTCTCCACTATGAATAACATCCCTAACTCCCTCATAAATTAAATCATATAATCCTTGAAGATTCTCAAATATATTGCTATAACATTTCCATTTTCCCTACACATTTGTAGGAGATCTTGTTCATTCTATAATACAAAAACCCTTCCTATAATGAGATTCGTAAGGAGGTGTATTCAAAAGGTAAAATCAACTTTATTTTACTTTTAAAATTATTTCATGTTACCTTTATTTATTATCCTTTCATAAAAATTTGACAAAATTATCTTGATATCTCTAGTATAAGATATATACTATAGTTATTTTTTGGTAATTGAAGAACCGACATCAATATCTGTACTATTTCTCTCTCTGTCTCTCTCTTTTATTTAAAAAACTAAATTATTATCCGGGAGGTTCCGATTCACAACCTACATGGATGAAAAAAATTAATTCTTTAATTTATTCTTCAAGGATTGTGAAAAAAATAGTTTTATGCTATAAACATGTTCTAAAATATGTATTATATCTTATGTAATGATTCTAGAATAATCATTTTTACATGATTCTAAATAGTAGAACAAACAGTTTGATGTGATCAAAAAATCCTCATACCTATCTAAACGATTTGCAATGATGTTTTATCTATTAATTAATCTTCGTACCATATAAATAATATATATATATATATATATCAATTTAATATTTTAAATGGTAATTAATAATATAGAAATACAATTCTAGATATGTATATAAATAACACATCAACATCAGTACTCATATACAAGTATACCGATAGTGAAAACCAAGGAAATTAACGCTCACGACTGATAAATTTGTGTCTTATAACCTATAAAAATTTACATAAATGAATTTAATAAAACTGTATAAAATAATATTACTGTAGATAAGGTTATTTATTAATTAATTGATTTAATTTTATTTTTCATCAATTTACGTTTAACTGCAAAATACATTTTAAAATGAGGTATTTGTTGTCCACCTGATCGTCCATTTTCATTCAGGTCAATCATTTTCCCTCCATACTGAAATTAATATCTTACTTATTCATATATACCTATCATAAATTATAATTAAATTTTCTATATAACTATACTAATTATATTCTTTGTTTACTTTATGGGGTCTCAAATGCTTTAAAATTATCAGTATCAATTTTTATAGATACACAATCCATATTCAAGGAAATTAATCAAAATCATATATATTTTCTTGTTCAAATTATAATATGTTTTAATCCATAATTTTTTTATCATCCTATCATAATTCTATGTAGAAAATACCTTTTTAATTTCGGTTTTTATGAAAACATTTTTCCTAATGAACTCTTCTATTCAAAGTAAAAGATTATTTCTCTTAAAATGTCCATGATGATTTTATTAGAGTATTTATGTCTGTTTCAACACCTCTGTTGAATTTTTGTCATTATTGTGGTAAATAAATTATGATTATTATATACCACATTTTATGATATGTTTTACGATGGATGTGTTATCTTGATATCATTCAACATACTACTCATAATGGTTTGTGTTTATGTATACATAATAGTGAATGTCAAATCCTATGTTCATGTTGTTTATGCTAATCCACATTTATATGAAGAATGAATTAGACATATCAAGTGATAATTAGTGAACTTTATAGCCAATAGTCCATATTATAGTCTCATTATTCAAACATATATATGCTTTGGAGATACATTTAACATTTTCAGATATGGTAATGGTCAAAGACACAATTATTTAGAGATGACTTGGTAGAGGACATGATGGTATGTCTCAGAATATCTGGTATATGAATTCCCACATTATGATGTTAGTAACTGATAGTTTATATGGTTATCTGACAAGTATAATACCCATTATTCAGTTTTATTATAGAATTATTTATTCTTCTATTATTCCTTCAATAATTTATCAATGTTTTTTAACGGCATGTTTTATTTGTAATTCAGCATGCATACTGTTTATGTTTAGTATAGCATATGTTGTATGTCATAACATAATGAGCATATGATCTGACCATATTAATTTTATTTATTTCTTCCCAGGATGTGAAGAGTATCTTATGAATGATAGGAAGTAATAAACTAAGAGTTATGGATATTTTCAAAGGAAATTCTATATTGTATTTCCATTTATGATGTAATGTTGAACATATTTATGTATCTATTTTCCAATGCTACTAAACTATTTGGGCCATTGATATATGGAATTCATGTAATCATTCCCATGTTATAATATCATTCGAAACCTCTAGGTATCTATGTTTGGTACCTAATAGATTGTATCAGAGGAATTTTATTACAAAAATTGCAATCTATATTTAGAAACTGTAGATTATGAAAGAAAACACAAGATAGACATTAACGATAAACATATAAGAACCTCCTATAATTTTTGTAAGGAAGATATTATGTGGATCTTCTTTGAAAATATATCTATATCTGGATACTACAAGATAATTTGGTTCAAACATATATGTATATAATAGTAAATACACTAATAAGGTTTTTTGGGCATGACACAATGTAACATGGTACACAAACACAAGCCATTATACGGACATGGATTAACACTCACCAGGGATGTAATAAGGTTAATTAACATTTTATTTAAAAAATTGACGTATTTAAAAAGTAATTTTTCTTCAATGAAATGATGTCTAAGATTTATGAGATTAGATCTGCATAGGATTTCGATTTTGTTTTGTATTTTTCATGTTGAGACTATAAATTATGATTCATAACCAAAAGTTGTCTCTTTCATTATATATAAATGACACATAGTGGAATGAAATGAAATCCAATTCGTGCATGTATCCATTTTAAGGATTTCCCTCTTATACAAGATAATGATGTTTGTAATGGATCTACGATTAATGCTAAGTAACTTGTAACTATACCAGGGAAACAAACTCAGCTAATTAACAAAAAAAATAACCATATGGAGAATCATGATCCACAAGATAAATGACAAATTTTAGACCATTTTTTGTGAAAAAATATCTATGATTAAATGGGAATACAATCTAATTCATTGCATATCGTTGGATAGGTTCTTTAGAGATAATATTTCTCATTTTAGGACGCATCGAAAGAGGGATATTGTTCATTGTAGTTTATCTTTTATTGAGAGATACATATCGGAGGTAGACATTAACAGAAGACAAAAATGTGGATGATGAAATAGAAAAAATGGAATGGATAGATTTCTAGAAACAATTTATAGTTAAATATTTTCCTTCTTGAAAAATGAGAGGATATGGAGAAGAAATTCATTAGTCATTGATAGATAGAGGATTAAAATGAATAAATGTATGAATGAAACATTAAATGATTAGTAACACATGTTATGTACTGTATGTGTAATCAAAGGAGTAAAAATTATCTTTTCTTTATTGGTTAAAACCAATGCTTTGAAGGGAACTAGAATCTCAATTTTTTTCATCATATGAATACATTATTAATTCTATATTACAAAATTGATGAAAATATATATGTATTATTACATTATGGGATAACAAGAGATGATGATGGGGGAGATATATTGGATAAAAATAAGAATAAAAAGTTAAATTTTCCAACATATGATATTTCTTGAAGGAAACACACTAGTGTCTGGTTAAATAGAAAATAAGATTTCTACTTGTGTAGACAGAAAGGCCATACTGATGGTGATTTCAAGGGAAGAAAAGAAGTTATAAATTTTTTATTATATAATATTAGGGATATAGAAAACTATGAGAAATATTGTATAAATCTTAAAAAAATTCATTAGAAAATTCCAAGGGATCATAACTATGGTTATGCGATCACAACAACTGAGGTTGAAACTCATAAATATCTACTGGATGGTACTTTGATCATTTCATAAAATGTTTCCAATGATTTATTTTATTATGGTCATCATATTCTTTTATATCTTCCATGTTTTCTATGTAATGTAGAAATTTTCAATTTCAGTTAATAAAGGCGATGAAAATCAAAAATCCTATAGAAAGTATTATTCCAACAAATATGTGTCGATCAGTCCCCCTTATGACACATAAAATGTCTTTAGTTTCTGAACTTATTATTATATCGTAAACCGTATTTTATATAAATCTTTTTGTGAATTTGATTTCAAATTATGATTTGATGATCTGTTACCAGATAAATTAGGTTACAATTATTTATAATGATGTATAGTCCCTTATACTTAGAGTAGAATAATCATGATCTGAATCTTATTTAGATCCACCCCTATAGATGTAATGAATTTAATTTTTGGGGATGATGAAAAATAAATAACAATGAGTAAGGAATTGAATCTTAATGTTTCGGATGTGCTATTTGTTAATTAGTATATTTTTGTATTTACCAATGGTTTACCTAGTCATCCTCTAGAGCGAGAAGTTGTGTTCAATAATTTTTTAATTCCTTGTTCAAGACCTATATGAAAGAATCCATATAGAACAGCCAAAATGAAAATAGTATAAATAAAGAATAAACTAGAAGAATTGAGTGATTAATGATTTATTCTATAAAATTTATACCCATGTAGAGCCCCTATAATATTTGTTAAAATGAATTATGGATATATGAGGGTGTGCATATAATACATCAAGATCAATTCCATTACAATAATGAATACGAATCTTAGTCTTCACATTGATTATTTAATTGATGATCTTCATAGAGACCAATATTTTTTTATTATTAACCTTTGATATAAATATAAATATATTTATTTGAGAAATGATGATATCCAAAATATTGAATTACGAACTATTCATAGGCATTTATATTTTACAGTAATATATTTTGGACTAACTAATGCACCATATATTTTAATGGATCGAATTTATTGAGTTCTCAAAGAATATATTTCTGAAGTTATTATTGTATTTTTTGATGAAATGTCGATATATTCCAAAATATACAAATATAATGATAATAATTTTCACATTATTATAAAGAGAATTTGAATAAATTTGTTATATGTTATGTTTAGAAAATTTGAATTCTGGCATAAAAATGTTTCTTTTATTATATTGTCTATAAGGATTGAATCATTGGCGATCATGTGAAAAAAATTTGTTCAGGAATGAACAACACCACTGAACATAATTGAGGAATATATTTTTATTGGTTTATCAGGTTATTATTATTGTTTCATTTATTACTTCGCTCAAATATCCTTCTCGTTAACATGGATTACACATATATGGGTTAATTTTATATGACATAATAATGTGAACAACATTTAGAAGAATTGGAGAGGAGGTTGGTCAATGATCTTGCCTTGAATCTACCACCATGAAATCATGGATATTTTATTTATAGTGATTTATCAACATAAGGACTTAGATTAGTCCTTATAAAAAATATTCGAGTTATTAAAATTATATCAAGGTAGTTAAAATCTTTTTAACAAAACTATTGAACTCATGATCTTGTGTTGGAAGCTGTAATATTTTCCTATAAGATATTGATACATTATCTCTCTTTGTGAATGATGTACAATATATGAAGATCACAATGGATTGGAATATATATTCCCATAGAAAAAACTAAACATGCTGAAAATGAGTAGGCTCGTTCTACTTGAGGATTATTATTGGTCAATACTCTATCATCATGGAAAGGAAAATAAGGTAGTTGGTGCATGAAGGAGGAAGGATCATAATGTTATAATAAAATGAGTATTTAAATGAATCATGTGTTCATTTATTTAGAAAATATGGATTTGGAAATTACATGATAAGGTGGAACATAGTTAATTGTTCATTTGGTAGTAGAATCATCTTTATTGGAAAGGATTAAATGATCTCAATCTGAAGGTGATAATCGTCAAATGAAATTAAAAGAGTAAATGATGGGAAGTTGGATAACATTATCTGGGATGTCCAAATTTTGAAATTGGGGAAGATTATTATATCTCTATATATACACTATCTAAAGAATTATTTATTCAATGATTCTCATATCGCGAAGTTATCCACATATCGTTGTAGCATTAAGATGTATATAGTCTTGACGGAACATCACTACTGGGACAACATTATTTGAGAAATTTCTTAATATGTATCTAGAAACTAAGTCTATCAATAAGTAAATAAAAAATGATAGCATCCTAGAGGAGTCATGAAAACTCTATGTATTCATAAATGGAAGATGTATGATATCACCAATAATTTTTACCCTGATTTCTGAAACACCATGAATGAATGATTTATATGTGTAATTGTTTATGGAATCAACCAATATACCAGTTCCTCAATATAAGGGTGGATTTTCGACTAGAATTACTTAAAAAATAAAATATCAATGATGTTTTAAGACCTCATAAAGATCTACTTTCAGTAGTTTCTAATTGTGATCAAGTGTATAAATAAAATTTCTAGAAAACTGTTTAGCAATCATTGGATGTTGAACCTTGTTTGAGTACTTCAAATCAACCTCAAACTGACAGAAAATCATAATGAATATTTCAAACAAATTATACCTATTTATATTGTGGTCACATTATTTCCATGGTATTTGAGATCAACATTTACCTTATTTTATTTTCATATATATACATTTTCAATTCTAGTATCAAAATAAAACCATATAAATAATTGAATGGAAACAGATGTCGTACACCAACATGTGGGAATGAATATGGTGAAAATAATCTTGTAGTCCCAAAGCTAATACAGTAAACAACAACTATGGTAAATACTATTCAATCTCATATCAAAGTAGCACAAATCATTGGTGAAATGCTATAATGGTTGTATTGGCCAATTTTAAATTATAGAGTGAATTGTGTTTTGGAATATTATTTCGAAATGCCTCTTATCCTTCTTAGGCACAGAATGTGTTCCATTTTTCATAATTGATAATTTAAATTCTAGATCCAAATAATTTCCTTACATCTGTTGTTATAGTAATAAAACTTTAAATATCTTACTTTGAACATCTTATCATGAGTATAGACACTAATGAACATGTGTTGAGTAATTGGACCACTCGACTAGTAAAGGTACTTTTGAATAATCATAAAATTGAATTGGAGACATGGGAGCCTAAGGAGCTAATGTTGATGAACAACCCAAATCATTTTATACGTGAATATTCTGGTAAATTTTGAGGATGGAATTTTTGTAATGGGAGAGAATGTATCACCCAATGGATTTAGAAAAAAAATTAATATAGAATGAATTAAAGAATTAATACCAACAAAACAAAAGAATATTATTTTTTAAAAATTATAATTATAACCATTCGATTAGGCATATTGTTTCCTCTTTTGTGATTTAAATTTTAAAAAACTGACATTAATGTTTGCATTCACAAAGATTTTCAAAGTATGATGGGATCAACTTAAATTTTTGGTCAATAGTAAAAAGTCCATTATGAATAGTAATGTACCACTGTGAATAGTAATAAGAGCCTTATAAATAGTATCATAACTCATGTAAGTATAAATCTAACTTAGGAACATTATAAATGAAAAATTAATATTATAAAAAGTAACAATTAAGTGATTTTATTTTTATGATTAATAAATATTTTATTACAATTTTATAAATAATAAATTTATTTATAAGAAAATTACTTTTTAGAAAATTTAATCTTAAATTAATATATTGTTTTCCTATAATTTTAGTATCATTTAATAATACCTTTGTTAATTATCAAGTTGTTATAAAATCATTTTTAAATTCTAATACTTTATTATTCGAGTAAATGCTGAATTTAATTAAAAATTAATTTCATCATATTTATAATATTATTTTGATAAAAATGGACTCTATTTTGTAATTCTACATTTTTGGAAATGTTAATGGTTAATTTCTGGGATTTATTTCTGAAATATTTGAATATTGGTGAATAGTGAAATACTATAATTTACTACATATAAAAATTATAATTTATATACACTATTATTGACATCATGGATGATGTAAGCACACTTGGTTTAAAATAACATAAAAATATAACTATTTATTGTCTCAATTACCAAAAAATATTTATTCCTTGAAAAAAATAAGAAAATAATGAATAATATATTCATAAATTACTCCTCTCCTCCACTATAAAAACACCCCCACTCCCTCATCTCATCAACCTCTTAGTATTAAAGAATCTCAATTTTTTAAACAAATATTTTTTCCATAGTTCATCACCACATATATTAGCTATTTTTCTTAACAAAAAAAAATTCCTTCCTTTATAGAGATTATCAATGAGGTGTATTTAAGAGGTAAAATCCATTCCCTTTTTCTTTTAAATTTTTTAATGTTCCTATATTTAATTATACACTCATTATGTACTCTATCAAAAATAACATGACAACTCTCGTATCAGATATCTACTATAATTAAATCATGTTAATTTAATAACCCCAAAAAATATCCTTACTCTCCCTCTCTCTCTCTTTATTTTATAAAAAATCATCACCCGGAAGGTCATGATTTACAACCTTCATTGATGATGAACTTTCATTATTCAATTTATTCTACACATCGGGTTATGAACAAATTATTATTGTCGAACCATATTATAAAATATTTATTATAACTTACTTAATTATTCTAGAACCACTATTTTTACAATATAATAAATAAAATAATAAAACTAGTTCATTTTGATCGAAAATCCGCAGAAACAATCAAAACGATTATCACTAATGTTTAATCTAATAATTCATCCACATAAAATGTATCCAAACGATCTATATAAAAATTTACAGTAATTTATTTTAATTAAAAATATATAAATAATATTTTATATAATTATATCCATTCCTTATTAACATCCATACATATATTCATGTATATTTCTCACAAAATGCAAGGAATCAAACACTAAATAGTTATAAATTTGAATATTATATGTAACATAAAATGATATAAATGAATTTATTAAAATTATTAAATATATAGTACATTTATATAAGGATATTATTTAATTAATGTTTTTAATTTTTTTCCAGTACATTAATACAATATGCCAACATGTTCAGACAAAATTATAGTGTTTTAAACCTGAACCACCATTTCCATTCTGGTTAGGAATTATTTTTATTTATCACAATTGATTCTTCGATTATTATTATGTACTCATTTAATTCATGTGGTAATTTTCTAAATATGTTGATCAATATGAATACTTATAAATTTTATGGGGAGTAAATTTTTTAAAAAATTCAATTCTCAATTAGTCCCGAAAAACAAGCCATATTCATGGACACTTCTCAATTTGTTACATATTTTAAATTTTACTATAAAATATATTCTAATCAATAATTATTTCAATAATATCATTAATATTATCATTAAGAAACTACCTAAGTAAATTTATGGTTTTATTAAATGATTTTTCAAAAAGAACTATTCTTTTTAATGTAAATGTGTTTTTCCCTCTGAAAATTGCTCGACGTTTTTGTTAGAGTATTTTTGTATATTTCAATCATTATGATGAATTACATTTATTATTGAGGACATAATATTATTTTTATCATATAACATATTTTATTAATTTTTTATGATATAATTTACTATATTTTTTCGATCTTGATACCAATCACCATACTACACAAAATGGTTACTGCTTATAAGTACAGATTGGGGAATGTTATTTCATATGATCATGATGTTTATGTGTATCCCCTCTCATATGAGGAATTCATTGGATATATAAAGTCATTTAAGTGGACCATTATATCCCCTATATTCATAGATAGGTCTCATGACATATATTGAGGCCTTTCCCATTTTCAGCAACGTTTTTGGCCGAGGCATTAATCATTTTCACATGTTTTGGACGAGGCCTTGAGAGTATGTTTCAGAATTTATAGCATGTGTATTAAATTATTATAATGTTAGTAATATATATTTACTATTTTTATTAGACTAAAAAAATACACCTGATTTTGTTTTATTATTAAATTATTTATTCGTCTCTTATTCCTTCCAAATAATGTTCTTGTTTATTTGTTAATGGAATTTGTTTTTTTATTCTCTATGCCTAATGTTTAGGAATATGATATCATCCATTTTATTTTATAACCATAATGATAATCAAACATCACCCATTTTATATGTTTTGTTTTTATAAGATGTGAATTGCTTATTATGAATGACATGTAGGGATTTCCTAGTAGTAATGGATTTTTTCAATGGAATTTCGATGTTTCATTTACTTTCATGTTGTAATTGTGACAATTTCATTTATCTGGATTCCAAATATATAATACTATATGGTCTTTTGGGATAAATATTTCTCCTAATAATTGAAATTTTATAACATAAGGAACCATCTCTAAGAATCTAGGTTCATTTCTGTACATAAAAGAACCATTATGTTAAAAGTGTGGTGGTAATGATTCCATATCACTTTTTCCAATATATAATGAACTAGTGATATTGGGTGGTATTATTCAACGATTTATGTCTAATCATAAATTTTTTGAGATTAATTTCTTATGTATATCAATTATCTTATGTTTGTAATGTGTTTTAAATTGAAATAAATGGATTTAGTTTTATCTAGTTTTCATTTATATTTATTATGATTTTGAAATTTAATATATTTTCACTCATTGAAATTTATCTAAATGAAGTGGAATGAATTTTTTTTTGTTATAAAAATTTTAATGTATATAGTTTTATTAAATATTTAATTTCCAAATATGAAAGACATTCATTAACTATCATATGAATAAGGTATGATATCAAAATTATTACATTAAAGGTATGTATTTACAAGTGTCCATTTACCTAGTATAATAAATGATTTATATCCTTTGCAGGAATGTTATGTGGACTAAATTCAAGCAGAATGTTGACAGAGGGAAGGATTGAGAAAAAAAAATTAATGTGACTATATTTTAAGGGTTATAATGAGATATGGATTTTTTGTATTGGTATATTATAGTAATCTATGGTTAAAATATATATTATATCTTAATAGTTGAATATAAAATATATTACACAAATAACTTCCTTAGGACTGTAATTGTTTGGTTCCATTCGAAACACAGAAGAAATATATTTATCTGGTTCAAAAATTTAAATTTATCCCATAAATATATTCTCATTTATTACTCTTCCTAGACATACCAATCATAAAACATTGATTCATTTTGTGGGGAATATAAACATTAGAAATTGTGATCTCAGATTCATAGTGACTATAAAAAGTAGATATGATTAAGAATAACATGAAAATATAGGTATGAGAGCATGAGCATACAATATGAAAACCTTACCCTATATGTCATTGAACATAAAAATGAGTCACGGAATAAATGTTTGAACTTTATATGAAATCAATCATTAGGGAGTCAATGATCAAATTCTATGAGAGAGTAACATTGGAATAAGGACTAGAATCATGCCATACACATGACCATAAGAAATATATTGTGAAGGATATCCACCATGACATTCATAACATGTCATTTATGGTTGTACCACCATTATACCATCAATTACCAACCTAGAGTGTCAAGTCATATACCTTCTAATATTCTAGAATATTTATGATTACATAGTGCATTTTAGTGAGATATAAGTCCAACCCATCACATGATTACATCATTATTATATGTGACAAAAACTCATAAAAAATCATCTAACCATAACCCATGTAATGAAATGGTAATTTTAAAAATTTCTTAATTCCATATCATATAAAAAATATAAATATTTAAAAATAAATTAATTATATCATAAGACATTAAAATTTTTTTTATCATTTTATCATGGTTTAATCCATGGAAGAGAAAAGGGTTTCATAAAATTCATGTTATAAAAACCATAAACCATTAAGTGAAATAATATAATGGTATCCATTGATAATTTCTCCAGAAAAGCCTAACTTACCCAAAATAGTGAAAAATTATTTGGTAAATAATTTTCCTAGATTACATCATATAATTTCTTCATGTAGATAAATTTCCATTGAAAATAAATTTTCAATACGTAAAACCTTATAAAATTCATTTTCTCTGAAAAGAAATATACAAATATAACAGATGGTTTTGAAATATGTTGTAAAAATTTTACATGGAAAATATCATTTCCTATTTGAAATTTGTTTTCTAACATAAAACATTATGAAAACATTTTACATTGAAGAATAATTTTCAAATATACAAATATATTTTAAAATAATATTGTACTATTTTTATACATATTTTTTATAATTAAATTGATATGAATAAAATATATAATAAAAATGTTGTAAAATATTTGGTAAAACATTTTCTGTTGAAAATATACTTCATATCATATAGTGGAATAATAAATAATAGTATTTTCATTATGACCAATAATTTAGTACCAGAAGTATATTTGAAAACAATGATTCCCAAAATATTTTTATTAGATGTCAAATAATCGTTTATCATAATGTGAAAAGACGATTCCACTTAATTTCTTAAAAAAATAAAACTGATGTAAAAATATTTTATAAAAATATGTTATAATTTTAAATGTTTTATGAAATTTTTTGATACATTATTTTAAATGAAAACAAATTTCTAAAATAAGATAAATAAAGTCTTGTTTCATTAAAAAAACAATCCTAAATAATCATAAATAAACCATAAAAGAAAAATTGAACCATTAAACGAATATATCATAAATAAGTAGATAATAATAAATTTTATTTGAAATGTAGATAATTATATCATAATATTTATTCATTGGATGCATAATAATAAATATTTTTTATAAAACATTTGTTTGTAAAAATTTTTTACCACATAGGTAACAATGAATCATATTCACCATAAATGAATAACATGAAATGGAACATTAAAAATCATAATGATAAAATTATCCATTATATTACTTGTGAAGGATGGTGTATATAAACCTCGTTTGAGTATATAAGTGCATATAATAAAATTTATATCTATGAATGAAAATTGAGACAAAAATATTTGGAAAATTTGGTAACATTTGAACCGTAAACCCAATGATAGAGGGATCCAAAAATGGATATGTTAATAAAAATAAATTTTGGTATATGTTTCATAAAATAAATTCATATAATCTTTATGAAAAAATACAATAATGTGGTAGTTATTATATAATGTGTCCCACAAAATTACATTCGAGATATTAATCCCATAACTTAAATTTTAAATTTTTTCCAACATGTTAGAAATTTATATGTAAAAAATATATTTTTAGTTTGAATGTAAATAATAACCATATTAATATATGTAAGAACATATAAGATTTTATTATTACTTTATATTACTAGTTTATTAAAAATTCTATGTTAAGCTGTGTTCCCCATAATAGCTAGTTATTTTATCACATATATTTTGACCTATTGTTTTATTAGTCCTCGTTCATTGGTCAGGATTTAATAATTTAACCAATTAAATCCATAATATATATCTATATATATAATATTGAGTATATATATATATAAATATATATATAATTTATAAATAATATATGAAATACACCATCCATGGAGATGGAATGTTGTACGTACGCATAAACATTGTATCAATTTTCATATCATATTGAAAGAAATAAAATTATATAATGAATATATAAATATATTATCAATATAGTGCAATTTTTATATCAAATATATCTAATATTTTTATTTCCTCAACCATTGATACATTCAATGAAAATATGTAATCAATCACAACGCATCACAAGGCAGTGGTCGACTATAAACATGAACAAAAGTATCATATTCTCAAAAGAATAACATCATTAAGGTATGTGTTATAATATAATTATAAAATAAAAAATCATCATAAATATCATATAAATATATATAAACCATGTATATCATTATTCCCAACCTTAATATATGATGATGTAAAAATGAACGAAATATATTCGCTAGGCGGTAGTCCTCCACACATAGTAAAAATTCACTTCATCACCCTTTAGATAGATGTGTGAGTGATTTTAGGTTATAAACTTAATGTAATAAAAAATAATTATCTTGAATATTATTAGGATGGTAAATAATAATTATATGCAAATAAATAACGGAGTTTGAATAATGTATAAAATAAATTCTTTCCTTGAGGAATGATTACTCTTCTTCAGGAATCTACTTTTTGTTTTCACTATGGCATTTCATCGGATGGAATTATGAATACTATATGGAATTTATTATTAAAAGTTGGATTAATTTTGTTAATTTAGAAGAATTTGGTCAATAAAAATGGATTTAGATTAGTGAAAAGTGGAGTTAATGTTTTAGTTTTTATTGTTTTGGAGTGGAATTCATTTAAATACTCAATAATTTTAACTATTGAGATATAAAGATAACCTCACATATCACAAAATATGAGAATTAATGGCTTTTAGGTATTATATTGTAAATATAAAAAACCATAAATAATTTAAAAAAATTATATAACATTTGGTTCCATAACACTTATGTCTATATATTTAAAATTTTAGTTTTTCATTTTATTTACTAAATTACAAACTATGTAATTTTTCCTCAAAGAAAAAAATCTTGTGAGGATTTTTATATAATTAAAATAAGTATTAAATATTTAATATAATTTATAAAATAAAATTTTTATCCAAGCAAGAAAATTAGTTTTGAAAAAATCGTATGTAACATGAAAAAACCCCACGATAAGCATAATCGTTCTTACAATGATTTTTTTACAATTTACAAGTCAACATAGTCATTATGATAAATTAATTGGTCTATTATTGGAAGGTTTTATATATTTTTAATATTGAAACAGAATTTCAAATATCGTATAATTATTATTAATTTTTAATAAATTAATAATATAACATTTATCATGAAATAACATTAATGTCATATTTGACAATATTCATTTCAAAGAATTTAACAAATATGAAGAAAATTATATAATTAAAATATATAATATTCACACATTATTAAAAGGGTATGTTCATATATAGATATAATTTAACATAATAGTTTATTCACAATTATTCACTATAAATATTTACAGTGTCAATTGATTCATTTAATTACTAACAAAATAAAAAAAAATCATTGTTCTATATTAAGAATTTAATGTAATTATATCATATATATAATTAAAAAACTATCATGATTAAAATATTCATTTCTATTCCAAAAATATATTTAAAACTGAACTAATTTAGTTTTTTTCTATTTCAAATCGTTTTATAAACTAAACGGAATAAAGGTAATAATTTTTCTTCTTCATTACATAATTTATTATATTGGTCACCTTTAAGGAAAAGTGTCCCAAAATCTAATAAAATTGGTTGATAAGCCCACAAGGGGTTAAATAATTATAGAAAAATTGGTTTGGTAATGATTTTTGTGATTACTACATCATATATTATATGTTTAACCATTGATTAGTCTTGTGTTTACCTTAATTTTTGTGAATAATTTTAACATCATTCAATACAAATTTAGGTCAAAAATTATGTATGACATATTTAAAACTAAGTACTATATTTTTTAAATATATATAATCCATTTTCTCCAATAAAAACCATATAATTTTTAATAATCAATTTAATATAAATATTGTAGATGAAATTATAATAATTGTTGTTAAAGTGAAAATGATTAAAAAATTATAATGTATTTTTTCATAATTCATTATGTAAATTTTTTCCAATGACCTATATTGTATTAATATATTTATAAGTTAGCTAATATGAATTCGAAACTAATTAAAATTATAGTTTAACATTATAAAATATTTAAACGAAAATGAAGTTTTCAATTGAATTTAATTTTTTTCATTATTTTTCCAAAAATGAAACATCTAGAAAAATAGAAAAAATGCATCATAATATAAATTTTATATTATGATTTCCAAAAAAATTATATTTTAATATTTTTTATATAAAATTATTGAAATATAATTTTATATTATGTGATACATGATCAAATAAACCATATTCTAGAAAAGATATTATTTTTAGGAAAAATTCATTAGTTATTAAATTATTTTCGTTTTATTCATAATCATTAGAAAACTAATAAACATGTTAAAATTATAAATTTTAATTGTTAATCCTATTCATTACCACTATTCTGACGTTGAGTTGCTAACAATTATGTTATATAATAATAATAACAGATTATATTTATGAAAAACATAATCTTTAGTGCAACATAATATATCTAGGGAACATTGAATTTTATATAACTCATCGGAACATTTTTTTATATACCTAAAGATAAAATAAGTGTTTCATGTAGTGGTAGCATAACATGGTGTTGAACATAAATTAAAAATAACTTATTATTATATAAGAATAAATATAACATAGTGTAGTTTGAAAATCAAGTAATAAGTAAATTATAATATATTCAAAATTAGTTCATAAAAATACGTGGTATTTCATTCTTCCTCACATAAAATTAATATCTTCTTAATAGTTAATTTCGGTTATCAATGAGTTATTAGTTTAATGTTACTTTCATATAAACCGACATCATTAAATAAAATACAGAAAAATCCCTTGACAAGAGAATGTTGAAAACATATTTATTAACAAATGTAACTAATCAACAGGGTTATATATAAGAGAATGTAATTGTTAAGTGAATAATTGTACCCAAAAGGAATGTGTTAATAATTATATAGAATTATTGAGATCATATATCGATAGAATGTTGGTGATTCATTGAATTTAAACAATGATATACCATAAATAAATGATGATCTAGGATACCATTTGACTCATCAGAAATGAAGGCACAAGTGAAATTTTATTGTTTCGTGATATTTATCCTAAAATTGAAGTATTATAAAATGAGATATACTAACATAATTTCTCTCCATTTGATGTGAAAAATATAAGCATTTGGGTTTCCTTTGATCAATTCCCACCATATCTTTTACTCAATGAAATTAAGGTTATAATTTTGTCCTAGAAACACTGGTAGATTAAATGATCCATTATTGAATGATATTTCATTTCATATATCATTGGATAACATCAATGAAAAAAGGTTATCCCTTGTTATCAAATTTTTAAAAATATATATAATGAAAAAATTATACGTTGATATCTAAAAAAATAAAATGATTAACACAATCCATTTCATAAACTGTTATCATTTTTACTCCTTCCATATTTCATAATATAAAAGGACTATTTCATAATTTCCCAAACTCAAATAAACTTTAATACTAAAAATATCATTATGTACCTTTAAATTCTGATATTTTAAATATGAGAATATCATGGTTATATCATGTTATATACATTGGTATTTTCATTAATTACCATAAATATTTCTTAAAATATCCTTAATATTGTTGTTTTCCCATGAGAGAAGATGTCCTTATATTTAAATTTTTTATCATCCATACACATCTTATTTTCATAATTAATGGACATATATAGACTTCCCAATGTTAATTTACCATTTATTTCTCATATAATATCATATAATATACAAAAACATTTTCATAGTATGATTGGGTTCGTCCTTATATTAATAAAATACATGATTTCATCATTCTAGAATCCATGTAGATAATATCACAAAATAAATCTAAAGGAAGAACTATAATATTTTTACAGGGGGATCATTCATACTAAATAATCCATGTAATACACCACACTAATTATGGGAGGATAAGTGTTCTTCAATTATCATGGTTTACTTCATAAATTATGATGGAATAAGATTTCATTTTCTTTATTTGAGGTTTTTGAGGTTTATCATCCTCATTAGTCCATAGGTTGAGGAACTAGTTGACAAAATTCTCAAAATCCTTGTAATTGGAACACAATATTTTCAGTGTTTTATTTTATAGTGAAATAAAATTATTCTCATAATTCAGTAAATTTCTCTCATCACATTTTCATTCCTCATCTGGATGGAAATAAATTCAACGCCTGTAACATTAACTAGTTCAATAAACACATTATCATCCTTCTTTCTTCCAAATATTCATCATAATGGAATTCTCATCATCTACTCTCCATGGAACATTAATTTTACATTGAAATCAATTTATATTTTATTATCAAAAACATTTGTCTTATACATTACTATAACCTCCCTTTCCACTTTGAAATCACAATAAAATATATCATCAAATAAACCATCCTCCCTTTTATATAACTCCCATCAATGATTTGGTTTTAATCCACTAATGAATTGATCATTTTTATATTCCGGAATAATGATAATTCCCAAATAGTACTTCCAAATTATTATAAATTTGTTATCATATGAAAAAAAAGATGCATCAACCTTATTCTAAATCTCTAAGAATTCATTATACATCATTCTACTAATAAAAAGAGGAATGTACTTATTGAAGAGTAATTTATATTCATATCAAAATCCATCGAGTATATTTCAACTTTCACTTAATATTATAGATAATATTATGTAATTTATTTACTCCACTTCAATATCATAGGTATCCAATGTCAATTACTTATGGTCCTAACTCTGGAAAATGGAAAATATGATTTCAATTGTATGGATATATTTCTCTACAAATAACAAGTCAATGGAAAAACTAAAATAAGTTGGGATATTCTACATGATAGACTCAAAATAACATGTTTACCTCCTTTTATCATTTTTATGTTCACAGTGATTAATTTTTGAAGATAATAATGTTATAATAGAAATTCATTTTTATATTTAATCTCCTCTAACATTTGTTTTCACAAGAGTAAAATCATATTTATTTCATTTCATTCCCCATTGACATGTTTCCTTCTTGTTCTATCCATTTAATAGAACCGATAAAATAGTGTGAGAAACACTACACCTATTGGGGAGCCACATAATATAGAAAAATGAATTATAAATTGTTTAAATCAAAGCCTCATATTATTAATCTATGATACCTTAATATTATACTAGATTATTTATAATCATCATTTATATAAATCCATTATCATGGTTCATATTGTGTGAATGAATTTCTAATGTATAACCCATTGGGTCTCAAACAAGACATATATCAACGCATGTTGGTGTGCACCCATTCTTGATTGAGTATAAATCAATATGGTGTTCTCTGTGTTCTTTACCAGATGTACTTATGTACCAAATCCACATGCACTTGTATTATATATATTGGGATGTTATTTATTTTAATAAAAACAACTAATCCTTTTAAAAAAATCTATAATGGAACCATAATTAATATTTGTTAAAAATTTCATTAGAGACCTCACAATAAATATCCATCGAAATACATGAATGGATATCAATAATATATTATCATCTTTGTTAAGAAATACTAACAAAACGTTTAATTTGAAACTAACTATATGTAAACATTATTTATATTCAAGGATATTTAATCCTAACACATGAATATTAATGTCATTTAAAAATCACATGATCAAGAACCATAATCATTTTGTTGATTTTGAAACATTGAACACAATATTATAATCAAATGAAATATCATTTAGTTATCCCAAAAATAACCACCAATTTAGTTCTCTTCATAAATATACCATAAATAAAACCATTCATGACATCCAAGGAAAGGGAAACATACAAAATGTGGATTGTAAATTCACAATAAGGGTAATTAAGGGAGATATTTATGCATAACATGAACATATATGAATCAAAACAATATAATAACATATTAAAACCATACCTTTCCCTTAAAATATCATAATCATGATCATGGATAAGTAATGGATTTTTAAAAGACAATAATCATAATGAAATTAAATGAAATGATACATGAGATAATAACATTAGCATAAATCATTTATTTGTGGAATACATATGAGAATATAATTTTTTTTGTTGAGGGTACCCAACATGATATTTATGGCATCCCACATATTTAATAAAAAACCATTCAATACATTTTACATACAGACGATATTTAATGTATAATGTCATGGATATCAGGATCATAATACAATAAAATAGCATAAAAATTCTTCTAAACCACATTTAAGGATTCATAAAAGGTTCATCCTAAGTACAATCTACTACATCTCTTATCCTGGAGACATACATTAAAGGAAACAATGAGAAGAAGGCTCAGTAAGGGTAAACAAGGGAATCAATGTACTTGTGATGACAATAAGAACTTGAATAAAAATATAAATTCATGAGAAATGAATGAATAGGAAGATCATAATAAAAATAAGTTGAATCATAAAATTAATATGTGGATATAACATTTCATTTATATATTCATGAACATATCACCAAGGTCCATCCCCAAGGTGTCATAAAAATTAACAAGGTTATTAACCAAGGTATCGTAAAACTTTTCATCACTAGATATTAATTATTTACCAAATGCATTGGAGCGCTATTAGGGCACACCCTTAATATTTATTTACATACATGTGAGCCACATATATCATAATATAAAATTTCATAAATAACCCAAATAGAATCAAATAAATTGGTTTCATGTCAAAATCGTGACGTTTAAAAAGATCTAAAAAATTTGATAAATATGTTATTTATAACCCATGGAAAGGTAGTGATGGTTATATGTATTTCAATTCCAAAATAAAATATATTATATCAATATATTTATAAACACCGATGGAAAATAAATAATTCTGGGTATTCACATATATAATCAATAGAATTTCTTGAGAGGAAGAGATAGAAATTTTCAGGCGAAATTTTTGCAGCATAATGACTATATAACATGGTATTAGAAAATATTTAAAAGAGTGGGGACAAGGTTCACACACTCATAAATAACTCATAAAACATTATGTTTACTGAATAATATCATGGTAAGGATATTTGAATGACATACCACACGAAAAAGGAAAATGAAAGATAATAGAAGATGTGATTTTTTTATAAATAATTATGCAGCCTAACGGTGTCACATAAAAATTCAGAAAAATAATTGATGAGATCGGAACGGGTCTCTAAAAATTAGAAATTTAATGGAAATAAATTAGAACATATAATAAAATTCCATCAACATAAATTGGGGGAAATTATAAGACACAACATAATGGATGTCGTGACTTCAAAGAGGAGGGTGAATGAATCTGTTACCTTGAAGTGTAACATCAAAATCTTGATGTTTGGGACCATGAGAGGCTTGAGGGAACCATGGGAGGCCTCCAAGGGAGTGAAAGAGACCAGAAACTCATTGGAGAGGATTTTGAAAGGAAATGAATTAGGTAAATGCATGGTATTTATAGTAGAATTGAGGGGACAAAGCATTAATTGCCAAGGGACACATCCTCAGTGGTATTGGGAAAACCATGGGCTTTACATTGTATTTGTCCACTGTATTGGCCACTAGGGAAACCTCATACCGTATGTTACTATTCAATAGTCGACCAGAATTAATCAATAATTATTACATCCTTAATGATGTCATTAAACAATAGAAGCTGAAAAACTGTATTTTCACAATTCGCTGAAAATTCAACTTTCTTAGAAAAATCCCAAAAATTTACATTAACCAAATATCGATGATATTATTTCATGAATTAAATACATTTTATGAAAAAAACTTATAAATATTTTTAATTAAATTTTTAAATAACAACATAATTCACTAAAAATTCAACTATTTCAGAAAAATCCTAAAAATTATCCTTAACCAAATATCGATGCTATGATTTCCCAAATGAACTCCATTTTATGAAAATAATTTTCTAAATATTTTTAATTAATTTTTAAATAAAAATATCAATTCACCTAAAAAATTAATACTTAACAAATAATTTCTGAAATAGTTATTTACCTGTTTAGTTGAATCATATTACTTAATCAACGTGCCTAAATTATATTGATATTTTCATAAGTAATGTTACTTAATACATTTGGTCACATTACTAATCATATGCATAAAATCAGTATTCAAAATTTATTATTCACCAATAACTATGTTGATCTTAGTAGACTCTAAATTTCATACTGAACAAAGATGTAGAATACCATTTTTTTTAAAATCATTACACATTATTAATTAATTATTATTTAAAAAAATATTTTAAAATATCATTTTTCTATAATTCATCAATAATATGAATAGTATATTTATCCATACATTTCAAAATTCATAAAATTCACTATATGAAAAAATCCAAATTTATATTTAAATCAAAGGATTACACAAGGAAGTCACGGTCTTGTTACATAGCCCCTTATAACACCAACATATGACCTAAGGGTAAGGTGTGATAAGGTGAGAGAATACGATGGTGGCTCAACCAAAATTTCCTGAGTAGCGATTTAGATTAACATGAACTTCTCTCGAAGGTGATTCTGCTCCATCTTCACACGTTGAAGTTCAGCTTGGGTTTGGCCCAGAGCAAAGACCAACGGTTCTACCTCCATCCTGTGTTCCTTAAAAATGGGCTTCGATCATCCCAAGACTACTGGATGGGGCCATAAAATCTTCTTTCTATATTAATTAATCAAGATAACTTGTATTTATAGACAATAATCACAACATTTAGTTTCCACCAGTCATATCGAACAATGGTCATATAACAGTAAAAAACCAATAGACTAATTTTAATTATACTCATTTTATTAAATGAAATAGTTTTTTAGAGTATAAAATAAATAACACACAACGTTACGAAAAAAAATTAATCACAATTTTGGGTCGTTACAATCTCCCCCCTTAAGAAATTGTATCCTCCCAATTTTAAAATTGGGCCTGGAAATTTCGATGAAAATCCCACATCGGAAAAAGTGTCAGTAAAACTATTACTTGAAAAGAAAAAAAGGAAGTACAAAGGTCACCCAAGTTAACCAATACTAGGATTCCATGTAGTAATACATGGATATGGAAGAGAAAACAAAGGGTCATGTTCTGACGGAGAATGATAGAAAACATGATTAGGAAAAAATTTACCTCAAGAAGATCACAAACATAATATTTGTTAAACGGTCATTGATTACATAGTAGAAATTGTAAACCAACAATGTTTTTGTTTTACATTCTTTATCATAATCTTTAGGAATTCATTTAATCCAACAAATAAAAACATAATGAAATATACTTACCTTCATGTGGAGTTTCATCCCTTGATAATTTTCCACCAAGACTAATCTTTTCTCCAAACAATGACCATTCAAAAAGATTTGGTCCCATCCATACCACAAGAATCATCTTCTAGAAAATCACATAATCCACAAAAGAATAACTATATTTTTACCTTGTCTTTAGTCATCAGCTAAAACTAAAAAGGTTAGTAAGAAATCATATAATTCCCAAAATGAATAATCCATTACAAAAAAATGACTATTAATCTCCAAAATTCAACAGATGTACCCAATGTTCTAGAAAGACCATTAAATACACAATCATCCTCAAAATTCAATAGAATAATACAAACTAAGATTGGAACACAAAACTCAGAAGGAAATAATCACATAGTATTCCCCAATAAATCTTAACATTTATCTCCACATTACATCGACTACTAATAAAGAATCATACTAAAGTGTAATTGTAATGGCCCTGACCTCTCCGGTCCATTACATTGTGAAATGTTGGAGTTGGAGGTGTTCTGGGAGGTCAAGGGGACTTATCCCCAACACTTTGCCAATTTTTTTCCAGTTCTGTGAACATTGATTCCAGTTTTATGAACAGTAACAGATCGGTCTCACCAATCGGTCTGACAGATCAGCCTGACAGATCGGTTCCACAGATCGGTGTGACAGATCAGTTTCACAGATTGGTCTGACAGATCGGTTTCACAGATCGGTCCGACAGATCAGTTTCATGGATCGGTGTGACAGATCGGTTTCACAGATCGGTCTGACAGATCTGTTTCAGAGATCAGTCTGACAGATCGGTTTCACAGATCGGTGTGACAGTTTCACAGATCGGTGTGACAGATCGGTTTCACGGATCGGTGTGACAGATCGGTTTCAAAGATCGGTGTGACAGATCGGTTTCACTGATCGGTATGACAGATCAGTTTCACGGATCGGTGTGACGGATCGGTTTCACAGATCGGTCTGACAGATCAGTTTCACAGATCGGTCTGACAGATCGGTTTCACAGATCGGTGTGACAGATCGGTTTCACAGATCGGTCTGACAGATCGGTTTCACAGATAGGTGTGAGAGATCAGTTTCACAGATCGGTGTGATAGATAGGATTCACAGATCGGTTTCACAGATCGGTTTCATGTATAGTAACAATGGGTGAACAGTGTTTCCAGACTCCTACAGGTTTCCCCTTTTGACGTTTCCTTTGACGTAAAATACATTTAAAGCCTTATTTTAAGGGCTCTTAAGGTCGTTTAAAATGCCATATTTCCTATATTAATTGTTCCTAAGGCTTGGAATGTTTTACTTGGTCAAACCGCGTGGGTTAATGTGATCCGTTTTTAATGGAGACTTAACCGGATCTTAAACCGTTGCCCCATTTAATCTTCAAAAAGGGACGAGATATCATTCTCCCTTGTTCTTTCCCATTGTTCACAACTAGGAGGCTCTAGAACCTTTCAATCCTTTCCGTAGGAGTTTCACAATCAATCTTTACTCCTAGGATTGTTTCTGGTCTGTTTTGGATGCAACTGAGCCGTGTCGATCAATCTTCGATATAATCATCCTCCGGTGGATGCAGTTGTCGTGAGGGGAGGATTGTGACCCGTTGTGTGGATAAAGGATGTCAAAAACTCTTTGAGGCAGGGGATTCATAGCTTCTCTAATTGTGTATGTGAAATCGTAGAATTAGCATGATTTAGTCCTCTGGGTCACAATGAAATAGACCTAATTAAATACTTGAACCGGATTAAAAGAATTAGTTGATCGCATGTTGTTGCTTTGTACCGTGATAAAGGTTTGCCTCATGTTTTCCTAGATAGTGTGATATCCATGTTTTTCTTTAATTAGTTTCTCATTCATGATGGAAATTGATAAAGAACGTAATGCCGGAATTATTTGTTAAATAATTGGCCAAAGATAAAGAGGCATGTTAATGAATCTGTTAATTCAAGATGGATTAAATAACTATTAGTTCGTTAATTTCTAAAAGGGTTCTAAGTTACCCTCTTGTTTGTTAAAGGGTTAAGATCCCATGATGTGATGTTTTCTTTCCTACTGCTTGTGCTGTGATGTGAGCCTGGATGGCTGTTGTGATATGTGGAGGCATGGAGGCCTTGTGGTTATGGCAGCATATAACGCCTAGAGTGGCGAGATGCATCAGTTTCTGCATGTGGGTGTCGGGGAGGACACTAGGGGTGATGGAATGGGATTTATGTAGTTGCTGGTTGCTTGCGGTTTTCTTGAATGTTAATCTGCTGTGCTTTTCCCCACAGCTCAAGGAAGCTGGTCTTACTACCCATCTTCCGAAGGAGGCGGAGATGCGCTGGGTATGCCACGTGCTTTCCGTGTTTAGCCTCTTGAGGGAGAATGGTTATATGCTCTTTCTATAGGCGGCAAAGACTCAACGGGTAGTATATCTACTCACCGTGTTGAGCCTTCTTTGTGTTTAGAAGCATAGGATGCTTTTCTAGAATTCCTGGGAATGTGGAAAAGTAATTCTATAATGAATGTTCGATTAAATGCTGAAAATCCACGGGGATGGAGATGCTGTAATTTAAAGGTGATGTGAATCTTAAAAAGGAGCAGTTGTTTTTTAATGAGATGCCAATTCAGTTTAATGTGGAATTGTTCATTCTTAATTAATGTTTAATGAATTAATTAATGTACAGTGGAATTGATAAAATGAGAACAGAGTAATCTAATAAATCTCTTCAAATCTTTGTGTGCTTATAGGATACCTAGTCTTAGAAGTAGCAGCCTAGAGTCTGAGAGACTTTAGCTGCAGTTGTATCTAAGACTAGGTAATGCCCATAGTGTGGATGTGAGTTACTTATATATTCTGTACTTTTTGTGTTTCTATATGCTACTCCACCCTGTCGGTAAGGGCAACTGACACCCCGGGGATTCTGAGCCCTGGGGGTGTTTTCCCCAACATTCTGATGGGAGGTTGAATGGCTGACTACCCCCTTTAGCCCCGCTCTCTTCTCATGGTAGATACACAGTGGTTAGCATTCCCCATATATGTGTGTAGAGGGTTGTAATGTCTTGTTGTTATTTCACACACATATATTCTGGATATAGTATCCTAAGGACTACTATAGGTGTAACATGTATAGGCTGTGATGGCTTGAGGATCCTTACTCAGTGTATGGGCTTTAATGGCTTGAGGTATTATACGATCGGGGCTAGTCGCCAACCCGGGGCCTACTGGAGGCGGGACTCGGGGGGTCATTATCTCTCTTCTCACATTGTCAGCCCAGGTGGGGTACACTTTGTGGGGAGGGGGTCATGATAGAGTGGTATCAGAGGTATGGTTGAGGGATAGGATGAAGTTTGGAGTTTGGCACAGGTGAGGATGCATGGGATGGTAGGGCAACAGTGTCATTCATGTTTAGAAAGTGGGGTAAACACTGGAGACCGGTAGAGACATAGGCATTCAGGGCCCCATATGATCTGTTGCACGGACCTTTAAGTTTACAATGGCTACTAAACAAAGTGATACTGGTTACAGGGTAGAGACCTAGGAAATGATCATGCATCATTATTCTTTGTGCCTGTGTTTGAATGGGTAGACCTTGGGATAGGTAACCTAAAAATTAATAAAACAAAACAATTAATTAATTATTGTTGAGTCCTACATATTTCAGGCTTAGGAGCTCTAACAGTTGTTATTTTACAGGTATGGCTCCAGGCCGACGTCCTCGTCGTGTTTGCACAGAAGATGCCCAATAGGCTATTCCAGCAGATCACCGCCGAGTAGAGGTTGACGACGATGAAACATGGAGGATGAAACTTCGAGAGTTTCAGCGCCAGAGTCTACAGAAGTACGAGGGCTCCGTTTCAGATGCGATCACAGAAGACTGGTTGGAGGAGGTTGAGATAGGCTTCTGTTCGATTTGTTCTTGGAAGGAAAAATGGGTTTCCTTTGTTGTGATGATGCTGCGTGGAGCAGCGAGGCAGTGGTGGTTCTTATTCCTCGGTGATCGTGAGAAGTCTGCGATCTCATGGGAGGAGTTTCAAGATAGGTTAAGAGTCGAGTTTCTTTCTTCGACTGCGAAGGCATCTAGTCGCCAGAAGCTTCTCACCCTTCGACAAGGGAGCTCCAGTGTTCGAGAGTTTGGAATCCATTTCAGGAACCCTCTATGATATGCTTCAAACCTGTTACCAGATGATGAGGCCAGGGCGAGGCATTTCGAGGAGGCTTTGCGTCCCGAGATCCAGCGCCAGGTCACCCCATTTATGCTGAAGGAATATCTTGAGGTGCTGGCGAGGGCAGAGGTTGTTGAGAGTACATTGGATAGGACCGGATGGTCACGAGAGGGGAATCATCATGATTCCTCATGAAGCAGAGCTGTGGTCCGGGGTTCCCGGTTTTCAGGACAGAAGAGTTTCCGTTCACCTGGCGGTAGGTCCCAGCCCATCCGATCTCGTTTCTATAGAGGCAGCAAATCTCAGGCCTATGCCAAGGGATCAGGTGCTTGTTTTTCTTTCGGTGGTCGTGGTCATCAGCAGCGATAGTGCCTGACTTTTCAGAGCAGTTATCGTGCAGCAGGAGCTCCACTCTAGGTTCCTCCGTTGAGGCAGTTCCATCCAAGGCAGCAGGAGCAGGTTGCACCAGCTTTAGATCACCAGAGGGTAGAGGGAGCAGGCAGAGGGCAGCCCCATGATGCTCCCCGTCCTCAGAGAGCAGAGCGCGGCCATGGTGGTGGTCGTCATCAGGGTCAGAGAGGTCGTGGAGGTGGTTGTGGTCAGCTTCATGCTCTAGCGTTGCCAGCTCCAGGCGAGCCAGACGTCGTCCGAGGTACCCTTTTCTTGTTTTCTACCTTGGTGTATGCCTTGTTTGATACAGGAGAAACACACTCCTTCATATCACCTACCCTTTTCCATGCTTTGGGACTTGAGGAAAAGAGGCTTCCAGTGCCCTTGGTGATGACTACGCCAGTTGGAGGTCGAGCTGACTTGTTTGAAGTATGTAGAGACTGTGAGCTAGTGTTGGGGAAACACCACTCTTGGGGAGATTTCCTATGTTTACGAATACAACCATATTATTTCATACTCGGCATGGATTGGTTGTATTCGGTGCAGGCTATTGTGGATTGCTACAGGAAGAATGTCATTTTCTTTGATGAAGGTGGAGAGGAAGTGGTGTTTGTTGATGAGAGAGATCCTCGAACGACTCATAGAAGAGTTTCTTCCTTATCATCCATGATGGCTGGGATGATGCTGAGTTCTTCAGAGGTTCAACAGTTGGCATTTCCTAGGGTCGTAGAGGAGTACCCTGACGTCTTTCCCGAAGAGGTTGTAGTATTACCCCCTCGACGAGTGATCGAGTTTAGGATCGAGCTACAGCCAAGAGCGTCTCCTATCTCTATGTCTCCTTATATAATGGCCCCTTCTGGGTTACGAGAGCTATGTATTCACATTGATGGTCTGTTGCAGTGCGGTTTGGTTCGGCCAAGCGTGTCACCGTGGGGTGCACCAGTTTTGCTTGTGAAAAAGGCTGACGACAGTTTGCGGTTGTGTGTCGATTATCGTCGATTAAACAAAGTGACAATAAAGAACCGCTATCCTCTTCCACAGATTGATGACCTATTCAATCAACTAAAGGGTGCAAGTTGGTTCTCAAAGATCGACTTGCGGTCAGGATATCATCAGATGCGTGTAAAGGATGAGGATATCCCAAATACTGCTTTTCTTTGTCATCATGGGCATTATGAGTTTGTTGTAATGCCATTCGGCGTGATGAATGCTCCAACATTTTTCATGGGGTTGATGAATGTTGTGTTCCGTGATTTCCTGGACAAGTTTGTTGTGGTTTTCATTAATGTCATCCTTGTGTTCTCCACATCTGAAGTGGAGCATGCAGAGCATCTACGAGCCATCTTGGGAGTTCTTCGCCAACATCAGTTGTTTGTTAAGTTGTCCAAGTGTGAGTTTTGGGCTCGAGAAGTTTGTTTCTTGGGGCATGTTGTGTCCCAACAGGGAGTAGCTGTGGATCCATCGAAGATAGAAGCAGTAGTGTCTTGGGAAGCCCCCAAAACCGTGTCAGAGGTGGGAAGTTTCCTTGGTCTCGCAGGCTATTATAGGATGTTTGAAGCCAATTTCTCTCGAGTGGAGAGTCCTCTGACAGATTTGACCAAAAAGGATCAAGCGTTCATATGGACTGATCAGTGTCAGGAAGCCTTCGAATATCTAAAGGAGAAGTTGGTAAGTGCTCCAGTCCTTTGTCTTCCAGCGGAGGGAGTACAATTTGATGTTTTCTGTGATGCTTCACATCTGGGGCTAGGCTGTGTTCTCATGCAACAAAGGTCAGTTGTTTCTTATGGGTCCCAACAATTGCATCCCCATGAACGCAACTATGCCACCCCTGATCTTGAGTTGGCATTCGTGGTGTTTTCTCTGATGTTTTGGAGACATTACCTCATTGGTGAGCACATTTTGGTTTTCAATGATCATAAGAGATTGAGGTATGTTTTCTCCCAACATGAATTAAACTTGAGGCAGCGTCGATGGATGGAGTTCTTGCAGGAATACGACTTTGAAATATCGTATACACCTAGAAAAGGGAACGTTGTAGCTGATGCAGTAAGAAGAAAGTCACGTAATGATGTTGTGCGTGAATCTGGTGATTCCTGGAGAGTGATGGAAGAGCTAGCAGTTTTGCATCTTGATATGGAAGAGGTTGGAGGTAGAGGTTGTCTTTTCTAGATTATGGTGCAACCATCTCTGATGCCGAAGGTGGAAGAGTCTCAGTTGGGTGATCTAGAGGTGGAAGTTTGGAGAGACAGAGTTGTTTGTGGGTATGCCCCTTATGGTTGGTCGGAGGATGAACAACACCGAGTGTTGTATCATGGCAGGCGTTTTGTTCCCTCAGCGATGCGCGAGACGGTTCTCTGAGAGTTCCATAGTTCACCCTTGGCGGTACATCCTGGTGTGACGAAGATGTACCGATCCTTGAGGAGTCAGTTATGGTGGCCTGGGCTGAAGCGTACAGTTTTAGAATGTGTGTCTCGATGTTTAGTCTGCAAGAAGGTGAAGGTCGAACACCGTGTTCCTGGTGGTCTTCTCCAACACATAGATATTTTTCAGTGGAAGTGGGAGGACATATCAATGGAATTTTTTACAGGTTTACCTCAAGCTCCAGGAGGACATGATGCTATATGGGTGCTAGTGGATCATTTAACTAAATCGGCCCACTTCATAGCAATCAAGGAGTCGAGCTCAGTGGAGGTTTTGTCGAGGCAGTATCTGGAGGAGGTGGTGAGGCTTCACGGAGTACCTAGGCCGATCATTTCTGATCGAGACCCTCGTTTTACCTCTAGTGTTTGGAGAGGTCTCCAACATGCTTTTGGATCTCAACTGTGCCTTAGCACTGCTTTTCATCCTCAAACGTATGGTCAGACAGAGCGAACCATCCAGACTCTTGAAGACATGTTGTGCTCTTGTGTTCTTGATTTTGGAGGTTCATGGGTGAAGCACTTACCCTTGGTAGAGTTCGCTTACAATAATAGTTTTCACTCTACCATCAGCATGGAGCCGTTTGAAGTCTTGTATGGTTGGCTATGCCGTTCTCCGTTGTGCTGGACTGGGGTCGGAGGGTCAGCAATTCTCGGACCAGAACTAGTGCATAATACAACAGAGATGGTACAAGTGATTCATGAGAGGATGAAGACAGCACAGGATCGTCAGAAATCATATGTTGATCAAAGAAGGAGACCTTTAGAGTTTAATGTTGCGAATCAAGTGTTTCTGAAGGCGACTCCCCGTTGTGGGAAGCGAAGGTTTGGTCGTAGAAGTAAGCTTTCTCCCCGGTTTGGTGGGCCTTTCGAGGTGTTAGCCCGTGTTGGAGATGTGGCGTATCGAGTAGCACTTCCCCCTCAGATGAGTCGGATACATGATGTTTTCCATGTATCGCATCTTCGTCGTTATCTTCATTATAAATCTCATGTTATCGATTGGGGAGAGATCGATATTGATGATGATGCAACCTTCGAGGAGCGACCTGTGGAGATCCAAGACCACAAGGAGAAGGTGTTGCATGGGCGTTCTATCCCCTTAGTTCGTGTCCTGTGGCAACACGGTGGCATGGATGAGAGTACCTGGGAGCGTGAGTCACAGATACGTGCTCAGTAACCCGATTTGTTCAATGTTTAACTCCTTTTATGTAATGATGTTTCCTTTATGGTTAGACCTTTCATGTTTTATTTATGTACCTTTGATGTGATGTTGTGAATGAATTTTTTGGGTATGGGTTGTTTGTTCCCGGATGTCGTAGTAATGTTCCAGCTTTCAAACAACTCATGGTGGTTTTCCCCTGAGAGGTATCTTATGGGGTGGTTGTTCGGACCCCTCTTTTCTTCTGGGTTGGTTTTTAATTCTCGAGGACAAGAATTTTTTGAGAGGTATCTAATGTAATGGCCCGGACCTCTCTGGTCCATTACTTTGTGAAATGTTTGTGTTGGAGGAGTTCGGGGAGGTCAAGGGGACTTATCCCCAACACATTGCCAATTTGTTTCCAGTGCTGTGAACAGTGTTTCCAGTTTTATGAACAGTAACAAATCGGTCTCACTGATTGGTCTGACATAACAGTCTGACAGATCGGTTTCACAGATCGGTGTGACAGATCGGTTTCACAGATCGGTCTGACAGGTCGGTTTCACAGATCAGTCTAACAGATCGGTTTCACAGATCGGTGTGACGGATCGGTTTCACAGATCAGTCTGACGGATCGGTTTCACAGATCGGTCTGACATATCGGTTTCACAGATCGGTGTGACAGATCGGTTTCACAGATCGGTCTGATGGATCGGTTTCACAGATCGGTTTGACAGATCAGTTTGACGGATCCGTGTGACATATCGGTTTCACAGATCGGTGTGACAGATCGGTTTCACTGATCGCTCTGACAGATCAGTTTCACGGATCGGTGTGAGAGATCGGTTTCACAGATCGGTCTGACAGATCAGTTTCACAGATCGGTCTGACGGATCAGTTTCACAGATCGATGTGACAGATCGGTTTCACAGATCGGTCTGACAGATCGGTTTCACCGATCGGTGTGACAGATCTGTTTCACAGATCAGTGTGACAGATTGGTTTCACAAATCGGTTTCACAGATCGGTTTCATGTACAGTAATAGTGGGTGAACAGTGTTTCCAGACTCCTATAGTTTTGCCCCTTTTGACATTTCCTTTGACGTAAAATACATTTAAAGCCTTATTTTAAGGGCTCTTAAGGTCGTTTAAAATGCCATAAATCCTATATTAATTGTTCCTAAAGCTTGGAATGTTTTACTTGGTCAAACCACGTGGGTTAATGCGATCCGTTTTTAATGGAGAATTAACAAGATCTTAAACCGTTTCCCCATTTAATCTTCAAAAAGGGATGAGATATCATTCTCCCTTGTTCTTTCCCTTTGTTCTCAACTAGGAGGCACTAGAACCTTTCAATCCTTTCTGTAGAAGTTGCACAATAAATCTTTACTCCTAGGATTGGTTCTGCTCTGTTTTGGATGCAACTGAGCCATGTCGATCAATCTTCGATATAAGCATCCTTCGGTGGATGCAGTTGTCGCGAGGGGAGGATTGTGACCCGTTGTGTGGATAAAGGACGTCAAGAACTCTTCAAGGTAGGGGATTCATTGCTTCTCTAATTGTGTATGTGCAATCGTAGAATTAGCATGATTTAGTCCTTTGGGTCACAATGAAATTGACCTAATTAAATACTTGAACCGGATTAAAATAATTGGTTGATCGCATGTTGTTTCTTTGTACCGTGATAATGGTTTGCCTCATGTTTTCCTAGATAGAGTGATATCCATGTTTTTCTTTAATTATTTGCTTTTTCATGATAGAAATCGATAAAGAACGTAAAGCTGGAATTATTTATTAAAAAATTTGCTAAAGATAAAGAGGCATGATAATGAATATGTTAATTCAAGATGGATTAATGAACTATTAGTTCGTTAATTTCTAAAAGTGTTCTGAGTTACCCTCTTGTTTGTTAATGGGTCAAGAGCCCATGATGTAATGTTTGTTTTCATGCAGCTTGTGCTGTGATGTGAGCCTGGATGGCTATTGTGATATGTGGAGGCTTGGAGGCCTTGTGGTTATGGCAGAAGATGACGCCTAGAGTGGCGAGATGCATCAGTTTATGCATGTGGGTGACGGGGAGGACACCAGGGGTGATGGAATGGGATGGATGTGGTTGCTGGATGCTTGCGGTTTTCTTGAATGTTAATCTGCTTTGCTTTTCCCCACTGCTCAAGGCAGCTGGTCTTGTTTCCCTTCTTCCGAAGGAGGCGAAGACATGCGGGGTATGCCACGTGCTTTCCGTGTTTAGCCTCTCGAGGGAGAATGTGTATATTCTCTTTCTATAGGCGGCATAGACTCGACGGGTAGTATATCTACTCACCGTGTTGAGCCTCCATTGTGTTTAGAAGCATAGTATGCTTTTCTAGAATGCCTGGAAATGTGGAAATGTAATTCTGTAATGAATGTTTGATTAAATGGTGAAAATCCACGGGGATGGAGATGCTGGAATTTAAAGGTGATGTGAATCATAAAAAGGAGCTGTTTTTTTTTTGAATGAGATGCCAATTCAGTTTAATGTGAAATTGTTCATTATTAATTATTGTTTAATGAATTAATTAATGTACAGTGGAACTGATAAAATGAGAATGGAGTAATCTAATAAATCTCCTCAAATGTTTGTGTGCTTATAGGATACCTAGTCTTAGAAGTAGCAGCCTGGAGTCTGAGAGACTTTAGCTGCAGTTGTATCTAAGACTAGGTAATGCCCATAGTGTGGATGTGAGTTACTTATATATTCTGTACTTTTTGTGTTTCTATACGCTACTCCACCCTGTTGGTACGGGCAACTGACACCCCGAGGATTCTGAGCCCTGGGGGGTGTTTTCCCCCACATTCTGATGGGAGATTGAATGGCTAACTACCCCCTTTAGCCCCGCTCTCTTCTCTTGGTAGATACACAATGGTTATCTTTCCCCATATATGTGTGTAGAGGGCTGTAATGGCTTGTGGTTATTTCACACACATATATTCTAGATATAGTATCCTACAGACTAATATAGGTGTAACATGTATAGGCTATTATTGCTTGAGGATCCTTACTCGGTGTATGAGCTGTAATGGCTTCAGGTATTATACCCTCGGTGCTAGTCGCCAACCCGGGGCCTACTGGAGGCGGGACTCGGGGGTCATTATCTCTCTTCTCACATTGTCGGCCCAAGAGGGGTACACTTTGTGGGGAGGGGGTCATGACAGTAATTAACCAATTCACATATTATATATCCTATGATCATCATTTTCTAGAAATAACACAAATCACCATATGTCCAAAATAAATACATAAATTATAACAAATAAAATTCAACCATTACTCCTCAATTAAAATGCTGTAGTATTTTATTTCCCTAACGCATATAATACTCCAAAAGAGAAAACATAGTCCAAAATAACCAATATCAGTAACCACCAAATCATTTTCCTATACAAATGATATGAAATCCCTAAAATATATGTTTCCCAAATCAACTTATTCTTGATCCATAAAAATAGCAGGTGCATTAGTCAGTCCGAAGGGAATAACAACAAACTCATAATGCCCATGTCTTGATTGGAGGGAAGTTTTTGGAATATCATCATTATTCACCATTAATAGATGATAACCAGAACAAAGATCAATCTTAAAGAAGAATTGATCCCCACGATGTTGGTCTAATAAGTCATCAATTCTTGGAAGAGAGTATTTTTTCTTTACTATGATCCCATTCAGTTCTCTGTAATCAATGCATAGCTACATCGATCCAATCTTCTTCTTCACAAAGTGAACTGGTGATCCCCAAGGAGACACACATGGTTGGATAAACCCAATCTCCAAAAGATGTTGGAGTTGTTTATTTAAGTCCTCTAGATTCAAATTTTCCATCCTATTGGGGGTCTTTGACATTGGATGAGATCTAGGTACAAGTTTTGCGGAGAACTCTAGATCTCTTCCCGGGGGAGGTTCAAGTTACTCCTTACAAAAATATGTTAACGTATTCCTGGATGATGGGGAAATTTTTAAAAGAAAAAATCCTTCGTGAAAAACTTATTTCATTTAAAAATATTTTAACTAAAAAGGATTTTATGTCTTAATACATCATTCTTAGACAATTGCATTATTCTAAAATTCCTTCATAATGATTGATAAAAAGTTAATCATTAACCAAACATATCCCCTCAGAGTGTCGTAACCAAGAGTGAAGCAAGGCTCATTTTCTTGTAATAGTTTCCATTCGAGTCCAGATCAAAGCGGTGTTTTGGGATTTACCCATATGTACATCTGCACCAGAGCCACCACTAACTACTTGTATCTAGACAGGGATGTATTTTCTTGATAAACCACTTACTCATTTCCCAAAAATATACGAGGACGATTTCCTATATTTAAACATTTCTATAAGGTAATTAATATATTTTTCAAATCCTAATTTCCATAAATAACTAAACTATCCTTTTATAACAACAATGGAATCTCACCTTTTTAATACATAACCTTCCATTACATTTTACATACATAAGATCTTTAATGTCTGGTGTCTTGGAAATCAGGATCATAATACATGAAAAAATATAAACATTCATCTAAACCACTTTTAAGGATGCATCAAAGGTTCATCATATGTACATATACTGTATATCATAACCTCGAGATAGTCATCAATGAAAGGGTGAGCAAAAGGCCCAGTAAGGGTAAACAAGGGAATCAATGTACTTGTGATATCAATAAGAACTAAAATAAAAACATAAATACATGTGAGATGAAATAATTGGCATATCATAATAAAAATAACATGAATCATAACTTTAATATATGGATACAACACTTAATTTATACATTCATCAACATATCACCAAGGTCCATCCCCATGGTGTCATAAAAATTACAAAGGTTATTCACCAAGGTATCGTAAAACATGTCATATCTAGAGGTTAATTATTTACACAATGAATTGGGGTGATATAAGTGTGAACCTTTAATATGTATTTCCTTACATGTGAGCCACATATATCATAATCAAATAGTTCATAAATTACCCAAATAGAAATAAAGAAATGGGTTTCATGTCAAAATCGTGACGTTTAAAAAGAGCATAAAAATAAGATCATTAGGTCAATTATAACCCATGGATTTGTGTGAGGGTTATATGTGTGTAAATTCTAGAATAAAATATATCATCTTTATATATTTATGAATAAGAATGTAATATAAACAATTCTGGGTATTCTCAAAAATAAACAATAGAATTTCTTGAGGGAAAGAGATAGAAATTTTGAAACCAAATTTCTACAGCATAATGGCAATATAACATGGTTTTAGAAAACATCAAAAAAATATGGGTCAATGGACACCCACTCATAAATAACTCATAATATATTATGGGTACTGATAATGATCACGTTATGGATATTTGAATGACATAGCACAAGAAAAGGGAAACATGAAAGAATAGAGAAGATGCGATTTCATTTACGAAACATTCGGCAGCCTAACGACGTCATTTAAAGATTCAGAAACAAATTGATGTGAGAGGAAAGGGTCTCTCAACAATTACCCATGAAATGGATAGAAATGAGAACATATACGAAAATTACCTCATAATAATGATATGTAAATAAAAATACACAACATAAAAGAAGTAATGACCTTAAAGAGGAGGGTGAAATGATCCCAAAATTGAAGAGTAACATCGAAAGCCTGATGGTTGGGAACTTGGGAGGCTTGAGGGAACCTTGGGAGGACTCCTTGAGAGGTAAGGAGATCATAAAATCATTGGGGAGGATTTGGAAATGAAAATAATGAGGGAAATGCATGGTAATTATAAGAGAAGTGAGGGGACAAAGCATTAATTCCCAAGGGACACCTCATCAGTGGTATAGGAAAAACCATGGGATTTCCCATGGTATTTTCACATAAGATTGGCCACATGGGGAACCTAATAACTTATCATACTATTAAAAAGGAGAATAAAATTATTTCATAATTATTACATCCATAAGGATGTCATTAAAAACCTGAAACTCAAAAACTATATTTTCACTATTCACCGAAAATTCAACTAGGGCAGAAAAATCCCAAAAATTCACCTTAACCAAATATTGATGATATGATTTTATAAAATAACTCCATTTTATCAAAATAATTTTCTAAATATTTTTAATTTAAATTTTATATAAAAACAATATTCACTAAAAATTCAACTATTTCATGAAAATCCAAAAAAATCACATTAACCATATATGGATGCTCTGATTTAAAAAATGAACTCCATTTTAGGAAAATATTTTTGTAAATATTTTTAATTATATTTTTAAATCAAAAACTCTATTCAACCAAAAAAAACTAATATATAACCAATTATTTGTGAAACAGTTATTTACTTATTTTATTGAATCACATTACTTAATCAAGGTGCTAAAATTAAATTAATACTTTCTCATATGAAGTTACTAAATCCATTTGGACACATTACTAATCATAAACATAAAATCACTATTCATAATTTAATATTCACAGAAAAATATGTTTATCTTATTAGACACTAAATTTTATACTGAACATAGCTATAGAATACCATTTTTTGGAAATCATTACACATTATTAATTATTTAATGTTAAGATAAATATTTTAAAATTTCCTTTTTCTAGATTTTTTCAATAACATGAACGCTATATTACTCTAAACATTTTTAAATTCACAAACATCACAATAATAAATATCAAATTTTTTATTAATCAAAGGATTAAACAAGGCAGTTACGTTTTCGTTACATAGACCCTTATAACACCAGCATTGGACCTACAAGTAAGGTATGCTAAGGTGAGAGAATCCGATTGTGTCTCAGCCAACATTTCCCTAGTAGTGATTTATATAATCTTGAACTTCTCTTGAAGGTGATTCCGCTATAGCATCACATGATAATGTTCAGCTTGAGATTGTACTAGAGCAAAGCCCAAAGGTTCTACCTCATTCCTGAGTTCTGTCAGATGGGATTCGATCAGCCTGATAGTACTGGATGGGGCCATCAAATCTTTTTTATATATTAATTAATCACCATCACTTGTATTTATAGACAATAATCGCAACATTTAGTTTCCAACAGTCATATTGACGAATGGTCATATAAAATTCGAAACCCAATGATCTTATTTTAATTATACTCATTTTATTAAATGAAATAGTTTTGTTGAGAATAATATAAGATAGAACATAATGTTAGGAAAAGCAATAATTCAAAATTTTCGGACAATACTATATTAATAATGTGTAAGGCGTGGGGTGATGACCCACGTACCATCTTTAGGATTGGATTGACAACACATTAACTCTCTATTAAAGGAATTGATGGACCAATCATATACCATAAACCTTGGCCATGATCAGACCACCCATGTGCCCTCATCACGAGGCATGGGGTAATCACCCCTGTACACACATCTCTCAGCTTGGGTTAATTAACTATATACCCTCATCTTTGGCCATTAAATAATCATCCATGTATCCATTGAGTTATTAAGATATTTAATGATAACTAATTAAATTTAGAGCGTTAAATGTCCCACCCACCACAAAATGATACAATACATATATGTGTTACAGTATCATAATCATTTATCATATAATCAAACATGAAATTAAATGGGTAATAAAAACATTTAATTATATCATATCATAGGTAAAATATAGATTTTTTATTATCATTTCATCTATTAATAATTCCTGAAAAGAATTGGGCTTATATGAATAGATTCATTTTATAACTAGTATATGAGAAATGGGTTTCTTGATTAAAAATAAATCAAAAACATAAACTATTTAGAGAATAAATAGGAACAATTTCCTTGAAATATATCCCCAATAAAGCATATGAGATCAAAAAATAATCCATTATTATTGGATAAAATTTGAAAAAATACACAATAAATTTATTTAGGAAATTATTATTTCATTTGAACCTAAATAAAAAAATAAATAACTTTTGAAATTTGTTTTCATTTAAAATAACATTTCAAACATATAATTAAATATTTTAATATTCATTTTAAATATTTTTGAGGAAATTATAATATCATGTTTGAAAAATATTTTGAAGAAACATAACATTTTTAAATCCTTATACATTTATAATACCCATGAATACATATAAATTATTCCTGGAAAATATTTTAGAAACATAATTAAACCTAAAAAAGTATCTAAATTATGTTATTTAAAAAAATTAACATCAAAATCCATCCACATTTTTTTATGAATAATATTTATATTTTAAATATTATTTAAAACATATAATTGATGATTTTATGAATTTTGTGGTAATTATGGTGGTGAATTCAATAAATAGCATATATGTGAAAATAAAGAATAATTTCATACTCTCAATATTTTTCAAATGATCACTGATTATAAAATAATAAGAATAGTCATTTTAAAACAATCGTCAAAAAATTTATAACATGTCTAAAATTTCTTTTACAAATATGAATATGATGTTAGAACATTTTAAAAAAAATAATAAGAAAAAATGACATTTAGACACAATTTTTTGTAGCTAAATAGTGAACTGAAATTGAAATTTCTTAAATTTTTTTATAATTATCTTATGTATAAAAGTTCTGAAAAAATGATTTAATTACATGAATTTATTTGGAAATAGATATTAGAACAAAATTAATGATAACTATTTCTATGTATATCATATTTTTTATCATTTAAAACAGAATCTTAATTAATCCTGATAAAAATAGTATAGTGTAATAAAATTATTACCACATTAGTAACCTTGAATAATAATCACCATGAAATAATAACGTAAATTGAAACTTATAATATCATCGAGATACATAATTGTGAGATATTCCATGTCATTTTTTCCGTATATAGACCTCAAAAATTCATATAGGTCTAAATCTTATTATATGTCTCAGATCATGAAAAATGAAAAACAAATTCCTTTACTGATTTTCTAAAATTGGAACCATAATACCATGAAAGAGAGATACCCTAACTGATATGTAAATAATTAGACTATTTTATTTATTAAACATAAAATACATTCCTAGGAATATATAAACCACATATAATAATGATTTTGTGAATATAGAATGTGTCCTAGAAAATAAAAATGCAATAAAGATACACCTTACCCAATTTCATGACATCCTTAAAACACATTCAAAATTAGTAAAAAATATATAAAAGTTTATTATAAATATATTAGTTATATGTATTCATATATATCATACCCTATATTATTTTATTATGAATTTATACATCCATTATAGAAAAATTTACTGATAAAGTTACCTTTCATGGAATAAATAACCATGGTTTTCATATTTCTTAGACATATTATTTTATGGTGTCCTATAAAATTGATCCGGAATTTTTAATTTCCTAAATGTAAAAAATGATATAAATCTAATAGATTATTAGAAAATATTTTTTATAACAATTTATTAATGGGATACATATGAAATTAAATACACTAGTCATGGAGATAGTAGGTTGTATACATGAATGAAAATTAATTTCATTTTGATGTCGTATTAAATGGAATAAAAGAAAATAGTATATATATATATTTTCTTTTTTGAATAATTTTTGTGTCATATATATCATATATTTAAATTATAAAAATTTATAATTAATTTAATATATTACGTGAATGAATCACATCACTTCAAGAAAAGGTATTCTACAATACAGACGAACAGTGTTATCATATTAACCTAAAAATGAAAATATTGATGGTATGTGTTGAATAATAATTTTAAAAGAATATATAGTAATAATAAATATCATATATATATATATATATTATCATCATTTTTATTATTATTAAAAACCCTATGTGGTGGTAAATGAAAAAATTAAATACATCTTCTCATGAGGTGGTAGTTCCTCGGAATCATGAACATGCATTTGTCACCCATATGATTAATCATTGTGTGATTCAAAATCCTAAAAATAAAAAACACCTTTTTATATTTAATATACTGTGGTAATTATATATTCATGATTAATAAATCATTTATTTTTGTGGATGAAGTAGTAAATTGAAAACATTTATCAATAAATGTTACCTCTTATTCGGGTATCACCATTTGGTTTCACAAATGGAAATCCTTGGTTGGACTTATTCATATTTTATGTAATGTAGTATGATATAACAGAATTTGGAAATTTATTTGGTTAGTTATTATTTGAGATAAAATTCTTTAGAGTTCCGGATTTGTGGAGTGAGTGACTACAATAATATATTTATGGAGTGGAATTATTATTAATAGTAAAAACTATTCAATATTGGTTGGTTAATAATACATTAAATTTATCAAAATAAAAAATTTAAGTGTGTAGAGGTATTTTATGGTTGTGACACACGATCACCACAATTATAAACACGCATTTGAAACATTTTGTTCATTAATTATTATGAATCATTATTTTACCATTATTATTTTTTATGTTAACTTGATTAATAACATATGTATATTATATTTCAAAATAAAATTAAATTGGTACATAATAGAAAACTTCAGCCAATTGAATCCAAAAAAAATATCTTAGTTACAAAATAAAAAGCATATGGGTTTTAGAAAATTATTATAACATAATTGTATGTAAAAAAGAAAAAACATTACATTCACCACAACCATTCTAACAATGTTTTTTACTATTTAGATGTCAATATAGTAAATTTAATATAATAATTTTTCCATAAATATTCCATATGTGTGGTTTTTTAATTTTCGCAAATCAATTGATAGAAGACAATATTTATAGTAATTTAAATTATATTAATAAAATATCATTTAATTATTTAATATCATGATTTTAATTTTTATGATATTAATTTTAACAAATTTAACAAATATCAATAATGTAATTGATATCATATATAATATGTCCAAAACAAAATGACTTGGTATATTTATAAAATTAAATAATTTACTAAAAAAATATTCAATTTACATCACTTTTAATGTTTTTAGTTTAATTTTATATATTTTATTTTAATAAAACATTAATGAATTGGGGTATCTTAAGAATTTAATTTAATTATATCATCTCTAAAAAATAAAAATAAATTATCATGATAGAAAACTATTTTATATTTCTGAATAATATTTATTACCAATCATATATTGTTTTTCCCTTTCTAATATGTTATAGAAATTTAAATGAACAATAGTTTTTTTTGTATTGTAATTTACATAACTTTTTATATGGGTAATTTCATCAAGATATGTCCCAATACTCATAAAATTAAAAAATATGGTCATAAGGGTTTGAAAATGACAATATAATGGGTTTTGGAAATGTTTTGGATCGCCCTAACACCTTATAATCTAGGTTTAATAACTAAGTAATTCTATTTTTACCTTGTTCACTGTTATTAATTTTTATTTATTTCCAAAATTGTTTTAGGGAAAAAATTTTTTCAACATTTAATAAATTTAAAATGATGATTATCATAATTTTTATGTCCAATTTTCCAGATTATAATACATTATGTTGATATATTTAATTTAAAATTCATCCAATATATATGACAAGAAATAAGTGTTTTAATTTGAAATTTATTAAATGATTATAATGTTTTTATATCAAATATCTATTTTAAAATATGTCAATTAACTTAAATTGGATATATAGATTTATAATTTAATTATTTTTACTTTTTAATCTGTTTGAAACATATTTTATCATTATAAATTATTTAAAATAAATGGTAGTTTTTAATTTAATCACATTTTTTCATTATTCAAAAAAATACATAGAAAAATACCCAAAAAACAACCAATTCTATTTCTGGTAATCCAAATTCATAAATAATTATTATTTAGTGAAATTAATATTCTAAAACTATTAGACATTAACATTAACTACTTATTTCCCAAAATGATTGAAACGTATTTTAAAAAATATAATGTTTTAAAAAACACTATTTTTCATATTAATGATTCTCAGTTTATTTATATTCAATATATAACTAATAATCCAGAGAAAATTATATATATTCATAATTTTGATATTCATATTCATTCTATCCATTCCAATGGGTATGAGTTATCAAGTATATTAATTAATAATATTTATAATAAATTGTATTTCCATCAATCCAATTCCTGTGAAAACACAAGAAATCAAGGGAACTCAATATTTCTGTGACATAAGGAGAAATAGTATTACATGTACAATACAAAAATCATATTGTTATGTGATGTTCCAAATTAACATAATGTTTTTTAAATAAATCAGAACATGATATTTTTTATAAAGAATACTTATCATTGTGTAGATTGAAATTGAAGCATCCAAATCATTTGAATGTGTTCATAAATAAAAAAACTCAGGGTGTTAAACATAAAATTTCTTATTTCATGACTATTCCACTCCTCATTTAACAATAATTCTTATGATATTAGAATTGAGATATATCAGTTTATCATAAGTAATATTCATACTTACCACCTCTCCTAAACCCTATTATCATTGTTAATGATGTGCTCAGTACAAACATTAACAGTTGGATTTCAAATGGAGATGCTCCCCTATTTCAGATTAAATTATATTTTTTTGGTATATAAAACATATATTTTCTAGATTACATAGCATTTTTATGTATTTTAATATTCCTTTTCAGTTCTGGAATCAAATATAATCAATATGTCTTCAGAAATAAGTGAAAAAAATTAATAATGGACAAATAAATATGATCATATCTAATGAAATCTTCAACAACATTACTATCATTATATAGGGATGTATTCTATTATTAAATAAAAAAACCCTATTATAAAATTTTCTACCGTATAAAATATATAAATTATTTAAATACACCATTTTAATAGGATAATAAGATACCTAATGGGACATATTGATAATAGGAATATAGAATTTCTCTCAATTTTTAGTGGGATCAAACTCATTAATAATATGTTCTTAATTAAAATTCATGTACTATATTCCCCTAATATCTACCATATATTCATTAGTAACATTTATAAAATTCTGAATATATTCTTGGGGTAATACCACTATGATGGTAGGTATATCAGGGCATCATGAACATAAATGAATAATGATATTGAAGGGAGTAGTACTAGATTATGATTAGTCAATGAAATCATGAGTTACATGTAAACAATAATTACATGGGATGATCTAGTAGAATACTTATATTAAGATTTATTCACCAATTTTAATTATGTGAAATATATCATGAAATATATTAATGAGAATTATCTGGTGATTCTACTCTAGAGTGGCCTCTAAAGGTCCACTCTTAGTAACTCTAAAAAATACCATTGGTTCATAGTCTATGATGGAATATATTTCTGGGGAGATAAAATTTCCAAACTTTTATTTTTTCTAAGGATTTAAAAACTTTAATTTATCATGAAATAAGCTATAAAAAACTTAGGTATAATTAAAATTTTATTTGATAATGTAATTAAATTCTTCTTCCCATTATCTAACTGATGGAGGAGACTAGCACATTCTATTTAACCCCCAAAAAGATCATGGATATTAAGAATTTCTAATATTCATTTGCATATAACAGTAAATAATGATATGGATTCAATGGATAAGACTCAGTGGTGTGAATCCATGAATGTAATGTATAACATCATGGAATCGTGAGTCTTAAATATCACTATTCCCACTAAAAATGTGACACATCATCTGTATATCAAGATGGAATCAAAATTAAGGTATCGTTAGAACTGTAAAATTGAATTATTGTTTCATTTTTTGATAAATTTGAATGGGTACACCAAATTTCATATTTCTGGGGGTTCAATCGTGTTTTGGTCCCATGTTGGTTCTATATTACTCTTGTTGTCAACATCAATTCTAATTATTTACGATTCATACATAAAATAAAATTATTGTATTGGATTTTCATAATTGAATGTTGAGTCATTTTTGTGTTATGTAATATGGAAATAGATATAAGGTTGTAATATTAAACCTATTTATTAGGTACGGGGTACCATTCCATTTTCATTGACCTATAACCACTCATAAAATAGTAGGGACCTATTCATGGAACTCATACATTAGAATTCCACTGCCTCCCAGTCATCCCTAAAAATGTTATAAGTACACTAGGGAAATAGGTGTGAATGAATGATATATGTAAAGGACCCAAGATGAACCTAATTAGTTCTTTTGATCAAGATAATATTCATATATGATGCATTATTCATGATCAATTGGACTCTGACATTTATCCAATATCTAGCTTTTTAGTGATTTGAATTAACTCATAGTATAATATTGATACAGTCATAGAGGGTAGAATTTGTGTAAGATAAATATCATCTATATATTAATAGTTGAATTAGAATATTACATGGTTTTGATTTTTTTCTTCGGCCACTCCATTAATTTTTATTATTCCTCCATAATTTTTCAACTATGTAGAATAATTCTCCATTAAAATGTTGTGATCCATCCCATATGTAATCGGGTAATGATGGCAGATGATATATATTCCTTTGAAATAGTCTTAGAGGATATTAACTAAATTTTTTCTTAAAATTTATAATGGCTGATGGGTTTTAGTTATATGGTATTTAGGGACACTCCTAAACTCCACCACAAAAACACTCTCTAATTTTTTTATTTATAAATAACTATACATATCATTATATATATTATTTTTTCTGTGGTTTAATTCTATAAAAACTTTGGTGAATGCCAATTTATATAAAAATGGATTTATGAAACATATATTTTTATAGAAAAAACCGATATAAATTTAATCGTAATTTAGAATCCAAGATAAGACATAACATGATGTGGATGGGAGAATATAGATATGATCCTTACAAGAAAAAAATTTGTAATGTCATGTGGGTTTTTTGAATGATTGGGTATATCATGATCAAACATGCTATCTCCAAGAATAACTATGTATCCTATATATGAAATGATGATCAAGGGACACATTTTTAAGTTACTTTCCCTCAAAAATTGATTATATAGGATAGATAGAGAATGTATTTAACATTGTAATGATATTGATGAATAAAATATGATGTGCGTGGTTACGAATCAGGAAACAAGGTGGATCAAGAAAAGGGAAGAAAATTTATTTTTTGTACATGTTATATAGATAAAAAATCACCATATATACCATTCAAATAAAAATCAAGTCACGTGTAGTTTTGGATGGCGGGTTTTCGTCCAAAAACAATATTGGGTAATGGACATATTAATGTTATGAATATGAAGGTAACCTGACATGAATACATCAATGGTCAAACTAAAGTGTGTCATAATGGGGTGAAAATTGAAATGAAAAATATTAGTGGGAGAAATTTAAATTGGCCATTAATTACTATATAATGTTTAAACCTAATATAATCAATAAATTATTCTTTGTGATGAAGGAACCAAGCTATGGGAGGGGTATATTAGAGTTATTGTAAATTTAGAGGGAATAAAACAATATGGTATAATGACTGAAAAGTAAAATGAATAATGGTTGGAGAACACTCTATCATTGAAATCATAATATGAATGATCAAGGTATTGATAAACCAATACAAAATGTGTGATATAATATTATTGAAATATTCTACTATATATTGGATAAGTTATCAATGTAACAATATATATACTTCTGAAACAGGAATAAAGAAACACATTAATTTAGAAAAGGAAAAAGATGCATCCCAAACTCTATATTCCTAGATCATTTGGTTATATTATGTTTTTTGTATAAAATACAAAATATTCCATTAGATCTAATTTCATATTATTTTTAGATGACTAAATAAATACATACCTAACATTTCAAAACACTATATTCAATAAGAACATAGTATAGTGACATGATTGACCATCAATCATATTAATGAAAATTATACATTGCACACCTGAACGTTTCCTTAGGAAAGAAATGGGAATACATATGATCTCAAATTATTAGTATGAAATAAAAATTATGTAAAAGATTTCAAATCATAAAATGGAATATATGATATGAAAAAATTAAATTTACATCATGAATATATAATAAAATAAATCATAGGGTATTTTATATAAATTATAATAAATGAAAAAAGGATACTAATCATAATTTATCACATTCTAATGGAATACATAATTTTAGACATCAAAATTTGATATTATGACCTTATATCGACACACTATCTAATCATATTATGATTCATACACCAAACCTCAAACTATTTTTTCTCATGGGACCATGTAATCCATTGAGGTGTTACGTACTAATCCCCAACCACACCTAATTAGGTTTAATTTCATTCACCAAAAGTGACAACAAGAATTTTCAAACAATTCCCCTTGGAACCACTCGATGAATAAATATATTAGAATATTTATAATAAGAATTATGTTAATAAAATACCTCCCCATTACAATGGATAATGTTAATATATAGAATAAATTCCATAAAAAATAATATATTTCATGGGTATCATCAATTTTATATTATGTACCCTTATCAAAGAAAAATATCAGTGAAGGAACATTTAATGTGTATTGTTTTCCATTGATGATAGTAGTTGTGTAGAGTATTTTACATTATAATGATACCAAATAAATGGTTGGAAAAATCAGTATTTATGTTTCATTATGAGCATGTGAAAAATAAAAATCATATCTCCCAGGAATTTCTAGTCAGACTTGTAGTATTACGCTTACACATTAATCATGTTGATGATTGAGTCATTACCCAATAAACACTTCTAAATGTGACTAGAACTAAGTGAATATTTTCTATTTCCACATCCAATTTTCATTATACTTATAGGGAAGAATTTTCATTTAAATCACATACATTTTTTTATAAAAAATTAATGGATGGGTTTTCCAATATTTTTAAAATGTGGTTTCACAATGGGTTTATTAACTCTACAATCAAATGAATACGAGGTATGGATAACCATATAAACATATAAATACTATAAATTCAATGAAAATTATTTTAAATGTATTCTATTGAAATAAATTGACCACAATAAATTTAAAACGTGGTGAATAATCCTTGTGACTAAATCATTTAAATACTTTATAAAAATTCCACATGTATAACTTCAGTAACAATAGAACTAAAGAATCTCCATTGAGAGAGAAGCAAAATAATCATCAAATGACACTAGAAATTTTATTTGTTGATATATCATCTCAAAAAAATTATATCAACCACACAAATGAATATATGTACATAATAACAAACAATTCTCACAAATATTAATTTTAGTTAGAAGACCCTTACCTTTTATACTGTGATGAAACCACCCCATTACTTTCCTCTCTTGAGTAAGACCAATAGAGTCAATGTCGTTCATGGTATCCCCTTCCTCTGATGAAGGATTTATGGTCCTTTTCCCCTTATTATTCTTCTTCCTACTAAATCTCATTTATTTTTTATTTTGGCCAAAGATTTAGGGCTCAATGTTACTATGTTCTAAGAGTGTTTTCTCACGGTGGATATTTCCCCTTTTGAAATATATGTTTCCTCAAATCAGCTCGTCATGGAATTGATTTATCTATTCCATCGTATATGTATTTATTTTAATTATTTTTCACTCTATATAATGTTTTCCAATTGTCTCACACACGAGGTATTGATTTTTCATCTCGATTAGTGTAGTTTCTTTCTACTTTTCTAAGAGGAGATGGTTTTATGATGTAATGGTCTCAACAATGTTAGTAAATAAGTTTATTCAAATTATGTTTTTTTGTTGTCAATTCCCAATAAAATGTTCCAATATCCTATTTTGGATATATTATGAGTAATAAATCTAGGATTAAACATACCATTTTTCAGTCTTGGAATATTTAGACTTTTTAGAAGTACATGTGGAAGATTATAGTGTTTGGATCCCTGTTCGACATCATTAGAGCATCTTGGATATGACTGACTGTGAATGGAAGAGTATTTATAAAAATATATCCATGTTATTATTTGGAACTTCATATTAGTATAATATATCTTTGTTTATAAATTGATTTACAAATAATGAAATTATTTTTATATAAGTTGTTTTCAGCAAGGCGACGATACTGATGAATGCTACATGGTGGCCCCTAGGAATCAGTTGGAAAATTTTTATTTGGATGAAGTACATAGGGGTAATAATGTTTTTAAGGCTTGGGATTACATATATTGCGTTATTCCCAATCAAATTCATTACAACTATACGATTTACCATTTTAGTTCAACTTTGGGTAATGGGGAGGATCTAATAATATGTAGGGTAAATGTTTCCCAAATAGTGGGGTGGGACTTAATGAAGAGTGGTGTCTATCATGGTGGTCATGGAACCTTAAGTATTATATAGTGTAACCCTCCAACATGACTGCATCATCTGTGGTAGGATGGAATCCTGATGGGGGAAAGGGGACCATAGAAAGGAAGACAATGATTTATGTCATCAATCATAATTAGAATACAAGAATGATTAAGCCAAGAACATAAATAATCAAAGGATGGATGTTTTTATTGATGGTTTGAGGATAAATATGCCTTTGTATGACTTATATGACATCCAAAATGTGGTTTCATGTCACATAAAAAATATTTTAATTTTGGACATATAAAATTTATATCCAAATGTTTAGCTATAACTTGATGCATTCAAACAGGGAAAATCGGTCAACTGATTTATTCCCTTGGTAGAGGTGGTATTTACCCAAAATTATAATGATGTTTGACAATAAATAGGATCAAGAAACAAAAATATTAAATCTATATTTGATCATACAAATTATGGGATGGATAGACATATTTCTCTAGAATTTTATATCACTAATGGGAGTGATATGAATGAAGTTAGTACCTCTATTCCAAAATGGGAAGGGAATAATCTTGTGGAATGATTTTTATGATCATATAGGAATAAAGGTAAAAAATATTATAGGTATTCCGTAGAATATTCATCCCATTCTAAGAATAATACAAATAATAGGTAATATTTCTCCTACATTATCAAACATTGGATGACTAGATTAGTGGGGATGTATGATGTCCGCATAAGAGCAATGATACAATGAATTGAGGGATTAGTTCACTCAAGGTTTCTCATAGTCTCTATCCCATACAATGTGGGGGAACCATCTAATGTACGGATGAATGGAGACTCCTTGATTACCCTGATTCTCAATGCCAATATCATATAAGAATTTAGTAAGATATTAAAGTCTAAAAACAAAGAAATTTTTATTGAAAATGATCTGGAGAAACCCATTGCGGAGGAGGTTGGAATAATGTTAATAAGGGTAGACATATTGATAATGTCATCCTACAACAGATGTCATGGTTCACCACCCAAATTTATGGCTTGTCCCTAGAAATTTGTCCTTGTTTTTTTATGGATTCATTTTTCGGTGATGACTAATTTCACTTCATTCATGTTTGATATGTACATCGACACTCAGTTTGTATATGATATTGGAGACATACCAGGTATGTTCTGGGATGACTCGGATGGGATTCCTTGATTTCAAGGCTCTTGTAGTCTACATTGTCAGTGAATCTGGATGATTCTAGAATTGAGGGAATGAGGGATGATATGTCTTTTTATTATAGACTTTTTCTATATTGTTGATATTTATTCATCTAGTAGAAATAATTTTCTTGGATGGTGGATATAGAATCCTATTTTTTTATTGGAACACATTTGGTATTTTGGAATTTATTTTGTTTTTCAAAATTACTCAAGTCATAATGGATAGATTTCTTGTTGGTTGAGATTTTTGGGTTTTTGTTTTCTTCATTTCAAATTATATTATGTTTGATATATTATCTTATATATAGAATTCTCCATTATTTAATCTATAATGTGGGTGTTTTACTATTGTTTATATCTATTTTTTGATGGTTCCCACATAAGATATATAATTTTGTTTCTGTCCAAAATAAATAAAAATGATTTGGAGTATAACCCTAACCTATTTTCCTAAATTCTATGAACAAGCATGACCACATATAACATAAAAAAAGATATGTTTCCTATTTAATTTAATACCTTAATAATATCTATTTTCATTGATATTCTTCATATGTAGACCTTGTCGATATAAAATATTCGGACATTCCAAATTGGGTAGTCATGGTTATTATCATTTTACGAGTTTCATAATAGAAATTGTGGCATATTACAGGTCACATGAAATGATTTAGGAAACCTACTGAAGGAATTATTGACATATATAGGACATAAATATTATATGAATTCATTGTATATGGTAGTTTGTCTATTGGTCCTTGGGGCTTCATGTCATGTATGGGTTGCCTCTCAACACAGTGGAAATGTTTTCATTCATTCCTTAATAAACTATGGATTTGACACAAACATATCAATTAATTGCCTCTATAAATATTAATTATTAACCCAAATATAATTAGTTATATTCCAATAAAAATATTCTTAGGTATTCTTTAAAATAATTTTTTTTTTGTTCCAAAATCATTTCAATAGCTATTTATCTTTATCCCGAAAGATAAAATTGGTAAAGAAAATTATGTTCAGTTTTACAGATAAAAAATGATTTCTTATTTTATGAATTATATATATATATAAACACAATAATAATAACATATATAATAATATACTCATTTATATTATATAACACTTGTAAATATTTTGTAATTTTCTTCCATGATACATTTCTCAATTATTGTTCATGTTTTTCATAAATCCCACCCAAAATAACATAGATTGATTTAATTATTTAAATTCAGGTGGTTTTATTGGAATATATTTATACTATAATAATTATTATTTTATTTGATGATTATTATTGTGATATATCAAAATTATAATTTATTTATAAGGATAATAAATGGATATAAAAATACTACATAATTTGAATAAATGATTTTCCACATAGACAATTTATTTTAAATTATTGAATTCACGAGGAGCATTTAATTATCATTTCATTAATTTTTACTAAAATATATCATTCAAAATCCACAATTATATCATAAAATTAATCTTATGTCATTAAATATATTTTAGTAACCATCAATGATTGGTGGTGGTGAAAAATTAATTTCCATTCTCAGAGTGTTGGTATCCCACAAATATTCATGAATGATGATATCATATGTCATTATGGATTTTAAGGATGAATATATTCATTTACAAAATTACATGGATAAAAAATTTAAAAATCGTGATATTTTTCAATAAATCAATGATAATTACAAGTAAAACCAATGAAATTAATTATCTAATTTATATATTATGATGTGGAATTTTCTATATCAATAATTGACATTGAAACACAAATCAGTAAAGCGAAAACACACCCATTATCAATTTCCCATAGGAACCATTTTTTAATTATTCTAATGAATAATTGGTAAATGGTTATTATACTCATTATTATTTTTATTGTAAATAACGATATCATGAAAAAATACCACAATAATCATCATGAATAGAGTGATATAATATATTCATCAGATCCATTAACATATTAGGATAATTTAAACAAAATAGCAATTTAGTGAAATCATAATTGTCAACCCTTTTATAAATATTTTTTATATGTATATAATCCTTCATTAATTATTTTAATGGTGAAAAAATTTATGAAAAATGTATAATTGTATTAAACCCCATGTATTTGATCAAACTGAATTTCAGTTATTGAAAAATGGAATCATTATTAATAATAATTAATTTGATTTTTCTAAAATCAATTAACAATATCATATAACCATCATGATACTGAATAAAAAGTTGATCGATGATCCCTATGGTTATAAATTTAAATGTATGAATATATTATACAAAAATAATTTATTTTCTTATTCAAATCCACATATTTTTTTATCATATTATATTAGGTTGATTATATATGTTTTTTTAATTTATTATATTCTCAATGATGAAAATAACCAAATGATCAGTTTATAATCAACATACTTTCCCATGAAATAAAATATTTATTTCATTAAAAATATTTAAATCCTAAATTCATATATTATTGTAGTAATTCATTCATTTCATTTGATATTATTCATCTCTACGAATTTCATTTTTTCGTGGAACTATTGTTTTTCCCAAAAAACCCTTGAGGAAAAATATATCTTCACTGAAAATGTATTTTATTCTTGTATCTCATATTGTAATCTCTATGAATAGACAAAAAATTCATTCATTATAGTTTGGGATCAAATTTATCGCAATATTTATATAAATGTGAACAATTGTTATAACAAAAATGTTTTTACTTTAAAAAATATATTAATTATAATAAAATCATTCTCATTTATATTATTTGAAATAAGATAAACACTATATTTATTTACTTGGAAAACCTTCTATAATTTGTTAAGAAAATATAAAATTTTCTTAAAAAACATAAAATATATAAAAGTGTGTAAAGAGTATGAATAAGATAATATATTAAATAATATATAATGTATGATCAATTTACCTTCTAAAATTCCATTTTTTGTATACATCCACCAATGTAAAATTATATTCAAAGGCATACTATATTAGCCTATTTTGATGCAAATCATATTGATTCTTTTGGAATTTATTATATTACTATTCAATTTTCTAATGATTATTTCATAATAAATTAATTATATTTCAATTTCATTTTACATTTTGGTATTTCATAAATTTAACTCAACACATAACATAATATCCACTTTCATTCTCGTAATTTATGGTGTATTTTATACCACAATTATTATATATAATAAAATACAACATTTCCTTACATTCTCTTTAAAAATTTAGTCTTACATCGAACTCAAACATCCTATAATTATATTTATATCTATTTAAAATATGATTTTTAGAGAACTACTTCATAGTATTTAAAGGGATTGTAATAATGTAATAATATAATATAACTAATTATCATTCCAATTATAATCAGATTCTTGGATTTTATTCATTAAATAAGAAATATATAATTTTTTGTAGTTTGTTATTATAATATATAAGGTTTCTCGTAATATTATATATTTTATCCTCAAACACAGTAACCAATTACTTTTGTACTTATATAAAATTTATGAATCTCTTTTACATTAGATATCATTGATCTAGATGAAAATAATTTTCATGAGTATCACCTTAATCCTGTTTAATTCCTCGGTTTTTATCTATTCATTAACATACATAAATTAATCATTTGAACATAATTGAATAACATATCCCCATATATTATAATTGAATAGGATTTCCATATCTTTTTAACTACATTATAATGTCAGGAATATCATCACTATATACATTATCCATTCCCCTTACTATAAATGAGAAATGGTTCTTTTTGAAAATTTAATTATTGATGAATTTTGAAATAATCGATTATTTATGTTATTAATGGGAAACAAGTTGATCCATTTTTTTATAAAAAGGGTAGTAAACATCCATAATATATGTATATTATTTATTATTCCAATAGTAGACAATATAGTTTTTTAGTGTAATTTTTCAATATTTTTTATGGGTGTTGACGTGACTTTTCTTCCCTCTATTAGTAATAATTTCTATATTATTCCAAATATTTTATATTTTCATGAATGATAACATGAATTATAAATCATTGTACAAAACACCTATCTATTTTAATTAATATATATTTATTATTCCATAAAATCAATATATAGTTCCCAAATATACAATGGTAATTTGATAAAAAAACATTACTATAAAAATATTCTTCAATTTGTCTTCCAATGTTTCTACTAAATCTAGATTAATAAAAAGTATAGCATCCATGCCGTTTTTAATATATAGAATATGTTTATTTATTATAATTATTCAAAATATATATGATATCAATTCATATGATCCAATTGTTTTGTAGTATTACGAGACGATATAAATAGTACAACCTCACATATTATTGATAACTAAATATATATCATATAATAATGAGGAAATTTATTAATTCTCTATTTCTTGTCATTATTTGTATGTGTATAACGATATTGGGTTTATTTATATATTGTAAAAAATATAATGTTTTGAACATAGACACTATGTAACTAGTAACATTCTATGGAATCTAACATGTTCTAAACATGAACAACATTATACGAAACAAATAAAATATCATCTAATTCCACATAACTAAAAAATACCCATAATATAAACAAGGATGACCTGATAATGGTAATATATAAACACAAGGACAATAAAAAGGGATATCTCAGATAGAGATTTCATATGATTTGTTATGATATCATTGTAATTAAAGCCTAGTTCACTGATATTATATATTAATTGGAAACAACACACCAAATATCCATGTTAGTATTTTTATACTTCCTAATAATATATAGATGGGATAGATAAATCTAAGCCCTAGATGTAACAAAATATGTTCATTGAATCCATCATATGAGGAGTTTATATAATTAAAATAGTATCACTCATTCTATATAGAATATTTTACATAATCAAGGAAAAATGATCCATAATTATTTTTATAGATGTAGAGGATAAACACTTTATCCTGGGATTCCATGTAAATTAAAAAATATGGAAATATAGTGGAATATATGTAAACCACCATAGATACTATAGGATGTTATCAACATAATGGTAATTAAATTCATCATTGGATTGGTAATGTATTAATACAATATGAGAAATCTATGATATTACTATATGAATAAGGATTAATCAATGATTATACAAGTTTATATTTTTAGATACTAATGAAAATATATAAAATTCACTTTTGAAATTTGTATATGTGACAATTTTTTTCTCATTACTTGACATACATTATAATTAGAGATGTGGCTAGTATTGTATGCTTTGATGGAAATATATTACTTGTATGAATATATAGTCGAACTCACTATACACATTATTGTCTGCTTATTAGTTATAACCCTTTCATATTTTCTTATGAAAATTCTCCCTATTATAAATAATATGTCGGTAATACCAAAAATATAAAATATACATATGGATTTAGTTTTTTTCAATAGGAATTTTTCTTCATCAAAAAAATATAGAAATCTGTTATAATCTAAGGTAATAAATATAGCTAAATAATATTATAAAAATGGATCTATAATAATATAGAACCAGTATGTTTGATTTTTAAATATTTTGAAATCAAAATAATAGAACATAGAAAATTTAAAAATATGATATTATTAAGTCCACACAAAAATAGAATCATAATACATGAGTTTGTTCGCAAAAGTACACTAGTAACTCCTTGAGATAAAAATTTATAGAGGAATACTGATTATAACAATTTTTAATTATTTTTGAGTGATTATGAATTAAATAATTGGGGGATTTATTAGAAAATGTTTTATAATTTTTTATTAATGTTTTTTCATAGGATTTTGTAATCATGGTTGTGGAAATATAATACCATGGGTGAACTAGTGGTTTTAAATAATTTTTTATGACATTTATAACATGGTTTTGGATATGTATTTATATGATAAATTAAAATATTTTGTTAATATTATATTGGGAAAGAATATGATCTTATTAACAAAGACTAGTTTTAAAACCATAACCTCTTTTTTGACTTTATAATGATCAATATAGGATTGTAAAATATTTTTTTTAAAAAAAATACATTATTACAACCTATTAAAGAATTTCACATCATGTTTTAATTTATACTAACTGATACATAATTTTGGAATCACTCGAAATTCATAATATGTACTATGTATGAATACCATATTAAACTATTATCCAAAAAAATAAACCATTTAATATTTGAAATAAATTTTATTAAAATTATATTTTTATACGTGAATATTAATTAAAAAATAAAATTTTCTGATTGTTGAATCAGCATTGACATGGTGAAGTTTTTTTTATAAAATTGTATTTTGTTATCTATTATAAGGATTTTGAATGAAAATAAATTCTTAGTCATTAATCAATAAAAATAATTGATTAATTAATTAATATCCTATTAAAAAGATTTTGTTTAATTTGTTGAGAATTTTTATGTTTCACATAATAGTCATATTAATAATTTAATTGTTATATTAATTCATTTTTATTCCAATAATTTACATGGTCTTCACACATTCATATGAACCATTATAAATAAACCATATTCTAATTTCTAAAATCATTTATGTCCTTCTATTAGTTATACTGTAATTTCCGTTCCTATATATGTAATTTTAATCCAAATTAGAATGAATAAATTATATTTTTATTATTTTTAGAATATTATTATATTAAAATCAAGATTATATAACTGAAATATATATTTATATATTCCTTAAAATAATTTATAGCAATTATAATGAATTAAATATAATATAATTTCTCCATATAATTATGATGAAATATAAAAAGTTTATAATGAATACAAAATAGTAATGAAATTATTATTTATTTTAATATATTGTTTATTCATACATTTACATCTGTAAATAATTTATTTTATTAATTTTTGGGTACAGTCCAATAAATAAACAATATAGGTAATTATTTATCATTACATACTCATGCTCCCAAGATACTTCCCCGATATTCTGATTACATTAATGTAAAATTTTTAAAATATTTTTCAAACTCTACATTACATTACAAAAATTTTAAAATATATATATTATCTTCATTATAAGTAATATGTATATACTTATTAATTTCATCAGGTGTTAGTTCCTCTGTTGGTTCTTGCATCTACTTCTTCAATAGGGAAATATGAATGCAATCTTTTTCTTTGGAGTGGTTGGATGGAAGTTCTATATGATAAAAACTAATCTAATTTTCACTAAAATATAAAAATGGTGAATAAAATCAGGACATGTATTACCAATATTATAAAACCCTATAAATCATTAGGTGGTAAAAATTTTATGATTATATGATCTACTACATGAAATTTGAACTCTTTCATCAATTTATCAATATTTTTTACTGAAGTTATGGATATTAATTTTCCTTATTTAGTATCTTACATGTAATTTATCTACAATTTAATATGAGGATTAAATGAAAAAAAATATTCAATTAACTATGAATAAAAATGTACATAAATAGATAAATAACTACCATTCTCATAAAAATTACACTATATAGAAAAAATATATATAATCTCATAATTACATAGAATATATATAGCTTTACATAATTAAATAAAAAATTATAATGGTTATGGATAAATATTTATTTCTTTTCATGTATATAGTTATACTGGAAAACACGACATTGTCAAAAAGATATGGATACATAAAAAAATGGGGTTAGATTCAATTTGAATGAAGATATGTTGTCCAGATTTGTATTTTGTTCTGGGAATGGATATAGGAAATTAATATATTGTGTTTTAAAAAGTTTATTATATTTTTTTAAGACATATTTGGGTAATTCAATTTAAATGATATATTTTTTATCCCAATTTTTGAATCTTTATACGTGTGCTAGTAATAGAGAAATTGCACAATTTATTCTTATTACTACATAGGCCAATTGATGGGATGAGAATATACCCAAAATATATAAGAGTTGAGGTCCACAATAATTTGTATGTATACTAGTTTTATAGAGGACACACTTCATTTTATTAGTAAATTCCCATTTTCACATATAATTCCTAAACAACCAACAGTTTCTACTACCTTTATTAATTTTACTAATCAGCATATATCACTTCACAGAATATATTTATATTATTCCATTGTATACGTAGTAAATACTATATGGAGGGTTATACTGGACCACTTATGAATGAAGAAAAATTTTCAAGATCTAAAATTTATCATAATAACACATAATAATGTATACTAATATTTTTATATTGAAGCCAGTTCTATTGATAAATGATCAGATTTAATTCTATGATTATACAGAACTAATGCACTGAAAATATTCTTTAATATCCCTTTTGTGATAACTATGATATTTTACCACTTCATTATAGAAGAAATAAATATTATAGTTGAAGTATAAGGCATTTTAAGTTAAAATAATAAGATAATAATATAAATAAATGCCACCCCAATTCCCCAGTTTGAGTTCCCCCTTGAATTCTAAAACACACGCTTCCTCTAATGATCTGATGCTCTATATACTTCTTATATTGTTAATAAATAAATATATTCATGAATTATAAATCTTTCAAAGGATCCCATTTTACTTCTTAACTCTAAATTAATATGTGATTCATTATCCTTAAAACAAAAAAAATACACTATTTTTTGTTTCTTGATTGTAATATCATGTATTACATTAATCATTGTAACTAAATATTTATGGATTTATACGTTCTTTTATTATGGAAACATATCATGGCTCATTGTATGTATCAGTCCCTGAAAATATAACCTTGACATTCCACATGATTGATTATTGATAAAGGAATGAGACTATATGATGGATTAAATATTTATGCTAAAAAACAAAGGACATATGATTGGATCCTAAAATGAAATGAAATATTAGATTTATTAAAGATATACACATGGGGAAAATATTTCTTGATTCTGAATTTTTACAATTCATCACAAAAGTCGTACACTAAATCGGTACGATCAAATCATATACACTTTTATACACTATATATGGAAAACCAAACATATTCATTCCAAATTAGATTGACTTAATACTCTTATGTAATCACTTCTAAATTCTAAAATAACATTATAAAAAAAAATTAAATTAATTGTTTACTACAATAATATTTATGATCATGTATATAATTGTGAGAAATGTCTGAATCAATTTATCAATTTAATTATATATTATTCATAAAAACAACATATGATAAAAATGAAATATTTTCAAAAAAATGATGGATAAATAATCTTTTAAACTAATGATAAATTGTAAGAAAATATTTTCATATAAATTTGTGAACACATAAACAATATACATTGGAAAAGAGAAATTTAAATATTACAATGTAATATTTAAATACTATCAAATGTAAATTCCCATTTTATACATCATGGTCCTAATTCTTATCATTCCTCATTGATGATTTTTTTTATCTTTTACTCATAAAAATTATTCATGTTTACCATACTTCAAATATACCCTAATGTTCACATATAACAACATTCATCATGTTCATTAACTCAATTCTCAGTCTAATTTTTATGAAACGGTTTCCACATTCTATGTTTGTATATTTGTAACATATGATTTAGGAATTACATAATCTCCAGCCTACAATTATTAAATCTAAAAATATCTTTATGGATTAAATATTTCATTCAATTACCTCTATTTATTATTTATAGTTAGTATCTCAATTTATAATTTATGAGGGTCAATAAAAATAATGGAACCTAATATATTCCAAAATTCAAGAATTTATTTTATTATGTCTATATTAAAAATAAACATTCTCTTAAAAAACATAGCTTATGGTCATTGAATTAAATATTGATATAATGTAACATTATTAACGTCTATAGCAGATAACACTCCATTTCATAATTCCTCAAACATGTCTCTTCAATAAAAAAAATTTAATTTAATTTTCATGGATGGGGGGGGAATTTCAAATTACTAGTTTGTGTGCATGACCTTGTCAAACTCAGTGTTCCATATAAAATATTAATATATAATTAAATTTTTTGTCATCCTCTAAATCATCCCTATTCCCAATAGTATTATTTAATTTATTTCAGATTTTTATTTCTATTCATAATTATATTTTTAATGAATAGTGATGACTATTTCTACTATAAACTATGCAATAACTTGATTGATATACATTAATTTTAGTAAGGAAGAGTTTATACTCTTTTAATAATGATTTATATCCAATTTAATCAGAAAAATTGCATTAAAATTTATAAAAAATATATTAAATCTATTTTTTAAATTATTTTTATTATTACCCCAATATAAATAAAACAAAGATAGTTCATAAACATCTAAGTAATGGTGGATTTTTACATTTTAAATGAAATATAAATTCCTTAAAAATTAATCCATTAATGCTAAGGGATATAAGTAATCAATTTAAATGTAGTATTATAACATTTTATACTAAACTAGAGGGGATTTAAAATCAATGAACGACTCATACATTTAAATCATAGAATAATAATAATTATCTTTTTTTAAATAAATTACTCACCATGTTCTTGTTATTAATAAATTTAATTGATAAACCAATAAAATGGTATTTTTTATAAGATATCTAATATGTTTCCAAATACTATATGGAAATTTAATGAAAATGATGGAATGGAAGACATGTCATGTCATATGATTCCAAAATCATTGGGTCCTATTAGAATTTAGATTAATTTAAATTTGGGAACAATATCATTTTGAAATTATCTATCTTTGTAAAATTGTTCAGATTTATTATAATATTTTTAATGGTTAAAAATTATTCACAGTTATTTTGAATAAACTAATTTTTTTTTTAAATAAAAATGGATAGAAAATTTTTCAATGAAAACTATTTTTAAAATAATCCAATAAATTCCCAAAACAACATGGTTCTATAATAAAATGTATCCTCAGCCACAAAAAAATGATCCAGTTTCATCATTTTGACCAGAAAAAAATCATTCATGAAGACATATATTATATTGAATATCATTATGAAATCATTTTTTTAATGAGAGGTAAAACCAATTGGGCTGTAATTTATATATGTGTTATAGGAGTGTGGTCTCCTTCATTATTACATGGGGTATATTCTATAAGAAAATAATCATCATGTACTATTTAATATATCATTATATATCTTATCTAGATAAAGTAATATACATAGTAAAAAATGGTATAAATGTATGACTATAAATTGGACAACCTAACTCGATCAAAATTACAAACAATTAGTTTGAGTTCAGTCCCTTGTAAAAACACATAAATACTATGAACAAATTATATCATTTGAAATTTATTTTCATGATCCATTGTTTTTCTCCATTTTTAAATATATTAATTCTAAACTCTTTTTTCATAATTTCTTCTAGATCAAGTAATTTCAGTCTCCATTCCATTTCTACTCTATGTAGGATTAAATTCAACTATATTAGTTCCTCGTAGGTTGGTGTTGTATTTATATATGTATCTAAAATATTTTTCAATTAATTAATTAGTATGATATCATTCATATTGGTTTATTATTATAATTATATTCAGATAACATGTTTTTTAAAGCATCTGCTTCCAATTATTCCAGAGTGGCATGGAAAAATTTACAACAATTCCTTGTATATCTTCACTAAAATCTGTTGTTAGGCCATTTGTTTTTTATGATGGTGTTTGGAGATTTTATGATGAAAAACATAATTTCCCAGGAAATTAAACTGTCTCCATCTAAAAAATGAGTACCTTGATAGAAATTTAATGTCACTTGAAACTCTAAACCTATATAATTGTCAACACTAATAACATAACACAGAAAATAAGAATCAACTATTTTGGGGTTATAGGATTCAACCACTTTGAGAAACTGTTCTACTACATGAATGCTATAATAATTTATTAATGATATTGCAGTTGTTCCCATAAAATATACTTTCAACAAAAATTTCATAATTATAGGTCATTCAGTGAAGAATTTCTGTTACTTATAAAACTATTTACTGATGGTTGACATTTCTCAAATTTCATATAATTGTCATTAACATCATTAAACAATGATTTCTAATAAATTCCCTATTCAATTACTTTTTTAGTTATTCAGTGAGTTCTATCATTTCCTTTACCAGATAATATCTAAAAAAATTGAATAATTAATCAATTTCAGGGACAAAAAATCAAATCCTAATACTGAAATATTATTCCAAATAATATTTCATTTAAATTTACAATGGTACTTCCCCATTTAAAATATAGAGCCCATCTCCTAGAATGTTTTAATAAATTTTGTTTTGGTCTAGTATGTCAGCTTTAGTATAGTTGGTATGTATTATTAGGCGATCAACTAAATTATTAAAATGATCCCCTTCGGCATATGAATTCTATATGTTACTCCTAAAATAGTATGTGTAGTTATCCAAACATTTATAAATAGAATTTATACGTTATTAGAGTCATTTTATAATAACATATAATCACATATGGACAATAATAAAAAATATAGTCATAGAATTAATGAATTTTAATTTATATCTTGATTTAAAGGAACCAATATTGATAAAATAGTAACATGACAATAATACTAGTAATATGGAAATTATGAATAATAAACTGGCCAAATGAATAGTACGACCATCAATTAAAGTATAAATAATATTGAGTGATCCTATAAGAGATAATGTGAAATAATTATATCATATTATAAGTAAGTAAATATTTTAAAAAAATTAGTTAAGTGTTGTAATTTTAATAAGTAATAAATATTTTATTACAATTGAATTAATAGTTTAATAATTTAATAAATAAATTTTGTTCTTAAATTTTTTTCTTAAAATTAAATATTTATGTGTTATGAATTTATTTTAAAAATTCTGACATTAATTAATTATTTGAAGTGTTCTGCAATCAGTAATAATTATAAAATCTATATTTTCCAAGTAAATGGTGATTTTAATTAAAAATAAAAATACTCATATTTATAAAATTAATTTCATTAAATTTAATTAATATTCAAATTATACACATTAAAAAATGGTAATTGAAAATTCTTGGTATTTTGCGGAATTATTAGAATTTTTAGTGAATGGTGAAATATGGTAATTCATTATATATATTCATTATATGTTGAACACAATATTAATTGATTTATATTTGACGTAAAAACCAATGGTCCAAACCAATCAAATCTAATTTTGATATTAATCTCATGAATCCACACTATTACTTCTCATGAAAAAAACAAGAAATTTATGAATTAAATAATAAGAAAACACCCCTCTCCTCCACAGCAAATCCCAACCCTCATACCATAACCTCCACACACCTCCCATGAATGGATCCTTGTAAAAATTGATCTAAAACCTTTGAAAAGACCCTATCTAACATAATTTATCTATTTTTATAATATGAATAATTTTTTCCCCTTATGTAGGTCCTCAATGAGGTGATATTTAGGAGGTCAAATCCTCTTATTTTTTCATTCAATCTTTTTACAATTTCATTTATTTATTATATTATTCTTACTTTATCATCTACAAAATTCATGATAACACTAGTATGTTTATATAATAAATATATGTCATGTTAATTGAATAGCCATCATTAAAATCCTTCCAATAACTTTTTTATTATAAACATGAAATCCCAATACGTGCTGTTGAAATTTAACGACATTGTGGGAGTTGCACATTAATTTTTCATCTATTATATTAAGGATTTTAACAAAAAAATATAATTTTATAATATTTTTTTAAAAATTTATTTTACTTGCCTGTATCAATTCTTTAATGAACATATACCCATAATATTAAATGATATAATAAAATGAGTGCGATGTTATTGTAAATCATTCATAATTAAAATAAAAAAAATCATCATTAAATTTAACTATTGATTCACACTCAGTCCATGTAACAAAATTCTTTAAAATATCATTTATTCTTATGTTAGATCTTTAAGAACATATAATAATAATTCTGGATATTTATCTTCATTTTACATGAACATCCATTCCTATATACAAGCAAACCAATCATGAAAACCAAGAAAGGGAAGGCTATCCAAAATAAATAAATTAAACAATATAAATCATCCACAACCCCCTAATTGAACCAAATAAAATCAAAATTAATAAAATTCATGTGTATATGTTTATTTATTAGTCATTTAATGAATATAATGTGATTATAATGGATAATAATGTGAAAAATCATTCTGACATAAGGTAAGGGGACTTCTCGAACCCAACCCTCTTTCTTTTGTTAATCCATCTTTCACACAATTTTAATTATGATTATTACATAAATATAATTTACTAATCATTATATTACCTTTTATAGTATATATATTTTTTCAACTCATGTTTTTGATAAGAAATATGTTTTCCAAAATAAATCTTTTTTAAAAAATCACACCTTTTACTTACTAAGATTGTTTCTTCTTCACTCAACATTAATGATTATTATATCTAGTATGTTATTCTAATTTTAATTTTTGGAAAACAATATTTATGAAATTATATTTTTTGAAATGAAACAAATTCATTTAAATGTTTTATTTTATCATCGAGATTGATATTCTGTCATTGTGGCATGTCTGATAATATAAATTTTATGATGTGATGGGTATGCCAATTAATAAATTGTGAAATATATATTATATGATTTGAAAAGTGTGCTAAAAATTATATCAGGATACACCTAATAATTATAATTTATTTATTTTATGAGAAAAGATAAATATGTGTGAACATAATATTAGTTTGATTCGAAACTATGTTTGGTAGCTGAATGTAAGGAATGATTATTCATTACTATACATTCCCACATTTCCAACAATTTCAAAATAATTACTCTACTTATAATGATATTGTGCAAATTTATTGAGCATAATTAAAATTCAAACCCATTATACATTATTTCATGTTCCTATAATATCTCATAATGAGATTTTACCTCACCCCTTCTAGATGTATACAATTACGTTATTACATGAACTATGGGGAATTACAGGGATAATAAAAATAAATAAGTAGAAATTAAATAAATGATCTTGTTTTATTTTTTAAATTCTATGTATGATGATAATTTCCAAAATATAGGAAACCAATATATCTTTTTTTGTGTTCTGATTTTATTTTTTTCCTTTAAAATTATATAATAATAGTAAACAAAATTTAGGTTGATGTTGTTGTTATCAGAGGAATAGTTTAATTAATTTGGGAATTTTTGTTAAATAGGCTTTTTGAATGCCCATAGTGTGAGACTATGTATATGTGATAAACCATGAATCATAGTTTTCAAAATTCATGACATAAAAATACTATAAGATATTCCATTAGATTCAATATTGCCAAAGCTGAAATTATTAATGACTTGTTGACTTATTTTTATACAAACATTTTTTATTTAAAAAAATGGTGGGAACCTGGAGAAACCATACAACAACCCTTTGTTGGAGAATTATGAAATATCCAAAATGACATCACTAATGACATCAGAGGTGTATTTCAATATTACATTGGGATTCTTACCCAACTGTCTCTTGTTATGAACATTAAACTGAATAATTTAGAATGTCTACCTTGACATAATAATGAAAAACTGGATATCGAGTGTTTTATGTGGAAAAGGACACCAATGTTTTTTGGATACTCCAATCTACTAGTTATGTAATAGTGGGTCAAATTGATGGATAATATCTTTTCTTTTATTCAGAATTATGATAGAGATAAGGTTATTCTAGATGTTTATCATATAGATGTTGAGTTCAGTCAAAAATTCGATCTTATAAAGAACACATTAAATAATTTTGAAATTTAATTATTTGAGTGGGAAGACATGAATTTAATTTCTCTTACCAATTTATTCCATTTGATGGGCACTATCATGATTTCCTTATATTGAATTCTATTATTTGGTTCTCAGGTGAACCTTAGTGGATGACCATGGTCATCTCTCAATAGTGACTGTTATTTAAAAACCTAATAATGGAATTTTGAAAATAAAATAAAAGGGAAATATAAACTACTTAAAAGGTTGGATGGTTTCAATTTATATTTCAAGATTAAGTATGCCTGAAGAATTATTATTTTTAAATGAAATTCAATTAAAAATACACAGTAAGAACAAGTTTTGTGAGAAATATTTGTTAGAAGGAATAATCAATATAACTCTAACTAATTACTTAATTATTAATCACTTTAATTAAAATTAACATAATATTATTTATGATCCCCAAATTTTTAAAACTCTAACCCTAAACGAATTAACATTACCAAAATGATTAAAATAGTTAAACCCTAGGATACCTATATAACATACAATCACAATACCATACATTGATTTTAATTCTACAGATATCTTATGGTTAATTTTACATTATGGAATAAATCTATTATAGAAGTAATGATTAATTGTTTTACATATTATATTTCAACTCTACAAATTGATCTGATTTGGTTTTGTATTACCAACGATGTTTTCACTTTAAAAATATACACAACTCTCAACCTCTCATGTTTTTGTGATAATTTTTCAATTGTATGATTATATTATTTTTTTTTAAAAAAAATTACGGATCATATTATTTGAAGTATAGTATCTCATTGATTGACAATAAACAAACCCGGAAGTTAAGAGTTTGTTTGATACTAAGATAAACACACATCAATGGGAAGTGTACTAATCATAATAATGTATTTCATATATAGTTTTTTAGAAAATCTATTACCCAATATTGTTTTTACTCATTATTTTCAGACCATAGAAGATGAGCAATGAAGAAGATAATTTGAAAAAATATAATAAAACTTTATAAATCAAATATTAATTAAAATTTTTATTACAGAAATAAATTTATCACAACATGAGAAGGAGAGGAAGGCTTTGATAAATGGACCCTTTTTTAAGAGATCCTTTTATGAGTATAAGATGTTCTTGAACCTCCACGATTATTATAGGAATCCTCTATACCTAAAAAATATTATAGCATCACTCCGTAATCGTACACTAAAATAGGGTTCCCATGGTGCCAATTTTTATCCTAAATGGGAAGTTCTTTTGGGTCCCATATTTCTATATACCACTTATGTCTCAGTATTGTTTTCATAAATTGAATTATTTTGATGTGAAAAAAAGATAAACGATGTATACTGGAATCATACCTATCACCATGATAGATTTGGTGTCCATTGGGCATATGGAATTAGAGATATTTCCAAAATACAAAAACAAACATTTGATATCATCTAGATTTTGTTCTCTGAACAATTATATTTTCTTGGACTATTAGATGGAAGAAAATTTTTTGGATTTATTACGATGATATATTCCCTACAGAGTTCTGTATTTGATTAAAAAAATTAGCCAATTTTTATATACATATTTATTGGTACATGTAATAATTTGATAAAATACCAATTTCTTTCAAATAAAATATTCGCATTTCCCTTCTAAATCATCTTAAACCCTCCAAATAACCTCCTACAACAAAAAAATAAGAAAAACAAAATTAATTTCTCTTTATAACTATGATATAACAAGAATAATTTAAAAAAATGGGAATTTAAAATTTTCATTACATTTTTTTAATACAAAACCATTTTAGACAAATGATGTATGGGTAAAATAATTCAGTGAATCACTGTGTGATCACACCCCCACACCATCACTATTTCACTCCTGCGAAAAACCACTTATAATGTAATTAAAGAAAAATAGTGAAAATATATTAACTTTAAAATTCATAAATCCACAATAGAAATATAAAAAAAATTAATATACCCATAAAAAGTCAATATTAATTAATTTGATAGTCATTGTCTTATAAATTTTATCAAAATGAAATCTAATGATGATAATAACACTAATCATACAAAAAAAGACATTCTTCCATCATGCCATAAATTCCCCATGCATGTGTGTGCGACCCTTCTAAATATCATATTTACCCCCTTTATTCAGTATATTCATGTTATGTAAAATAATTATTCTTACCAACTTTAAATCATAGATTATGTACTATATAATATAACAATAAAATTTCAGGAACAAATCACTAATTAATTAACAAAAGACAAACCATAAGCTCCCAAACAAGATATCCCCATGTGTTTTACATTTCATCACTCCCCAAATTTATTCTTTTTGCTGTTTTTTTCAAATGTTTATCTTAGAAAAATTCACACTTCCATCCTTCAACCCATGTTTAATATCCTCACAGCACTCATTGTTATAGTTTTAAAAAGATCAAAGGTATATAAAGAGTGGGTTTTGTAGTCCCCAAGACACAACCCATGTTTATTTAATTAGATTTTTGGAGGGCTTAATATAGTCAAATAATAAGTAAATATGAAATGTCCAATTCAGTAATATAATGAAATTGATAAGAAGATAGACGAATGTATGGAAAAAAAATTTATATAAGATGATTTTTTTAAGAAAAATGGAAATAAATTCAATTGAGTAGGAAAATTTTCACAATTCATAGTATCATTTTTTTGTTGAGAAATCAAGGACATAATTTACTGTGAACAAATATAAAAAATAATGGTTTCAAAATATAAAATGTTTTTTAATGATTATACCATTCAAATAATCAATGTATTCTATTATTACATGAAAATAACCATTGGTAATAGAATTGTGCTCATGTGTAGAATGATACCAATGAATTTTGAAAAAATGAAATTTATATATTTTCTACATGTAAATTAGAATGTTACATGATATGTTATTATTATTATTTTTTTGTTTATTGGTTTTATTGAAAAATTTACCCTAAAACATAACAAAAATCTAAAATAAAGCATAGAAATGAATATCCTAATTAACAACATAGAAATGTTTTCATTGTCCAACACATAAAATATATCATTGTACTTAATGTGAAATTATGATATGAAATAATTATATGAAATGAAGAATTATAAATTGGAAAAATTATAATAAATGTGAATTGGTTATGAACTGCCTATTATTATTAATTGATAATGGGTTCATGTAGTGTGATGAAATCAACAAAATGGGTTTGAAGTCCATCAATGTAATTCTTTAATTGTTACCAACTCATAGTAAATGTCATTATGGTTTCATTTTTTTTATCTGAACAACATGATAGTGAATGACATTAGACACAACAGACTGACCTAAAAATTTGGAATGAAACATACTTTTTTTCTACGTTAGTTGTGAACTATTTAGTAGCAATTTTACACCATCATGATTCTCCAATTATTAAATCCTTATATCCTATGTTTTTTACCTTTCCATTTATGTCCAAAAGTTATCATATGTGGAAAATCGAATCTCCACAGCTCTTTAATATATAGATTCCATTTAATTATTGTGATGTACAAATCCGTTTTTAATTTCATTATATCCCAATAACCTCAATGCTCAACTTCTACTGGGATATGAAAAGATTTCCCAAAAAATATCCTATATGGGGAAATATGGTGGGTCTCTTGTATTTTATATTATATTCCCAAATAACATCATTCATTCTCATTCTCCAACCCTTCCTAATCATTTTTACTATTTTCTCAATAATTTCTTTAAATTTAAAATTTGAAACCTTATCATCACTTTTTGTTTGGGGGTGGTACAGTGTTGATGTTTGGTGTGTCACACAGTTCTTTATAAAGAGGGAATCTAAATTATGAATTCCAAAATCTGTTTGGTGGTCACTGATTGTGGCCTTTGATACTTTAAAACTGCAGAAAATATGTTCCTTGAAAAATATACTACAACCTGAGAATCATCAGTCTTGGTGACTATGGCCTTCTCAAATTTTCAAACAAAATTAATAGAAACCAAAATGGTAAAGACCCAAAAAAACTAGGAAAAGGGTCCATAAAATCAATGACCAAAAAATAAAAAATATCTCATAATAATTTAGTCTAATGTGGAATCCCATGTCTTCTACAAATGATTTATATCGGTTTGAAATGTGATCAAGACATACAAAATATATTAGCATCTGAAAATAAGATAGTCCAATATAATATACAGTCCAAAACATTCACAACTAACTTTTTGAGTCCAAATTGTACACCATAATAAACTGAATGAAAAAAATGTAAAATACAATAACACTCATGATCAGGAATACACCTATTAATTACATTGTATATACTCATATGCTAGAGGTTGTGGTGATCCCAAATTGGAACCATAGACACACAATTTAATTTTTATACTTGATCTTTCATAAAATTTTCTAAATTTCATAGAAAACAAGGTAGTTCTGTTAATTTGCATATCATGGTTGATTTCCAGAGATAGAATATAGATTATCACCCATGAGGGTGTCCCAATTTTTTACCTGGTCAATTTTTTCATCCTCTTGTGTGTGAGTAATTTTAATCATGTGGTCTGGCAATTGATATTTCTACCATTTCTTTTCCTTTTTCTCAATATCAAAGTTTTTGAAGAATGATCATCCATCTTATGAGTCTGAGCATTGCATATCGCTTACTCAATATGTACTTTATAGTTTCATGGTCTTAAAATACATTTAATTTAGAGGCAAATAAATATAAATATTGTTTGTACAAATAAAATATGATAGAATTAAAATCCATTTTTATGAGGTTATTATTTTATTGGGTTTAATATGATTTCATTGATTCATAGGCAATCACATATGAATATCATCCCATCCTCTAAGGTAAGACATGTCCAACTATAATGTTTGACGAAACACACAAAATCTCAAATGGAAGGTCCCACCATGGGGGTTTTATTATTATCAATGTGGTAAGATGATTAATTATCGAATCCAATGATACCCTTCAGAAATCATAAATAATATTCTTAATAACATTTTGATTAAATTAGGATAATGGTAGAGATATCATAATAAAATCTCTCAAGTAGCATCAATAGAGAATGCATGCCCTAGGAATGATCAAACATCTTGAAAACATGAAGTATTTGGTTAGGGAGAAACAATATCTAATGTGTATCTATAAACTGTTGCTCAATGTTTTGAAACTACCATCCCTAAGACAATTCCACACTGAACCCTAAAATAACACTTTTCAATGATCAAGAAAACATTCTTCTTAATACAACATTTAAAGAAATTTCTCAAACTAAAGATGAATGAATCAAATAATGATCCATACTCTATAAAAAAAATCCATAAATACTTCTTTTTAGTTTTTATTTAAATCTGAAAAAATAAACACCATTAATCTATAGATAGTAATCGGGAATTATATTGTCCCAATGAAACTATTTGGAAGGAAATGTACTGAATGTAAAGGTGAATTTTGTATTCGACTAATCCAATGAAGCTATATGAACCTAAAAATTTCCAAAAAAAAATCAATCTAATAAACAATATTATGTTTTCAAACCAGTATCTCATGTTTTTTATCAATAATGGAAGGGGGAATTGGTCCTTTTGTGTGGATTGTGTTAGTTTGATATAATCATAACCCAAATGCCAACTGGCATTCACCCTAAGTAGAACAAACTGCTCTACATCATTTTAATCAGTAGTAACACCAATATTCTTCCGCACAATATTAATATGACTCCCCAACTGGGAATATGAAATGGGATAAATTATACCTACCTTGGAAAAAAATGTCATCATCTTTTTTAGAAACTTCAAGAAGAGTTGGATTCAGTCACCTTTGTGGATTCCTCACATTTTTTTTCATCACGAAAAATAATCCCATGCATGCAAATAGAGGGGATAATACCTGATATTTAATAAATGTTCCAACCAATTTCTTTAATGTTCCCATTAAAATGATTCAAATGATTTCGATCGTGTTCAAATGGATGATTGTTAATAGGTAATATATCACCACTCATCATGTATGATTATTTATGATTTAATTGAAATGGCTTGAGTTCCAATGAAGGTGGTACAATATTGGTGGATACAATGATAGAACTAAAACATGTTCATAATGAACATTCATATCAGAATATAAATATAAAATAATTAGAAAACAATTAAGAAAATCCCTCTACAAACTAAACAACCATGTCATAATCAAAGTGAAATTGATAAAAATTAGAATATGAATCAATTATAAAATCAATTATAATATATTAATGGGCATTATAAATAGATGTTATAGTACAATTATACATCAAACTATAACCAATTCTCATAATATTTATATTTATATATCAATCATAGTAAATTGTTTTTTAAATGGTTGTTCAAAATTGAAGATAACAAAATAAGGATGGTCCAATGATGGGTACCTCATCGATTCCTTTTCATTAAATATCACAATATCATCTCCCAACACCATGGAAATGATACCCTTACGGGTATTTATGATAGTTTATTAGTTTTGAGGAAATTTCTACCTAAAATAATGGGGGAATGAGAACATAACTAATCATCCTCTATGTTATGATCATAGAAATTTTCTGCAATGATCATGTCTCTTACCTTAATAAGTACATCCTCATGGACATCAACTGAATATGTTGAAGTTATGGTTTCTAACACCACCAATAATATCCTCATCTTCAACTCAATATCTAGAAAATAAGATACAAAAGTGTGATGAATTACATTTATGGAATCTACCAAATATCATTGAACATCATAAAATAGTAACTCCCCTATGTTTAATGCGATGGAGAATATCCTGGTATCCATGAAGTTTGTTAGAATTCAAAGAATTATTTTATTGTGTGTTGACAAATTTCATCCAGGATTGATCATCTCATTTATCCGGAAGACTCTTCGATTGTTAATTTTTTTTGGAATTTCAGAATACCTTGGTATTTTTTAAATACATTCAAGTATAGGGATGTTTACCTCAACAAACTTGAATGCCTCCAAAACATTTTCATACGTCACTTATTCATCTATATTGTTGATTTTTTTACAACATGAATTGTAAATGAATGTGGTTTATCAGGAACACAATCAATCTTGTTCATACATTTTTCATTCTCCTTGGTTTTCATAGTAAAGGTTCATTATTAGTGAATCTATATAGGTTGGGGGAATCCTAGTTTAATGGTAGGTGCACATTTGTTTTTCATTTTCTTCATTATTCTCATAATGGTGGAATGAAAATTCCCAACTCAATTAAGAGTATGTTAGGAAAGAATATATCAATATTTGATACGTATTAGTTCATGAAGGGTGGTGAAAATCGTAATAATTTGTGTCATCAATTACCTCACCTCTAATCCTTGACACTTCAACTAATTAAGTTGATTAAAAAAATTTATAAATTTCATCAGTGTTAAAATCTACCATTGGATTAAAAATCTATAGTTATTGAAATTTGTTTATTGATATTCATTTATTCATTTGGTTTTTTGGAATCCATGATGTAAAAATGGATTCTACTCTAGGTTTTGTTGAATAGGGGGAATTTGTTGTTGTCTATAGCTATAACTAATGTCTGATTTATCCTTCCACTCTTGGTTATATGTTGGTTAAAATGTCTCATAAATTTTCTTGGCATGTGTTTGTTGTTTTTGATAATATAGTCCACTAAAAAATACTGTATTGAAATCATTTATCTCTTTATCTTTGGTTATATATTTAGTCATGTGGAATGTTTATATTAAAATTCCACAAGGTCTTATTAGATAGGCTATGGATGTGTTTTTTTCTAATACAATTTGTCAGACAATATTCTTAAACTCATACAACATAGTATCAATTAAAAGAATCTCATGATATGTACATACAAGTTTTACTCCTCTAACATTTGGTGTACCTCGATTTCCAAAGTGAGGGGAGTCTTTTTCCAACATGGCATTCAATGAATGAGAAGTTATTTGTGTTTTTTTGGAACAATTTCCCTAAAATTATGACATCTACCATGATGATCTTTATAGGTGTGATTAATTCATTAAATTACTAGATGATGAGTTTATATCAAATTTGGTGATGCGGAAAAAAATCACAGATCATTTTTAATCACTCTCATTACTCATAAATTTACTACTATTGTCCATTATTGATCTCGGAGATATCCGTACGAATGCATATCGTTATCAATGTTGGAAAATATATTAAATAAAAGATGTTTCAAATAATTCCAACATGTTACATCTTCAAGGCGTAAATAAAAAATCCAGTCTTTTGCAGTTCCATAAACATATAATGGGTATACACATAATTTTACATGATCGTCAATTAAATTTTAGCGTTTTAGGGATGAGTGAAACAAATTAAATTATTTGAATTTTTTGTTTGGATCATAACTAGATATTGAATGAATTTTTATGAATAATATGATTTAACATAAATTTAAATTCAAAATCTGATCTAAAGATTCGGTCTACAGTATAATCATTTTGATAGTTAATATTGGTTGTAGCCAATTATCTAATTGTTATGTTATGTTAATATTTATTGTTTTTAGACATTGGATTTTCTTTTTATTATTGAAATATAATTTATTCAAATTTCAATTTTTCTATAATTGGTTAATTCTTCCACATTTTGAATGTTTAAGCATATCATAGACTGTTAATATCAGATTCGAGCCCTAATTTTGCAATCAATATTAGGTTTATGATCTAAGAAATTTTAAGAATTAATTATTCTCATAAAAAAGTAAAAATTAAATTAAGAAATAAAGAACATAATAAAATAAAAATTTGCTGATTGTGTTGATGTTCAAAGAATATAAGATGAAAACAAAATAACAAGAAAAAAAGAACATGAAAAAAATAAGATAGTGTAATTAATGAAAAATGATGATTTGAATATAATTCAATGAATTATAAAAGAAATATATCTAATTGGATTAAATAATTACTTTCCTGCAAAAAAATTATGCCAAGTTGAATTGTGTTTTCAAGGGAACATTCAAATGAATTTTGATTTATGGTTACTTATGTACATTAAATTTCCTAACAAAAGTTGTCTCTAAAAAGTGGAAGTAAATTAAAAAAATATATATGGTATTTTTATTATAAAATATAAGGAATAAATAATTTACATAAAATTGTGGTGTTTTCCATTTATAAATATTGAAGATATATGATGGAAGATGATCATGTTTTTTAATCAAAATTCAATTAACAGGTCAAAACAGATAATATATTTATAGAAAATATGTTTGGAAGGCATAATCAATATAAATCTTCATATTCATATAATTATTAATACTTATCATTTAAATAAATTTACCCTTAATTATGATCCCCTATTTTTTTAACCGTCGACCCCTATGTGATTTAACATTACCACAAAAATAAAACTACTTAACCTATATGCCTCCATTAGCTCATGCCATCGTAGAATCCTACATTGATTATCATTACAAGTTACCTTGTGGTATGTGGTAAATTAATCCTAAATCAATTCCAAAAATAAGTACTAATTTATTTTAGGGATTATATTTGAAATTTAATAATTTATCCTATTAGTTTTTTGTTTAAGTGATTATGTTTTCACTCTCACACTTTACAATACTCTTGACCTCATGTCTTTTTTTAATAGTAAAATTTTATGATTAGTATAATATAATTTAAAAAATAATTTAGGGACCATATTATATTATTTACAATATCCCATTAATTGAAAATTAATAAATGTAGAAGGTATGATGTAGATTTATTACAAAAAAACACTCTTCTAGGGGCGGTGTAGTAATAGTTCAAATATATTGCATTTGGAAAAGATTAGAAAGGTTATAAACAAGTATAATTTATTCATTTTTTTTAGAAAAAATATGGCATGCAAATATGAATATATTTGAAATTAATTGAATAAAAAAATAGAAATTAAAGATTATATAAAATGTTTATTATTGAAAAAAATATATTACAACATGAGAATGAGAGGAAGGTTTTGATTATGGGATCCTTGCTTCAATTGATCTACCAATGATTATACATATTTTAAAAACATACAAGGATATTATAGGACTCATATATAACTCCCAAATTGAATCACATAACTCTTCATTTGAACATCCAAATGCAGTGCCAAAGGTTCCAATTTAAAAGAAAAATAGGAAATGGTTTCAGGAACACAGATATCTTGATATCACATGTATCGTAGTTATCAGTTCATAAATTAACTTATCTCGACTTGGAAAAAATATAATAGGTTTTATATTGAATATTCAATGTCACCATGTAAAATTTGGAGTGAATGAGATGTCCGAAATAATGTATATATCATAAATATTGAACCAAATGATTACCTTTGTGCATATTCATTTATCCCGATAGATCATTTCAGTTGGGCCAACAATAACATGTTTTGGGTTTGGTTTTATTAAGATGAGTTTTAGGATACTAATTTGTATAAAATTTCTTAAAATTTATTCTTATTTGGTGGAAGGAATTTCTCATTAAATGTTAAAAATTGGACATAAGTCATTTAAATTCAATAAAAATTATCCCATTTCCCTTACCCACCATCTATGACCGTCAAAATCAACTCCAACGACAATTAAATCTCCCAAAAATAATATTATTACCCTTTTTAATAGTGAATAAACTTAAATATTTAAATCAAATGTAATGTTACATTTTTTATTATATTTTTAATTTTCATTAGAAAACCAGTTTTAAACTGTTATGTAAAGTTGAAACAATTTAGTGAATCCTAGTACGGTCACCCTCAAACTATTTGATGAATGATTAAGAGAGAATTCATAGAGATAAAGAAAAATTATGGACAATATATCATACCCTATGATGAAAATTACAAAAGGATTTCATTGTATGATTTGGGTTTCATTATCGATAATGATAGAAAAAATGTTATATTCATCAGTGTTTCAAAAACAACATGTTCTAAATGATAATGAAATTAGATAATTTGGGGATTGTGAATATGTTGTCCAATGTTCAGCCAAAGTGGATATGGATTTTGGATAATGGTCCCACAAATATAGTGATAAGAATAAAAAATATATTTTAGTGCTGGAGGATCTATTGAGAAGGGTGTAATGAAAACTCAACCACCTATATGTCAAAATGTGGGAATAATCGTCATTTGAACTGTCTCAAATGGTTGGGGAAATGCTTCATGTGTGGTAAAAATGTCCACAGAGATTGTAAATGTAGAAAATACATGAGTAATCAGGACAATTTGGTGGAGTAAATGAGAGAACCATCCATAGTCCAATGCTACCACTATAGGGGGAATGGACACTATGCGAGCTAGTGTAGTAATCCTCACATCCTTGAGGGTAATCAGCATAAATAGTCACCAAATCCAAAGAAGCAAGGAAAATATTATTCCATTACTACTAGGGATGTTTTGAAAGAAAACAATGTCATAAAATGTACAATCTATGTCCACAAAACAAAGGAATAATTCTTATTTGAGTATGGTTCAACGCATTACTTTATATCTTTTAGGTTTAATAGAACTATTTAATTCAATCTCTGAAACCTTGAGGTTCATATATCTATAAAATTACATAGTGTAGAAATCATTTCAAATGATGTTTTTGACTCTTCTCCTATTAGAATTTGTTGGAATATTATACCAGTGAATCTCCTAATACTACACTTAGTGGAATTTGATGCTATCATTCGGATGAGTTGGAATTATTTATATAGATCGGTATCAATTTTTGGGAAAATAAAATATATGTTCATATTATAAACCATTCCGTGGTCATCATTAAATTCAAGGAAAAACATAAATTTCTTTTGGAAAATCCTTCAATGGTGTGGGTGTTGGTTCCCTTTGATGAAACATACATTGACCAGATGGATGAGTCAATTTTTGTCATCAAACTATGTGAAATTCTCATTGTGAGGCAATATAGAGATGTATTTACTAAAGAGTTTTGTGGAATCCCAATGGATTATAGCATAGATTTCATAGTAGATCTCTTTCCCTATTTTACTCTTATATAAATGTTTTCATATTGGATGGATCTTATCTAACTTGATGTCTTAATGAAGTAGCTAAAATAGCTTTTAGGCGGAGGTTTCATACACCCTTGTGCATTAACATTGGGTGATATAGTGATCATTTTTCCAGATAAAGGATGGATAAATGATTTTTTATTCATTATCTTTAAATCAATATGATCAAAATAAAAAACAAGTATCATCTTCCATTAATTGATGAATTGTTCGATCAGTTACAAGGATCTCATTACATTCCAACTGTGGAGAATCATTATTGATAATTTTTTCTATATTTCAATAGGGTGGAATTCCAAATAATTCATCCATACAAGCTATTGGCACTATGAGATTCGGGTGATACCCTTTGTATTTACTAATTCTACTACAATCTTAATGGATTTGATGAAAAGAGTCCTTAGATAGTACATTAAAAAATCTATTCTGATTTTTATCAATGATATTCTAATATAATCCAAGATTAAAGATGTAATTTTATAGTATCTAAGTCTCTTGTTAGATATATTATTAAAGGTTGTATTGTACACCAATATCAGCAGGTGTGATTGTTTTTGGAGCAATTTACATTCATTGGATATTTTACCATAAGTGAGGGAATATCAATGGATACATTAAAAGGAATGGTATGTTATTAATGTACCAAAGCCTTTTGTGTCCCAAAAATTCACTATTTTTATGTATCAGCGGGGTACTATATACTATTTATGTCAAACTTCTCAAGACTGTGAATCCTAGTAACTATGTTAACAATGAACATGGTAATGTATGCATGGAAAAAATAATGTGAGGAACTATTAATCGAGCTGAAGAAGAGGAAAATAATTGTACACTTACTCTCAATATAGAATTTTTATAATGTTATTTGATATAGAGTGATAATTCCAATAATGGCTTTGCTTGTGTACTCATCAAAAGTGATAATTTGATAGCATATGACTCATGATATTTGATGATCCATGAAAATAAATCCCTGAGGCATTATCTAGAGATTGAAGGTTTTATCCCTTGAAAATTTGACAAAACTCCCTCTATGGTACAAAGTGTGACATATATAAGAATAAAAAGAGAATAAATTATATATTTATCCTCATTGTAGATTGAGAAGGATAATATATTCTATGATATGAATTGTAAGGATTTGGAAATCATAATAGTGGGGAATAAAACCTTCCATTCTAAAATAATATCCCAACCATCTATCGAATATAATATTAAAAGTGTATAAAATAATGGTCCATAATTATTATAGAATGTGAATTCACAAATGGAATTGAATCTGTAGGAAGTCCATATCTATTATAATAGTGTGATTTAGTTTGGGATATTCTTTGTGTGCCTCCATCACCAGGGTTAAATTAGGATATTCTAGAAAATGAAAATAGTTCAACATTCTATATTCATCCTCGGAGTACCAAAATGTACAGTGATATCCATGAACAAATATATTGGGATGATAAGAAGAAGTGGATTGGAATGTATATCTCAAGGTTCTCAAGTATCCGGAATGTTATGGCTGAGTGATAGAAGTAGTATGGTATGATGAAATCGTTACCTATAATCATGTGCAAATGAGTGAATAATGCATTGGAATTTACAGAAGTCTCCTGATGACATCAAAATGTAATAATGAATTTTTAGTCGGGGTATACCAACTCACCAAATCTACCTAGTTTATTGATATTTGGAAATATCACGCATTTTACAAAATTGCTATGATACAGGTAATGGATGTTGTGATATTTTATGGAGTTCCACTCACAACATTCTTGGATTGAGATCTCCTGTTAACAATAAAATTCTTGCTGAGACTTTTACATAAATTGAATACTGAATTTAATTTCATCATGATCTATAACCCCCAAACTAATGTCCAAATCTAAGAGGACTATTCATATGTTAGAAGACAATCAAATATATTTCACATTAAATTTCCATTGTGGATGGAATAAGAATATACAACATATTGTGTTATCATACAACAACATCTTCCACATGAGTATTCAAATAGATCCCTAAGATGCACTTTATGGAAAGCGATATAGAAATCCAACCTTTTGAAATGATGTTGGTGAATGAAAGATATCTGGAACATATCCTATGAAATTGACGATATCATAGGTTAAATCCATCTAGAGACATGTCAAAACTACACAAAGTGGTCATAATATCTATGCTGAAAACCATTTATGAGACTTGGAGGTTGACATTGTGGATAAATTCTTCCATTAAATATCACTATGGAAAGGAGTCATGCAGTTTGTAAGGAAATGGAAGTTGTGATGAAGGTATATTAAATCCTTTTTGATCTTTTGTTTCACATGATCTATGGCCTATCGATAAACACTTTCACCGAATATGGATCACCATTATGAAATGTTCCATGTATCACTCCTAATGAAGTACATACTTGATCCCTCACTTGTTCAAAACATAGATGTGGTACAATAGGAAGATGATATATGTAATGAGGAGCTCCCAACAATGAATCTTGACTAAAGAGTTAAGACTCCTCACAACAAAAACAAAACAACATTTTCCATGTGTTGTGGTTGAAACATATGTATGAAGAAGAAACATGTGAACCATAGGAGGCGATGTAGGGTAACTACCCATACATGTTTATTTTTTATTGAAAATAAGATTGTGAAATTTCTAAAGGGGCGAAGAATGTAACAACCATAAAATTGATCAATAGAGTATAACCCTTCTTATATTAAATTAATAATCACATATAATCCCTTATGGACAATAATAAAAATATTAGGTAAAAAATAATAATATAAAAAGTATTTCTATAATTTAAGTAAACAATTTTTATGAAATAGTTTCCTGACCTTAAAGAATAGTAATATGACTATTATTGATAGTAAAATACAAAAATGAAGAGTCACCTCAACCATGATATTATAATTAAATTTTACTAACCTTATACATTAAAAAAATATTAAAATTATATGATAATAAATGTTTGTAAATATTTTAAAAATTATTATTTATTTTTTTTATTTTTATAAGTCATAAATAATTTATTAAAATTTTATTGTTAAACTTATAATTTAAAATAAAATTTATATTCATAAAATTTATTCATAAATTAATATTTTGATGTCTTTTGATTTTAAAATAATTTTATGAAACCTTATGCAATAATTTGATGTGTTATAAAAACAATTATAATTTTTGTTACTGTGTTTTCCTAGAAAATATGGGTATTAATTAAAAACTAAATTACTAATATTCAAATTATTATTTTCATAAATTTATTAAAATTTATAATTATACATGTTTTAAATGTTTAGGGTGAATTTTTGAGATATTTCTGAATTACGTGTATTTATTGTGAAATGTGAAATATATTAATTTACAGAACATATACAATATGTGATGAATAAAATTTTAATTGATTCATCGCTGAAATAAGAAACATTTTCTCAAAATAATATTATATATTTATTGTATATAGTCCCAATAATCATCAGTATTCCATTCCTTGAGAAAAATAATAAAAAAATGAATTAAACAATAAGAAAACACTTATCTCATCCACTATAAATACCACCCCTCATACCCACTAATACACACACCTATCAATATTTGTTTGTAAAAAATTTACCCAATCCATTACCTAATCCCCTCTCCAACATCCACGATCTCATGGTCTCATAATATGTCGAAAACCTATTCCCTAAGGTTGTTCTCGAGAAGGATATATTTAAGAGGTAAAATCCACATTTTAATTCTTCTAATATCTTTTCAATTTCATTTTTTTATTCAATTATTTTCACCATATATTATATAAAAGTTATGAAAACACTTTTAAATTGATATAATGCAAATATATCTTATTAATGTACTATCACTCATTAATTTCTTCCCTCTGCCAATTTTATTTCAAAAATGAAATCTTTGTCTTTGATGTGTCAATTTATCAACAACCTGGGAAATGCAAATTAATTTTTATTTTATGAATTCATGGATGTTAATAAATCAATATTAATTGTTGTAACATATTATAATGATTATATTAAAATATTTTTCATTTATTTGTAGCTAAATTATACAAATAATACAAAATAATAAAACAAAACGAGTTCGTTGTGATAAAAAATGAAAAACATAACCTAAAATGATCATCATTATTTTTTATCTAATGATTCACCCTAATTCCATATAAAAAAATTCATTATAAGATAAAATAATTTTTTTAATTATCATTATAAAAAATATATTCTTCGATATTTATCCTCAGTTTACATTAACATTTATTAATACATACAAGAAAAAAATCACAAAAACTAGGAAAATGAATTCCCATAAATGATAAAATTGATATCTATAACTAATCTAATAGAACATAACTAAATTGAAAAAATCATAATGAAACAATTTAATATATAAATTCTTTTCTATTTGTTAATTAATAAATATAATATGATTATATTGGATATTAAATTGAAAGTAGCATTCAGACTCAAGGAAAGGGGACTTCGTGAACCAAAATCTCATTTGTTGGGGATTCATTTGTTAAACCAATTTTTAGTATGGTAAAAACATAAATATAATTTCCCATCATTATAAAAACAATTATCGGATATAAATATTTTCTACTTGAGTTCTTGAAACACACAATTTTTCCAATCGATCACTTCTTTCAAAATATATGCACTATTTACATTATGAGGTTGCTTCTTCTTCACTAAGGGTTGGTGATTCATATATCAAGAATTTTTTTAACCACATTTATTTTGGACACAATATTTTTTAACATATTATTTATGAAATGAATTCCCTTCCATTAAATAGGTTAATTTATGTCTATGATTGATATATGTTATATGAGTCATTCATGATATTTTTTATGTTACAATGTGAAGAGTGTCCACAGAGTTAAATTGCACCCTGATAATGTTCTAATGTTACGGGAGTGCCGAAAATTATATAAAACTCCAATTAATTGGGTATGGGATTCATCTCATGATAAATATGAAATAAGTTTGATCATGATGGAATCTTTGTTTATGTGTTGTCCATGAACCGTCATCCACTTAACACATTCCCCAATCATGGTTGGCCACATACCCACTTAAGTGTACATATATATATATATGGGGATGCCAGATTGTTTCTAGTGTATGAATATAATCCAGTGGGATACATTACCCCCATATCATAGTACACAAAATATGTAATAGTAATGAAAAATTGCCAATGAAAAATCAAATTGATCGGTATAATACATAGAATAAACATTATCCAAAACAAAGGAAGAATGAATAATTGAATAACATATCCTGAGACTAATAGGCACTGTCTTATACAAACATGTAGTCATGGAATTATAGTACAATAGGATAACAAAAAACTAATAGTAGACTTTCTAAACAAAAGTACTATTGTCATCAAAATAAAAAATCATATCAATAGAATGTTGAGACTAAGCCCAATACATTACTAATAATCTCGATCTAAACAATAAAAATAACCATCCGGTAGACTAGGATTTTCCCATATCCATACCTGCCAAAAAATAGTATTCTCATGCTCTAAAGGAGACCTGGGTAGGGTGTGAGATAAACATCTCACCCGGCCACCACTGACAGTTCCAACATGTAGTCTGAGTAGGCATTCAATTGTAAATAGATTTCAACTACCAACTAGAATGTAAACTAATATAGAATAAATAATTAATATCCCACTCATGTTCTAAAAACGGACACCTGGTGGGTCCACCTACTTCTTCTCAATGTTGATATGTCAGATCGAGTCACCATACATATAGAGAGAGATTTTATTTGGAAAGTGGTAAGCATTCATCATGTACATATATATATATATATTGGTCAAGACTATTGTGGGTTATTAATTCCTCCCATACATATATGTATATATAGACTCTGTAACTAGTATGGGCTAAGAAATCCTCCCACCCATTCCTATATAGAGAATATCACTGGTGTGGTAAATTAATGACCCCCACCCATACAGATCATAATCCGACATTAGTTATGATTTCCTCCAATTTATACATGAACATAATAACTCATAATAATAGTATTGGAATAATATTTGCATCATATACAGAAAGATAAAATCATCTCATATAATTTAAATTTTAACTAACTATATGTTTCAAGTAATGAATTTAAAAAAATCATAACAAGTCTTTGCTATGCCATCAATTTTAACCATTCTAGTTAAACCATTTCATTTATAACGTTTTGGCTCTATTATCCCTGCCAACATACAATTTCCACCATCCAATTTTCCAAACATGGAAAATCAAATTACAAGTGTATAAACCATGGTAATGGTCACATCAAATGGTATCATTCCCATATTGGATTTTCCAATCCTAATATGTCCAATTACTCATGAGGTGTCTTGGTCTATTCAACATAGACATGACATATTGGCCGATTCCACAATAACTCATGACATGATTTTCAAAATCAATTTTCCCATTTTTTTAAAAATTTCACAAAATGGCCAATTTCGTTGGAATTCCCATTAGGTGTAGATAAAGGGAATAAGTGATAACTAAACCACATAAAGAGATAAAATTAATCTATATCATGGTATTAGGGTGAATTAGACATGATATAAGAAACACAAAAATAGATCTTGACAAAGGTCATCTCACAACACAACGAAATAAATAAAAAATATCCCAAACTCAAAAAAGCATGTGGCCACCTTCCATTGGGTTGTATACAATGCCTCTCATGATATAGAGCACATATTTGAAGGATGTTGGAAGAGATTAGAGATTTAGTCCATTTTCCCAAAAAATGGGCATATATGCCTAACAAAAAATGACATAATATACTGCAAGATGTATATATTCTAGAATAATGATACTAGGGTGGCATAATATATGGGTTCCAACACCTCTGAAAGATCATGGATCAAACATTGGGTAATGAAGTTATCAGATACCAGTGGTGGATAGTTTGAGATCTCAACGAGGAAGATCCCACAGTTGGGTTCACTGAATGTTTATGAAAATGAAAATTATTACATAATGATTAATTTTGGGAAAAGTATTTTTTCCATAGATCCTAATATTCACTATTTATGTGCATAATTTATAAACTATGTGAAAACATTGCATGAAATAAATGCCCCCCTTTTGTAGCAAACTACACGGTCATGCACATGGTCCACAATGTTGGAGACTACATGTTTGGACTTGTAGGTGCCCCTATCTATAGTCGTACAATTTAAAAAAACATGTGGCATGTGTCACATGATTTCAACTAAATGTGTAGACCATAATGTAGCCCACATTCTAGAATTCGATGCCTCGAACCACTCATGAACACTTTGTTCTCTTTTCCTAGGATGTTACACATAATTACAATTTTTAATGAAATGATTACAAAATAACATCCATGAATTCACATCTTGTTCAATAATAAAGAATTTTACAACCATCCCAAGAAATAAAAACATGTCTCCAAGTTTTTCTTTTTGAGGGATAAGATGTATTGTTACCAAACAAATCAATCCATTGAGATCATATATCATATTCTTGATCCCATTTCTCGTATTTTACCTAGTTGTGCTACCATAGAACTCATATAATAGAAACATACCTAACATGAAGGGTCATTATTCTCTGAAAAAAATACCCATCAAATTCTCCTTGAAGGAAGTATCAAAATATTACTGAACCTCATCATGATGAATGATCTAAGATGAATATAAATAATATCAGTGACGAAGAGATACATGTAATACATCATACATCTACTACTATCTAAATGGATGTTCTAGATGGAAATCCACTAGATTGATCATCTTTACAACCTAAAAGCGTCCCAATAATCTTAGTCATAGATTATTATGCTTATGAACACATCCATTCTCCATCTTCGGTGATACCTTCATGACAACCATTCTTCTACCAAGAACTCAATAGGTCACTCATGTCTTTTAGCATAAGACTGTTGTCTGGACTAAGCATTCAACATGAGATTCCTCGTTAGCTTGTCCCACTCTATAATATCCTTAATAGGATTAGGTCCTCGAAAACAATGCATTCCCTACCTATAAACAACACATAGGCGAGCAAAAATCCTTATGATAGAAGGATTTATAGGTGTCTGTATCGATCATATACTAAAATTTGTTGTTATATAAAATATCAATGAGTGGGATGTATTTAGCCTAGTAAACCCCAATGTCAAGATTGAATGCAGTGAGCATATCATCTAGAACCTAAATATTATGCTCTCTCTATCGATTAGTTTATAGGTGATAGGTCAGGCTCAAAAGTTCCTTCATAACCAAGGCCTTCTAAAACCCATTCCAGAACCATGACATGAAATGAACATCTCTCTAATAAATAATAGTAAGAGGTTATCCATGAAGGAATACCACCCCAGTGACGTACATCGTTCATAGATAATATACCAAGAAGGTTTATCACATAGGTATGTATTGTAAACCACTAATTAGACGCTCACTAATAACTTTTACTATGTCATTTCCATGAGGTGATCTAGTCAAACTATTCATTATTTTCATTGAAAAATCAATCCAATTATATATAGAAATGGAAAATGAATACATAATCGATGCATATTAATTATATTCTACCATTACCTATTTAAAGGTGGAACAACACATGATGAAACTTGATATATTATGTATCATGTTGGACAACAAATAATGATTTCTATATCATGATAAATTTTTTGTGACCCATGGGTGAACTTACCATGAAGAGGGATGTAAATCCTTCATCGGCTTCTATCTGAAGTCTTTTGGGACCCATAAACAACCTTGGAGCATTAAATTATCATCCCTATCAACTAAAAAAATATATGATGTATCATTATCTGGGAGACCGTCCAATAGAACAAGTCCATTAAGATAATATAACTGTCTCTACCTTACTCGTTCTAGAAGATTATATGTCACTGCTAAGGCTAAGAGGATAGACTGACCATATTCCTCTTGAACCACAATGTGTATCTCAAAAGATATTTGCATAACATTCCATTACTAAGTTGATTCTTGAATATCCATAGTCTTAGTCATTCAACTTAGTACATTGGCTACTAAATTCCATTTTCCTAGAGTGTGTGAAAGCACAAAATCAATCAATATCGGATACAAAACCAACCTACATAGCCGATAATTCAAATCCTATTGAGTGAATATCTATTTGTGGATTTTGTGATCTATGATGAAAAAAATGAAATCCCAATTAATATTGTTTCAATAGTGTTAGGTATGTATAATATGAGATATCTCGAGATCATTTAAGCATAAATACTTCTGTTTAGCCCTCAACTAACTTGAACCATATGCAATAACTCACTCATCAAGCATAAAAATATCTCCACGAATGACACCTGATGTGTCATATTAAATTATATATTCCATGAGAGGATCAACTAGAATCAGTATCATTATCCAAGTGTGTCTTCCATTTAATCTTTTAATGACTTATCCATAAGACTTTTACAATAATTATTTCATAGAATTGTTTTTTCAAGACCTAATCAGCACTACAAGTACATATAAATCCTGAATGGCTCATCAGGAACATCCAACAAGCCCCAATAAACTCAAAATATTAAATTTTTCTTAGGATGTTCCAAAGAAACCACATCCTTACAATATCTATGTCAAAACCCACTCTAGAAAATAATATTATATGTCCCAATAAGTATAATTTATCGATCATTGAGTGGAATTTACTATGATTTCGATAGATATGATGCCCTCTCAGCACATTCCACACGATCTCAATTTTTTTTGCATGTTCATGTTTGAAGTGTGAATACACAATGATATCATCCATGAACACAACATAAGATGAATCCATTAAATTTGTAAAACCGGATTCATATGTTCCATAAAGATCATAGGTTTTTCAATGAGTCTGAATGATATAACCAAGTACACATATAGACCATACATTCACTTGAATGCGTTGTGAGGTATATCTGACGACCACACACACAAATGATTACCTTGAGACCTTATATCTATTTTTGAAAACACCTTCACACATCCTAATTGATAATAGATTTTATCAATCCTACATAATTTCTACTGATTCATGATAGTTAGCTAATTAAATCGATTATAATCCACAGAAAACCAAAGGGTTCCATCCACCATCTTAGTAAATAATACAAGGGAACCCCATGGGTATGTGTGTATGTATATAAATCAATTTCTGTACTATTCCACTAACTAATTCTTAAGATATAGAATGACCTTAGGTTCCATACTATAAGGATAAATGGTCACTTGTGATGATCCTGACAAAAGTTGAATGTTTAACTCTTCCTCTCCCATTCTAGGTAGACCAATGAAATAATATGTAAAGATGTCTCCGAAATCTTTCAGAAATGGAGAAAAAAAATGGGTTTAACCACTAATTTTTATTGAAATTACTAGTAACCAGTGATGTAACACTACCTACCCTCTACTTCATAGGTCATGATCATGTCAAACAGAAATCCCATTATCCCTTGTTCATGTGTATAATGCACTATCATATTGTAAATTTCACCAACTAATGATAACATTCATTAGATAATCAGCTGCTACAAATGGACATAAATTATGAGGCTCATTGAAATAAGTTGAGTGATCCATAACTGACATTATCCAATGAATCATATTCATGAAATATTTAACTAAGTCATCCCTTAGAGTTCGAGGAATGATGTAATAGTAGCTGACAGTCTGGAAGTAGGCCTAAACTATCTCTCTATGCTGACCTTCTTGTGTGATGACATCCCACCACCTCCTAGAGGAATACTGCATCATGAATTTAGCTATCTCAACACTCCTCTATGGACGAATCACTAGGTGCACAATGGTAGGAAGGATGACCTCAATCAATGAATCCACAACATGTGGCCTTCCATCCCTCGAGAAAGTGGAAGGATGCTGCTTCTGAAACTCAAAGGTCATCTCTGTCGAACTAAATGCATGTAACACTCTGCCATTCATATTCCACACCTTACTAAAAAACCCGTCTCTAAATTATGCTTCAGCACCCAACATAGATACGTTGGGAGGATCGACAAATTGATCTATAGGAACAAAAACTGGCATCTCAAGGCCCACCACCTCAAGAACATGATCTTCGCCGCCTTCAATGCATGATGCTTGAAGACATCTAGGTTTGATATTGTTAGAATGAAAAAACATACAAGAAGATAAAATTGAAAAACACTAAAATTTTCAATCCTGAAATAAGGATTGGTACAACGCTATCCTCTAAAAAAGAACAATCCACCCAGTCGATATAAAAACCAAGGACTGTACATTAGAACATACCATAGGAATGAATAAACTCCCACTACCCACTACTAATGTAATTTTCTAATCATGTTTATATGTTATTCTTGTGGAAGATGTTTTTATCATGTTATAAATAATTTATAATTTGACAGTGTGAAAATTAGAACATTTAACTAATTATAATTGGTATTATCTAATGATATATCATTTCTCAGCACATAAGGGTATATTCACCTTCTGAACCAGATGATGACACATAGTTGGATGTTATTTTAATTTATATTTTACTTATACATGTAGTTATATCATTCCTAAAATGGATGAAATTTCTAGAATGTGATTTTATGATCCATAGTGACCCAATCATCTTTTGAGTCCACGATTGGAACCCACTATACTCTAACAATAGAATGATATAAATCCCTTAAGAATATTCCGAACAATATTATATAAATGCTATAAGGAAAAAGAAATATGGAACATTCCATTTTTTCTTGAAATAAAATTTGACATGGTAAAATTCATTGCTTATTCTTGTTGTGCATATCGTGATTCATGTATAATACATAACCCTAGTTTTATGGGTTCATGAAATGTAATCATAATTCCAATACCCCAAATATTTATAACATCACAAAACTAGAGAAGAAACCTAAATTGAAATGATATCAACCATAATAATAATAAACCTAATAAGAATAATTTAGGCTACTTGGACGATACCCCAAACATGGGTTCACGGCACCCATGCAAGTCTCATAACCATGTCCCAAGCATTCCTAATCCCTAATCAATTATCAAAAAATTGAAATTAATGGAAGGAAAAACATATGATACGACATTTTAATGTCCTGGAACCACCATCTTATTAACTCATCCTCCAAGCATAGTTTCCACATAATCCCTAGTGTATATCGTCATATGCTAGGGGTTGCCGACTAGCATCGGGGGTGAGAAGGTAAAAAAATGTGGAGGCATTCCCCTATGTCAGATACACATCAGATGCAACTATAATGAATAAATGGATAATGAACAAACCATTTCCAATTTCTACACCAACTATAAATAACTACACGTCTAATTTTTATCTAAATCCTATTATAAATCATTTAATAATCATTTTATATTTAATGAATACCCTTAAAATAACTATTATTAGACGTTTTCATTAATAAAATAATTCAAAATTTAAAGTCATAAGTTAGAATTGTTATTTGAATACAATTAATAATTAATCCCTCAATTGTTCCTAAATTTGTTTAGTACAATCGTTTTGTAAAAATGCTATGTTAAAAATTATTGAAATTGAATTTAAATTGTATTAAAAATATTATTCTGAATTATAGATTCAAAAATTTTATTCCGTCTCATTGAAATATAATGGATTTTTAGTAACTAAGTATATTAATATTTATTTATTAATAAAATAATTGATGTATATAAATAGTGAAAAAATGATAAAGAAACATTAATAATTAAAATGTATTGAAATAAAAATATGGAAATAAGATATTAGGAAAACTTAATTTTCATTTTCATTCCCAAATGGTTTTAAAATATCTTCATAGATACATTAAAAATACTAAAAATCACTTTTAAAGAGATAAAATGAATGTTTATCTTGGGTGAATTATTATTGATAGAAATTTAATGGGATGATGGATTGAAATTTACATAAAATAAAGCAGAAATGTTTGTTAATATTGGGACATAGGATTAGGAAACCATGATTGTATATAGTGAAATAAGATGATATTTCCCATTGTTATAATATTATAATGTCATCTTTATAGAATGATTTATTTTAAAATTATTTTAATCATAGAAATCATATTCATTTTCAAAACATTAAACTTTCTCTAGAAATAAAATTTCATATCTAAAATTGATTTAATACATTATTTACTTGTAATAACTATTGAATCTGATTAATTTAAAGGAAATTTGTTTAAACATAATAAAATAATATTTTCAGAAATTAATTTGTTTATTTCTGGGTGTAAATTAATTTATAAAATAACATAATGATTATATACATCATAATAAATTGATAATATATAACAAATATAGTGACCATATATTTTATGTACCAAAAAAATCAAATATCAAAAGATAATATCCAAATTTATTTTTTGAAAGTTTCATAATGATAATTCGAAATTTAAAAATTTTAAGATCAATCTTTATATATTATGAATTTATTCATAAAAATAAATGTTATTTTACTTTGAAATCATCAATTCAGTTCCACAAGTTATATACTCACATTTAATAATCATTACATTATTCTCGAAAAATTTGTATAATTAGATTAATATGTGATAATAAATATTATATTTTTTTGTTTAATTTATTATTTTACTATTACATAAGTATATTTTATAGTTATTTATCCAATATACTAACAAATAACATTCATATTACTTTGAAACAATGTAAATATTCATGTTATCTTAAATATTTTTATATTTCCCCTTATAAATGAAATTCACCTTATGTTCTAAAATGTATCAATTCACTATATTTGTCTTTATATATTTTATATTCGCTAGATCATTTTTTCATCATGATAAAAGAATATTTTTAATTAATTATTGAACATGATGTATTTGAGTTCATAGTGATTTTTATTCCATTTTATATTATTATTTATTTAGAAAATGTCACAAATAATAATATGATTCTAATTTTCATGCCTTATGTTATAATATAATGATGAAATAATAACAATATTTATATTAGTAAACTGAATTAATAATGAAAAAAATATTAACAATAGTAGAAACTCGAATAATATAAATATCCATATCCAAATTTTCATTGTAAATAATGAATGAATTTTATTGCTTCTGAAAGAGGCCCTTAAATTTTTTTGATATAATGGAAGTGGCTTCATTCTACCTGCTAACATTATGGAATATTAATGTCTTTATTATGTTAAACTTGTCCTTTTTAAGCCTTAATCTCGGTTGGGATTGAAGCATCAATAACAAACTAAAATAACTACACAATCAAAGTTTGGTGATAGAAGTGTTTCATTATGGAATAATTTTTTACGAACCCCAAAACAATGATATATGAAAAATATTTTAAACTTTATGACTGATTAAATTTTTTGATGCGGGTTCAAGGTATAAAAATAATGTAGTATAAAAAATCTACCAATATGGTTTCTTTTAGTGAAGATTAATTTTATTCATTTATTAGTGATGAGTATTTGGTGTTTTCGTGTTATCATAATTAAATGACCCAATAATGTATTTTCAAAATTAATCTCTAGTTGAACAATAAAACACTAATTAAGGTGACAGATTTCATTTCTAGTTAACAATTTTTTAATATTATAACCACCTACATTCTAATTTCTCATTATGGGAAAATATATTAGCTAATTTTATGTTAAAGATGGAAAATTAGACTGAATCCGAATGTGAATCAGCTTTTCAAGGTTTATGTTTATTACTTTAGACCCTCATAAAAATTTAATATAATTTTTTAAAATCTATTAAAATATGAATTCTGAATTTTTTCATTTCATACACACAATGATTGTCGAAAATATATCGTTAATTATTTTGAATTATTCATATTAAATTAGAGGTTATAAAAAATATGAAATCATATTATACTTAGGTAATGGGTAATATGATTATTATTACATATGTTGTGGTTGTTTAAACTATAATGTTAATATATTTAAAAATTAAATAATTATTTTATCATTATCAATGATTCAGATTTAGTAATTACCATGAATAAATAAATATTGTAATTGATAAAATTATTTCAGTATTTGAGATATGGATGTAATGTAATTTGTGTTAGCCCAAGGATTTGTTATATATATGATAGGGAATGATTCTACTAGAGAGTAATTCCACCATATAAGATTAAAGGTCATTAAAAATGTATTGGGTTATTACATTTTGTTACAAAACTACTAGTTAGATACTAATAATATTTTAATTTATGGAATAGGACACCATGTATTTTTGGGTGATGGTTTTAATTCATTTAAATATTTAATGAAATTCATCCTTATTAAATGAGTCTTGTAGTTTATACCAAAAAAATATTTTACAACATATAATTTAATGTTTTTATAATTAATTATTACTTATATTAATAATGAATAAGTCTTTCATTTTAAATCCTTGCATGGGAAATGTGAAATAACTATCTTAGATAACAAAACCACTTTGAGGTGTATGTGTGAATAAATAATTTATATAAAAAGTTAACCAAATTTCTCATTACAGTACCTATAAGTAGAAAAATTTTATTGATATTGATGAAGGGATTATTGAAGAATGATTATGAAAGTAAAATAATGAAATAATTGTTAACAAATTGTTTGTAGACACTTTTAATCACGTTCATAATACCCAGTGTTCCACATTTATCATCGCATGAAAAAAATAGAAATATTATTATAAAAAAATATCAACAAAAGGGAAATGTAAACTGGAATTAACTATGAAGTAAAATATATAAATAATTTAAAAACATTATACTAATATCCCTTTCCCAAAACATATATTTTCTTTTAATGTTTAGATTTTATTTCCATCCATTTTACTCTAAAAAAATTACAGTCAAAGGCTTTAAAGAATTAACCAAATAATGAATTATTGGATTAATCAAATATTTTACCAATCACCAACAACATGGATTGTGATGGAAAAAAATCTATTTTTAAAGATAAAATTTATTTTTGACTAAGTGATAATGACATGAAATTTTTACTAATTATTAATGAAATATAATGTGATTTACTATAATCCTAGACTAACATTTATACATTTCATGGTATATAATGGAATTAGATCATTACATAATAAAATCAATAGGTACTTTCGAAGACATGTCATATCAATTGTATATGTATTATGAATTGATATCTGTTACTAATTATTAATGGGTGACAATGAAATCACATGGTATAACTATTAAAATATGATCTATCATTTTATAATTTATTTAATATCATAAAATGTGAGATTGTGTGGCTCATAATCATGAAATACTTAAATTTTTCAAGGAAATGTATCATGATGAATTAGGATCCCTTAAATCCATTAGATACATAATTTTTGGAATAAATTCTAAGGCAATATCAAGAAACACTTTTATCTTATCTTTATGTTGGTACAAATGACCATTCAATAGTATGAAATTTTATATTATACTGAATCTATTATTAAAATTACTATCATCATGGTGGAACCTAACTCTTCATGTCATGATAGACATTATCTCTAATGAGCCGTATCGATTTAGACAAAATTCTAAACTATTAGGAGCATCCATGTGATCCATGATCAGGATTTTTATTAATAAAATATAATGAATATCAAAGAGTCAGGATTTCATTTCCATGCTCAAAATACATTGATTTAATCGTATATTATTTTTATATACTAAACCACTATCTAATTTAATGGTATTTGGGATTGTATATTGAATAATGGTTTATCATCCATTTCAAATTTCCAAAGTCATAAATGATTTAAACTAACATCTCCCCATTTCTGATTTTCATAATGAGGGGGTTCCCTAGACTGGTTAATTAAAAACAACAATAAATTAATCATAAATATCCTAAAGGATGATCATTTTACTCATTTATATTTTTTTAGAATATTTTGAATCAAATAAATATATAAATTTATAATCCTCTCCATCATCTAAAAAATATCAATTATCTCCCACGATCATCTATAATAAAATAAAACTAGGGTCACATATAATTTATAAAATTGTATCCATAGATATTATGTCCCTCATCATATAAATGAAAAAATATAAAAGAACAAAAACAACTATGAAAAATTTAGGGATTCTCAGATCAAATTTTCATTAAAAAACAATATCATGATCTGAGAAGAAACCATCATTAGAGGGTTTTTCATGATATCCATGAATCTATAATTTAATCAATAATTTTCTAACGTAAATTTTCCACCCTATACATTTAACATGAATATGTGGTAGTTAATCTTTATAGGATATCATCATTATAGTTTCCCCTGAATCTTTGGAATCATCATTAATATTCTATTTATAGACACAATCGTCATTGTGTAAGATGTATTCAATAAAGTGTTTTTAAAATGAAAATTACATCACATTATTTTAATTATTGAATGAAAATTTACAACATATTACCTTTTTTATTATTCTAAATATGAAATTTTTTTATTCAATGATAGTTATCTAATGCATCGTACTGGAATAATGAATACATATCAATATATATACTTTTGATCTCATACATTTATAACCCATTATTAAAACGATTAACAATATTTTTTTAATGATATATATTTTTATTCCTCCAAAAAATATTGAGAATCAGCATGATTTAACCTATAATCATATCTACTACTATATAATGTTAACCCTATAGTGTTTCAATATACTATAGAATAATTTTTGAGTAAACAAAAGTTATTGAGCTTGAAAATATCGATGTGTTTTTTGTTCCAATATGTTTTAAAAACTATATTTTACCACCATTATTCCATTTTAATCAATTAAATTATTGGTTATGTGTTAAATAATAATAGATACCTCAAATGATTAATCATTATTAAATTTCAAAAATATCTCATCAGCATAATAATGTTTATATATATAGCATGAAATTTTTTCATTTAAAATGTGAAATCCAAGTAATAATATAATTTCACTGATAATTTAATTCTCATTACTTTTCTTAATTTAGGTATAATGATCATCATGTTCATGTTTTTTGAGATAAATAATTTCATCTACGTACAACTTCTATTATGAGATAATTTGTGCCATCCCCCATGAGATAGAGAATAGAATCTAACATAACATTCCTGAACAACATTTTATTTATTCCTTTGTATTTTTTTCCACACCCTGATGACAGATTTTTTGATCCATAAAAACACATTCCTCAATTATAAAAATAAAAAACCATCACTAAAAATTGAAATCACATCTAGTTGTTCGATATATACCCCTTCATTGGAAACGCTATTTAAGAATAATTATATAAAATCCATATTAAAATTTTATATTTCAATTGAAAAAATATTTACAGAAATAGTTGAATCATTTCATTCCAATCTATGATAAAAAATTATATTATCTAAATTAATAAAAATATTTTTAGAATATTAATTGATTTCATGATGGTATTTGTACTACACTACTTCTCCACTGTCATTGGTTATATTATAGTAAAAAATATTCGTTCAAATATCATTTATATCATTGGAAGAGTTCACCATATATAATGTGTTATTCTATTAAATATAATTCCACTGTTTATTTATTGGTTAAACAATGTCCTAATGTTATAATACTTCTGTGATATTTTTTCATCGTAATATATAAAATTATTAATATTATATTTCCTCAAAATCCAATTGGGTTGATCATATATTTTGAAATTTATATTGACTGTAATTATTTTATACATGTAGCATTTCTTTTGAGAACATAGTTTGACATTATATGATTCATTCAATATTATTATTCTAATTTTTTATTATTTTCATGAATATTTTTAAAAACTCATGTTTATTATGAATACTCTAATATATAAAAATGTTTAATAATATAGTACAATCAGAATCATAATTTTTTATATAGACATAATTGTGATGTATTTTAAATTTCATATTTAATTATACAAAATATATATTAATTATTATACTTGAATTATTATTATTATACTATCTACAACTTAATTAATAATATTCTCGATGACATGAAACATCAATGGATCTATATTTGAAAATTCTAGAAACAATTAAATTTTGTTTTAATAAGGGATTTTGAATTCATTCAATAACTTCACATCTATATTCATGAAAAAATAACTCACATTCCATATGTATTTATTTTATTCAATATAGTAACTCGCTATGAATGTACCAATTTATCAATATTGAATTTATCTAAAATAATTTAAATTATAAATAATTCAATAATATGGTTCTTCCAATTTCAACAAAACTCTGTTTATTACACAGAAAGACTGTATTAATTTTTGATAGTTTTTCATATTTAATTAACAAAATAAATCATTTTTACAATTATATTACAAAAATTATTATTTTTAGTATTTTTATACATTGCTAGATCTAAATAATTTTACATAAAATCCCAATTGTTTCTATGTTTAATTCTAAAATTCTTAAATTTATCAATAAAATATTATTTTATCAACAAAAGATAGAAATATGATATAAAATTTAAATTATTAGAACCTGTTATAAAATACACATTTTCAGTGGTAATGTTAATTATTAGCGGCCATTTCACATCTTAGAATGTCAACTCAATATTTTTTTAGCATGTTGGTAACATTATAATTCTGGATCCCATTCAGTATTTTTCCATTGTAACATGTCAGGAAAGTGTTGAGATATTAAATATGTATATTGTAAATATTTTTAACAGAATTATATATGATTAACCTATACATGATCATTTTTTTAAATGATATAGTATCATATGAAATAATTTATTTTCATTCATTATAGTAAATCAACATTAACATTTAAAATATTAATCTTTATATTAGTTACTACTTATTCATTCTCCTTATATTATGACTATGTCACCATTCAATTTTATTTTATTAAAAACATATTTATAAAATATAACTTCATTTCTATTTGAGAATTGTAAAGAACACCTCAAAATATTCGGGTACCTCCCATCATATATTGATAATTTCATTTGACTCGAGTAAGATTTCATAAACCTTAGTTCCTCCAACCCCTTAAATATCATGTGATCAAAAATTGAAAAATTTAATATATCCACCTTTATATATTTGTATATCAGTCAGGTTATTAGGGTTTATTATCATGTGTGAATACAGTTCCATCATGTATATGTGTATTCTTTAAATTTATAGCAATATATATCTGCATAAACCACTACATACATTTACTAATTTCTCATCTTAAGAGGATTGAAATTATGTTTTCTCTACTTATCTATGAGAAATGTTAGAAACTTAATACTGGTGAAACTATATTGATCACACATCTCATAACTTTTAGAAAAACAATTATTTGGAATTATGAATTTTAGATTACTTTTTCTCTCTCTATTGGACATTTGGAATTATAGCTTGACTTGCACTCAATTGAAATAATAAATTCAACTAATGGATTGAGATAATATAATAACAAAAATATTCACTGTATCCATATACTCCTCAACATCATTAAAATTCCTGAATATAAAGATCTCTTATGGAAATAAATAGGGTTTTTAATGTAAATTGGATGAGTTTGTCCTTCATTTGAAATAGACTAATTAATTTTTTTATTTATCCCAAATGATATTTGGAATCCCTCAATTTACATCACTGTTCATTTAGTCTTACCAGTACTACAATTACCCAAAAATAAATTTATTTATACAGTGTTTCATCTTGATAATCTTTGAGAATGGTCTTCATCCTCATCTTCATATAATTTAATAGGGGAATTTGATCAAAATTATATAATCCATCCATATATGTAGAACTAAAATAGAGTGTAACGTAGAGATATACCTTTACCATTTTTTGTATAATAAAAATATAAGGAAAATACATATGTGAAATATAAGGTAAAATTTATTGTGATACTTTCATTATCAATAGTTTTCCTCATATCATCTTATTTTATGCTATTTGATGCCTTAAATGTTATGTACTTCTGCAATTTTCCATTTATACCTATAGAAGACCCTATTCAAATTTCATATGAAAATAACACACTTTGGAGTTTATTAATAGAAACGTAATCCAATTATTAAAACACTGTAGATGAAATCATTTAATCATGTTTATCATGGATAATTCCAATCATGTTATTGAATACTATAAAATATTCAAGAACATCCCCATATGATCGAATAGAGATCAATATATTTTTACCTGATTGATTTCACTAGATAATTAATTTTCACTCACATGGATATCATCTAATTTAATATTAATATATTTAAACCATAACTCAGTTAACATCATATCTCCCTCACAAATATAATATAATTTCTACCTAATCCAATTAACTATTTTCCTCATAACATATGTACTCATATTCTATGAGAAAATTGAAATTTATGTTTTACGAGTTATCACATTATACTAAACATAATTCTGGTCTAATATCATATATTATGACTCAATATAATAAATCATATCACCATTTTGGTTTATCGAATAACCTCAATCAAAAATGGAAAAATAACTATCCATTATATTAAGATATGGTATTATATTACCTCATAAAAAGTATTATGTTTTTATAATTGCATAATGAATCTATATATCATAGTGATAATAGAAAGAATTAGTGATATACAAATATTAAGACTTGTTAATATTAATGTAATGTTTTTTCAATAATGAATTAATAGTATGATAAATTACCACATAAGATTAAAAAATGTTGATACGGGGGATGAATTAATTGAGTATAAAAAAGAAAAAAAGGCACAATATTCTAATTATTGTTTTTGGAAATTGATGTTGACGGTAATAAGGATAATTTTAATGAATATATGTTATATACATGAAATAGTTATTATATTAATGAAACTCTTATCATTATGAAAAAAAATTCATTCTCATTATTTAAATTGATCAACTATGGTAATTAGAGAAATAAGAGGAATAATAATCACGAAAAATGATCTGAAACAAGTAAATTATTATTATAAGTTTATTAGTATTTATGATTAGTAATGATTATGATTAAAATAAATCTAGGGAAGGGACATCACCTAAATTTCATTTAATTGCGGAATATTTTAATTTTTTGCACCAATATTATTTTAAAATGTGTATATACATCTCATTTGAAATTTTTATCATGAATATATCAATTATCATAATATATAATGTTTTTTAAGGATAATCATTAAGTTTTATTATGACTACAATATTTTCAAGGTAATAGTGAAATATTCATTAAAAAATATTTTTTTGTCACTTTTTGTATTAAATGATAATGGATTTGTATGGATTTTATTATGAATATAATGACTATATATTAAATAATGTACAGAAAATTTGTTTTGTAATTTTATTTCTTTTTAAATCTTGTTATATATGTTTTATATCCTAAGGGAGGTTTTATGATCATTTGGGGCATATTTGGAACACATAGTTTCTGAGAAATCCCAATAGATTGGGCCACACTATTAGTTTAAACATTGTTTCCCAAGTCGCATGGTTAGTTTTAATTTTACGTGGGAAAGAATATTTGAATCATGAGACACATGGACTATCTTCATGTAGATACCCATAGCCTGACATACATTAAAATTTCATTACTTCTGCGGAATACTCAATACATAACAAAAACAGACACACAAGGATCGTAATAGTTTAGTGTCTTTGGAAACTCGGAACGTAATCTTCTAATTATAGGTGAAAGATCATCAACATTTCCTATAATTATCTTCCCCTTTTAGATTTCTTACCTAAAACCTTTCTTCAAATCCTTGGGAAAAGTAAACAAATAATGGGTAAGCTCAACTGCTCAGTAAGGGTAAGCATGGATAAAATAAAACAAATCATATACATTTGAACATAAAAACATGAACATAATTTTTAAACATAAAAATCTTGGGAAATGACATAAAACATGTCAGTACATAATGCATAGAACATAATGAAACATTATTCATGATAAAATAGAATGGGAATAAAACATGTGATTGTGGAAACCATTAAGCACATGATATGATTTCCATAGTAGCCAAGGCATTGCATCAAAAACATCTTAGTGGACAAAGTCCCTTTATGAATCGAGTTCACTCCTCGTTCCAGTTCTGTATTACTGAACCAGATTAACTGACCATTACATCCATGTCTATCCTATGAGATATAAATCTCCATCCAATGCATTGGAGGGAGATATAGGTCCCACTCAACTCACAATGAAATCATTCTTACATGTGCCACAAATTAAAAATTAATCATTCATCATAACCCAATGAATAAAATGGGTTTTCATAAACATAATCCCATCATAACATAATTCATATATAATAATTGGATATCATTTAATACTAAGAGAAGTGAAACCTTGTAAATCATATAGAAATTATACATGAAACATACACATATGAAATATTGTCATCATAAATGGAAAATGGTACTGATAAAACACTTGAAATGAATTCTTGAGGAAAATATCCTTTCTTATTGAAAATCATTTTTTTTCACAAAATGCCATAAAATTTTAAATCTAAGGGAATTTGTTGAAAATAGTCATGAAATATTATAGAGTAAGCTTCATGAAAATGAGGCCTTATGAAACCGTAAAAATTCATTCACGTCGCATAAGGTAGAAATTACATTCTTCTCATACGTTTTTTGGAAAAATCAAAGAGGTCCACATGTGGTAAAAAAAATTTAAGATTCCTTTCATAACATGTGGTAAATTATAAAAATGGGTAAAAAGGACTTTAAAAATACATGTAAACATTTTTAGAAAACATGGGAACGAATGATAACAATAATATCTGTAAATACTTACGAATAAAAATCTCAGATAAGAACGAGATTGGAATAGTTTTCCCTTACCATATGTCCAATTACTTATGTATGTGTCTGAGACTCTTCTTCTTTGACACGCATCTTTGAAACCTCCAATTAGGATACTAAAATTGGCCTTCTAAGAAGACCAGGACCTCTGGTATTATTCTAGGGAAGTTGAGATGGGAAATGGGTAGGGTTTGGCCAAGCTTGAAGGCTCAAAGTTGTGTAAATAGGATATGGATGATGTTCCCTTTTATAAGGGAGGAGAGACACACCTTTGTAATTCTCAAAAATATTAGTTTAATATAAATTCCAAACCCAAATAAAAATCTACAAAAAGGACTCATTTGAAGATAAGATGATATAGGGATGTAATCTCATAAATAAATCAAATTTAGGCATGTTTTGAATTTATATTAAACATTATCATTTTGATTTATCCTTATTTAATCAATTTTTTTTGTGGTAATAAACTTATAAATTTTTAATGGATATAAATAATCACTTATGTGTTGTGAATTTTCAATAATTGGATACTGTATGAAATTTTAGACTATTAAATTTAAATTTATAATTATTATATATTTTATTGATTTTTAAACAATTTAATAACATGTGATTTTTATAAAATAACAATACTATAAATTTTGAAACTTTTTATTTATTTGAATTCAAATAAAATCCCCAAATAAGATATATTTGAACTAAAATATTCAATAGGTTCCCAACATGTCATAGTAATCTAAAAAATTAGTGGATCACATTAAATAGTTCATATATTATTTATTTTACTATTTGTAAAACCATTTATTTGATATTTCTCTTAATAAAATAATTACTACAACATTTTTGTATAATTATTAAATATACTTATTTGTTGCATAAAAATTAAAACTAAAATACTAGGATAAATATAAATCTTATTTATTTCATAAGAATACATTTAGTTGGATTTATCTTCTCACACATCCAATTTTTAAAATGTTATATTTTTTAAATAATGATGGTGTCAACTTTGACATCATATAAAATAAAAAAATATAAGTGTCATAATCACTTTTATAAGACTCCAAACTTTCAAATATTATTTCATTGGATGCTTATGGTGCACATATACACTGAAAATATGTATTGTTCAGGTTGGTGAGCCCTTTAATTTGTATTACTATTTCAATAAAAACAATATTATTGAATTTTTGACTAAATAAATAATATCTGCATCATTAATGTATAAGATAATAAGGTAATTAAATAACTCCTAAAAATTACAAAGAAATTACCATGATAAAGAAAAAAATTTATATTTTAAATGAGAATTTATAACGGATTTTATATTCTGTATAACCTTATATTAAAAATATTTTAATTCTTAATGTTTGAGTGAGACATATTTCACTTTCCTTTAAAAAAATTAACTTAATTTATTAATAACCACCAAGTGGGTTCTAATGGATTACATTTCGACCCAAATATGACATAGGACGAAATAAAATCATCTAATTGTAATAATACATGTCTTAGGGTAATTTTATAATATTATATTTACCCTTAATTACATGATTTACCTTTTACTAGGGTAAATAAAATTTACCGTAGTTACTATTCATATTGCCCAAAAATAAAAAGTAGTATATTAATTTAATTTGGACCCACTAATTCCAAATATGGAATCCAAGTTTACAAATGTAATACACAGATGTTACAAAAATTAAATTAAAATTAATCTCATTGTAAAAAGAAAATGGGTTTTTGTATAAAAAATTGCAATATATTGAATTGATTTAACCAACAAATTCAATGTAATATCAATGATAATGACATAAATTATATTAACTTTTAAAAATATATTCTAATTATTATTTAAAACCATTCAATATTATAATTTAACCACATAAATTATTACAATGAAAAAGGTTGTTTTTAATTAAAATATACCTTGTTTTTACTATTCATTAAAATATAAAAGTTATTAGAATAATATGGAAAACTTATCCAAAGTAAAATTTTATAAACTGATTCCAAAGAATAATATTATTTTTTAAAATTGAACTTATAAACATGTCAAAAACTAGATTTAATGTGGGTGCGCCATCAAAACGCGGCAAAACTGCATTTTTTTAAAAATAATTGTTTTATACGATAAATTTATTTTCTTCCCATACAATTTTATATAAAATGAGTTAGTTGAATAATAATGTTATAAAATTCAAAATATAGTTAATACTATTCATAACGGGAATTTTGTGATAATATTCTAACCATATATCGTTGTTTAGTGAATCCTGGTACTGCGTACAACACAAGCTATCGAGGAAGGTCATGATTGCGTGTAATGCAAGCCAGGTCAGGGTTGCGTGTAGTTCAAGACTCCTTTGTTGTTGTGTATAAAAAATTCCAACCATATTTCATTTTTAAATTGAATATATATATATACACTAAATGTTGTGTAGAATAAGTATTATCAAACGAACTGGAAATTGTGTGTTACACAAGACAAGAACAGTGTTGCGTATAATCCAAGCTAAAACGATGTCGCGTATATCACAAGATAATTTTGGTGTAGTGTACAACACAATACATCAACGAAATTAAAAAAATATTCTTCATAAAATCTCAGGCTGTTACATTCTACCCCCCATAAAATTAATTTCTCCCTCATAATTTATCGGGGTTATAAATGGTTTACTACTTGAAAGTTTCGTTAATAGAAACCCACATCCTAAAAAGGAATTCCAAAACATGACCCAAAAAACTAACATATGAAACGTAATGGTTACAGAAATTAACTAATCACTGGGTTTCCACATAGGAGAACACATTTGAAAAAAATGGATTTGGAACAGAAATCTAACCACAATGTTCTGATGGAGAGTGGTAGAGAACATGGATACGAAAAAACCGTCAATCACAAAGCTATAAATTTGTGATGATCTAAGGTACCATTTGATTCATCAGATATGAGAGTACTAGAACAACATTTTTGGTTTCCAAGATCATTTCCCTAATGTTGATGAACTTTTACATAAGGAGAAATACAAATTTGATTTTAGTGTAATATCATTGTTGGTCATTCCATGAACAATTTCCAATTCATCTCTATTTAATGAAATGAATCTGAATTCATCATTCATGATGTGTTAGCATATCATGTAATAGAATTATAAGTCATCCAATCAGTTTCTATCACAAAAATGTTAGCATAAGTTATTAAATATACACAAGTCCATCTATGGTGAGATTAATCGTATATGATTCCATCAATGGACTTATACTTTATCTATAATACCACTTAATAAAATAAAACTATTTTATATTATCCAAGGACTTCCTGTAGGCCAGTGGTATGCGATAAAGGCCTGTCGCACTTCTGTTGTGGGTTCGATTCCCACAACATTGTCTAATGCGACTAGTTGTCGCCCATCCTGCAGTTAGTCCTTTTTCTAAAACTACATTATTATAACATTCCATAAATAATATCAAAAAATTTATAGCCTTAAACAATTCTATATTATGCCCAACTTACTCCATTCCAACCTTTAAGCTTATCGAAAATAGTTCTGTACAATCTTATAGTATAAAGAAAACGATTACTAGAAATGTCATCAACCCAGCATGTGAATACCATCATTTATTACCCATATATCTTATGATATGTCTTCTTGGTCCCATTAAAAACATTTGAATACCTTAATCATGTATTCCCTTGAAAAATGAATACACATTAAACCTTAATAAAAACGTGAATACTGTCAAAATTTAACACTTTCTATATACCAAAATCCCAAAATTTTTATATACACAAACCATGATATCACAATGTCCTTATATCAGTCGTGAGCTCATTAATACTATAAAACATATCGTTATCTCATTATCCCTTCATTATGTGCATATCATCTTCTTTCCAAATATATCTCTATCACTTTCCATGGTTACCGGTACCATTAAATTATTGAGAACCACAATATACCAATACATTAATATTCTAATATTCCACAGTACTATATAGAACATTATTTTAGAATCCCATTACATAAACACTTAATCATTTCACCACATCGTTTTCGTATTCAACATTTCCAATATTGATTGCATGTGACTTGCCTTTGTCCTTTTCCTTATGTGGTAGCTCATGTCGATGATTTTTAACCCTTGGATTAGAGAATTGATTATCAAAATGCCCCATTTAATTTCACTTGAATCATTGAAGTGTTGGTGGTGCGTTCTCTACAGTATTTTATTTATTCAAATCATTAACATCCCTTTTTCCATTACTTCGACACTCAGCTGCTCGATTACCTTCTTTTCCACACTGAAAACATTTTATAGTCCCTTTAATACAATATCGACCATGGTTTTTTCCACACTTTGAGCATAAAGAAACATTCATCTTCTTATCAACATTTTTCTAATATTTCTCCTTGAACTTCATCTTTCGTTTCTTTTCCAATCCATGAGATAGATATGTAACACCAACTTCAATTTCTACCGTGATAGCACAACACACAATTTCTTCATAGCTACTGATGTCTCTTATAGCTAATTCCATTCGAAGACATGGTTTTATGACACTGAATAATCGATCAACATTACTTTCAGGTTGGATGATAAAGCCAGATGCATACATTGGAAGCCTTGTAAAATTTGCTTCGTATATAGCAACAGATTCATCATCCTTTTGATTAAGTCAAGGATGTCCTGTTCCATCTTTGTTCGAATAATACGACGGAAGTGCTTAATGAAAAACATGTTCTTGAACTCATCCCATTCCATGGATTCAATTTCATCTTGGGGCCTTGTATTCATAATTAGAGTCCATCACTGGTCTGCTTCACCTTCTAAAAGTTAAACACCTAGAATGACTTTGTCATGTTCTGAACAACGAAGTATGGAAAATATCTTTTCAATGGTACTGATCCTTTTTTCAGCAACAAGTGGATTAAAAGACCCATTGAAAGAAGGTGGATGTTGCCTCATGAAGGAATCAATAGAATATTGTTCACTTATATTCTCATTCGGAAGTCCAGAATGATTCATAACATGTGTAAGTATAGCAATAAGATTTTTCACTCCATCTCCTATAACATTGGTTTGTTCCGGAGGACAATCAATTCATTGTCCATTAAAATGATCAACACGGTTCTTTCGAATTCCATCCATCATCTAAAACCCAAAAAGAATAGTGTGAGCGGAAAAAATCATGTTAGGGAAAACAACATAATAATGGGGGAGTAACATCGATATCTAACATCTTAGGTTAAATTAAAATATCATTACTATAATTCTAGGACTATAACCTATACTTATACATAACCTTAGGGACATCCATAGACATACTTTAGAAATATCTCTAGGGATCTCACTAATGTTTTCGCATCCTAGTTTCCAAATTTTAACTCAAAATTTCCTCTGATACCAACTATAGAGATCTATATCCTGACGTACATGGACATTTCATTACATTTGCGGAACACTCAATACCTAACAAAAACAGACACACAAGGACCCTAATAGTTTAATGTCTTTGGAAACTCGGAATTTAATCTTCTAATCATGGTGAAAGATCTTCAACATCTCCCATAAAGATCTTCCCCTTTTGGTTTTCTTTCCAAATACATTTTTTTAAATCCTAGGGAAATGTAAACATAAAAATGGTGATATCAAATTATTATTAATGGTACTCAAGGATAAAATAAGAAAAATCAAATAATTTTGAACTAAAAAACATGGAAATAATGTTTAGACATCAAAATCATGGGCAATAACATAAAACATGGAAGTACATAAGGCATAGTTCATAAAGAAAAATTAATTATGATAAAATATCATGGGAATAAAACAGGTGATTTTGGAAACCATTAATCACATGATATGATTTCCATAGTAGCCAAGGCATTGCATCCAATACCATCTTAGAAGAAAAAGTCCCTTTCGGAATTGAGTTCACTCCTCGTTCCAGTCCTATATTACTGAACCAGATTATCTTACCATTCCATCCATGTCTATATCATGAGATTTAAATCTTTTCCCAATGAATTTGAGGGAGATATAGGTACCACCAATCTCATAAAGAAATCATTCTTACTTGTGCCACAAAATAATCATAAATCATTCATCATAACCCAATGAATAAAATGGGTTTCATAAACATCATCTCATCATAACATAATCCATATAAAATAAATGGATATCATTTTATCATAAGAGAATTGAAACCATGTAAATCATAGAGACATTATACTTGAAACATACACATATGAAATAATGTCATATTAAATTGAAAATGGTTTTGATAAAACACATGAAATGAATTCTTGAGGAAAATATCTTTTCTTCTTGAAAATCATTTTCTTTTCACAAAATTCCATTAAATTTTAAATGAAATGGATTTGTTTGAAAATAGTCATGAAATCATGTAGTGTAAGCATCATGAAAATGAGGCATTATGAAACCGTAAAAATATTTTCTTTCCGCATAAGTTACAAATAACATTCATCTGATTCTTTTGTCAGAAAAGTCAAAAAGTTCCCTGTGTGGTAAAAAAAGTAAGATTCCTTTCATAACATTTGGAAAATTTCAAAAAATAGGAAAAAAGACTTTAAAAATACATGAATAAATTTTTATAAAACATGGGCATGGATAATGAAAATAAACTTAGTAAATACTTGTGAATAACAATCTTTGATAAGACCGAGATTGGAATATTTATCCCTTACCTTATGTTTAATTTCATCTGTATGTGTCTGAGACTCCTCTTCTTCGACGCGCCTCTTTAAAACCTCCACTTCGGATACTAAAATTGGTCTTTGAAGAAGAAAAGGACCTCTATTATGTTTCTAGGGATGTTTATAAGGGAAATGGGAAGGTTTTGGCAGATTTTGAAGGCTTAATGTAGTGTAAAAATAAGAGGGAGGAGGTTCCCTTTAATAAGGGAGGAGGTTCCCTTTAATAAGGGAGGAGAGGGGCACCTTGGGAATCCTAAAAAATATTAGTTTAATATAAATTCAAACCCCAAATAAAAAACTCCAAAAATAACTCAATTAGAAGATGAGATTATATAAGGTTGAAATCTCTTGAACCAATCAAATTTAGACATGTTTTGATTTTATATTAAACATTATCATTTTGATTTATCCTTATTTAATCTATTTAATTTTATTTGTGGTAATAAAATTATAAATTGTAAATGGTTATAAATAATCCCTTATGTGTTTTTAATTTTCAATAATTTGGTTCTTTATGACATTTTCTAGAATATAAATTTAAATATATAGTTTTTATATATTTTTGTGATTTTTAAACAATTTAATAATATGTTATTTTTACAAAATAACAATAGTGTCATTTTTTACACTATTCATTTATTTGAATTTAAATAAAATCACCACAGAAGATATTTTTGAACTAAAATATTCAATATGTTCCTAACATGTCATAGTAATCATGAAAATTCGTGGAGACCTTTAAATAGTTCATATAATATTTATTTTACTATTTGTAAAACAATTTATTTGATATTTCTCTTAATATAATAATTACAACATCATTTTGGTATAATTATTAAATATACATATTTGTTGCATAAAAATTAAAATTAAAATACTAGGATGAATATAAATCATATATATTTTATATGAATACATTTAGTAAGATTTATCTTCTAAAACACCAAAATTTTAAAATGTTATTTTTATTAAATTAAGAAGGTTACAACTGTGAAATCATCCAAAATAAAATAATATAAGAGTCATAATCACTTTTATAAGACTCCAAACAGTCATATATTAGGTAATAGGATTATTATGGTGTATATATACACTACCAATAAGTTTTGGTCAGGTTTTTGAGCCCTTTAATATGTTTTTCAATTTCAATAAAAAAATATTATTGATTTTTATACTAAATAAATAATTTCTGCATCACTAATGAATATGATAATAAGGTAATTAAATAACTAATAAAAATTAAAAATAAGTTACCATGATAAATAAAAACATTTTATCTTTCACATGAGTATTTATAACTGAATTTATATTCTGTATAACCATATATTAAAAATGCATTAATTATTAATGTTTGAGTGAGACATATTTCACTTTCCTTTAAATAAAATAAATTAAAGATCTTAATGACCTCCAAGTACATTCTAATGGATTCCATTTAGACCCAAATATGAATTAGGACGAAATATAATCATCCAATTGTATTAGGACATGTGTTAGGGTAATTTTATAATATTATGTTTACCCTTAATTACCTGATTTACCTTTTACTATGGTAAAACAAATTTACCGTATTTACTATTCATAATGCCCAAAAAAACGTAGTCTATTAGTATATTTTGGACTCACTGATTCCAAATAATGAATCCATTCTTCTATTTTCAATAGACGGATGTTTTAGAAATTAAATTAAAATTAATCCTGTTGTCGAAAGAAAATGGGTTTTTGTTTAAATCATTGCAAAAGAATGAATTGATTTAACCTACAAATTTAATGTAAAATCAATGATAATGACATAAATTATATTAAATGGTAAAATTATATTCTATTTTTACTTTTAAACCAATAAATATTTTAATTTAACCACATAAATAATTACAATGATAAAAGTTGTTTTTAATTAAAATATACCGTGTTTTTACTATTCATTAAAATATGAATGTTATCAGAATAATATCAAAAATTTATACAAGGTGAAATTTTATAACCTGATTCCCAAGAATAATTTTATTTTTTAAAATTGAACAAATAAAAATATTAAAAACTATATTTAACGTGGGTGCGCCATCAAAAGGAGGCAAAAATCTATTTTTTTTACAAATACTTATTTTACATGAAAATTTTATATTATTCTCATACCAAGTTCTAGAAAATGATTAAGTTGAATAATAATGTTATAAAATTAAAAATTTATCTAATATTATTCATAACATCTAGTTCATGATAATATTATAATCATATATCTTTGTTTAGTGAAACTGAGTATTGCATACAACACACGCTATTGAGGAAGGTCGTGATTGCGTGTAATGAAATCCAGGTCAGGGTTGCGTGTAGTGTGAGACTCCTTTGTTGTTGCATATAAAAAATCCAACCATATTTCATTTATAAATTGAATATATATATATATATATATTCACACACACTCAGTGTTGTGTAAAATAACTACTATCAAACGAACTGGAAATTGTGTGTAACACAAGCCAAGAATAGAGTTGTGTATCCTGCAAGATAATACGGTGTCGCCTATTGCACAAGCTAATTTTGGTGTAGCGTACAACACAAGACATCAACGAAATTAAATGAATATTTTTCAAAAAATCATGGGGTGTTACATTATAACTATGTGACTCCAATTTTAGTGTTGTGTGATAATTAATGATTTTTAGATATTGTGTTCTGGTAATATTTATAGATGGTATGAAAACCTTAAACATAAACCATGCAACCCATTATTTTTTATTGAAGTAAAAAATTTCCCCAAATTTAAACATTAGCCTATTTTATTCCATTTCTTTATTTCTCCACTAAATGGAAGTGTGATTTATCCACCTTGGAGATAATATTCTCCTCATGTTATGCTTTTAATAAACTATATGATATGGTGTCTGTCTCTCGATCTGTCAAAAAAGTTGGATCCTTCCCAATGGGATACACTATTCTCCCCCTTCATCATTTATTTCTCCATTGAATACATTGACATATTTATTTTCATGGTTTTCTTCCCTAGTTGAATTTCATTATACTATTTCTTAGATCTCTTCCAACTAGTTTGAAGAATATGTTTGTTATCAAGTGAGGCATCGTCTAAGACCGTGATGTGGGGCGCACATCGTTTTCCCATTATGTTTTCATGTTTCATAATTATTTCATTATTACAAATGTTATTTTTTGTTGAGTACCTCCTTCCAATTGATATCATCATATCAAATTGACTATTGCATGTTATTATTCACATATTGATCCATTTTTGTTATTTCATAGGGTTTATGAATCTTATATTGACACACAATAGGTGAGGTATGTAAAATCACCCATTAGGGATAATTTTATTAATATTAAAAAAACTCTTATAACATCTATAATTGATTTAATATGATATTTCCTCTAAGTCTTGAGAATTAAATGGATCTCAAATCAACTATTAGGTATTTGGTCCTATTGTAATTTAAAATTACAATGTAGGATTTTTCGTTGGTGTTCATGCCACTGACAAAGTGACCATGAGTGACTTATAAATTGAAATTAGATGATAAATTAATTAAGAAAGATTTAATTAACTAGTATACCTTAAGGATAATGTAATTTTTTAAAATAAATTAAAAGGATGGATTAATTGAAATGATCAATGGGTGATAAATACATTAATATAGTTGCATTATATATCAATTGCCTAAACTGAATTATTATACCTTATGTAAATATATAGGTTTGAGATAATAGTCACATTGAAGGTAATGAGTCATGAATTAAATTATTAATGTCATCAGTACATGGTTATAAATATTGACAAGAAAAAATAAGAAGCATGGGATGTAATTCTCCATGCCAATTATTAGTATAATACAACTTTATAGTGGATGGTGTGTGATGGTTAGGGAATTGTCAAGTGTGAAGTCACCAAACTCACTAACAACGGGTGTTGAGAATGATAAGTCATCCAATTGAAAATGCTAGGACGGTGGGATTTACGTTACACATTCCTATTAATGTGACTAAATGAGGCATCACTCAGCATCCTAAGTATCATTTATGAAGAATCGCCTAGTATTTTGTATGTACAGAATATTCAATTTCGCTTAATCATAATGAATCTCTAGACTACTCATTGATGTAAGAGTTATGCCCCGGTCATGCCATGGACATGTATTACTGGTACATGGATAGTTACATTATCACATAAATGGTTCATATTGATGGATGATAATATATATATATATATATATATGTATTCACTTTTCATACTTTCTTCCTATAATGAGACGATGCACATAGACCCACAAGGTGTCCCGTAGGAATGAGAGTGGGCTTGTTAATTATTACAATATTTATTTCAATATTATTTATCCATACACATATTTTAGTTGTGGGAACTACATGGAATACATCTAGCCACTGTTGGTGTGGCCTACTAATATATTCATCTCTCCCCTAATTCGAGTTTCCTTTGGTACCTAGGAAGATAATATGTCTGGAGGTATTAATAAGGGAAAAAGACATACCTCAAGATATTGATTTTGTTAGCTTTTACAAGATAGTAGGAGTAGAAGAGTTATCATTTTCATTAGATTATTATAGGGAAGATTTTTTCATTTATTTATTTATGAATTGTTGTCTATGATTATTGATTCATCAGTTCCCTTTTTACATTACAGCATTCTATAAATCCCTATATCAAGCAATACATTTGGGTATTTTGACATTATTATAGGTTTTTCAGATATCATTTAATGCTTCTATAGTTTATTGGATATGTATTTTTATATATTCTTTATTTATTTATTTTTTATTTTATTGTATCTGTTTTGCTACTCTGAAATGTGTGTATAGTCTACTAGAAATTCCACTTTTAGACTATCACTTATAATTGATAACCTCTGGTTTGTGGAAAAAAGGGCTTGAAGCTATGTGTCCTAGTGGTTTCGGGGTACAATTTATGGGGACCCTAGGTTGGTAAATTATGAAGTGGTATCAGAAGAGTTTTCTCTATTTATATACAATTTGGATACAATATATTAAAAAATTGGGATGTTTGGAACCTTTTCATAAGTTAGTATTGGGCGTCATAAACCCAAGTTTGGGGAAAAGGATTTGTTTCTAGATTTTTAATTGTTTTTATTTTGTTTCCTAATATAGTAGATATCATTTCACTATTGGTTGTCAAACATGCCATGATCTGGTTATTATAATGTCTCTAATTGTGGACTTCTTACATCCTTAGACCAATGATTCAAGGGAATTGAGCATTTCTATATGTATCATTATTAGGCACACATGGACTAATATTTGATTCATTTTTATATTTTATGTCTATTTTCAACTTTCATTTTTCGATTTCATATTGGTAATTCCTTGAATATGTACTTAATTGTGGTAATACATCATTTATGGATTTTAAAATATAATTTATAGATGATTTTTATAGATTATCTTAATAATTTTTTCCTGAAAAGTTTAATGAAAATATCATATGAAATTCATTAATGCATAATGATCCTGAGAGTGTTTTTCTCATGTTCTACAATTTTATTATGGTGTTACATTGAATAAATTATATATATATTTTTCCAAGAATTATGGTCCCTTATGTATCAAATGTTGTATATCATCTTATTCAACCATTCAATGTATTTTAAAAAATTTAAAAGTCAAAAATTGAATAACCATATGACATATACAGTGAAATTGGTTTTCTACTACGTGGTAAACAAACATGTAGACCTGAAGCCAATATTAGTAGGTGGTAGTGGGGTATCTTTTATGGTCTTATTTCTTATTGTGATCTCTTCCTTGAATTTTTACAATGATTTTTAAGCTATCATAGAGGTGTGATATTTATTATAGAATTTATTTATACACATAAACATTTTCTATCTGATACTTATTAATTTCATAAATATATTATATAGTGTGTGTTTGGAATTATTGTATCACGTCTCCACAACATCCTCTAATCACCTTCCTTAAAGGCGTTGTCATTCATGCTCCTGAGTTGGTTATCCGTGAGCCACTAGTGATCCCACCTATAGTGGAATATGTGTAACCTCTTGATATTCCTAATATAGTAAACAACGCTGTGTTTTTAGAATAATTTCAATAAATTCATTAGATTATGAAATGTTTTGTTCGACCTACCCCATGAATGGTAAAGGAAACATGGTAATATCAGTAGCATCATCCATGCTGCTTTTCTAGGGAAATAATAACTCATACTACATGGTATTGTCTAAATTTAATGTCATCTATATTATATTATCCTGAGATGAATTATTAATAATGGGTCATGATAGATTCATATATGATAAAAAAATCTTCAATAAAAGATTTGTGATATAATCAGTAAAATTTAACTACATAGGGATATGTTCTGGATATATTTCAAGACTATATTCTATAATAATTATTTATATAATCTCTAAGGGATAGAAAATCTAAATAATTCCAGAACCTAATTTAAAGGAGCATATCTATCATGGATTATTCTTATTATTTCATAGAGCTTTAATGGTGTTCTCTTCCCTTATTTGGTGACAATCTTATTACCACCAGGAGATTCTAGGATGGGCTAGTAAACACCTTCTATTCATAGGTTATTGTGTTCTAGTTGATGAATATTTCATAATTCATCAAGGATTACCTTATTAAAGTGATAAACATTATGAATGTTGATGGTGATCTTTGGGTAATATTGGAAACTAAATCTAGTAGTGGTTCGTTTTCAATGCCCAAAAGTCACTTCGATGTTTCTCGAGGGGGTAGCATTATCCATTCCTATCATGTTGAAAACATAATGGGTTTTCATTGTGTGGGTATAAATTACACCTAATGAATTAGTGCATACAAGATGTAGTATATTGGAAAGTGTGTATTAGGATAGGGGATATCCCAGGCTTAAAAAAGACATTCCCTCATGTGCATAGAGAGTAGGGATTTTCACCTACACCATAGTCCTGAGCTGGCCAGGTGGGATCATGTCATGGAGGTATCTGGAATTCCACCCGCCTATTAGGACAATGTGGTGGTCGTATTAGTGGAGTTAGAATTATGATTATCAGTTCTAGTGAAGTGGTATTACTCATGTAGTTAGCCAGTTACTCGGGGATACGGTACATCCCAGTTACATGCATTTCATCCTAGACTGGAGGAGAAGAGTGTCATACCTTCTACAATATGATGAAATATTCTAATAACCTCCACATTAGTGTCTACATGAATTTACAAAGGTGAAAATAATGATTCGTATTATAGGTAACCATTGAGGTTATATTCCTCAAGAATTAAAAATTTAATGGTGTCGTAATGCACCATACCCCATTAGGTATTTGGTAAGATGGTGTTTTTTATTGTTTGGACTTCCCCATGAGCTAGTTAGTTACATTTGAATATGTAATCTTTTCATCCTTGACATAATAGGATTTTATGTAAACATAAGGATGGATGGGTTAGTTCTATATTAATCTACATTGAATATTTTCATCGAAGGATGTAGTTTAAATCACTAAATGTTGTTATACATATATATATATATATAAGATAATGTGATTTTATAACTTCATAGTAATTCCTGACAAGTAATGGTTGGACAATGATACAACTCATATCCCTTATATTTTCCTTCATGAAATGTGGTTATGACCTTGTGTTTTATCACATATAGTGGATAATTTTAGAGTTGGATTTCCTGATGAATTACCTTGTATACCTATAGGGAGAGAGGTGGAGTTCACTATTGATCTTCTCCCATGAATAACACTATTGATCATTCAACCTTGTACAATTTCACCTATGAGCATATAGATATTATGATTCCATTGGGGGACCTAGAGGAAAAAATGATATATATAACTAATCAATGTTTTATTGGGTTCAATGGTCCTTTTTTCAACGAAGGCTGATGGAGAGATCAATATCGATGTGTATTATGATTGTTTGAATCAACTTATAATAACAAAACAGTATCAACTACCATGAATTGATGGTCTTCTTTATCAGCTATGAGGAGAGAATGTGTTTTCAATGAAAAATTTGAGGTATTGTGATGATTAGGTGTATGTCATTACCTCATATTCACACATTGTTTATGTTATGGTATGGTCTATACGATTACCTATCCATGTAGTTTGTACTCACAAATTCACCGACAGTTTTTATGACTCGAATGAATCAAAATTTTCCTCATTTTTAGGTTTTATTCGTGGTAGTATTTATTGAATATTTCTAGGTTTATTCATACTCTATATATGACCATTAAAACCATCTTGATATCACATAGAATAAAAATAGAGTGAATCAAATCAATGTTATGATCATAAAATGAAACTTCTGGATCAAGACATTCCACATCTAGGGACACATCATCTCATAATAAGGTGTTTCAATAGATCGATGTAAGATGAGATCTGTGGTTTTCTGTAATAATCCAAATAAATTATTTGACATTAATCATTTATCAGGGAGAGACAAATAATACTATAATGTCATATAGTTATTTTTAGACATTTCATCACTGCTTATGATCCTGAAAACAATAGGAGTGAAATTAGTATGGTTATATGAATGTGAAGAATCCTATCCGTGTATGAATCTCCATTTTAATTTTTCAGTCAATAATGATTATGGAAGATTGGGAGAGGAGATATATTATTCCTTGAGACACATTATGAATCCGTATTTGACATATTTTTATGTTGGTCAAATGATTATTCACATACCGGTCTCAACATTTGATTCTATATGTGAAGAATTAACTGAACCATTCCATCAATCTAGATCTCATAGTCCCAGCCTTATTCTATATGATAAAACATTATTAGAGATTTTTTTTGTTAATTAGTCAAAAAATCATCAAATATATCTTAACATAGTGGGATCTCAATCTCAGGAAGTGTAGGTGGGATGAGTGCCAAAATTAATTTGATTTCATGATTTCTGATATGGCTAGTAATGGGAATTAAGTACGCAGTGCTCAAATCCAAAATACACAAACATGGGTTTTAGAATTCCATAGGTGGATCAATGCTTATGGTTTTATTCATAGATAATCCGTTTTATGTTCAGGAAGACCATTTTGAGACCTTCCTCTTAGCATTTTTAGTTACATCAACTCTTCTAGAACATGTGATAATGAGAAAAATATCTAATCTATTAGTCCTTTTCCTAAAGTAATGTGTATTGGAAGATGATACATTCTTAGATTATACCATTTATGAGTTTGATAATACATTTTTACAGTGGAATTTATGGGTTCTAGTAGACACTGGAGAAGTACTAATGGGGGAATTCCATGCATTAGAATGGGTTCTTCAACCTAGTTTCACAAAAACATATCAGATTTTAGACACCTGTAATTGTGGCATGGTATGAAATAAGATATTGTGGGCATTGTCACTAGTTTCTACACCTATCAGTAGGCAATGGTTGAACATTGGAGATCTATAGGGTTTTATCCATTTAACATTCTAGTGTAGGAATGGTATGATGTTTCGATGGAATACATAAATGGAGTTTCTAGATCACCTTGTGAAATGATAAAGTATTGTTTGTCCTTGTTTTTTGATTATGGATGCACACTTCATACCTATGTGAGAAACCATCATGTTAGAGGAGCTATGATATATTTAAAATGGCCATATTTTACATCGTCATGGAGCTCAATGTCCTATCATTTATGATAGATAGTGTCATTTCTCATTATGTATATGTTAGGGGTTGTAGAATTAGTTGGGTACATTGGGGCTTTTGAAAATGGCCGTTCGCCATTAGACCAATGGAAAGAATGTGTGTACTATATAGGTGATAATGGACATGCTCCATGCCTTTTTTCTTGATATTATAAGTTACTAGGAGAAGAAAATTTCTTTAGGTGAGTTTTATTTTAATAATAGCTTCTAAGATACCAAATAGATGAATCCATATGAAGCCTTATATATTAGGTCTTCCCACTCTCCTCTATGGTGGCTAGTGGTAGGGTTGGAAGCTATTCGTGGATCATGTGTTATGACATAGATAATAGAGCAGGTCCAGTTGATCAGAATTTCTATGTTGATAACTAACTCTATCCAATATTCATATTCCAGTTGACATTAATATACTCCCATGTTCATGTTAAATGAGTAAGTATTCATATGTGTCTCAACCAGGTTGGGAAATTTATTTATTCGGGAGTGCGGTATGCTCTCACAGAGGTCCATTGGGCCCTTTGAGGTTTCCAAATTGATTTGACCAATGGCTTACCATTCAATTCATCCTCATAAAAACCTGTCTATGATACTTCCTTTCATTTATCTAATTTTTTCTAAAATATATAGTTTGTACAAATGAAATTTATCTTGATGAGGTTGAACTGAATGTATATGCTTCTATTGAGGATTATCTAATGTGTATAGTGGATCAGATAATTAATGAACTCCATGGTATGTTTGTTCCTCATATGGGTGATATGGAGGTAAGTTCATGTACTGCATGAGATCTGGGATTGGGAAAATGATATACGTGAATAGGGGATAGAATTCTTCAAACACATACATCTTCAACCGTAGAAGGACAACATAGTGATGATTCTCATTAAGGTGAGATGGTTGTAATGAATAACCTGTTAATGAAGGTCATGATCATTTTTTTAATTTTTACCCTTTGTTTAATCATTATCAGGGTGAACCAAAACCTAATGAACATTATTAGAGAATTAATGGATTTTTTGATGCATAGAGTTTTAGAAAAATGATCAAAAGACTATAATGTATGGTAATATTAAACAATGTCTTTGAGGTTGCCCTATTAGTTTTAAAAATGTTATAGATAAAAGAGTTTCAATATGAGTTATATGGAAGGTATAATATAATGTGACTTTGTATGCACAACTATGTGAGAAGATATGTTTTTTGGATAGTGTATTCTTAAATTTTTTATGGATTTTTTTAAACAATGAACCTATACAATGAGAACCTTTTTAGAGTGAAATGTCCATATTTCCCCTCACATATGACTTAACATATTTTCTTCCATTCACTTCTTCTTCCAGTATATTGAATTTAGATTTCTCCTTCTTTGATCAAAATTGATCATCACACTAATCATTGAATAAAACTCTATAATCTCGTGTATGATTCTCAATATGTCGAATGTGTTGGATCTATCTTTGTAAACTACTCTTTTCTCTCCCTTACAATTGTAGTTTTCATTCAATTAAATATTTTTATTTTGGTTCATGTGAATTTTACCTATATTCCTGGAATTGGATCATTTCTCGGATACTTTTAAACATGTTCAAATATAAGGCTGATATCGAGTGGGGAATCATCGATGGCCATATGGTAGGTGTTAACATATTTTTTTCCTTTGAGTTTGGATTTTTCATAATTCTATCATTGTATTGCACTTTGAAATTTTCCATGTGTCTCTATTTAAGAGATTAATGCATATAATATTTTCAATTACATTTTATTATCATCCTATTAACCATTGATATTTAGTTCATCGGTTGTATGCACTTTATATGGACACTATATAGATGTGACAAGTGAAATGGGGAATTAAGGATAATAGTATTAAAATGAATGAACTCCCTTGTACCTTTATTAGTAGCTTTTCAATACAATTACCATTGAGACATTGGTATTAAATGGATCTTACAGCATCTCTTAGGTGTTTCTCCTTTTATTGTTTGAATTTTCATGTAGGTTATTACCTTGTTGTCCATGTTACCTCCTATGAGACCCTTTGATATTTATAAATGGAAATTATAGGATAAATGAACTAAATGGATTTAATTATTTTGGATAAAATATGTACAATTGTTTTATTTTCCCTAAATTGAATGAATAGGTTGAATTAAATGAATAATGTGATGAAATTCCATGCCATTTATTTATGTTTTGTTAATTTCACCAATTGAACTATTATACCTATTATACATATATATGCTTCATAAATAGGGATAATGAGAGGTAATTCCTCATGTATTAAATATTAAATTTCATTTGGCCTTGATTATATTTATGATATAGAAAAAAGATATGTGTGGGAGGTAATTCCCATTACGGGATGTTCATATGATACACCTTTATAAATGATATGGTGTGATGTTAAAGGACATGTAGAGATTGATGATAACAAGTTACCATACATGACTTGTTAAACATGATGTATCACACTACGAAACTGGTATGATGGAGTGATTTACATGTCAAATCCCTATTCAAGTGACGTCATCAAAACACACTCACTATCTCGAGTGTCATGAATTTAATATCCCACACTTAATGGAATATAGGTCATGTTACTTTTGTCGTGAAGCTATAGGCTCATTAGACTCATCATAGATGTCATAGTTACTACATAGTCAATCCAAAAACTATTATTTCCGGTTTTTGGGGACATATTACTGAATTAAGATTGTTCATATAGGGGGATTCAATATATATAATTTATAAATATATATATATATTACTATATATAGTGACTATTCATAAATCCTTCTTCCATTGATCTAAATAAATTTGACCCCACAAGTGTCCAATAAGAACTTGAGTGGGATATTAATTTATTTCAGTATTGTTTTTCTTATTCTATTGTTCCTTCACATTGTTTAAATGTGAGAACTTCTTGGATTACATGTAAAAAAACATTGGGTGGACTACAGAGATTCTTATCTCACACCATACTTGTGTTTCCCTTGGAACCTGAGAATATTATCCCTCTATGATATTGATAAGGGAAAGTTCCCTGCATCCTGAAATTGATATATTTGGCATATAGATGGAACATAGGAAAATCGGAACGAGTATTCACTCAAGATTCTTATTGAGTAGTTTTTCCCTTTTTTCCTTTACTAAAATTTTATATCAAATATTTATCTTGAATTTCTATTTTTTTATTATAGAATTCAAGGCATCGATGTATTAAACACGTCCTTAGTGGAATTTTATTTTTATAATCAGTTCTTCAATTATATTTTTACACATCAAAATTTAATATATTTGATAATTTTATATATGATTCATATATTATTAATTGTTGGTTTTATATGTTATGATACTCTGAAAATTTGATATAGTATCCCTATCATACCACCTATACACCCTCGCTTCATTTTGGTAGACTCTGGTGTATTATGAGGTGTGTGTACGTCCATTGGACCGACCATGTCACGACATGGGTTATGTAGACCCCATATCAGGATGTTATTATTGAAATTATATTAATAAAAATGAAATGTTTTACATTAATAATTTTTTTGTAAAAAAGGGATAATTGTATGGAATGTTTGACTGCATTTACGAACAACCAATGAAACATTATATTTTAACATAAAAAATGACAATTCTTTTTACTAGCATTGTATCCATTGTTTGAATTTTGGATTAGTTTATAAGAATTTATGGTTTATTCAAAGGAAAGCCATATTTCCCATTTAATGGTATTCTGTCAATGAAAATAGGTTTTTAATATAAAAATTTATTATCATATAAGGAATAGATTATTAAAATAAAATGTTATTTCAGAATTTAAAATGGTTTTTTCAAGAAAAAGTTATCTTCATATCTGAAACTGTTTAATAAACTTGTCTGATAGAGTTTTTCTGAGGGTTTATGACGAAATGATTCATGATTAAACTATTATATTCATGATTTGGTAATTAGACATTATTTATGATTGGTAAGCCCAAATATTGTATGATGATCCCATTATAGCTCATACAATGGGTGCACCCAGATCTTTCTAGGTGGGAACATTATAGCTAATATTAAGGGCTCTCTTATATAACACTCCAATGGAATGGGAAATAAATATATTTTCCATTATATTTTATTATATTTTTTACATCTTATTCTTCAAATTTGAAATGGGTCTATAATGATTCTATGATATGATTTCCATAGGCACCTACATGAAAATTACATGATTTCTAATGGGTTTCCATGGAAGTAAATTGTTCTAAATAGACAACACCAATGATCATTCTGAATGAATGATGATGTAATTTTGGGTAAAAATGCATGTTTTTTTAGAAAATTCCTCTAATGGTATTTAATTTTTTCACTGGGAAAATATTTTTCCTCATTTGATATCCCTTACTATTTTGTTCAGGCTTATCACACACTAATGAAATGTTTTTGAAAGCATATTATGTAGTTAATGGAATGATATGTCATTTTAAAATATTTTTAATAATTGATATTTTAAATATCCAAATAAATGTAATTTGAGTCTTTTATTGAATTAAAATATTATTCTAGGCTATTATGACATGTCATGGTTGGTTAGATGAATTTGTTTTGAAGTAATAATTCTATTATGAATTTAGAAAAAGATACCAAATAGTGTCAAAATTGACATAAAAGTGTTTATAAAACAAATATTATATTAATAATTGATATTCTTTCCTAAAAATCTAATGTTCAGAAAAAGGTCTTAAAATAATATTATATATTTCATTAATTAACCACTTGGGATTCTCTTGGATGTTTATAGTAAGTTTATTAACCATAAAATATAAAAGTATAAAGAGACATAGTAATCTATTTAACTATGAGATATAATTAATATAGTTAGCCAAACCTGTCTAAAACCTATTCATTGAGTGCTATTCGAACGATCCCACCATATCCTTTATATAATTACTTTCAGACCAATTAGAAACCGTATATTATTTTATTATAAAATAATATTTCTAGCTTTTCCTAAGGTGACCTCACCCCTCTTATAAAAGGGCACTCTCCCTTCCCTCAAAATCATGCCTTCAATGCATTTTGGCTAGGCCAAACCCTTCCCAAATAACCTATATACTATCATCCCTTCATCCTAGAGGGATTCCTATAGTCATAATTCCATCCCAATAATTTCTTTTGATCAAATGAAATGGAAGAACCCGAATAAGTTGTAAATATTTCATCACCTCTTTCAAGTTCCTTTCATCTTCCACAACATCTTTCTTTGTTGTTTCCATTCTAAAATAATAACTTTAGTATCATATATATACTATGATGTTATTATAAATATGGTACAACCATATTCATTATTCTATCCATCCATTGAATGACATGTCAACATACGTGCGTTTGTACAACTTATCATCTCTTTGTCATGGTGTAATTCTTATTCAATACATTAATTTTTTGATGGTTATAATAATTATTTTTTGTTGATATAAATAATAAATATAACATTATAATGAATCTTTATATATTATATACCATCTAATTATATACTATTTTAATATCAAATGAATGATATTTTCGCTCATGCGTACCTACAGATTACCATCTCCACAAATGTGAGGAGATTCATTCCCATCGTATCGATTCAACACTAATTTTCATTAGATGATTAAAAATAATGTATAAATACTTAATATCAGTCTTAATATGAATTAGATAAATCCTATCCATAATAAACACTTCTTACATAACAAAGAATATAGAGGAACAAAAATAAGTGGACACCTAAAACGACGATAATACTAAGATATTATCAACAAAGCAATGTTAAAAGATCCTATATGATATCATATTAATGTATATGATTCTTGTATAATTTAAAAAAAATTATTACACCATTATATATGAGGATAATCTTCCCTCGTCCAAGAAAAAGTACATTGTAAGGGTTAATTTTACAATCTCTTTATTATCTGAGTATGTTTTTATGTAAGTATCCATTGGGACCTCTTTCTCAGCCACACCCATGTTTCCTAAAAATGTATTCCAAAAAAATTTCACTATTTACTAGACTATGGTTTAATGTTATTTATACAATTTTTTGAGTTTTTATAAAATGTTACAAAAGGAATCATTCCATAATTTTCCAAACAAGGTACTTATTGACCTTTTCGACAAATTTATGGTAAGAATGTTTTTTAACATAAATGGATGGTGCAGCTATTTTCTGCCATTATAACATCATATAAACTTCTGTTACATGATTATATTTATATATTCAAAATAAATGTTTTCATAAATGACTTCCAAATATAATCATATATTTATCAAAAAATGGATTGATTTCATCTATGTCAACATTCTTTGATGGAGTTTAAGCTTATTTGAAGTTGATTTATTATGATAAAAATATTCCATATTGTATTGATGCTAATGGGATATAATTGAGTGTGGATGTGTTATTTTTACATCATCCATGGTGTATGGATAAGGTATTGACATTTCATATTCTAGTTTTTATATGAATGTTTATGTTATATTTAAACCTTTTCATATGTGGAATGAATTAGACTTAGTAAGTGATGGGAGGATCCCGCTATAGATCCTTGGTGCATTGGTAGGTCTCGTGAGACAAATCAGTGTCTTCGCATAAGGCCATAAAAAATTATTATTTGTAGTCTTGGCACAACACCTTGACTATGTGGTTATGAAGTCTACTATTATGCATTCCATCCTTAAGAAACTGGTTATTGATATTGCTTGTGATTATTCGACTAGAAGAATATCATTGTGAATAAGTAAATGGAATTATTTGATTTTGTCATTTCTATATTATACTAAAGAACAATTTTTAAAGGAATTTGTTTTAGTCTTATACATTTCCGTAAATGTTTATGCTTATTTATGAAAGTTTACTCTATATTGTTGTCTTTACTGAGCATCTGAGCTCACCCCTTTCTATGATTTATTTTTCCCCGGATGCGAAAATATATATTATGACTGACCTGCTGGGATAGTCTATGGTATCTCAGCGTTGTCAATGGAAACAATGTTGTTTTAGTTTATAATTTTATGATTTAATGTAAAGCTTATGAATGTATCTAGTACTTCCAAGGCTACTAAACTAATCGGTCTTTCAAGACATGATATTTTTATATTATGACAATGATAACTTTTTTTAATGTTTGGGGTCGACACTTAATTTTATTATTAAATAAAATCAAATGCCATCTTTTAACAGGATATAGGGAGACCTATTACATATCCAAAATGTCCAGTGGTCTTGTACCCCATTACAAAGCCTGTAGGCCTAATATTTTGGCCAAATTTCCATTCTGTGAATAATAACTCGGCTGCTATAGTACCCCCATAGTACCGTCGCTGCTACAGTGCCCTGCTACCGCTACAGTACCCACTGATCTACAGTACCGCCACTGCTATAGTACTGCAACTGTACTGCTATAGTAACATGTTCCCAATGGGTTTTGAACCCCAATTTTTCATGTAGGATTATAGAGTGCGTTCCACTAATCCAGACCCCTACTACAGTCATGCCAATGATATGTAATAATGCACCAACACTGGGTAATGAGGGTCGGGGATTACAGTTTTTATGAAAGAAGGTTTAGTACAAACCATGGAATCTATATTTTGATAAAAACTTATTAGAGCACATTACCCTATGATAAAAATTGATGATTAGTATAGAATAATATCCTAGAATTTTTTTTATTTTAAAGATTTTGTGTGTTTTCACAAGAATACATCCTTGTCTAGATACGAGATGGTAGAGGTGTCTCTGGCACAAATGTACCTAGGGGTAAAACCCGAAAACAATGCTTTGAGATACACTCGAATGGGAACTGGTTCACAAAAACAGGCCTCGCTTCACTCTTGGTTACGAAACTCCCCGGGGATATTCATTGGATAATTCTCATTTTATTAACAAACCATTATAATGTGTTTATTAGTATATACGTCCTCAAAGAATATAATTTTTATGATTATGGATTATATCCATAAACTGTTCAATTTTTGTTATGTGTTTTAGATGTTTGGATTTAGGTATGGTGATTCATTAACTAACCTAGTTTATGCCATTGTTTAGAAATGGTGCCTAGTGGAAGGAATGGAAACCGTATCAATGCATGCACTCCATGTATGGATTTTCCTCTTACTCAGGATAATTATAGCGGTGCTGGTGATGCAACTGGTGCTGATCAGCTTATCACCATACTGGGATCACTCACCCAAGTTATGAATAATAACCTTACCTGAATAGAGCTCTCTAATCCACAATGTGGAGGATAAATGTTAGACTGATTCATGAGGAAACAACCACTAACATTAAATTGGAGTACTAATCCATTAGTAGCTGAGCAATGGATAAATTCCATAGAAAAAATATTTCATGCAATGGGGAGTAGCAAAAGGGAAAAAGTTGTCATGGTAGTTTATCACATCACATGAGAGGAAGATCCATGATGGTCATTGATTCATAACATGAAGGATGATGATGAAGTATAAAATATGGAATGGAGTAATTTTAAAGATATTTTCAATGAAAAAAAACATTACTCATGACCAATAATCTAATATGGAAATTCAATTTCTGAGTCTGAGGAAAAAGGAGGATTATAATGTCGCATAATATGAGACTTACTTTACAAGGATAACAAGGCATGGAGCAAAATATATATGTAACCCAAGGATTCAGATTATTCGATAATTTGATGTATTAAAACCATTTCTCCGGTAAGCATTTTCTCACAATCCTTCTCGTTATAAGAAGATATTGTCTCTTGTGTTATCAAAACCGAAAATGATATATCTCTGTCTTACGACTTTAAAGAAAAGAAAGAGAAGAAGAGATCAACTTATAACTATGGAAATGGAAATAAAGGGAAGAAGAGAAAATTTGAATATTTATCATTCATTAAATGTGGGATGAAACACCCAGGTACATGAATGATGGGAATGAGAGTATGTTTCAAGTGTGGTGAAAAAGGCCACCATGCTCGTTATTTCAAGGGGATGAAAGAGGCTATCAATGTTGAATGCTACAACTATAGAGAAAGGGGGAATTAAGAAAATGAGTGTCCTAATAGCCAAGGAAAATTACCAAAATAAATTCAAAGGGATCAAAGTCATGCTTGTGCTCTCACAACAGCTAAGGTTAGAGCTTTAAAAGACGTGGTGGCATGCAATTTAATGGTTTCCACATGTTTAACAAATGCTTCATTTGATTTTGGATAGTCGCATTGTTTCATATCTTCCCAGATTGCTTAGAAAATTAGATATTTTCAATTTGACATAACAAGGGAGTTGTCAGTCAAAACACCACAGGGAAGTATCATTATAAAAATGTTTTGTGAAGCAGTTCCCATTAGGGCATATTAATGTTTTTATCTTATGATCTCAACATCATACCCCAAATATAATTTTATATAAACCTTGGTATGTATTGCATTTCAGAAAATGATGCGACAATTTATTGTAAGTAGAAAGAGGTTACAATTCTCAATTATGATCTGGAGTACATTATCTTTAGAGAAGAAATGTCACCACATAATTCTTATATAATCCACCCCCAGAAGCTCAGATAAATTAAATTATTTTGGAGTAAGAGAGTGAAATAATTTTGGATGAGGAAATGAATTTTCAAATAGCGGATGTACATATTGTTCAAGAATATTTCGCTTTGTTTCTAGAGGATTTACCTGGACACCCTACGAAAATGAGAAATTGAGTTTTCTATTGATTTAATTCTTGGTTCATGGCCTATATCAAAGAACCCTTATTGAATGGACAGTATGGAATTAGTGGAACTAATGGAACAACTAGAGGAATTGACTAGTAATGGATTTATTCTCCCTATTGTTTCTCCATGGGGAGACCATATTCATTTTGTTATGATGAAAGATGGATCTAGGAGATTCAACATTGACTACAAGAAGATCAATTCTATAAAAATATAGAACAATTATCCCCTACACTGTATTGATGATTTATTCGTCAAACATCATAGAGCTCAATACTTTTCAAAGATTGACATTCGATTTGGATATCATCAGTTGTGTGTGATGAAGGAAGACATTTTTAAAACAGAATTTTGAATGAGGTAGGAGTATTAGGTGTTTACTGAAATTCCTTTTGGACTGACTAATGCACCCACTGTCTTCATGGGTCTAATAAATATATTTTTCCTGGAAATATCATGATGATATTGTAGTTGTATTTATTGATTATATCTTTGTAAAATTCAAAATCTATGAAGATCATAAAAATCAATGGTGCATTATGATGATGACTCTTAGAAGACAATAATTACATGGGATGTTTAGCATGTGTGAATTCTGGCTTCAAGAGATTTCTTTTCTTGTCCATATTGCCTCTAAGGATAGAATCACTGCTTATCATTCTATGTCTATGGAAATCTACGAATGGATAGCAGCAATGATTATAATTGATGTACACTATTTTATTGGTTTATCATGTTATTATCGAAGATTCGTCCAGAATTTTCCCCGGTTGGCTAACCCAATAACAAAGCTCACACGAAAAAGGGCTTAAATTTTGTTGGAAAGAAGAGTGTGGAGAATTTATTGATGAACGGATTAAATATTATTCAATTTTCATATATTGACTCTACAATCGAGTAATGACGGGTTAGTTATATATAGAGAATATTTAATGAAAGGACTTGGTTGTGTCCTTATGAAAAATGATAGGGTTATTCCCTATTTATCACGACAGCTAAATATTCCTGAGAAAAAAATATCCTACTCATGATCTTTAGTTAGCATTTGTAATCATTAATAAAATGATTTTAAGACACTATCTCTGTGGTAAAATTTTTGAGATATTTACTGATCACAGGAGATTGAAGTATATGTTCTCACGGAAATAAATCAACATGAAGCAATGTAGATTGCTTGTACTAATCAAGGATTATAATTGCACTATACAATACCACCCAGGGAAGGCAAATAAGGTGGAATATGCTTTGAGTGGAATGGATCATGGAGTTTTTTTACAAGATGATAGTTGAAAAGGATCCTATATACATTAATCTAGTAATAATGGATATGGGAACATCTATGGAAGTTGAAACATCAATACTTTTTAAAATGGTTTCCAAACCATCGTTACTAGAAAGGATAAAGAGTTCCCATATCGATGATTAGGAGTTTCAATTGAAGATTAATTCTGTTAATGATGGGAGATTGAGTGACTTCATATATGAAGATGAATTTTTTAAATTTTGGAAAAGACTCTGTGTTTGCGATATATCTGATCTAAAAACGAAATTACTGGATGAGGCTAATTGTTCCGATTTCGCTGTACAATATGGAATCATTATGATGTATAGATATTTGAAGGAACATTTTTGGTGGGACAATATGAAGGGGGAGATTGGTTATTTTTTTCACAATATATGTTTTTTCTACAAGTGAAAACTGGAAGGCAACAGCCTTGAAGAGTCATGCAACCTCTTCCTATACCTAAGTGGAAATGGTATAATGTTTTTATGGTCTTTGTCCTACAACTACCAAATACTCCTAGATATAACTATGCAATATGGGTCATTGTTGATCATCTTAAAAATTCATCACATTTTACTGCAATAAGAGAAGATTTATCACTTGAACGTTTATCCAGACTGTATATTATGGATGTTGTAAGACTTCATGTAGTACACCTATTGATTGTTTATGACCGTGATCCCCATTTTACATCGGGATTCTAGAAAAGTCTTTAGAAAGCCCTAGATACTGAACATCATTTCAGCACTTCCTACCATCCTCAAACTGACGGACAATCAGAAATGACTATTCAAACCTTTCAAGACATGATCAGATATAGCTCACTAGACTTTCAAGGTATGTGGGATCAGTATTTAACTCTAGTAGATTTTTCAAATAGCAGTAGCATCAATTCATGTATTCAGAAGGCACCATATGAAGTGTAAAACGGAAAAAGATGTTTCATAACAACCTATTGTGATGATGTTGGAAAAAGAGAACTTGTAGACCCATAACATATGGAGGAAACTATAGAAAAGGTGATGGTAATCCAAAACCACATCAAGGCAGCTCAAATTATACAAAAGAGATTTTCTAATAACTAAAGGAAGTATTTGGAATTTCTGGTAGGAGATGATGTTTTCCTGAAGTTATCTCCAAGGAATGGTGTTATACGTTTCGGTAAGAAGGGTAAATTGAGTCCCAGGTACATCAGACCTTTCAAAATCCTAAAGTTAATTACGGTTGTAGCTTACCGTTCTGAAGTGCCGCCAAGTCTCTATAAATATCTTGATGTGTTCCACGCATCAGTATTGAGAAAATACATACCTGACCCAACACATTTACTATCCTATGTGGAATTATAACTAAAACCCGATTTATCATATTGCAAAGAGCTTTTCAAGGTTCTAGATACAAGATAACAAGTCATGAAAAACCAGATGACTCGTCTGATAAATTTTCTAGAGAGAAACCATAACATGTAAGAGGCAATGTGGGATTCCGAGGAACATATGATGATGAACCACCCAATTCTTTTTTTGCAATATTATTTTAGAAATTTCAAGTATGAATTTATTTGAAATAGGGGAGAATGTAACACCCCAACATTCCATGGTACGCATCCCTTTCAATAATACAGTTGTGTGTGTTGTATGCAACTTCGAGTTCAAACACACCACATCCAATCAAACTAGCCTTTACGAATATTAATACCAACTTTTGAAATTTTAAAGACTTAATCATTCAAAATGGACATCATTTTTGGACTTGGAATATCGATATTATCTTAGGGTGAATTTTTTTTATTTTTCTGAAAACATTTAATTTTTGATGAATTGTGAAAAACACTTAGTTATTGTTTAAAATAGATTTTTTATATAAATAAATATTTATTTTATTCAAATTAATTTTATGTCGAAATTGATACATTATACATATATAAATTCAATTTAATTTATTCGTGTCAGTTTATTATAATTATTGTTATATGAAAACTTTAATAATCTTTTTACTATCCTTTACCCACCTCCTACGAGCATTTGCAAATTTACATTAAACATAATCTTACCACTTTTGTGACTTGAATTTCAAAAATTAAATGCAACCAGTTGATATTAGTATGTAAAAATTTGTTCAATAAGATGAAAATATTTTTTCGTGAATATAGTCATTTACTTTTATTTAACACGGTTAAAAGTAAATAGGGTAATTAAGAGAATAATGATATTATTGTTACACTAACACAAGTTCTAATTCTATTGGATAAGTATGACTTGACCAAAATCAGCCTTTGAAATAAAATATGAATTTCTTTGGTCCACTTGGATTAGATTAAGACATTTATTATTATTTAATTCAAGGAAGAAGTAAAAGAGTTAAATTCATTGTTTAATAACTAAACCACTTTTAATATAGGGTACATAGAATATAAATAAGAATATAAATAAGAATATAAATATTAATTAAAAATATAATACTATTTACAACATAATGGTGTTTTATTTATAATTTTTAGACATTAAACTTTTTAATTTATTTATGAAAAAATGAAGATGCAGTAATTACCTAATTAATAAAATATTAAAATAATTGATATTAGAAGTTTAAAAATAAATGCAATTTGAGACATTTTTTGAATTCCACTGATTTTATAGGTTAATAAAAAATGTTTGGGTTAGTTAGAAGAATTTTTATCTAACTAATAATGATGTTATTAATTTACCAAAAACAAAAAACCAAATTGTGTCAAAATAGACATAAAAGAGTTTTTAAAAGAAATATTATATTATTATTTTATATTATATTCCTAAAAATATAAGGTTCATCCAAAAGAAATTAAATAATATTAAATATGTAATTAATGAACCACATTAGGTTATCCTAAAAGTTAATAGTATGTTTTTGAACAATATAATATAAAAAGAGGAGGAGACATGGTAAACTATTTAACTAAGAGATAATATTAATATAGTGACCCAAACCTGTGTAAAACCTATTGACTGGGTGGTTTTGGAACCATACGCACCTTATCCTTTATATAATTAATTTCGGAGAAATTATTAACCGAAAATGATTTTATTATTAAATATTATTTCTAGCTTTTCCTAATGTTCCCCTCACCCATCTTATAAATGGTACTCCCCCTTCCCTCAAATTCCTAACTTCAAAGCCTTTTGGACAGACCAACCCCTACCCTAATACCATCTCAACTGTCCTCCCTTCAACAAAGATTCCTTCCATTACTCGAAAGGCCATCCTATGGATCCCTTTTGAAGAAATCTAAAGGATGATCACAATGAAGTGGTAAATATGTCAGAACCTCTTTCAAGTTCCTTTCATCTTCCTCATACTCTTTCTGTGTTGTTTCCATTGTAGAATAATAACTCCAGTATCTTATATATACTATAATTTTATTATAAATATTATAAAACCATATTCATTATTCTATTCATACTTTGAATGACATGTCATCATACGTGCGTACGTACTGCTTATTGTCTCCATGACTTGGTGTAATTTTTATTCAATACATTATTATTTGGATGGATAAAATAATTATGTGAAATTGAGGTAAAAAATAAATATAACATGATAATTATTCTATATATATGAAATACCATACAATTATATATTATTTTAGTGTCAAATGAATTACATTGTCGCTCGTGCATACGTACGGTTTACCTTCTCCACGAACCCGATGAGATTCATTCCCCTTCGTATCCATTCAAGAATAATTTTAATTAGATGATTAAAAATATTTTTTAAATACTTAATAGAATTATGAATGTGAATGTGATTGATCATATCCATAAAATACATTACTTACAGAATAAATCATATAATGAAAAACAAATCTATTAACATGCAAAACGACGAAAATATTAAGATATTTTTAACAATGCAATGTTAAAACATCATATATGAAATCATATTAATGTATATTATACTATTAGAATTTAATAATAGTTATCTCACAATTATGTAGGAGGTTAACCTATCCTCGACCAATGAACAGTAAAAGGTAAGGGTTTATTTCACAATCTATTAATTATCTGAGGTTGTTTTTACGTAAGTATCTTCTAGGACCTCTTTATCATCCTAATACATATTTCATAAAAATGTATTCCAAAACATTTTTACTATTTAATATACTATAGTTTAATATCATTTATAACCTTGTTTGTCTTTTTATAAAATCTTTTGAAATGATTCTTTACATTATTTTTAAAACAAGGTACTTTTTGACCTTTTCGACAAATTTAAGGTAAGAATGATTTTTTAAACTTCTATGGAGGGTGAATCTGTTTTTCACCATTATGAAATTGTCCAAGCATCCCTAATAATATTATAAGAATATTTTCAAAATAAATTTTATCTTAAATGATTTCAAAATAAAAATATATATTTCTTTAAAAAAGGTTTTGATTTCATCTCTGTCAACATCATTTGATGGATTCTAATATTATTTGAGTTGATTTGTTATGATACAAAACATCCATATTGCATGGAAGGTTTTGTGATATGATTGAATATGGATGTATTATTTTAACAAAATTCATGGTTTATGGATAATGTATTGCAATTTTTTATTCTAGTTTTAATAAGAATGTTTATGTTAGATTTAATCATTTTCATGTGAGGAATGCGTTGGAATTAGTAAGTGACAGGTGGAGCCCTTATAGCTCCTAGATGCCACGGTAGGTATCATGAGACAAACTACTGTCTTGGCACAAGGCCTTGATAAAATATTATTCGTAGTCTTGGCACAAGGACTTGACTAAGTGGTTAATATGTCTGGAATCATACATTCAATCATTATGAATGTGGCTATTGATATTTCATGTGATTATTCGACTAGTAGAATATCAATTTGAATAATTAAATTGGATTATTTGATTTTATCTTTTCCATATTAATCCTAATTTCATGTTTAAAAGGATTTTTTTGTCTTACGAATTTTAAAAATTTAATATGCTTATTTACGAAAGTTTCCTCCATTTTGTTATCCTTACTGAGCATCTGAGCTCACCCCTTTCTATGTTTTATTTTTCCCATGATGAGAAGAAGTAAATTATGAATGACATGTAGGGAGAGTCTATGGGATCTCACTGTTGTCTATGGAAAAAATGTTGTTGTAGTTTTCCATTTTATGATATAAGGTAAAATTTGTGAACGTATCTAGTACTTCAAAAGATACTAAACTAATCAATAATTCGAGACATCATCTTTTTTGATCATGCCAATGATACTTATTATGGAACCGGCTCTATGTAACAAGGTTCGGGATGTTACGAAAAAAGACTAAAATTGAAAATTATACTAATAATAATATGATGATTTAATAACTTACAAGTAAACATAATGAAATTATTATGTCTTGGTATAAATGTCTTGTATCAAATTATGGTTTATGTATCTATATGGTTTCATATTATGATAATATAATACCATTGAAATATTTTTCTTTACTGTTATGTTGAAATTATAGAGAATTTATATATTACCATGTTACATTACCTAAACGTGGTCTGTTCGGATTTCATTTCTACAGAGAAAGCATTGTAGTTATATTGTGTAGGCACGAAGAAAAATATATCCTTCCAAAATAGTATCAAAAAATGATTGGAATTAGAACATAATAGTTTTTTTATATTCATGTATCAGTTTAGACAAGTTGTAAATGGCGGTGGAATCCATGATAAGGGGTTGAATTTTATTCCATATAATAATATATTAGTTTTGAATCACATAATGAGACAGCAGTCCCATCATTGACTACATAATAGGGCCCTATGGTAGCCATAATATACATTAATTTCTTATAGGTTATATTTTAATCCATGGGATATTAGGAAAGTATAAATATAGATCCCCTACATTTAGTGGGATTAAGGTAAAACCAATCTATGGTTGTATTTGGTAAATAATTACATAGTGAAATATAATATTTATTCCCTGGAATGGAAAATATTTAAATATATGATCCTAGATAAATATTATTCATTGGTTGTGTGAATCCATGTAACGACCCAAAATTTCATTAATGGAAAATACCTCTTGATCCAGTTAAATGTTTCTTTATGTTTTTATAAGATGTCAACTTCTTTAGTTTTACGTTAAGATTTGTGACCGTTACTTTTATAGCCGTTGAACATTAATCATCTGGGTAGTTTAAATATAAGGCTTTAACGAAACCATTTTTACTCAGACAAAGGAAGCGATGGCCTCATCCAGTAGAATTGCCCCTTACGAAGCCCATTTGTCGGAGCTCGGAAAGGAGGTGGCGTCTTTGGGCTTTGCCCTTGACCAAGCCCAAGCTGAGCTTCATCAAGTCAAGCTCGAACGTGATCGTCTACGGGAAAAATGGAAGTTGATAGAGATCACCACTCGAGCGATGTTATCCGAGCAACCCCAAGAGTCTGTCACCATCGCACACCTTACCCTTAGGTCTTATGCGGCTATTTTAAGGGGTTATGTAACAAATAAGTAGCACCATGTTCATGTACATTATTTTTGTATATAATAATGCATATAATTTCTAGTCATTTTTGATGAATTGTAATTAGTTTTTAAAGTACAAATGATGTTTTTAGTTATTATTTAATTAAGAATTATATTTTATTAAATTAAAGGATTTTTGAATTAAATAATATTTTAATAAAATATTATTATTAATATTAAATTAATTTTTATTAAATATAAATGATCTTATAATTTTATGAATGCAATTAAAATTTTTATTAAGGTTTGAAAGCCATTTCTGTCAAAACCCGTGAATTTTTTATAAATGTCGGTTTTTATTTTAAAAGTGCAAATTCACATATTTAGAAAATTATTTTGATAAAATAAATATTATTTTTGGAATCAGGACGTCGAAATTATCCAACGGTGAATTTTTCATAATTTTCTGAGACAGTCCAATTTTTGGGTAAAAATTAAATACCTTTTAAATATATAATGTGATTTATGACATCATAATGACCCAATGGTGATGTAATAAAATACCATAATCCTTAGGTTCGGCCAATATATGTTTTATCATTAAAATAATGAGGTTTTGGGTTTGTTTGAATCACTTTTCAAAGCATTAATGGAGCCCTCAAGACTTATTCAACACTTTGCCTTTTTAAATTAATTTCCATGGGAGTGTGACTCACCTCCACATAAGCAACCCTAATTTTTTAATAAGTTCGGACCTTGGCCTTGTAAAATATTGTTTTCCTCTCTCCTTTTCCAGAAACCATGGGCAAATACCATGGGATGGTTTGTGGTTTGGATTATTTTAATATAAGGGGTCCCAAACCTAAATAATAAAGAATTCTCTCACCTTTCCTATATAAACCCACCCAAGCTCCCACTTCCTCCTCACTCAAAGCCCTTGAAGTTCGTCCAACCTCTGCCCTACTCTCTCTAGAATCCTCTCAAGGTGCCCCAAGCTCCCAAGAAGCCTCTCACAAGCCTCTCTCTAGCCTTTGGAAGCACACTTCCAAGTAAGGGTTTTTTCTTCCTTTCTCTTTTTTTTGTCAATTTTCTTTAAGTTGTATTGCCCTTTTAATTTAATTTATGAATGTTGGGGTATGGTTTCGCACCTCCCCCATACTGCCCTCTTATTGTTTGAATGATGGGAGAACCCTTTCTCTCTCATTAAATGCCTCCCATGTACACCCGTTACTATGCCGAAATTCCGAAAGGAACTTCTCTCTCTTCTTTTATATTCAAGCAATACTTTTGTATCATGAATCTAAATTCCATTTCTGTTGTTGGGACATGTATATATATGATCTCCTTACTGTCCATTTCATGTAAATATGATGAGGAACCCCTTTCTCTCTCATCAACCTTTTTTATGAATTCTTATGTCACGCCGTTACGCTGCCGAAATCGCACCAATTTTCTAAGCCAATGTCTTTGTGTAGTGAATACCATGCCCATTTCTCCATCAAGGGTATTCACCTTTATGCACATATACGTATTGATTGTAAAGTTTCATGTATGAATTCCACATTCCTTTATCGTGGAAGAAATGATTATGTTTTCTGAATCCATGTTTTATGATCCATGTGGCACACTTATGCATGAAATGAAATGTTTAAGAAGGGTGCGCCCTGATAGCGCTCCAATGCATTGGGTAAAGTATAGTATCATGATACGTCATGTGCAATGAGTGTTGACTCATGCTAATTCAAGTGCAACGAGGGTTTACTCGTGCTTCAAGTGCAATGAGGGTTTACTCATGCTCCATGTGCAATGAGCCTTGGCTCATGCTAATTCAATGTTAAGTGTTGTTGCCACATTTCCATGTTATGATTATCATGCTTTATCATGCCTTTATGTTCATGTCTCTCTTATGCTCTATTGATATGACTATTGCCTAACATGTATTGTACTCCTCATGTTATTCATTATGTACTCCCTTACTGGGCTTTATAGCTCACCCTTTTCTTATGCATGTCCTCAGGTTATCCCATGCAATGCTAGGTACGAAGGAATGTAGTGGTCATGTAAAGGAAGTTTTCAATAAGGATGTTGTATTTCAAGTTTAAAGTTTTTATGTAATAATCCTAAGCCCCAAAGACACTAAACCTCTCGATCTTCTTTGTTGTATCAAGTGAAGTTTTATGTAATAAAGCATGTTTAAGTTGTAATAAAAATCAGGGTTGTCATAGTTGGTATCAGAGGATAGGTTTAGTTATTTTTGGGATTAGGAAACCCTAGTAAAGCCTTAGATACAAGACTAAGCATAATAAAAACATCCCTAAGTTTTGGTAAATACTATGTAAGTGTTTTATCAAACAAATACATCCCTGTCTGGATACGAGCAGGTAGAGGCGGCTCTGGCACAGATGTATCCTAGGGGTAAAACCCGAAAACACCGCTTTGAGCTAGACTCGAACGGGAACTGGTGCACGACAACGGGCCTTGCTGCACTCTTGGTTACGACACTCCCGGGGGATATGTTTTGATAAATTCACAATCTTAGTATGAACCCTTATTAAGGGAAAAATTCCCCTAAGAATATATGTTAGAAGGAAGATCCTGAAAAGCCTGGATTGAATCCTATAGACTCATGAGTTAAAGAGATCAAAGTTTATTTATAAGTCATCAACTTTTGTCTTTGGATTACCCTCTATGTGTTACCCCTAACTTTCCTTTTATTCCAGCCAATGGCCGGTAATAGGAGAACTCGGGCTAACAACCGTTGTGAATATCAGTGTGATGATTGTACTAATGAGATGCCCAATCCGATGGGAGCGGGAATCGCGAACTTTGTCACGCTTCTCTCTCAGCTAACTCAAGTTTTGAATAGAAACACTGGTCAAGAGGAACGTTCAACCCCCCCTAAGAAAGAACAAGTCGCTATTGAAAGCTTCATGAGACAAAGGCCCCCTACTTTTAGTGGATCATCTGATCCCACGATCGCTGAACAATGGATCAACTCCATTGAGAAGATATTCTCCATCCTCCAATGCTCTGAAAAAGAGAAGGTTCTCCTGGCGGCTTATCGTATGGAGGGTGAAGCTGATCAATGGTGGACATTGATCAAAAATACGAAGCCTGAGGAGGAGATCGAGGCTTTGGAATGGAAGGTATTCTGGAAGATGTTTTTCGATAAATATTTTCCACGCACCCTCCGTCTTAAGATGGAAAGGGACTTCCTTTCCCTCAAGCAGAAAGATGAAGAATCTGTGGGAGCGTACGAGGCAAACTTCACAAGGCTTGCACGATACGCTTCCGGCTTTGTCGTTACCCCCGAATGCAAAGTTGACCGCTTCTTTGGTGGGCTGAAGCCTAGCTTGCGGAAAGCATTAGCGATCCGTGACTTTGACAGCTATGAGGAGATTGTCTGATGTGCCCTTAAGGTTGAAATGGAGATCGGAGAATCACAGGGGTATCATGGGGACAAGAAGCGGAAGGTGGACTTCAATGCTGGTGGTCCGATGGATAAATCCAACGGCGCTAAGAAATTCCAGCACCCCACTTGCCAAAAGTGTGGAAAGAAGCACCCTGGGAATTGCCTTAGGGGGACAAGAAAATGCTTCAAGTGTGGAAGAGAAGGGCACCTAGCTATTAACTGTCAGCAAGAAGGACCCGCGGCTGCGACGGAGGGGAGGAACGCTCCGTTCGAACCTCAACGCGTTGTTCAATGCTTCAAATGCAAAGAACCGGGTCATTTTGCGAATCAGTGCCCTAATCCAAGGGTTATCGGAGGCAATCAATAACCTCCAAGACAGCAAGGAAGAGCTTTTGCCATCACTTCTGCCGAAGTGAACCCCGAAAACGAAGTGGTGACAGGTACGCTAGTTATTCATTCAAGAATAGCGAACGTACTTTTTGATTCAGGTTCTACGCATTCTTTTATATCTCAAAAGTTTAGTAGAATAATCCCTGCACCACCACAAATCATGGAAGTAAAGATGTCGGTGAGTACGGCAAATGGGGCAATCATTGCATCCCATGAGTATAAGTCCTCCCCTGTTATAATTTGTGGATTGAATTTCCCGACGAACCTTGTCATACTCCCTTTGGTGGAATTTGATGCAATTCTTGGCATGGATTGGCTTTCCTTATATAGAGCCAACATAAATTGTCGGGAGAGGGAAATCACACTCCATATGGAGAATCGACCCCCGATTCTTTACAAGTGTCAGGAGGAAGATGAATCTCCTTTAACTCCATCATCTCAAGCATGGATATTACTACCTTATGAGCACGCATATCTGGCTCAGATGATTGAGTCCATGGAAGAAACCACCCTTGAAGAAATGCCTATTGTGAGGGAATTCGCTGAAGTATTTTCCGAGGAACTTCCTGGTCTTCCTCCAAGAAGAGATGTTGAGTTCTCAATTGAACTTATACCTGGGGCGCTACCAATATCCAAGACTCCATATAGAATGGCTGTGGTTGAGCTTGAAGAACTGAAGAAACAACTACCGGAGAATCTGGATAAAGGGTTTATACGCCCAAGTGCATCACCATGGGGTGCACCAGTCCTCTTCGTCAAGAAGAAGGATGGGTCAATGCGGCTTTGCATCGATTATCGTGAACTTAACAAAATCACGATAAAGAACAAGTATCCTCTCCCAAGAATCGATGACTTGTTTGATCAGCTGCGTGGAGCACAATACTTCTCCAAGGTCGACTTGCGGTCGGGATATTATCAAGTAAGGGTGAAGAAGGAAGATATCCCCAAGACTGCTTTTCGTACAAGGTACGGGCACTATGAATTCATAGTAATGCCTTTTGGACTCACCAATGCTCCAGCAATATTCATGGACTTGATGAATAGAGTCTTTAGAGATTACCTAGATAAATTTGTGGTAGTCTTTATAGATGATATTCTAATATACTCCAAAACCAAGGAGGACCATGAGGAGCATTTAAGAACTGTACTGGAGACTTTGCGCAAGGAGAAGCTCTATGCCAAGTACAGCAAGTGTGAGTTCTGGTTGAAGGAGGTCTCATTCTTGGGCCATATCATCACAAGCAATGGGATATCTGTGGACCCCTCCAAAACAGATGCAATTGAGGGATGGCCGAGGCCAACATCGGTAACTGATATCTGTAGCTTCTTGGGGTTAGCTGGATATTATCGACGATTTGTGAGAAACTTCTCACGATTGTCCAACCCTCTTACCAAGCTAACTCGAAAGGGAGTAAAGTTTGCTTGGAGTGATGAATGCGAAGAAAGCTTCAAGGAGTTGAAAAGGAGGCTTATCACTGCACCTGTGCTCACTTTACCCACAAGTGGGGAGCTTTTTGTGGTATTCAGTGATGCTTCAAAGAAGGGCTTAGGATGTGTGCTGATGCAGAATGATAAAGTGATATCCTATGCCTCAAGACAGTTGAAAATCCATGAGCGAAACTATCCAACGCATGATCTGGAGTTGGCGGCGGTGATCTTTGCCTTGAAAATCTGGCGGCATTATCTCTATGGAGAGAAATGTGAGATATATACGGACCACAAGAGTCTTAAATATATATTCACACAGAAAGAGCTTAATATGCGCCAGAGAATATGGATAGAGCTCATAAAGGATTATGACTGTTCAATACATTACCACCCGGGGAAGGCGAACAAGGTGGCGGATGCCCTAAGTAGAAAGGATCCAGCAATTCTATCAATGATGAGAATTGAGAAGGATCCAATCTTCTTAGACTTGATGAAGATGGAAGTGGGAATCATAAAGAAGGGAACATCATCAATCCTTTCACAAATGATTGCGCAACCATCTCTTTTGGAAAGGTTAAAGGATGCTCAAAAGGATGATGCGAGAATCCAATAAAAAGTGGAAGCTATCAAAAAGGGAAAATCCTCAGAGTTTAATGTTAATGAAGAAGGAATTGTGCGGTTTGGGAAAAGACTATGTGTCCCATCAAGTTCGGAGCTGAAGAAGGAACTTTTGGATGATGCACATAGTTCAAATTTCTCTATTCACCCAGGGAGCACAAAGATGTATCGAGATCTCCGAGAAAACTTTTGGTGGGATAATATGAAGAAGGAGATCGCTGAATATACATCAAAGTGCCTGGTGTGTCAGAAAGTGAAGGCAGAGAGGCAGAAGTCTAAGGGGATGATGCAACCATTGCCCATACCAGAATGGAAATGGGAGAACATCACCATGGACTTCGTCACTGGACTTCCAAGGACATCCAAAAGCAACAATGCAATATGGGTTATTGTGGATCGTCTTACAAAGAATGCACACTTCATTGCTATTAGAGAGGACTTCTCTTTGGATCAACTGGCACGGATATATATCAGGGAAGTGGTACGGTTGCATGGAGTACCACTATCTATTGTGTCTGACCGAGATCCAAGATTTACCTCTAAGTTTTGGAAGAGTCTTCAACATGCTCTGAATACTGAACTGAACTTCAGTACGGCCTATCATCCTCAAACTGATGGCCAATCCGAGCGGACTATCCAAACACTTGAGGATATGTTGAGAGCGTGCTCAATGGACTTTAAAGGAGGATGGGATCAACATCTTCCTCTAGTTGAGTTCTCTTATAATAATAGTTTCCACTCGAGCATCCAAATGGCACCATATTAAGCCCTGTATGGGAAAAGGTGTAGAACACCGGCATGTTGGGATGAGGTCGGTGAACGTAAGCAGCTTGGACCAGAAATGGTCGAAGAAATGGTGGAGAAGGTGGAAACCATTCAGCAGCATATCAAGGCAGCCCAAAGTAGACAGAAGAGTTATGCAGATAATCGTCGACGAGACCTTGAATTTAAAGTCGGAGACATGGTGTTTTTACGCATATCTCCGTGGAAGAAGGTCATGAGGTTTGGAAAGAAAGGGAAGTTAAGTCCAAGGTACATCGGCCCCTTCGAGATTCTTGATCGTGTTGGGGTTGTGGCCTATCGACTAGCACTTCCACCTACTATGGCCAAGGTGCATGATGTCTTCCATGTATCCCTCTTAAGGAAGTACATACCAGACCCTTCACATGTACTCTCTTCTGAGGTGGTACAATTAGAAGACGATCTTTCTTATGAGGAGCAACCAGTGAAGATCTTAGATCGTAGAGAAAAAGTTCTACGAAATAAGACAATGCCCCTCGTCAAGGTGTTGTGGAGAAACCACAAGTTTGAAGAAGCAACTTGGGAGTCGGAAGATATGATGAAGCTAAGTTACCCACATTTGTTTTAGTGTGGGAAAAGGAAAATTTCGAGGGCGAAATTTCTTAAGGGGGGAATGTTGTGACGACCCAAAATTTCATTAATGGAAAATCCCTCTTGATCCAGTTAAATGTTTCTTTATGTTTTTATAAGATGTCAACTTCTTTAGTTTTACGTTAAGATTTGTGACCGTTACTTTTATAGCCGTTGAACATTAATCATCTGGGTAGTTTAAATATAAGGCTTTAACGAAACCATTTTTACTCAGACAAAGGAAGCGATGGCCTCATCCAGTAGAATTGCCCCTTACGAAGCCCATTTGTCGGAGCTCGGAAAGGAGGTGGCGTCTTTGGGCTTTGCCCTTGACCAAGCCCAATCTGAGCTTCATCAAGTCAAGCTCGAACGTGATCGTCTACGAGAAAAATGGAAGTTGATAGAGATCACCACTCGAGCGATGTTATCCGAGCAACCCCAAGAGTCTGTCACCATCGCACACCTTACCCTTAGGTCTTATGCAGCTATTTTAAGGGGTTATGTAACAAATAAGTAGCACCATGTTCATGTACATTATTTTTGTATATAATAATGAATATAATTTCTAGTCATTTTTGATGCATTGTAATTAGTTTTTAAAGTACAAATGATGTTTTTAGTTATTATTTAATTAAGAATTATATTTTATTAAATTAAAGGATTTTTGAATTAAATAATATTTTAATAAAATACTATTATTAATATTAAATTAATTTTTATTAAATATAAATGATCTTATAATTTTATGAATGCAATTAAAATTTTTATTAAGGTTTGAAAGCCATTTCTGTCAAAACCCGTGAATTTTTTATAAATGTCGGTTTTTATTTTAAAAGTGCAAATTCACATATTTAGAAAATTATTTAGATAAAAAAAATATTATTTTTGGAATCAGGACGTCGAAATTATCCAACGGTGAATTTTTCATAATTTTCTGAGACAGTCCAATTTTTGGGTAAAAATTAAATACCTTTTAAATATATAATGTGATTTATGACATCATAATGACCCAATGGTGATGTAATAAAATACCATAATCCTTAGGTTCGGCCAATATATGTTTTATCATTAAAATAATGAGGTTTTGGGTTTGTTTGAATCAATTTTCAAAGCATTAATGGAGCCCTCAAGACTTATTCAACACTTTGCCTTTTTAAATTAATTTCCATGGGAGTGTGACTCACCTCCACATAAGCAACCCTAATTTTTTAATAAGTTCGGACCTTGGCCTTGTAAAATATTGTTTTCCTCTCTCCTTTTCCAGAAACCATGGGCAAATACCATGGGATGGTTTGTGGTTTGGATTATTTTAATATAAGGGGTCCCAAACCTAAATAATAAAGAATTCTCTCACCTTTCCTATATAAACCCACCCAAGCTCCCACTTCCTCCTCACTCAAATCCCTTGAAGTTCGTCCAACCTCTGCCATACTCTCTCTAGAATCCTCTCAAGGTGCCCCAAGCTCCCAAGAAGCCTCTCACAAGCCTCTCTCTAGCCTTTGGAAGCACACTTCCAAGTAAGGGTTTTTTCTTCCTTTCTCTTTTTTTTGTCAATTTTCTTTAAGTTGTATTGCCCTTTTAATTTAATTTATGAATGTTGGGGTATGGTTTCGCACCTCCCCCATACTGCCCTATTATTGTTTGAATGATGGGAGAACCCTTTCTCTCTCATTAAATGCCTCCCATGTACACCCGTTACTATGCCGAAATTCCGAAAGGAACTTCTCTCTCTTCTTTTATATTCAAGCAATACTTTTGTATCATGAATCTAAATTCCATTTCTGTTGTTGGGACATGTATATATATGATCTCCTTACTGTCCATTTCATGTAAATATGATGAGGAACCCCTTTCTCTCTCATCAACCTTTTTTATGAATTCTTATGTCACGCCGTTACGCTGCCGAAATCGCACCAATTTTCTAAGCCAATGTCTTTGTGTAGTGAATACCATGCCCATTTCTCCATCAAGGGTATTCACCTTTATGCACATATACGTATTGATTGTAAAGTTTCATGTATGAATTCCACATTCCTTTATCGTGGAAGAAATGATTATGTTTTATGAATCCATGTTTTATGATCCATGTGGCACACTTATGCATGAAATGAAATGTTTAAGAAGGGTGCGCCCTGATAGCGCTCCAATGCATTGGGTAAAGTATAGTATCATGATACGTCATGTGCAATGAGTGTTGACTCATGCTAATTCAAGTGCAACGAGGGTTTACTCGTGCTTCAAGTGCAATGAGGGTTTACTCATGCTCCATGTGCAATGAGCCTTGGCTCATGCTAATTCAATGTTAAGTGTTGTTGCCACATTTCCATGTTATGATTATCATGCTTTATCATGCCTTTATGTTCATGTCTCTCTTATGCTCTATTGATATGCCTATTGCCTAACATGTATTGTACTCCTCATGTTATTCATTATGTACTCCCTTACTGGGCTTTATAGCTCACCCTTTTCTTATGCATGTCCTCAGGTTATCCCATGCAATGCTAGGTACGAAGGAATGTAGTGGTCATGTAAAGGAAGCTTTCAATAAGGATGTTGTATTTCAAGTTTAAAGTTTTTATGTAATAATACTAAGCCCCAAAGACACTAAACCTCTCGATCTTCTTTTTTGTATCAAGTGAAGTTTTATGTAATAAAGCATGTTTAAGTTGTAATAAAAATCAGGGTTGTCATAATCCATATGAATATAATTCCTCAAATCGAGAAATAATGATGAATATTATATGGCCACATATGATGATAATTTTTTAGAATTGACCTGGAAAAAACAATATTTTTTTATACGTAGAGACAAAATATAATAAATTTGAATCTGGATTAAATCAAATCCTATAAATACCTCTTGATTTATGATAATTTTAAAACATTGAGAATGTTTATTGTTATGCTATAATAATGCATTTAGGGATTGATAACACATATGTGCATCATGATATTGAACCAAACAAGTGTAAAAGATGGAAGGTATTGGGGAAAACTATATAAATAAAATATATATGTATAAAATTGAAGTTTCCATATTTTTCAGGACTAGTAATTGGTTCCATTTACAATGATTTATGAAATATTGAAATTTTTATTGAGATGTGATGTTTCTTCATAGAGACAATGAATACATGGGAAATAATATTAATGAATCCATAAATGTATAGAAGATAGCCATCCAGTGATGTTTTTTTTTAGTTCAAATGAATTGGTTCAATATTATAATGTATTCCCTATGATATAAACTCAATATAGAAAACTTATTAATCTATAGAAAAAGGGTGTATAAAATAATTGTATACTACAACGGTTGATGTGTGGGAAATAATTATGTGGTTATAGGTATGTAACTTTTATATTTGAATTATTCCATTCCCATATTTTACATTTGAGAGTTTAATTTTTTTATTTAAAAAATCATGAATAATATGATTACAATGTCATAAATATATGATATAAATATTTTTTGAAAACACTATGTGGGAATATTAAACAAAAAATATATTAATAGAAATATTTTTATGGTAATTACAGATATAATTTTTTCCAAAAATGTTGTTTTAGTGGACATTTTATTGTATGTTATCACTCTAAATTTTCTATAGCATTTGGATTTTCATTATAAGATATATTTTTGATCTAATAGTGTTAATTTTAATTTATCTCGCACATTTGATAACATAACCAGAATCTGAGGAAATAACTATACACAGTTGTGAAAATTACATGGGTACGATTATTCAAAATAATGAAACTATTTAAATTAGAGATGTTCTAGTAGTGAATGAACTCATGGATGTATTTTCTGAGTATTTTCTAAATATTATTCTTCATAGGGTTCTTGTGATCTAAATTTGATTAGTACCTTATGATAACCCTATTTATGATACTCATTATCAAATGTATCATGTAGAAAATTTATAAATGAAAAATTAATTTCTAAATTTTTTAAATAATGATTCATTATATCAATAACATCACCAGAGATGCTACTATTTTTTTGAAAAATGAAATATGGTTCAAATGGATTTTTGAATGATTAACTATCCTTGAATAAAATCGCTATTATGAAAAATCATTTTTTAGTCATATCAATGATTGTTTTAAAAACTACATAGAGCATAGTGTTTTTCAACGGATAATAGGAATTATAAGTTACATGATCTAAAGGTGATCGATGATAACATTATGAAGACTATTTTTTAGACTAGGTATATGCACTATGAGTTCATCATAATTGCATTTAAGTTTACCATTCATCATACAATATTTATAGACATCATTAATATAGTAATCCGATTTTTCATATAGATAATAATAATGACTATTTATATATGAAATATATAATATTATAATGTCAATAAGAACATGAAATAAACCTATGTATTAATTTTAAAACAACAAAATAATATAAACAGCATGAGAAATTTTAAAGGTTTTGATTTTTTTTTGAAAAAAATTTCAATACATATAGATAGATATATATATTCTAAATATGTCATAAAAATTGACCATAATAAATTTTTTTATGTAATAACCATCTCTGAAAAATAACATTGTTATTCATACATTTCTTAGGATTTAGTGAAATCATTATTTTTAGAAATATTTAAACACAATCCGAAGGTGGAAGATTCATTGAACGGGTTGACAAAATCAATTATGAAGTGTACATTTAATGATTTTAATATCGATAAAGAAGGTGTTAATGATTTTTAAAAAATAAGTGTGCCATGGGATTACCATTTGAAGAATGTTGTGTTCTGTGATTCACATAGTACTCCATTGTCGATTTATCTGTGAAATGCTTATATGTATAAAGATCTTTGTGAGTGTTACTAGTTTGATTGAATGAAAAGAGATATTGTTTAATTTAACATGAGGATTTAAAAAAAAATTATTCTTAAAGAAGATTTCTAATTATTCAAGGGAATGCTTCACCATTTTCAAAAAGTATTATTTAAATGATAAAATATATAGGTCAATTATTTGGTGAGAATACCAAAGGATTCTTATCATAAATATGTTATTTCGTATATCATTGATCAAATAATAAAATCAAATAATTTCCATTTCATTAATGATACCATTTATTTAGGTAAAAATTCATAATAATTATATAATAGATATAGTTGGTTTACATGTCATCTCTCTATTAATTTTGTCAAATCATTGTCCGAGGATCACATATAATTATTGTATTGGACTTCATAAAAATATATAAATGAATGAAAATTATGTACATCTAATTGACTTAGAACCATGGTCAATCTGAGAAAATGATTCAAAAAAATGGATGATATGATTCATTTTTGTATAATGGATTAATATAAAGGTTTTGATGGGCATCATTAATTTAGTGAATTTTTATTATAAAAATATTTTTTATTCAAGTATATATTTTTAACAACTTATGTAATTATATGGTAAGAAACGTCAAATGAAATATTTTCTGGTTGAAGTAGGAAAAATTATATTTACAGGACCATAGTTGGTAGAATATATTTTGAGAATTTTCAGTTCTTTCAGAATCATATGGGGAACTCATAGATTAGATAAAAAAATTATTCAATTAATTGTGGGAAAATTATTTCTTTCGAGACATGTAATAATATTTGTTTTCAAAGAATATACATGTAAAAGTGTTACTAATATTGGTATGAATGGAATTTCATGTGTATTATTCCTTGTACAAAATGGTATCCTGCTTAATTTGGATTAGTTTAATATCGATTAGTTGTTCCACAGAGTTTATCTGTTATAGAGAACAATTTTCATTTCTCAATTGTATGAAATATGTGTCCATTTCATCTTATGTTTTGACCCCAGATGCACATTTATTTGAATATAATTGTTATTATGGGAATCATCCAATTATTATTATTTTCTCTATAGATAATATATTGTGGATGAATGTGATTCACATATTTAACATTTTATATAAAACATGGTTGAATAAGAATCATGGAAATCTAACAATTTTATTAGGAAAGGATTTAACAACATTTTTAATGTGAATAAAATAGTTTAGAAAGAATTAATTATTGGGGGAAAAATGTTAAAACATTGGAAATTATCTAATAAATCAATTTTGTGATTATTAATGTAGTTCAATTTCATATATAAATATTAGTTCTCTTTTTCAAATATGTATACATTTTTAAATAGTCAATTTTATTATAAGGGATTTAATTTTAAGACTAATATTTATTTTCTATGATTTAGAATTAGAAAAAATGAATATTACCTTTTAAATAATCATATCAAATTGACATAAAGTGTAATTATTCTTTTTAAGAAAAATTAATGAATACTCCTACATATTGATTATTGTGAAAATATCATTTCATTAAAAAATATATATAATTTTATTATCCCAATATCTTTAATATATAATAAAATGTAAAATAATTATAATTTATTAATATATAATCCACTTAATTATATTTGATTCATCGTTATATTGGATTTTCATATGCACTTGTTTTTGGGTTTATAAATTTCTTTAAAAATTAGTTTGGTAGTGAATAATTTTACTAATTTTTAATTAGTTAAAAAAATACTTGATGAGAAATTTATTACATGAAATGATTAGAAAATATGAAAAAAATTAACTTATATTTATTAAAATATAATTATTATTCAAAGAGTTAATATAAAACTAACATTTCAGTATAAATTATTATACTTTATGAAATCCCCTAATTTCATCATGTGTGTTGGAATAATTTGTAAATATAATTTTCCAAAAATTTGAATTGAATCTAGTAAAATGGATTCATTATCTAGATTTATAATAATTTTTATTAATTAATAACGAAACATAATTCTTGACCATAATGAATAGTGGAAATTGTAAAATGTATGTACTACAAATAAGAAAACTTTTATTACTAGGGGTCAATGAAAAAAATATAAGGGTTAAAATAACATAATAACATTTATAAAATCAAATTTATTATCATATTTCCACCACATAATTTATGAGGCTATATAACGGACCATTTTGAATCATTTATGATACGTAAAAGAAGGTTACACTTTAGTCTATTCCAATATTACACGTTTGAATCTTACATCACTTATAAAATTCCACCCTTTGTCCTCTCATATTCACATGTTAAGAGACCATATTATTGGACCATAATTCTCCAAATATATTAATAAAATAAAGACAAAAACTTTATATGCCACAATTTTATTTGAATCCCAATTAAGGAAGGATTTTTTCTCACCTAAGGAGGTTGTTCAAAGAAGAAGTATCCTTAAAAATTGAGGGTATATATTTTCATTATCGTTGCACTACCATAAAATGTATATAAATTATTCACTTATAATAAAAACCGTATATAACATCTAATTAAATTTCATTAGGTAATCTTCATGACCTAAATAACTATCCACTTTGATTATGTAGGATATAAAATCAACATTTGTGTGTATAGTGGATTACTACCTCATTAACTAATGTCATTCATTTTCATCATCACGTAACAACTATGGTTATATTGATGTTTTTAATTAATATATATAATATAGGTAACATATTTATACTTTTTAGTCAATAAATCACACAAAATTTCATACATTCTATATAAAGGGAGATTTGATAATGGTGTTTGGGTATATGGATGAATGCCTCTCTATAATGAGATACAAATCATTTTTCACTAAAACATTGTGTGGAAGACAATAAGTATATATTTAATTAATATTTGTGTATTATATGATATATTAATGACTTTAATTAACTATTTATCATTATAATATGATAATATATCATTTTCATTCTGAAATTTAAAATTGATAACGTTATTCATGTATGTGTGCACTAAATCTTCCATAATGTGATGATATCATTTTTTTCTTCACAAAATCACAATAATTATATACATAATTATATATAGTCAAATTATATGTAATTTATTATATAATTATATTTAATTAATGAAAAAAAATAATATTCACCTTCCTTCAAAATGAACATTGAATAAATGGAAATGTTACTCATGAGTTCCACTTATCATCTAAATGATCGAAACATACTTAATTTATAAAAATCCATCATTGTTTCTTTATTTAAAAATGAATATTTTAAATGTAAATATTATAATTATGACATAATAAATATTTTGATGATGGTAAAATAATGTCTTATAAGACCATATTCATCTTATTAGAGTATTATTAGACATATAATTTGAATATTATAAAAAATAATACATAATCATAATTGAATGTGGATATGTAAAATAAATAGAAATGGGTGATAGAAAAAGAATCATAAAAATGGAATTTTTTTTAAATTATTTAAATAAATAAAATAAAATTTTAATTTTTTTATATAAAGAGAAAATGTAACGAGTTGACTGGAGGTAAGGGACATCATCTAAACAACTGTCCATTGATGTATATTATTATTATATGAAACTATATAACATTATGATTGGTATATAATTCCCCATTAAAATTTTGTATCACAATTTTATCTATTCAATTGGTATTTAATGTTTTATTTAATTTTATTATTTCATGGGGTTATGATTATACTATTTCCAAAGTAATAAGGAATATTTCATGAAAAAAATTACTTTTAATGTTTTCTTTGAAAAGATGTTAAATTCCATGTATTTATTTTAAAAATGATTCTATTATTGTAATTTTAGTTTTATAAAATAAAATTTTCATATTTCCTTCGTTTTTTTTTTGAAAAATGTTTTCTTTAATTTATTGGTTAACATTCTTTACAAATGATCAAATGAATGTTTTATTTTTAACAAATATGACAATAATTACATTTTAGGCCACCATAACCATTATTTTATATTTAAATTACATTAAATTATACCTGTTTTATTCAAAGAGAAATATGTAATCCCAATTTTTGGGATCATTGATATTAAAATTCTATTATTAATGAAAATGTATTTTTTCATTGAAAATGGGGTTTTAAAAGGAAATGGTATTTTAGAATTTACCATGGGGTTTTAAAAGAAATGGGTATATTGATATCTTAATTTGTTTTTAGAATTGGAATAAAAGTGTTTTTCAAGGGGTTAAGGACAATAATAGGAATGAGTAAAAAAATTATTCATGATATGCTCTTAGAAATTGATAATGGTAGGTTCCCATATATATCATTAGGTGAACCCATTATTAATTATATGATGGAATTGTGAATACAATGTCAGGTCAGTCCATCATTTCTTATTTTAGAGGTTTCCCGAGATAAGAATCAGATGAAATTTGTAAATATCATGTCCTCTACACAATTATATTGGAATTTTTTTCATTTGATTATTCATATTTTTATGTGTTATGTACGGGTTGTATAATTTTCTTATTACATGATGTTCCAATTCACCTTTAATACTTTTTTATACATTATAATGAGATCTAATGAAAATAAATTATTTAAAAAATTAATAACAAATGATCTTCTTTAAATAATGAATTTTTTAGTATAAGAGATACTGCTTTTAGAAATTGTTGTTCATGGGTTGTTAGGTTTTTCAATAGACTAATTTTTTCGTACTTTTATGTCTATGAAAAAAGTTTTTTTCATTCTTATCCAATTTTTTTAAAAAAAATATTTCAATGTTTTGATGGATTTTTTAAGGGTGACTATGTTTTCATAAAATTAGTTATGATTTTTCATGAAAATGATCATTATTTATTTTAATAGTATTATATTATCAAAAAATGGATACTAATATAAAAGGTTCACCTAGATTTTGATTTGATTATATTATATATATGTTATGACATAATACAGAAAAAATATTATCCTAAAAAGGTATTCAATTTTAAAATAATTACTTCAATATTAGAACCCATGAATATGTGTAACAGACTGAGCCTTCCTAGTAAATTACAGTGTCAAATTCGAGTGTTTGGGGTATCTTGGGGACCAACAGTAACTCATCAATGTCTTTTTCAAATTTACAGTCGAACATACGGTGGCACCGATCATCATCAGTGGCACTGATAGAAAATCAGTGGCATTGATGGCAAGTCAGTGGCACTAATCATAATTATTAGTAGGGTGATGGTTCTAGGGAGATGGTGCCAAGGCGGTGGTGCCATGGTGACTGTTCCATAATGATGATGCTAGGGAGACGGTGTTAGGGCGACAATGTTCGAGTGATGGTGACAGGGTGACGATGCAAAGGATATATTGTTAGGGCTACAATGTCAAAGAGATGGTTCCAGGGGATGGTGCCGGGGTGATGGTGACTCACCCATCAGTGGGTCATTTTCAATTTTTCCAGGTCTCTCTATTTTCTCACCAGTAACATACCATTTGACATATAATTGTATTCATACCCGTTTCAAAATTATTTAAGTCCCGTTAAAATTTTTTTATCCCATTAATAGTAGGGTTACCCTTGAGTTACCATAATGTGTGTTTTTTCACACCCTTGTCGTGTTTTCTATCTTCCCATGTTTTCCAGTTTAGCCCTTATTACATGTCTTCTTAACATTTAATTGAAATATATTTACTCACAGCTGTTATATCCACCATCTCTAAGGATAATAATTATAAAATAATTAAACACAACTTGTGAAACCTCCCAGTAGCATGGAGACCCACAATCCAACTTTTAAATACTTTGAAATTGTCTCCAGAATTTTAGGATTTGGAATCTTTTAAGCAGTTATCCACTCTTACTGATTCTTTTTTTGATTCTCTATGTGTTGCATGAGACTTACTCCTGAGACTAATCTAATTCCCATTCTAGAGCCCATTCCACTTATCGTTGGATTACATGGAGTTATTCCTTTATAAGTCGTGTATCCCTAGTTCTTGGTGAAACGAGGAAACTTTGATCCTTGATTTTCTAAGGAGTGGTTTTTCCATCGTCTCCCTTTTTTGTGTATCATTCGGGGTGGGTATGATGGTGTTCCTTCAAGATGTAGATGAACGGCATTCATTAAAGATAATAATGATTCATCAAAATAATGATGTCTGTGAATGTTGGTGAAGTTTTCTGTGTTATACCAACATTTTATTTTTTTAATTGTATGGGATAAAGTCAACATTAAATCATCATCATTGGTGGCCACTTCTTGCGCACTAATCAAGATCTGTTTTTATGGATAATTTTTAGATTCAATGGTAATAACATGGACAGTGGATAAATTTGTAAAAAAAATTCTTAAATGGGTACACGATGAATATGATCCCATATGTGATCACCCCGTTTTACCAAAGGGATTGAAGGTACATAATGAATGGTGTGGCTAAATTTGAAAACTTATCTGCTCTATTCTTATAATATGTATGGTTACTAGGTTAATTACTTATATGGGGAGATTGTAGGGAATGTAATATTTTTTTAGGATATTAATGGTTTGTGAATATATGGTCGTGTGGGGATTGTATAATGGGGATCAATATGGTTCTAGTATATTAATGGTTCTCACAGATCCCATTTATTGTTGTCACATTACAAGAAAACTAGGTGTGAATGCTTAAAAATTAGATTTTTTGTTTTTCAATTAGTGATTATTTTGGATTATAGTTTGGGATGTTACTTTCCCAATAGTGGAGAATTATTTTAATTAGAATAACGTGATCAATAAATGAGGACAATTACAATAGAGTAATTGTTTTCTATAAATTGTTTTGGTTGTGGTTGTGGTTGTTATTTATTTTATATATATATGTATAGCAGCAACTGTAGTTTTTTACAGACATGATTACTAATTCAGAACACTTAGGATCGGATGATTACTTGATTACCTATATGTATATTTAATAGTTCTTATTTTTCTTATACACAACCCACTTATTTTGAGTACTTTATGTTGAACACACCCATCTCATGGGAGAGTGTGTTTTCCCAATATTCTTATAAGTGGCAGGTTATTATCTCAGTTATGCACTATCTCCCATGTAGATAATGAATCTTTAGGCAAGCTGTAACGGCCTATGGTCGACTATGGAAAAATATTCTTCATCCATGTTCTGTGGTGGTGGATTTCCAAAGTGTATGTGGGCTAGTTTGTTTCCCAATTTTATTTGGGAAGAGGGATAGGTTTCATCGATTGTGAGGATGTTATTTGGGTCCATGTGTATTCTAGAATGGTATTGTTTGTTCATCCCATGTGTCTACGCATTTGGGGGTGGATGTTATGGTCCATATTTCTATGGGTGTGGTTATGTTTGGTTGTGGTGGTTCAGGTTTCGGTGTGTGGGATTTTTTATTGTGGTGGCCAAATAGTTGTTGATGGGAAACATTGGGACTGTAGTGGAACATGTGGGGGAGATCTGATGCATATGATGTTCTAATTTCCCACCGGGTAAGCAGTGTGGCGTACCCAAATAGCTATGTGTTATTTCTGTTACGTTACATGAAATGCATTATTTGGTTAGTGTTCCTTAGTGAGGATGTATGTATAGTTCTCCCTTCTAAGTGTTTGGTTTCCTATACTTTCTCACAGGGCCTTAGAATGAATCCCCACTACTGCAAGATAGATTTTGGATTCCCTATAGAGTATACATGTATACTCACCCTACATAATTTAAACATCATTTATGTTCCAAGAAGGGATTCAATGACTGTGTGGGACCTTACTATCTCAGGCATCGAGAGTTATTATTGCAACTTTTCATTCATGTGGTAATTTCCATTTGTGTTTTTCTTATACTTTGTATTAATTTTTTGGGTCATTCATATGGGAATGGAATTTTGTATTATTTTTTACTTTCTCCTTTTGGTGATGTATGGGATTTACCATCTTATCTCCCAATATTGTTCTATAAAAAGGGTAATGCATTTCATTTCACATGTGATTATATACCCTTGGTTCATGTCTCCAATCTTGGTCCTATTTTATATAGGAATAGGGTTAATTATATATACATCAAAATGAAAATGGAAGGGTCTTGCAGTAAGATTCCCTTTCCCTTATTCTTTTAAAAGTGGGTCATGACAGAATTGTATCAGATTGGATGGATGAGAGATATGATGCAGTTTGCGATTAGGAACAGTGGGGATTGCATTGTATGATATGGAAAAAGTGTTATAAAATCATTGTGCATGATATAGTCTATGGATGACCAGCTCGGACAGGATACTTAAGAACCCACCTGTGATCTGATTCAAGGACTCTGGATCTACCGAATGGACAAGTGAGGTTACACCTAATTCCAGGATAGAGACACTAGGAAATGCTACATGCATCATAATGAATTTTATTTATAGTGTTTTGGTTGTTTTGGTAATATAAACGAATAATATGTTTGGAAAAAATATAAGATAATTTTCTACACTACTCGGGCTTAGGAATTCTTTGTTTACCTTCCAGCTATGCCACCCAGACAACATCCAAGATATGTATGGGAAATCAAGGCCTAGAAAAATTATATGGATGAACAACAAAGGGATGATCGAGTGGAGAATGATAACCAGTGGAATAGGATGCTGCATTATTTTCAGTAAAAGACCCTCAAAACATATGGGGGTGATATCTCGAACATGAAGACATAGAGGTGGCTCGAGGAGGTGGTGAGAACTGCCATCTAGATCCAAGCTCTACAAGAGTATTGGATTTTTCTGGTTGTGATCCAGATGCATGCAGCAGTGCATTAGTGGTGGACACTCTATCCCTAGGAGAAGAAGGAAGGGGAAGTTTCATGAAATGTTTTTGAGAAGGGGTTCTGGATAGAATCCCATTATTCCCCGATGAAGGAAGAAAAGAGGTAAGGCCTACTATCCATTCATCAATGTAGTATGACGGTAATAGAGTTGGGGATCATGTTTATGTTTCTCCTTTTTTTCCCCTAGGAATTTTCCCATATGAGGAATCACAGGAAAGATACTTAGTGAAGGAACTATGACCTTCCCTTTCATACATTGTTACACCCTCTACTCTTCCAACGTACATGGTTGTTAAGAAGAAGGATGATGTGTAAAGAGTATGCACATTCGAGAGGTGTTCCATGTGTGCTGAGCCTGCTGAGATTGTAAAATAGGACGGATGATAGTAGCAGACCTCCTGCATCAAATTCTATAAGGTTTAGGCTGACACAGATCTGGGCTTAGTAGTTCCAGTTTTGATCTCCCTGTCCTCGCCTTTTCTATGCAGGCCTAGGACTGAGATTCTATTTTTGTGGCAGTCGTTGGGATTTTCTGAAATATTTTCTAAACTGAGTGCAGTAAAGTGGGGTGGGAAGGTTTAGCACCCACCTCAGTAGCACCAGTTGACGACTGGACTATTTTTGTGGAATGGGAGGAGCGAACTTCCGCTTCACTGAGGGAGAATGGTTCCAGAGGATGCTAACCTCATGGTGCTATTATGAGACCTTGACTAGGGTGTGGTCATGGAGGTGACCTACAATCGAGGGGTAGAGGTCTTATGAAAGTGTAGCTACGCGAAATAGGGTTAATTGTTCCAGTAGGGAGGGAGGTCAGTTGAGGTACGATCAGTTTTTTTATCACTCATTCATCTGAATGATTTGATTCAGGAGCATCAAACCCCTTTGTTTCACCCAGTCTAGCCCATTACATGGGTTTAGGAATAGGAATATCTTCCAGTGACCTGGTGTTGAGCACACTTTTTTGAGGTTATACTGACATGTTTTATGTTTTTCGAGGATTCAGAGAGATGTTGTGGCTCCATCTGTCTAGTGGGGAACAATTTATTCTATATATAAATCTATACGTTGTCATCCTGGCATTGAATATAGATTTTTATTGACACACTTATCGACTTATTTTAGAGAAGAAATGTTTTCTCAGATATGGGAGGTCATCATTTAGCTTTCACTACATAACAGGGTTTCCAAGCGGGCATCCTGTAAGTTGGGCTCATACATTCCATGTTAGCTGATCTATCAGTGGAGTAGGAAAACTCAGAAATGGTGGATGTTCTGGGATTATTAATTAGTTTCAAGTCGTCTTCCCCATAGATCTTGTGATTCCAACATGTCTATGTGGTGTTGAGATCATGAAAGAATGTAAACCAAGTGCCCATAATATTTCGATAGATCCCTACCCGATGTCACCTTCTGAGTTATTGGAGTAACAAATTCAGGATGACGAACTGATGATGATGTGTTTTATCTGATAGAGCATGTCACCCTTGGGGGCTCTAGTCTGGTCTACATGGAAGTCAGGTGGTGGCTTCATTCTCTTCTTAGACTACATAAGGTTGAACGATGAAATGATCATTAACTGTTACCCCCTCCTGAGGATCGATGTCCTTTTAAATAGTTGTAGAGAGAATGTTGGTTTTATAATATTTCCTATAGTTGGGATAACAATAGTTGAGGTTGAATGAGGGTGAAATCTAATATACTTCATTTTGGTGTAGATATGGGCACTTTGAGTTCGTGGTTTTGTCATTAAGCATTACTAATGAACTATCTATCTTCATCGGTCTCATGACATCTTTTTTAAAAAATTATCTAGATCGGTTCGGGGTCATGTTCATTGATAACATCCTAGTCTACTCAGGATCAAATTAGGATCACACTGATCATCTGAGGTCAGTTTTTATGGTTCTATGACATCACCATATCTATGGTATGTTTTCCATGATCATGCTCTGGACAAGGGAGGTGCACTTCTGTGGACATGTGTTGTCCCATTATAGAATAGCGGTGGACCCGTTGAAGGTTGATGCAGTTATTTCTTGGGGAACACCCAAGAACATAGAAAGGTTTCAAAGATTCATATGTTTGATAGGTTACTGCCGAAGGATAGTACTCGACTTATCTCGATTTGAAACCGAAATCATGACCTTGAACATTAAATACCATGATTTCTTTTGGTTTGAGCATTGACAAGAATCATTCAGTTATCTGAGGGGGATGTTGGTCAGTTCCCTAGTGATGAGTTTTCCAGATGATGGGGTAAGGTTTAAAGTGTTCTATGATGTTTCTTATCTAGGCTTTGGGTGATTTCTGATGCAACAGTGGGGAGTGATCTCTGGTGGATCAAGTCTATTATATCCTAAGAAATTTTATAATTCCACCAACGAACTAGAGGTTATTGTGGTTGTGTTCACACATATGTTGTGGTGGAATTATTACATCGGGAATGCATCATTGTCTTCAAAGATTACAATATCAGTGTGTATGTATTCTCCCAATGAGACATGAACTTTCGGATGTGGTGGGGGTGGAGTTTCTTCAAGACTAAGACTTTGGGATATGCTACACATTAAGAAAGGGTAATGTGGTGTCCAATGCCTAGACCAAGATGTCATATATTGATGTGGTTCCGGAGTTTTCAGATGATTGAAAGCAATGGGCGTGTTTTCTTCATTACTTCTGGGCATGATAGTGGAGGATGTTTCATGCTATCTGTTTTAGTATATAGTGCAGTCTTCCTTGGTATGACAGGTTGAGGAGTCACAGTGGGGAGACATAGAGAAAGAAGTGATGTGTGATTGTGTTTTCTAGGGTTATTATACCGAATGATGGTCGAATGATGGTCAAAATTAGATATTTTTTCATGGAAGATGATTTCCCTGGTGGTAATGTTGAGAGAGTTCTTGGTGAGTTCCATTACTCACCACTAGTAGTACAACCATGAGATTCCACAATGTACGGGGGCATGAGGGGTCAGTTTAGGTTTCCTAGAGTTAAGTTGGTAGTGGTAGCATTGGTGGAAATGATCATCTTATGTTAGTAGGTGAAGGATGAATAATGTGTTCCTGGTAGTCTGTTTACACCCTAAGACGTTCTTGAGTGGAACTAAGATGATGTATCGAAGGAATTTGTCATAGGACATTCCCCAGCTGAGGTAGGTTGTGATTCCATTTAGGTATTGGTGAAATGTTCGACGAAATCGGCACACTTATTAACAATAAATGATTCGAATGATGTGGATTACTTAGAACCGATGAACATGGGTGATGTTGTGGGGCTACATGGAGTTCACAGAATAATCATTTCAGATTCTGATATAAGATTTAATTCACAATTCTGGAAGGGATTACAACATTTGTTTAGAACCCATCATTACCTTAGCACTACATTCAATAATCAGATGGATGGGAAGATACAAAGGACCATCTAGACCTTAGTGGATAAGTTTCAAGCCTGTGTTTTGTACTTTAGGGAATTGAGGGTATGACACTTGCCTCTGGTATAGTCTTCCTATAAAAATTTATATCACTCTATCAATGGCATGGAACTGATCGATGCCTTGCATGGAAGACTGTTTCATTTTCACATTTGATGAATAGAGCATGGGGAGAGATGTTTTATTAGACTAGAGGTAGTACATAGCAAGGTGCCGATTTTTTAGCTTAATCATGAGAGGTTGATGGTAGCTCAGGACTGACATAAGTCATATTCTGATCATAGGAGGAGACCACTATAGTTCGAGATTGGGGACCATATCTTCCTTATGAAATACACTCGGCATAGAAAGTGGAGTTTTGGCTGTAGTTATTCTTTCCTCTAGGTTCAACGGACCCTTGTAGGTGTTGATAAGATTCAGCTAGGTGGCATATCAGCGGGTTATCCCATCGTCGCTGGACAGGATCCACAAAATCATCGATGTTTCTCAGCTCTATCAGTATCTACCCAATGACTCCAAAATCCTCGAATTAGGATTGTTGGATATTGAGGACGATATGATTCTCATGGAACGACTAGTGCATGTCAAGGATTGTAGGGGGAAGGTTCTTTGGGGATGAACCATTCCCTTAGTTCGTGTGTTCTGGAGGTATGGTGGCCTCGATGAGAGAATCTAGGAATGGAAGGCACATATGTGTGCCCAGTACCTAGAGATGTTTTGAGTTTTTACCTAGTGGTTTCATTATAGATTGGTGTGATGTAATTCTTAGCATTGTGTTCTATATGATGGGATATTTCCCTTGTTTTCTAATGTGTGTGAAAGGTCCTAATTGGGGGGAGGGGAGGACCTGATCCCTTATCAAGGCTCAATAATGTGGATGAGATTAAAGGTGTGAGGGTGATTCGGTACCACCAAATGAAGATAATATATTGAACTAGAAAAAGGGAATCCCTAATCCATATATCATGATTGTATGGATTTTGTGTTCTTTGGATACAATGTATTTCCGTACACGTTTACGAGATAGATGTAAAAGAAGTATCCCTGGATGTCAAGGTTTTTTCCTCCATTCAAACATCTCTAGGGTGGTTTTTCCCAAGTGCTATCTTACAGGGGGGTATTGTTTGGACCCCTATTTTCCCATCAGGTTACTATTAAATAATTGGGGGTTATATTACTTGTAGAGGTATCTCATATAATTCCTTGGGCCATCATAGTTAATTACATTTTCATATTTCAGTGTTTAGGGTATCATGGGGTCCATCGGTGAATCATTGAGGAGTTTTCCAAATTTCAGGTCGAACAAATGGTGGAACTGATGGTCATCGGTGGCAACGATGGGCTATTAGTGGCACTGATCAACATCGGTTCTAGGTCGACAGTGGAAGGGTGATGATTCCAGGGTGAAAATGACTCACGCATCAATTGTTCATTTCCTGTTTTTCCAAGACTCCAAAGTTTCTCCCAAGTAACATATATTTGAATGTTAAAGTGTTTTAATCCCCCTTTAAATGTCATTTAAGGCCCGTAGAAGATGTTTTAAACCATCAAGTGTCAGGAAAACCATGAGTTACCAAAATGTGTTGATTATCACACCCTTTCCCCATTTTCCAGTATCACATGTTTTCTAGTTGCACCCTTATTACATGTAGTTTATCTCCATTTGACGGAAATCTCTTAACACAAGGCCATTATCTCCACCATCTCTGTGGATAATTTTTAAATATCAATTAAACCCAATGTGAGAAACTGCAAAGCTGTATGGTCCATCCACGTTCAGAATTTTATGTACATCCAAATCATCTCCCTGATTTTCGGATCTCGCCTCTTCTTAAGATGAGATCCTCTTTTCATTATTCATTTTTATTTCTCTTAATGCAGCTCGAGACAACCTCTTGAGACTAATCATACACCAGTGATGGAGCCCTTACCACTCAAATTTGGTGTCCATGGAGTTCTTCCTCTGAATTTCAAGCATCCACTTTTTTCACAATGATAATACATTGATCCTTGATCATCCATGAAGGGTTTTTCCTTCTCTCTATTTTTTGTGCATCCTGAGGGGGGGTATGATGTTGTACCCTCAGTATTTAGATGAATGGACCCTAATGAAGATAAAAAATAGATGGTTAAGGAATGAATTGGTGGGAATGTTTGTGATGTTTTCTTTGTTATATCTTTATTTATATGTTTTGAATCGTACGGGGTTATGTCCACTGGAAAGCATGTTCATTGTTGGTCCCCTATTACACACTAATGAAGCACTTTTTTTTCTAGATAATTATTTTATTCAATGGATTTAACATGAAAACTAGTTAATCACACAATCATGGTTGATTAAATGGATGCCTGATGAATATGTGCCACTGTGTGATCACCATGGTTAAATAAAAATAAATATGGTACCTAATGAATGGTGTGGATAAATATGAAAACATCAATTCTCTGTTCTGGTGATATGTATTGTTACATTGTAGATTCATTATGGGGTGACATGGAAGTGAATTGAAAATTTTCTTTTAGAGAATATTGGTTCATAAATCTGATAACGCATGGGGACAATATGTTTTGGCTTGTTTTGGTTATAGTAATTCAAAGGATCTCGGGAATCCCATATGTTGTTCTGAAATGACAAAAGAACTGCATGTGAATGCTTATAATCCTTCTTGGACGTTTTTTCCTTCAGTAGTTGTTTTGGATTGTGGTTATGCCTATTAGTTTCCCATTAGTGGATAATTATTTTAAATATAATTAGTTGAACATTAAATTAGAATATGTCTAATGGGGGAGTTGTTTTCCGAAAATGGTTTTTCTTCTGGTTGTGGTTGTTATGAATTTTGTGCTTTTAGGGATAGAAAAAATAGTTGTTGTGAATGGGTTGGTTGCTTATTTTGAAACCCTTATGTTTTAATGGATACTTTCTTACCTATATGTATACAATTTATTTCTTTTGTTTCTTATACACACCCCACCCATGTTTATCACTTTTTTCGCAACATCCTCATATAATGGGGATGGGTGTTTTTTCCAACATTCTTATTTACGGGTGGTTATTAGCCCTTTTTACTCCCACTCCCATGTAGCAAAGGAACCTTTGGGTAGTCTATGACAACCTAAGGTTCACTATGTCCCATGACTCTTCGGTAATGTTGGGTGGTGGTGGTTTTTCTAGGGGTGTATAGGAATGTTTCTTTCTATAGTGTATTAGGGATGAGTCCCACATGTCTCTGGGAAAGGCGGTGGTTGGTCTAACCCAGGTGTCATTGGAGTGGCCTTGGTTTTTATGGACAAGGTTTCTTCGGTTGTGGTAGTGGTTATTGTGGAACAGCTATCTATAGGCCATGTTATGTGTTGTTGTGGTGGAACATGTGTCTGTGAGTGAGATACGTGGTTGTGGCGTCTCATAAGGTTGGTGTTGGGGTGGTAGTGGGATAGTTGTAGAACCTGTCGGAGAGGATTGACACATAAGATTTTCTATTTAACTGGTGGGAAAGCAGTGTGGGGTACCTTAATATCGATGTGTTATTACTAATACATAACTGACTTTCATTATTTGGCGAGTGTTATTTGGTGAGGGGGGATGGATATTTTTTCATGTATGGTGTTTCGGTTACCTATATATTCTCATAGGTCATTAAAATGCCTCCCCACATGTGCACAAGGGATTTTGTTTTCCCAACATAGTATACATATATACTCACCATACAGATATAAAACTGATTTCTGGTTTCTAGGAGGGCTTTGTAGAGACCCGTATCCTGACGTACATGGACATTACATTACATTTGCGGAATACTTAGTACATAACAAAAACACACACTAAAGGATCGTAATAGTTTAGTGTCTTTGGAAACTCGGAACATAATCTTCTAATCCTTGTGAAAGATCTTCAATATCTCCCGTAAAGATCTTCCATTTTTTTTTTACCTAAAACCTTTCTTTATATCCTGGGGAAAAGAAAACATAAAAGGGTGAGCTCAAATGCTCAGTAAGGGTATACAAAAGAAATAAAAATCATATCATATCTTTTTGAAAATCACAACCTGCAAAAGAGATCATAATATCTTAACATGGAACAAATCATAGAAGTGAAAATGAGATCCCCATAATCATAACATGAAACTTGAAACTTTGTGGCATGCACACATAATCATGGAAAATCATTTCTTGTTAGTCATGACTCATTGCCAAGACTATCTTAGTGGACAAAGTCCATTTCTGAACCGAGTTCACTCCTCGTTTCAGTCCTGTATCACTGAACCGAAATAACCTTCCGTTCCAGCCATGTCTATCTCATGAGATATAAAATCTTTACCCAATGCATTGGAGGGAGATATAGGTCCCACCCATCTCTTAATGAATCCTTTCTTATGTGTGCCACATAATCATAAAACATACATCATCGCATAACACATGTAACAAAAATGGGATTCTTGAAACATCATGACATCATAAATCAATTCATATAAGATAAAGGAATTCATAAAAATAATTCCATCACAACATGATCAAATCAATGTAATAATAGGGATAAAAACATAACCCTTTATTATCTTAGATGGAAAATAATTTTGATAAAACACTTGAACTCCATTCTTGAGGAAAATATCCTTTCTTCTTCAAAAACATTTTTCCTTTCATAACATGTCATATAACTTTAAAATAAAAGAAGTTGATTAAAAATAAACTTGAGAACTTGTAAAGGAAGCTTCTTGGAAATAATGTTTTAAAAATCTATTCATGCCGTATAAGTTAAAAAAAACATTCTTCGTACTTTTGTCGGAAAAGTCAAAAAGTACCTCGTACGAAAAACGACAAAAGATTCCTTTTATTTCTTTTACTAAAAACTCACCGAAGGGTAAAAATGGATTTAAACAATTGTAGGTGGATTTACATATTGATGAAACATGGATGTGGATGATAAAATACACCCCAGTAAATACTTACGAATAAACAATCTCGAATAAAAATGAGATTGTGATATTTCCCTTACCTTAGGTCCGATTAGCTTTGTACGTGTCTGAAGCTCCTGTATAATGGTTTAAATAATGTTATTGACTTATTCCAGAATCATACATATTGATATGATATCATATATGGTCATATTATTATCTTCTTGTTAGTAATATTTCATTGTTACTTGTTACTCGGGTCTTTATAACTTTTTGTTCTTATGCGTGTTTTGTCGAATAAATTCTTATTCTTATCTTTAGGTTATAGATAATTCATTTCCAGAATGGTATTAGTGTATTATATACCATATTCATTCATTCAATTCATTTATATAATCATTATGAAATGAAGATCATGTAGAACGAGTCGCATCACATCGTGGAGACGGTATTCCGTACGTACGCACGAGTGATGATATCGTTCCTATGATCGTGGAATTGTATTGGAGTATATATATATATTATTTCAGTATAAATATTACTTCATAATAATCATATGTAGTTACTCATTACACCATTATACCCATCCTTGTAAGGTGATGGTGGAAAATAGATTACACCACGGCGTGGAGACGGTATTCCGTACGTACGCACGCGCGGTGATTTCATTTTTCCGTAGGATGGATAGAAGGTGAATTAGGGTTGTTTCATATTTATAATAACATATCAGTATGTAAGTAATACTGATGTTATTACTTTATCATGAAACAACTAAAGAAAAAGAAGTTGAAGAAGAAAGAAATTGAAAAGATCGGTAATGGATATTACCTCTTCTTTGGAACGCCTCTTTGAATCCTCCACTTAAGGAACTAAGATTGGTCTTTGGAGAAGACCAGAACCTCTAGGATTATTCTAGGAAAGTGAAGAGGAGAAAATGGCAGGGGTTGGCCGAGCTTGAGTGCTCAAAATTGGTGTGAGGAGGAGGGGGAGGAGGTGCCCTTTTATAAGGGAGGAGAGGGGCACCTTAGGAATTCTTAAAAATATTAATTTATAATAAATCTAACCCCACTTAAAAACCTCCAAAAATGACTCATATTAGAAGATTAGATGAGATAGGGTTGTAATCTCATCAACCAATCAAATTTAGACATGTTTGGATATTATTTTAAACCTTATCAATTAGATTTAACTCTAAGTTAAATAATTTAACTTTTACCGTGTCTTTTTGTTTTCTTTCACTATATGGTTAATAAACTTACTATAACATGCCAAAAGAACCACAATTTGTTTATTATTAATATATATATCCTTATCTAAGTCATTTGGCCGATCCTTAGATTTTTAGGAATAAAATAACAATTAATAATATAATATTTGATTTAAAAACTATTTTGTGTCAATTTTGACACTATTTGATATATGATTTTTGTGAAAGTCATAACAGAATTATATGTTCTAACCAAGTTGATTATATCAACATTAATATATCATATTAACCTAGAAAATTAGTGGAATTCATAAAAAATCTCAAATTACATTTATTTTGGTGTTTATAACATCAATTATGTCAATATTTCATTAATAAGATAATTACTGCATCATCGTTGTGTCATAAATAAATTAAATTATTTGATGTCTAAAAATTACAAATAAACTACCATCATGTAGGAAATCTTTTTAGCTTTCTAATGAATATTTACAATCGAATTTATCTTATGTATAACCCCATATTGAAAATGATTTACTTATTAAACTTTGATTTTAACTATTTTAACCCTTCTTTAAATAAATTCATAATAAATGTCCTAATCTAATCCAAGTGGGCCTAAATGGTCATATTTTATTCCTAAGTTTGTTTTTGGTCGAATTACACTTGTCCAATAGAATTAGTACATGTGTTAGGGTAATAGTAATATCATATTTACCCTTAGTTACCCTATTTACTATTAACCGCGGTAAAAAAAGTAAAAAGTTACTATTCACCAAAAATTATTTTCATCTCATTGAACCACATTTTAGTCCTTGATATTAACCGTGTCTCTCGGATTTTCGAAATTCCATTCACAGAAGTGGTAAAATTAAGTTTTATGCAAAATTCAGTTTTTAACCTACCACTTAGTGGTTTCACTATTCATCAAAAATTGAAAGTTTTCAGAAAACTGCCAAAATTTCATCCTAGGCTATATTTCATATTCCGAATTCAAAAATGAAGTCTATTTTACCAAATTCATAACATAGAAGTTGAATTAATTAATTTTATAATTAAATCCCGCTATTAAAACAAATAGCGTGTTTTTACGAAACAATATCTATCAAAAGATTGACACTTGTTTATGTCAGGTTTAAATGTGAAATTACGTCCAATGACCAACATTGTATTAAATTGTAAAAATATATTCTAAATATACTTTAAAACCACTCAAATTAATAATTTATCACTATTAATTATTTCGATTAAAAAGTTGTTTTTAATTATAATTTAGTAATTTTCACTATTCATCAGAATATGAAAGTTATCCGAAATGTACCAAAATTTCACCTTAGGCGAAATTCGATACTCCGAATCCAAAAATGAAATCCATTTTGAAAAATAAAATTTACAATATTTCAAAAAGTGGTTATTACTATTCATAACGGCTAGTTTTAATAGCATATCTCTGTTTAGTGAAACTCGTTATTGCGTACTACACACACTATCGAGGAAGGTTGCGATTGCGTGTAATGCAAGGCAAGTCAAGGATGCGTGTTGTGCAAGCTCCTTTTGGTGTAGCGTACAACACAAGACATTAATAAAATTAAAAAGAATATTTTTCATAAAATCTTGGGCTGTTACATTCTACCCCCCTTAAAATGAATTTCGCCCTCGAAATTCGTCGGGGTTATAAATGGTTTTCTATTCGAAAGTTTCCCACATCGTAAAAAGGAATACCAAAACTTGGCTTTAAAAACTAAAGTATGAAATGTAACGATTACCCAAATAAACTAATTGTTGGGTTTCCACATAGGTAAAAATATGGATATGGAAGAAAAATCTAACCATCATGTTCTGATGGAGAGTGGTAGAGAACATGGCTATGGAAAAGCCAAAAATCACAAATCCATAAATTTGTGATGATATAAGGTACCATCTGATTCCTCAGGTATAAGATCACTATGACAACATTTTTGGTTTTCAAGATCATTTCCCTAAAGTTGAAAATTTGAATTAGAATAAATACATACTTTATTTTGGTACAATCTCACTGTTGTTCATGCCTTGAACGATTTCCACTTCATCTCTTAAATAAATGAAGTTGAATTTGTTATTCGTGAAGTGTTAGCAGATCATGTGATAGAATGACGGGTCATTCCATCTGTCTCAAAAGGTTAGAAAAATTTATATACATAAGTCGATCTATAGTGGGATTAATCATATATGGTTCCTAAAATGGGCTTATACTTCATATATCATACTGCTTAATATAATAACACTAGTTTCTACTAAACAGGGACTTCCTGTAGGTCAGTGGTAGGCGATAAAGGCCAGTCGCACTTCGGTTGTTGGTTCGATTCCTACAGCCTTGTTCGAAGCGATGGGCTGTCGCCCGTCCTGCAGGTTGTCCTTTTTCTAAAACTACGTTACTATAACATCCTATCAATAATATCGAAAATCTTCTATCCTTAAACAATACTAACTTATGTCCAACATAATCCAGTCTAATCTTTAGGCTTATACATCATACTGCAGTCCACTCTCATAATATAGTGACAACGATTACCAGAGATTTAATACTGTCGTTGATCCCCACATATCATAAGATATGTCTTGTTGGTCACATTCCAAACATTCAAAGTCCTTAATCGTGTATTCTCTTGAATACCTTAGTGAAAACATGAGTGCAGTTAAAAGTTAACACTTTCCACATACCAAAATCCTCAAAATTCTATATACTCAAACCATGATATCACTTAGTCCTTATATCAATCATGAGCTCATGAATACCATTAAACATTTCATTTTCTCGTCTTCATTATGCGCATATCATCTTATTTCCAAAAAATATCTCAATCACTTTCAATTGCAATACTCAATGATACAACATTATTTTGGAATCCCATTACATAAACACTTAATCATTCCACCACATCGTTGTCATATTCAACATTGCCAATAGTGATCGCATGTGATTTCACTTTGTCCTTTTCCTTCAGTGGTTGCTCATGTTGATCATCACTAACCCTTGGATTAGGGCAATTATTAGCATAATGCCCCATTTCCTTGCACTTGAAGCATTGAAGTGTTGGCGGTGCGTTCTCTGCAGTGTTTGCTTTATTCACATCATTAGAAACCCTTTTTCCATTACTTCGACACTCAGCTGCTCGATGACCTTCTTTTCCACACTTAAAACATTTTCTAGTTCCTTTAAGACAATCTCCACCATGCTTCTTTCCACACTTTGTGCATAAGGAAACATTCATCTTCTTTTCACCATTATTATGAGATTTCTCCTTGAACTCCATCTTTCGTTTCTTGTCAAAACCATGAGATGGATATGTAACACCAACTTCCATTTCTACCTTGATAGCACAACGCACAATTTCTTCATAGCTACTGAAGTCTCTTATAGCTAATGCCCTTCGAAGACTTGGTTTTAAGCCACTGAAAAATCGATCAACTTTACTTTCAGGTTGGATGATAATGCCAGATGCATACCTTGCAAGTCTTGTAAAATTCGCTTCATATATACCAACAGATTCATCATCCTTCTGCTTCAGCTCAATAAACTCCTTTTACATCTTTGTTCGAAGAATACGAGGGAAGTACTTACTGAAAAACAAGTTCTTGAACTCGTCCCATTCCATGGACTCAATTTCATCACTTGGCCTCGTATTCTTGATAAGATTCCACCATTGATCAGCTTCACCTTCCAAACGATATACTGCTAAGATGACTTTATCATGTTCAGAACATTGAAGAACTGAAAATATCTTTTCAGTAGTACTGATCCATTGTTCAGCCACAAGTGGATCAGAAGACCCACTGAAAGAAGGTGGACGTTGCCTCATGAAGGACTCAATAGAATATTGTTCCCTTCTCTGCTCATTTGGAAGTCCAGAATGATTCATAGCTTGTGTAAGTATAGCAATAAGATTTTGCACTCCATCTCCCATAACATTTGTTTGTTCAGGAGGGAAATCATTGCATTGTCCATTGCATTGATCAACACGGTTCCTTCGGGTTCCAGCCATCGTCTAAAACCCAAAAAGAATAGTGTGAGAGGCAAAAATCATGCTAGGGAAAACAACATAATAAAGGGGGAGTACCTTCAATATCCAACATCTTAGGTTTAATTCTATGATCGTTAGCGTAATTCTATTACTATAACCTATACGTATACTTATCCCTAGGGACATCCCTAGACATACCTTAGAAATATCTCTAGGGATCTCACTAACGTTTTCGCATCCTAGTTTCCAAAGGTTGACTAAACCTTTCCTCTGATACCAACTGTAGAGACCCGTATCCTGACGTACATGGACATTACATTACATTTGCGGAATACTTAGTACATAACAAAAACACACACTAAAGGATCGTAATAGTTTAGTGTCTTTGGAAACTCGGAACATAATCTTCTAATCCTTGTGAAAGATCTTCAATATCTCCCGTAAAGATCTTCCATTTTTTTTACCTAAAACCTTTCTTTATATCCTGGGGAAAAGAAAACATAAAAGGGTGAGCTCAAATGCTCAGTAAGGGTATACAAAAGAAATAAAAATCATATCATATCTTTTTGAAAATCACAACCTGCAAAAGAGATCATAATATCTTAACATGGAACAAATCATAGAAGTGAAAATGAGATCCCCATAATCATAACATGAAACTTGAAACTTTGTGGCATGCACACATAATCATGGAAAATCATTTCTTGTTAGTCATGACTCATTGCCAAGACTATCTTAGTGGACAAAGTCCCTTTCTGAACCGAGTTCACTCCTCGTTTCAGTCCTGTATCACTGAACCGAAATAACCTTCCGTTCCAGCCATTTCTATCTCATGAGATATAAAATCTTTACCCAATGCATTGGAGGGAGATATAGGTCCCACCCATCTCTTAATGAATCCTTTCTTATGTGTGCCACATAATCATAAAACATACATCATCGCATAACACATGTAACAAAAATGGGATTCTTGAAACATCATGACATCATAAATCAATTCATATAAGATAAAGGAATTCATAAAAATAATTCCATCACAGCATGATCAAATCAATGTAATAATAGGGATAAAAACAGAACCCTTTATTATCTTAGATGGAAAATAATTTTGATAAAACACTTGAACTCCATTCTTGAGGAAAATATCCTTTCTTCTTCAAAAACATTTTTCCTTTCATAACATGTCATATAACTTTAAAATAAAAGAATTTGATTAAAAATAAACTTGAGAACTTGTAAAGGAAGCTTCTTGGAAATAATGTTTTAAAAATCTATTCATGCCGTATAAGTTAAAAAAAACATTCTTCGTACTTTTCTCGGAAAAGTCAAAAAGTACCTCGTACGAAAAACGACAAAAGATTCCTTTTATTTCTTTTACTAAAAACTCACCGAAGGGTAAAAATGGATTTAAACAATTGTAGGTGGATTTACATATTGATGAAACATGGATGTGGATGATAAAATACACCCCAGTAAATACTTACGAATAAACAATCTCGAATAAAAATGAGATTGTGATATTTCCCTTACCTTAGGTCCGATTAGCTTTGTACGTGTCCGAAGCTCCTGTATAATGGTTTAAATAATGTTATTGACTTATTCCAGAATCATACATATTGATATGATATCATATATGGTCATATTATTAGCTTCTTGTTAGTAATATTTCATTGTTACTTGTTACTCGGGTCTTTATAACTTTTTGTTCTTATGCGTGTTTTGTCGAATAAATTCTTATTCTTATCTTTAGGTTATAGATAATTCATTTCCAGAATGGTATTAGTGTAGTATATACCATATTCATTCATTCAATTCATTTATATAATCATTATGAAATGAAGATCATGTAGAACGAGTCGCATCACATCGTGGAGACGGTATTCCGTACGTACGCACGAGTGATGATATCGTTCCTATGATCGTGGAATTGTATTGGAGTATATATATATATTATTTCAGTATCAATATTAATTCATAATAATCATATGTAGTTACTCATTACACCATTATACCCATCCTTGTAAGGTGATGGTGGAAAATAGATTACACCACGGCGTGAAGACGGTATTCCGTACGTACGCACGCGCGGTGATTTCATTTTTCCGTAGGATGGATAGAAGGTGAATTAGGGTTGTTTCATATTTATAATAACATATCAGTATGTAAGTAATACTGATGTTATTACTTTATCATGAAACAACTAAAGAAAAAGAAGTTGAAGAAGAAAGAAATTGAAAAGATCGGTAATGGATATTACCTCTTCTTTGGAACGCCTCTTTGAATCCTCCACTTAAGGAACTAAGATTGGTCTTTGGAGAAGACCAGAACCTCTAGGATTATTCTAGGAAAGTGAAGAGGAGAAAATGGCAGGGGTTGGCCGAGCTTGAGTGCTCAAAATTGGTGTGAGGAGGAGGGGGAGGAGGTGCCCTTTTATAAGGGAGGAGAGGGGCACCTTAGGAATTCTTAAAAATATTAATTTATAATAAATCTAACCCCACTTAAAAACCTCCAAAAATGACTCATATTCGAAGATTAGATGATATAGGGTTGTAATCTCATCAACCAATCAAATTTAGACATGTTTGGATATTATTTTAAACCTTATCAATTAGATTTAACTCTAAGTTAAATAATTTAACTTTTACCGTGTCTTTTTGTTTTCTTTCACTATATGGTTAATAAACTTACTATAACATGCCAAAAGAACCACAAATTGTTTATTATTAATATATATATCCTTATCTAAGTCATTTGGCCGATCCTTAGATTTTTAGGAATAAAATAACAATTAATAATATAATATTTGATTTAAAAACTATTTTGTGTCAATTTTGACACTATTTGATATATGATTTTTGTGAAAGTCATAACAGAATTATATGTTCTAACCAAGTTGATTATATCAACATTAATATATCATAGTAACCTATAAAATTAGTGGAATTCATAAAAAATCTCAAATTACATTTATTTTGGTGTTTATAACATCAATTATGTCAATATTTCATTAATAAGATAATTACTGCATCATCGTTGTGTCATAAATAAATTAAATTATTTGATCTCTAAAAATTACAAATAAAATACCATCATGTAGGAAATCTTTTTAGCTTTCTAATGAATATTTACAATCGAATTTATCTTATGTATAACCCCATATTGAAAATGATTTACTTATTAAACTTTGATTTTAACTATTTTAACCCTTCTTTAAATAAATTCATAATAAATGTCCTAATCTAATCCAAGTGGGCCTAAATGGTCATATTTTATTCCTAAGTTTGTTTTTGGTCGAATTACACTTGTCCAATAGAATTAGGACATGTGTTAGGGTAATAGTAATATCATATTTACCCTTAGTTAACCTATTTACTATTAACCGCGGTAAAAAAAGTAAAAAGTTACTATTCACCAAAAATTATTTTCATCTCATTGAACCACATTTTAGTCCTTGATATTAACCGTGTCTCTCGGATTTTCGAAATTCCATTCACAGAAGTGGTAAAATTATGTTTTATGCAAAATTCAGTTTTTAACCTACCACTTAGTGGTTTCACTATTCATCAAAAATTGAAAGTTTTCAGAAAACTTCCAAAATTTCATCCTAGGCTATATTTCATATTCCGAATTCAAAAATGAAGTCTATTTTACCAAATTCATAACATAGAAGTTGAATTAATTAATTTTATAATTAAATCCCGCTATTAAAACAAATAGCGTGTTTTTACGAAACAATATCTATCAAAAGATTGACACTTGTTTATGTCAGGTTTAAATGTGAAATTACGTCCAATGACCAACATTGTATTAAATTGTAAAAATATATTCAAAATATACTTTAAAACCACTCAAATTAATAATTTATCACTATTAATTATTTCGATTAAAAAGTTGTTTTTAATTATAATTTAGTAATTTTCACTATTCATCAGAATATGAAAGTTATCCGAAATGTACCAAAATTTCACCTTAGGCTAAATTCGATACTCCGAATCCAAAAATGAAATCCATTTTGAAAAATAAAATTTACAATATTTCAAAAAGTGGTTATTACTATTCATAACGGCTAGTTTTAATAGCATATCTCTGTTTAGTGAAACTCGTTATTGCGTACTACACACACTATCGAGGAAGGTTGCGATTGCGTGTAATGCAAGGCAAGTCAAGGATGCGTGTTGTGCAAGCTCCTTTTGGTGTAGCGTACAACACAAGACATTAATAAAATTAAAAAGAATATTTTTCATAAAATCTTGGGCTGTTACAGGCTTCGAGGACAACGTGGGACCATACTATCACAGGTATCGAGTGTTTTCATATCATATGTTTTTGGTACCATCCTTGGATATTTTTATTGTACTTAGTATCAGTTCATTTTGGACATGCATATGGGAATGGAATGTGGTTTTATTTTTAGTTTCAACGTTTGGAGATGTTTATGATTTAACATCTTAACTCCAGATCATGTTGTATAAAAAGGGTAATTCCTTCAATTTCATGTGAGATTCTATACCTGTGGTGTTGGTCATCACTCCAGCACCTACTGAAGGTGGGACTCAGGGGGAATTATATCTCCTTCAACATGAAGAATGAATGGTCGAAATGTTTTTTGTTCCTTCCCTCATCTTGGTGATGGTATGTTGTGAAAATATGTAATTTTTATGAAAGTGTATTTATATGATCCAAATTCAATATGTGATTTGGTCTTCCAAGAGTACACGCTTGTGATGTTTGAAGGTTTTTGTAATCACTTATAGAAAAATATTTGGATATAATATGTTAATGATTGATGATATATAAAATTATTGTATATTTCTTATATACCCACCCAGATGAAAGATTTTTTATAATTACAAAAATAATTTTTCAAAAATAATGGATAATTTTTATGTACTTATATAGAAATATAATAATACTTAATAAATATCACATACTATAGTCGGTGTAGTTTAGGAATATCATGGATAATGTTTTGTAATATATAGAAGTATTTTGGATGAAAAAAATATTTGAATCATCATAATATCAATTATGAAATATCTAGTCATAAAAAATTTTCCATATATTTAGTAACTATATTAAAAAACATTAAGAGGCATGTAGAAGTCCAAAAAACATCAGAGTGAGCGATTAGATGATTAAAAAATAGGTAGTTAAAGTAATACATAACATTCCAACCAATATTTACATATATTAACCAGTGATTATTAAAGATGATTTGTAACATAGAGATTACATAGTCATATTAGAATAATATAATAAGTAAATAATGAATAATGAAATTTGATAATTGCATAACTGTACAAAAAATAACACCATATGGATGATATTTGGTTTTATTTAGTAAATAAAATTATAAATTTTTAATACTGTGAACAAATTATCCTCTTTTTTATAAGAGAGTCTATAATCCTAAATACATCAATTTTGAGTATAATTTTTTATTTTATCCTGGAATAAAATGATCCAAAACATTATTTTGATATGTGATTAATGATATTAAAATCACTGATTTACATTGTCCCCCACTAAGAGCTTTCATTTTTCATGAGTTCAAGGGTTTTCTCCAAGTATACCACATGTGGTATACTTAATTTCTATCATTCCCTAGTCCTTCATCTTTTATTCTTGTGGATATATTCATGCCACACATATAACTATTATTCTAAAATTAACTATTGTTTTTCACCCTTTCGTATTTTATTATTATCACATTATGAAATTATCTATAGTTTCATTATTATAAGGACTTTTCATTACAAATTCAGGACTGAAAATATTATATCTTATAGTAGTGTTTCATGTTTTGTCACTGGTGGGTCAATTAAATAGTGATATATCTATATCCATTATTCTATCCCAATGTGGAAATATTTCAACATCATTGTTCTAGAGATTTCTAATTCGATAGAATACATTTCTTTATATGAATGAATGATTGTGTTGGGGTCTATTATGTAGGTGATTAATTTTTTTGGATATGTTGTTCATTAAGTGTTTATAGTTGTGTTTTGTAGAATATAATGGATCATGTATGATTATATTGTTATTTATGATATGTATTTTATTCATGTGGGGGTCATACAGTTGTTTTAATGATATATGATTCTCTCTTGGCGTCATATATGTGATTTTGTAGTATTTATATGATGAAAAAAGAAGGAATAATAGATTTATAGTATTTCATTCAATAATAAATAATAATTGAGCAGAAAAACATTATTGGGTGGTTTTTAGTTCATGAATTTTTCTTTTTGTGATGTTTTTATATCTAGATTTATTTTTTACATTAGATGATACCTTGTTTGGTGTTCAGTGATGGTAACCTAGAATGGGTGATGTGGAATGTGAGGTTTTCCCATGTTTTTAGATTAAATAATGGATTGAATAAAACCATATTTTTAGATTAGGTTTATCAACCAAACAGCTAAACTGATCTATATCCCAATCATTTGTTTTTGTGCTGGAATTTTCATTGTCTTGTATTTTTTTAATGGTTTTTGGTTTTCATGAATCCGTATATGATTCTAATTAATAGCTCAAGAATATTTTTTTTGAAAATAAAAAAAGGGATTATATGGATATTATAAATTCTTCCAAATGAACATAAATTAATAATTTTTAAATTTTAAACATTAGCAACAGGCCTACATTTAATAAATGAATGTGTTTAACCATAAAATGTATTTTCTATTCATAATACTTTTAAAAATTAATTATATACTGTAATCATGTTCCATGATAATTATATTATGATAATACCAATTTAATAAAGAGATTTTAATTCACCAAATAAAGGATATACACTAATATTTCTGTCAATGGAGATAAAAAAATGTATTGTTATAATTTTATAGGTCAATGATAGAATTTTCTAATGAAACATTGAAGAAACATTTGAGGACATTGTTTCCTGATGTTGGAAACACATCAATAATTTAATAATTATTGAGTTGATCTTTTTGAGTCTCTTTAAGTTATAAATATAAAATTTTCATTTATTTATCAGAAGTGAAGTATGTTCATAACATACTAAAAAATGTTAGAATAGATTAATTGATAGAAGACTCTAATACTCTATAATTTAATGATAATATATCAATTGATGAAAAAGGAGGATGTATCAATCAATAAAAATTTATAATTATTATTAATATATGACATTCATTTATAATTTATATATATTATATCATATTTGTTGTACAAATATGAGAATGATTCTAAAAAATAAAAATGATTAAAATAAGGATGCTATGAAATTAATCAAAATATTTATTAAATGGACTCAAAATTATGGTCTGTAATATGAAAATAAAATAAAAATTCATATTTATGGTTACTATATTATTTACGTAGTCCGATATATAAGAGATTAAAAGTGTGTGTGTATATGTTAATTATTGGAGTAATATGTATTACATAGAACTCCACGAAGATAAATTATATAATAGTTATTAAAAATGGTGAATATCTGAGAGCCAAATATTTCATAACCCAAATGATATTTATTATGTCATACATATAATACTTAAGGCTATATATTTTTTTCCCACTAATGATTAGTTAAAAAAATTTGGAAATATATTATTAAAGAATATCGTAAAACATTAAAAATTAAAGTATATTAACATTAACGACCACTTTATTAAGGACAAATTGGAACATTTCTAAAATTAATTAGATTATGTATCAACGAAAAAAAAATATTTCCATCCTCATAAATCAGATATAGATTGATTCCATTTAGAAATTGATTTTATTATTAGTAGTGAACTCATTCACATAATACCATAATTTTTGGTTTGTATTTTTCATGCATTCAATGATTTCACTTTTTTATTAATCATAAATAATTATGTATCCTATTGTGGCGAAAATTAATTTAGATTCTAGTTTTTATTAAAATGTGATTCTCAAGGATTAGTCCGGAGTATTTTGTAGCTAATGAATCTTGGTTAGATAATGAGATATACTCATTCTCGCATTACAGATATATCTGATGATGGATATTGATCTACCAATTGGATATAAATGTTTCTAAAAAAATTGACTAAATTAATGATTTTTTTATTAGAAAAAAGTTGATGATATTAATTGGAAATTTATAGTTATGTGTTTGTTTCAAATAGTTCAAGTTCGAAATTGAATTTCCCGATCAATGATTTTTTGAGTTCTATATGTAACAATATTATATCTTCATTCGTGTTCTTTATATAACATTTAAATTTCATTAATGATTTTATAAGACTCTAGAGTCTATTCGGTCTTGAGTTCTGAAATTAGTTTCTTTATTTATTTAATAAAAACGTTTTCATGTATTGGGTTGATGCTATTTGGAGTTTAGAAATGATGCATAGTTACTATATTCTAATTATTTGATGTATATAACATTGAAATTAAAATTATTTATAGTAAAAAAATAGAATACATACAACTATTGTCGATATAAATTCAATTACATATGATACAAGGAATCACATAGAAAAGAAATAAATAGTTTATTAGTCTTGGTAGACTGGATACATGCATGATTCGTTCATTACATGTTAATAAAAACTGGAAAAAAATTGGTGAATTAATTATTAACTCAATAATTCATTTAACACCATTAATAAGAATCTTTTTAAATAACTTGGAATGAAAACTCATATAGGTGTCCTCAAATTCATAGTAATAGTTATGTAATGTTGGGGATGTCATTAGTAAATGATTAAAAATAAATAAGAAATAAAATATATGGAATGGTTAATATATGAAAACAAATTCTGTATAAATAACACTATTGCAATTAATATATAAATAATAATCAATAAAAAATGCTGAATTACTAAAACATATTAAATTTCAACCACATAGAAATCATGAACAGATAAGGTATAATCAAATAAGGAATTATTAATTACTAAATAGTATTTCCTTTTAAATAACATAATTATGATGTATAATTTTTAAATAATCAATAATGACTGTTAAATAACTAAACACAAATTACATTTTAATCAATATATTTATCAACATGATTAAATTAAGATTAATCAAAAATACAATGTAAATAATTGAATACACATTCCATTTAATAGATAAAAATAGAATGAAAATGCATCAATAGATAATGTCAGTATAAAAATATCATGAATAAAATTTAAAAAATACCTTATTATGGAAATTTATTATTATTTGAAATTGTTATCTCAAACATCATTAACCACTCCAATTAGGATCTTTCATAATAGTGTAAAAAACAAATGGTGAGGTAATTACTAGAAAATATTTTAACTATGTCCAGTCAACTAAATCCTATCACAATACTACCGATACATTGAGGGTCTACCAATAATCATTCATTTCCCATATCATATCATCAAATGGTTTTCATATATAAAGAAAAAGTGATCTAATTTAGGAATCAATATTCATTGTCAAGTAATATTTTCCTTGTGAAAAAAATATAGATTTATTAATATTTCCCCATTCAATCAAATAGCATTCCTTGTAAAAAGCTATATATAGAAATGATATATTCTTTGATAAATAAAAATATAATGGCATGTAATTTTGATTTTTAATATAATTTACTGTTCAATGACCCTAGTTATGTTAATATATAAATGAAAAGATGATGTGTACAAAAATTAATCATGAAATTGAATTCTAATACATTCCTTGGTTTTACAATATGATAAATCATCCTTATAAATAATAATGACGATAAAAATAAAATATATCCCAAATATTGTTTAAGATAAATAATGTGTTGTTACAATTAATACAATAGAATACCATAAAATATCATTAAATAAATTTTTGAAGCATTATTTTATAAATGAAAATATTTTTAAAACTAGGAGTGCATAAAATAATATTAAAATAATTTATATTGAAAATAACTTTTGAAAACTAAAATTATTAAATTAATAAATTGAATTTTTAATAAGGAGAGAAATTCTATAGTAGTTGTATATGTTAAATAAAATATTATTTTTACATTTTTAATGAAATTAAAATTTGAATTCCTTTACAAATTATATAATGATTTATTTAAAAATATTTATTAAAAATATGAAATTGGTAAAAACATTAATAATAAATAATTTGGATAATTTTAAAAAAAACTCAATTAAATTTATAAAACATTGATTCTTTCTAGAGTCTATATTTTATCCGACAAGGAAAAAAATTAAATTTTTATAAATATAATAATAAATTTATATCCTTTTAATTACCAATGATTGGTAAAATTGTAATATTAAATGAAATAAATATTATAAATAAATTTTTATAAAATAAATTGGGAATAATATATATTGAGAATATTATTTAGTTTTATTTAAATACAACAATTATGTGTACTGATTAAAAAATTATTGTGATATATACGCATATAAATAACGTAACATTTTGTTAAAAATTAATCATTGATTTGAGTATGTGTATTAAAATTATATCCACATAAATCATGTGAAAGTAAAACAAATTAGATAATAAAACATCATTATACACATCATTATATAATATAAACTAAAAAAAGTAATTTAACCAAATAAAATGAAATTGTGTTATGAAATTATTTACCACTTCGAAGATTTCATGTCTAATCATGTTGGATGAAATAATTTCACATGATTGTTAAAAAAAATTGTTTTTATTAAATCAAGATATTAATTGTCAATGGGGAAGAATATAATACATCTAAAATAAATTACATTTATAAAATTACAATATTCCTAAATGAAAGGAAATTAAGATGATATCCCTTACCTCAAACATCAAATAAATTAAATTCAATTGAATCTACACTATAGTGAATATAAATAAGTTATTAATATATAAAAAATACATAATAATGTAAATAATTTCTTATATAATCAATTTATAACTATATATAACCTTTTCCTTAATTGTCATTAATTACTAAATTTTTTTGAGATATAACTTTCATATTTTATTATTACAAATTTATAATGAATGTTATAAATCAAGATAATATTATATAATTCATCCATATGAAAAATTATATTAATGTTTTATATATAATTTCCACATTATATGAAATTTAAGAATCATAATGGAAATTTTAACATTATGAATGGATCACATCACTTTGTGGATATTGTATTTTGTATATACAGACCAGTGAAGTTCTAATTATCATATAACATGAAAGGATAATGATGTTGTTGATATATCAAATTTCATGAATCAATATAACATCATATATATCACATATGTTCATTAAATTTACCCTTATCAAATCCCATGTAATAAGTCGGTGAAAAATCAATGACAATGCTTCATGAGGAGGTAGTTCACCGCATCCACGATTGGATATATTATATTTTCAACGATGGAAAGTAATATGATATATGTGGTATTATAGTAAATATTTAATATAATATCCTTAATATTATATATAATCACTAAATACCTTATTTAATAAAATCGTGACATGCATGAATGGAAAACGACTTACATCGGTTAATGGGGAGGTTGTCCACTCTACAAGGGGTATATAATTTAGTATCCCATTTGATAGAAGAGCAGATGAATATCGGTAATGAATTCAGCATAATAAATTTTAAATATATAATAGATATAAAGGTTATTATATGCTACTGTTTTTATAGTATTGTAAGGATATGTAAGAAGATAAAAAATGATTATTTTAGAATGATTCCGCTTTATCAAAAAACATCTTTAATTTCACACCAAAATACATCCAAAATAGATTTTTTTAATGAACAAAGGGATAAATGATTTTTTAATGGATTTATAATGTTCATTGTGCTTGTAATTGAAAAACCATATGGACTATGAGTTGCAAAGATTGTAGTAGAAGGGGTGTATTTTATAAGTTGTGGAGAGAGCATACAATTAATTTTTTAATATAAGAAATTACACACACAATGGTATGATGTCAAAATCATCCATAATTGGAAATCACTGAACCTCCTAGGTGATAAATTTGAAATATATCCATTAATTTGGCGTTTTTAATGTTATATGTCATTTTTAACCATTGTATTTTTAATTTATCCATCGGTAAATATGTTTTTAATATAATTTTGATAATTACGTTTTACTGATATTACTGTTCGTAATGGTCAAAAATTAATTATAGATTATTTATAATATTAAAAATATGTATTAAAGTAATTTAATATGTTTTTTCAAATACAATTGACATATCTGGTATGATAAAATTCAAAATAATACCTATAGACGTGATGAATAAGTGGGGTTAAAATGTGAAATTCATCTATGTATATAGACTTTTGATTTATAAATTCAATTATAAATTGAATTAAATGAGGTAAATTAGTTAAATTTAAATAATATTTTAATAATATTAATTTAATAACATTTAAAAACATTGTATATCATTTAAAATTACTTATATGAAAAACCATTTAAAAAAATTAAATATTTTCACTATTAATCCAAAAATTATATATTCATAAAATTATTAAAATTTCACTAAAATATAATTTTGACATTTATATATGAAAAATAAATATATATTTTCAAATAAACCTTAAAAAGCGGAAATAATTAATTTTACAATATATGGGAAAATAATGACTAAATGAACTTTAAAAATTATATTATCTCCAAAAAAAATTTCTTTCTTGTAAGTAATTAATATATTATTTATAATAAATATAAAAATAGAAATTTTTTTAATACACATGTTAACTATATAGTATTTATAATTTATTTATTATAATTCATACTCTCCATGTTAGTGGCCTGGTTATAATGTAATAATTCTAAATAATAATATTCTAATATAATGTTTTGATTTTATAAAATATAGTTTCCATGCATCATAAAATATAAAATTGGTTAAATTTAATAATAAATGGAATATACCATATTTTATCTTGGATTCATATTATGTTTTCATATTTCTGGGTTTTTTATAAATTATATAGAACATAATTTTCTTCTTTTAATATTATGGTCTGATACATTCTACCCCCACAAAAATCTAACTCCTCAAAATTTAATATTGATCTTAGTATTCAATGGTTTTATGTTTTAAATACATTTTTTGTAAAACAACATCCAAAAAATGGTTAACAAAACATCATCATAATAATTGATAATGTGTTGTATAAGAGTCACCTATAATACAAAATTATAGGAGTCCATATGGCAGAAAAATCATGTAAATTAAGGTTATGTGAATGAATGATATGAATAATTAATTATATATATTTTTCTGGATCATTGTTCAAAACAATGTGCATGATAAATTTAAAGATATGGTACTAAGAATGACTAATTTTTTTATGATATAAATATACAAAATGATTCATCAAATATGTAGGTAACATGGAAACATTCTCATTAAAGATCATTTTTTCAAAAGTGAAGGAATTTCATTTCCATATTTAAAATGAACATGAGGAAATATACATACTTTTTATATTTATAAATTATATAAAAAAATTCATAAATTTTTTTCTTCAATAAATTTTAAATTTATATATTCCTCCATGAAATAAATATCTACAAATTAAATTTTTATTCCTAATGCACTAAAATAAACTTGTAATGGATCATATAATACCAGAAATTGGTACATGTTCTTGCATGTATCTCGAAATATTTTCTAATCATCATATAGATAGAAAAATTTATACAGCATAATACATTAATATATATATCACAAGAGTTAACACATTTGATAAATATTAATGAATATATATAATATAATTTATGTAAAAATAATTCTATTTTAACCATACAATCACATTATCATGTGTTAAGAACACCACCATTTTCACTTTTTAGTTATTTGTTCAGGCCCCACAACCATTCTGTATGAAATAATTTCTCAATTTTAATATTTTATGTCTATTTTATAGAAAAATATTAGTTAAATTATAATAAAATTCTGAATGTGTAATACAAATTAATTAACTAAGCATCAATGATTTTATAAGAACTAATTTTTACAAATACCTTTAAAACTATTCCCAAAAATATAATGGAAATTTCTTTAAGTAAGTTTTTTAATAAAAAATATACTATACTAATTTGTTGTGAATCCAAAAATATCTACCAATGTATCAACATTATTTGTAGACTCCCATAACATAATACCAAAAAATGAGTGTTTATGAATTTAAACATATAACTAATCTTAAACTCATAAAACTTTATGGTATTCATATGTATTATGTTTTTAAATACATATATGATTCTAAATATTAACCCAATCCAACGACGGTTCATTATTTTTACAGATAATATACCATTTTTAAAAGTACATCTAAAATGTAAATATGGAATACTAATAAATAAATACATCAACCATTTTCTAACAATTTTCCTTACTATATCTTGGATTTAGCCTTTATAGGTGATAATTGAGTCATATTATAAAAACGTTCCCACATTTATAAAAATGATCGTTTAATAGATCCCTATGTTGAAATGTATTCTCTTCAATCATAATTGTCTGTTTTCCTTCTCATTAAACAAATCCATTCTCTTATTTTCCACAAATAAAAAATTTCCTAATCCATTATATAATGTTACATCATGTATCCTTCTTAATTTTTATTATAGAGTTATAAAATCCTATATTATTCCAGGGTTTCCAGTACTCATTCTCCTCATTGATGAGTCTGAGTGTGGGTTGAGGTATTTGTATTTAATCATATTTCATAAAAAATTGATATTAATTATCATAATATAATTAAATTCATTAGTAATCCCATTTATTTTCTCAGTTTCCTCAAATTTTTCATAAACATTTAATTTTTTCAGGATTTATTTGGGTTCCATCCATTTAAATAAAAAAAAAGTATATTATGAAAATAAATATTTATAGTGAGAAAACTATTTAATCTTTTATATGATTTCAATATCGTGATACATTCATTTCAATATTAGACTCATGGGATTTATCTTATATCCAGTAATTTTCATCACATATTTAAATTCATGATAATATTTTTTATATTCTTAATGATAATGTGAAATATCAAAATCACATCCTAAGGGGATAACAAGCTAGTTGGATTGAAATGCCAATTTCCAAGTACTATGTAATGATCGAATCAAGCCAGTGAAAACATTTTTAATTTTATTCGCCCTATGTAAATCAATTCCAAAACCATATCCTCTTATAGTATAATGAAATTAATGTATTTCATGGAAATAAAAAATAATTCCAACCATAAAAATACATTTTAATTTTATATTATTTACACCCCAAAAGTATTAAATAGGGTTATGTTTTGTAATATTTGTTTTTATTAAAACGGTAGAAAAGGATTATACTAAAAATATGCATCTGTAACCTATAATAAACATTACTTTATTATACTTAATAGAGTATTTACATTACTAAACATGGATTAGATACATGAAATCACACCATGTATGACATTATAAATTGGCAGTCTTCATAAATAAGGTTCAAAATTGAGTCATTCATTACATATGAATTGAAAAGTAAAATTATTTTTTTTGTGAATATATTTATTCCCTCTAGAATATTTATTAATATCAATCATTATACACATCGTGGATTCCATGTAAAATAAAAAAATAGGGTGACCTCCATTTAGAAGAATGTGGTTTGAAAATAAGAATATATCTTGATTAAAAGAAGAATATTTAATAATTAATTGTCCATATGGAATTATAAATATCTGAAAAAAAATCCATCTTAATGAAATGAATATCATGAATATATATTGAATAATAATTTTGGGAAGGTAGATAACCAATTATATATATTTCAATATATCTTATATCATAGATGTACATGGGATAATCAAAATGGTAAGGTAAATAAATAAACACGAATTTAATTTCAATAACATTAGTAACTTGAATAGATAAGGAATAATCAATATAAAATGGTAATTACATGAATACACATTCCATTTATTCTAATAAAATTCATGATTATATATGGAATAATTGATAAGGAAATGTACCTAATTGAAAACACATTCCATTAACCTAAAAATTAAGATTAAAAATTCATCCATAAATAACATCATTTTGAAAATATCATATAAAATAATAACAAAACTCTTTATTAAGGAAATAATTAATTGATATATTTCACACTCTTAGTAAAAATGATACCTCTATATTCATGACCAGTCAAAATATATTTTAGAATTAATTTGTACATATACACAAGAATCTTTTCTATCTAAGGATAGACAACTAATATATCTCATGAGATTACTAATGTACGAAGGGGATATCTATAACAAAACTCCACCCATATGTATATGTTGAGTCAATTCATATATATATGAAATAATTTATTTAATACATTAATAATTTTTCGTTATAATTAAATAATTATATTAAATAAATGACATAGATTTATCAATAGATTAATTTTTAATCACATGACATTCAGTGTAAGGAATAATATATATAAATTATATATTGTTTTATAAATAATAATCTCCCTATATATAATATTAATATTTAAGAGAAAATGATTGAAAAATGATCACAGGAAAGATAATATTTTAGTGGAATGACATTGATTATAAAATCTATTCATTAAATTGTATTTAAATAAATTCATTTTCTCATATACCTTCATTTGATATAATAAGGATGATATAAATACATTATATCATGAGGGTATAATATGTAAAATAAATGGTTTATTCCATTGATGAATATAAATATATTAATGTTTTTTTATTAATATTCTTGATGAAAATATTCTTCTCTCATTGAAAACCATTTTAAAATTGAAATTTCCTTAAATATTTTTAAAATAATATTCGCAGAAAAAAATTGAAATTTAAAAGTATGATTTATGTCACTTAGTGATCATGACGATGGGGAATTCCATAAATTTCATACATTTTAAAAGAAAATTCTTTTCACTTTTTCTAAAAAAAACTAAAATGTTTTTTTTTGGATTATGTAATAAATATTCCCCTAAAAACATTGAGTAACATGGGTGGAATGGTGAAAAAAGTCACTCCTAAATATTTTATATAATTTTAACAACTCTTATGATGTCATAATTTTAAACAATGGTTTGGGAAGAGAAATGAATTTTGGCCGATGAGAGAAATGAATTCATATATTATTAAAAGTTTATATTCATATTTTTAATGTATGAATAAGTTTGAAAATTTGAATACTATTTGAAAAAATCATGAATAATAAAATTTTAATAAAATTAAATGGTTTTCTTACCCATTGGTCAAATAATATACATTAATATAATATTAATCATAAATAACCTAGATAAAAACGAGATTCTAAAATTTACCATCCCCAAGATCATAACGTTGATGTAACTGTTAAAAATGATCTATTTTTTAACAACATGTTATTAATTATAATAAAAGTGTACATAAATAATAATATAATCAAGATTCACTGGACACATAATTGTACAATATCAAGGAAATTGAGGATGTAATTTATCCAGATGATATAAAAATGATTTTGAATATTCTTTACCACTTGGTCATTTTCATCTCATAAACCCATGGATTGAATAAGTCAAATGGAATCATTAAATAATTTAAATTATTAATTATTAATGATGTTATTTTTAAAATATTTTGTATATACACTATAAAAAAATTAGGGTTATAACATTACGTTATACCCAATGATGGGAACTGGAGATAATTTCCCTTCACTCACACATTAATTTTTTTGAACATGATTTAACCTCATATATAGAGGTTTTAAAAATTTCATAAATTTATATAAAACCATATTAATTTTTATTATATAATATTTGATGTTTTATGATATATAATGTAACACCCCAGATAAATAAGGAATATGACATTTTCATATTTATCCATATTTGTGAATAAAATATTAATATGACTTTAAAGGGGACGCTATCCTCGATGGAGTACCCAACACGCAACAACGATTTTCTTCGGAATCTTACGTTGCACTCTAATAATAAAATAATATTATTTTAAATGGTAGTTAACATGTAGCCGTTTTAATGGCGGGAATGGATAGAAATAACTAAAATATGATTATATATGTTCTTAAATATTTTTACATTTATACAATAAATGATAAAGGCTTAAAATACGGAAAGAATTCAATTTTAGGCGTATATGCCCTAGTTTTCACTAAAGGTTCACTTATCACCTTTTGATGGAGAACCGTCATTAAATATAGTTTTGTTCACTCTTAAACATTCTTTTGGACAAAATAAAACTCTTATTAAGAATCGGGACATCAAAATTTACTTTGTGTAAATTTTTGGTATCTTTCCGATAAAGTTCATTTTTTTAATGAATAGTGTAAAATGTTGTATTTTAATTCAAAACCACTTTTTAATCTAATTTATTTATATGATTAGATTATATTTTGAATTGGGTTTAAAGTGAAATTAGAAAATATTTTTACCATTAAATCCAATAGTGGTCATTAGAATCAATTTCACATTGAAATCAGACTTAAACTAGTGTCAATCTTTTGATACTTATTGTTTCATAAAACATGCTATTTGTCATGACAGCGGGAATTAATTATTAAATTAATTAATGTGACTTATATGTTTTGAATTTTGTAAAACGGACTTCATTTTTTAATTTAGAATATCAAATATAGCTTAGGGTGAATTTTTGGGATTTTTCTGAAAAACTTCAATTTTTGATGAATAGTGAAACCACTAAGTGGTACTTATAAAAACTGATTTTCCGTTTAAATTAAAATTTTGCCATCATTGTGTTTTGATTTTCAAAAATCCGACATACATGGTTGTCATTAAGAAGTAAAATGTGGTTCAATGAGATTAAAATAATTTTTTGGTGAATAGTAACTTATTAAGTTTTTAATCGCGATTAGTGGTAATTAGTCTAGTTTAAGGTAAAAATAATGCTTTAATAAAATGAGATGAGCTTGAAACATGTCTTACCCTAATTGGCTGTATCATGGCCGACCAAGACAAGCCATGGGTCAACTTGGGGACCCCATGGATCCACTTTGGTTGGGAAATGACATAAATAACATTTTATTTAATGTAAAAGTAAAATTGACACAAACATGAAATGTTTTACTAAAACAATTTTTAAGTGGGGTTATACAAGTCATCTTTTTGATTATAAATATTCATTGGAAAGATAAAAAGATTTCATATATCATAGTATATTTTTTATAATTTTTAGACATTAAATAAATTAAATTATTTATGACATAATAATGATGCAGCGATGACATCATTATTTGACGATTTAAATAAAATGGAAAGATAATGAAAAATCTATGAACTACACATGTCCAAAACATATCGGATGAGTGGATTTCGAAGTCTTATCACCTTATACACGAATTAAATCAATGTGGGACCTTTTTAAACCGAAACACATTTTCAAATAAAGTAATATTTCTTTACATTCCAAAAGTGCCTCTCCTCTCCTCTTATAAAAGGCCCCCACCTCTACCTCATTTAACACACCCCTCAATCCTTTGGCTCGGCCAACCCCTGCCCATTTACTCTCTCCACATCTATATCCCCATCCTAGAGGATTCCCTTTGGGCATAATCCTTTCAAAGGAAGCCTTTAGGCTCAAATCAAAAGGAGTTACACTTTTAAAGGTAATTCATTCTCTCATGTTCATTTGTTTTATTTTACTTCTCCAACCCCCTAAACTCTTTTTATTTACTTCTTTTGTAACAACACCAGTATCTTCAATATATTAGGATGTTTTTCTAAGATTTATTCGAGCTACACTCTCACACAACTACATCAAATGGTTAAAGAACATACGGTTTCCGTGGATGGTGAAATTCTGCCTCCCGAAACGATGATTGTTCAATACTCATTTAACACCTTCAAAGGTGGCCATTATGATGTCACTATTTTTATATATGATATATAATATGTTTATGTTTTATTTATGCTTCTGTATTTTTCATTTTTGTCTTACCTTTATGGCTTCCATTATGGGTATACGCATATCATCATTTAAGAAAGTGCGGACTACCGCCCCCTCAAAGTGATTTGATTCGTTAAATACCATATGTGGGATATATAAAGGATGGAAATGTGATATTATATATGATATTATACTGGAATTATAATATACCTTTATATCATTATTATTCCATTCTATAAAATACGAAATAGAAATGAAAGTAGCGTTAATGCGTACGTACGGCTTACCGTCTCCATGAACGGTGCATTTCATTTCTTACCTCTATATGATTATGTAATATTATAAATGCATGAATGTACTGGATATATATGACATATATGATATCTACATAATGAATAAAATTCTGGATATAATAAACATTTGGCCACACGAACAACATGTAATTGTAAGAAGTCCACTTTCGACTTAAGAACCAAATATCGGCAAAACAAATATTATTAACTTAAATGATTACATAATGTTTATGACATGGTAATAAGTGTTATAAAAGTAATAATGAACTTGAAAATAGTTCTTACGGAATTAGAAATTAACTCAAGTTTATTATTCTGGAGATTAAAGAACGATCGAGTCACGTCGGACCCGAGGTAAGGGATCCTACTCCTCTCATTCTTTTTAAGTACACACTTTTATGTCATTCCTTTTAAAGCTCATATTTATTGTTATTGGGATGATATTTTATATTACACATACTGTAATTATTATGTTCATGTGATGAGAGACCCTATTCTCTCTCATCAATCCATTTTGGAAGTTTTGAGTGGCGCCGTTAGGCTGCCGAACTTTCGTAAGAGATCTAACCTCTCTCTTACTTTTTTAGTACTCTCCTTTATGTCACATCTTTTAAGCTCCTATTTGTAATGTTGGGAGATGTTATTTTATATTCCTATTTCTGTAAATTTTATTTTAATGTGATGAGATACCCTATTTGATCTCATCAATCCATATTCGGAAGTTTTATGTGGCGCTGTTAGGCTGCCGAGTTTTCGTAAGGGATTTTTCATCTCACTTTTATTCCCGTGAGATTTATGATACATTTTCCACAAATTCCATTGAGTGGTGTATGTACTGCCCATTATTCTACTCCTTGTGTAATATACTTTCGTTTATGAATATTTACATCAATGTTCTATTGTCCTTCTTCCAGGGGGGGTATGTTTTGAAAGATACCCATGTCGGTAAGGGAACCTTTCACCCTCCTCTTTTTTAAAAGACTTATTTTGTTGGGTCTTTTAATTTACATATTGTTATTTTGGGATATGTTCTCATATATCCTTGTTGATGTAAATTTTATGTCCATGTGATGAGATACTCTTTTTATCTCTCATCAACTCTTTTTGATGTGATGTCGTTAGGCTGTCAAGGGAACTTTTTCACCCAATTTCGATTTCTTTGGGTTCAACATGTAGTCTTTGAATATGTCATCCATTGAATATGTGTGAATGAACTTTTATTGTTTTACACTTAATATCCACTTATATTGGGTTTACTTATATTTGTCACACATATTTTTGAGATTGATTTGTCCGTAATTTAATGATACCTTCTTTATAAGGGATTTCACCACATTTGACATTTCTATTGAGGGTTCATTGTTGTTATGCACCAATTCACTCTTATATGGTGTATATACTGTCCTTTGGAGTATTATATCATGAATCCATTTATTCTCATGATATTTTAATGTTCTGACTAAATGTTATTCCTCAATTATTGTATTCAAGTGTCTCTAATTTTGGTAAAACCCCTTTAACCAAAATATCGTTTTAAATGTTTTAATTATTTGTTCTTATTAATATCCATGTTTTCAAAATGGTTTTAAGGATTTATTTATATGGATATTAATGGTTTAAAATGATAAAAGCTTCAAGGTGGAATGGGACACTTTGACTCAAAAATCTTTTTATTAAATGTTTTAAATGGTTTTGGAAATGGTTTCTTTTTGAATGGATTCATTATTTCAATATCCTAAAATGTTATGTTGTGATTGAAATGTGGAAATTTTATGTTTCCTTTATTCATGTTTATGTGATACGATTATGTTATGGTTCTTGGGCATTGTTATGAAGAACGGGTGGTTCCGTGATAAACTAAGGGCGGGTGAGCCGGATATAGCTCTCCAATGCATTGGGTAACGCGAAGGAGTGAAACGTTAAGGTTTCTCCGAAGAGATTTAGGGAATATACTGTGATGGGTATTCCAAACGTAACCAAGAGGGTTACTCCCTACCTAAGAATGTTATGAATGCCTCAAGTTACCTTTATGTCTTATGTTTTCTATGATTTATTCATGATTTGATATGCCTATGTTTTATGGGTAAAGTATGATTTAATTCTTATGTATATATGAACTCATTTTTCCTTTCCATATTTTTATAACCCTTACTATGCTTTTTATGCTCATCCCATGTTTTTGAAATGCTTTTCACAGGTCAAGGGAAAGGTACATGATGTGACGATAGTGTCAAGGATGTGTCAAGAAAGAATCTGTGTTTTATTTTAAATAGGATTCCATTGATGGGAAGAATGAATATTGTCTTTTATGTAACCACCTTGTTTAAATGTGAAATGTAATGCAAGTTTCATGATCTAATTCTCTAAAACTCTAAACCTGAAAAGATCCTCAATGTGTAATCTTGTAATAACTCAAGTTTAAGTAAGGTTTAAGGCTGGGGCCTTATAGTTGGTATCAAAGGTCGGTTTAGATAACTTTAGAGGTTAGGGTATTCTTTAAGCATAAGTGACATTACCATAATGGTTAGGATTTCAGAAAGAGTCCTAGTTTTAGATAAAGTGAATGAGTAAGTGTATCTTAGTGTTTACCTTCCTCATTAGTACATGATGGTTTTTTTTGATATACTCACACTGACATTTCTATTTTTAGTGAATGGATGGATCTATCAGGCACCAAAGAGACAACAGGTTTGAAGGAAACTGTGGTGGTTCTCTGATTAAGATACTAGATAAAAATGGAGGATTCAATGAGGAAACTCATGGTTGTTCTAAACCAAATATCAACGAGTCATGATCAAACACTTCAACCTTGGTGAGTTCTCTAATGCATCATGTACGAGATGGCCAACCCGATGTGGAAATTCAGGTAATAATTATTAAGGTAACCATTAGGGTTTATATGATACTAAATTTTTAGGTAATTATGGGTTACTCTATGATATGATGGAAAATGAAAGGAATGAGATAAACTTGAGGTTAAAATATGTTATGATTATTCTTGAAGATTTTATCTCATTTTGGGGAATGTTTTAAGAATTATATAGTTTTGTAAAAAGGACAACACGTAGACCATGTGACATCCCGTCGCGTCGGACAAAGATGCGGGAATCGAACCCACAACCAATGTGCGACTGGTATTTATCGCCTACCACTGAACTACGTGAAGTCCCTGGTTAGTTTGACTGATTCATTCTAGTTATATGATTTTATGAATTAAGAGTAAGTTGATTTTGGGTTATTTATGAAAATGATTAACCTATCATGGAGGATATGTGATTAGGTTAATTACTTTTCAAAACGAGACTTTAGGTGCAACTGATATTGTTTGGAGATAAATGTTACAATTTATCTTGGAAGACTATGCAACTAAATCCTTCAAATATTTGGGTTTCAATCTTATATTGGTTTACATTGAAGAATTTTATGGACAAATTGATTATAGAATGGTCCTCGTTGAACTTTGGGTTTTGTTGGACAAATTTTGGAGATTAAGAATAGATTTTCTTTTTATAAAGGGTTATCCTTTTCTGGATTATCTGATCTTGTACTAGCCTTTTTGGTTTTGGTTTTGGTTAAAGTCTAGAGACATGGGAAGTATATAGTTCTCTTTTGTGTATTAGGTGATTCTCTAGAAGTTGATTATAGTACTCTTAATGGGAACAAGTCTTCCTAAATACTCATCTTTTGGAGAAAATATTATTTTGTGTAAGGAATCTAATAAAAGTTGAAAGTCAACATGATAAGTGATTATGCTTCCTTATGAATAAATTCCTCAATAAAAAGTAACTTAAAACAAAAATGTTGTCTATTAACGTTTCCTACTGGGGAATCGAATACCGTTTAACCCATCACAAGTTTGTGATTTTCTCGTGGTTAACTTTCTCCTATACATGTTTTCTATCACTCTCCATCAGAACATGACCATTTGTTTTTTCCTCCATGTTCATATTTTCATACTTGGAATCCTAGTATTGGTTAACTCAGGTGACCTTTTTACTTATCTCTCTTTATTTTAAAGTGTTTGTTTTACCGACTCTTGTTCCAATGTGGGACGTTCAAGGATGTTTCCAAGCGCAATTTTAAAATTGCGAGGACGCAATTCCCAAAAGGGGGGAAGGATGTAACACCCCAGGTAAATAAGGAATATGACATTTTTATATTTATCCATATTTGTGAATAAAATATTAATATGACTTTAAAGGGGACGCTATCCTCGATGGCGTACCCAACACGCAACAGCGAGTTTCTTGGGAATCTTACGTTGCACTCTAATAATAAAATAATATTATTTTAAATGGTAGTTAACATGTAGCCATTGTAATGGTGGTAATGGATAGAAATAACTAAAATATGATTATATATGTTCTTAAATATTTTTACATTTATACAATAAAAGATAAAGGCTTAAAATACGGAAAGAATTCAATTTTAGGCGTATATGCCCTAGTTTTCACTAAAGGTTCACTTATCACCTTTTGATGGAGAACCGTCATTAAATATAGTTTTTTTCACTCTTAAACATTATTTTGGACCAAATAAAACTCTTATTAAGAATCGGGACATCAAAATTTACTTTGTGTAAATTTTTGGTATCATTCCGATAAAGTTCATTTTTTTAATGAATAATGTAAAATGTTGTATTTTAATTCAAAACCACTTTTTAATCTAATTTATTTATATGATTAGATTATATTTTGAATTCGTTTTAATGTGAAATTAGAAAATATTTTTACCATTAAATCCAATAGTGGTCATTGGAATCAATTTCACTTTGAAATCAGACTTAAACTAGTGTCAATCTTTTGATACTTATTGTTTCATAAAACACGCTATTTGTCATGACAGCGGGAATTAATTATTAAATTTATTAATGTGACTTATATGTTTTGAATTTTGTAAAACGGACTTCATTTTTGAATACAGAATATCAAATATAGCTTAGGGTGAATTTTTGGGATTTTTCTGAAAAACTTCAATTTTTGATGAATAGTGAAACCACTAAGTGGTACTTATAAAAACTGATTTTCCGTTTAAATGAAATTTTTCCATCATTGTGTTTTGATTTTCAAAAATCCGACATACATGGTTGTCATTAAGATGTAAAATGTGGTTCAAGGAGATTAAAATAATTTTTTGGTGAATAGTAACTTATTAAGTTTTTAATCGCGATTAGTGGTAATTAGTGTAGTTTAAGGTAAAAATAATGATTTAATAAAATGAGATGAACTTGACACATGTCTTACCATAATTGTTTGTATCTTGGCCGACCAATACAAGCCATGGGTCAACTTGGGGACCCCATGGATCCACTTTGGTTGGGAAATGACATAAATAACATTTTATTTAATGTAAAAGTAAAATTGACACAAACATGATATGCTTTACTAAAACAATTTTTAAGTGGGGTTATAAAAGTCATATTTTTTATTATAAATATTCATTGGAAAGCTAAAACGATTTCCTATATCATAGTATTTTTTTTATAATTTTTAGACATTATATAAATTAAATTATTTATGACATAATAATGATGCAGCGATGACATCATTATTTGACGATTTAAATAAAATAGAAAGATAATGTAAAATCTATGAACTACACATGTCCAAAACTTATTGGATGAGTGTATATCGAAGACTTATCACCTTATCCACGAATTAAATCAATGTGGGACCTTTTGAAACCGAAACACATTTTCAAATAAAGTAATATTTCTTTACTTTCCAAAAGTGCCCCTCCTCTCCTCTTATAAAAGGCCCCCACCTCTACCTCATTTAACACACTCCTCAAGCCTTTGGCTCGGCCAACCCCTGCCCATTTACTCTCTAGACATCCCTCTCCTCATCTTAGAGGATCCCCTTTGGGCAGAATCATTTCAATGGAAGCCTTTAGGCTCAAATCAAAAGGAGTTACACTTTTAAAGGTAATTCATTCTCTAATGTTCATTTGTTTTATTTTACTTCTCCGACCCGCTAAACTCTTTTTATTTACTTCTTTTGTAACAAAAACAGTATCTTCAATATACTAGGATGTTGTTATAAGATTTATTCGAGCTACACTCTCACACAACTACATCAAATGGTTAAAGAACATACGGTTTCCGTGGATGGTGAAATTCTGCCTCCCGAAACGATGATTGTTCAATACACATTTAACACCTTCAAAGGTGGCCATTATGATGTCACTATTTTTATATATGATATATAATATGTTTATGTTTTATTTATTCTTCTGTATTTTTCATTTTTGTCTTACATTTATGGCTTCAATTATGGGTATACGCATATCTTCATTTAAGGAAGTGTGGACTACCGCCCCCTCAAAGTGATTTGATTCGTTAAATACCATATGTGGGATGTATAAAGGATGGAAATATGATATTATATATTATATTATACTGGAATTATAACATACCTTTATATCATTATTATTCCATTCTATAAAATACGAAATAGAAATGAAAGTAGCGTTCATGCGTACGTACGGCTTACCGTCTCCATGAACGGTGCATTTCATTTCTTACCTCTAAATGATTATGTAATGTTATAAATGCATGAATGTACTGGATATATATGACATATATGATATCTAAATAATGAATAAAATTCTGGATATAATAAACATTTGGCCACACGAACAACATGTAATTGTAAGAAGTCCACTTTCGACTTAAGAACCAATTACCGGCAAAACAAATATTATTAACTTAAATGATTACATAATGTTTATGACATGGTAATAAGTGGTATAAAAGTAATAATGAACATGAAAAATGTTCTTAAGGAATTATAAATTAACTCAAGTTTATTATTCAGGAGATTAAAGAACGATCGAGTCAAGTCGGACCCGAGGTAAGGGATCCTACTCCTCTCTTTCTTTTTAAGTACACACTTTTATGTCATTCCTTTTAAAGATCATCTTTCTTGTTATTTGGATGATATTTTATATTACACTTACTGTAATTATTATGTTCATGTGATGAGAGACCCTATTCTCTCTCATCAATCCATTTTGGAAGTTTTGAGTGGCGCCGTTTGGCTGCCGAACTTTCGTAAGAGATCTAACCTCTCTCTTTCTTTTTAAGTACTCTCCTTTATGTCACTTCTTTTAATCTCCTATTTGTAATGTTGGGGGATGTTATTTTATATTCCTATTTCTGTACAGTTTATTTTAATGTAATGAGATACCCTATTTGATCTCATCAATCCATATTCGGAAGTTTCATGTGGCGCCGTTAGGCTGCCGAGTTTTCGTAAGGGATTTTTCATCTCACTTTTATTCTCGTGAGATTTATGATACATTTGCCACAAATTCCATTGAGTGGTGTATGTACTGCCCATTATTCTACTCCTTGTGTAATATACTTTCGTTTATGAGTATTTACATCAATGTTCTATTGTCCTTCTTTCATGGGGTGTATGTTTTGAAAGATACCCAAGTCGGTAAGGGAACCTTTCACCCTCCTCTTTTTTAAAAGACTTCTTTTGTTGGGTATTTTAATTTACATATTGTTATTTTGGGATATGTTCTCATATATCCTTGTTGATGTAAATTTTATGTCCAAGTGATGAGATACTCTTTTTATCTCTCATCAACTCTTTTTGATGTGATGTCGTTAGGCTGTCAAGGGAACTTTTTAACCCAATTTCGATTTCTTTGGGTTCAACATGTAGTCATTGAATATGTCATCCATTGAATATGTGTGAATGACCTTTTATTTTTTTACACTTAATATCCACTTATATTGGGTGTACTTATATTTTTCACACATATTTTTGAGATTGATTTGTCCTTAATTTAAGGATACCTTCTTTATAATGGATTTCACCACATTTGACATTTCTATTGAGGGTTCATTGTTGTTATGCACCAATTCACTCTTATATGGTGTATATACTGTCCTTTGGAGTATTATATCATGAATCCATTTATTCTCATGATATTTTAAAGTTCTAACTAAATGTTATTCCTCAATTATTGTATTCAAGTGTCTCTAATTTTGGTAAAACCCCTTTAACCAAAATATCGTTTTAAATGTTTTAATTATTTGTTCTTATTAATATCCATGTTTTCAAAATGGTTTTAAGGATTTATTTATATGGATATTAATGTTTTAAAATGATAAAAGCTTCAAGGTGGTATGGGACACTTTGATTCTAAAATCTCTTTATTAAATGTTTTAAATGGTTTTGGAAATGGTTTCTTTTTGAATGGATTCATTATTTCAATATCCTAAAATGTTATACTGTGATTGAAATGTGGAAATGTTATGTTTCCTTTATTCATGATTATGTGATACGATTATGTTATGGTTCTTGGGCATTGTTATGAAGAATGGGTGATTCCGTGATAACCTAAGGACGGGTGAGCCCGATATAGCTCTCCAATGCATTGGGTAACGCGAAGGAGTGAAACGTTAAGGTTTCTCCGAAGAGATTTAGGGAATATACTGTGATGGGTATTCCAAACGTAACCAAGAGGGTTACTCCCTACCTAAGAATGTTATGAATGCCTCAAGTTACCTTTATGTCTTATGTTTTCTATGATTTATTCATGATTTGATATGCCTATGTTTTATGGGTAAAGTATGATTTAATTCTAATGTATATATGAACTCATGTTTCCTTTCCATATTTTTATAACCCTTACTGAGCATTTTATGCTCATCCCAAGTTTTTGAAATGCTTTTCACAGGTCAAGGGAAAGGTACATGATGTGACGATAGTGTCAAGGATGTGTCAAGAAAGAATCCGTGTTTTATTTTAAATAGGTTTCCATTGATGGGAAGAATGAATATTTTCTTTTATGTAACCACCTTGTTTAAATGTGGAATGTAATGCATGTTTCATGATCTAATTCTCTAAAACTCTAAACCTGAAAAGATCCTCAATGTGTAATCTTGTAATAACTCAAGTTTAAGTATGGTTTAAGGCTGGGGCCTTATATATAATCACCCTTTCATTAATAATATATCATTATTATTATTCTTTTAATTGAATTATACCGTTTTTCTCATGCCTTATTTGTTTTGAATGTTCATATTCTGGAATGTACTATATAATTCCACAATATAAATAATATATTAATTTTGGAAATAATTTTTTATTAGATACATTTTTATAAACCATAATGATGTTATTATATGGGTAATTGACAATATTTCATCTTGTAGACAGCAGGCCATACAAACACATTGGGGACAATAATATTTCATTAACAGTTGAATGGGTAAAAAATAAATGATATTTTAATTTTATTATATAGATAAAATTTCATTATTTATCATTTATTTATTACAAATTTCAATAATACATTACATGTAAAAAATATGTGATAAAAGATTCACATCGATTTGTGGGGAGGTATTCGACCGTACAGATGAGCAATATTGTGGTGTTTTAAAAACAATGGAATATAAGAATGTTTATGTGATATTAAATTTAAAAAATATATTAATATCATAAATATAATATATATATATATATATATATATATTAAATACATCATTATATAAAATTTAGGGATGCATTGATTGAAAATTAGTACATTAATTCATGAGGATGTAATCCAGTTGACACCTGAAAAATGATTTTTGTTCTCAATAGATTGAAGATGTCAATTATATAGGTCATTATCCTATATAACAAAATATATGAATATTTATAATAATTAATTTTCTTTATGATTAATATTTAATATGATTTTAATGAATTTTAATAAAAAATAAAAACTAAATCGTGTTTTAACATTACCACATCTTTAGAAAACATCGTTAATATTTCACAAAAAGGATTCACAAGACGTATTTTTGATAAAAAAGGGAAATTAAATTATGGGAGGGGAATTATGACCTATTTTTGAAAGGTACTAGCTGAAAGATGTATTTTCTGTGTCGATTAGGGAGGAGAGTGGTGGTATTTTATAAGTGGGGTAAAGGACATGGATGATTTTTTAAAGAATAAATCACCCAAAATTATTGTCATACCACTAGCCTCCAAAATGGTTTATTGTTGAATAATATGGGAAATAATGGGAAAATATTTCTATAAATTGTTTTATCATGTTTTAGCTAATTTTTTACCATTATCTAATTAGTGTAACCCCACTAGTAAATTATTTTAAAATGTTACTGTTGTAATTAATTTTTACATATTTTACCATTATTAATGGTAAAAAAATAAATTTACCATATTAGATAATTTAAAATATTTTGATTCCAAAAATATAACCCAATTTTCAAAATTAAATTATTAGAAATTTTAGATTCCTATTGAAAATTATACCCACATATGTGATGATAAAACATTTTTCCAAATAATGTTTTATCATAAATAAATAATGTTTTAACACAAAAGATCTTCATAAAATTTTATTTAATGAAATAAAATAGTAATAATTTATTTTAATATAATTTTTTTAAACCATATACAATTTAATATATATTTTATTTTTTAAATAATTTAAATGAAAATGCAATTTTCAAATAAAATATTTACTTTTCATAGTTAATTGAGATATTATTATTTTATATATATTTCCTTAAAATTCAACCAAGTAAAATTATGACATTTATATTTCAATAGTTAATATTATTTTTTCGTTTAAATGTTCTTAAATTATTAATATTTTATTTTCTTTGTGGGTGAAAATAATGGTTAAACTACCCTTCAATAAAATATGGTTTTTTCACAAAATAAATATTTTCTTTTTATGGATTATTATTTTTCATATAATAAGAAGATAATTATTGATTATTTCAATACATTTTTATTCAATTATTTTTTATATTTTAATTTACACTATTCATTCATATCAAATTAATAACTAAGATACAATGATGATGTACTGTTAATTATTATTCTAATATAGTAATTTGTTTTGTTTAAAACCGGTTTTATATAAATTAAAATAAATCAAAGAGTGGGAATTTATTGAAAAAAAATATATCATAATATATATGTGAGTAAAATGATAATATAAAAATAGATTCTCATGTGATATACTCTCTCGAAATAGTTTATTTTTTATCCTAGAGTGTTACAATGTTGGTTTAGAAATCCATTCTGTAGGGTAAAAGAAAGGCTATATAATAATAATAATTTTTAAAATATAATTATCTCTAAATAAAACTATCTTTTCAAAGAGTAAATATTATTTGTTAGATAAAATATTCACTAAAAAGAGAAATGCAATGAATATATTGTTCCATTAAAGCGTAAACTAAACATAATTAAGATTATTTTCTTGATTCCACATCTTGTGTAGCACAATCATGCCACATGGAATGGTGAAGAGAATACTATATAAAAGAACCACAACAAAATAGTGATTATTGGGTTTAGGTGGTGTAATCTTGGGTTTTTTAAAATACAATGGATTAATGATTTTCAAAAATGGAATGAAATTATAAAATCAATATGAAATCATTATAATTAATAATAGAACTAGTTTAAATTATGATTTTTACGAAATTCCATTTGTTTTATTTTGTGTTGGTGTCTACGAGTCTCAGTGTTTCATTTATATGGTATATCAACAATAGAATATTTTTTTCTCCAAGAAGATTTCTAGAGGTAATACATCCTTAAATAGAGATGATTTTGTAGGAATCCATGGTTTGAGGATCCCTCATTATAATTTGTAGACTATAAAGAAATGTGATCAGTGAAACATGTTGGAAAGAAGCCGATCATTTTTAAAAGTCACTATTTTTCATTATCTTATAATTTATAATGGTCTGAAATAAAATGGTTTTAGGAGAATGTCCTTGTCGAAAAAAGGTTGTTTTAATGGCCCCCCTAGTCCAAATGAATAGTTAATGATTCATCATGATAATCATTTCCTATGATGTGGGAGTCCCTACAATGATGCTGGAAGAGTATCTATGTAATTTATTATTAATTCACCTAAATGTTTGGGAGTTGGGGATACTATCTTGTTGAGTAATCAGATAGACTAAAATATTAAATATTTTATTTAATAGAAATGAAAAATGGTAATCCTCGCCATGTGGGTTCAGGATGTGGCGACACAAGGGTGATACCTTGGGTTATAATGATTATAATTATGTAATATGGTTAATATCATGATATAAAATTTTAACTTCAGGATTCATGATGTTAAATTCTATCATTAGTTTAAAAAAATTGATTTTTTATTGGTGGAATATAGAAGTTGTGACATCCTTGGTAAGTCAAAAACCCAAAATTTATGGTTATTTATAATTAAAGTAAATACATTTTACAACATAATTATATAGGTATTCTATTGTTTATATTATCCAATGATACATTCATCTTGAATGGATCTAGAATTTCATTATAATATAATGTTCATTGAAGTATTTAAAAAATTTATTTAGATACTTTGACATTAGTTTTCATTATTATAGAATTATCAGTGCCATATAATGTATATTATGACATATCGATTTAGATGTTAGGATGTCTTATGGTATAATGGGAAAAACACAATAGAAATTGTTCTTATAACTTAAGTATCAATGAAATTAACATTCCCTCACATTATATATCATTGGTCTTTTCCCATTATTTTAATAAATAAATTAATTATACCATTATTAAAATATTTTTTATATTTTCCTTTCATAATAGTTCCGAATATATATTCTTATAATGCGATCTAAACCAAAGAAAACCCAAATACGTATTGTTTTGTTAAAGATTAAATATTGTGCTTTAGTATAAACATTTTAAGGTTATGTAGTGGCACTAATACAAAATATGAATACTCTAAACCAATCATAAATGTAATATAGAGAATATTGGTAGATGATGGTATTGATAGTAGAATATGACATTGAGTATGATGAAATAATTTACTCAATGGATCAAATTATTAATAATCTAAATTGTTTTTTGATATATAAATTTATTTTTTTGTAATTATTATGTGAATAATGTATTTATATGAGGGATATATTATATTGCAGGGATAAAAATATTAAATAGGTATTTTTATAAAATTAAATTACTTATTTTATTATATGATTATAATTTCATATAGTAATGTGTAATTTTTTTGAAAATATTTTAACATTAAAATTAGTAGGTACACCACACTAATAGAAATATATATCAGGATATTAGACAACAATTTTCATGGTTGGGGATGAAAATGATGTTTTTCAATTTTTTATATTGATGATTTACTAGAAATTTTTTCTTATTGATATTTAATTACTACTGAGGTTATAATAACTATTAACCATTCTAACATGTAAATATATATATATATTCATTAAAACTAATCCCCATATTAAATATATTTTCAAAATGAGTCATTACTAAAAGTTATTTGAATGATTGTGAAGGATTTTGTTAGATTTAATTGACCTATAATGTTCATTTTTTATATAGGGATCCATAAATGACATCTATGTTCTGAAACTATTCCAATAATTCTATGGGGACCAATTTATTGGAGAGTATAACATATCATAATCTGAAATATGTTTAGAAAATGGTGTTATTCAAATCATGTAGGATAATATTAAATCATGTGTTCATTACCATTGATGTTCTTTGGGGAAATAATTATCATTTTAATAGATCATATAAAATTACATATATCAGGAAAAAACATGTATGCGTCCATTTTGTGCATTATATAGTTGTCAATGTTAGTTAACATTATGTATGGTCAAGTCAAGGAAAAAGCCCAAGAAATGGACATGCATTTGTGAAGTGATTATATGAAGAGTTAAATTAATTTTTAATCATGTTATTTCATAATAGATTAATTATAAATATTATATTTATTGATAGTAATGGCTCTTATAATTTTAATTTAGATCATTTGTTTTTTTAACATGTGGTAAGGATTCTAACACTAGTATTTTTGATAAAATGGGATATTAAATGGACAGTATCTGGATCCTTTTGTGATCATTGTGAATATTATTGATTTTATAGAAAATTTTCAATAAAATATTTTTGAAACAATTTTAAAAAAATCAGATTTTTTAATTAACATATTATTTTAACGTGTTTCTCTGATCAAGATTTCAGATATAGTGGAGAAAGATCATGATTATTTATTCATTGAAAAGAAATAATTACATATATGGAATTAATTTAATGTGTTCAAATATTATGTAATCTTCCCATAGTTAATTCTTTATTGAAACATGTGTTTTTGATGTGGATAAATTACATGCAATGTTTCATAAGTAGTGAGAACGGGTATAGTTTTGGTGGTTAATTATAATAGATATGATTATTATTTTATTTTACAATTTTCATTATTATATAATTTTATTTATATAAGGGTAGTTAATAAATAAATGTTATTAAAATTTTATAATGTTTTTATATGGTGTTATTTTTTTAATGTGATTTATGTAGTTATCAGGTTGTTTGACAGAGGGAATTAATTTTATATTAATTAATATAACTGATTTTTTTTTTATGATTTTCATGATATAAAAAATGTTAATTGTGGATTTGTGAAAAATATTTGAATGAAATAATAAAGGGAAGATTATATGAAAATTCAGGTAATGACTATTTTATGTAATTTTGTTTACATTATTTTTTGATATTGATAATGATTAATTTAAACGAAATAAAAAATATGATAAAATAGATAACATAAAATATTTTTGATCCCCAAAATTTTAACACACCTATTTTGAATTTATTAATTGGATTTCTATGGTTTATGTTTGGAGAGATAGAATCATGATTCCTTTATAAAATGAAATTGGAGAAATTTATGATGCAACCATTTCAGAAGGTATGTATATATATTGGACGATACATTTATAATCTTATTTTTAAATATATCTCTTTTCTTGTGGCGTATAGAAAATTTGAAGTATATATAGGTTGAAGATAAAAAATTATAATAAATCAATTAAACTATTATATTATATAAAATGCATAATTTAATATAATTTATTTGACCCATTTTATATATCTGATCATGTTAATAATATAGAAAACAACAATTTTATACATTACATCTAATGTGTTGTGGAATGATTGTTTTCTAATTTTTCAATGGTTATTTATAGTAAGTATATTCATCATTAAACTCATTGTATAATTTTATATTAAACTATATCATTAAAAAATTCAATATAATGCAGTTACATGAGGTCATTCTATGTTCCATACGGTTTCTTCACTATTGGGTACTGAGTTTCTCGAGAAATATTAATATTTCATGGGTCACAATGAATATCAATAAAATTTTAATTGATAAATAAATTGATTTCAATAATATTTTGTACTTGAATTGAGATTTATAGAGAAATTTTTGAGATGGTTAATTTGCCTTTATGAAAAGGATTACTAATTTTTTAATTCATAAATAATTTGGGAAAGATAGCTTATAACTAGGGACTTCGATATATTTTATGATATTAATGAAATAAATTATATTATATATAATGATTTAACCTAACTATAATTTAATTATATAAGATATTGGTGAATGGATATTATTTAAAATAAATTTTATTTTATTTTAAATCATCTTTAAATTTTTTTTAATATATATTATTATTATAAAATATTATTTTATTTACTATTTCATCGAATCTATTTCCTTATTTGAAAATTATTGTAACAAAAATAATTTTGTAACCTATAATATAATATCAGTTTAAATCGTGTAACAATGAGATTTTAAATTAATTTTATTATAGGTGGGAAGGAAAAAATCACTAATTATCACAGAAATGTGGTGGGATAGGAATAATATATGGGAATTCCTAATGAATTAATTTACACATTATAACGATATCATTAAGGTTTCCAATATTATGTAATTATGAATAATTATTTGATAAAAAAGTGGATTTGAAGAATATGGAAAATTTATGTATTATTTTAGGAAAGGGTGTGCTTCTCCTGGAATTTTGTAAATATAGAGTTTATAAAGGTTAGAAAAATATAGGGTGCCATAAAATTATATATTTTGAGATGAAATTTTTTTTATTAACAATTTTAAAAAAGATCAAATTGATTTTTAGTTTTATAATATATGTTGTCATTTAATAAATTGTTGTAATATATTGGATTGTTATCTGTTTATTTGATATATAATATGAATATTAATGTATTTGAAAAAAAATTAACTTATTAAATGTTGGTTTCATTATATTTGATAGATTTTATCATTTATGGTTATTTTTTAGAGTCAATAGGTAAATACTTCAATGTTCATACTCCACCTATACATGGAAGAATATGTAAGAATATAGGTGGGATTGATAATGATACATGGTAATGAGAAGATTAATTCATAGTAAATATTGAGTCATGTAACTACATGAAAGAAAATTTGGAAGTAGTATATTGATTAGACATCTGTTATCATAAAATATATGGAGTAATCATATAATTTTAATCTTTTTATCTATATTTGTAAATGAATAATTTTTATTATTTTTAATATATAGATTTATGTAAAAGGATTTTAAATTTGTCAATAATGGTTGTTAATATTATTTACGATTGTCTGTAAAACATATCCAATAATTATATTTTATTCTATTACAGTTGATTCGGGAATATGACTAATAGGAGAATACACATAATATTGCTTCCTAATATTTATTTCTATTCTAAAATTAATTAATATATTTTTTTATTAAATATATTATGGTTTTTTTATACATTTGTGTGTGAAACAAAACACTTGAAAATGTGGTTTACGATTAGAAATAAATGATAATTACATGTAAGAACATGGGAAGTGATGGGAAATTTCAAAGAAGATGGCCTAATTTCCATAAAAGGTTTCTAATATGGTGAACTAATCATTTATAATGTTGAATAGACAATGTAAAGAGCTTCCCTATATGAATCTTGTTTCGAAACATAAATTGGTTATCGAATATTTTATATTTTTAGTTTTCCCATTAAATTTTTGTTCTATTTAACCTGATTTTTTCATTCAGGCTTCTAGTATCAATCCTGAACATACGTTTTTCATTTTTCCCTTCCCGATTTTTATAATTGTTCTATTTTTTGAAAATTAATAAAATATATTTACAGAAAATAATGTTATGTGGTTTCTCTTATATTATAATGATATTCCCTCATTATGAATAATGTTCCCTTTTATCCTAAAGTTCATTGTGGATTATTGTTTTCTGGATCAAATATCCATGATGGAAATGATTGGGTTATGATTTTCCCTTACCTCATAATACCCTTCTATACATTAATATTATGATATCAAATGGTATTATATGATATCAATTTTTTCGAGGTAAATTGGTTCCTAAGAAAGAAGTTTTATGTACACCATAGTTACTATCACATGTGAAAAATTGGATTATAAGTTATTAAAATGCATTTTTTTGATTAATTGAACACTGTATTATAGATACTAATAAATATATGATTTAAATTATTTAGAAGGAATGCATATTCCTTTTTTGGATCTGTTTTCATTTTATTTTAAAAATCTATTTTATGATTGATGAAACTCCCATTGAAATGATTTGCCATTGATAAACAATTCCTCCTATGATATGGGATAAAGCCATGGTTTATTGGGAATTATTATTTTAATATAAGATATAAATTTTTCAGATTGGGAAACATCCTAAAAATATGTTTAAAAGTATATGTAAAAATAAATTAGTTGTATGGACGGAGGATAATATTAAGTGATCTTAAATCAATGAGCCCATGTTCTATGGATGTGACAGCATAGGTTCGTTTTTCCATGGACATTGGGGTTTAAGGATCCTATCTAGAGTTAAATATATATACTCTAGTTCTCCTTATGATCGTGTTATATTGGTTAATTTTCAAATTGGATATTTATTTATGCCTAAATTTCAATATTTTTCAAAATATTTATTCTCTCTTTTTTATGTAAATACATAAAATTCTTATCTAATGTTACAATATAATATTAAATCAATGACAATTCATTTATTTTATAATATTATATTATGAAAATGTTTATAGAAACTTACTAGGATTTTTTATTTTACTCCATAAAAACCAAATGTGTGTTAATTGACTTTAGGATCTCTGATGTTGGAATTTGAAAAAATCCACAAGGTGACAATGGGTTATTATTATTGTTAGGTAAAATATATTTAGTAAAATTTCAGATATTTTCCGAAAATTACCCATAGATATGTGGTGTTATCTATTGGTTTATTTGGATTTCATCACAAGTAAAATTAAATCTATTAATTTTATAGAACCACAGTCATCCATTGTCTTGTATCTTTATATTTCTTGTTTTAATAATCACTTTTTCGTAGTTTAAAAATATTTATTATATATGTTTAGATTTTTTAATACTTTGTTCATAAAAATTATAAAATTTTCTATGTTTTCATAAGATATATTACATCTGAATGATGTTATAGGATTCAAGGGCTATTGTCACATGCCCACGGGGATCAATAATTCCCTTTGACCGCTTTCATGTGATGACTTTAGGGCCTTTTTAATGGGAGAACTAATTACATTATTTAAAAAAAATCAAAGTGGTTTTTTTGTTTATATGATTTGGGATGTTTTTATATAATGTTAAAGATTGTAAGTACATAATTTTTATGTTCTGAGAATGTTTTTTTAAAATACCCCACTTTTATCTTTCTTATGATGCCATGATATTTCCCTAAAAATATTATTAAATAATTTTTTTGGTTTTATTTATAATTATATTATGGTTTAGTACTTTCAATTATTTATACTAATTGTTTTCCACATTTTATGACTTTACAATTTAATTTTTTTTAGTATGATTCCTACTTAAAGACATCAATCAAATTCTAATGATTGTGATAGGGATAATGTTCCACATGAAAATTCTCTAGTTGATTATAATACTGTCACGACCCGTCCTCAGGGAATGTGCCAAGACTACGCCAAGCCCGCCTTCTATAGGCTAGGGGGTGGTGACTAGGACTAAAGGCATAAATACTGATAACTGGGAAGGCATTGCCTTTATAAAAGTAAACTAAACACCACAGAGTACAATATGAAGTAAAACACTATGTACAAAAGAAAGTACTTAAAAGTAAATGGGCTATAATACAAACCCAACTGAAAGTAAAACTACAACTGAATGAAAGTACAATACAAAATACAACAGATGGACGAAATAAAGCAACTCATGGGTCATCCTCCTCGGATCCTACCTAAAGGGTAGGTACAGATAACACAGTGCCTGAGTCGTCCTCCTCATATCCTACCTGAAGGGTAGGTACATATAGTGCAGCTCCTAGATTGTCCACCACAGATCCTACCTGAAGGGTAGGTACAGATGGCCTCCACAACACTCTTGCCCATCAACCTCCTCTGAGTATCGTCTCTCCGTGATGTCCACCTCCTGATACTGACTCTCCGTGAGGTCCACCTCCGGGTATCATCCAGTCTTTGAACACTCTGCCTCCGTCCGCACTGCCTATCGTCGGTAGCCAACACAATGAGGTGCGGGCATAGCCCATGCAGGGGTGAGTATAACGATACTAAGTAGGGACCCCGTGACCCTCAAGGTCTCAATAAATCCAACAAGGATAACCATAATGCAGAATCACAACAGATAATTCTTACATATGTATAAACCCAAACTTATACCTATGTTATCAAGTAACCCATCTCAATCATGAGGAAATACAAAGATTATAAAATCAACGGATAACCACTACCAAGGTATATGCCCATATATATACTTAAGTTATCAAGTGACCCATCTCAATCATGAGGTAAACACAAAGATCAATGATTCAGCTCATACCAGGATTTTAATTATCAAAAGTGTAACTGCTGAAGAGCCCCGTCTCTAGAGCTTACAGTGGTCCTGTCATGACTCCAAGGTACTGCTCACTAAACAATGACTGCTGAGGTACTACTCTTTTCGAGTACCGCAGACCAGCAACCCAAACACAGTAGTGCTTCCCGCCGGGGTATGCCACCGAAACACAGTAGTGCACACCCCCTAATAGCCTGCAGGGGTACTCTCCGGACGAGTACCGCGGGTCTGCACTGTCACACAGGTAGTGCTCCATCCGTCATGTGTCTGCACCGAAACATAGTAGTGCTCCGTCCACTGGGCTAGTCGACTCACTCCACGTCGAGTTGTTCAAGCAGTCGTCATGTTTCAGCCTGCTACATGGTCTTCGTACTCCGAACGCTTGTCTCCAAGAGGGTCTGATACACGAGCAACAGGTCGATACTCCAAGTATCTCAAAGTCCCATGAAGAATTTTCTCAAAGTACTTCCTCGTAATAGGGGTCTCAATGCAACAGACGGCACGTCAATCAGACGCTTCGTCTGTGAGTTATTAGCCTTTTCGTCCCAGGAGCCTGGTTGGATTTGTGTGCGAACCAAACCGGCCGTATCTCAAATATACCCCGAAATCACATAGGGTATACTCATAGGGACTGTTTCTCCACTTGATCACTAACGCCGCTGACGGTTTGTCAAACGGACGTCCGGTCTGAAAGATATCAGCTTTCCGTTCCAGGGGCCCGGTTGGATTTCGGGTACAAACCAACATGGCTACTATCCAACTACATCCAAAACATAGTAGAAGTATTCCAAAAGTTTTGTCTCATCAAGAGGAAACCAAAAAAGCTGACATCATGTTAATCGGATGTCCAGAGCTCTAGATATAAGAGTTTCCGCTCCGAGGGCCCGGTTTGTTTCGTGTTCGAACCAACCCAGCCATACTCAAAGTTCTCTGAAACCATTAGTGTAATATACCAAACGACCTCCTAGATCCAAGGATTTCTACTCCACTGACAGTGCATCGATCGGAGGTCCGTGTCCTAGGATATCGGCGAAAGACCGAAAAAGGACCAGAAGTGGGGGTTTCGGGCCCGGACCGATCCGGCCCGAGACCCCCTAGGTCGGCCAGGCCCGGCCGGGGCGTGGCCTAGCCCGGCATGCTGGCGTGTTGGCCAGGCCAGCTGGCTCGGCCAAAATGGCCGAGTGGATCTGAAAGGGGGGCACTGCCCCCCCTCCTTGAATAAATCGCGGCCCCAAGTGGGCGCCGCCCTCTGTAAACAGACGCGGCTGAGCGCCGCCTCCTGCCTTCCTCGGTCTCGCACTGTCGTGGGAACAGCGGCCTACGTCGGCTGCTTCAGCCGTGGCGGCCCTCCATGGCGGTGCGCCAGCGGAGTCTTCTGCGGACAACAGGAAGCGCTCCGGTAGTCCGTTTTGCTCACCGCCTTCGCCAATGGTCCTCAAGGGACTCGACAATCACTGTGGAGGCTTCAAATTTACCTTACGGCCCCGTTTGTCATCACACATCAATCCTCTCACAATAATCAACCAGCGGAGTCTTCAATTGCCTCTACGGCCCCAACTCCAGCCGCGGTTTCATTCAGCCACAATGGCGCGGCGCGACGACACCGTGCTTCTTCGATGCGTTCTTTCTCGTGTCTGCGCGGTGTCGTTGCACTGCACCACCTTTGTTCACGCCGCAACGAACAAAACAACAAAGGGGGAGGGGAATCGGCCGTGTTCGTGAGGTCCGACCTCTTTTCAATAAGTTGGTAACAAGTGGCCCAAAAGATGAAGAACAACAAGGATTTTTCACGAACAAAAGAAATCAACCCAAACAGTTTTCCCCACAAATCATTATTCCCAACCGGCTAAAGAAATCATTCACGAAACAACATGAGGATGAGTTTATCCAAGTTCATTGTTTTAAATGTAAGGAACCATGGGAATATAAACATACACAAAAAAATTAACCCCTACCTCGAGCATAGTTGAACTAAGGCTCATCGAGGAAAGGGACGCCATGGAAGAAGGCGTCGCGGAAGGGGGATCGTCACGTACCGGAGAAAAGATTCTTCGGCATCGTGTCATTGAACTCTGAGGATCCGGCGTTCATGTCGACCTACATCAGAGGTCAGCGTTCATCGCGTTCTTCACGTTATTCACATTCTTCGACGAAGAACAAAGATCTTCGAGACTTGGAGCCGTTCTCTCCAATATTCTCCTGCACAACCAAAGCAACTACAATAAAATAAGGGTTAACTTATTTTATTACTCACTCCAAAAGTTTTAAAAATTCAAAAACGAATCAAACAATTAACTCAATTAATTGCAATGTTTTAAATTGCCCAATTAATAGAGGCATTTATTATAAAGCTTAAACTCAAGAGTTGACTTCGATTAATAGGGGGTGTGGGTGCCTTACTGAAATTAAGTAGGGGTTGATGAAGTTGAAAAGGTGGGGCCCGTGTGGGCCCCACCTCACAAATATCCTACCTAGAGGTGTAGGGTTTAGTGGGTCCCACTTTAAACTCTTAATGTAGGTTAAACAAGTTAAAATTAAACAAATTGTTCGCACCATTTTATTTTATTCATTTACTTAACTTGAAATTTTAGTAACCACACCAGAGTGAACGTGACTCCGGAAAAAGTGTTCTTAAGCAATTACCGGCGCTACGATTCCATCGGTGCCCTTAGATTTCAATTCCGAGCACCGATTCAAAAGTTAGAAAATCCCACTCGTTCGTTCACTGAACGTACCCGGGCCTAACTTCAGAAATTGAATCCGGGCACACCGGGCCGCAGAATCAGGGGCCGTCAGAAATTGCGTTCTTGTAAAATCCCAATTAAAATTAAGAAAAAAAATCCCTTGATTTTTATGGGTCTTTACATTACTCCCGCCTCTGGGATTTACGTCCTCGTAAAGCATTAAGACAAACTAGGGATACAAAAGAGGTATTGAGCACACATATGAACCTTCCGCTTCCATGTGATTACCTGGAGGTTCCCGTACTGCTAAAGAAAGCGCACCCAAGGAATCGACAATCCTCGTAGGATCTTCTCCAGTCGATCCTTGATCCCCACTGGAACCTCCGTGAAAGTCACCCCATCTCCATCATCCAACTCCTCACGGTCGATGATATGAAAAGGGTCGAGCACGTATTTTCTCAGTTGTGATACGTGAAAATCATCATGCACCAGGTGCAACTGAGGTGGATGGGTCAAGTGGTAAACCACCATGCCTACCCAGCTGAGGACCTAAGAAGGACCGCTGAACCTCATAGATAACTTTCCACCTTGGCCACATCTCCGTAAACCTCGTCGAGATGATACCCGTATAAGAACGTGATCATCATCATTGACCTCTAGGGGTCTCTCACTCCTGTTAGAACTGAAACTCAAAACGACTCCTACCACGAGGGTAAGGTTGACCGACTCAAGAGTGATCGGTCTCACCCTCATGTGCATAAGTTTATCATGTGTTGCACGGGCTTTCTTTTTCTCCAAACAAGGAAAGCCCATACCGACGTCGTAGTTAAACCACAAGCATTTTTCCTAATACCATCAATTTGTGTATGAACTGTGATTGTCGAGTCCATCCTCAAACCAATGCCGCAAGGCCTCGATGCTGCCACCAAGAGATTCCAACCGAAACTCTCGCCTCAAGGGTCTGTCCACACCATCGGCGTAAGTTTGATTATCGAGTCTTCTCCCAGGGTATCTCCAGACGTGTGGGTCAAGGCTAAAGCTTACCGGAAACTCTAAGTCTGGGAGAAGATTTGTGAAAGCATGTAATGATTCATATCGACGTCTGTTACTATGGCTACTAGTAGTGGACACAGACTATCCCTTGAATCATTTTTAGAACCATTGGATCACACTCCTTGACCGCATGTAGCCACACTCTTCCTCTGCCCTCTAGCTCCCTGAGCCTGGAGGGGATAACTAAGGCGGGTGGTTGTAGAATTTTAAGATGTACACCACCTCATGATACCCTCCTAGATCTGCCTCCACTTCTGCTACATCGCAGACTCATCTCTCCTTAAATATTCCTCCTCTTGAAACATTTAACATGCTAGAGTCTATAAGACTGGCGTCGATTTCCTGGTTCTTACTGCATTGTGCAGTCTTCATCCGCTCCTGGATGATCTGCACCTTCTTTGCCTAAGATCTGAATGTGATGCTAAGATTTCTCCCTTTCCGAAAAGAGAAACTCGGTCTCATCCCCTGGATAAACCACACCCATTGCCTAATACAACCAATCCTGACATGAATGATGCATCCGTGCTATGGATGTCATCGTAAGGCCTCGACGTAACTACCAAGAGAGCCAACCATCACTCTCACCTCTAAGGGTAGATTCATGCTGTCGGCATTAGTGTGAGGTCATTGGGTCTCCTCTAGTAGAAATCTCAAAAGTGAGGGTCAAGTCAACAGTTTTAACCGGGACCTCTCAGTATCAACCCAACAAAAGTACAGGAAAGAAAACATCACAATGATAAGTGTCTTTTTATTATTTTAGCTCATAGTATAAAGACACGAATACAACATCAATATAGAACTAGAAGTACCAGGGACGTATCCCCTAGTTCCACTCCTGTCCACCCCCTCCTGGAGCTCTACTGCCTTGCCCACTGTCCGGCTGTTGCTCAAGCACCCACCGCTGCTTCTGCCTCGGTGGCTCCTCCAACGCCTGCAGATCGACTGTGAGGGGGGTCGGACAGTCACGAGCCAGATGACCCATCATGCCGCATTCATAACACTTCTTGCTCCTCGTACGGCTGGCTCTGGTCCTCTTGGACCTCTGCATCATCTGTCTACTACACATATATGACTCGGCTACTGATCGAAAATCTTGCGGCAAAGGAAGCAGCTCCTGTACATGATCGGGGTGTAGATCTACTGGCACAAACTCCACCCTAAAAAAGGCCTTGACGATTACCCATATGAAGGTCATCCCGTCGCAAAACTGGATCAACTGGATCCAGCACCTGCATGTTGCTGCCCCAAGAAAGATGGCAGCAAAGATCACCATGAAGTCTGCTGGTGTCCCCACTAGCCTGAAGACTCTCACCATATCCTCCAGCAAATCCTCAGCCGCATGCGGGTCTATCTCTCCCCGAAACCTGGGTGTCCTTTGGTGCTGGAATTCGTGCAGTGCGTTCATGTGGCGTGCATCACCTACTGCTGGGGCAGGTGGCATCGGTGGCCAAACATATGGTAATACCGTTGGTGCCTCCGATGGTGCCTCAACTGCAAGAGGGCCATGTACCGAAGCCTCATCGCTCGACAGGATGTCAGTACGCACATCCCTCTATGCTCTAGCTAGTCGTCCGTGGAAAGTCATCTTGAAAGAAACATACATGACACAGTGAAATGATTTATACCTGGTGAGCTGTCCTCGTTTGAGATGACTTTTAAAAACTTCTGGAGACACACACACAATCAGTGTTTTCGTGTACAAAGACGGAAATCAGTTGTCAGGGTCCTGGTGTATGGATACGTCGGCCGTCCGCACCATCACTGGACTCCCTGAACTGAAAACCACACTCAGTACCGTTAACACTATTACTTCACATATATAAAATATCAGAGTTATAAGTTTTTCGGTAGAACCAACTCCTCTGATACCAATTTGTCATGACCCGTCCTCAGGGCATGTGTCGTGACTACTCCAAGACCGTCGTCCATAGTCCATGCGCTGGAGACTAGCACCAAAGTCTTAAATCTCGATAACTGGGAAGGCATTGCCTTTATAAAAGTAAAATAAACACCACAGAGTACAAGCAGAATTAAAACACTAAGTACAAAAGAACGTGCAGAAATGTAAATGGGCCAGAATACAAACTCAAATGAAAGTACAACTACTACTGAACGAAGGTACAACAGAAAATACAATTGCCGGAAGAAAGGAAACAACTCCTGGGTCGTCCTACTCCGATACTACCTGAATGGTAGGTATAGATAACACAGCTCCTGGGTCGTCCTCCTCAGATCCAACCTGACTGGTAGGTACAGATAGCGCAACTCATGGATCGTCCACCACGGATCCTACCTGAAGGGTAGGTAAAGATGGCCTTCACAACACTGTTGCACATTAACCTCCTCTGAGTATCATCTCGCCGTGAAGTCCACATCCTGATACTGACTCACTGTGAAGTCCACCTCCGGGTATCGTCCAGTCTTTGAACACTCGGCCTCCGTCAGCACTGCCTGTCATCTACAACCAACACAACGAGATGTAGGCATAGCCCATGCAGGGGTGAGTATAACGATACACAGTAGGGACCCAATGACCCTCAAGGTCTCACTAAATCCAACAAGTATAACCACAAAGCATAATCACAACAGATAACCCTTACTTAGGTATAAGCCCATACTTATACCTAAGTTATCAAGTAACCCATCTCAATCATGAGGAAACACAAAGATTATGAAATCAACGTCTAACCACTACCCAATTATATGCCCATACATATACCTATGTTATTAGGTGACCCATCTAAATAATGAGGTAAACACAAAGATCATAGATTCAGCTCAAACCAGGATTTTTATTATCGAAACTGTAACTGCTGAAGAGCCCCGTCTCGGGAGTGTACAGTGGTCCTGTCATGACTCTGAGGTACTGCTCACTAACCTAAGTCTGCTGAGGTTCTTCTCCTGTCGTGTACTTCGGGCCAACCACCCAAACAAAGTAGTGCTTCCCACCGGGGTATACCACCCAAACATAGTAGTGCACACCCCCTAATAGCCTGCAGAGGAACACTCCGGACGAGTTCTACGGGTCTGCACTGTCAAATTGGTAGTGCTCCATCTTCCATGGGTCAGCACACAAACAATGTTGTGCTCCTTCCACTGGGATAGTCGACTCACTCCACGTTGAGTCGGTCAAGTAGTCGTCAGGTCTGAGTCGGCTACACGGTCTCCGTACTCTGAACGCTCACCTACGGGAGTGTCCGCTCCAAGAGCTACAGGTCGATACTCCAAGTATCTCAAATTCCAAGGAAGAAGTATCTCAATGTACCGCCTCGTAATAGGGGTCTCAACGCAACAGACGGCATGTCAATCGGACGTCTGGTTTGTGAGTTATTAGCCTTTTCGTCCTAAGGGCTCGGTTGGATTTGTGTGCAAACCAAACCAGAGGAATCTCAACTGTACCCCGAACCCTCATAGGGTATACTCATAGGGACCCTTTCTCCACGTGATCACTAACGCCGCTGATTGTTCGTCAAACAGACGTCCGGTCTGAAAGTTATCACCTTTCCCGTTCAAGGGGCCCGGTTGGATTTCAGGTGCAATCCAACCCTACCACTATCCAATTGCATCCAAAACTTAGGTGAAGTATGGAAAAAGTTCTGTCTAATGAAGTGGAACCAAAAAAGTCTATGGAACATAAATCGAGCATTCGTAGCTTCAGATATAAGCATTTTCGCTCCGAGGGCCCAGTTGGTTTCGTGTTCGAACCAACCAGGCCTTTCACAAAGTTCTCCAAAACATTGTTTTTAATATATCTAAACGACCGTCTTGATCCAAGGATCACTACGCAGCTAACGGTGCGTTGATCGGAGGTCAGTGGCCCAAGATATGGGTGAAAAACTGAAAAAGGTCCGGAAGTGGGGGTTTCGGGCATGGACCGATCCGGCCCGAGACCCCTTGGGTCAGCCCGCCTGAGCGTGGCGCGGCCCGGCCTGGGCATGGTCCAGCCCGGCCTGGCGTTCCCGCCCGACATGCTGGTCAGGCCCGGTGGCTCAGCCAAAACGGCCGAGCAGATGTGCAATGCCCCCCCTCCTTGAATGAACTACGGCCTCGAGTGGGGGCTGCCCTTTGTCAATGGACCCGTCTATGCGCTACGTCCCGCCTTCCTCGGCCCTGCGCTGACATGGGACCAGCGGCCTGCCGCAGCATCTTCAATCGCGGAGGCTCTCCCCGTTGGCGCACCAGCGGGGTCTTCCGCAGACCACCAGACGCGCTCCGGTGGTCCGTTTTGCTCGCCACCTTCGCCAACAGTCCTCCCAGGACCCAACCATCACTATAGAGGATTCAAATTTACCTTACGGCCTCGTTTGTCATCCCCCATCAATCCACGAACAAATATCAACCAGCGGAGTCTTTAATCGCCTCCGCGGCCCTGACTCCGGCCGCGGTTTTGTTCGGACTCAACGGTGCGGCTCGACGGCACCACACTTCTTTGTCGCGTTCTTTGTCGTGTATGCGCGGTGTTGTTGCACCGCGCCACCTTTGTTCATGCTGCAACGAACAAAACAACAAAGGGGGAGGATATTCAGACGTGTTCGTCCGGTCCGACCTCCTCTGGTTATGTTTGTAACAAGCGGCCCAAAATATTAATAACCACAAGTATTTTTTACAAACAAAAGAAATCATTCCAAATATTCTTCCACATAAATAAATATTCCCAACTGGAAAAAGAAATCATTCGCAGATCAACTTGAGGATGAGTTTATCTGATTTATTTGTTTTAAAAAGAAGGAACCATGGGAATATAAACTTACACAAAAAAATTAACCCCTACCTCAAGCGTAGTTGAACGAAGGCTCGTCGTGGAAAGTGATGTCGCAGAAGAAGGCGTTGCAGAAGGGGGATCATAACGTCGCGAAGAAAAGATTCGTCGGCGTCATGTCGTCGATCTCCGAGGATCAGACATTCTCGTTGACCTTCGTCGTAGGTTGGCATTCTTCGCATTCTTCTCATTCTTCGACGAAGAATGAAGAACATCGAGACATTGAGCTGTTCTCTCCAAAATCCTCCCACACAACCAAAGAAACAACAATAAAATAAGAGTTACCTTATTTTATTACTCACTCCAAAAGTTTTAAAAATTAAAAAACCAATAAAACAATTAACTCAATTAATTTCAATGTTTTAAACTGCTCAATTAACATTGGTGTTTATTATAAAGCATAAATGAAAGAGTTGACTTCGTTCAATAGGGGGGTGCAGGTACGTTAATGAAATTATGAAGGGGTTGAGGAAGTTGAAATGGTGGGGCTTGTGTGGTCCCCACCTCACAAATATCCTACCTAGAGGTGTAGGATTTTCTGGGTCCCACTTTAACCTCTTAACTTAGGTTAAACAATTTAAAATTAAATAAATTGGTCGCACCATTTAATATTATTCATTTACTTAACCCGAAAATTTAGTAACCACACCCGAGAGAATGCGAATCCGGAAAAGGTGTTCTTAAGGAATTACCGGCGCTACGATTCCATCGATGCCCTAAGATTTCAATTCCGAGCACTGGTTCAAAATTTAGAAAATCCCGCTCGTTCGTTCACTGAACGCACCCGAGCCAATCATTGGAAATTGATTTTGGGCACACGGTGCCTCGGAATCAAGCGCCGTCAAAAACTGCGTTCTTGTAAAATCCCAAAGAAATGTAAGGAAGAAATTTCCCTTGAAATTTACTGGTCTTTACATATTTTTACTTGGCTATAGTACACATTATATATTTTATAGACAATGATGTATCTTTAGTCCCAGATAGATATTGTAATGGTGTTCTAAGGAAAGTTCGATATGGATATCATGCCCAATATTTTATCATCAATAATCTAAAATCCATTTATATGGTGTGATATCATGATGATATTAAGGTCTAGTTAGGGAATATTGGAAGGATATTTAACTTTTTTTTGGCACATTATATTTTTTTAATGTCATGTGTGATGTATTTTTACATTAAGGACCTAGTCGTGGGTTGTGATAATCATGGGTTTTAGAATAGAAGTATGTGGTCTTTGAGTGGAATTAATTTAGATCTATCATTACAATATATTATTACACAAAGTCTATTTGTTTTATTATTTCAATGATTTTCTTCACACTTAATCATAGAGAACTAATATTAATGGCATATTCCATCAATTATTCTGATATTTTTGATTTTCACCGAAGGATGTATCAAATAAGAAGCTAATTTATAAATGTTCATTGATTTATCTACGGATATATGTACATTATTTGTAAATCATCTTAATAAATATCAATTATGATTAGGTGGTGGAAAAATAAATGAAGAAAAAAATATATAATTCATGAATGACATGATTGATTTGGATTACTTTTATATTTATAAGAATTTTTAAAACACCTTATGGTAATTAGAGGAACAAGTATTAAATTTATAAAGGGAGATGAGATTTCTATTATATATACACTTATTAAGTTCCATCCATAGAGGCTATCATACTTCAATAAATTTTCTTATAGTTCTAAAGGACAAGGAATATTGAAAATTAAATCCCAAAAAAGTAATATTATAAATCATGCAGATTCCTAAGTCACATAAGGGGACTCATTAATTCCATATATTCCGAGTTGAGTGGATAATGATCTTTAGTTCAGTGATGGGCTATGGAAAATTCATATTCTTCTAAAGAAATTTGATTCTAAATAGATGAATATGCTTCGAGGACCAACTAATCATACAAATAGATTTGGTTTATCATTGACCGTCAATTCGGTGATAATAAGTATTCATCTATTTAGACAAGGATTTTTTCTATAGTATATGATTCACTACTATAAAATGTTATATGCATTGTTTCATTTAGAGTAATTGTTTCCATTGATTTTTCTATAGTGACCCTTTTATTTGATATGGTATCCTCTCACATATTTAAATAAAATTAATATTTTAGTCTTTTAAAAATACAAATTTAACTCATGTAATATGTTTGGAGGATTGAAATCAAACTCTGAATGAATATTGATTGTGGATTCTGGTGTCTTTTATACATATTTTTTTAAACTAATGTTGTTTTAACATGGGATTTTTTATCATTGTGAATTATTAATAATTTATGTTGTTATTGGGATGTATTGGATAGTTCACCAATATTAACAATTTGATGGTTATCATGGATGTGTGTTTATTTCACCATTGATAAGCGCTCACATGTGTTTTATTGGGAATGAGATTATATGTTTTTTTAATGTATGTCGACTATCAGATATTGGAAAACCGTTTTCATTATTTTTGTTGTTTTGAAAGTGGAATCATTTAGTTTTGAGCATTCCATAATTGAAAAAGAATTTATTTAGGTGTATCTAAATTAAATTCATCATCCATTATTAAATATATGTTGATTTCTCAATGATGTTAGTTTCATAGATCGTGAAGATATCAATTCCTACATACATTATTGAATAAAAAGTAAAAAGGACATGAAAATTGAATTTGTTACATTAGAGTTCAAGTGATTCATCCTTATGTCTGTATCAACAATGGAAACATTATTTCCCTATTCCAATATAGAATATGGAACACTATTTTTATTCAATGATTATAAAATTGTAAAATATGTGAAAAAATATACCCTTTCCTCACATTGTAAATTTTCATTGATAAAATAATTAAATCAATGCAGTTATAAAATCATTTCTCCAATATATATACAAAAAAAAGAATCAAGAAACCATATGTTCCAATAATAGGAATTATGAAAATTTGAGTCCAATTTGAGAGTTTTTAAATTCCATTTGTCCTATATAAAATCCTAGAAATCTATACATTTCTATTGAATAAAATTTTTCAATGTTATCATTATTTTTTTGTTACGGGTTTTGAGGATAATGAAATTGATTGTTCATAAACTGATGTAAAACATGAAATTTAGGAATGAAATATTTTTGGAACTAAAAAAGATCATTTTATTTATTTCACTATAATAGATCATTTAATTTATTTCATGATATATAATAATGAACTATTTTGGGAACTATTTTCATGAACTATAAGAGATCATTTTATTTATTGTTTGTTTGTATGTGATTCATTTAATCTATAATAATCATTAATTTATATCACCTAAAAATCTGAAAATCTTATTGAATTTGTGATATTAGGGTCCCATTGAGTAGTTATGTGGGGCCTTACCTAATCACATATTGTTCATTTTTTACATGATGATAAATCCTTCATAGTTTATTGTTATATTTTTTGATCATTTTTTGTTAGTGTTTTTATTCAAGGATATCATGTTCTAGTGTATATCTATTCTCATCTTCACCTTCTTATGAAGAATTACCCAAACCATAATATTTTTCTTGTAGTAGTAATTAATGAACTCAATACTTTGAAAAATTTTCTTTATAAGGAAATAATAACTCTTTTTTATAAGCATAATATTATGAGAAATGTCATTCACCAAAAATTAATTTATCATTATGAATGGTAGATGGTGAAGTACCATTAGTATTTGTTTCCTCACGGATTTCGGGGATGACCTCCTTGATTTGAGATTCAAACGTTCCGATCGGTTTCTAGCGGGTTTGTTCGTAGAACCGGAAACATCCAATGATTCCACATTCGTTTGAACCTATTTTCCAAAGGTAGGCGCTCATTAGCTTGTGGACTAATGAGGCTTAGAAATTTGCATTGGTCGAGAGGATGGGAGGTCGGACTCATCACACCTTTTTGAGGGGAATTATTGTCTACTCCGGGACTCTCTTTATAGATTTAAGTTATGTTCGTGAATCCTTATTACATTACCAAGTATAAAATGTGCTTTCCTTTAGTTTTAACAATCAATGATTAAATATGCAAGAAATTTAGAGAATCTTTTATATGTATTCGAGGTTCTTCATCAATAGAGAATCATCTATATCTGTTTAGAGATTCTTGGTCAATGGTATCCTTCAAAACATTTATATAAAAGTCTCTTGGTCATTATGATGACCAGGCTGGTTTGAAATCCACTCAGTGGGGCACTTGAAGTTTATCGTCATTCAGAAGGACATGGATTATTTCAATGTTGGGATCAAACCCAAAAATGGGCTACCTACGTATCCTTTGTTTTAGAAAAGGAATCCGAACCCACGTAGTTCGAGTGATGGAGTATGATGTTTATGATTGATGGCTCAAAGAAGAATGTCATAATTACTTTTACACTCTAAGCTCACGTGAGTCATGCTCGGTGTGAGAAACAAGAGGTATTGGTAAAATTTAGACAATTGTTCCATGAAAGCTGCAATCATAAGAATTTGTTTGGGGCTTATGTATGTATGACTGCCCAGATAGATGAAGGTTTAGGATTTACTTTTAGTGAGAAAATCCAGGAACAGGGTCCATAATGGTATATGTGATTTATGGAGATTTGAATACTCTAATCTTGGGGCCTACTCCTAAGGAGGATGCCCAAGTTAGGAGGGGACTTATGATTGGGTTTTACTCCTGAAAAAGAAACCCAAATCAAGGGTAAATTAGGACTGGTTAAGAGAAATTTAAGGGGGCTTGGGGTTTACTCATGAAAAGGAAACCCAAGATTATGACTAGGACTTACTCCTAAAAATGAGGCCCGGGTTAGGGGACTTGGGGCTTACTCCTAAAAAGGAAGCCCAAGATTATGACTGAGTCTTATTCCTGAAAAGGAGACCCAGGTTATAACTGAGTCTTATTCCTGAAAAGGAGACCCTAGATTATGACTAGGACTTACTCCTAAAAAGGAGGCCCATGTTAGGGGAATTGGGGCTTACTCCTGAAAAGGAAGCCCAATATTATGTCTGAGTCATATTCCTGAAAAGGAGACCCAGGTTATGACAAGGACTTACTCCTAAAAAGGAGGCATGGGATAGGGGACTTGTGGCTTACTCCTGAAAAGGAAGCCCAAGATTATGACTGAGTCTTATTCCTGAAAAGGAGACCCAGGTTTAGGGATTAAGGTTTGGGGCTTAATCCTGAGGAGGATGCCCAATGTTTGGGAACTTTAAGAATTTGGGGCTTAATCATAAAGAATGATGCCCAGATTAAAGGATTTATAACTGGGGATTATTCCTGAAAAGGAGACCCAGGTTAAGGATTCTCTCATCTTAAAGGATGAGGTTGAATGAATGAACTCTCAATCTTTGGTGACATAAAGATGTATAAATCACTAGGTTTTGAGAGATATTCCACCGAATTCCTTTCAGATAAGGAAGTCAAATCAAGAAATCATGCCATAAATGGCTTTGAAGAGTGTCTTGAAGACTGAATCTTGAATAGGAAAGGTGAAATGGCTTAAGAGGGGTAAAATGGTCAAGATGGGCACCCAAAAAGGTAGGGGCACACAAGTCTTGAAAGGCGCGCAAGTATTGCGGCGGCGCGCAAGTATTGGTCGCTCAAGTAGACTTGCGCGACATGAGGGGTACTTGCGCGATTTTCAACCCGCATTAGAATACTTGAGCGACTCCTTTTTAATCACTTTAGAATCCTCTTGAGGTTCTTCCAGAAAAGGGACGCGCAAGTTATATTGAAGGAAATAAGTCGGCGCACAGGTGTTGATAAGTTTCAACAATTAGGCCTTCCTTCTTCTCTTTAGATCTTCCGTTCTAGGTAAGAAATTTCCTTAGAAGTGTTCCGAAAGCTTTGAGAAGAGACTTGGGCATCGGGAGCTTCAATCCGAGTTTTTGGAAAAAATATTCTGGAATGGGGGGCCCACAGGGTCTATTTATAGGGAGGAGACGACCCCGGGCGGTTACCACTTAGGTCGTGCAAGTCACTTGCGCGACCAAGAGTGTCGCGCAAGTGTAGTTGCGCGACAGTGATATAACTTGCGCGGTGCAGTTGTTGTTGATCCTTTGTTCATGCCTTTGTCGATTTTTGATGTTTTCTTCAAAGGTTGAATCACTTTGAGCTCAGATATTCTCTTTTCTGATCTTTAGATTCTGTGACGAAAGGAGCGTCAACAAAAGTCCCCCCTCAGAGTTGGATGTGGAGAGAAATGAGGATTTGACTCTGAGGAAATCGAATCCATTCAAAGGAAAAGGGGGGCGCGCAAGTCTTCAGTGCATAGAGGTCGGCGCGCAAGTCTGCATTGCGCAGGCCTTAAGCGCTCTGGGTACGGCACGCAGATAGGCTTCCTGGCCTATAAATACATGGCCTCACCTCCTTACAAGCATCCGGATTTCTGGACTTCATACCTTCTCGAGCTCTCGCCGCGCAGGTCACCTAATTCGCGCAAGTCTATTTTCCACTGTTCCCTCACTATCGCGCTTCTGTAAAGGTATTCGTACTTGCGCGGTTTAGACTTGCGCATCAAAAACTAGCGCGGCACACGAAATACTTGCGTGCCATTGTTTATACTTGCGCAACTTAATGCCTTGGCCATTTTTTCCGAATTTTTTCACAAATTTTATGAAAAATAAACCCATTTAAGAGTTAAATTTGTTCAACTTTTTTGCAGATTCAATGGCTCCTAAGGGAATTGCAACGGCTGACGAACTGGCTAGCAAGCGGATTGATGACATGATGAACATTATTGGCCATGATTACTATGATATCTGCGACAGCACTTTCCCAGATTTGGATAATTACTTGAATAAATATCATCTAAATTTCTCACAGAGCATCTACCTGTCTCTGTGTGGTCATGGTCATCTTCAAGGAGTCAATGTTCCAAATGAAAACAATTATACACCTGAGATGCAGTTGCACTGCTACTTCTCTATTTCGGTTATGTTGTGCATTAAGAGTAACAACAATGGTGTGAACTTTCATATTCATCCACCATGTCATTTCCTTGCAGATATGAATATGGCAAACCCATGGGCTGAAATGTTTTCCACTAATGGTTGGTGGAGAGAAGACAAACGTGGTATTAGAGAAATATCTGAAAAAGTACTCTCTCCAAATGGCTCTTTACTTCCAATGCTCCATTCTCAAATCCATGTATCCATCTTCCAAGTCTCTTGGACAGAAACAGAGTCACTGTTTGATCAGCAGAAAATTTTCTCAAACCGCACTCAAGAACATCCTTTTACAATTGTTCCAAGAAGAGCTGGTATCACTGCATCTCTTATTGTATCCAGTTGAATGAATGAATTCCAGGTGGTTGCTGATGAAGCTCGAGATGCCGTAAATAAAATGAAGTGTTATGTTGAAATCCTCTTGTAATTCTCGAAAAAGAAAAGAGACTCCAGTCTGTGGATGTCCTTCTAACTCTTGTGTATCAAAAAAACACTTTCATCTTCAATCATTTGTACCTGCATTCTTTCACTACATGCTTCAAATTTACTTAAACCAATGGGCCTAGTAAGCATAGGATGATTTTTACTAGGATTATTACAAATAATCCTACAAACTTTGAACCTTTTATTTTCCCAATATTACCTAAATCATAAAAAAAATGTATATTTAGTGAGCTGGAACTTGACTTTTATTCAGAGTTCCTTTGTCTTTTGTGGGCAGTTTAAAGTCATGCATGCTGGACATAAAGGGGCTAATGTTTAAGGTCGAAATAGCTTTGACCGAAATGGGTTAAAATTGATTCAATTCCTTGACAATTTATCTGAAAACAAAATACCATACTCAAGTATGATAGAAAATATGTAAACTATGGCTTAAGAATATTTGAATCTGAGGAATGATATGAAAAAGAGATAAAAGGCATTAGAAGAAGTAGTTTCTAAGAATGAAGTTACTATTATTTAACAAAACCCGTTAGGGGGTTGAAATATGCAGGTCCACCTATGGGCATTGGCTGCATGGTCAAATAAATAGTATCTTTCGACTGACAAGTCTGTTATGTGGACTGTTTATGCAAGGCCACCTATGGGCACGTGCTGTATAGTCAGGAAAAAGAACACCCAGAAATTTACTTTCCTAGTGCTAAAAGCCCGTGAAAGTTTATGGAGATTCAAATTTTTTAAAGTATAGAGTTTGTTATATGGAAAGAGGTACTTGAATATGGAGAAGATATTTCCGAACAAGAATATCGAAGAACTGGATGAATATCACTCCTACGAATGTCTGACCCAAACGTAAGGAAGATGAATAAACCATAGACTTGAATACTTTCAGATCATGAAAAAGGATATGGGACAAATATGTTAAGGATGGCTATTTTTTTGCGGATCCCTACATACTGTCGTTTGAGACAAATAAGGACAAAAGATGCATTCTTCCCAAGAATGAAGTTACCATTATTTAACAAACCCGTTAGGGGATTGAAATATGCAGGGCAACCTAAGGGCATTGGCTGCATGGTCAAATAAATATCATCTTTCGGCTGACAAGTCTATTATGTGGACTGTTTATGCAAGGCCACCTATGGGCACGTGCTGCATAGTCAGGCAAAAGAATTCTCAGTAGTTTGACATTTTTGTGACTAGAAGTCATGAAAAGAGTTATGAAGATCTGAAAATATTTAAGGTTAGGATTATAACGCATAAAGATGGGTATTTCCCAATGTATATAGAGATACATAGGTCAATGATAACCATAATCATGTTGTGGGCGGTCCTGAATTGAAATTTTGGACTTCACTACGTATCTCATAAGAATGAGAATCAAGCCATACGTAGTTCCTGAAATGCAGTTTAATGTCGTGCAGGACAAAAGTATGAGAGATCTTAGTTTAGGGTCATAGAATTCGGACCATAATAATGAATACAGAGTGTGTGTTTTCATAAGGAGTTTTCAGCCAAGGGACTGAAAGTGAAATTTGGGGTTAGGCCCAAAAGACTTGGGACTGGATTCGAGGGATACTCGAATGTTCCTACGTATCCCATAAGGATGGGAATCATGTCCACGTAGTTCTAGAACTACCCTTTGTACAAATTTGGTTCGTACATGTGAAGGGTGAAAGGGGACTTTAGTGCAATGATGGTTTAACCTGAGATAAAAAGTTTAGGCATTACCATGTCTGCACGTAGTCTTTTGAAATGAAACATGACTGAAAAAATCAATGTCAATAATGGTTCCTTCCGAAATGAGGAAATCAAAGAATATTGTAGTTTATTATCGTACCGTAAAAAAGTGTTGTATAGTTTAACGTCATATAACAAGGACGAAAGTGAATCAATGTAAAGATATTGATTCCAGGGGTGGTTTTACGAATCAACATCATATGATATTGTGGTGAACCGATGTGAAGAGATTGTTTTTGGGCTTGAACCCTGGGAGGTTGCTTACATACCCATCCTGGAGGGAAAGGATCAAAGTCCGTGTAGTTCAATTAAAGAATGAATCAATTATCAAGTTGTTCTTGGGGACAATGATCTAATAATAAAAAATGTTGTTGGGACTTACACATGGTTAGTGGCCCAGAGGGAGTATTATGGTTGATGTTCGCTCTAAGATCACGTGAGTCATACTCGGTGTGAGAAACAAGAGGTAATAACAACCTTAACGATGCACAGTTTAATGTCATGTAAGACATAAAAAAGGGACTATGCAGTTTAAAGTCTTGCAGTTAGGACTATTGGTGCTGCACAGTTTAGTGTCATGTAGCAGGGACAAAATAACAGTTTAATGTCATGTAGGACATATCAAGGACTTTCTGTACAGTTTAGCATCATGTAGTTAGGACTTCACGGTTTAACGTCTTGATGGACATAAGGGATTTGCAAATAGTTTATGTTCATATACATGGACCAGGGATGATGCAGTTGAAGGTCATGCTGGATGGTTTAGGGAACTTTTTCACAGTTTAATGTTGTGTGGGATGAAGTTGCAGTTTAAAGTCATACTGGACCATTGCTGTACAGTTTAAAGTCATGTAGCTGGGACTAACTAGTGCTGTACAGTTTAAAGTCATGTAGCTAGGACTAAGGTGAACCAATACGAGGATATCAGTTCTGGGGACTTTTTACAGTTTATCGTCATGCTGGACGTTAGAAGTGCCACACAGTTTAATGTCATGTTTCTAGGACACAATATAGTTTAATGTCATCTCGGACAAATAAGGAACTTCTGTACAGTTTAATGTCATGTAGATAGGACATAATATAGTTTAATGTCATCTCATACATTGGTGCTGTACAGTTTAAAGTCATGTAGCTAGGACTAAGGTGAACCAATATGATTGTTTTGGATATGGTAACAATATTTTGTGTTTATACAAAATACTTCTTCAGAAATCTGGCATTAGTTGCAGTCGTGATGTGTTCTCCATCCATTGAGATTAGAGAATATGCTCCATTGGAGTAGACCTTATGTATTGAATAAGGTCCTTCCCATTTTGGTTCAAGCTTGGGAGGCTTCTTTCCTGGTATCATTGGTGCTCTGAGAACCAATACCAATTCTCCCTGAATAAATGAACGAAGACGAACTTTTTTGTTAAAAGCTCGTGCTATTCGATTCTGATAGATTTTCATGTGGTGAAAAGTGCACAATCTTTTCTCATATAACTGATCCAATTCATTCAACCGCTTTTGGGATTGATCATCTGTAGATAACTGATCACAAATGGCTATTCTGAGTGAGGGAAATTGAACTTCAATTGGCAAGACTGCTTCTGTTCCATATACCAATGAATATGGAGTTGACCGCGTTTCATTGCGAGTGGTAGTCCGATAAGCCCATAAAGCATGAAAGAGTTTATCAGGCCATGACCTCTTATCTTCATCCACCATCTTTTGCAGTATATTTGAAAGTGTCTTGTTGAAGGCTTCTATCTGGACATTAGCCACTGCATGATATCAAGATGTATGGTTGGACTTAATGTTGTATTCTTGATACAATTTCTTTACCTCAGAAGAACAGAAGATGGTGCCGTTGTCCGTCAATATTGTATGAGGGACACCATATCTAGTAATGATGTTAGACTTGATGAAGCTAACAATGCATTTAGAACTGACTTCTTTGAGAGGTACTGTCTCTGCCCATTTGGAAAAGAAATCAGTAGCAGTAAGAATGTACTTAAACTACTTGGCCGTAGCTGAAGGGTAAGGTCCCACCACATCCATTCCCCATGTGGAAAATGGCCATGAGTATTTAGTTGTATGAAGCAACTATGGAGGTTTATGAATGAAGTGGGTATATATTTGGCTGAATGACACTTCTTTGTTAAATTAACACAATCTTGTATCATTGAAGGCCAAAAGTATCCAAGCCTTCGAATTTGATCAGACAGTCTATTTCCAGACTGGTGAGCACCACAGACTCCTGCATGCACTACTTTTATGACAACCATTGTCTCTTCACCATCAATACATCTGAAGAGAACTCCATCAAAACCATGTTTGTTGAGAATTTTCTCGAGGTGGTTTGGGCTATCATAAAGAGTAAAATTGACCACACGTCGCCGAATTTGTTCTTTCTCGGCTCTATCAGGTGGAAGTGTTCCATTTTGAAGGTATTCCCTGATAGGTGACATCCATCCTGTAGTATGACCATACCGTTCAGGAATGGGACTAATTTCATTAATTTCCTCTGTTCTGACCTGAACATAAGGTGAAATTGCACGACGGTGGGAAATACAGATGGTTGTCTCGTCCCGATTTGGATCTGCTAAAGCTGTGGCTATATTAGCCAGTGCATCAGCTTGAGCATTTTGTGATCTTGGGACATAATAAAATGTCTGTTCTGAAGGTAATTCCGACATTAACTCTCTGATGTAATGATACAAAGGGATTAATTCTTCTTTTCTGATGACATAATCCCCATTGACTTGTTTGATTACCAGGTCTGAATCACCTTTCACCATTAAGTGATTCACTTGTGCTTGAAGCGCTAATTCCAAGCCTGTAATGAGAGCTTGGTATTCAGCTTCATTATTGGTACCACCTTCCCACAACAAAAAGGAATAAGGTAACACTGCCTTATCTGGAGAAATGAGCACAATTCCTAAACCAACTTTGTTGAATTTAGGATTTTCCATTTTCTTCCCTGCTGTACTTCTAGAAGCACCATCAAAATACATTTCCCATGTTTGAGGACTCTCTTGAATAGAGAAAACACCCTCATCAGGGAGTTCGATATCTGAATACGTGTCTTCCACTGAAGGATGTTCAGCCAGGAAATCAGCCATAGCTTGGCCCTTAATTGCCTTTTGAGACACAGACTGAATGTCAAACTGCTGTAGAATAACCTCCCACCTTTCCAGACGTCCTGTAAGCATTGGACGGCTAAGGATGAATTTGAGTAGATTATTACGAGATACCAATTGAACCTCATGATGTTGCAGGTACTGTCTCAGTTTCTGAACTGCAAAGATTAATGCTAGGCAGCACTTTTCAATACTTGAATACCGGGTTTCTGCTTCAAGCATAGTTCTACTGAGATAGTAGAGACTATTTTCATTCCCAACATCATTCTTTTGAGCGAGAAAGGCACCCAATGATCGCTCTAAAGCTGTCACATAGAGGATAAGCGGTCTACCCTCAACAGGCGGCATGAGTACTAGTGCACTGAAGAGGTATTTATTGAGAACATCAAATGCTTCTTGACATTCTTCAGTCCACTGGTAAGTGACTCCTTTCTTCAATAATTTGGTAAAGGGTAAACTTTTGCCTGCCAAATTAGCGATGAAACGCCGAATATAGGCTAAGTGTCCTTGAAGTCCTCTTAATTCTTTCAAATTCTGAGGAGGTGACATAGCAAGGATTGATTTGGTCTTCTCAGGATTGACTTCAATACCATGATGGCGTACAACAAAGCCCAGGAATATTCCTGAGGTTACCCCAAAAGCACATTTTATGGGGTTCATCTTTAAATTATGTTGTCGAAGCTTGTGGAATATGACCTCCAAATCAGCCAAGTGATTAGAACGTTGTTTGGATTTAACAACCAAATCATCTACATAGCATTCAACAAACTTCCCTAAAAGAGGTTTGAAGATACGATGCATGGTGCGTTGATATGTTGCACCTGCATTCTTTAAACCAAACGGCATCACCCGGTAACAAAACACACCTTGAGGAGCTCTGAAGGCTGTATATTCCTCATCTTCTGGGGCCATTCGAATCTGATTATATCCAGAATATCCATCCATGAAAGAAAGTAATTCATAGCCAGCTGTCGCATCAATTAAGCGTTCTGTAATCGGAACTCTGAAATCATCTTTAGGACAATACCGATTAAGATCTCTGAAATCGATGCAAACCCTAATTTGTCCATTCTTCTTCATTAAAGGGACAATATTAGCCAACCACTTGGGATATTTAACTTCTCTGAGGAAGTTGGTTTTGATCAGCTTATCCACTTCAGCTTCAATTTTGGAAGCATAGGTTGGGTGTGTTCTTCTCGCGGCTTGTTTAAAACCTCGATGTTCTTTTGGTAAACCCAAATGATGAGTAGCAACATCAAGATCAAGACCAGGAATTTCTATATAATTCCAAGAAAAAATATCTTTATTTTTCTTTAGAAAAGAAATATACATCTTTTTCTCTTCAAGGGTCATGGCCGCACTAATTAAAGTGGGGCGTGTATCTTTCTCTGTACCCAGATTTACTTCTCTGAGTTAATCCATAGTGGTAGAGATACCCTCTTCAAATGCTGGAGGAGCATCTCTAAGATCTTCCTCTTCCTCTTCATCAGGTGTTATTTCTTCCGTTTCTACTTGCAAAGTAGATGAAAAAACGAAATTCTCATGATCATAAGAGATTTCAAAATTTTCACATTTTGAAGAAGAAGATTCCATTTCCGACCCTATTGATGATAAAGGGTCTTCTTAGGGAAATAAAGAGAAGATGATGGATCGAGAATCGACATCATTATTCACCTCTGGTGTTGCTATAACTTCTTCTGGCCTGATTAGCGAAGTATAGACTTGTTGGACTTCATCACCACTTATGCTTTCATCATTTCTTGGTAGGTTACCAATTTCTCCCATGTTGTCTGGCTTGATCGCCGTAATTGACATTATGGATATTTCCATAAGAGTATTTTGATTTGGGCCTATTTTTTCAATTTTACTGATAGGTAACACATAATCTGTACTCATATGTGAAAATGGATTTATTGGAATTTTCTCCAAACCATATGGTGCATCAACTTTGGTAATTTCCTTCATTGTAGATTTTTCTCTTCCCTTCATGTGATAAAATTCCGCCTCAATGTATTCAGACTCACATGTCTTGAACGGGGCCTTATCACCATACAATGGTCCAACTTGACCATCAAAACAGTATTTGAGACATTGATGGTATGATGAAGGAATAGCAACATGTTGATGTAGCCAGGGTCTTCCAAGCAAGATATTGAAAGCTGAGTCTTGATCAACAATCATGAAATCTGAATTGGATACAAGATCTCCAAACTGAGTTCTGAGTGTAACTTCTGTAACACCCCCATTTTCCATTATACGCTTCTCATTCAATAATGCAATAGCTTGCATTGTACGCAACTTTGAGTTCTAAAACACAACGATTAATCAAAGTAGCCGTTACGAATAGTAATAACCACTTTTTAAAATTATAGAAATTTTATATTTCAAAATGGACTTCATTTTTGGATTCGGAATATCGAAATTAGCCTATGTTGAATTTTTGGTATTTTTCTGAGAACTTCTAATTTTTTATTAATAGTGAAAAATACATAAAAACAACTTTTTCAATCAAAATAATTTATAGTGATAAATTATACTATTTAGTGGTTTTAATTTATAATTAGAATATATTTTTACCATTTTATCCAATGGTGATCATTAGAATTAATTTAACATTGAAATTGGACATAAACAATTGCCAATCTTTTGATATAAATTGTTTCGTAAAAACACGCTATTTGTTGTGACAATGGGAATTAATTATAAAATTATTTAATGAAACTTATATGTTTGGAATTTTGTAAAATAGACATCATTTTTGAATTCGGAATATCAATTATAGCTTAGGGTGAAATTTTGGCATTGTTCTGAAAAACTTCAATTTTTGATGAATAGTGAAACCACTAAGTGATAGTTAAATAACTGATTTTTCATTTAAAATGAAATATTACCACTTTTGTGATTTGATTTTCAAAAATCCGACATACATGGTTGTCATTAAGAAGTAAAATGTGGTTCAATGAGATTAAAATAATTTTTTGGTGAATAGTAACTTTTAAGTTCTTAATCGCGATTAGAGGTAATTAGTGTAGTTTAAGGTAAAAATAATGTTTTCATAATATGAGATGAGCTTGACACTTGTCCTACTCCTATTTGATGAGTCATGGCTGACCAAGACAACCCATTGGTCAACTTGGGGACCCCATGGAGCCACTTTGGTTGGAAAATGACATTAATATATATTTATTTAATGTTAAAATTAAATTGACACAAACATGAGTTGTTTTACTAAAACAGATTTTAAGTGGGGTTACACAAGTCCAAATTTTGACTATAAATATTCATTAGAAAGATAAAAACATTTAATACATCATAGTATTTTTTTATAATTTTTAGACATTAAATAAATTAAATTATTTATGACATCATTATGATGCAGCGATGACATCATTATTTAACGATTTTATAAAAATGAAAAGATAATGTTAAATCCAAGGATTACACTTGTCCAAAGACTATTGGATGGGTATATTTAGAACCCTTATCACCTTAGACACGAATTATATAAGTGTGGGACCTTTATAATCCGAAAAGCATTGTGTAATAATGTTACATTTCAATCATTTCAGAAGAGCCCCTCCTCTCCACTTATAAAAGGCCCCCACCTCTCCCACCTTATTCACACTTTCAAGCCATTTGTCTCGGCCAAAATCTGCCCAAATACTCTCCCAACTTCCCCCTATTACTCCTAGAAGCCTAACATTGGGCATAACTCTTCCCAAGGAAGCCTTTGCCTCAAATCAAAAAGAGTTACCCGATTTTGAGGTAATGTATTCTCTAATGTTGTTTTGTTTTATTTTTCTTCTCCATCCCCTTAAAATCTTTTCATTACTTTCTTTTGTAACAACACCAGTATCTACAATATACTAGGATGTTGTTATGATAAGTATTTGGTTTACACATACACACACCTTCGTCTAAAGGTTAAAGAACATATTGTTTCTGTGGGTGGCGAAATACTGCCTCACGAAACGATGATTGTTAACGTTATTTTAACACCTATAATGGTGGCCATTTTGATGACACTATTTTCATATATGATATATATATTATGTTTATGTTTTCCTTATGCTTCTGTATTTCTCATTTATGGCATACTTTATGATTTCCATTATGGGTAAACGTGATAATTTCATTTTAGGAAGTGCGGACTACTGCCCCCTCAAAGTGATGAGAATCGTTAATGCCATATGTGGGATGTATAAAGGATGGAGTAAATGATATTATATATGATATTATACTGGAACTATATTATACCTTTATATAAGTATGATTTCATTCCATTAAATACAAAATAGAAATGAAAGTATCATTCATGCATACGTACGGCTTACCGTCTTCATGAACGGTGCATTTCATTTCTTACCTCTAAATGTTACGTAATATTATGAATGAATGTATATACTGGATATATATGATATATATTGCATCTAAATCAAGAATATAATTCTGGAGATAATGTATATTCTACCACATAAACAACTTGTAATTATAAGAAGTTTATTGTTGACTCAAGTACCAAAGATCGACAAAACGACCGTTATTAACTTAAATAATTACATAATGTTCATAACATAGTAATAAGTGATGTAAAAAGGATAATTAAATTAAAAATGGTTCTTAATAAGGTATATATTAACTCTAGTTTATAATTCCGGAGGTTAAAGAACGGTTGAGTCAAGTCATACACGAGGTAAGGGAATTTCTTAACCTAACTTCCATTCATTGGGTTAATCTCCTACTTTCAAATTATGTCATGATATTATTATGTCCTATTTTGTATTTTTACTTTCTTTATGTGTACCTATAGTGAATACATATAATAGATCTATTTTATTTTAAAAATGATCTTTTTAAGGACTTCGTCTCAATCCCCTTTCATTGAGGCATATTTGGTTTTATACACAACTTTCTTTTATACGGTGTATAAACCACTTTGACTTATATGTTATTCAAAAGGAATCTCTTTTATACGAAGAGTTTTACTAAATGACAAAAAGGGAATGTTTTTCTTTCCGTACATATGCGGCGACAACGACTTCTCCGCCGCCGTGACCATTATTTGAGTTTCGGCTTCCTCTACAAGCCATCACGTTTTTTTAATGAAAAATAAATACAAAGTTTTAGCTTTCTTTTATTCTGGTATTGAAAATGGTTTTGAAAGAATTTTTATAATATCAATGTGTTGTATTGATATCTTGTGATTGAAATGTGGAAATGTTATGTTTCCTTTATCCATGTTTTATGTGATACGATTATGTTACGGTTTATGATATGTTTAAAACTATTCATATGAGGAATGAATTGGACTTAATAAGTGACGGGTGGAGCCCGCTATAGCTCCTTGATGCATCGGTAGGTCTCATGAGACAACTAGACGTGGAATTGGATGAGGCCCTTTCCCTATTTGATTTATGGTTTTGGCCGAGGCCTTAATCATTTTAGATGTCTTGGCCGAGGCCTTGAAAAAATGTTTCAGAATGTCTGGCATTATGCATTCCATCATTATGAAAGTGGTTATTGATATTGCATGTGATTATTCGACCAGTACAATATCCATGTGAATAAGTAAATGGAATTATATCATTTTACTTTTTCCATATTATGTTGAAGTTCATTTTTAAAAGGATTTTGTTTTAGTTATACATTGCCTTAAATGTTAATGTTTATTTATGAAAGCTTCCGCATTATTGTTATCCTTTCTGAGCATCTGAGCTCACCCCTTTCAATGTTTTAATATTTTCCAGGATGTGAAGAAGTATTTTATGAATGACCTACAGGGATAGTCATAAGAGGATATGAGTGTGGTCTATGGAGACCTTGTTATTGTAGTTTTTCTCTTTATGATGTAATGTAACGTTTACGAATGTATCTAGTGTTTCTAAGGCTACTAAACTAATCGGTCTTTCGAGACTTGATCTTTTGTGATCATGACAATGTTACGAAGTAATGCACCGAATCCGGGTAGCTGGGGTCGGGGCGTTACAGTTGGTATCAGAGGCAGTTTAGTGCTAACCATGGAAGCTAGATTTAGATAAACTCTGATTAGAGCACATAGCCCAAAGATAGACTTTGTGGATTAGTATAGAAAAACATCCTAGAATTTTGTTATTTTAGAGATTTTGTGAGTTTTCCGAGCAATACATCCCTATCTAGATACGAGCAGGTAGAGGCGGCTCTGGCACAGATGTACCTAGGGGTAAAACCCGAAAACAACGCATTGAGCTAGACTCGAACGGGAACTGGTGCACGACAACGGGCCTTGCTACACTCTTGGTTACGACACTCCCGGGGGATATGCTTAGGATAATTCTCATTTTCTTTACAAACCACTATGAAGGGTTATGAGTATATACTTCCTCAAAGGAAACATTTCTTTTTATGATTATGAATTATATCCATAAATAGTTCAATTTATGTAAAGTGTTTTACAAATATGGAATTATGTATTTTATTTCATAAACTAATCTAGTTTATGCCATTGATTAGAAATGGTGCCTAGTGGAAGGAATGGAAACCGTATCAATGCACGCACTCAGTGTAGGGATTTCCCTCCTGCCCAAGATAATTATGGTGGAGCTAGTGATACAACTGGTGCTGATCAGCTTCTCACCGTACTGGGACAACTCACACAAGTTATGAATAACAACCTTACTCGTATGGATCACCCTGATCCGCAACGTGGAGGATCAATGCTAGACTGTTTAATGAGGCAAAAACCACCAAACTTCAATGGGAGTACAAATCCTATAGTAGCTGAGCAATGGATAAATTCCTTAGAGAAAATATTCCATGCCTTGGGGGGTAGTGAAAGGGAGAAAGTTGTCATGGCAGTTTACCGCCTCACTGGAGATGCCGATCAATGGTGGTCACTAATTCAAAACACAAAGGAAGATGATGAATTAAAAAACATGGAATAGCAGGAGTTCAAAGAGCTATTCTTAGAAAAATACTTTCCTCGAGACCATCGAGCAGATATGGAAAGGCAATTTCTGAGTCTGAGGCAGAAGGAGGATGAGAATGTCGCAATGTATGAGGCTAACTTTTCATGGTTAGCGAGGCATGTTGCCGATTATATACGTAACCCAAGGAGTATGATTGATCGTTTCTTTGATGGGTTAAAACCATTTCTCCGTCGAGCTTTAGTATCACAAACCTTCTCTTCATACGAAGATATTGTCTCATGTGCTATCAAGACAGAAAAGGAATTCTCTAAGTCTTATTACAACAATGTAAAGCTAGAGAAGAAGAGAACGGTGGAATAAGAGATAGATAAAGGGAAAAAGGGAAATAAGGATTTTCCATTATGTGATAATTGTGGGAAGAATCACCCTGGTACTTGCCTAAAAGGAATGGGAGTTTGTTATAAATGTGGAGAAAAAGGTCACCAGGCGCGTGATTGCAAGGGAAAGAAAGAGGCTATCAATGTTGAATTCTACAATTGTAGGGGAATGGGGCATTATGCAAATGAATGTCCTAAGATTCAGGGAAAATTACCTCAGAAAAGGCCAAGGGATGAAGGAAAATCTTATACTATTACTACAGTTGAAGCAGAATAATTAATGTATTGGTGCTTTTGGACTCATGGATTATATTCTGGTTATTAGAATAATGTGATATATATATAAGGATTGTACTAAAGTACTTGTTGTTTCAGTATGGTTTTAATATGATGAAGGTAATCATATTTTTAGTATGTGTCAATAAGAGAAACTTTACTTTGTTTGGGGAATCTAATAAATTGATTTTGGAATTAAGAGACCTTTTAGAGAAAGTCTAGACAGAGGTATTTTGGATAACTATAATGGTTGGAGTGGATTAAGTTGACCTTTGGATAGTTTTGTTTAAGGTTAAAAAATTCTGAAGATTATTTTTGGAATATTATAATACTATAGTTTTAGGAAAAGGACAACCTGCAGGGTGGGGCATAACCCGTCGCATCGAACAAAGCTGTAGGAATCGAACCCACAACCATAGTGCGCCAGGACTTTATTTCCTACCACTAGCCTACATGAAGTCCCTGGTTATTACAAAATAATTTTACTAATCTAAATGGTATGTGTTAATATTTGGAACCTTATACAATTAGGATAAGTATAATATTTTTGAGTTCTATTATCTTTTTGAGTGAAAGATGAGTTGAAGGTTGAAACTCTAATTGTAAAGCATAAATATATATATACCTATCTCTTATTCAATGAATAAATTAATTCTTAAACTTTAGTAAAGGGATATTAAAACAAAAAAAATGTGTTATCCTAATACCTTATGTTTTGTTGAACTGATGATATTTTAAATCAACATAGATTGAAGGCTTTGAGTCCCTCAATTTGATAGTTGATTGTGATTGATGACCTCAATCACTCCCTACAAATATTTACGTTTTTCCTCGAATTATATGTCTCTAATTTCCACCAATGTTCTACTTATCGAGATCATAATTTGGTGGTGACTATCCTATTTCCATTTCCCTCTTATTAAGCCTAAATTTTATTAACCTTATTTTCGATGTGGGTTTTCCACAAAGGTATTTTCTCTTTTCAACCTTTTATTTTCAAAGAATAAAATTTCAAATTGCGAGGATGCAATTTATTGAAGGAGGGGAGAATGTAACATCCCGAGCTTCCATTATACGCTTCTCATTCAATAATGCAATAGCTTGCATTGTACGCAACTTCGAGTTCTAAAACACAACGATTAATCAAAGTAGCCGTTATGAATAGTAATAACCAATTTTTAAAATTATATAAATTTTATATTTCAAAATGGACTTCATTTTTGGATTCGGAATATCGAAATTAGCCTATGTTGAATTTTTGGTATTTTTCTGAGAACTTCTAATTTTTTATTAATAGTGAAAAATACTTAAAAACAACTTTTTTAATCAAAATAATTTATAGTGATAAATTATACTATTTAGTGCTTGTAAATTATAATTAGAATATATTTTTACCATTTTATCCAATGGTGGTCATTAGAATTAATTTAACATTGAAATTGGACATAAACAATTACCAATCTTTTGATATAAATTGTTTCGTAAAAACACGCTATTTGTTGTGACAGCGGGAATTAATTATAAAATTAATTAATGAAACTTATATGTTTGGAATTTTGTAAAATAGACATCATTTTTGAATTCGGAATATCAATTATAGCTTAGGGTGAAATTTTGTCATTGTTCTGAAAAACTTCAATTTTTGATGAATAGTGAAACCACTAAGTGGTAGTTAAATAAATGATTTTTCGTTTAACATGAAATATTACCACTTTGAGATTTGATTTTCAAAAATCCGACATACATGGTTGTCATTAAGAATTAAAATTTGGTTCAATGAGATTAAAATAATTTTTTGGTGAATAGTAACTTTTAAGTTCTTAATCGCGATTAGAGGTAATTAGTGTAGTTTAAGGTAAAAATAATGTTTTAATACTATGAGATGAGCTTGAAACTGGTCCTACTCCTATTGGATGAGTCGTGGCCTACCCAGAAAACCCATGGGTCAACTTGGGGACCCCATGGAGCCACTTTGGTTGGAAAATGACATTAATATATATTTATTTAATGTTAAAATTAAATTGACACAAACATGAGTTGTTTTACTAAAACAGATTTTAAGTGGGGTTACACAAGTCCAAATTTTGACTATAAATATTCATTAGAAAGATAAAAAGATTTCCTACATCATAGTATTTTTTTATAATTTTTAGACATTAAATAAATTAAATTATTTATGACATCATTATGATGCAGCGATGACCTCATTATTTATCGATTTTAAGAAAAGGAAAAGATAATGTAAAATCCAAGGCTTAAACTTGTCCAAAGACTATTGGATGGGTAGATTTCGAACCCTTATCAACTTATCCACGAATTATATAATTGTGGGACCTTTAGAATCCGAAAATCATTGTGTAATAATGTAACATTTCAATCTTTCCAGAAGAGCCCCTCCTCTCCACTTATAAAAGGCCCCCACCTCTCCCACCTTATTCACACTTTTAAGCCATTTGTCTCGGCCAACCTCTACCCAAATACTCTCCAAACTTCCCCCTATTACTCCTAGAAGCCTCACTTTGGGCATAACTCTTCCCAAGGAAGCCTTTGGATCAAATCAAAAAGAGTTACCCGATTTTGAGGTAATGTCTTCTCTAATGTTGTTTTGTTTTATTTTTCTTCTCCATCCCCTTAAACTCTTTTCATTCCTTTCGTTTGTAACAACACCAGTATCTACAATATACTAGGATGTTGTTATGATATGTATTTGGTTTACACTTACACACACCTTCGTCTAATGGTTAAAGAACACACTGTTTCTGTGGGTGGAGAAATACTGCCTCACGAAACGATGATTGTTCAAATTCTTTTAACACCTATAATGGTGGCCATTTTGATGACACTATTTTCATATATGATATATATATTATGTTTATGTTTTCCTTATTCTTCTTTATTTCTCATTTATGGCATACTTTATGATTTCCATTATGGGTAAACGAGATAATTTCATTTTAGGAAGTGCGGACTACCGCCCCCTCAAAGTGATGAGAATCGTTAATGCCATATGTGGGATGTATAAAGGATGGAGTAAATGATATTATATATGATATTATACTGGAACTATATTATAACTTTATATAATTATGATTTCATTCCATTAAATATGAAATAGAAATGAATGTAGCATTCATGCGTACGTACGGCTTACCGTCTCCATGAGCGGTTCATTTCATTTCTTACCTCTAAATGTTACGTAATATTATGAATGAATGTATATACTGGATATATATGATATATATTGCATCTAAATCATGAATATAATTCTGGAGATAATGGATATTCTACCACATAAACAACTTGTAATTATAAGAAGTTTATTGTTGACTCAAGTACCAAAGATCGACAAAACGACCGTTATTAACTTAAATAATTAAATAATGTTCATAACATTGTAATAAGTGATATAAAAAGGATAATGAAATTAAAAATGGTTCTTAATAAGGTATATATTAAATCTAGTTTATTATTCAGGAGGTTAAAGAACGGTTGAGTCAAGTCAGACACGAGGTAAGGGAATTTCTTAACCCAACTTCCATTCTTTGGGTTAATCTCCTACTTTCAAATTATGTCATGATATTATTATGTCCTATTTTGTATTTTTACTTTCTTTATGTGTACCTATAGTGAATACACATAATAGATCTATTTTATTTTAAAAATGATCTTTTTAAGGACTTCGTCTCAATCCCCTTTCATTGAGGCATATTTGGTTTTATACACAACATTCTTTTATACGGTGTATAAACCCCTTTGACTTTTATGTTATTCAAAAGGAATCTCTTTTATACGAAGAGTTTTAATAAACGAAAAAAAGGGAATGTTTTTCTTTCCGTACATATGTGGCGACAATGACTTCTCCGCCTCCGTGACCATTATTTGAGTTTCGGATTCCTCTACAAGCCATCACGTTTTTTTAATGAAAAATAAATACATAGTTTTAACTTTCTTTTATTCTGTTATTGAAAATGGTTTTGAAAGAATTTTTATTATATCAATGTGTTGTATTGATATCTTGTGATTGAAATGTGGAAATGATATGTTTCCTTTATCCATGTTTTATGTGATTCGATTATGTTATGGTTTATGATATGTTTAAAACTATTCATATGAGGAATGTATTGGACTTAATAAGTGACGGGTGGAGCCCGCCATAGCTCCTCGATGAATCGGTAGGTCTCATGAGACAACTAGACGTGGAATTGGCTGAGGCCCTTTCCCAATTTGATTTATGGTTTTGGCCGAGGCCTTAATCATTTTAGATGTCTTGGCCGAGGCCTTGACAAAATGTTTCAGAATGTCTGGCATTATGCATTCCATCATTATGAAAGTGGTTATTGATATTCCATGTGATTATTCGACCAGTAGAATATCCATGTGAATAAGTAAATGGCATTATCTCATTTTACTTTTTCCATATTATGTTGAAGTTCATGTTTAAAAGGATTTTGTTTTAGTTATACATTTTCTTAAATGTTAATGTTTATTTATGAAAGCTTCTGCATTATTGTTATCCTTACTGAGCATCTGAGCTCACCCCTTTCAATGTTTTAATATTTTCCAGGATGTGAAGAAGTATTTTATGAATGACCTGCAGGGATAGTCAGAAGATGATATGAGTGTGGACTATGGAGACTTTGTTATTGTAGTTTTTCACTTTATGATGTAATGTAACGTTTACGAATGTATCTAGTGTTTCCAAGGCTACTAAACTAATCGGTCTTTCGAGACATGATCTTTTGTGATCATGACAATGTTACGAAGTAATGCACCGACTCCGGGTAGCTGGGGTCAGGGCGTTACAACTTCTCCCAGTGGTTCTTGTTCATTTTTATCATATCCTTGTAACAACATGGTAGAAGGAGATAAATCAGATTCCGTGAGGCCCAATCGACGAAGTGTACGAATGGGCATGAGGTTGACTCATGAACCATTGTCAATGAAAGCTCTTCGAACATCTACACCATTGACTTTTCCAGATAAGTACAAAGGTTTTATGTGCCCATGCACAACATCATATTTATCTTTATCAGTAAAAGATATCACTGCATGGCATTCTGCAGGATTATTCTCTTTGTGATAGATTGCAGCTGCAGCAATTTCTGCTTCAAACTCCTGAGGACTTGACAAAGCTTCGATGAGTGCTTCCCGAAGATCTTTTGATAGATTCAAAGCATCCAAAATTGATAACTTGGCTGGTACTTGGGCCAAGTGTTTCAATATATCATACTTTTGATCTAGAGGTCTGCGTTTCCCAATAGGAATATGCGGTTTAGCAGGTACCTTGGAAGCAGATGCTTTGGAAGCTGATGCATCTTGTATTGAAGTTGGCCACATCCTTGGTTTTGGAAGATTAGACTGATTAGATCCATTTACTTGCTGATATAGAGAAGATGTAACCTTTAATCGGTCTTCCAAAATAACTGTGCCAAAACTGAGTTGGCCATTGGCAGAAGAACTTGCTTGTTCTTTTTGAGCTCACTGAAGGGCTCTACCACGAGTTTCTGCTGCATATACAGTGCTAGCAGGGGTAAAATTAGAGTAGTGGCTTCAGAAAGATCCACGTCTTCCCCTGTATCCGGAACCTCTAGAACCTCCTCGGATTCCCTTATTTGATATAGGGAATTCAGGCTCATCAAGACTGGAATATGGATCTGTTAATTGAATCATATTAACAGAACCAAAGATTAACTCTTCATATGATAAAGACTCTGCCTGGTTAGCCTGTTTAGGCTGTGCCGTTTGGTTGGACGGTGCCCGTGGCTTTGAAGTAGATGGCATGAAATCTGCCAGAGTCAAAGACAATTTAGGCTTTGATACATACTCATCTTCTCCTGATTCCTCTTTCTTCTTTAAATTGCGCTTCCCTTTTGAGGATTTATCTTTTGATAGAGGCTTTACTGGAGCTTTTGTAGGAGACAAAATTGGCTTCTTCAATTGTGTTCGCAAAATGGAATGGGTCCGATTTATTGTCTTTCTGACCATCCAATCATCATATTTTTTCGCAGTTTTTCTTTTGACTTCCTGCCACTCGCCTCCTTCCTCTAGATCTGTAGCAGTAATACACGCTACATGAGCTAAAAAACCCTTCAATTTGACATGTCCCAAGTAGACCATCTTTTGCAGGAGGTCTTTAAAGACAAAACACACCTGGATGGGATTCCCCAACATTTGATGAAAGGGACAATAATTGGGACGATCTTCATCTCCTTCCTTGTTTGGCCTCTTTGGCACTGGTAATTGAACCAAATTATTTTCCAGAGATGAAATGAAGTAACCTGGAACTTGCTCTCTTCGGATAGAGTATATTTTACTCTTCATATCCTCAAATTGTTTTCGTCGTTGATCTTTTTGATCATTTGGACGAAACAACCTTTGTTGTTGGCGTTCAGGAGGTGGAGCCCTTCGAGAAGATGAAGGTTTTGAAGTAGAAATAGGTACAGGTGCTTGTTTAAGCTTAATTGTAGTAGTTTCCGCTTTACCCATTCACCTTCCTGGAGCTGATGGAATTATACGAGATTTAACCTTAGCCTGTATAAGGGAATCTTCAATCTGCTGAGCGATTGAAGTAAGGTCTCGAAACCCTCCTGTGTATTTCACATGGATCAATGGCGTGCTTAATTCGTCACGCAAATTTTGCACAGATTGGCAACAGTTCCTCCTGAGGGAGTGCTAAACTCAAGGAATACGCTAATCCCTTCCAACGAGCAATGAAATCAGAGACTCTTTCATTCTCCCTTTGCTTGCAGTTTGTAAGATCGAAAACTGTCGTTTTTGGCAAAGTTGAGCTAAACTGAAGAAGGATTTTTTGACGAAGATCCTCCCATCCGATGACTGACCGGGATTGCAAGCTTGTATACCAGAAAAAAGCTGGTCCTTGCAAGGTTCACATGAAGCATCTGAGTTTCACTGCTTCTTGCTGCTCTGGAGTTCCCATCATAGGATCACAACAAGATACGTAATGCGTCAAATGTTGTTCGGGGTCGCCTGATCCATTTAAAGTAGGGAAAACATGGTTTCCAAAACTGGATGGAGGAGAAATTGAATCTACCCATTCAGGGTAAACTTTCTTTTCAGGTTGAACTTGCACCCGCTTCCCTTCCAAAGTTTCTAAACGAGCTGTTAATGACTCAATAGTAGTTATTAACTTTTGAGAAACATCAGGTTGAACTTGGTTTTGGGTAGGTGAAATGAATGGAGCTTGGACAGATGTGGTGGTTGGTGCTGCAACTAATGGTAGTGCTGCCAACCGTTGTTGCGTTTGACCCATAGGATTAGACCTCTGAGGGTGTACTGATAATGGAGGATATTCCTGATCCATCTCAGTAGTTACAACAAATTCTTTCGGGTGTCGGACTTCAGCATCCTTAAGAAGAAGAATACTCTGAAGTAGTTCTACATTCAACCTTCTTAATTCTTTCATTTCTTCCTCCTGTTGTGCAAACCTTTGCTCTAATGAGAGCAATTGACCTCCTTCAGAGGAAGGGTGAGAAGTAACCTGATTCTTTCCATTCCCCTTATTGGATCCTTTTCGGAGAGGGGGAAGTGGGTTACTTGAAGGAATACTCAGATTTTGGGTAAGCCTTTGATTACGTGTGCGCACACCTTCTTCATTTTGGTCTGTGTGCACAACTTCTTGAGCAGGAACCTCTTCGTTTGATCTCTCTGATTGAGCCTCATCTAGTGAATCAGCAGCAATGGCATTGATGATATTAATGGATGCATATTGCATGGAATCCTTTCTATCAGCATTTCTGTGATATTTTATTCTTCCATGTCCATGATGAGACATGGAATTCTGTTGACTTCATCCCTCAGGAACTTCTTGGAGAACCGTCACTTGGAGAGAATCTCCTGATAGCCTGATTCTTCGTTCCTCTTGAGGATTATTCAATAATCGAGAGAATACTGATTTTCTCTGAGGGAGGGATTGAGGATTTGAAAAAGTCCCCAGTCCGGTGGACTGGGGATGTTCCTGCTGCTTCCGCTCAACTCCTCGAATCCCATTTGTTGACTCTGAGGGATGGTTTAGAGAAATCCCCAGTCTGACAAGATGGGGTGTCTCTTGACATGATATGTCTGAGATCTTCTTAAAATCTCTATTGATCTTGCGAATCTTAGTTAAAAAATTAGCTGGATGCATTATCCTGTATCCACTTTTAACGCCTGGTTCAACAGACCGTTGGATGATTTCCGAAACTTCAGTCATTTTATGATGTGTTTTCTCCAGACGAGAGGCTTGTGCAATATTCTCGCCTGCTTGATGTAGGATAAATTCAACAACTTGTTCTCTATATACTTGATTTTGAGAGGAACTAGTTGAATCCTGTTCTTGAGCAAGCTTTTGATTATGAACAAAACCCATTGACTATGGCCGGCCATAGGCAATAACATTGCATGAGACCATTTTCGGCGGGCTTTGCTGACTGGAAAGCACTGTGAAATGTAGTGCTCTATGAACACCCCATCCTCTGATATGAACATCAGATAGAGCATTGGCAATTAACTGACGCGATTTTCTTAGTGAACCAAGGCATGAACGTTGAAGGGTTCTCTGTTACTTTTCAGCCTTCGGATACCGAGAGACTGATAGAGATGCCAAATCAATCTGGCGTTGTAACCCTTCAATTATCTTAATATGATTTTCATAATCACCATAAGATAATACTTTCTTCTTCAATTGAAAATGAGTCTTCCATATGTTGAGACGAATATCATGGATTCCATCATCCGTCAACATCTTTGGAATGTCGTACTGGGAGTCAGCCAAAGGCCAAAACATGACTGGTAATTCACCTTTTCCCAGTTGTTTCCTCATGTTCAGCATTTCCTCTTTATCATTAAATGAAGATTCTTCTAGCTATTTAGACCAGAGTTGGTGTTTCCTTGTTGCTTCATCGGATTCAACAAGATTGGTAGAGAGATCACTATTCATGCTGGAAGATGAATGGCCCAGGGATGGTTCGGAGAATAACCTGAACCCCAGGCTATCTTCTGATAGAGAAAGAGTTTCACCTGCCGATAGTAAAGCATTAGACATCACTGGTTTTACATTTGCAGGTGCCTAGAGATAGGTGGGCTTTCTCGTCACTACATTTCCTTCTGAAGATTTTTCGAGACAACGTGAATCACTACTGTGGAGAGGACTTTCGCAGCGATGTTCATCACCATGAGGAGGACCGTCATGATGGGTTACAGCAAAAGATGAAATCTATCGCTCCTTGGTCTTCTGACCACACAGAGGATTCTTGTGGCTCTCATCTGAAGAAGAAACTTCAAGATTGACCGAACTTTCATGAAGCAAGCCTTCATGAGGAAGTGTCTGTTGAAGACCTTCAAAATTAATGTTCCCGTTATTGGGAACTGACGGAGTAGACTCCTGAATTCTGACAGATAAATGTCGGAGGGCTTCAAAAACTCCAGCATCGAGCAAGACCTTTTTGCATATTGGCCTTTGATCTCCTAACTGTGCTGGGCGGATCTTTTTCTTAGATGCCTTCTTACTCTCTTTAGAAACCACTTGTTGATGAAAGTGGTTACTCTGAGCAAGTGTATGTTCCTGATCAGGAAAAATGGTCAGGTTAGGCTGACAATCTCCACTCAAATTAGGTGTATGTCCCTGACTTGGTTATCCGTATGATATGGGGGATTATGCCCCATAACCCTCTTGGACTGGAACAGATGTGTGTGTCTGTTCCGGAGTGAATCGTTGATGTGTCACTCCACTGCTAGGGATAGATTTATGTGTCTATCCCTGAGATGATGCTGAAGCTGTTATGATATCCTGGCAAGCATCCAGAATATGAGATGGAATTTTCTTCTGCTCTTTCACCATTGACAATATATGTTTGGTGACTTCTGCCGCCGGAACGGGGATATACGTCCATTCCGGGCTTGGAGTAGGTGTATGTGCCTGCTCCTGTCCTCCTTTTCCTGTTAGTGAATCCTGACAGTACTCAAGTGTGGAGGCAGAGAGTTGAGTCTGCCTCCTATTTGTCATCGGGGCTTTCCGACTGACTTCTCCATGCGCTACCAAGCGAGACTGTTGGTAGGCTTGATTAGTATTAGCAGGTGAATGTGCCTGTTGATTACACTTCGCCAAACGTGGTTGACGAGATCCATTATATGTAGTCAGACGAGCCTGCTGACTAACTGGTGATGTATAAGTAGGTGTATGTTCCTGCCTATAGTACTCCACCGGAATTGCCTGGCGGGATTGGCTTGATGCTGCCAGACGAGTTTGCTGGACAGCGGAATTAAAACGGACAGGTGATTGTGCCTGCTCGTTGTTTGCCACCAAGTTAGGTTGGTGGACTTTTCCGGAGATGGCAGGGATGACAACCTGCCCATTGTTCACCGGATTCTGTCTCTGGCGGTTCATCTTGCCTGCTCGGGTTCGAGGAACCTGAGCTGAATGCCTCGAGTCGGTACCCTCAACATGTTGAGGGCGCACTACCGCACGAGTCTGGCGGTGATTGTTGATGGGAGTCCTTGAGAAGGACTACTGTCTTTTTGAATTAAGGTCATGCGGGACCTGCTCATTAACTTTCTTCAGAGTAAGGGAGTGAATGGAAATTGTGTTCCGAGGATAACGACCCGAAACGGTTGGAGACGGTAGTCAGCACCGCCTGCTTCTTGATCGCTGGCCGCCGTTGTCCGGACGACCAGGTAGAGTTGTTAACTTGGAGGGCTTGACGAGCGGCCTCCAGAGTTGGGATAGTACCGTTGCGACGGTACTCCTTAACCAGTGCATTAGAAACCCAGCGTTGAAGATGCTGAGTTGGTGATGTCATCCTCAGAGCGGACGACGTTCCAGAAAGAGTAGTAGTATTGGTTTTCACAGCAGCAGACCTCACAGTAGAGGTGTTCACAGCAGCAATATTAACATGGGTGAATTTATGGAAAGCCATTTTGCAGAAGATCTTGAGAAAAGAGTGCCTATTCCATATAACAGACATAATCAAGATGAATCCGGCCACTGCATCTTTTGGATGAGCACATGTCAATGATTTCTTTGTTGGCCCTAGGGGCCTAACAAATAATAAGAATATCACTTTAACTTGGTTAAGGATTCACGTCGGGTTCACCATTTTTGTTTCCTCACAGATTTCGGGGATGACCACCTTGATTTGAGATTCAAACGTTCAGATCGGTTTCTAGCGGGTTTGTTCGTAGAACCGGAAACATCCAATGATTCCACATCCGTTTGGACCTACTTTCCAAAGGTAGGCGCTCATTAGCTTGTGGACTGATGAGGCTTCGGAATTTGCATTGGTCGAGAGGATGGGAGGTTGGACTCATCACACCATTTTGAGGGGAATTATTGTCTACTCCGGGACTCTCTTTATAGATTTAAGTTATGTTCGTGAATCCTTATTACATTACCAAGTATAAAATGTGATTTCCTTTAGTTTTAACAATCAATGATTAAATATGCAAGAAATTTAGAGAATCTTTTATATGTATTCTAGGTTCTTCATCAATAGAGAATCATCTATATCTGTTTAGAGATTCTTGGTCAATGGTATCCTTCAAAACATTTATATAAAAGTCTCTTGGTCATTATGACGACCAGGATGGTTTTAAAGCCACTCAGTGGGGCACTTGAAGTTTATTGTCATTCAGAAGGACATGGATTATTTCAAAGTTGGGATCGAACCCAAAAATGGGCTACCTACGTATCCTTTGTTTTAGAAAAGGAATCAGAACCCACGTAGTTCGAGTGATGGAGTATGATGTTTATGATTGATGGCTCAAAGAAGAATGTCATAATTACTTTTACACTCTAAGCTCACGTGAGACTTGCTCGGTGTGAGAAACAAGAGGTATTGGTAAAATTTAGACAATTGTGCCATGAAAGCTATAATCATAAGAATTTGTTTGGGGATTATGTATGTATGACTGCCCAGATAGATGAAGGATTAGGATTTACTTTTAGTGAGAAAATCCAGGAATAGGGTCCATAAAGGTATATGTGCTTTATGGAGATTTGAATACTCTAATCTTGGGGCTTACTCCTAAGGAGGATTCCCATGTTAGGAGGGGACTTATGATTGGGTTTTACTCCTGAAAAGGAAACCCAAATCAAGGGTAAATTAGGACTGGTTAAGAGAAATTTAAGGGGGCTTGGGGTTTACTCCTGAAAAGGAAACCCAAGATTATGACTAGGACTTACTCCTAAAAAGGAGGCCCAGGTTAGGGGACTTGGGGCTTACTCCTAAAAAGGAAGCCCAAGATTATGACTGAGTCTTATTTATGAAAAGGAGACCCATGTTATAACTGAGTCTTATTCCTGAAAAGGAGACCCAAGATTATGACTAGGACTTACTCCTAAAAAGGAGGCCCAGGTTAGGGGACTTGGGGCTTACTCCTGAAAAGGAAGCCCAAGATTATGACTGAGTCTTATTCCTGAAAAGGAGACCCAGGTTATGACTAGGACTTACTCCTAAAAAGGAGGCCCAGGATAGGGGACTTGTGGCTTACTCCTGAAAAGGAAGCCCAAGATTATGACTGAGTCTTATTCCTGAAAAGGAGACCCAGGTTTAGGGATTAAGGTTTGGGGCTTACTCCTGAGGAGGATGCCCAATGTTTGGGAACTTTAAGAATTTGGGGCTTACTCATAAAGAATGATGCCCAAATTAATGTATTTATAACTGGGGATTATTCCTGAAAAGGAGACCCAGGTTATGGATTCTCTCATCTTAAAGGATGAGGTTGAATGAATGAACTCTCAATCGTTGGTGACATAAATATGTATAAATCACTAGGTTTTGAGAGATATTCCACCGAATTCCTATCAGATAAGGAATTCAAATCAAGAAATCATGCCATAAATGGCTTTGAAGAGTGTCTTGAAGACTGAATCTCGAGTAGGAAAGGTTAAATGGCTTAAGAGGGGTAAAATGTGCAAGATGGGCACCCAAAAAGGTAGGGGCGCACAAGTCTTGAAAGGCACGCAAGTATTGCGGCGGCGCACAAGTATTGGTCGCGCAAGTAGACTTGCGCAACATGAGGGGTACTTGCACGATTTTCAACCAGCATTATAATACTTGAGCGACTCCTTTTTAATCACTGTAGAATCCTCTTTAGGTTCTTCCAGAAAAGGGATGTGCAAGTTATATTGATGGAAATAAGTCTGCGCGCAAGTGTTGATAAGTTTCAACACTTAGGCCTTCCTTCTTCTCTTTAGATCTTCCGTTCTAGGTAAGAAATTACCTTAGATGTGTTCCAGAAGCTTTGAGAAGAGACTTGGGCATCGGGAGCTTCAATCCAAGTTTCTGGAAAAAAATCCTCTCGAATGGGGGGCCCACATGGTCTATTTATAGGCAGGAGAAGACCCCGGGCGGTTACCGGGCGGTTACCACTTAGGTCGCGCAAGTCACTTGCGCGACCAAGAGTGTCGCGCAAGTGTACTTGCGCGACAGTGAGATAACTTGCGCGGTGCAGTTTCTGTTGATCCTTTGTTCATGCCTTTGTCGATTTTTGATGTTTTCTTCAAAGGTTGAATCACTTTGAGCTCAGATATTCCCTTTTCCGATCTTCAGATTCTGTGACGAATGGAGCGTCAACAGTATTCTAACATAGACCACACCAATACCCTTGGAAATGATAATAATTCAGTAATGTTCATACCCAGAAGTATCCCACTCATGACAAGATGATGTGAAAGGTAATATAGAAACTCATAGTAATTTTCATAGAGACGTACCAGATGAAAATAGGGATGTGAGTAATGAATATTTGGTGAGAATAAATTAAAATCAATATCTTAATAAAATGAGTTTTAGTGGGATTATAAATTCAAGTGTATCATGTATTATTTATATAGAGTATAGGAAATTACCAAGTGGTATCACTACATGGGGGTTTTATTTGTTTCCAGATATGATGTTTTTTTCCTATGTGAATTAAGTTTTTTGTTCATGGTTGATTTTATTTTCTCAGAAAAGGATTCTCTTATAGGAAAAATTTGATGTATAATGACATTAATCATTAATTTTGGTAACCATTTTGAATTAATATAATTATTATTTTATATCTAATTGATAAAATTTTCAAAGTATTGGGGATGAGCACAATAAACCATTTAGGTTATTTCAACACATCCCTATTATGTTATGTACATGGGAATATGGGTACATGCTCTTCATCATAGATATAAAAAAACTCTATGAAGGAAGAATTCAATATAGGAAGTTGTTTAATGATTACTAAAGTGGCCTCATTTTTTATTTAGTGGGTATACCACCATATCAGAAGTGTGGAGAAAGCACTACATAGAGGATATGGAAGGTTACAATCTGTACCATTTGTAAAAATTTTAGATATATATCCTTAGTTTTTATTGATTTTTAAATTCTTCAATATGTTTCTAAGATAATATTATGGGTTAATCACAGCCAACCATCCTCCAATGGATGGAAAATACAGTAAAAAAAAAATATTTCATATGAAACTCTATATGAATAAATCCAATACAATAGACATATAATGATTATAATTGTGTACAAAAAATATTTTTCAATATTATTTTTTACCAATATTATATTAAAATTCGTATCGATGATTTTTTGTTTAGAATACATTGATGACCACCAATTATTTATTTTTGTTTGGTGAGGTTCCATTTATTGGACCATGTTTTTTTGTGAGATAGAAAAAATATTCCAATATATTTATTAGCAGTGTAAAATGTCTCAAAGGATTAATAAAATAGTCGTGACACTATCCCATTATCCCATGGAATTTTTATTTGGTGACCACCCATTCAAGAATATTTAAATTTTGTTATATAATTAACATCATGGATTGTTTGGGAAATTTGATTCAAGATATGTGGGGTATTTTCAGAACATTGAGAAGTTTGGAAATGTGCATTATCGATTTTATTGACACACATTTATTAATATTATCCATAATTTATTTCCATTATCTAAATTTAAGTTTTATTTCCAAATCCATTATCACATTCTTATTTTATGTGAGATCTGTTTTAAGTCCTAAATATTATTAGTTAATAAACTATTTCAGAAATTCGATTCCAAGAAAAATATCCATTATAGAAATTAAATTGATTTATTATAATATCATTTTTTATCATTGAATATATTTCCATGATACATTAGAGAGATAATCATTTATGAAAGTTAAATGGAATCAATATTTTTTGATCAACCATATTGAAATTGAATTTCTCTAGTTAGATTGAAATATAGTGCAGAGAATTGTCAACTCCAGGTATGGATTTAATGTTAGGAAGTTATCATATTGTTTTTTACTATCCTTATAATTTTATATATTATATAGTGTTTTAACCATTTATAGGACATAATAATATGCTAGTAGAGTGGTTTTTTTGCATGTAATGTATCTTACCATTATGAACATATCAAGATAGTAGTTGGGTATATAGAGGTATATGGAATGAGTTTCCTAATTAGTAGTTCATATCATAAAAACCTTTTTCAGGATGTAAACTAGTCAAGTCAATGAAATTTTAAAGATATATATATTTTCATAAAGTTAACAGTCATCGTAGATTTGAAAAAGATATTTCAATATTTTCTCTATTTTTTTATTTGACCATATAAATTCCTTATTTCCTCATGTATTAATCTTTTCAATACATCATTCCTCTAATAATTTTTTTGATAATAGAATTATTGTTTTTGTGAATTGACCATATATCTTCAAAGAACAATATGGTAAATGAGTTCTCATGTATTTTTCTACTGGTCCCCCATTTACAATTGTTTCCTCATTAAACCTGAAGGCCATGGCGGCATATAGTCTGTTGGAAAAAACTTTATTTATTGTAATTTGTTACTGTCAATTATCTCATGTATAATATGAGTCCATCCACCTTTTTTATGTCAATCCCATCTTATTCTAGAATATTTCAACGATTTTAGCTTTTAGTATTCATAAGAAAACCTTTTCAAATATTCCATGGTTTCATTCAAATTAATAAATTTTTCTTAAAATTGTTCAAAATATTCATTTTTATTCCTTGAAAACAATTTCAATGTTTTAAAAGAATAGATACTCAAAATGAATTGAATGGAATTTTTATGCATGATTTGGGTGATTTGATATATTATTTTATAAATCAATATTATGGTTGATAAACAACCCAATGGAATGGTTTTGAATTGATATATTTGTGCCTTCATTAGGGGTTGAAAACCTGGTATATCCTTAAAATTATATGGATAATTTAGGGAAAGTCGAACTAATCATTGATAAAATTCCAATAATTATACTTTTTCTACAATGAAACAAAAATATATTGTATGTATAAGAAAACTTATTCATGAATTTAAATCCCATTGGAAAAGTTAGAGGTACATTATTTATCAGCCAATATTTTTTTTCTTCATTGTGGGGGGGGGACTTCATATTACACTATCATATTAAAACCAATAACCAATTACCTTGGTTTATTAAATTCCATTTCATAAATGGGGATGAAAATATATATGTGAATAATAGAATGTATTAGAGGTGAAAAGGGAGTTAAAAAATCTCTATTGTCATCTTTCCTAGATCCCACCTATATTACAGGAGGCTTGTGCTAGCCCAACCTATATGGACAAACATTATGAGTGAATAAATATGACACGGTCCAATGTGATAGACGTATGTGATAGACCTACACGGATGATATTCTTCACCCTTGGTCCTTTTTTTCCTAAAAATAATACTCTAGGTCTATCAATTTCCCATTACTAGAAGAGGAAGAGAATAATTGATTCTCTATCATATAAAGCCAATCACCCATGTCTTACAAAAGAATTGGGTTTCTATATCATCCTAAAAATGAAGAATAAATATACAACTGTTAATGAATTATGGCCCATACTGGCCTATAATACAATTAAAATTTAGAAGAATCAGCGAGACTAGTAAAAAAAGTAGGGTCAAGGTCCATAAAGATATCAAAAGGTGAGAACAAGTCATACAATGAAAACAGATGAGACCCTTTGTGTTTATATAATTTTCCTCAAATAATCATTGTATAAAGTTTTTTCATCCCCTAAGTGAAATAATCATCTATCTGATGTCTTTTCATATGGGAAGTATATATCTCTGCCAGGTCCCCCTTTTGTGAGGTATATCCTGCTCACCTAGGCCCACCACTACTCAAAGAACCACTAGTTCACTCATGTCCAACCTATTCAAGAAATCTCCATATCACCGTTTTCGACCCATTATGAATAATCTCATGATCTACATGGACCTAAATGGGTGAGGTTCCATTCTACATGAACAAGTACCACATGGTTGATATACTCTTCATCTCACCATTTCCTTACATTGGAGATCCACCCTTTATTCCCTATTTCACATCAACAAATTTATGGAAAGTATTTTTTTTGAATACCGCATTATTGGACTACCAAGAGAAGGATCTCCCATGTCTCCAAATATGTATGAATTGAGAACATGTCTCCAAGTGTATCCTCTCAATTATACAATCCCAATGCAGTGGATGTCCAACATTAATATGCCCGGATATGTAGGATCCTCATTTATTAATTAAACAATTATGTAGTCATATTGATTCTAATCGTCGCATAGTTGATTGATGTTTTATCAGTCTTGTATACATCAATATGGCTACATATGCCCGGACAATTGGGGTTTGAAAATAATTGGGGTGACCGGAACACCTAAACCTCATCAATATTCACGATTACACTTCCATGACTTCATCATCATAAACCTAGAAGCTAAGAGAATGTACCCCTAGGTAATCGCTTATTGACTAAACACCAGGAAATTCTTTTATTGAATTCCCTCACTTTCCATAACCTCACACTCATCCACATGGATGAAAATAATTCTCTAAAGGTTGGAATATCATTCATTTTTTCTTGATTCTCAAACTGATCATGACTCATATGGGTGTAGAGGATAGTGATGATCATTTCTTTAGAATAGAAATATACCTTAATCCTTGGAATCATATTTGGTATAAGCCAAATCTACAATCATTGAATTGGGCCTCTTACTAGGTGTAATCCCCAAAATCATGTTACCATTCTATCAAAGGTCTATATTCTATGTGAGAGAAACAGTAAATAGTTCATATTCCTGATAAAACTAATTTCATTATCCACCATATGTGTAACCCTAACCCATCAGAATATGTTCTATTTTATTCCATTAAAACTATATATATAGTGAGCCACACTAACGTACCTCCCCAAACTCATCCAAATAATCACTAGGTCATATTACTAATAGGATAGTATCATACTTGGGAGTTTATTGTACTTCTAGCTACTTTTTTTCTTTTTGGTATATATCTCTCACCATCCATGGTTTGGAAACATAGATTTAGGAATACTTTCCGTATGATTATAAAATGCATGGTTTGGTCCATGTAAAATGACAAAAAATGTAAGAATATGTTTTTTTACATTTCACTAAAGTAGGTGCGATATGATTCCCTTCAAAAGGATAGATGGGAAATCCTTCTCCAGGGCTTGATATAGAAATTAAAAAATTATATTATAATATATGATTATGATAAAAATTATATCACCACAATAAATGTGAGAATTCAAATATCATGATAATGGGAAATGTACAAATCTCTAAATCAAATTCCAATAATTCCATTGATGCAAAACCATATATACATATATATGAGTCCATGGATAATGAACCCCATATAAATAATGATGATTCAAAATCCAACACATTATAACAATTTATTTACCATACATGGGTAACCTTGTATATATTTACAATTTAATATGTTTGTCATGAATATATAATAAATTTATATTTGAGTCATATAGTGGGTAATGATTTCCCCAATAATGATACAATGATCCTAACACCACATCCTCTCAACCAATGTGTTTACATAAGTATTATTTGAATCATTTCTAAATGAATAATAACATATGGAATGTAGTTAAATGTAATTTCCTGATTAAGGGAACTATTGGTAGTTTTTAGTTCAATGAATAAACCACATTGGAGACATCTCGAAAGGGACATTAAAAGGAACTTTTATGTGTGAATGTTTCTTATAGTACCACCCCAAAACATTATTTGATCGCTTAATAAATATTTGCATGAAATATATATGTTGAACCTAATGTTAATACATAAGAAAATTTACTAGGACATCGACATGTTATTTTGTATTTGTGAAATGGAAAAAATTAAAACATTATAAAAAGGTATATTAAATAATCAATTAAGATTGTGTTATTATATAGAGAGGTTTTTTTTGGGAGCTCTTATCTATTTTTGTCTTTGGTAATTATGAATACTCTTAAATAATTAATAAAATCCAAAAGGAGTACTACCTATAATTTTGGAAATATTCATTTAAATCCATATAGGAAGGATCATCCAAAAATTATAGGATACTATCCCCAAAATCAATTTCATCGGTACCAGTTATAAAATCTTTTCTTTTAGGATTTGAACAAAAATACTACAATACATAACCATGATTCACTAAATATTGAACTCCAATGAATGAATCTTGACCAAATGTATACTAATCACTAGTTGGTGAGAAAGAAGTTAATGATTCCAATCCTTACATTAAATAGATTCAAGAGCCTCTCCCATGAACATAACAATTAGTAACTCCATTATCATAGGGTGGAAGATTATGAGGACATCAATAACCAATATCCAATAATAATATGGTCTCACAAAACGAATCATTGTAGAAACTGCTGCTTCCAATACATTGTGACATCGTACACTCATCAGGATGATGGTTTCACCCTCATGATTATAACCATGGCCATTATAACCCCCAAAACAAGGATATCCCACCGAAAACATATATCAATAAATATTGAATTAGAACTAACCTATATTCCCTATGGAAAATTTTAATATTAAAATATAACTGCATACTATGATAAGGTGAACACAACTCCCCATATCAACCAAAGATGATTGCCTAGTCTAAAAGGAATATAGGAATCTTACTGGGGTAAACCAGTACAAAATTGGGGTATAACAATTATTTTCCCTAAAAAAATATATCATTTAATATAGATATGAAATAAATTAAAGTATAGTACTTATAGCATGTATCCATACCCATAATAGGCATATATCACCATTTTATCTTGTAATGAAACCCATTATATAATGAAAATAATTAAATGAAATTCCCCAATCACAATAAAAAAACCGTAAACCTTAAAATATATATATACATTATCAAAAGTAGTTAAATTGTTTCGAAACAACCCTACCATGTGACGTGGGTGACACATCAACCTAAGGTAAGGGTCACCGAAAACTACATATATATATATATCATATTTTAACGAGTAGGGTCATTGACAAATACCATGATAAAGGGAATTTCAAATCATTATCATATCCCTTTTCCAATTATATGGAATTAGTCCATTCTAGATTTCAATTAAATGATAGAATATTTCCATACCAAAATTCAACAAATATATATGAAAACTTTGAAATAAACATAATCCATAACTTAATATAACCCTTTTTTAAAATTTATTATCCATATATGATGTCCCCAGTCCCCCACATGAGAGCCTAAAAAGGATTTAATAATGGTTATTATAAAAATGAGTTGTCAGAATGTAGTCCCAATCTAATAAATTATGGTTTTATCAAAATCCTTGTAATTTTTTTCCCATTGATCAGTGTACAAATAAAATGTTGACATACTATGTAAATAGTTGCTACAATTACAAAGGTCCTGCCCGCTCAACATATCTTCAGGTAATTTTTGAGGTACTCTCATAACAACTTGTAATGAAGGGTTATATTGTGTCAGCAATATTATTTATCCTGATTTCTCATATCCTTATGAGTTTCAGGGAAACCATCATCATATCTATATGATGAATAAAAAAGAAGTCTCCTCCCTTCCTATCATCTACCATGATGGTCACCACCAGTGTATAGTCTTTTAATATTCTCATTATATTCATACATCATGCCTCAAGGGTAGTCCTCACCATGATGGTATTTATTGCTAAGGTCCTCACTAAAGATAAATTTAATTTCACCAAGAATAAAGACCACTTATAGAATCATATATGAAAAATCATTCTTATAATAAGGATATTGGGAAATGTATTTCTGTAATTAATTATTCCATATTATAAATAAGTGATAATATTTCTCAAACTAGAATATATTGTCAGGAAATGGTCATTCTCTGAACTACCCTTAGATATCATTTCTTCCCATATTAATTATTAAATCCATTCAGACACTTATAATTAAGTTAATGAAATGGGGAAAATATTTATTTCATTGAAAAAAGGTTGAGGAACCTATAAAACCTTGAAATTATATAGTAATAACATTGTATTCAATATCTTATAAGACACAAAAAAAATCCAAGAATGAAATATAACACTTGTGACTTCATGAAATAGTTATTACTAAATAAATTAAATATAGTCATTATATTTTATTAGATGATAACTTAATTTTATATTTAATTGTGTGGAAAAATTATTTTTTGTTTCCATTGACACAACACTGAGTTGGGATTGCATTATATGGAACACTGTTTTTAGATTTCATTCCATGAAACACCATGTTTAAAGAAGTCGTGTCATGTTATTAAAATGATAAAATTTAATATGTTAATTTTCACCACGAAAATAGTTTATAGTGTGTGAACAATACTAATTAAATTATGAATATTTTTTTCGCTATTTTTTAGAAATGAAATAATAATCATTAAAAAATAAATATTCTCTGAAAAACTATATTTTTTCAAATGGACCATTTTGTTTGACATTAAGTACCTAATTTAAGATTATTTTTTAATTTTTTATATATTTTAATGTAAAAAATATTTATTATTTAAATTATATTTTCCAAAATAGCAATGGGATTATTTTTTTTATTTTTATGAATTTTTTCATTTATTGATTAATAGGTAAAATACTTAATGTTAGTTGAAAACATCAATTTTGTTCAAATTAATTATAAATATAAACTAATTTATTGATTATTTTTAATGTTTAATTAAATTAAATATATATAAGTTTATCCAATTTAGGTCAATCGAATTATTTTTATGTTGAATAATTATTTAAAGATTTTGTAAATTGTTGACCATTTTCTCTTTGAAAACCAGTCTTCCAACCACATTTGAGGATTAAATTTCAAAAAAAAACTACAGTAATTATTTGAATTTTATTTAGATAAATGTATTAAATTTTTGGAATAATCAAATTTAAATTTTAATAATAATATAAAATTAGTTTTTAAAAATAATAGTTATTGAAAAATATTAAAACTAATTATTGTGGTTAAGTTTGAAAAGAGGTTTTTCTCATTGAATGATATTGTATTTAAATTAATTTTATATAGAAATTCGAATTTTATTTAATAAATTACATTTAATATTTATAATATGTATGTTTAAATTATATAATAAATCTTATTTTATTTTTATTATTTAAGGATATATTATATAGTTGAATAAAAAGATACATGTTACAAGTATCAAAAATCTAAATGGTGGAAATTGACTTGACACAAAAACTGAGGAATAAAATGATTACAAGTATTTTTATATTGTTCATTTGACTTTTGTTTTGATAATATCATATATACAAACTAGTTTTTTGGAATTTTAAGTGATCATGAGGTTGGAGTAACTGCTCAATATTGAAATTTTTTGGATATTGAGATAAATTACATCCATCCATAGTTATAAAAAGGTAGTCACTCACAACAATTCTTAACTCCCATCAAACTATTTTTATTTTCCAAAACCACAAAAAATGATATTCCAAAATCCATTATATCATACTATAAGCCTAATTTTGTCCCTAAAGACAACCTAATTTGTTTTTTGTTAAAAAATAAGGTTGATACCTAATGGAGATATAATTTTTTTAAATGAACAAATTAATTTTATTTCTTCATCCAGCTCCATAAATTATTTTTAAACCGTGCATACATTGTTACCATAGTATATAATATATACATCTTGGTTTTTATATGATGTTTGGTTAAAATATGAATATCCACTTCAAAAAAATGTGTTATGATATCATCATTCATATGTACTGTGGACTACCACATCACGAACCGATGTCATTAATTTTCCAATTAATACCTCCCTCAGTTTATAATGACGATGTATATAAAGTATATATATGATATTTATAAAATAATAGTGCATATGGATTTAATATATCATATATTCAATTTTCTAGTTTTCATTTCCATATTTGATACAAGAACATAGCTCGTGTAAATGTCGGACTACCGCCTCACAATGCGATGTGATATACCTTTCAAAAAACATTCACATGGAATGTTATAAGGATAAATCCAAAGATAATATGTGATATAAATGAAATTATTATTATATTAATGAAATAATTTTAATTTTATAATTGTAATATATAATTTTATCTCTTACCCTTTCCTCACTAAAAATGGTATCATCATTTGATCATGTATGGATTACCATACTCAAAAAAGACGCGACCCTTTAATAACCCCCACACAACATGTATGATATATATAAGTGTAAAATAATATATATATATATATATATGATATTATGGTCATTAAGATATAATTATATTTTACATACCTTATTATCAAAATGATTATTTGAAAATGAAAACATTACTCATGTGTTTGTACGACCAACCATTTCCACGATCATAACGTACTCATTTTTCCATAACCCTTAGTAATTTTTAATTTTATAATTAAAATTAATGTTTAATATTATAATAATTTCATGATTAATATTTTATATGTTATTAAATAATTTATTATCTGAAATAACCAGATTTTGAAAGGAAAATCAGGCATAATATAACAAGACAATTTACACCCAAGACAATCAAAACAATGAATGATTTTTAAGGAACGAATGATTTGTTTTAATAGAAATTCACATATGATATCATAGATAGTAATATAGATCATGTGTATGACCATAACATATTTAAAACCACAACAAATTAGGTAAAATAATGTTCAATAAAAAAGAAGCATAATGCAATTTTAACATCCTATGTAAATAAAGAATATAACAGTTACATATTTATTAATATTTGTGAATTGAATATTAATTTTACTTTAAAGGTAATTCTTTTTTCGATGAAGTACCTGATACAAAACAACATGTTTCTTTGAATTCTTACATTCCACACAACGTTGGGTCATACTGAAAAATAATAATATATTATTAATTTAAATGGTTGCTAATGCCTTACCATTATATTGGATGGATTGGATATAACTAACTAAAAGATCAATATACCTTTTTTTAAATTTTTTACATTTATTCAATGAAATTTAATTGTATAAAATAAGAAAAAAACTGCTTTTAAGTCAAAATACTATAATATTCATTAATATGTCAATTTACAAACATTTGATTGTGACCTCACATTAAATCTAGTTTTGGTCACATTTATATGTTTTATTTGAAAAAATAAAATTCTTCCTTACAATAAGGACATCGTGATTTACTTGGGGTAAATTTTTTGTATTCTTCTGATAAAATTCATTTTTTAATGAATAGGGAATAATATTGTATTTTAATTCAAAATTGCCTTTTAATATTATTTATTTATATTGTTAGGTTATATTAATAATTAGTTTCAAATTTTAATTATATTATATTTTTACCAATTAATCCATTGTTTTTCATTTTATGTAATTTCACTTGGAAATTAGATATAAACAAGTGTCAATCATTGGATAGTTATTATTTCTTAAAAACATGTTTTTTTCACCGTAGGAATTAATTTTAAATTAACTTCTACAACTTTTGTGTTTTAAATTTGGAAAAATGGATTCCATATTTGGAATCAAGAAATAAAAATTGTGTAAATAGGTAACTTTTATTTTTAGACATTATGAATATTTACTTCAGTAAATATTTTATTTACCACTGTTAAAGGGTAAATCTGGTAAATAAGCGTAATAATTAATATTATAATAATAATAAATTACCCTAACATGAGTTCAAATCCTATTGGTTGATAATTGACCGACCATGGGCATCTTTGGGTTGATTTTGGGAAGCAATGGAGCCTCATGAGTGTGATAGTGACACTTTATATTAATTAATTTAATGTATAGACAAAAATGACATAAACAAATATCTTTTAGTAAAACAATTTTTTACATGGGGTTATATTAGATATATATAAAACAATAAATTTTCATTTTAAAGATAATAATATTTCCTACATCATGATATTTTTTTACAATTTTTAGATATAATAAAAATAAAAATATTTATGACACAATAATGATATAGTGTTTACCTCATTATTGAATGATTTAAATAAATAATTTTATAAAAATTAAAACAATATCCAAAAACTATACAATTTTTATTTGATGATTTTATTTATAATAGGTGTGATATTTTATTCAACGTTAATTATTTTCAGACATCTGGAAACTGAAAATCATTATATAGAAAATTAATGATTCTAAACATTCCTAAAGTGCCCCTCCTCCCTATTATAAAAATCCCTCACCACTAACCCATTACTCACACCACTCAAGCCTCTTGTCGCATATAACCTCTATCAAATTTTGATCACTATATCCGTATTTTCCTCTAAGAATCCTTATATTTGGTAGAAGGTACTTCTATAAATCATTTTTATTAAAACCAAAGGTTGTGACATGATTTAAAGGTAACATCTTCTCCTAAGATCTTTTATTTTATTTTATTTCTATAACCCCATAAACACTTATTATTACATTCGTATATACAAAAACATGTCTCCCCAATAATGTAGGATCCTGTTATTAGAAGTATTTTAACTACACATACACACACCTTCAACTAATGGGTAATGAACGTACTATTTCAGTAAATGGAGAACTACTTCCACACGAAACGATGATAGTTCCATATTATCCTACCACCTCTCATGGGGGAAATTATGATCGAACTGTATTTACATGTTATATATATTCATTTATATTATCTATATTCTTATTTAATTTTCATTTATAACATCCTTTATAGTTTCCATAATGTGTAAAGGAGAAAATTTCATTCGAGGAAGGGCAGAATACTGCGCCCTAAATGTGATATGACTCATTCATACCATATGTGAAATAAAAAAATTATGGGGTTAATGAAATTATATATAATATTATAATGGAATTAAAATATAATTTTTTATCACTTATTTTTCATTCCATTAAATACAAATTATAATTGAAAGTAGTGTTCCTGCATGCATTCAACTTACCATCTCTATGAACGGTGAATTTCATTTCTTATCTCCAAATGTTATGTTCTATTATAAGTACATATATACACAGGATATATATATATATATATATATTATATATGATATGTAAATAAAGAATATCATTCTATAGATAATGGAATTTTGACCACCAGAACAACATGTAAATATAAAAAGTTCATTTTTGACTCAAGTCCCAAATATCGACAAAATGACCATTATTAACATAAATGATTAAATAATTTTTATAACAGTGTAATAAGTGATATCAAAGGAATAATAAACTTGAAAGTTGTTCTTAAGAATTTATAAATTATCTTTAGTTCATTATTTCAAAGATTCAATATTGAACGGTTTAAGTCGAACATGAGGTAAGAGACTTCATCTAAAACTCCATTCATTGAGGAATATTTTGTTTTTTACTGAACATTATTTTATACACTGTTTATAAACATTTATATTTTAATTTTATTCAAATTGATCCTTTTTAAATGAATCATTTTACTAAATGACCAAAACCATAATGTTTCTTTTCATCGTATGTAGTGACAACAACCTTTCCGAAGCCACGATTATTTTTTTAACATTGGCATCCTTAACAAGACATAATGTTTTTAAAAGTAAAATAAATAACATATAATCATTTACACATTTTTGTATTGAATATGGATTGTATAATGTATATTTTTGTCAATATATTTAAGTGATATATTTTGATTTAAATGTGGAATGTTATCTTTCTTTTATATTTGTTTTACGTGTTATTAATATGTAATAGTTCTTTGGAATTTTTTATGCATACGGGTGGTTCCGTGAAAAAACTAGGGTAGGTGAGCCGGAGATATCACTATAAGGAATTTTGAAACATGACAGAGGTAAACATTAATGTTTCTCTTATGATATTTTGGTAATATACTGTAATGGGTATCCAAAATTTAAATCCCTTTGTAGCTGTGAATGCTACAATGTAACTATGTTATGGATTCCAAAATTCATCTTTATGATTTTTGATTACAATGTGTTATTAATAAATAATATTATTTCATGAGTTAGGTAAAACATGTTATGTTTTGTATGAATTTATGGATTAATGATTTATTTCTTTATTTTATAACCCTAACTAAACTTTTTATGATCATCCCATGTTTTTGAAATATTTTTCACAGGAATTCAAAATGAATAGGGTCAAGGATGGGATCAATGAAACTCCATGTTGTCTAAAACATGGATCTAGACATAACACTTTTTTTAAGAGTTGTTTTTTTATGATAAAAATTGAAACAATGTAGAAGTGTCTTCATTGTAATTTTTGAGATGTAATGTAACAGTTATTGCTTAATTCTCTAAATCCATAATCATAAAAATATACTTGATGTGAATTATTAAATAATTCATGATTAGGTAATGTTTAAGGATGCGTCCTTATAATTCTTATCAAAGGTCAGTTTAAACAAAATTAGAAGTTAGGATGTTGTTAAATTAATATCCGTAAATTAATTTATGTTAATATTTAAATGATATTGCATTCATAGATTACCATATTGCTTTTACTATGATATTTAAGTGTTCAGAATGGTTTTCCACAGAGGAAATGGGGTTGCATTGATGGGATGACATCAGGTGGAAGAAAACATTCCGAATCAGCAACTTTTTATGGTCCGAATTAGAACTAAATAGTTTGCTGAAGTGATATTATATTGACTAAAGATATAAATGGTGGTGGTAACCATGCATGAGATCAACCAAATCAACCACCGTGGAAGATGTCAGATGTGGGGAATTTCACGAGGCAACATCCCATATCATTCAATGGATCATCTGAACTTGTGCTAGGTTAAGGGTGGATTAAATCACTCGATAATATTTTTGAGGTCATGGGGTGTTCAAAAAGTCTAATGGTTAGTCTCTCTATTAACCATTTTGAAGGAGAATTTGATTAGTGGTGTTCGATGGAACAAAATACCCGGGATAGTGAGGAGATTGATGCTCTTGATTTGGATGAATTTAATATTATGTTTCTTGAGAAATATTTTCCTATAGTGGTTCAAGATAGGATGGAAAAACAATTCCTGGATTTGAGGTAGGAGGACGAGTCAGTGGCTGCTTATGAAGTAATATTCACTTGACAGGAAGGTTATGATAAAAATTTGAGAAGATATCTTGATATTAAAATCAACAATTTTTACTCAGGATTAATGTCAAAGTGTTTAAGATATATTACTTCTCATGGGTTCAAAAGTTACGAAAAACCTGTTCATTGTGCGAGGAAGGTAGAAATGGAGTTTTCTGATGATCATGTGTTCTTTCAAAAACAACTGAATAAGAGGTATAGGTGGGAGATGAAAGGGAAGACCTCTTAAAAAATTATGATTGTAAGAAACTTATGATTACAGTTTGTGAAAATTGAGGTAAAAAATGATAGTGAATGTTTTTTGAATTCTGGTAAGTGTATTCCATGTTGTAAAATGGGACATAAGGCTTGTAATTGTTCTGATTAATATTACGTTAATGGTAAGACAGAATATGACTTACAGTCAGTAAAATGTTTTAAGTGCATGAAAATGGGTCATTATGGTAATGAGTGTCCAATAAATAACTCAACAATGGGATAGGAACTAGACTACAAGAAGAATGTGGTGGTGAAATCCTTTTCAACTACTTCAGAAGATGTTGGTCCGTCTATTAATGTAGTATCATGTACATTGTTGGTTTGTTTAGATTATGCCAATATGTTTTTTGATTCATTCTCTAGACATTCGTTCATTTCTGAGATGTTTTCTAGTAAATTGGGAATACCATCTTAAGATATTAATCCTTAACTTATGGTACAAACACCGGGAAAAATGTTAAGACAACAAGAAATTATAATAACCTTATTGTCCTTGTGATTGAAAATAATCTACATTATAACCTTATTGTTTTTCCACTAGTAGAGTTAGATTTTATTTTGGGTATGGATTGGATCTCTGTTTATCATGATAATATTTACTACATAGAAAAATTAGTATATTTTTAGAATGATTTAATATTTGTTTACAAGAATGAACCCTTAATTTTGATAACATATCAGGAAGTTGAGAAACTAGTAAAATATCGAATTGAATGTTACCTTTAACATATTGTTGAAAACCAAGTAACATTTTTGATTAATGATGTGCCAATGGTAAATGTGTACAATGATGTTTATCCTGATGAGTATCCTAGTATTATAACTGATTGGGACATTGATTTTACTGTTGACTTAGTTCTAGATGATATTCCAATTTCAAAACCCCTTTATTTATTTTCTCAAATTGATCTTTTAGAGATAAATATGCAATTGCATGAGTTATTAGAAAAAGGTTTCATTTGACCTAGCACATTGCCACGGGGTGCTCATGTCTTGTTTGTTTAAATTAAAGATAGTTCAATGATACTTTTCATTGATTATAGAGCATTGAATAAATTACTATTAAAAATTATCATTTTCATCATATTGATGATTTGTATGATCATCTATAGGGAGATAATTATTTTTCAATGATTGGTTTGACTTCGGGGTACCATCAGTTGAAAATAAAGGATGTAGAAATTATTAAGACCATGTTTAGTAGTAGATATAGCCATTATATATTTGTGGTTATTCCTTTTTGGTTAACCAATGCATCAACTGTATTCATGGATCATATGAATAGAATTATACGTGAGTAATTGGATAAGTTTGTGGTTGTGTTCATTGATGATCTTTTAGTTTCTTCCCAAATTAAATAGAAACATGAATGTCAATTAAGGCTTATCTTGCACACCTTAAATTCAATGAATCTTTTTGGAAAATTCGGCATGTGTGAGTTATATTTACAAAAAAATTTCATTTCTTGGCGACATTGTTTAAAAAAATGGAATAACTGTGGATCCTCCAAAAAAATGATGTTGAAGAAGGGCCAGGATCCAAAAATATATCTAAGATCCATATTTTTCAACATTTTCACATTATTAGCCGAGGTTTGTTGAAAAATATTTCACATTTATCTTGCCCAATGACTAAGTTAACACGAAAAGGTGTTATGTTCATTTGGACAAAAGAATGTGGTGATTTCATTAAGGAATTGAAAAAACGATTGGTGAATGCACTTATATTGGAGTTTCCTTCAAAAAATGATGAGTTTATTATCTATAGTGATTCATAGTTGAAAGGACCTAGTTGTGTTATTATACAGAATGATCAGGTAATTTCTTATGCCTCACGTATGTTGAGAACTCATGAGTTAAATTAACCTACACATGATTTGGATTAGCTGCTGTTGTTTTTTCTTAAAAAAAATTTAAGGCATCATTTGTATTGAACATAGTGTGAAATGTATATTAATCACAAAATATTGAAGTATATATTTACTCAGAATGAATTGAACATAAGATAGATATGATGGATGGAATTAAGCAATGATTATGATTACAATATTCTTTAATATACAGGAATGAAAAATAATGTAGCTGATTATTTGAGGACAAAAGTAATGTTACATTTACCTTCATATGTTTGGAATAAGATCCTTTGATTAATGATTTTATATACATTGTCATAGAGGTTGTAGTTGCATGAAATTCCTCTGTTTTGTTTCATGTGTTATTGAAATAATCTATAACAGACAGAATAAAGCAAGGGTATATGGATGATAATATGTTGTAGAAAAATGTAGAGTTGGTTCATAAGTTTATGTTGCCTGATTTGAACATTGATAATGACTGTATTTTGATATTTGTAGAGATAAAATGTGTGCCTTGTGATTCAATGTTGAAGAAAGAGTTATTATGTAAAGATTATAGTAATTTGATTTCAGTTTATCCTTATAGTAATATGATGTATAGAGAACATCTATAGTATTACTAGTTGGATAAAATGAAAATTTATATTGTTGAATAAACGGTGATGTTTTTTACTTGCCAATAAGTTAAAGCAGAGCGAAAGTTATCGAAAGGGATACATCATTCATTATGGGTTCCTGAGTAATAATGGTAAAATATATCCACAAAATTCATTATGGGATTACTAACGAAATCTCGAGGTAAAAATTTAATCTAGTTTATATTTGATTTATTGTCAAAATATTCACATTACCTTTGTATTAGAGATGACTTGTCTCTAGATCAAAATTCTCAGTTGTATGATAATGAGATAGTTAGGTTGTATGGAGTTCCCCTTTCAATTTTATCTAATCATTATCTAATGTTTAATTAAAACTTTTAGAAAGGCCTTTAGTATTCATTGGGTTCTGAATTAAATTTTAGTATAGCATTTCATCCTCAATTAGATGTGCAGTCAGAATAAACAATTCATCCCATGGAAGATATTCTACGTTCTTGTTACCTGGATTACCAGTGGTGTTTGGAGAAACATTTTCATTGGTTGAATTTTAATATATTAACGGTTTTCAGTCCATTATAAAGATAGCTCCATTTGAGTAATTATAAGGGTAATGATGTCAAACTCATTATTTTTTGGATGAAGTAGGGGAAAGGATGTTTATTGGAATAGAATTGGTAGAAGAGATGGCTAAAATAGTTCAATTGATTTAGAAGCACATGAGAACAACTCAGATGTGGTAGAAACTTAATTCTTATAACCTTAGGAAGGATCAATGTTTTAAGGTAGGTGATCATGTGTTTTCCGAAATTTCTCAATGGAAATGTGTGATGCATTTTTTTAAGAATTGAAAGCTGATTATGAGGTTCATTGGACCTAATGAAATTTTGGAGAAAGTGGGAATAGTTTAGTACATGGTGTCTTTACCTCCACATTTATCCATGGATCAAAATGTTTTTCATGTTTCAATATTGAGAAAGTATATTCCAGATCCAACTATTGTTTTGAGCCCAGGGGTAGCTCAGTTGTAAGAGAATATCTCTTATGAGGAACAACCTGTCCATATTTTTGACCCTAGAGAGAAAGTGTCGCGGAATAAGGTAATTCATCTAGTAATAGTTTTGTGGACAATTAGAAAGTTGAATAGGCAATATGGGAATCTGAAAATTATATGAGAGATAAATACCCCCCTTATTTGATAAGTGAATAAAAATCACGAGGAAGGAATTTCCAAAATGGGGGTAGGATGTAACATCCTACGTAAATAAAGAATATATAATTTTCATATTTAATAATATTTTTTAATTAAATATTAATATTACATTAAATGGTATGCTATGTTTGATGATGTACCTGATACCCAATAAATAGTTTGGTTGAAATCTTACATTGCACACAATGTTTGGACCTACCGAAAAAATAATTGTATACTATTATTTTAAATGGTAGCTAATTCCCCGACATTGTATTGGTGGGAATGGATAGAACAAACTACAATATAAATATATATGTATGTTAATTTTTTTTACATTTTCCAAAAAAAATTAGATGCATAAAATAAGAATGAATCATATTTTAAGAAAAAATACTATAATATTCATTAAAAGGTCGATTTACTGCCTCGTGATGGAGAACACTATTTAAATATTGTTTACGTAACTTTTATATGTTCAATATGAAAAAAAAACTCTTCTTTACAATCGGGACATTAATATTTACTTTGGGTAAATTTTTTCTATTTTTTTCTGATAAAATTCATGTTTAATTAATAGTGCAAATTACTGAATATTAATTCAAAACTGCCTTTTAATCTAATTTATTTATATGGTTAGATTATAATTATAATTGGTTTTAAAGTATAATTAGATTTTATTTTTTCCATTTAATCCAATGATGGTCCTTATAATTAACTACACTTTGAAATTGGACATAAAAAGAGTTAGACATTTGATAGTTATTATTTCTTAAAAACACAATTTTTGTCATGAGAGCATGAATTAATATAAAATTAATTAATACCACTTCTTTGTTTTGAATTTGGAAAAATGAATTCCATATTTGAAATTGGGTGGTTCATGTTTTGAAAATATCTAACTTTTAATTTTATACATTATGAATATTTACATCGGTAAATAATTTATTTACCATGATTAAAGGGAATATTATGTAAATATTGGAAAACAATAATATTAACATAGTATTAATTTACTCTATCATGTTTCCAAATCATATTGGGTGATACATGTCAAACCATGGGTATCCTGGGGGTGATTTAGAGACCCCATGGTGCCACTTGAAAGTGATAACGACACTTTATATTAATTAATTTAATGAAAAGACAAAATTGATCTAAACATATATGTTTTAGTAAATCAATTTTTATATGAGCATATATATGTTATCTAGTAATATATAAATATTATTTTTAAATCTAAATATATTTCCTATATTAGGATATTTTTTTAATAATTTTCAGACATCATATTGATAAAATTATTTATGACACAATAATAATGCAGTGTTTACCTCATGAATGAATTATTTAAATATATAAGATTATAAAAAATATAAAAATATCCAATACATGTCCAATAATAATTGGATGATTTTATTTCTAATATGAGTAATATTATCTTATACTATAACTAGTTTTGGACCTTTAAAAACCTAGAATAATTATATTGTAAAATAATATTTTTAAATTTTCCTAATGAGCCCCTCATCCCCCTTATAAAAAGCCCACACCTCTATCCCATTAGACACACCTCTAGAGCCACATTATTCATCCGTACTCTATACAATTAATCACACTACATCCCTATATTAATCCTAGAAGTCTTTACTTATGTATAAATAACATCACGAAATCATTTTGGTTCAAAATAAAGGGTATTACCCGATTTAACGACAACGTCTTTTCTTATGTCATGTTCATTTATTTTACTTCTCCAACCCCTAAACTAGTTTTATTAAATCTTTTATAACAACCCCATTATATCCAATGTACTAGGTTTTTATTGGTAGAAGAAATATAAATACACTTACAAACACCTCCATCTAGTGGGTAAAAATACATATTGTTTCTATGGACGGTGAACTACAGCCTTAGGAAATGATGGTTGTTCAATATTATCATACAACATATCTTGGTGGAAATTATGATTGAACTGTATTTATATGTTACATATATTATATTTATATTATCTCTAGACTATTGTATTTTTAATTTATATCACTCCTTTATCGTTCCCATTTTGGGTAAACGCGATAATTTCGTTTTAGGAAGTGTGGGATACTTCCCACTCAAAGAGATATGACTCGTTCATGACATATGTGGTACTAATAAAGATTATGTTACTAAAATAATATATGATATTATACTATAATTATAATATTATTATGTATCATTATTTTTTCAAAACATTAAATACGAAATAGAAATGAATGTAGTGTTCATGCATATGTGCGGCTTACCGTCTACATGAACGATGCATTTCATTTCAAATCTCCAAATGTTATGTACTATTATAAATAAATATATATATTAGATATATATGATATATATGATATCTAAATCATGAATATAATTCTAGAGATAATTTACTTTGACAACATGATCAACATTTAATTATAAAAAGTTCATTTTTGACTCGAGTACAAAATATAGAAAAATTGCCATTATTAACTTAAATGAATGTATAATGTTTATAACATGGTAATAAGTGAAATAAATGGAATAATAATCATGAAATTTTTTCCTAATCAAGTATAAATGAACATTATTGTATGGTTTAGGATATTAAAGAACAAATGGGTCAAGTCATACACGAGGTAAGGGAAATTATCTAAATCTCTTTTCATTGTGGAATTTTTTTTATACATGAATTTATTTTATTTGCTTTATAAGCACCTTTGATTTTTATTTCATTCAAATAGAATATTTGTATATGAAGCGTTATTCAACATTATAAAAATGAATGTTTCTTTTTAAATTTAGTGGTGAAAATGACATTTCCACCGCTACGAGTATTATTTGATCTTTGGCTTCCATAACAAACAATAATGTTTTTCAAATGAAAATAAATAATATTTAATATTTAATGATTTTTGTTTTTGAAAATGGGTTTGATAATGGATAGTTTGTGTTAAAATATTTAGATGATATATTGGGATTTAAATGTGGAAATTTTATCTTTTGTTTATATGTTATATTTGTTATGAATATGCTATGGTTTTTGGACATTGTTTATGCATACGTGTGGATCCATTATAAACCTAAGGCGGGTGAGCGCATGATAGCAATCCAATGCATTTGGTATCATGACTAGGGGTAAACGTGATTGCTTCTCCTAATAGACTTGCTGATTATAAAGTTATGGTAATTACAAATGTAACTCTCTACATAGCTATAAAAGCTACAGTGTAAGTATGTTATGGATTCCACAATTTACCTTTATGATTGGTGATTACTATGTATTATTCATAAATAATATGATTTAATGAGGTAAGTTATTGAGTTTATGTTTTGTATGTATTGATAGACTAAAGATGTAATTCTTTATTTAATAATCCATAGTGATATTTTTTTACTCATCCAATGTTTTGGAAATGTTTTTCACATGACAGAAAGATGAATCGGGTTAAGGATGGGATCATGGAAAAGTCATGTTGTCTAAAACATGGAAATAGACATTACAATTTTTTAAGAGTTTTTATTTTATGATAAAAATGGAAATAGAGAGGAATATTCTATATTGTAATTTTGGAGAGGTAATATTATAGCTATAACTTAAATCATTGAATCTATATACTAGAAAAGATCCTAGGCGTGAATTATTAACTTAATTCAAGATTATGTAATGATTAGGTTGGGTCCTAATATTAATTGATTTCATCTCAAACTTATATTCCATTCATACTTTTTTATTATTAACTAACTTTTCACTTTTGGTTGTTTATATACTATACCTCGGACTTTTAATATAATTATTCAATAAAATTTCAGCAAATATTTGGGTTTCAATTTGAATAATTTCATCCATGGTTACTTTTTCTCTAAAATAACCTAGTGGTAATTATTATTTTACAATCTCACATTTTTTTTGGCTTGTCATATTTCACATGAAAAATTAACATTCTTATAGTAATTTGTATTTATAAATTATATTATTATTACATAACCATAATATTTCAATACGATGTTGATTATTTAATAAACTATATAAAATATTTTCAATTTTCTGTTTATGTTGAAGGTTATTTAATAACAAGGTAATCATCGATAACTATATAACAAATCTTACAATACACATATTTGAATATATGATGCATTTATCCAAGAATTAAATTGATTATTATATATTGGGGGAATACATTGGAAATTCATATATGGGTTGGGAATGGTAAACATAAACCCTCAAATCATAGGTATGTCTCATGAGACAATATAATTTTGGTTTTGGCTGATTCCTACATATTTATATAAGTGTCTTTGATGAAGACCTCGAAAGAATATGATGTCACAAAATGTAGCCTCGCTGGAATTATATGTCCTGGCATGAGGCCTCAATGAAATATTTAAACTGACCATAATTGTATATAAAATAATTAATAGGTCAGTAGTTGATATTCCATCTGATTATTTGGTTCATTTTATTTTCAATTACTTCGTTTCATGCTCTAATGATTATATATATGTTGTTACTTGATCGTTATATATTCGTTCCATTGAACTCTCAATAAATTCATTATATTAAATTTGATTCTTCTATTTAACCTTCCAAACTTTTTATTCATTATAATTCAAATAATTCACTTTATGCATACTCGTTTTGATTAAATGGTCTTAACGAATTATTGTGTTTTACATTCCACAAGATACCAGGATTTAATTATATCCACTAGGATTTAATTATATCCACTAAAGTTCTATCTTTCATTATAAAAATTAATATATTATATTCATTTATATATATATATATATATATTATTTATGTATATATATATAAGTTATCAAGACTACTAATATATTATATCCACTAGGATTTAATTCCATGAATCGTATTCCAATGTAACAATGTAGACATTGACTGTTAGATTTTTTGATTGGGGTATAAATAATTTCTGTAAAATTAATATTTATAGAAATTGTTGGAACTATTTTTGGAAGAAAATATTTGTAAAATAAACATATGATATACATTTACTGTAAATATAGAATGAAATTATAAAACGTTTTTTATGGAAGATATTATGTGTTTTTTTCTATAAAAATCATTATATGGAGATTACAAGTTTACATGAATCTTGTATAGACGTACTCATAGGTAAATACTATGAAAATGATTCATTGATCATGACCCAATAATAAATTGTGAATGAAAATGGGACGTTATATGAACCAAGTATTATACTCCTTGATGATGTGATTAAGATAGTCAAAAAATTTATTTAGAAACAATCATAACAGATTTGAAAAGAAATATATCCCAAAGGAATCCATCAATATGATTATGAGATTATATAATAATATATTTTTAAATTTATTAGAATTAATTCACTAGTTTTGTGGATATAGATTAGGTTTCATAATAATATAAACTAATCATGTGTATTTCATATTTTATAAATCAAACCTTGCATAATAAATTAGGACCCAATCAAAGCTAATAATCTTAAGACCATGAATGTTTGTATCATTAAATTTCATATTCCAATTTTTCAAAGGGATCCGGTCTCCCAAAAATTCACAACATATGATGGCATAGTATCTTGTACTAATAGAAAGATAATGAATTGTCTTTGTATTGTTCTTTTTAATAGAATCAATAGAAGAAGAATATCACCTAGAAAAGGGTGGATAAAGGTATTAATGGGTAAAATTATTTTTCAATATTTTATTATTGTTGAATGAGACATCATGTTATATCCTAATATGAATGTGCGTTTTGTTAATGTATGGAAATAAATTCCACCATGGTTGTGATTTCAATGGAGTAATGTCCCAGACCCAAGGTATAGAAAACAAAAGCCCTGAACTGATTCATCGCATGACCCCAACCTTACATCCCTATACGCCAGATGTTTCCAACTGGCTGCGAAAATCTAATGAGTCATGTTAGGATATTATATCATTTTTATAGTGTAATACACAGTATAACACAATATAAATATCTGAATAAAATGAAATTCCTAATAAACAAACAATTCAATTATCGCCCTACAGGGTATAATCGTAATTCAATATTAAAAATGTCATGAAATACTAGTAGTGAAATATAAATATAACATAAAAATAATAGAAATGAAAAAATCCCCAAACAGTCACTTACTCAATGTTTGAATCCTTATCCTTATACATCCTTAACCAACTCAGCATCCTAGAGTAGGACATTTTCCATTGTCCTGACCTACAACAAAGAAATCTACTTGGGTAGCCAACAACGACATGAGTATGGTGTTAGTACAAAACTCAATAGTCCACCACCAATAGTGTCTACACGAAATCTAGTATAATAGATAGTGCATGAATGTAAAAATTAAATGTTATGTAAATAAGGTTCATTTTGGGTTATATTGGGTATCCAAGGTTCGATTAATTCATTCATAGTATTTAAACCAACTCCATTTATTATACCAAATCCAATATATAGTCCATTTTATCACATTTTCTGTGGGTTAGGAATATACATAATTTACAGATGGTGGATAAAGCCTTCATCCACATCCCTTACCTGTGCATTTATGGGGTTGTTTTTAGAGCCACATCCTAACTCAAACAATGGGAATAATGACTCATGTTAATACCCCACTCTACCAGTCCATGTGCACAAGCTTATTTATCAAATTCCAACAATCATCACATAACACTACCAAACATAATCAATGTCATTTTGAAATAAAAATACATAAAAAACACAATAATTAACACTATTCCATAAACCAATAACACATTTACCAATTTCAATTAATGTCCATTTAGAAAATTTTATATTCTTCTTGCCTTTTCCCATTATTTGTGTTAAATAACCCCCATACATAGCCAATATTCAATAATTACCATATATTTACCCATTTATCCCATTAAACATTTCAAACGCATTTACCCCATATGTATTTTATGTTCGATTATTATAGTACATAGTACATTCACTTTTTTCACATTCAACTCATTATAAATGCCCTAAAATTTACCATGTAATTTCACATTACACATTTATAAATTCCTTATTTTAATCATTTACATGTTCAAAATTCAAAATCCATTCCAAATATAACATGCTCATAATTTCATATGTACTAGTCCTCTTTTCCAAATCAACATTATTCATATACTCTTCGATATAGACCCATTTAACCTAGTTGACCCACCTTCTCTACAAGCCATAGAACCCCTTATTAATGTTCCTAAATACATTTCCATAGACATCAATATTCCAATTACAACTAAATAAACAACACATACATGTTCCACAAGGGCATCAACTTATCACTCTGTAACCATTCATTTTGATATACAATTTTCTAGTTCTTTGAATGTCGGTGCACCCTATGGGTGGCCGCAAAATGGTCAATTCATCCTCCATGAATACCATCGGGGAAATTTGGGGTACATGTAATCATTTATACATCCAATTTACCAAATAATTCTCATGGTACCCAATACATATCATGATAAATTAAGAATATAAACACAAATGATCAAATCTATAACAAAATAATAATATTTAATTACTATACAACCTATATTGAATTTGGTTATGAATAAAATATTAATAATGGACTTAGATCACAATTATACAACAATTTTTAAAACAAAACCGAAATCTCTCTAGAAAAGAATGGGATTAGGGCTTCAGAAGAAGAGAAGGAAGAGAACCAGTTCAAAAACCTACAAAAGAAGAAAGTGTGGGATTGGAATTACCTATATCATTGATCCACAACTTATGGCACTCCAACCAACCAATAATAGAAGGAGAATCACCTCTTGAAAGATCTTGGAAACTTGGCTCTATTCTAGTTTTCGAGGGAGGAGAAATAAATCAATTCATGAGTAAGGTATAAAATCTAAATGCAATTTTTTTTCAATGTTTCTACACTGCACGATTTTCCAAACATTACGAAAACCGTGTGGATGATACTACATAAAATCACCCATTACACAGTTACTGGGGATTTCTTCATGGTTTTTACATATAGTGTAAAAATTGTGCACCATTTCAAGAATCTTCAGTTTCATCATCTTTCATGTCCCGAAGCCCCGGAACACCCCCAAAACTTCTCATGAACATGGGAAGCTCATTTCCATAAAAAATAAGATGATTAAAGATATATATAAAAAAATCAAACATTTTGAAAAATATGGGACCATACAACCTCCGTACCTTATAATGAATCATCCTCAAACTTCTCTTCCAAGAATAAATATGCTTCCAAAACTAGAGAACATTTTACTAGGCCCTCTTAACCATTCCATTTTTCCATTTTTCTGGTTGCACATCACAATGCCCATTGAACATGTATCAAGGAACATTCTCTGCATGTCCTCCTCATAGATTCCAAAAAATGAATTGATAAATCTTCAAAGATTCATCGACATTGTCCAAAACAATCCACTAGATCCTCAGATAGAAAACATAAAAAATAGCATCTGATTCAATGATGGTGGAGCATTGAACATTACGTTATCTCATCACAGAGGAATCAAATGGCACCACATCAGTATAATATTAATTACAAATAATGACCCAAATAATTTTTGGGTCATTTTCCTCTATTTTCCCCCTTCTATAAATGTGAAAAAACATTATATATCCCAAAATAGATGGAATGGTCCATTTCAACATCATTTCCTAACCTACGTCTATTCACCACAATCGATGATGGATCACATAAAACTAAACTAAATATTCACATAACCAAAAATGTTCAAACTCACAAGGCCCAAACATAAATTGAGTAATACCCTACATCAGAATCCAATCACATCATCAAAACCAAACGAATGGATATTCATACACTCTACATTACATGACTATGATCAACTTTATCTTGATCAGGTACAACATTATTTCAAAAAGGCACTTTCCATCACAACCTGAACCCATAGGTTGGTCACTATCACTATACCAAATCATGTTTACCATCTCAAGTCAGACCGAACCCAACTGGTTTCTCCCATAACACCCACATTCCACTAATATTATGCCACCTCTTTATCATCATCCAAAGGATATTACTATCTTGAAAAATATCATTATCATCCCACAGAACCACTGAGGTAGTTCCCTTACTAAACATAAAATTCCATCATCATAACATCACTACCCTCCAGATAGTCATCTGGATTCACCCTCGGCATGAAACCACATTGCATAGATAGGGTTCCCTTAACATCATGATATTGTAAAACTAACCAAGGATAAATTGAAAGAGTCTAACCACAATCTTTCATGGAATTATTGTACCGAACCCAATTTTCCAAAACCTGCTGTCATATCTGACCACACCATTCCAATACATTAGCACAAATGTCCCACGATTCACATGGCACCTCCTTGTGCTCGAATCTAACACGCGGCTCATCATTCACCACATTAATAGCTCATGTGGCCTCTTTGAGGAACCTAACATTCTCCGCATAGGTAGAACATTGGAATGTTGACACCACTACATCATCTTGATGTTCTCCAGTCCCCATCCAAGAATGACTTATCACTCCCAACCTTAAGATTCAGTTACCATTAATCTCAATGAGGTATTAAAGCCACAATATATTACACTCCATCAAAATATGAACCCCAAAGAAAATACATAGATATCTTGTCAGTTCCCAAAACATGAAAATGATCATCACCAGGTGCATATTCCCAAAATTGTGAATGACCCACATGGAATTTTGCAACATTCAGTTCATCCAAATGACCTCACCAAAATCCATCTAGGGTGTACATCCCATATTAAAGATCCAAATATAATGTATCCTTGAGTGTTAAATATATAATTTCATTCATCTAACAAAACACCTTCGGGACACTAGGTATAAATCTAGGGGTTCTCAATATACCTGTGAATATATCCTGGTACTGGGAAAGATCGTCTCTAGTTGGGGTACTCTATCATCTTATCCAAGAACAGTACCACCATCTTATCAATTTCTGATGTCAAACTACAGGACCCCATGACCATCCAAGGATCGCATACTCCCCTACCAAACACATCTCATCAACACATAACCACCACTGTTAAGGTGTTATATCCAACCCTTTATCACCACATATCTAAGATAAAATCACCCAAAAACCATGTAAAATAATTTCAATTGGCACTACATCCACCATGCTGCTCGAGTTGTTCTGATGCATCCCAGACATAAAAAAACTAATGAAAATTGGTTTATCACAGAAATCAAACCAATAGTCTCCAAAAAATCAACATCTACCCATGTATAACCCATCAACATCATACTTACCAAGACATGCATATACGTTACTCATCCTCATCATCCTTGAGGCAGTCTATGCATCTCACCAAACAACAAAACCAATCATACAAACAAGTTTAGCCATGTCAGAACCCTCTCCATTGGTGTCACCATCGAGCACAACCATATAACCACACTTTATCAACCATTCTATCTTATGCTCAAAAAATATGTTAAGACCTCTATTGATCATCATACAAAAAGGTGAGTAATGCATCCATTGGATACAAAATTTCAGAATAACACCTTATCTCCTATAAAAACAGAAGGGTGACATTATAAAAGAACCAAAAACAACTATGTCATTTAATAAAATATGATCGTACATTGTATGCATTGAAATCACCTCCAAAGAATCTCCCATGATTCATATTTTGAGGTACCTACACCATTGGGCTAACCTCTCATGAGGTCACCATCAAATTTTGGAAAATATTATCATGTAACCACAACTCATGTGCACATCCATCCATCAACCTTCCCAGTTATCCCTCTAGAAAAAACCCACACCATGAAACACTCTATGTTCCAATATCAATGTCCAAAATCATCTACATGTGTGAGAGACACCCAAAAACACTAAAAACCCCATCAAACCGCTCTCATAGGTCACCTTAACGGTTGAATGATACTAACTCCCTATACATGACTCACCACCAGAAAAATCCATTGGACCCTTCTCCAACCCATTCATATAATGAACTAATCGACAAAATGCCCATGAATTGCACTCTCACCCTTATTCTATTGCACACTATTCCTAGGGAACCAAAACACCAGTTACTCTAGGATCGAGACCAAATGTATACACACACATCACCTCTAAGAGGAAAAAATCTTCTCAGGGATTCATAATAAAACACATGAGGTCTCTACACACTAGGTCACCAAGAACTATGTGTCATCCTTAAGGTCTATCATGCACTCTGTACTGTTATGAACCAAGATATTTTCCACACTCCCATTACCAAACAAGTCCTCCTAACCCAAACACCACAACCCCAAAATGGATTCATGAAACAAATCATATATTATATATCATAACTAGAATACCATAACAAGACAAATACAAAGGAAAAAACATGTGTACTATCACTACCCCAAACAAGACATACAATGGTCAAACCAACCACACAAAAGATACCCACCGTTCAACAAAATCATTATAATTTTAAACTTATCATTCAACCAACACATCAAATAATGACTGACATGATTTAACCATATATTGAAATGATAAAATTCTATCAAACCCAAACAAAACATTCATCATAATCTATCCCAATGGTCATCCTCACACAAGTAACACTGCCATATACCATTCATATAGTGCATCATGTCCAACATGGGGTAACCAATTTTTCTTATTCATATCTATTTTCTTAACACCTCTTCAAAAAGGGTACTCTATTACAAAAATATTCATCCTTAGTAGGCCCATTCCACATTTCAAAACATGTTACTACCATCATTTTGGCACATTTACACTACTCATTATACAAAATTCAGAAACCATTTTACCATCATTTTGAATTATTTTTTCTTATAGACTCCGAATCAACCATTAATATTTATCAAAACCAAAAAATTTATCCTTCTCATAACCTTTTGATTATGAAAAATATTACTTAATTATACATGTTTTCATTCAATGAGTTGAATTACCAGTATTAGGCATCACTTTCATAAAATTTATCAACGACATAAAATGTATTCTACTCTCAATACCCCACGAAACCATCCTATGTGTGTTCTATAAGGATTCATTCCACCTTTATCCTTAGGTTCCAAAAATTATTCATGAATTAAATACCTCATAAACTTACGAAATTGATAAAAAAATAACTTATATCAATAAAATCAAAAAACATGTGAATCACCAAACGGTAAAATATCATTCAACTACAATATCAAAAATAATGAACAAAAATTCCATCCCAATGTGACTTGGTTATTCCCTCATATATGGGTATGATAATCCCAATAAACTGATCATTAACAAGGCCCTAAAATGCCTATCATCCTGTCTACAATCACCAAATAGTAAAATAGATAAAATAACACCTCAGAATGAACATTTTTACATCCGCAAGGCGGGAGAAACTAAAGTGGTTCCTAGAGCCAAGTCATCACAAGGCCACAAATGGGCCTCCCCATATTCCATATGTTAGTGACTAGATGCAAGTTTATAGTGACTTAGTTGGGGAGACTATAAACTCTTTTACATTATATGAAAAAATATAACACAATATAAATATTGGAATAATATGAAACAACTAACAAATGTACAATTCAACCATCTTCCCACTAGGTACAATAATATTCAACATTGTATGTATCATGACATACTAGTTGTGAAAAGTGAATAAAACCCAAATATAATAAAAACAACCAAATCCAAAAATGGGGCTCAAGTCTTAGTCTAGATCCATATCCATGTATATCTTGATCCCAACTCAACATCCTAGAGTGAGGATGTTTCCCTTTTCCAAACATATAACTATGAAATCTACTTGGGTAACCAATGGAGACCCGAGTTGGGTGCGCTAACAAAACATAGTAGGCCACCACCAACAGTATGTACCAAATTTCTCGTATAATAGAAAGTGCATGCAAGTACAAAATAAATGGTAAGTAAACAAGGGATTCTTATGGTTAAATGGGGTATCCACATATCACTTAATTCATTCCTTGAAATAATCACACATAATTTCTTATACTGGCTTCATTACTTAACCCTTTTTACCATATGTAACATTTGTTTAGAATATACATTATTTATAATGGGTCAAAGGAAAACAATAATTATGAATAAAGAAAAGTTGTGTCCCTATCTTAGTTGGGATAAACAAATCCAATCAAAACATTATCCCCAACTCAATGCTTTAGTCTAGTTTGAATGCATTTGTTAGGGGAATAAATGCTCTATGCCCTTCTATAAATTTTGCATTTATGGGGTGGAGTTTAGAACCCCATTCAAACTCGACATGTGGTCATTGAGCCACATGTCAATACCCCACTATATAAAGCCATGAACATATTATTATTTATCCAATCACTATAATCATTCCATAACAAAACAAAACATAAACAATGTCATTAGAAAATCTAAATACATAACAACAACATTGTAATTAATAATATTCCATAACCCATTAACACATTTATGAATTACAATTCATATCCATTTATAAAAATTATAATTAACATTCCTTATTCCATTCATGTGTTAAACAACCCCATACTTATCCAACATTACCACATTACCATATATTAACCCATTTAGATAATTCACCATTTCACAGGAATTTACCCCTTATGAATTTATGTTTTGATTCTAATAATACAGAGCACAATAACTTTTTCACATTATCCCATTAGGCATGAATCATAAGATCCCAATTAATAACTCATTAAAAATTCATCATTTCCCTTTGGAACCATTTAAATGTTATCAATTCAAGAGACATTCAAAATTTAACTTGCTCATCATTTTATATGTATTTTTCCACTATGAAAATTCAGTATAATTCATATTATATTTGACACATCCCCATTTAACCAAATCAACCCACTTTAACTTCATTCCAAACAAAACATTATACAAGTACATGATAACCTATAAACCTACATCAGTATTTCATTTACAACTAAAAAAATTTATTTAGTCATGTCCCACCTGGGCTTCACATTATCACATGACAACGCATCATTTAGACCTATAATTTTCTAGTTTTATGAATGAATGTGCACCACATGGGTGACCCAAAAATGGTTATGCCATCCTCAATGAATCCAATGGGGAAAAAGAGGGATTAATGTAATCATTTAGACGCAAAATTTTTCAAAATCATACTATAGGTACCCAAGAAACAACATGAGAGAAGAAAAATCTCAACATAAATACACAAACCCATAACACAACTATGGGATATAACTTGAAGACCACCTACATCAGATCTTAAGATGAACACACTCTTAATAGCGACCTATGATCTTGATTCAAGAATTATTTTAAAGCCTCAAACTAAATATCTATGGAAGAGAATGATTTTAAGGATTTGTATGGGGATAAGAATGATATGCAATACCTAAACCAAAAAGTGAAAAAATTGTGCTATTAGCCTTACACGGCTCTTCAATCCACAAAATATATCACTCCAAATCTACAAGAATAAAAAAGATAATCATCACTTGAATGATCATTGAAGATTTGCTCATTTCTAGGGTTCATTGCGAGAGAAATGTGGAAAATCACAAGTTCGGTATAAAATCATGTAATGAAATTTTTGTAAAATTTTCAGTGTTTTTGGGACACATAGTTTACACGCACATTTTCCAAACTGTGCACAAACCCTGGAAATGATACTATCTAAAATCACCCCTCACACGGTTAACTGGGATTCTTTCACGGTTGTCACTAACTATATACAAACATTACAACATGTCCATAAAAAAATTTATCATCATTAGTCAAGTCCCAAAAAATCGAAACATCCCCAAGATTTCTTATGAACATGAGAAACCCTAATTTAGATCATAATAAATGTCTTAAAATTAAAAATAAACAAAACTGTTCATTAAGAAAAATCAAGTACATTACAAATTGTATGAAAATAGTTTCCAACGAACAATGAATCGACTATAATCAGATAAGGCACTACACAAATCAATTTTTCAAGCATCCAAATAATATTCATATAGATAAACTTATGAATAGTGGTAAAAATTATTCTAGTACCACTGAAAATATAAAATATATATTTTTCATATATTTTTCTTCATAAATTCTGTCATTTGATTATTTTTTCAATGATTTCATGCTTATAGGAATTTTTAGATACAAAAGGATTGTACAAAAAAAATTCTATAAAGATTTAAAAGTGTTTAACAAACAATACCAGTGACCAATAATGATGATTCTAGTGGAATGTTGTTGATTTTTTTAAAAAAATTCAACTAAAACAGAACCCTTAATATGTTTATGATATAAGGATAATGATGTTTCAAAAAAAAGATGACAATTATGTATAATGTAAAAGGGGAAACACTAACTAATATTCGACTAATTAACGATATTTTTATTTTGGAGGTATAATAACCATGTTTATAAATTATTGGTTTTTCTAAATTTCGAATTACATAATGTTAACTGTTTTTGAAATGATATAAACATTAATTTTGATGTTTTTTAGAGATAAGATTATTACATTACTATATGAATATATATTAATATTGAGTAACAAGTGGTAGCTATTTTGTTATAATAAAATCTAGAGATCAATGATTGGAATTATAATCCTATTATGTATATTAAGAACCGTTAAATTTGAATTTTAGTTATTAAAGGTAAAAAATTTATGTTCATTTCATTGAGGAAGGTATTAGTTGTAAATTTATGGAATCATTATCCATAGGAAATATTATTATTATAAAATAAAATTTTATCAAGGAAGAATAGTTTTTAAAATCATATATAGTAAAATAATTCCTCAACTTTTAAATTAGGATATAATGTGAGGAAAAGTTTTCTATCACATTCATATTCAATGAATATTATGGTCCAATAAATAATAAATAATTGATGATTTTGATGATCTTAAATTTCCATTCAACATTCATGTACTTATTATCAATTACCCCAACAACTATATATAATTATTTATTCATATCATCCATGTACATGTTTACATTTCCCAACAATTCTCACATACATGTAAATTAGTCATGTGTTATTCCATGTGAAATTTATACTTCCTTTTCTCTCTTGTTAGGAGAATCATTTGTTAACCCTTTCCTTATGTGGATATTTCAAAAATGGTATATAAATATGTCAAAAAATGTATTAAAATTTTTACGCTTAATTGATGTGAATTCACTTTTAATAAGGTGGATAATATGTAACACCCTCAAATTATAAAATAAGAATATTATATGTGATATAATATATGACACGACACACCATTCTATGAAGATCATATAACAACCCAAGTCTATATTATATTGTTATTTTTTAAATGAATTTAATCTATAAAATCTAATTCATTGTACAAAAAATTGGGTATATATTTAATTACTTATAGCACATATGTTATTACTTACTAAACCAAAAACCGAGTTTGTCATGCATTACACAACAAATATGACTTATCATGAATGGAACGTAACATCGAGATTAAATGAATCATGAAACGATACTCAAATATTAACATATAATATGAAAATTATCACTTAGATGATACATTTGATTCCATTACTAGTACTAGAAAAATAATGAATATTATGATAGAAAATTTATTATAAATAAAAAAATGTCAATTTAAAAAAAAATACTACATTTTTTTCCAATTAGAATGTGAAGACGCACATTGTTCAGTAAAATTAACATTTATCACTTTTAGGAAAGAAAATTATTATTTTTTGATTTATTATATTATATATTCTTAGTGTGATTATTTGGATATTTTGGAAATATTTTATTTATCGATGAATACTAAAACTACTAAATATTTATTTAAAACATCACCTTTTTGTTAATCTATTTATAATGATATATTATATTTGAAATAGGATTCAACATAAATTTTTTTAATCATATATAAATTAATATTATTTATGTATTTTTAATCAAATTCATATGTAATTTTTATATAATACATTATAAACATTTAAAAAAATTCCATTTGAAAACCAGCTTTCTTGTTGCTTCTATATAATTAACATTGGATGAAGTTCACCCACTTATTTGAATTGAATATATAATGATAAATTAAATATTTAAAATTACAATAATTTATTTCATATACTATGGTGAACCAAATTTTTTTTCCTAATGATTAGTGAAACTAGTTAAACTTAATTTCCACAATGAATGTTAACACATGGTTTATCATATTAGATTCATTTGTATGAAAATTAATTTTACAAAAAACGTTTTCTGTTTAATAAATTTGATTTAAAAATTTGAATAAATATTTATATATTTTCTATTAAATCTCAATTTTATTTATTGTTATATTATAGATTTCCTTCTAATAAATAATACATGTTATCATGGTAAAAAACTAAAGGGTTAATATTGAGAAATAATAATGTCTAAACATTGAATTGAATAAAACTATGATTATTTTGATTGATGGATCTGTTTGATGACAACATTTCCCCCAATACATTATTTATCAATTTTTTGGCATATGTGGAAATAGATACTTCCCAATAGTGAATACATTTTTTATTTTCAAAATATACAATAATTAGACCCCCCAACAATTATAAAAGGCAACTAAATTTCCATACCTCTTTACACACCTTAGAAAAACTTTCATTGCCAAAACCTTAAAATACCACATCAAAAAATTATATCTCCCCATTAATAAACTGTTAGTTTTAGAGGAAATCCAACCTATGATTGTCTTGGTATGTTCCTAATAAGGTAACCAAAATAAGATGAGACATTGTTCCATTAAGGGTTTTATATTATTTCATCTTCCACCTCATTAAATACATAGTCAAAAAACTTATATAAACTCATCAGTATATTCCATAAACAAATACGTTTTTATATTATGTGATTGAAATAGAAAATTTTCCACATCTATCAAATGGGTTACTAAATAATAATCTAATTGAAAATTAAATTCTAATTATTAAAAAATCAGAAAATGTGTTAAACCTCATGAAGAAAATTGCAATTCACCTTGTATAAAAAAATAACGAAAATTATTAAAATATAATTTGATCTTAATAGAAGATCTATCGATATATAAACTCAATTAGATATTAGTGACCTTCTCTTACAAGTATTAATTGATATTTTCTTTCAAAAGATAGGCCAAATAGTTAAAATCATGATTTTACACCTTAATATTATTCTCCCTTTCATTGAAAAAAACAATCATGATGAGATATTTCTTATTGATCCACCCATTAATGATCATAATTTTTATCCAACTGAATCACCCTCCCATATATCCTATCTAAATACCATAATGATGATTTAAAATGGAGATAAATTTCTAGTATTTATTCCTTAGAGTGAATTATAAAATCCCATGTAATAAAATTGGTTTCTACCTCTTTAAATTTTGACCACTTAAAATAAACATGAAACTACATTGTATGAATGACCAAATCAGTAATGTGAGAACTGTGAGTGTCATCAGCAACCAAAATGACTTATTGTATCCAATTTTTTACTTTCATAACATCACAACCAAGATATTTCTCCACATAAACCCCACACTCAAGCATCAGAAAATAATTCTGAATGTTTGAAAGCATTTTGATTACCAGATCACTTGTAGTGGGAATGTCATCTCTTTTATCTACCCCTAGCTTCATGGATGGCCTAGTCTCTGTCATTTTAGTTAATTGATATTAATAAATAATATATTTATATTTCCCCTACTTAATTATAATGAACCTCATTCAATCATGGATCTCCATTTTCCACTTCATTCTTCTAGGTTTTTAGATAACACTTCCATAAATACCCTCTACAAAATTTTTCCATAAAAGGCTAGATATATTTTTTCCAAAGTATGCATCACATATTCCCAAAGCATCATATATATTATCCATGTGTTGAATTCCATGTGTCTACAAAAAATACCTTGTTATTCGTAGATGAGGTCGAACTAGATAATCTACCTCCAATCCTTTAAAATAGTTGATGGTGAAAATATTTGTGTTTGTAATTATGGAATATGACTCATTCTTAATGATTACCTAGTCTCGGTTACCATACATCATGACGATAATTTAAATTCCATGTTAATTGATGTCATAAGGGAGCCCATATCTTTCATTAGGTAACAAAACTGAACCACAACCAAATCGAAAAACCTAATCATATGAAGTTGCCTCTTGTGAATCACTATTTGGAATCCGGGAACTAGAATTTGAAACCATCTAATTGCCTACTAGTTCGGTCATGACCTGTTTTTTCATAATAGTCCTAGAAAAATTACATCTTATCCATTCAAAAATGTATGAAAACATTTGGTTTGTGATTCAAGAGTCACTCTTCCTTCGGGATGGGATTAGTAGACGAAACGTTATGGTTAACCAACTAATAAAAATCAATGGATTCCAAATACACTTGCTGAAATAGATATTGATCATGATCCTCACTGTAGGAGCATCAATAGGATGAAACAATATGTCATATGAGTTGATAGGAAGAACAAAAATTTTTCCAATACTCAAATAAGATATAATATTTGTAGAAATAGTCAAACCCAAAATAAATCCATAACCATTGCACTAGAAGTATAGACCAAACAACTTCATCACAAAAATGAGGAAAAATTACATGAAACAATTAATTTGTACAGCTATTAGAGCATCAATTTTGGCCAACTAAATTAACAAACGTACTAATAATTTAATGGAATGTAAAAGGGAGTTTGTGGAATCTTACCTATAATTCAAAAGGAGTATCATGTTTCATGAGAAAATAATAATGGAATTATAAGAGATAAAAGTGGAATACATTGTTGTATTGGGGATCATAGCACTAGTTGATGATTAATTCATTATTCATAGAAAAAAAAATCATTATGTGCTTCCAATCATGGATCCCAACTATCATAGACTCTTGAAGACCCCAACATCCATATACATATGTGAAAAATGAATAAACAGGAGGCTGATGGTGTCTGAAACAACCAAAAAATGTATGATCCAAGATTCATGAAGATTCATTGAACTCTAAATGTGAAATCTCCAATTGCGTATATACATTAAAAAGGATACATTTTTGGAAAATCAAAATGTCATTGAATTTGGAATGAAAATCAGGGTATACTAATGGTTAAATAGAATTATGTTGAGACTCTAAAGAATACTAAATAAGTATACCCTCCATCTTTAGGGAGAGGTAGGCGTCTAGTGCTGAAGAAATCTCTACATAGGGAATCCTCAAGATAGAGTGCTGAAGATACACTTGTTGGGGTTACAGAATCATCATTTATGAGTATGACAAACTGCTACCTCATGAACCAATGATCCTTTTTTCCACTTCTACGTCTCACAGTTGGGTAATATAATTAATAAACAATATATATTATATTTATGACATTATAATACATATGGATTAATTAGATCATATATAACATTTTTTCATTACATTTTTATAGGATTTAAATTAACGCCATTCACGAGTATAACATTGTACGACCTCCAAAAGCATTGTGATTCACCTTTCATTAATGCTATACATAAAAGGTGATATGGAAAAGGATAATAATTAAATATGATATAAATAAAATAATTATAATTTTAATGATGTAATTATCCTTTTATAATTATTAGATATCTTTATATTTCTTACATTTTCACTAATTTAATGATGATAACTTATTTATTGTATGTATAAACTAGAACGTTAAAGAATCATTGTGAAACTATTTATCATCACCACACCATAAGGATGATTTATAAATGTATATAATATGGAATATGTGATATTCTGATCATTATTGAATTTTTTTTATTACTTACCTTCTCTCTATAATGATAATTTCAAAATTGAAATGTAAATCATGTTTCAGAGTAACCTAACATTTCCATGATCAGAAAAAATTTCATTTTTTAATAACCATCATTATTAATTAGTCATAAAAGTAAAAAATATGATAAATGTAAAATTATTATTATTCTATATATAATAAAATAATAATATTTCTTAATGCATGTTCTTTATGATAACCTAAGACCCAAAAATAAGGTGATTAACATAAGAAATAATGAAAATAGTGATTTATTATTAGTGAATGTTTTAAATGATTTGATAAATAGATATAAATTTATATTATAAATAATAATATGGATTACGTTTAATTTAATATAATGTTTATAACCACTATATATTATTATGAAGAATGATCAATAAAGTTTAACCAAGAAATGTTTTTGTATCAAATTATATTCCATTGACAATTTGTTATCATTATGAACCAATTCAGTTCTATGTGATTTGTATACATCCCATTTGACATATAATACCATGATTAATTCATAAATAATGTTATATTATGTCTCACAATGAATCACTTCAACCATGGGGATTTTTAACAGAAAATCATGAATTGGTAAAATTTATTTACAATATAACATTATTTAGGGATTGTTATCTTTGTACTGAAAAAATAACATTATTGTAAAAAATCCACTAAACAATAAATTTTTTTTAAATATCATTATTTTATCATTCTAGATATTATTAGTTCCAAAATTTTATATCATTTTTACATTTAGTGAATTTTTTTAACATTATTTAATTAATTGGGGAAATGTATATTACTTCATTTAATTTAATAAATATGGATAATTAATAATAACGCACATTGATTCATAAAATTAAATAAATTATTTGATATATGAGGAATTATTATGAATTGAATATAAAGGTGATTATTGTTATAGATATCCCCTTGATAAATCTATAGTTATCATGATATAAACTAAATATGGTTTCAGTTATGGTTTTACCCATTTATATTGATATCTTGGGACGAGGCCTCAATGGAATTATATATATCTGAACAATTCCTCGACTGTATTTGATTCATTAGCATGATGCCACAATTGTATATTATATTTTTCCATAATTATGAATTACATCACTATTAATTAATTTATTTCAATTCTATGGGATTATTATATTTTTTAGAATTTCCATTTTTAAGATTCATTGTTATGTGATTATTTTTATGGAATTAATTAATCAACATTTATTCATGAAATATTATGATTAATTAAAAATAAAATGAAACGTGTTTCAGTTATTTAAATTTACATATTCATTATGATTTATTTATTAATATATTATAATGTACGGTTACACTTATAGAGAATATGATCTTACAACATTCTATTGTTTCATTTTCCCTAATAGAGAAAAAAGTATTATATGTTTTATATGAAAGGATATGATACGGGGATTAATTTTCTTCCAAAAATAATTTATATTTGTAGTTTATATTTTTACATATAAATCTCATTTGATAATTTTTCTATATTATGAAAAAATTTATATTGTTCTATCATTATAAATGTGATTCCAGGTAACTCAATCTAATGAAATAATCCGGACACTAGAACCTATATTTTGGGGTTCGGTTTTTTACAGAAACACTTTAAAATGTCAAGGAATAAATATTTCTTATAATTATATAGTTTAATAAATTCAATATACTCATATTTATTTGGACATTAGGAACTCCCAATTAAAACAATTCAGAGGCATTTTCATGAGAATATTTTCTTGATATTAACCGAAACTTTTAGACTATGCTTATTCACATAAAAATAAATTTATTGAATTACGATGAATATCCAAGACACATCAATGTAATAGAATATAGAGTTCCTAAAATTGACCTAGAAACCCTTCTACCTGTTCTATACCTTCTCTTTGGGAAAAAGTTAAGATCCATTTATCCATTATGTCTGAATTTATAAAATGAGTTGTTTCCTCCAATCAATGATAGACCACATAATATTTATATATATGTATTGGGAAAACACTTATTTTATCATTTCATCTCACACTTGAAGTAGAAATACTCTCCCAAGAAGACATCATGTAAAATTAATTACTTTCCCCATCACCAATAATTACTTTATTTATAGTAGAGATGGTATGATTGACAATGAAGCCCCATATGATTCTCAATTACATGATCCCGTAAAATATTGATTCATCTAAGGTTTATTGAATGATTAGTATAAATATTTTGAGAACCCCCCCACCTAATAGAATTCAATTATTAGTTAACATAGAAATCTTTGGGAGAATAATTGTCAGGTGAAAATTGGACAATGTACCTAGTCCACATTCAAACAATTCTATATATAATCAACATTCCATCATCATGATATGATACCAAAAAAATATAGGAGAACCTCTAACCCAAAGTGCTAGGATAATTTTTAACACAAACTTTTTATGAGTAAAAATAATCCAAAATTGTTTGAGGATTGGAAAAGAAGTATCTCCAACCCATACGATAGGTTAATTAATTAAATCACACCCCTCATCAACAGAAGTATTTATTTTCTAGTTTATGGGGAAAACTAAAAATTGACTCCTCATAGTTTGTTATATCACTTGAAATGAGTTCATCATAAGGAACACAAAAAAATTAGAGATCCTAAATGGATTAACATTCATAAAAAATACTATAAAGATGAGTGAATGAGTGGGTGATTCCCCAAGGTGTGAAAAAATATATCTCAATTGTATAAAAATTTATAGAGATCACAGTTCCTTATAAAATTATCGTCAATAAAATCGACCATCTTATAATTGTGTACTAATGTGACACATTAAATGTTTTATGAATCACTAAATTTAATTACCACCTCCCACAAAGGCACAAAAATACATGATGCCGATGTATGGGAAAAAGAGAATGCATTTTTTTTATAATATGTAAGATGATAAAATGATTAAATAATAAATCCATACAAAAAATATATTCTTTATTGGAATTTGGGGATTACATTAAATGATCAAATACCACATCCTATTGGAGATTCATATATGAGAAAGGGTTATGGTGTGGTATTATCTCCTCCACAACTTGAAAAGGATGAACATTTGACAATTGGAGAATTATTTTCATATGACGAGGATGTGATGTAGGAGTTAAAAGAATTCAATAACAAACCTATTGGAGGAAAAATATTTTCCTGATATTTTCTTCAATATGATACTCATTACTCAAGCCTATATGATGTGCCTCAACAAGCAGAGTTCATTAAAAAATTGAATTGAGTCGAAACATCCACTCAACATGGAGAACCAACAAATATATATATATATCCCATGGAATCATTATATTATGACATCCCACAACTTGGGAACAACCACTGTTAGGCCAAATGCATCCTTGGGGTCAATAATATGTAGTTTACTCACCACGAGTACTATAAGAGCTTCCATAGCTACCCACCATAATGTTTCACCTGTCAAAACAACATCCAAGATAAACATTTTTACCTAGATCATTTATAATTTTGTGTCACCAGATGATTTATTAATAGTAGTGGAAGGTTGATATCCATTAGTATAACTAGATAATAATATGTACCTTAAAGGGGTGGATGAAATAATACCCCCCCAAACATTGGTAATCTAAAATTCCAATCATTGAATTGATCAATGGATCCAAACCATCATCGCATTCCCTTCATTTCTTTGTTAATCTCCATGATGGGGACCATCGAGCACCAAGATGATATTAAGATCAAGTGGTTTTTATTAATTTTAGAGGAACTAATCATTACCTTTTACACATGTATACTATATATATTAAACAAAATATTGGTAGTAATTCAGTGAAAAATATATTATAAAATTAAAAATTATTTTTTTTACAGTAGCCCATGTTCTCACAAAATTAATAAAAAAGAAAAAATATAGGGTTTTTATTTTCATTTCAATGTGATAGAGGATTAATTATTTTTCAAAATTTCAACCTATCCAAAATTATTTTTTTGTTATTTCATTATGAATATTACTTCTGAACAAAGAACAATTATTATCCATGTAATGTATCAGCATAGAATTTTGGATCATATCATAGTTGTTTCATGATTTAATGATTCAATTTAGTGATGTAAGGATTTCTCTAAAAAAATAGAATAATCTCAAATGAAGAATATTGGTATATAAGAATAATCAATGTTTAATTTTATAATAACCCCCTAATCAACCCCAAATCTAAAGCATGAACCTCCTCATGTAACACGTCCATATAAATTAAAATATCAACTGCAATATGCCCATCAGAAGAGTGTTGGGAAGGTGAAAATTATCATCAATTGAACCTGATGATTATATTTAATTGATAACTATATGAGAACATTTTTTACTTGATTTTATTAGCCATGAAAAACGACCTTTAATATTCTCCAGATCATAGGAGACCCATGGGATTGGAGCTCAATGAACACTAATATTCCTTCTATTATCATAAGAAATTGGGGAACATCGTCATGGAATGATTCATTTTCAATGGTTTCATTCAAATTATTGTTGATTCTATGAAAGTGACAATATGATAAAATAGAATATGTAGTTCATGATTTCACCACAATTATAAGGTATAAGTTTAATGGAAGGATGTTACCATAAATAATGAATATAAGATAAATGATTATATGATATGAAAAACAATCAATTAGTCATAGGCTTTCCTAAAAGATTAAATTATACAAAAAATTATTCCATCAGTTTGTTTGGCTAAAAAAGATAGATGAATTTTTCAAAACATATCCCTATAAATGATGTCTAGATAGGAGAATCCATTGACAGATGTAAAGATAAAAATTTATGAAGGCCAAAAGAATAAAGGATAAAGATTTTATTAAATATATTAGAAATAATTTCATGAATCCCTATATAAAAAGAACCAACACATCAATTTTAATACTACTATCATCCCATCAAATTGATCTAATAGAATCATCTCATAAAAATACTCATTATAAGATGAATTAATTGTTAATTATATAAATTTCATTCACTTATTGGATCCATTATCTTATGATGAGAAGTATTTAACTCTATAATTTTTAGTGTTATACTGGGAAACCCATGGTAGTGGTCATAGAACCCATGGAGATATGGGAAGATGCAGGCATGGTCAGAACTAATATCTTAGTCACATTCCTTCCTTGGTATGTTTTATAGATGATTCATGCAACGAGTCATCACATATGTATAGAATGGTAATTGAAAAAAACAAAAATTCAAAAACTGCATTACAATATCAATAATTATAAATTATAGAATAAAATGGGGGAAATTGTCTCATCATCCTATAATGTAGGAATATTTAAATAGTCTAATCTGATAGCAATGTTATGTTATACATATATGAAACCACTATAGTCATCTATCATAGTCATATTAGTCACAAAATATTTTACTAGAGTGAAAATCCCCTAATAGATACTTATTCCTTTAACTGAAAAATATGGTAGTGATAAGTATTTGACCATGATTATAGTGAAAAATTGAATTTTTAATCTCTCAACATGTCAATTGATTTATGAGAAGCACTTGTATATGATATACTAATATATAATGATTTTGAAGATAATGTTACTACTTATGAGGTATATCATGAAGATATTGACCAATTAGAATATCATATATTTATTCCTTCCACAATAAGTGATAAGATTCTATTCTGAAGGTACATATATAAACCATGTATATATTTCAAAAAATATTCAACATAGAAATCCATCATTATTTCATTATGAGTTGATCATGATGAAACCTCCTTCCAAACAATACACATTGACAATTGGGATTATGTGATCATGATCTATCCTCTTCCACTATAATGCATCGTGTTTTTAATAAAAGGGAATAAAAACACCTAAATTACATTAGTATAAAATCTCTTATTAGAGATTTGGATTCCCACAATATGATTATTTTCATCATATATGATAAATCATACAATGTCTTGAAATAATGGACTTCTGTAATCCATCACATATAAATTCCTTTATCAAATCATCAATGCGTCAAATACTATATCATTGGTAATATTAATAAGTTACATGGTGATAAATATACATTTATATATTGTGAATCTATATATATTGATGCAATATTTTACATAAATGTGGGGAAATAACCCATAATCGATGTGGTGACTCATGTAACCCTAACAAATGGTCTAGAAAAAATATATTTAACTCATTAAAAAACTTTTGTGATATTTAACTGATTCCAAATAGTCATGTGCAAGACTTATTCACATATTACCACATATTATCTTCATTATTAATGATATTGGTCTTATCAGTTGATTATAGAACGGTGATAATTTAATTTTTTTTCTACATTGGTTGTGATTCTGTAAATGTAAATTTTCTTAACATCATCCATTTAACTTCATAAAGACATCACTTCTTCAATAATGATTGAGGAAGTAATTATATCAAAATTATAATATAACTCCCATGTTAATAACTACACAAATCATTGATGATTACGCTTCTTCTCAGATAAATCATGATGTAGAAACATAGTTTTGAGATGAATAAGGATAAGAAGAGGAAAATGTTTGATATTTTCCACCAACAACAGAAAAAGGAGTCTCCAACATTATTGAAGAACTCTGAAAGAAAAATATTGGTATAGAGGGTTATTCATGACCATTTTAATCAATTCAATTATTCCTTTTGAAGAAAAAATTATATCTCTTTTTTAATAATGTCTTGAGACTTTTTTTTAGAATTGTTTTCAATTTAAAGGCTTCATTCAAAATTGGGTATCAATCACTTATGATTTCTAGGATATGATCATAGTTACAATTTTCACCTTGAAAGAAACATCCAACTGATGATTTTATGGTGAATGCAAAAAATGGAAATCTCATCAAATCAAATATAATTTGGAATGTCATGTACAAAAAATGAATCACCAACATTAAACAATTTTAGAAATAGAATGTGAATATCATGGTTTTCATGTATTATAGAGAAATCAAATTGAATTACCATAAAAACTAATTCCTCATTCTGAATATAAAACATATTAATAATGAAATTTCAAGTTATCACACTCCATCATTGATGGATGGAAATGGAGGATACAACCACATTTGATTATTCATAGGCGATGAAGAATCTATGGAAGTATGTTCCCAAATGGATTATTTAACTAATATATGATATCATAGGATTAATGATAGAATATTGGATATTCCAATGTTCAAATAACGACAATATAATATTTTAATTGGGAAAATATTTCCACTGTTATGTTGAAGATTTGGTGGAAAATATCGTATCATTTCTGATTGCAATGTTGATTTAATTTTTTTTTAAAATACAGCAACACCATATGAAAAATATCCATCCAAAATTTTATTTTGTGATTACCTTTGGAAATTTTCTCATCATAGAAGTACACCATTGTGTAATTGAATCTAACCCTGAAAATTATATATAAATCCCTTGTTTTTACCCACTAAAAACAAAACAAATTATTAGACTAAATGGAATACATTCAAACATAATAGGATTCATAAAAAAACATTCAAGAATGTGACTACAATTCACTAGGTTGATGATGTAATAGATATCATTTCAGTTTATTGAAGAATGATTAAAAGTATAAGACTTCTTTAAAGAATATATCTGGATTAAACAAATATAGAAACTACTATTTGAAAGAAAATACACTAGTATAATATGTGATAACTCTAGAAAAGTATATGTTGTCCTTCATCTCAAAAAAATTGATTTTGATTATAAAAATTGAATTCATTATCATAGTATTAACATTATCCACACTGAGTCTCTGTATTCTGATATCATGAAGAAATTTTGGGAATGAATTTTAATAGGTTATAAAATGAACTATCACACATCTTGATTGATATTTGAACCATTGAATCCCCTAACCAGTATCCGATAATTCATTTCAATCGAGGTATTCTTATCCTAATTATTATTCAACCTTAATGGCTTTACCATTATCATGTTATCATATTTATTAGTAGAAATAATCATAAAAATGGATTCATCCACTTAATTTTGTGTGTGTATATGCACATCCAAAGACTGATCATAAATAAAACATGACCCATCATTCTGACCACTAGCAGCCTTTGGATGGGAGGTTAGGATCTCTATCCATTGTCATTAATTTTTTTCCTCAAATATATTGTCTCCATTGGTAGTGGAATGTTTGAATAGTGCATTCCCTCTTTCTGAATTCCCATTGGGATATTACTTCACATCGTGCCTAAAATACTATTCCCATTAACGCCATCATCTATATCACCTGATAATTTCTCAGAATCCTCATTAATGGGATCAGTCATAGGTTCTCCATGCTCATTTATTTATGGTATAACTAGAGTTATCAAGGACTTGTTAACATGAGTATCATTAGTCAATCATTCAAACCAGTTTCCCAACACAATATCCTCCACCTCTTTTCTTATATCACCCCCAAAAAACACAATACAACACATTACATATAGAATAATCTCCATTCCATGGTGACTTAGAAAACATTTCATGACCATTTCAACTAGTGAAATTCATAGAACAAACTTCTATAGTGTGTGAAAAATCCATGGGGAACTACAATTTTCACACATTCAGCATTTTTGGATCCACATCAGAGTCCGGGCAACATCTTGGTCACATAGCTCCACATTGAGTACCCTAAAGTAGATTAGGATAACATGAAGCACCAATATCATTATCCACATCAGAAGCCTATATCTTGGAAGAATCACGATAAGAGTTTAATGTTCACTCAAATCCTTCCTAATGTGGATGAATATATCTATAACCAATTCATTACATTACTTTTATTGATACTCATAATATATTTATAGCATTATCCAAATACGAACGACCACAAAATACTGTCCAACTGAATGTTCCTTAGTGCTACACCTTGGTTTCTTTCAAATGCCTTCTATTTTTCACCCATCTACTTATTGAAATTTGTATACTATTGCATATATTATGATGTGGAATGACCCAAATACATACATTAGGAAAAAGAGTCAAAGCCTGGTTTTCTCATTTTGATGTCTATACTGAATAAAAGATTACCTATTATCTTCCAAAAATATTTGGAAGGCATTATCACAACATCCACTTCCTCACAAAATCAATGGTTAATAGTATGAAAAATGAATTCTATGTGCCCATCCAAACTAATAAATCTACCCTCATTGTTCCTAAAAATTATAATAAACAAGGTTACATTAAACGTTAAAGGATGATTAGGGAAACTAACCAAAATTTCCAATAAAGTAGAGTCATACTTCTTATATAAATCATAGGTCCATATGAAAAAGTTTTCAAAAAATTAGTTGAAGCTACATTGAGTACTAGACCGAGATCTGATTAAATCATCTCATAATGAGAAGTGGGACATTATATGTTTGTTATTGAAAAAACAAATTGTAGTCCTTTCATGTATGTAACCAGACCCAAATAAATTCCTATTGAATGAATCAACCTATGGTCATCTCTAACTACAGTGTTCTTTATAACACAATTAAACATGATTTATAAATAAACATTACGTGATAAAATATTGAGGATATAGAGGTATATTTTATTTGGGGATTAGGATCATTACATAACAACTTATAAAATGAAATACAACATCTTTATTGAAAAGTCCCTTACATACCCACCGCATTCCCTCATTCTTAGCATTGAATGGGATAACTTGGGGACATGCATAATAAATGGTGATCTATGGAGCCTATTAAGGGAACAAACATGGGATAACCTGAGAAATGAAATACATGTTAGAAAATAGTAATATAAATGGATCATAATAGAAACATGAACCTAAATGTATGATAATGCATGAAAATCATAACATGGAAATGTGGCAACCATACGTAACATGGGATTAGCATGAGCCAAGTCTCATTGCACATGGATCATGAGTAAAACCTAATTTCACATGAAGCATAGGGAAAACCTCATTTCACATGAATTAACATGAGTCAACACTTATTTCACATGACGTGTCAGGATACTATACATTACCCAGTGCATCGGAGCGCTATCATGGTGCACCATTCATAAACATTTCATTTCATTCATAAGCATGCCACATGGATATCATAACAACGAATAAATCAATATTCTAAGTTATTCCACAATTAAGTAATGTGGAATAAATACATGAATGTACCTGTAAATATGTATATGTGCATAAAGATGACTACCCTTGACAGAGAAATGTGTATGATATTAACTACACAATGATCTTTGCTTGGAAAAATGAGGTGCTATATCGTCAGCATAACGACGGGACATAAGGATTCATGAAAATGGTTGTTGTGTTAGAAATCAGTGTCTCATAATATTTACATGAACTGAATAGTAATGGGGTCATATAGATTCATGTCCCAACAATCATAATGGAATTTTGATGCGCAATACAAAATAATTACTTCGATGTAAAAGATGAAGAGAGAACACCCTCACAGAATATCGGTATGGTAACAGGTGTAGATGGGAGGAATTAATGAGAGAGAAATGGGACTACCATCATCCAAAGATAAAGATTAATGTATGGGTGAGGTGAAAAATAATACCCTAACAATTTTAATTGAAAACTAAAGGGCATTACAACTTAATGAAAATTGGACAAAAATGAGACAGGATGAAATCCATTACTTGGATGTGTGATCCCCTAATTTTGGGAAAGGCTTGAGAGAGTCTTCTTGGGAACATGGGACGCCTTGGAAGGCTTTTAGAGGGAAGAGGGAAGAGGTTGGATGATCACCAAAGGCATCTAGTAAAGAGGAAGTGGGGGATTGGGTGGGTTTATATTGGAAAGGAGAGGGAATTATTCATTATTTCGGTTTGGGACACCACACATTACCAAAACCACAATCTAGCCCATGGTTTTTTAGCATGTTTTTTTAAAAATGGGATAAGATGAAAATATTTTATGAGGAAAATTTCTGATCTAATAAAAATTATATGGTTTCTTATGTGGAGGTGAGTCACACACTCATGGAAATTAATTTAAAAAGGAAAAATGGTTTATACGTTTTGGACGGTCCACTAAAGCTTTGAAAAATAAATAAAAAAAATTAAAAATCACATTTTATTAATGGTAAACCATATTTTGTCTGAAAAAAATGTTTATAGTTTTTTATTACATCACTATTGGGTCATTAGGTTGTCATAAAACACATTATATATTTAAACGGTATTTAATTTTTACCAAAAAAATTAAACTGTTTTTGAAAATAATGAAAAATTCACCATTTGGATATTTCAACATCTGGATTCCAAAAATAATATTCATTTTATCTAATTAAATTCTCAAATTTTTGAATTTTGACTTTAAAAATAAAAACTGACATTTACCACAATTTCAATTGTTTTTAAAAGAACAGATTTCAAACATTAATAAAATTACAATTTCATTCATAAAATTATATGATAATTTATATTTATTAAAAATAAATTTAATAATAAGAATATTTAATTAAAATATCATTTAATTCAAAAATAAATTAATTCATCAAAATAAATTTTGTGGTTATGTACTAACTAAAAATACTATTTGAGCTTTAAAAACTATTTACAATGTAACAATAATAAAATTAATGTATATTCTCTATAAAAGAATAATATACATAGTCATAGTGCTAGGGTATCCTTACATAACCCCTTAAAACACATGCATAAGTGCTAAGAGTAAGGTGTGCGATGGTGATATACTCTTGGGGTGTCTCAGAGAACATATCTCGAGTGGTAATCAATATTAAATTTCACATACCCAATAGTCGGTTCTGCTCAAGATTAACATGTTCAAGATTGGCTTTGTCATGGTCAAGAGAGAAGCCTAGGGATTCCACCTCCTTTCCAAGCTCTGACAAATGTGGTTCATATGAGGCAATTCTACTGGATGAGGCCGTCCCTTCCTGTGTCTGAGTAAACTAGATTTGAAAAATACTAATATTTAAACTAAACATGTGATAAATGTTCAAAGACTATATTTGAAATAGTCATAATTATATACAATATTTAAAAATCCAAGACATAAAACCAAATAAGTTTTTACAATTTACATAACCACATGAAGACATTTAAATAGACCAAGAGGAATTTTCATTAATGAATTTAAGGGACGTTACAATTTTCCCCACTTAAGAAAAGTTTCCCTAGAAATTTCCTTTTCCCATTATGAAACAACTGTGGGTTACTCTACATCATCATTTCCATTGATTCACACATCTCTTCTTCAAACTTGTGGTTTTTCCACGAATCCTTGATGGGCGAAATTGTATTATTTCGTAGAAATATTTCTATATGATCTAAAATCTTAACTGGGTTTTCATTGTAAGAAATATCATCCTCTAGTTGTACTACCTCTAAAGAGAGAACATGGGAAGGGTATGGAATGTACTTACTTAAGAGGGATAAGGAAATACAACATGTACATTGGCCATGTTTGGGGGATGTGCAAGATGATATGAAACATACCCAACAAGATCAACAATATAGAAGGGGCTGATGTACCTTGGACATAACATCCATTTCATTACAACCCTCATGACCTTTTTCAATGGATATATTCATTAAAATACCATGTCTAAAACTTTAAACTCAATGTGTCATCGATAGATATCTGCATAACACTTTGGTCGACACTGGCTTCCATGATATGCTGCTAAATGGTTTTCACCTTCTCCACCATTTCATTGACCAGTTATGGACCTAGAAGATTATGATCACTGACTTCATCCCAACATGCTCGTTTTATGAACCTCTTCCCATACATGCCATCATAAGGTTCTATTCATATGCTCAGGTGGAAACTGTTATTGTAGGATAATTCAACCAGAGGAAGATGTTGATCCCACCATCCTTTAATTTGATTTATTTTGATCTTAAATATCATTCAGTGTCTGAATTGTTTTTTGAAATTGGCGACCAGATTTAGGATGATAGGGCACACTTAAGCGTAGTTTAGTATCTCAATCATATAGAAGACTCTTCAGTAACATAGAGGTTAATCATGGATCTCGATTAGATACAATAGATAGTTGTACTCTATGTATCTTTATCACTTTTGTGATATATATCTATGGCATTTGATCCAATGATAAGTCCTTCAGAATTTCAATGAAGTGTGAAAACTTTGTGAGACAATCCGCAATAACCTAGATTTCATTGTTGACCTTTGATGTCTCCGGAAGCCCGTTGACAAAGTCCATGGTGATTTTCTCCCCTTTCCATTATGGTCTGGAAAATGGTGTCACCATCCCTTTAGGGTTATGAATCTTTTCCTTCACTTGATGACATTCCAGGCACATTGATGAATACTCAACATTCTCTTTCTTCATATTATCCCCACAATAATTCTCTAGGAAATCAAGATTCATCTTCGTGTTTCCAGTGATAATAGAGAAATTTGAAATATTTGCATCATCGAAAAGATCCTTCATCATCTACAGACATGAAGGGACACACTTATTTTCCCAAATCTCACAATTCCTTCTTCATTAACATTCAACTCTGAGTATTTCCCTTTTCTTATAGATTTTACTTTCTTCTAAATTCCCACATAATCCTATTTAGAGTCCTTTAATATTTTCAAAAGATATAGTTGAGCAGTCAATTGTGAAAGGATTAATGAGGTTTCTTTCTTTATGATTCACATGTCTATCTTTATCAAATCTATTAATATTGCATCCTTCTCAATTCCCACCAAATATAGAATTTTTGGGTCCTTTCTACATATACCATAAACCAACTTGTTCATTTCACAAAGATGCTAATGGATTGAGCAGTGAAAGACATTGATCAACTCTAACCATCATTGTTGGTGCATGGTCAGCTCAATATGTGTAAATATATACTTGAGGATTTTGTGGTCTGTATACATTTCACACATCTCCCCAAAGAGTAAATGCCACCAAATTTTAAAAGAAAACATCACTGTAGGTAACTCCACATCATGTGTTGGATAATTCTGCTAAATAACATTCAATTTCATTGAATCATAGGCAATGACTTTGTCATTTTTCATCAACACAGAACCCATTCCATTTTTTGAATCATCACTAAATACAACCAAAAGTTCTCCAGTTGTAGGCAAAGTGACCATGGGCATAGTTATAAGCCTCATTTTGAACTCCATGAATATTTATTCACAATCATCACTCAGTGAATGCTTTACTCCGTTCTGAGTTAGCTTGGTATGTGGGTTCAAAAATAATGATAAATTTATCACAAATCATTGATAATATCTAGCTATCACCAAGATGCTACTGATATCCATTACCATTGTTGGAATTGGTAATCCCTCTATTGCAGTTGTCTTGGAGGGATCCACATATATCCCATTGCATGTGATGAAATGCCCCATAAATTATATTTTCTTCAAAAATTACTCACACTTGTTGTAAATTTCATAGGGCTTCTCATTTTTAATGTCTCTAATATAGTTCTTAGATGCTCCTCATGATCCTCTTTGGTTTTGAGGTATATTATAATATCATCTATAAATACTACCACAAACGTGTCGAGGTAATCTCTAAAGATTCTATAAATAATTTCCTTGATGATTACAAGATAATTTGTGAGTCCTAGACACATTAATATGATTTCATAGTTCCCGTATCTTGTACGGATAGCTATCTTTGGTATATATTCCCTTTTCACCTTTATTTGATAATATCCTGACCATATATCTACCTTAGTAATGTATTGTGCAACACGTTGCTGATCAAAAAAGGCCTCAATTCATGGGAATGTATACATGTTATTTATCGTGATTTTTTTAATGTCATGATAATTGATTGAAAGGCGCATTAACCAATAGTTCTTCTAGACGAAGAGGACTGGTGCACCCCATGATGAAGCACTTGGGTGTATAAACCCTTTATCTTGATTATCCTCTAGTTGATTCTCCAGATCCTCAACACCCACAATATTCATTATATATGGATTCTTGGATAATTGTAATTCCCAAGGGATATGATCAATTGATTATTCAACATCTCTTCTAGGAGGAAGACCAGGAAATTCCTTAGGAAACAATTCAGCAAATTCCCTCAAAATAGGAAAGAATTCAAGGATGGATTCTTTTTTGAACTCAACCATCTGATCCAGATATTCATTCTCATAGGTGAATAATATCCATGATTGAGATTATGGAGATAAAGAATATTCATCTTCCTCCAAGCAATTTTACAGAATTAGGGGTCGATTCTCCACATGGAAAGTGATTTCCATCTCAAGGAAATTTATGTAGGATCTATATAATGAATATCAATCCATGCCTAGAATTGCATCAAATTACCCCATAGGGAGTATGAAAAGGTTCATAGGTAAGTTAAATCCACCTATTAAGATAGTAGAGCTGTTATAACCATTATATTAATTGATTTCCACATTTTCCATACTCATCGACATCTTTACATCCATGAATTTTGGGGTTGTTGGGATTGTTTTACTAATCATTCAGGAAATAAAAGAATGCATAAATCCTGAATCAAAAAGTATATTCACTATTCTTGAATTAATAACAAGAACATATGTCACCACTTCATTGTCAGGGTTCACTTCAGTTACCGCGATGGAAAAAGCTCGCATTACGGCCTTGAAGGTTGTTGGTTGCCTCTGAAGACCCTTTTCTTAGGGAATTAATTTCATGATTCCCTGGTTCATTGAAATTTATGAAAAAAATATCACATTGACATATGAATGGAGAATTCCTATCCTCTTTAGTAACTGGGATATTTTCTTGCTGATAGTAAATACCTATGTGCCCATCTCTTCCACACCTAAAGAATTTCCTCGTCCAATTAAAGAAATTTCTGGGGTGCATTTTTCCATACCATTGGCATGTGGGGTACTAGATTTTCATAGAACCTAAATATTTATCCATCAGACTGCTAGAATTGAATTCTACCTTATTCTTTTTATCCCCATGATACCCCTGAGATTCTATGATCTCAATTTTATCCTTGATGGCACATCAGACACATTCCTCATAGCTGTAGATGTCATGGATCACCAGCGCTTTCCGAATTCTAGGTTTCATCCCTCCAATGTAGAGATAGACCTTGAATTCTGGGTAATGACAATGATGGAAGAAAATTGTGAAAGCCTTGTGATGTTTTCCTTGTACACTCCGAAAAATTAATCGTCTTTTTTCTTGAGGACAAGGAAGTCCCTTTCCATCTTAAGATGTAGGGTGCACAGAAATTATTTATCAAAAAACATCTTCCGGAAATCCTTCCATTCCAACAACTCGATCTCCACCTTAGGCTTAATATTATTGGTCAATGTCCACCATTGATTTAATTCACCCTCCATATCATAATCCTCCTGAAGAACTTTATCTTTTTCGGAACATTGAAGGATTGATAAGATCATTTCAATGGAGTTGATCCATTATTCAGTGATTTAGGGACCAGATGATCCATTAAATTTACGAGGATATTGTCTCTTGAAGCTCTCAATAGAGACTTGTTGTTTCTTGGGTAGGGGGGATATCACCTGGACCAATTTTTCTATTAAATTCTTTAATTAAATGATAGTGTATCATTACAAAGTTTTCTTTTCCCACTCCCATCGGATTGGGCATCTCATTAGAACAGACATCGCATTGGTCTTCAGATAACTCATTAACCTGAGTCCTCCTATTGCTGCACATTTTCTAGAATAAAATGAAAGATATGGGTAACACATAAAGGGTAATCCAAAAACATATGAAATATAAATAGAATTTATTTCTTTAACATGTCAATCTATGGGTTTCAATCTATTTTATCCATGATCTACATTCTAAAAAATATTTTAAAGGAATTTTATTTTATTCCCTTAATAATGGTTCATACTATGATTTGGAATTTTACAATTCATATCCCCCGAGAGTGTTGTAACCAAGATTGCAGGAATGCCCATCGTTATGTACCAGAAAACCTTTGGTCAACCCCATAACTTTTTACCACAGTTTTCACCCCTAGGTACATCTATGCTAGAGGTGCCTCTACCTGCTCATATCCAAACAGGGATGTAAACATGATAAACCACATACTCAATACCCACAAAAACATAGGGAGTTTTTTAATATAATTATTCTTCTCTCTATGTATTTATTATGGATTTCTAATGATATTCTCAAAAGCAACTGAACTTATCCTCTTATACCATCTATAACTACCATTCACTTTAGTACACACTCAAACGTGATTTATTACATAAAAAACATTTCATACAACATAGATGATAAATAGTTATAGTGTATTTGGGGGTTAGGATCATTAAATAAAAATTTAAAACATGAAATACAACATCTTCATTGAAAAAATCCTTTACATGACCACTTCATTCACTTGTACATACCATTGCATGGGTTAACCATAGGACAAGAATAAGAAAATGGTGATCTATAAGGCCCAGTAAGGGAATAATGATGGAATAAAATTAGAAATAAAATAATTTTTAATAAATAGGAATATCAATGGAGAACAATTGAAACATGAACATAAAGGTATGATAAATCATGATAATCATAACTTGGAAATGTGGCAACAACACTTTACATTGAATTATCAAGAGTCCAGGCTCATTGCACATGGAGTATGTGTAGACCCTCATTGCACATGAAGCACGAGTAAACAATCATCTCACCTGAATTAGCATGAGTAAACACTCATTTCACATGACATATCATGATACTATACTTTACCCAATGCATTAAGGTTCTATCAGGTAGCACCCTTCGTAAACCTTTCATTTAATGCATAAGTGTGCCACATGGATAATATGACATAGATTCTATAAACTTCATATGTTATCCCACAAATAAGTTATGTGGAATAAATACATGAAAGTACCATTTAATATTAATTTGGTCAAAATGGTGAATACCCTCAGAAGAGACATGGGTATTGTATTCACTACACAGTGATCATGGAATGGAAAAACGCGATGCTATTTCGGCAGAATAACGATGGGACATAAGGATTCATGAAAATGGATGATGAGATAGAAATGGGTGTCTCATCATATGTCAATGAAATTTTCAGTAAGGGGGTCATATATATACATGTCCCAACAAATATAATGTAATTTAGATGCATCATACCAAAGAATTACTTGGACGTAAATGAGGACATAGAAATTCCACACAGACTTTTAGCATGGTAACAGGTGTATATGAGAGGAATTAATGAGAAGGAATTTGGTCTCCCATTATCCAAAAATAATGAGGGAAGTATGGTGGTGGTAAGAAATCATACCCCAACATTTTTAATTGAAGAAAAGGGCATAACAACAGGAATAAAATAGGACAAAACTCAGAAAGGAATAATTCCTTTACTTGGAAGTGTGATCCAAAATCTTGGGAGTGGTTTATGGGAGGCTTAATGGGAGATTGTGGAACCATGGGAGGCTTCTAAAGAAAGGATGTCAAATGTTGGACAAATTCCAATGTTTTGGAGTGGAGAGGAAGTGGGCGATTGGGTCGGTTTATATGGGACCTGAGAGAGAATTCTTTATTATTTAGGTTTGGAACTCCACACATTAATATAATCGAACTCATAAATCAGCCCATTGTTTTTGTCAAAGGGGCATGTAAAATATATTTTATGAGGCCAATGGTCAAACATCAGAAAATAATTTGGTTTCTTATGTGGAGGTGAGTCACACTCTCAAAGAAAAACATTTTAAAGTTAAAATGTTTTATATGTCTTGGAGGGTCCACTAAAACATCGTAAAATAAATCAAAAAAATATAAAATAACATTATTTTAATGTTATTACATATATTGGCAAAAAATTATTTTTATAGTATTTTACATTATCACTATTGTGTCATTACGATGTCATAAATCACGTCATATAATTAAACTGTATTTAAATTTTACCCAAAAATTTGACTGTCTCAGAAGTTTATAAAAAATTCACCGTTGGATAATTACTACGTCCAGATTCCAAAAATAATATTTAATTTATCGAAATAATTTTGTAAATATTTGAAATTATAATTTTAAAATAAAAACCGACCTTTATCATAAATTCATGGGTTTTGACCAATATAGCTTTCAAACATTAATAAAAATTACAATTGCATTCATAAAATAATATGATAATTCATATTTAATAAAAATTAATTTAATAATAATAATATATTATTAATATATCAATTAATTAATAACCCATTAAATAATCAAAATAGATTTATTGTTTAGATATTAATTAAAAATACTATTTGGATTTAATAACTATTTATAAAGTAACAATAATAAAATGATTGTATATTTTCTATAGAAGAATAATATTCATAGTAATTGTTATTGGGTCTCATTACATTACCTTTTATAACACCCACATAAGATTGAAGAGTATGATGTGCGATGGTGACAGACTCTTGTGTTTCTCGGATAACATTGACCAGGTGGAAATCTCTAGTAACATCCACTTCTCCCATAGTTGGTTCTGCTCAAGATTAACGTGTGCATGCTCGGCATGGGCATGGTCAACAGTGAAGCCCAATGATTCCTCCTCCTTTTTGAGCTCCAACCAGTTGGATTTTTACCGGGTATGTCTACGGGATGAGGCCATCACTTCCTTTGTCTAAGTAAATTGGATTTGATAAAGCGCTATATTTATACTAATCATGTTGTCACAATTAAACGACTGTATTTGAAATGGTCACAATTCATAACCAAATTTTAAAATCCCATACATATTCCAAATAATTCAAAACGTTTTATATAACCAGAAGAATGCATTTAAATAGAGGAAGAGGAATTTTCATTAGATAACTTTTTAGTCATTACATCATCAGTTCTTGAAATGTGAAATCAATGTTATATTAAGATTTGTTAAGATTTCATTAGACAATGAAATTGATATAGGATTGTTATTGAAACCATTGAAAAAGAAAGTAATTTTTAGAAGAAATTATTATTTACAAAATGGTACAAGTAGATATGGGTTGGAATAAGGTATATAAGTGGAACATGATCCCTTGAATGATGTTAGAGGTACCTCCTCTATTAGTGGGGGAGGGACTAGATCATTGGCCACCACCATCACATAATAGGAGTGAGTATTGCATATTCCCCCATAACTGATCCCTTAAAATAAATATCTCATATATATATATATTCAATCATTCCACATTTAGTGGATGTTTGGAATTATTGGAATTCATTTCTCTATAGTTTTACAATTACTATATAACTCAATAGAAGATAAAGGGGAATGCCATAGATTATTACACTGATGAACATCTATCTTTGGAAGATATATTTTTATGTATAAAATTTCTACAATATATGGTCATATTATTTGAAAAATATAACCATATATGTGAAATGTACATTGATGGTTTATACATAATCCCAAATATAAAAAGGATGGTATACTACAAGCTCATGAAATTTGGGTTTTGGGTCATTCTCAATAATCCAACCAACGATTTTTCTTCCATAATTCTTCATGAAAATATAAGGATTCCTTGATAATGAGTCCAAATACTAGGACCTAATTGTAGTCTTGGTATTGACCTTCATAATTACACAGACTAAATTGATTATAAAAGATGACATTGAGTTCGTGAATAATAATATTAATGGTGATTATGATATATGAAATAAATATATGACCCACCTCTTATTAATTATGATTTAGATTTTATGAATGAATTCTCCATTGATCAAAAAATTATACATTTCCAGTGTTCAAAAAATGCATATAATGATGCATTTTAAACTTATGCCATGGTATTGGAAGATACATATCAAGATAAAAAATCATTAATATCATTCAAGAAATAAAAATATCATATTTTGATTTTAGTGATTATGAATGATACAATAGGGTCCAATACCACACAGAAACCAATAATTTTGAAAATGGTTCAGTGATAAAATTCATAGAATATCTAAAATATAGGATCCACACATTAGAAGGAACATATAAAGAATATATATGATTATGGTTAGTCAATTTCACTCACTATGAAAGCATTTTTAATCACCGTGTTCTATATATGAAATGTTTTGATGTATTTTTATATAGATGAATTAATAGACAAGAAACAACTTTGACCACAAAGGATGTTCATGTTGGTGCTTATAGTGAACACTAGTTTGGATCAATTATTTTTTAATAAATCAATATTCTTTGGTATTTATAACCTTCAATGAAATATGATTGTTATTATTTATATAAAACTATCTTTCTATTCAATTAAATTCACACATCATCCATCAAACCCTAATGTTTCTACAAATAGATAAAAACATCAGGTCTTTATCAATATGGGGAATGGATTTTTGAGGTTTATACTCCCCAACTACCACCCAGAAGATTAAACACACCCTTTCTACTATTTGTTTTATACCCAAATGGGTTGAGGAATCATCCAACATGGAACTCAATACAAAGAATACCATATATTTCATGATTTCAAACATCATATACATATTTTTACCTCACACTATAATCATGGAAAACAATACCAACATATGCAGCATAAAATTGAAGAAATTGCACTTGGAAGCCGAAAATGATTCCATCCATTCACCACACAGAAAAGTGTTGGAAAATGGACACATAGATGATCTCAATATAAATATTAAATAATATATTCTATGATGTTATAGATAGAGGAAATGTCTTTTTTCCTAACAAGACATTTCATGACTCACTGTATAGTTGTACTATAACATGGAACGTTACTCAGGAGACAACATATTCTATGGATTATTTAATAGATGAATTTCTTCCCATTGATATATAATTACACTAATTATGAATAAATCACTACAGAATTGAAGGTTATGGATTTTATTTATGTGGAATACATTTGATATAGAAAATAAAATATTTCATGGTAAATTATATGTAATTTATTAATCTATTTTATGAAAATGTACAAGAATATTTGGGATGTTTGGATATTTTAGTAATGCGATATAAAAATTTAAATTCTTCGATTTCACAAAAGGTAGTAACTGATATCAAAATATAGAACGTTACATGGATAAAAATCTCATACATACAACATCATAAATGATTCTATTTTCATATGCATAGAACTTGTGTTGATATGATGTTTACATGATTACAATTTTTGTATCTATGAATCTAGATGATAGGGGATTGAAGAATGTTTTAGTGAAATGAATGGTGAATACTGGAATCTATGAATCCATATGACGGGTTGTTAAAAGTTATAAGTGATTTTTAGTACAAAATTACGAAGTAATAGGGAAATGGGAAAGGTGGAATTAAAAATATATTATTGTGATAACATGAACATTCTAAAAATCATGAAAATGTAGTGGTAGACTATGAAATCATAGAATTAGTGGTCAAATAGATTATTAGAAGTCATATTCATTGTGATAATGTTGATGTAAGCATCAATATATAAACAATAATGAACATTATTTCATTAATGTTACCAATACTATGAATATCCTTAACTTCATTCCATAATTTTTTTCTTTAGTGATGTCATATTCTAATATATTTTATAAAAGATTATGTAGTTGAATGACATTTAATGAAGGCCTGTGATTTGGATCCTGATGAATATAGTATTTTTCGAAGGAGAGTTATATAAATATTTATTTCAATCCGAGAGAAATTATAAAAATCTGAGTGATTTAATATTGGAATATTCATATATATATCCTATTGAATTTGTTCTCTCAATGAAGAAGAGACACAATATTGGATATTTTCAGAGATGTCGTGAAGGCATAGAGATTTTGAATTATTTCAATTTATAGATTTCTGAAATAAATTGTAATATAAATTTAAATTCCATATCGTTATGTTCTAAAATAGATTTTATCATCATAAGATATTTTTTCCATTGAAAATTATTAAATGTGTTTCAAAATTGTGTAGTGGACACCATGGAAAAATGTTTTCCATAAAAAGACTTTAGTAGTAATTTTTTTTAATAACTTGTTTTATATTTCCTGTTATGGGTTTTTCTTTTATGATATTTTCTAATAAAAAGTAGAGAATATATAAATTTATGGAGTACATGTAGTGTACATAAGAATACACGCAGTGTACCTGGTTGTCGTGGGAGACTATGTACTGGTAGTGTAATGGTCGAGTACTTGTCCGTGTGTGGGGTCATGGAGTCCGCCCAATGTGGGCTCATTAAAGGAATATACATGCTATGTAATTTTGTAAGAAACACCGTATATATTTAATTTTAATTTTCTAAATGGATCAGGGTCCCCTATAATTGACAGAAACATCATCTTCTCTACTCATCACATCCATGAACGACTGATTGCACCGATTCTTCTCGAAGCCTCCGATCGAACATATGTTCTCTAAATCAATCGTCGACGATTGTGTTGGAATTTCTACAGTGATTTCTTTTTTCTTCAAGATTATAATATTATGATTTCTCTTCATTCTTGAGATATTCGTGTTTGAGCATTTTTATATTATTTTAGATCTAACATGTTTTAGGATGATTCATGAGACGAAAATAGTGTATATCGATCGTACAATGATAATGTATGTTGTTTTTCCCATTATATTGTTTTTATTTAAATTATATGTTAAAAAAGACCAATAACACGGTTCAGGTTATTGCGTGTTTACAGAAATTAACCCATTTAATGCCAGTAATTCCTTGAATGTTTTAGTTAAGTCTTCTAATTGAGAATAGGGTTTATATACCATGATATAGATGTTTTTTCCCATGTTGGAACTAATATTGGCCATTGGGTATATATATTCCTATTGGGTTGCGCTGTTTTTAATTTCTTGCACTAGTAATATGGAGTGATATTATCTGACTTACTTGTGCCTTTCTTTGTAGATGTTTAGAAATGTATTATATTGTGTTTTACTTTGGCTGTTGGATATTGTTTTTGCATGATTGATTTACACAAGGCTATGGGAACTTGGTGTAGTTAGACCATAGAGGAAATGGACGTTGAGGGATTTTCCATAGATTTTGTTATACATTTCACGATGTGATACCATGGGGGGGGGGGTTAGATGTGAGTTTTACATCAGAATGATTTAGTTAAATGTTGCGAACCCACAAGGGGAATTGGACATTGAGTTCTTCGCTAGAGTGTCTGTAGTTTACTATTACGAGGCCGCAAGGGGAATTTATAGTGAGTGGTTTTTGAGAGAGTCTATGTTTATGTTTTTCTATAGAGGATATTCTATGACTATATTCTAGATGGTTTCTTGTGACTATTTGGTTATTTACTTATTAAGGTAAACAAATGTTGTTGAAACTATAGGATTGTTTTCTTTGGAGTACATCTTTTTTATTACTTCATTTTTTATATTGCTTTCCATATTTATTCACTGATAGTTAGGCATATATATATGGGTGATTACCTACTAGGATTCTTCTAACACACAATTTGGGTGATGATTTTGAGCCCAAATAGATTATTTTTCTATAGGAATAAATAAGTACATTCACCCTTCTATTTCAAGTACTTGATTGTTGTGTAGATGGAGAGCATGTGACTAAGGTGGGTCTTGCGATGGTGATGGATATTTTTTACTTGTTTTCATTTTTACATTTTTTTAGTAATGTATTCTATTATTATGACTTGTTTGGATATTTTACAAGATATTTGTGGGATTTATTATTTATATATGTGTTCCAGTTTTTAAATACATGAAGTATTTTTCTGTTTACTGTAGCTTGTTATTATTAATAATTTTTCTACTATAATCTGTTTATTTCTACTATGTTACTATGCCTATGATGGCATATTTTTTCATCAATCACACCCAATTCACTCACTTCTTATAGGCATCATATGGAGTTCAGGAAAATGTGGTATATTTCATGTTACCAACTGGGTACGAGGAACCACTAGGCGACATCCATAACATGGAAGATACAAAGCTGTATCAACAGAATTATTTTTATAATTACTTATTGTTTGGATACTATAGCCAGGAATAGGAAGGGATAGGAAGTTGGTAATAAGTTATGTACGGGAGTAGCTAACCCATGTATATTTAAAATCTTATGTAACTCAATTATTGGAATTTATCTGGTTTGTAAATTATTATAGTTGATTTGACATCACAATTGTGTGATTCACATGTTATTTTGTTGTTATCATTGATATGATTGGTGTTCAATTTTTTTTGAAACCCAATGATATGAGGTTATTCCATCTAAAGCATCATATATCCACTTTCAAGATATCACAAGTCACGAATTCATGTCATTCCATTTATAGTTAACTAAGGATTACATGTTGTTGTGAATGATGTTGTTCTAAATATGCATGTTGTTGTGGTAGATGCCTCGATAGTGTACATACAAATTGATAGGGTGTTGAATTCTGTAAGGTTTTGTTTGGATGAATGCCAAAAAATTGCTCCATGAGGTGTTGTGGTCCCTCATGGATATGAATGTGATGAATCATTTCACACTTATACTTTTATATGACATGAATAAGATGCCCTGAAATTATTCATGTGGATTATAGTCCCCCACTGATTGGAATTTGACATGTTAATGTTTTTTTAGTGTTTTTTTGGGTTCTATAGTTTTTTATGAGGCTTACTGTCTAGAAAATCCAATAATACATAGTGTCTATTGATAAATAGACACCATGTGTCCATCTATTTGAGAAGGAACTGTTTTTATTATGTACATGCCTTGTACTTTACGTACACGTAGTGTACTCTAAAACAGTGTTCGTACCTGTGTGGGACATGACAAAAGGTTGGGAAATCCTTGGAGGAACACTTCATGTATTGAACATACATGCCAGGTTTCAAGGACCCTGTGTCCACCCATGTGAATAAGGAGATAAATGGATGAATCTTAGTTTTACACATTCTATCTCTCTAACACATCATGTAGTGTAACCCATGTAACCGGCCATGGGACTAAAAAAATGGGTTGGTAAAACCAATCTAGTAGATGCCATGTCTGGCACAAACAAGACGTGTAGGGTAAACCATGTCTTTGACCTTGTGGAAAATGACACAAATGGTAGTCAAATAAGTGGTACACACCGTGTTCATGGATATCACGATGTGTAGTATTGCTCTCCGAGAACCATATTGGATGGTCGTGTAAGAAAACTCTGGAAGGGGAAAACAATTCAAATATACACCGTGTCATGGGAGAACATGCAGTGGTTATGGGCTGTTACATGACCTGTGTTGACAGGAGTACACGCCAATGTGAAGGCATAATGAAACATGCAATGTAGGTGTCATACACATCATGTAAAACTGTTTTAAAAAATGTGAATTTTTTATTTCTCTTATTCCCATCATGAACATCTATTTTTTATTCACATATATTCATGAACTAATGTTTGTGGTTGAAGTTGGATATTCATGACACAATGACTTTCTTAGGATGTACGCTAGATTCCAGGATGTGATCAGACACCGATCTTGGTAGATCAGGTACATCCAACATATCCTCTTGTCATTCCATTATTGGCCCCATCCATTATCCCAGATACTGGTGTTGATGCAATGATCCAATAATGCTTCATGAGGTTTATAAAGACCTTCTAGGGACGGCCCCATCCTGCCCCGACTATGGCAGAACTGACGCATGTATTTTAGTAGTAGCATCCAACTACATTCTTATGGGATTAAGGACCTCAGGCTACAGTGTCATGGTATGAATCCACACTATCGATCATCAAACATATGGAGATCCTCAAGAGATGAGGGTGATACAAACTACTTATCTACTTAGAGATTCTACTACGATATGGAAGTATGTGATATCACAGGTGGTACACTAATAGGTTATCGCTTGGGATGAGTTCCATCGTGCATTCTACGATTACATCTACCTAGGGACATTGAGGGCTGATGGTGCATGAGAGTTCATGAGTTTTAAGTCGGGTATTATAACATTCATGCGTTATTCTTCTAACTTAACAGAGCTGCATTACTTTACACACATTCCAGGGGTGGTGAGTTTTTTCAAGCGAGGAAGTTTTGAGAATTATCTCATGCATGACATCTGATCTCAGTTGAACATATTCAGCTTGTCATACATGAAATATAAAGTCAATATGGCATTGATCATTGTGTAAAATATGAGGGATTACGGGGCCGTGAGCTTTGGTGTCTCGGCATCTGGAGTGGGTACCTCTCCAACTGACAGTAGGAAGCACTTTTGGGAGTCTATGTGCCATGATCTGAGGAGGTAGGATACTTCTTCTGGTTTCCAGGTGTAATGATACCAGTAAAGAAATGACATGCATAAGAAGATACACACTATGAGAGACCTAGTGGTTTTCCTATCTTGTGGCAAGATGGGTTATCTTCAGTCATACTGCCAGTTTTTTTATCCAGATGTTGGTGATATAGGATATGTTTCTACTGATCATAATAGGGAAATACCACTTCTACTACATTAGACAGAGGGATAGTGTTCTTCTAGACATTTAGTTTGATGTTGAGGTCGTGCCCATAATAATCATAAATAGGGTTTTCAATAATCGAATGGTGGACCAGTCCAGGAATCTCTGTCAACTTCATGGGTTGTGGTGCAACTCAGGCTTCTACGATAGACCATATCAAGCTAATGTTGGATCCTAAACCGTCTACAGTTTGAGGTAAGATTCTAGTTTCCTCATTTTCAGCTTTATCACTTTTCGCAAGAGGGGAATCCCATAGTTTAATATTTTATGATGTTTTAGAGAGCCTTGGGCTCTTTATCATTACTTCTTCTGATATATTTATGATACACACTCTGCTGGGAACTAGAACGACTACTCTATCTTAGTGCAAAGAGTTCCCTCATGATGTTTATGGGTGTCATTCCTTATGGGACAACTATGTATTGTAGATGAATAGATATGAAATCATTCATGGAATGGGTGTGATAGTTCCCTATCAAGCGGTTATTGATTTCAATTGTCATACTATGAGATTCACGTATCCAGAGGGAATATCATTTCTTCATAAGGGAGAATTGGATGTCCAAAAAGTAGAGAAGGACAAGAGCATCATGGGTTTGGAGGATTTATAACCCAAAATTCTTGTTGGTATGTGGATTACAAGGGGACTTCACAAATATACTTTCCTCTAGTGGTGGATCGTTTTAGGGATGACTTTCCAGAAAACATTTCAGGTTTTCCTCTAGTAATAGTAGTAGACTTTTCTATTGGATATATTCCATGAGCTACACTGGATTCAATTCCTCCTTATAGGATGGATAGACCTAAGTTAAAAGAGCTCAAGAAACAGTTTGAGGTGTTATATTCAAAGGGTATCATCCTACCCATAACATATCCTGGGTGCTCGGGATTCCTATTTACGAAGAAGGCAGATGGTGCCCTCAGAATTTTTGTTGATTAACAGAAGCTGAACCAGTTGACGTTCTTAAACTGATATCCATTTCCACAGATTGATGATGTCATTGATCAGCTTCGAGGTTTCCAGGTGTTATCGAAGATTAACCTGATGTATGGTTATCATCTTTTTCAAGTTAGACCATCTGATATACCTCGTATATCCATGCAGAACATGTATGGTCTATATGAGTTTGTGGTTATTCTGTTTAGTCTCAAAAAAACACAGATAATTTTCATGGAAATGATAAATAATATGTTCCATCAATACATGGAATCCATTTTGGTGATTTTTGTGGAAGTTATCTTCGAGGAATCTCACACTTGACAGGACCATTATAGCCATCTTGAGATCGTTTGGAGTACACTTATGGATAATTAGTTGTATGATATGATCTCAAAATGCCACTTTTTGATGGGCCAAATTCACTTCATGGTACATGTTATATCAGAGATAGTGGTATTAGTAGACCAAAAGAAAGTTAGAGTAGTATTTTCCTGGGAGTACCGAATAATGTCATTGAGGTAAGGTGTTTTCTGGGGCTGGTTGGTTTCTATGGATGTTTTATACAGGACATTACATGCTTAGTAGGGACAATGATGTGCATGACTAAGAAGGGTTTAAAGTACCTATGGTCAAATTTTTTGTTGAATTTTTTCAGTTGTTGAAAGAGAGGTTTTGTTCAAAATTGATACTAGTTTTTATTGATCCATGACAGAGAAATACTATTTACTATTATGCTTCAGGTATCGGGCTGGGAGCAGTGCTTATGCAAGGGGTGGGAGTCGTTGCATGCGTGTCACAGCGGTTGATTCCTCATAAGAGAAATCACCAAAATTCTTGATATTAATATGGATGTAGTTTCTCATGCTTTACACTGTTAGAGATATTTTCAGTTGGGAGATTATTTTGAGGCTTCACCAACCACAAAGGTCTCATGTACATATTTACTTAGCGCGATCTGAATTTGAGATAGGGAAGGTGGTTTGAGTAGCTTAATTCCTTTGACATTGAGTGCACCTATACACCTTCATAAGGAAACATAGTGGATGATTCGTTGAGCAGGAGGACTCATATACAACCAGTCCAGAATGCTAGTAGTGAGTGGAGAATTATGGATCTATTCACTGAGATGCATTTGGAGGTGGACGATAGATATGGACATACATTTATTTCTTCTATAGATATTACCTCTACTCTTCTAGAGTGATTTTGAATGTAAGATGTATCATATGATGATGACCAAGTTATTTTAGAGTGTGAGTTAGGAGAGAATACTATTCTGGGATGGAACATAGAAGAGAATGAGATCTTTCACTTCCATGGATGCATCTGGGTGTCTGTAGCCATACACGAGGAGCTGATGTTGTAATTTCATTCTTCAATTTGGGAAATTCATCCTGGTGTCACCATGATGTACATTGATCTACATCACCAGTATGGGTGGCTAGGAATGAAGGGTGATGTTTCTGGTTTTGTGATGGGGTGTTCCACCTATCGGTAGGTGAATGTAGTGCATCAACGACTAGGACGAATTTTGCAGGAGTTACCCTTTCGTGATAGAATGTGGAACAATGTCACGATGGAATTCATGATACTATTTCCTAGATCGCATCAATGGAATGGGCCAATTTGGATTGTCATTCACAGACTCATCAAGGTTTCACACATCATTCTGATCAAGGAGACCTATATTGTTGATGAGTTGGGATGGTTTTACATCATGGAGATTGTACGTTTACATGGCGTTCTAATCGGCATATTTCCGGACATGGGTTACTCCTTTTACTTTTATGGTCTGGTGGGATATAAATAGTGCCTTGTGTACACATGCACTTCTGAGTACAGTGTATCATCCCCAAATAGATGGTAATTATGAGAATACATTTCATGTTCTGGGGGACTTGCTTCAATCATGTGTCCTTGATTTTTGGTGTTCTATGGAGAAACACAAACGTCTTGTGGATTTTAACAACAATATTAGTTTCCAGAAACCATTCAGATGGAATTGATGAGGCATTGTACGGTAGGCGATGCTGATCACCCCATGTTGTTTGGAAGTATGATAGGAAGCTATGTTGGATCCTAGTCTTGTCCAAGAGAATCAAAAAAAAATCAGTGTTTTTCGATTAATTGAAAATTACAACGTCAACATATTAAAAGGTATCAAGGTTAATATTAATGCACATAAATAGTATAATAAATTACCATTGCAAAGATAAATAATTTTTTTTCAAAGAAATTATAATAACAATTCATATCCTATGGTTAAGTCAATGGTAAAAATATGATAGTTATTACAACTAAGATTGTGAAATGTTTGAATTTTCTAGAAAAAAAAATACATTTTAAACGTTATAATCACATTAAAAAGGAAAAAAGTATGTATAAAAGAATATTGGATGTGTATAGATGAAATGTAATCAAACAATAAAAATAAGGATTATGTTACTATTATTTGACAATCCGTGCCATTTTTTAACATTAATTACACGATTTATACTTTTTATTGGTAAAAATTTACTATGGTCATAATCTTAATGATATGTAAAAAAGGAATTTATTTACCAAATATATAACTATTATTTCATAATATTGTGCTCATTTCTGAAATTTAAAAATACAGAACTGACTTCATTTATTTTTAAATTAAATAGAATAAACATAACGAAAAAAATATTTCAAGAAAATTGACCGTTAGAAATGTAATTCATTATTATAATAAATTAATGTCTATAATTAATTATAACTACTATAATTTGTTCATTATAAACATAATTCATAAAATAAAATGTTAACAATAATTCAAAATAATGTTTTAAATTATAAATACATTATGAGAAAATAAATTTTTCAATGAATATTATAATTTGGTAAAATAAATGATAAAATAATTTTTTAGAAAACTGTAAAAATTTCCACCTAAATCAATTTTTAAATATTTTATTCTTATTATATGTTAATTTTTTAAAATTAAAATTTTATAATTTTTAAATAATTATCTGAATCAAAACATTATAATTAATGAAAACAAATTTATGTTCTAAATAACGATTTCTCTTTTAAAATGAAAGAAACATAGTATCTTAATAATGAATAATAATCTATAATATCTGTAAAATGAATATTTATAATAAATAAAAATTATTTATTCTAAAAATTCATATGTTTGAAATCTTTTGATATTATTTTTATCCCACTATCCAATAAACCATAATGAACATAGCAACATATATTATACTAACCCTAGGGTTATATAACACTTAATAGTGAATTCTTTCTAAAACATAGTAAAAGTTTCAAATCAAATCAAATTCCAACAAAAAATCCTCAAAAGGGGTTTCTATGTTTTTAAAAAATTTAATATATTTAGATATATACTAAAATACTTGTTTCCATAAATATTATGTTAGCCTCAAATGATAAAATATATGATTTCCAAAACTAATACCATTATTAATCCTCATTTAAAATAACTTATTATTTCTACATATCCAAAATTTAAAAAAAAACTAAAAAACAGTACTAAAATCACAATTTTAGGGAAAAACAAACCAATTTCATGTTCACCAATACTCTCCCACATTCTATTTTTTTTACTAACTCAATTTAAATTATCTATTTATTTGATGAAATAATTATATCATTACCAATAAAAAAACATCAGGGTTTTGTGTATGATTCTATATATGTTTTAAAAAACTTATAGAAAATATACTCTAGAATAGTCCTTGGAAATATAATGATAATTACATCTATAATATTATTATTATGGTGATTATATAACATAATTCTCAAATACCAATACATTAACTATTCAATCCTCACAATACATTAATTTTCATTACATAGGGCCTTCCATTGTCTAGGATTTAACCACTTTTTTATGTAATTTGATTGTATATATCCCATATTGACCAAACTTCATTTATTAATCTACAAAATGTTCTATAGGACAAACCTGATTTTCCAATATCAAAAGCATTATTTTTACCATGCAAATTTATGGATTTATTCACTTCATTAAAATAAAAAACATTTCTCATACCATTAATTAATTGGTTAGTGTTTATATTTCCATAGTTCATACATGAATTTGTTTTGGACATATTTCTTCCATGGTATCCACCACCTATGATCATGGAAAACTGTATTATTTTCTATCTCTATGAGTCTAATATTTGGTTAATATTTTGCTGGATAATAAAACATATTTATAACATATATTAATATTCACAATATCTATCAAAACAATTATCATCCAATTTTGTTTCTCATAATCAAAACATTTTTCATAACATTTAATGTTTCAATTTTCCATAATTGTTCCATCCATTTAATAAAATGAAAAATAAAACCAGGATAAATAAAAAATTTATGGGAAACAAAATAACCATGAAATTTATTTATAGGATATTTAAATCAAGCCCATTTTATTCAATATAAGACAATAATGGTTTAAACTATTATATTTACGGTAATCATCTATTGAAATTCACCACAATGGTATGTAATGAAAATATAAATTATCCCACGAATATAACTCAGGTGTGTCATTCAAGTTTCCTATAAGTGAACACTCACGATGCACCATAATGATAGATGACATATATAATACCAACAATTTTAGGGTTCATTTCCAATAGATGAATATATTCCATACCCACATCAACTTGTACTATCTTGTATAAGTCATGATTCTAGGAAAACCACGTAATTTATACCTTAATAGAACATTAGGTTGTTTTCTTATAAATATAATTTATAAAACACTATTATATAGTTACATTCCCTAATAAATTTATTCTTAAATATAGACTACATGGTTTATAATGAATCTGTTGTGATTTAGAATATGAATACCATAACTCTATTTAATAAGATCCTTGGGTTACATTGTTAAATTGATAATAGATACAAGAACACACACCCAAATTAAAAAAAATTGTTTAATAGTATTGGTATAATGGAGACATATTTGAATCTTTCATTTTACATGAAATCAAAAAATAATATTGTTTATTTTCATTGAGAAAATATTTATTCTCTTTAGCATATACTTTCATATTAATCATGTAAAAAGCCCTAGGATCCTAGGGAAATGAATGAAATTAAGTATGAGATCAAATGATCAATATGGGGTTCATATTGTGGAATCTATCCTAAATAAATAATGAATGTACAATATGTAAATTTAAATTATTGAATAATCATTCCATTTAATAAATAATTTTATCATAGATAATAAATTGGTAGGAATAATCAAAGATAAAATAATACCATAAAAATATTCAAAGTTGATGAAATATTGTTTATTTATATCAAAACTATTAAAATACTAATGTTGTTATAAATAACATACACGATATTTAATGTACCAAAAATTTCAGACATAATAGACATACCCTTGAGACTTAATTTTATGACATTATAAACAAACGTTCAGGGAATAATTTAAAGACAAATAACATAAATGGTTATGTTCTCATCTAAATATCCAATGTGTTATGTCACAACATTAATACCAATGAGTTGAGGGAATATATAATTTTAAATCCCACATATAACATAAAAATTCCATTCTATTCAATAAATGAATAGAAAATACACCATAATCAACATAACGTAAAATCCAAAAACATTTTTTAATTGAAGAACTAAAAAATTTAATGTCAATAATTTTTATTTTCATAATGATCATTACCCATATACAAAAAAATTATGAATTGTATCATTATATTATGTACATAGCAGAATATTATATAAATAATGTTAAAATAGATGAAAACATTATAAAAAGATAGCTAGAAAATATATTCAAGAAAATATAAAATCTCCTTGAAAAAAACATAATTAAAATATCCAAATGTCCAAAATAAAATGTAAAATAATTTATTTTAAGGTAAAATTTGAAAAAATTTATGAAATTTTAAAACAAATTGGTCTTTATGATTGTATTCTATTCAATTATTTTCACTTATGTTTGAATAATTATATATTTCAATTTTGAGGTAAAAATTCAATAGTTTCTAATTTTATAAATTGAAAAAAGGTTACCCATAAACCATTTTAAAAAAATAAAATCCTCAGTGAAAATGAAATTTTTGAACCATTTTAAAAATTTTAAAACATTTGATTTATAATTTTTATAAAAAATTGACATTGATTAAGATGATTTCAAACCAAATAAAAAAAAATTCTTTCTCCCTCTAACAATATTTTCAATATACTTTGGTGCATTATGTGCATAAAATTGTAGAAAAACAATTATTTCTATAAATAACAAAAGGAGAATAAAATTTATGGGTTTTAAGATAAATGGATAATATAATCACCTCAATAGTTATATAAACATAAAATCATCGAACACATATTATATTGTTTAACAAACCCAAACCTCTTTGGTTCAATTTTAATCATAACCCCTATAAAAAGAAAAACTTATTATGAAACATTAAATTAAATAAATATAAATGGAATCAGAATTTAATATATTAGTGGGTATTATATACAACACATGGAATAAATTTTTTGTCAAAATGGAATTTATCTTAGAGAAATATAAGTGATATGAGGAAACCCATATGCTGGTGACAAATATTTACAATGGTTACTATTCATAAGGTTTAAAAATAAAATTAAAATATTTGAAAAAATAAATCCACTTTATTATAAATAGGTTATATATTTCTCATGTTTCAATTTTTATAAATCTATGAAATCAATTATGATATAAATTCAATAATGAAAAAAAACATAGTTGGGGGGAATTTTGTATTCAGGCATTAAAAATTATCTAATATAAAAATCATGGATATTACTAATTGAAATAAGTAAATTATTATAAATAAAATTTACCATATTTCAAATTAATATATAATCTAAAATATAATGAATCATTATTATTATGTGAATTAGTGACATTATTGGAAAAATATTTAGTTTTCGTTATTTACTAAAAAATCAACAATTTTATAAAATTCACATAATCTAAACCTATGTTAATTTTGATATGTTAATTTACAAAATGAAATTTATTATTTACAAATAAATATTATTAATTTAATGAAATATATTTACATTATTTTATTTGAAAAATAAATAACAATTATTAACGAAGAAAACTAATTTCGATGAATAAATATAAATTTTAAAAATAATTTTGATTTCTAATTTTCTAAATATAAATCTATAAAATATTTTCATATTATTCCACATATATATATATATTATAAACGGTTTATGCCTATACATAATATAAAATTATAATTCTAGGTTATGATGGTCATAATTGAATAGTAATATTTCATTGTTCATTTGAGTTGGTGTTACGTGTTCTATGTGTTATCAAAAATAGAGTTCTTTTAAAATCACCATGGCTCATTGTTGCACCATTATATTTGAAATTAGAATAAGTATGTACTTATAGAACTAAAATATATTGATATACAATATAAGGATATAGAGGATATTATTGGTGCACTATAATCATATGGAATAAAAACTGTATTTTGGATCAACATGAATGAATTGAATTGGGGAAACACGGAATAAAATTGGAAACAATATAGGAAGATGATAATATATTTATGTAGAATAATATTAGTAACTATTAGATCAAAAGTTATTGTCTGTCAATGTACATTTAAATCCATTATGAATTTTTTTAATAACGGTGGAGTGGACAAGAGATTCTATGAATAGTGTTCGATGTAGGGCCTCTAACTATTTTGATTACCAAATCATCATGGATGCGGATATTGAGAAAATACTTTCCATGTATCTTGAACATATTGCCTATCTAACGCTATCTGAACCATTTCACTCGATATAGTATTGTCTTGAAGGACATTCAACCACTTCCTTCTCAAAAGCATATGTTCAATTCATTTCTTCTGATCTCATGATCTTTATTATTGGTAAATTTTGTAAGAACAATCCTTAATTTAATGTTCTAATGGAATGCATCAAATAAATTGTATGTTTGGATTTTGTGATCATCCTACTCTAATCATTAAATGTATTGATATTTTTTTTCTTATAAAGATGAGTACAATTAGATTTGGACTTATGGTTCATGAATTTTTATGCCACACAATCAATGTTATAAAATTGTCCCCCATAATTAATTTATTTATAATCCCATATTTCCCCAATTTGGTTATGGTTCCCAGGCCTCCCATTTAAAAAATTCATGAAAATTTCCTTATTCAATATATTATTGTTTATTTGGATCACCATTCATTTTGATTCTAATAGTCAATATAACACATGTCCATCAGTTGTGTGTTAATGTGTATAAGTTGAATGTACCTAACAGTTACAGTATTTTATCTTGAACCAAAATGGCGACCTAATTGTTTTCCAATAAGTGGAGTTCAAAAATATCCTTACAAACTTCTCAAATTCTGTAAAATATGGAAACACCATTGAAGAATTTATCTCTTTTAATTACCTTATAAGAAACTAAAAAATTTCCCCCCCCCAATAATGGAAAATTAGATTCGGTTGAGAAAGATACATAATTTCCTAATGATCCTAATGAAAAATCTAGGGATAATCATCCAATGAATTTATCTTCTAACACGTTTTCAAGGCTAGAAAAACCTTAGTGCACTCAAGATGATTTTTTCACTATGTGTTCTGATGCTTTCAAGATTCTCAAACCATTATGGGATCCGTGGAAGCTATACCAACCAAAAAGATTGTAGAACAAGAGGTTCAATCTAATTATAGTGATTCTATTAATAATGATCCTATGAAATTACACTAAACCGATGATGAATATATGCACTCGAGCACCAAAAATAAATTATCAGTTTGTTGATTTTTTTCATTTTATCACTCCCCATCATATGTAGACCTGAAAATGTATTGATTATTATATGTGGGATAAAAACATTATCACTATATACTTATTTATTTGAATGGATAAATACATCATCCATCCATAGCCATATATTAATCAATATCCCTCTACATTTGAATCCACCAATGAAGAAATATTCATCGCATCCTCTAATGACAAGGACTACTCCTCCAATGAGTTGGATCAAGAGGATAACATTATGGAAAACAATTTCATTAATTTTATTAATGAGGGATTCAAGGAGTAATAATAACATTGGGTTCACGAATAAGAAAAGAAGTATTTTGGAACATATATTAACAAGGAGAGAACTAATGATTATTATATAAGTAATAGAGAACAAATACTTTATATAGTGGACTTTGAGATTGATCAAAATCATGATGTGGACTATCATCAAATTTATGGGTGTAAATATTTTATATAATGGTCTGTGAGTTGGATTTTCACTCATATTTGATGCTTCCTCCAATCACATGAGTTCTGCATAATGTGAACATGTTTAATATGGGTCCTCAAATTCAATATTGGTAGTTTGTTCTATTTTAGGCTATATTCTTCTATTTTGTTTAATTTTTCAAGATGTATAATGATTTCCTTTGTAATGAGTGATGATATCACTTATTTTAAATGTCTTGTATAATTCCTCATCATCTGGGATTTATATTCTATTGACCTCGGGAGGTGTTTCCATTAGACACTATAACATTTTCAATCCATTTCACGGAAATATTGGAACATTATATCTCTGGATTGTTTTTATTAAACCCAGTGATTCTTCATAGGTATATAATTATTTTAAAATAAAAAGGGAAAATTTTGGGTAGGGAATCCAGTCATGAAATGTTGGTTGCTACTTTAATAGAGAAGTAATGTAGAGTTCTATATTCTGAATTAATGAGGAACATCAATATGGATTTAAATATTGCCTACTTAGGAATGACCTACCATTACATTAGGTTACTAAGATTCTATATCGCGGGACTATTGAAATATGTATGAAGAAACATAAGGATGATTGCAAGATGTGAGTTTTAAAATGATTATTTCAGTTATAACCTATGTATCATGGGTAGATTGATTTATATATTTATTATTGAAGTCTCTATGAAAATTATTTTAAATTGTATTTCATAGACACATTACAAAAAAAATTAGTCTTATATAATATGTGGTAAAAATCACTTATAAAATTTACTGTATGAAACTAGAAATATAGTTGTGGATCTATATCACATTTTTTAATCCCTTGATAAAAAGGTAATATATTGTCACGTTTTGGTTAAAACATGAAAAATTAGATTCACTATAGTCATGATGTTACTAAAACTATGGATGTTGGTGTCCCAAATAACTATGGTAAAATATTTGATCATGGAAAGGGAGAGGGAAGACCATATGCACACATTTATTTACAATATGTTCATAGTTTAAAATAAATATAGACATATATATGATTATATGTTATAAAAGAGTCACTAAATTTTGTGGTTATTCACTTTACAACACATCCTATATATATTTGTATAATAACATGGTTTTTCATTATTATTCAAAAAATATAGTCATGGTTTTATAAAAACCATTTACAATGCCTTTTCTAAATCTATATTCATGAATTATATTTTATTGAATTTAATAAATGTGAATATAACTTGTATTCATAGATTTATGGGGCATTATATTTTCTTTAAACTAAGAATATAACCAAATTTTATTGAATTGATTGAATATTGTTATGGGGTAGTAGATTCATTTTGGAAAAACATATCTTTGAAATTATAGGAAGTAGTAATTTGAAGAGTTAATATAATTTGTTAAAATATAAATATGTTATATTTATCGATGTCCATAAATAAATCCTTTTTGAAAACCATATTAGTCATTATGGGAATGGATTATAATTTATGATATACTCATTAATCATGAAAATCATTATATATGGATGAATTATCACTAAATGGGAATATAAATGTGGTACCTTGTTCAACATTGGGGATACCATAAACTCATGATTTTTAAATTCTAAAGATAAAATAAAATTGTGTAAGTAAACATATAGCCATCCGGGAAAAAGAAATTTGAGGGAAATTCCAATGGAATATGTGGAGAGAGACATACTGAAGATGAAATGATACTGATATGTAATCTTTGAAACATTTAAATAAAGGAAATATGTTTCAAGGCTGTCACAGAAATTTATATAATTAATTTAATAGGACACTAAAACTTATAAATTATTTTTTATATTAGGCCAATGATCCCTAAATTCTTAAATTTTTCTGTATAATTTAATACATTCATTTATGATTTAAAAATCTATAGAAATGTTATTTTGTTAAAAAAATATTAAATATATGTAAGTTACAAATATATTCACAAGGGATGTTGATAATTAAATTTTAATATATATTAAAATTATCAAAATTGATAATGTAAATAATATTACAATTAACTCAATAAAATACTATCTTTATAATCATATGATTACAAATCAATCAATATATTTATCCTCAAATTAACCATCTTAATGGTTTCAATGAAATAAAGAATCTCAGTTTATCTAAGATAGGATAAAAATTCATGATGAATATTATCACATAATATTATTATTGGGGGATGTTATATATATAAATATGATGTGGAAAATATATTCTAGTAGTGGATAGAATAAAATTTGAATCTTTTTTTATGTGTTTCATGAATAAAGACATGGGAAATACTTCATTATTTTGTGGAATCCACCTCTAATGAACATTTAAAAATTGTATTTTTGAATTTTTTTAAAATAAATAAGAACAAGTTGTATTGATGATTCAATTATCCAATATATAAAGAAAAATGTTTTGGAATAATTTGAGGCATAATATGGTTGATTTTTATATTGTGAAATTAATATAAAATAAATATAACATAAAAGAGATAGGTGGAGTTTTTTGATGAAATGAAAACAATAACATGTTAAATAAAGAAAATTTAAATGGAATAGAAATCCATCATGAACCTATTTTGAACGATATAAAAATTAATCAGTCTATATATGGTGAATATAATATAGATGGTAAATTTTGGAAATTTATGATATTATAGAAACATATTTAATAATAAAATTTTATTAAATTTCATGAAACACTATTGTAGAGTAAAATTTTGTTGGGAATGAAACTAAAATGCCTATAACACCATAAAGTGAACCATTAAAGTTTTTATATGAAATTGATAATGAAATTAGTGGATAAATGTAGTAAATAATGATTTTCATCAAATTGAGAATTATAACACCTGGGAAGCTCTTCATAAAATGGAAGGAAATAATTTTATAGAAATTAAGTGTGTATTAATAAATAATCTTAATGAAAATATTTATTATTAGTGGAATAATTATAGAATTTTTTAAATAGTTATTAATTAATAAAAGGCAATCAATTTAGTGAATTATTTTTACTTTTTTTATGATATTATATTATTTTGATCTTCCTCACTATCATTACTAAAATATAGTAAAATTATTTTCATATGGTCTTGAAGTCAACATTCATAATTTGTGAACAAGAGGATTATTTGTATTACAAAACCATAGATTTTTTTATTCATAAAATATAAAATTTTGGATTCAATGATGGAGGAATCCTCATATGGGTCGATGATGTATAGTAGGCCCTAGAAATCCAAGCATACTAGGATCAATAAAAACTAAAAATTTAAAATTAAAATGTTGAAAATAAAATATATATTAAGCAGATGATACAATGTACACAAATTAAAATTTTCATTGTTTAATGGTTAATATTTAGAAGATATAGAAAGTACCTTTTTAAGAATATATCTAAAAAAATATGATTCGATTTTAGATGTTAATTATCACGGTGAATAATTTATTTCTATAGTTACATGATTAATAAATATTATGTCATATATTTTATCATATGATGAATATTACAAGAAATTGTTTTGGAAAATTGGCAAAGAATTCTAAAAGGAATTATACAACCCAATTAAGGCTCATGTAAATCTCATAAAGATGAATCATGATGAAAAATGAAAAAAAATTCTTTATAGATGTAATCAAAATATTAAATTACATTAATATATGATGATTGTATAATTTTTATGATGAAAAATTTTCTTCTATAAATAATTATCATATAAAAAAAATCAAATTTTCATGCAGCTATATTAATTCTAATGTATATCGAATAATCATCAACTAAAATTATGATATATTGATGAATTAATTAAATAATCTTTTTAGGTTTTAACTGCTATAAATTGGATATATATTTTTAGTGAATATTTTTAAAAGGATGTTTGAAAAGTATACTTGGGAGAATCATTTTCGAACATGAAATGTAAGAACTAATGTTTTATTAATTTAAGTGAAAATAAATTCATGTTAATAGCTTATACATAAGATTTTTTGAAGTATATTTATATGAAATTAAACTTATAGGATTTTATGGAGTACAACGGTAATTTATTAGGGATTAATTTTGATAATCATATTTCAACTTATTGTAGTAAAATACCATTTATCAACTCGATATCAAAACATATTGATATCAGAAATATAAGTTTATATTAAGAATTTTTCTAATAGAAATTTAAATTTGAGTATATATTAGAAAAAATAATTTTTTTTTGCATTCAATAATTTTATTCCAATGGGGATATTTTAGTTGTTATTGATGAAACATCATGTTAATCATTTCCAGAAAATATATTTTAGTTATATCAAACCCCAACATACATTAGATTCTATAATAAAAGTTGGGCAATTGTTCACAGAAATGTACTTTTTTATATTATAAAATAATGTTGATGTTATATTATAACAACATTGTATCTTTTGGAAGTAACAATAAAATAATGGAAATATATTACATGTTATTTAGTGATTTAATACTCTAAAAACTGCATTATATATAAATGTTGTGTTAAAAAACATCACATAAATAAATTTTCTTATTTTATATTTTGATGGAAGCTAGGGTTGTGATCTATATTGCTGAATTCTATCAACATGTTTTATGAATAAAATACTAATTTTCAGTTTTATGTTTTGTTCATTTGTTGTGGGTTGATGTTTAAAATATATAAAGAAGGGTGTATCGAGTTGTGGTTTTGGTGCCTACAATAATTCCTTTGGTTTGTAGGTGTGGGATACTAGATCATCATCTGATGTAAATGTATCATTGAAATTATATATTGACCAAGGATCACTAGTATGATTTGGATTTAATTATATAACTCAATAAATAACACAACCATGATGGTGGTTGTGTCTATTACAACCCATATAATTTCATCAATTTCATTAAATAATAATTATATAATGATACAAAAAACACAGTCCGAAATATAGATATTTCTTGTGTGTTTGTGTAATTATATACATATCATAATACAATATTATATGGATATGAAAAATATATTTAAAAACATTTTAATATTACCATTAGTTCAATAGATCTTGAATTATTTCATGAGAAGAACTAGGGATGAAAAGAAGATCTCTATGATTTAAAAATATTCAAAAGGGAACTAAAAAAGTATATTTAAAAGTAAATATGTAAAACATAGTCAATAGACATAATGTAATGAAATAGGATGGTGAAAAATCATTAATATTAACATAAAATTGTGATATAAATTAGCAATAGTAATGAATCATTGTAAATTTGAAACAATATTACACATGGCATCATATGTTTTTGATAAGGATACATGTCTTGACATTAAAAGATATTGTATATAGTGTAATTCTATTTCACCATAAATGGTATCTTATGAGATAAAAACATTAACCAATTAATCGTACGAATATATAAGTTTTTTCCCAACATTTACATCTATCTCAAATTCATGAATTTGTATTCTACGATGTTCATACAACATCAGAAAATATTTCATCATTTTTAACACCAAAAATAGGTATTGATTATTTTGTATATAGAAGTATCCAATAAATTAATTTTTTCGTAAAATATGGTGAAAACCCATGAGTGGAATTATTGATTGGTATTCACAGCAAAAATGTCTGAAAATGAAAATAATTGAAATCTTTCAACAATATAATTAGACTGAATAACAGTTCATATAAGGGCTTAATGATAGTGAAACATGGTCTCCCAATGCATGGAAATTAAAAATAAAATAATGGTTTATATTTATTATTTTTCAACAGGACCATTTAGAAATATAAAATAATAATACAAAGAATGTAATTAAATTTGGAGGAGGGAGAAGTGAATCCCTTATATGGGAAGTTCTTCAAAATTAATGGGGGGAAATCATAATAGCATGGTAGTATATTGGAAGGGATTTATAAATGTATGGGGACATTAAATTCATTGACTATTGGTTTTCAGTGATGTGTCATGGGAGTATGAGTGGGTATTTTTTTCAAAAGTGTGTTGAATTAATTATGGATTTTAAAACATTGGATTTAGAATCGAATAGGTAAATTAATCAAAACGACAAACTATGCCATGGTTTTGGCCATCTATTAAACTATTATGTGTGGCTTCCAATAATTTATTTAGTAATGAAATGAAAATTTAAAATAAAACAACAAATTTTGTATATGTGATTCCTCATCATAATTATTTTTTTTTCAAAACCTTACATTATAATATATGTTTTATATGTGTTTTAATGATTTTAAAAAAATTATTAAATATGTCAAAAACACAATATTTTAATGGGGAAATATATTTTTGGACAGGGGTTACATTTATAATAATAATTACATTAAATTTTACCTATTATTAATTCCTGATATATTCCGAATATTTATACAATATTTCATTTTTTCTAAAAAAACTCATTCTTTTTTCAAAAATAATGAAATTTTTTTCATTTAATAAATTTTAAAAGTTTTCTCAAAAAAGGTATTTTATAAAAGTATTTTTGTATATATGAGAATTTTCACATTTATAAAAAAATCATTATTTATTTATTGTGATGGATTCTATGAAAATAAAAACTTTAGAAAATTATAATAAATAAATTGGACATCAATATATTATGTTAATATTTATATATATATATATTTATTTAAAAAATTATTTGGTGGAATTATATTTATATAAATTCTTGATTTTTAAAAAAATGATTTTAAATTGAAATTATATATTTTCCAAGAAACCAATTTTAATTTTTATAAATCATAATAATTTTTATAATCTAATAATACATATATATATATATATAAATTAATAATGAAAATTTATTAATGTAAAAATTATTCTAATAAAATTATTAAGTAAAAATTGATACTATTATGTTCTAAATACATAAATTCTTATTACACAGGTGCATGGTCTAAGGGTAACTGTGTGATAATAGTTCATGTTGGTCTGGTTCGATGAACATTGTTTGGGAAATGATATATATATTCTTCATACCATCCCATAAGTGATTTTATGTGTGGTTTAATTATTAAATTTATTCCAACTGTTAGTCGATGGATAATCCTAATGATTCCATATCCTTTATATGTTCTGATAAAAGTTATAAATGTTATAAAACACTATTGGTTGAGGCGATAAATTCATCCATTTGTTTCAATTATATTTACTATAACACCTTATATATACTAATCATAATAGAAATTATCTATTGGATATAATAACACCATTTATTATTTTAATGGTATTTTTATCCCAACAATTAATTTTAGGACATAGTTTAAAAAATACAATAATTGAATTATAGTTCACGTCATTCATAAACCTACATTACAAAATAAGTATGTCATGTATATATATACCATAACAAAATATTATGTATAGTATCATAGGTAATACATGATGAACCAACATATCAATTTTTTATTAGAAACATAAACTTTACATTTTTTGTTTTCTATTACACCATATATATCTATATTATATTGTTTCAATGATGCAATGGTGGAAACCCTATGGGTTTTACACTCACATTCTAGATGGGTATTTTTGTTCATGTTTCAACTTCTTGATCAATTATCATGAAAATGTAATTTCCCCAATAGCAAGATAGTGAGGAGATAATGTACAAATTTTTGGGTAGTGCAAGGAAGGTCTCCTTATTGTTGTTGTAGTATATTTATATTCATAATTTCTATTGTTTCACTGTTTTTTAACCTACATCATTTGGGGGGTTTCAACTGATTACATGTATTATAGGCATGGAATATGTTATATTAGTTTGATTCCATTTTACCAACCACTATACAACATTGGATTCAGATTGTTATAAATTATGTAATTTTGTATTAATGTTTATTACCAATAGTGTAGTCTCCCCAGTACTCGATATAGACACTTTAAACTATGAGATAGCCCCATGTGTAAATGCAGTCGCTGAAGAGGCAATTTACATTGCATGTCAAAAATTCTCATTCAAGATGCTATGTTACAAAATGGTATCATAGTGTTTCCCTTTCGTTTTCATCATAGTGTTTTTTTTAATATGGTTGAAAGGATTTGTTATATATATAACGTGGCTAATTTAGATTCATCTGTTCCTCACTAGCATATGTGTATTAGACATTTGAGTTACCTAGGTTGGGACATATAATATTTTTTTGTATTTATGGTTTATTACAAACTATTACCATGTCGTGTTGTCATAGCTTATGGGATTTGGATGAAATCAACCATCATGAATAGTTATATACACAAAAACTTTTATGTACTATATTATAATATTCACAATAGATCAATCAATTAAATTTCATGATATGTTCTTTATGATTCTATGGTATTTTATTTCTATATTATTATAACAAACCATAATTTTATCAATTGGATTTTACTTTTATAATTATTTAATATTTTTAAAAAAATTAAAAATTACATGAAACGAATGATTAATTGGAAAAATCCACTCTTTGATTTTAAAAAATATTGTTAAAGATTAAATTCCTTTTATAATTAAAAATATTACATTTTGATATATATGTTGAATAAAATAATTTTTGGGAAAATGTTGATCTTCTTGATCCACTAGAATAATCACTCAGGTGGAAAAAATTACATAAATAAATTATAGTATTTGTATTGATATATTCATATATTAAATTAAAATATACATAACATTTAGTATGAGTAGAATTTAATGAATAGTTAATTAGATATAAAGTATTTATTTGACTTCAGAAACCCATACGACCATTATAAATTGTAGTTTTAGAATAGTAATATGACCACTCAAATAGTAATATTCTCATTAGTATTTTGACCATGAAAAACAGAATATTATCCCAAGATAATTATTTTAAAAATTAAATATCATAAAAAATTAAAAATAAATAATTTATATCATGAAAAAAGAATCCAAATGTTTAAAAAATGTTAAAATAATTATTCATATTTGTGGAAAAATATATATATTTAACAAATTTTTTTAAAAAATATAATTATTTAAATGAAGTACTATTATATTAAAAATGTATCTATAAGTTCATAATGTGTTGTATTTTTGTAATGAAATAATTTTCTATGAACAGAACTATATTATCAAATGGAAGGAAAATTATCATAATAAAAAATACATTATTCAAATGAATAGAAAAATATTTAAAATTATATTTTTTATATTTATAAATTATACACACTATTAATACTTCCATTTTTTAATCTAAATAAATAAAAAATAGAGTTATTTATATTTAAATTTCAATAATAGTCATTTATGAATACAGATGTATGGTAAAATATTGTATTTAATGTCATAAGATAAATAAATGTTATTCTCTTTGATAATGGATCCAAAAGATAAATCAAACTCAAATGAAGAATTTACTATATGTAGTTATAAAATCAATAATATTCTTTTCATTGGTAAAAAATAATAAACTAAAGTATTTAATAATTAAAATTCCCCACTCCCTCCCCTTATAAATACCACATCACACCATCCATTCCCCCCACAAAATAAAATCCTTGGTGATTGAAAAAATATTTACCAATTTCATTCAAACTAATCTACCAAGTATTTTGTTTCCACTGGTCTCAACAAAATACCATTCTGTGGGGCCTAAAGGTGTTTCCTAAAAGGAGACAACCAATGTGATTGGTAAAATATAAAATAAATTTCTTAAAATTATAGTATTATTCAAAATAAATTATATATTCACCATCAAAACGAACATAGTCAAATAAGATTAATAATTATATTGATATGTTATTATGGTTTTGGAATATCCATCTTTTACCTTTCCAATATTCATTTCAAAGTAGAATATTTTGTTAACAATGTGGTTGGTTCACCACCAGCATGAAAAAATTAGTTTACATTTCTCCACTACCTTCAATGATAGATATAGACACATTATAATTGTTATATAAGAATATAATAAGTATATATTAATCTATTTAAAATTAATCAATGTTTAATTTCTAATTTAATTTAAAAACGAATCTAATTTTCAATGGTCATCAAATAAATCCAATAGTATAGATATCATATTTTATACATTTTTACTAAGTTAAAACTCTAAATTTCATAAATATTATTTGAATTATAGATGAATATTTTTTTACAATTTTAAGAATTAATTTTTCCTTCACTTTCTTAGTTGTAATCCCATTTTACATGATCATCAAGAATTACCCACAATTGATATGATATTGGAATCTTGAAACGAATTCCCCAAAAATGATGATTTTGAAAATTACATATCATTGAAATTGTTATAAATGAATATAATATAATTTCATTAAATCAAATATATATATATATAAATTTTATGATTTATTTTAGTAATGAATCATATTTTATTGATATGATGTGATGATAATGTGTAAATGATTCATGATCCTATGGTATGTGATGTCTCTAAATAACCATATTTTCATTAGGGTTATTATTTCTCACTCTTACATTACATTTTCAAACTATTATTATTAATATATAAATATTATATATTCATTCTATATAAATTTTAGTCATGTATATAAATATTTTAATTCATTTTTACATGATGGGGATATAAATGTTTTATTGGTTTCCTTCACAATTTCTATTTTCATGAAATCATGATTAAATAAAACATCTTCGTTTCATAATCATATCAAAATATCACTATATTCTGTGTATTAAATCAAACATATTATCTAAAATTCCACTTTTGATTATGGAAAAGCCATTCTGAATAATTTAACATTTTATGATAATTATTTTACTCTTGACAAAATTACATAATTTGTATAATTTTTTTTAAATCCCAAACTACATGGAGAATCCCAAAAATCAATTCAACTCACTTGTTCCCATACAATTCACATAGAATTGGTTATCATTTAATTTAAATATTTTTTCCAATGAATTTTAATTATTTATATTATCCCTTATGTGATGGGATTCATATTTATATCTCAATTTCCTATAATGATATTCGGTAACTCGTTTCATGGCATAGGTAATACTTCCATCTATGCCTCATAATTGATTTAATTTTTATACATCTATTAAATTATAAATGTTATGATGGGAAAACTAAAATATAACTCCAATGTATTGGGTAATTCTTATTTCCCATGAGATTACATATGTCTATTTATAATGTGTTCATAATCCATGAATGAATCGTTATTCTATGGGATGTTGCATTAGAATTAATCATTAATATAAAAATAAATATGTTTTTATGTTTTGGAAACATTCTACTATTTCCATTATATCATTATTTAATAATATTAATTTTATAGTCTCATATGATTATTCATGACCCTTTTCTCTTATGATAATATTGTACCTTTAATTCCAATTTAATGTGTCATTATCATGTTAATGTCATTACTCAATTTTATAACTAAACCCTTTTTATATGTTATCACAATGCTACCACGAAATGATTTAGGGACTCAAGGGTAAATAGGATTTCATTATTTTGATTTAAAAAAATTAATTTTATTTTAATTTTATCTTGATTATTTATGAACTGATAATTCGTAATATTCATGGCCTCTCGATCAATGGATTATTGGTAGATAATGTTTATATTAAACACAAAGTGTGGATTTGTGTAAAATATAACGGAATCTATGTTTGTAATTATGGAAGCATCTAGTAAGTTTAGGGGATTAGAATAAGATTTATTTATTTATACACAATGATAAGTCTATATATATGAATATATATATGAATTTGGTTGTGGTATAATGAGGGTGGTATTGATGAAATTTTGTCTATGTCTATGAAAAACATTTTCATGTTCATATGGAATAATTATACATATGGGTAATATCAATAAAAATGCATATTGGGTATTAAATCAGTCATCCCCATGTTCGTGAACAAAAGTCCTTTCATTAAACATAGTTTTACACTATAGGGGGATATGCATTTTAATATTTTTGAACTCTTTGTGGAAAATTATAAATGATTTAAATGGACTATTATATTGGAAAAACTAACATGAAAAATTATAATTTATAATCGATATTGAATGATAGTGAACCAAAATATATGATTTACATGTCATTTATATGTTATTTTTATTATTGTCATATTATCATTTTAATATGATTGTTATTTTAGATATTATAATTCCTAATTTTACATTTTTAATGGATATAAACACATGAAACTATTCCCAAAACCAATATATTATGAAATAAGATGATTTTCAAATGAAATACATAAATATATGATATTGGGATATGATAAATACATGGACGTACTATCTCCTTTAACGCACGATATGACTAATAACATGAATCATCTGGTACACACTCTTTCTAATATGAAAGATAAAATTAGGGTAAAATGTTTTATTTAAACAGATCTCCTACAATTAGTGGATTTTCATATCCAGCCTAATTTACTAATGTGTTAACTCCATTTAAATTTATTTTTTTTATTATATAATTCTCCTAAAAAGAGGAATCCAAAATGGATGTTTATAACTATGATGGAGTATATAATTAGAAGTAGGCATTGATCAAGAACTAGATGTCTATATAGAACGGTATTCCGCTAAATATAATGAATTAAATAATAAATTATTCAATTTATTTTTCCCTCAAACAATAAATCATAAAATTGAGAGGTTGTAAATTGGTTGTTTTCACAAATATGTCTTTTATTTCTAGGAGAATGAGGCAAGCATAGAAATGAAGTAATTTATTCTTGTGGACTTTTCTTCAACATTGCAATAAATAATGATGACTTCTTTATTGGATTACTTATCATTATACAAAAATACATATAAATTTGATATGTTGAATGCAATGAAGAGATTTATTAGTGTAAAATTATTTATGATATGGGATTGGGGACTCAAAATGGTCTCTTAGGGTTAGAGATCTAATGTTTTATAGAGATTTTAATTCATAAGGTTCCATAGATAAATAATATGTATGATATAATTCAAAACAATCCATTTATAAAAATATTTGATGTAAAATCCACGAATCAATATCAAGGTATGTAGGATATTTTTCAAATGTGGATAGTGTGGAAGATAGGTAACTAAAAATGATGGGAGATGAAGTATAACCTTGTTGAAAAATAATAAAATAAGTTTCAGGTTAATGATCAATCTGTGTTATAATGTATTAATTATAAGGAACACATGAATTGTGTAATACAATTCTATAAGACAATATTTCATTAGATAAAGTAAGTGACAATAACCACTAAGTCCACCCCGATAATGGATGGTAATATTTGGTCACTACAGCTTAGGGGGATCTAAAAATCAAGGTGGTGAAAGGAATTTATTATGGTCATCCATTAGTAGTGAACATAAAAATTTATTATTGTTCTACACATTATATTATATAATGAATGGTTATATGTACAATTCAATAAAAACATAAAACATAAAAGTTGAGTTATTGGTGAAAATAAGAAAATTTGTCATTATTGTATCCCATCCATATAAGTCCTCCCTAGTAAATTTTTTTTGAATCAATATCCAATAAAATCTCATCATTCATCCTTTAGTGTAATTTTTTTCTATAATTGGAATTTATTGGCTAATATTATATAATTACAATATTAGTTTTCAGGAGTGGGAGACTAGTATATTCATCAATAGTCAAAGCCTTATTTCATACAAATTTACAAGTGATGATGAATCTAAAATTTAATCAATCTTTTCAATGTGAATACAGTTTTTTATCAAAAAATATATCAATCTATAATGTTTTGTGAAAAAGTATAGTATCATTATTGAAGGCATGATAATTTTGAGTGACTATTCAACTGTAATCCCTAAATAATCCCATAGTATTATTCCAGGCTAGGAGGTGGAGACCTCAATTAAACATTTTGTATGATATTTAACCATATGAATTTTTCCATATAGAATTCCCACAATTGAATTATAATTACGAAATAATTGGTTATAGGAAAATTAGGATTAAGGGTTTATATACCGTTTCACATCAAAATTTGGAATGAATCTTCTCTTTGTCATTAATATTTATTGGTAAATATACCTCATATTTAATAATTTTTTATTAATAAATTCATAATAAATAAAAAATATTCAATCCCACTGATATATGACAAGATTGATCATTATTATAGGGACAATATTACTCATAAGTGTTTATTAGGTATTTATTTCACCAATTACATATGAGGAATGAAAATATTCCCAATAATCGCTTTCAAATGAGGCATGGAATTTATGTGTTCACTATAAATCCCATAACACTCCCTATTTATTTAAAAAAAATAATGGATATATGGAATAGATTTTGTATAAATTTACTTGGGAAATAATTGGTAGTCATTATATTGTATATTCATATATATTACAAAGGTATGAATGATATTGAGGAAAATGATAAAACCATTTTGAAGACATAATTAAAGTCCAAGATATATTCAATATACATTAAATATCAATTATGAATAAGGTATGTTTCATTTATGTGGAATTGAATCAAACATAAAGGGATATCTGTAGATCCCTATATGAAAATGTAAATTGATGATAGTAATAGGCCATTATATATAATAGAAAACCATTTATTTCAATGACTAGAAAGGTATTATTTTTATCTGATAGAAACATCTCTTGACATTCAATCATGATAACCATGAAAAATATGATGGGTGTAATGTTTTCTTAGACTTCTGAGTGTGATGAGATACTTAAGGAATTGTTATCAATTCATACCACTATGCTAGTCCTAATAGTTCCTTAATGTAGAGAATACTTTTTGTTACGTATTGATTCCATCAAAATGTATTTGGATCTATTTTTATTGAAAATGAAAATATAATAACTAACACCATATGTACTAAGAAATTTCATGAACAAAATAATATAAAACATTATCTATATTTAGATACATTAATCATCATGTTTATAATTTGAAGTCATTATCTATATGAAGATTAATTTGGGATATATATGGATCACAATTTCCTCAAATAAATATTCATTTTTTTCTCAGTATTAAATAGTGGTGGTAGATAGATTTGATCAAGGATTATGAATACATGATGTACTACCATTAATGGAGAGAAAATAATATAGTATATTATAAATGTTGAATAGAAAACAGAACCTTATAATTTAATGTAATTCAAAGGGGTCCAGTATTTTTCTAGTTGAAATGGATTTTCATGTGATTCATAGTGGAATGAAATTTGTAATTCCTTTCTCAAAGTATTTATTAACCGCCCCTTCTAGAAAGGATAATGATTTCTCAAATATATTATTGTGGGATTTTAGTAGATATTTGAAGCTATAAGAAAAGGTAAATCCCTAAAAAAAATTATGTCGAACGAGTTATAAGATATGGGATATGAAAACAAGTACAATTAAATGTTATAAACAATATAGAACTAAAGAATAGTTCATATTATTCAATCCTTTTAGACACCTAATGAGAATGAATTTGTATCAAGATATCACAGTTAACTATTTTTTGGAAAATATAATGAATAAGATAAAAAATTTACATCAATTTTCAATATATGTCGACATTTTACGGAATAAAGTAGAAAGGTCAAGGGAATGGTGAAACTACTACCCATACCTATTGGGGAATGGAAAAAAAATCCCCATATACATTTTTAATTTTTTAGGATATTCATTTGGAAGAGTTAAATATAGATTTATTAGGATTATCTTATAACTGATTTCCACTTTATTAAAATTTAAAATTAATTCCCACATAGTTAACAAGAAACTATATACACCTAATCTGAAGGAAAATCATTGTATGAAATATAGACACTAGATTACATGATGGGAGAATCTTTGATCGAAATCAATGGAGTATCAGAAAAACATATTAATTTATTTTAGTAAACAAAAATTATTAATTTACATAATATTATTTTTTTGTGGCTCCATATGATTCCTTTTATGGGATGAGATGTTAAATTTAAATATTTTGCGATTATGTTAGTGGATGAAAGATATTGGGTCCTAATACAGTTTATTAAATGGTAGAAAAGATCAATAAAATTTTGTATCACATATTGTTAGGTTTGATTCTATAAAATGCATTTACTAAAATTTATTTATGTGGATTAGAGTTTTAGGTTCGAGATAATTTGATCTCATGTATATCTTCATTTGACAGAGTAAGTTAACTTTTAATGAAGTGAATTTTATAGCCCAGATAAAAAATTCCATTAGTGATTCAAGAAATACATGGAGCTATGTATTAACAAAATTCACTCCCCCGAATAGTATCTCATATTTAAGATGTATTTCGGGTATCCTTATTGTGAAAGTGAATAATAGATTCCTCACATCCTCTTGATAGAGAAGAAGAATGTAATGTCCCAGATTTTGATTCCAGTCAACGGGTGCCCCGAACCCAGTTCACCATGTGACCTCAAGCGCATTTTCCCAAATGCCAGAGGTTGCGACTAGCAGCGAGGGCCCATGTCTAATAGTGTGGAAACTATTCCATCAATTTTTAATGAGTAGGGCATCAGAATATAATAAAAATGTACAAAAATAGCGGATGCAGCAATAATATATATATAACTGAAATGGATAACTAATAAACAAAAGTGAATACCAACAGTCATATATATATGAAGATGCAATATATCACTATTATATAAAACAACTATAACATGTTACCCTACAATACAATACATTACAACTAAAATACAAGTACAGAATGCAGAACAGAACATCATGTAGCATCACAAGCCAATGCTTGGTCCCATGCTCTCATACATCCCAGTATCAATCATGTACCTGCGTAAGGAAACTTGCCCTTATCTACACATGTAGAAACGTAATATGTTTTGGCCGAAAAGCATGACCCAAACAGGGTTTGAGAAATAATTCCCAGTAGGCACCCACCAAAGGCCCGTGCTCAACTGTGTGTAAACAGGAAACAACAGTGTAACGTAGTAAATGCAATAAACTAAGCAGTTCTTAAAATTAACTATCTTTACCAGTTATATTCCCATTTTAATTAATCATTTAACCATGTAATTCATTAACATTCTTTGCTCAACAGCACCAAGCCCTCAGGCAAATAGAACCACGCCCACAGGCTTATTTAGTAAAACCATGCCCATAGGCTAATATAGTAAAACAACGCCCTCAGGCATGCCCTTATGCTATACAGAATCATTCCCTCAGGCCTTGCCCTCAAGAGAAATATAATCTCTCCTGCAGGCTAAACTGAAACGAATCCCTCAGGTGAACGGAATCATTCCCTCATTCCTTTCCCTTAGGTGGAATAATAACCTTGACCTCAGGCTATACAAACCACACCATCAAGATAATATAATCGGGTAGACCCCAACACATAAACATGCAATTCCTATAATTCCTCTAAAGGCAAAAGTAATGCATAAAGTAAACACGACATACCCTCGGGTATCCTGGCCAAATGGATAAACAGAGAAATGCACCCTGGGGGTGGTCCTAGATCCAAGCAATGATCCCAAATAGTAGTTTCAAAATTTTATTAATTACCTATACAATTCTAGGTATTTAATATAGCCACGACCTCTGCCACCCGACACCCCGTATATGGGTTCGTAGCACAAAAATATAGAAAACGCACAATAGTTGGAAAATAACCACCAAGCCACATACCATAAACACCAATGAACGATATATGTGAATGACTCCTTCTGAAACATCCATGAATGTCGTAGATCTGAGGTAAAATAATTCTCACTTAAATGCAAATAACTCCCGTTAGGGGAAGACTTGGCAAGAACCATTAAAGAAGAGTTGATGTCTTACCCGTGTGGTTCCAACAAGGTCGACGGAGGCATAATTAGATTCTGTGTTTGCGATCGACATATCTCTTGCGCTCCGAACATCCTCTAACGCTCCTTCCTCCAGTTCTATGACTTCCCTACGAATAAGGTAGGCTACATCCCATTTTAAGCGAAAAATTCAAAGTACACGACCAGTATTTTCAAGTACACGGCGTGTACTTTCCATCTTTAAATTGTTCCCCAGGGAGATTCCTGCCATCGTGGCATGTTCACCTACCGACTTGACTACACGGTGTGTCTGCATGAGCAAATTGTGTGTGTTGTCACGCATCTGGCCACCGCCTTACTATTCTCCTGCTGACTGACTGCACGACGTGTAAAGGACCACTACACGGTGTGTAGACAGTTCCCACACCCTTCATCACTGACATGGCCACATGCCCTGTGTACTCATTCCTCACTGCCAAAATTAGACGGTGTGTGGAAAATTACACGGTGTCTACATCCAAAATTTGGGATATTTCCCCATTTTCCATATTTTCTCAAAAACACTTAAGGAAAAGGGAAAAGAAGAATCTCGTACCTCAAAAATAAGAACTTGGTTCTTACAAACTTCCCCCCATAAAGCAATTTGTCCCCGAATTTCCCTTCTAAGGGTGGCGAAGATATAGCTCAGAACAGCTCTTTCCACTAAGCATGTAAGTCGTTCTCCCGATCCCATGTTACGTCCTGCACTCGGCCATGCTTCCATAGCACCCGTACAAGAGGAATTGACCGGCCTTGGAGAACCTTCATGCTCCTGTCAATGATACAGATTGGATGATCATCAAAGGATGCATCTATCTGAAGCTCAAACTGCTATGGTTGAAAGGTGTGAGACAGGTCAGAATGATAGAGGTGCAACTAAGATACATGGAAGATGTCGTGCATGGCCCGATACCTCCATGTTAACTGCAGCTGATAGGTAACCACTCAAGTCTATCCAGAATCTCAAGCGGCCCCACATACCTCGGTGAGAGTTTACCTTGTCTCGTGATCTGTCTGTATCCCAGCCTCGGTGAAACACGCAAGAAAACCTGATCACTGACTGCGAACTCCACTGTTCGTCTGCAGCGATCAACATATGACTTCTGATGAGACTACATAGTAGCCATCAGTTTCTGAATCAATTGGACCTGCTCAGAAGTCTCCTGCATGAAATGTAGTCCCAGTAAAACTGCCTCACCTGCCTCTTTCCAGCACAATGTTGATCGGCATGGCCTACCATAAAAAGCCTCGTAAGGTGTCATCTAAATAGTCGTCTGAAAACTATTGTTATTGGAAAACTCTACTAGGGGTATATGCTTCTCCCAAGAGCCCCTAAAATCTATGACCCATGCACGCAACATGTCCTCTATCACCAGAATCATACGCTCTGACAATCCATCAGTCTGAGGGTGGTATATTTTTCTTACAAGCACTAGTGTACCCAGTGCCCTCTGAAAGCTCTGCCATAAATGATATGTAAAGCGGGAATCCCTATCTCAAATGATAGAATGAGGTGCCCCATGAAGACATATGATCTCTCTGATATAAAAATTCCCGAGATCATCGACTCTGAATGTATCCTTGATCGAACAAAATTGGGATACCCTAGTGAGTCTATCCACAAAAACCCAAATGACATCATTTCCTCAAGGTGACCTCGACAACCCCGTCACGAAATCCATCGCGACATAATCACATTTCCACTCCAGAATGGGTAACTGCTGCAACAGCCCAGCTGGTCTCTGATGCTCTGCCTTCACCTGCTGATAGGTGGAACACCTCATAACAAAACCAACCACATCTCTCTTCATACATGGCCACCAGTACTGACGTCTCAAGTCTCGGTACATCTTGGTAACCCCGGGATGAACTGCCCAAGATGAGGCATGAAACTTCCGCATCAGCTCCTCGTGTATATCCCCTAGAACACATAATCGTCCATGGAAACACAGATCCTCATCATCGCCTATCGCCCAACCGGGAGGAGGGTCCTCACTTTCCACCGACTCTCATAGAACTAGGCCTTCTGAATCAAATAGTTGTATCATCCTCACTCTGTCCAAGAGAGTAGAAGTCACAGCTAAAGATGAAAGATATATCTTCCCCTGACTGTCGTGAACCTCCAGATGCATCTCCTAGAACAAGGCCATAAGCTTCCACTCACCACTAGCCTCTTGCACTGCCTCTATCTGAGTCTTCCTACTCAGTGCATCAGCTGTTGCATTAACTTTACCAGGTTTATAGGCAAGCTCAAAATGAATGGACTGTAGGTACTCGACCCACCTCCCCTGCCTCAGATTCGGTTCAGGTTGAGAAAAGATATACTTGAGGATTTTGTGGTTGGTGAAAACCATAAAATTCTCTCCCAATAGATAATGTCTCCAACAGCGCAATGCATGAACAACTGCATCCAACTTGAGATCATGTGTTGGGTAATTCCTCTCATGTGTCATCAACTGTCGAGACCCGTACGCAACAGCTCGATCACCATGCATCAACACTGCTCCCAACCTAAAACCTGATGTGTCACATTAAACTGTATAGCTCTTCCCCTGCTCTGGGAGTATCAGGATCAGTACTGATTTCAACCTTCCTTTCAAGTCCTGAAAGTCTCACTCGCAAGCTTCCAACCAAACGAACTTCACACCCATCTTAGTCAAACCCATCAACGGCGCTGCTAAGAGGAAGATTTAATGAATGAAGCATCTCTAGTAACCAGACAGCCCTAGGTAACTCCATATCTAAAACATGTTCATAGGCTGTTCCCAGGAAACTACTGCTCTCTCCTTCTCTGGGTCCATGGCAACTCCTGCCTCTGAGAGGATATGACCCCAGAAGTGAATCTGGTCCATCCAAAAGTGGCACTTTGAGAGATTTGAATATAGTTAATGATCTCTCAGTGTACTCAAAATGATCTCATGATGGGTGACATGGTTGTGGTGAATGTGAGGGTACACCAAGATTTCGTCTACGAATACTACAACAAAAGAATCAAGATACGGATGGAACATACAATTCATCAGAGCCATTAAAACTACCGGCGCGTTCATGAGTCTGAATGGTATAACCATGTACTCGTACAAACCGTATCTACTCTGAAAAGCTGTAAGTAGTATATCCGATGGTCTCACGCACAACTGATGATATCCAGATCTCAAGTCATTCATCAAGAACACTCACGCTCCACGAAGTTGATCAAAAAAATCATCTATCCATGGCAAGGGATATCAGTTCTTGACCATCAACTGGTTCAGCTTCCGATAATCCACATGGTGTCTGAGGGTACCGTCCACCTTCTTCGAAAATAGGACCGTAGAACCAGACTGAGAAGTACTGGGTCAGATGAAACCCTTTGACTATAACTCCTCTAATGTCCTCTTGTGCTCCTGCAACTCAGGTGTAGACATCCTATAAGGAGGAATGGACACCGGTACTTCCCCTGGGACTATATCAATAGAGAAATCCACATCTTACCCCAGAGATAAATCTAAAAAGTCATCTGGGAAGACATCCCTGAAATGATCAACAACTGGACGGAAATCCATCTGACAATCCCCATGAAGATCCAGATATAAGATCGCAATCTGGGATGTGACTCCACCTCACCCATGATGCTCTGGTCCAGCTCGTCTTTCCAGAACATCCCATTCACCCTTGTATAGAAACTCTCTGCCCTCTGGTGATGTGAAACTCACCCTGTGACGATAGAAGTTTATAAAGGCTTGAAAGGGAACCACCCAGTCCATCCCGAGAATGACATTATAGCTCGTCATCTCTATGATATAGAGGTCCCATAAAAGTTATCACCCACCAACCTGAAAGGGGCAATCCATGCACTAACACACACCATCCGTTATAGTCCCCAACAGAGTGTCTAAGGTCATGATATCAGAAGAAAGAGAAACATGGAGCCCAAGGCTCTTCACAATTGGTACAAATATGAAACTATGTGTAGCATATGTATCGAAAAGTACTGAAGATACAACAGATGCTACTAGAATAGTACCTATGAATTTAGAAGGTCTGGGATCCTCCTCCTACTGGGTCTATTGCACTATATATGCCTGCCAAGTGTCGCGGCCCTACGACACAGCCTTCCTACCCTGAGCTGTCCCGCCCTGCTACCTCTGAGATCCTGGTGTCTGGATACCATGTCCATGACCACCATCACTGTCTGCATGCCCTGACGTATTCCAGTTCCCTGACTTCTAAGAAGTTACTGGTCCTGAACCCACATACGGAGTCCACATAGAACCACTCTCACTAGCCACTGGTGGAAATGCCTTACAAAAGCGCTACAGATGACCCATCTTGCCGTAATCTTGGCACTCCACTGGGTCACATGGACACTACGGGCTCTTGTGCCCCTCTCTACCACACTGGTATCAGCTGATCGTGCCACTTGAAGAAACTGCATGGCCGGTACTGCCACCCTGAGAGAGATCCATCTGTCTCATCCTCTTTCTGGTAGAAATAGTACCAGTAACTAGTGCTTAACCACCCTGGACCACACCACTAGCTTCCTACAAGTTCCTCTCTGAAATCAGTTCCTGGTTCACAATATCATGTACTGATGGCAACCTGAAAACATTCCCCAGTGCTCGGAAGTCATAACGAAGACCATCCTCAAAACATCTGGATCTCAACGTCTCATCACCCACTAGTACGGGTGAAAAACGCTGATGCTCGGTGAAACGAGCAGAATAGTCCATCACCAACATAGCGCCCTGCTGTAGATTTATAAACTCTCGAGCTCTATCTACCCTCAGAATCTCTGGGAAAAAGAATTCGTAGAAGACTGCCTGAAAATCATTCCACACCATGTCTCTATGATTCTCTAACTGGGTGGTAACATCCCACCACCTCTTGGCGGAATGACGCATTATATACGTCTCGAGCTTGACCCTCCGCCCTGTAGGCGTCTCATGATGCTCGAAAATAGTCTTCATCGATACTAGCTAAGACATCACATCATTTGGTCAACCATCCCCTAAAAATGTAGGTGGATGATGCTGCTGGAAGATACATGTCAGCTCGGCCATAGATGTGGAAACCTGCGGGGCTCCCGTAAAGGTCTTCAAGAATCACATAATGCCTTCACGGAACTACACCTCTATGCCCATGTCTGATATAATAGCTGGCACTGAATCTGGCTCTGCTGGGGGGTCTACTGGTAGCCCATGTCGCACCATCTCTGGAGTATACTCATTGCTGCTCTATTAGAGAATAACGTGTGGTATTCTAGGATAAATGACACTACAAGTTCAAAAACACTCCTTAGATTCAAAATTATCAAAAGTCAAAGTGAAGAAACCATAAAGGAAACAAGAGGAATATTGAATTTCATGAGTTGAAAAACAAGACTACACGGCGTGTACGATGACTACATGACATGTACTTGACTTCTCATCCCCTTCCCGAGTCCTTCTACACGGCTATGCCACACGGCTCCCATTGAAAAAAACTATGCGGCATGTATAATATCTACAACGCGTGTATGGTTTTATTTTCCAACCGCCCATGTCGTTTATGAAACGACTGACTACTCGGCTAGAAACTAAACAGCGTGATACACCCACCCATGATGTGTATACCACCTCATTTTCTAGCCACACAACTAAGTCCACACAGACTGTCCTCGGACAAGACAACACACCGTTTCCTAGAGGTACATAGCATGTTCAAGTAGAGATGACACTGACCCGTGTTGTTAGTTACATGGCCTAGTCCCCAGGTCACACTACATGGCGTGTTCATTATTAACTCATCGTGTTATGTACAAGAGTTCACCGACCAATGTTGTTAGTTACATGGACGGACTCCAGGTCATCACTACATGGCATATACATTTAGTACATGGTGTGTTTTTTCCAAACATTCTCTACCATGAGTCACTACCCACGTGGTTTTTGACACGGGAATGGACTACACGGCATGTTGTCTGGGTACACGGCGTGTACTTAATAAGTTTATTTTTCCTTCCTGAACAGAAGCAAATACAAGGCATGTTTAAAGATACTACATGGCGTGTATAGTGGGTTTCCGGACAGTATGCATCAGAAACTTCCCCGGAACCCAGAAAATACTGAAAAACAAAACCTATGTGTCAAATTCTGACCCGTGAGGGCCCATACTCCCCACAAATCAAAGTTTGTCATCTTATCTATGTTATAACAAAATAACCATCTAATGATCCAACAAATTCCAGCCAGTGTGGGCCCATACTCCCCAAAGGCCAATGTTTGGCATTCATTCTATAGAGAGGGTCAAATGAAATAACACTATCATGAAACATATATTTTATCAGAGCAGCTATCAATTCAGCAAGCTTTACTAGCACAAAAACTATCACAACAATATGTAATTTTTAATGCACCTACATGGAATGGAACTATGCATGACATGTGATTTCTAGCATGTTCCAATATGATGCATGAGATGGAATACCCTCATCTCATCAGGATGCAACTATGTAGAACCCATAGTTAAAATATAACCAGCACAATCTCAAGTGCATCACCCAACGGTGAAAATGATTCAACTGTATAATTTTCAAAATCAAAATAATTGAAAAAATACTACGTAGACTGTCTTTTCCCTGTACACGGGTCAGCTATGCCTGATCACAGCTTATTACCAACTATTGTTCATCGTATCCCTGAATAAGGCATCAAATAGTATGTAAAAGCAATGAAACGCCTCTGATATCAATTTGTAATGTCCCAGATCTGGATTCCACTCAATGGGTGACCCGAACCCAGTTTTCCACGTGTCCTCAAGCGCATTTCCCCAAATTCCATAGGTTGCCGACTAGATGTAAGGGCCCAGGTCTGATAGTGGTGAATCTATGACCTCATTTGTCAATGTGTAGCGCAGCAGAATGTAATAAAAACGTACAACAATAGTGGAAGAACCAACTGTATATATATAACTGAAATGGATAACTAATAAACAAAAGGGGAAACCAGTAGTCATATATATTTGAAGATACAGTATGTCACTATTCTATAAAACTGCCAGAACATGTTACACTGGAATACAATGCATTACAACTGAAATAGAAGTAAAGAAAGAAAAACAGAATAGCCCGCAACATCATGAGCCAGTGCTCAGTCCCATGCTATCCTACACCCCAGCAACAATCATGTCCCTGTGTAAGGAACCTTGCCCTTATCTACACCTGTAGAATCATAATCTTTTTGGTCCAAAAAGCATGACCAAAATAGTTTGTGAGAAATAATTCCCAGTAGGAACCCACCAAAGACTCATGCTCAACTGTGTGTAAACATGAAACAACATTGTGCAGTAGTATATGCAATAAACAAGGCAGTACTCAAAATTAACTATCATAACCAGATATATTTCCATTTTATTTATTCATTTAACCATGTAATATTGTAACATTATTTTCTCTACAGCACCAATATCGCAGGCTAATAGAACTACACCCTCAGCCTAATATTTTAAAACCACGCCCTCGGGCTTTCCATCAGGCTATAAAGAATCATTCCATCGGGCCTTTCCCTCAGGAGAAATAGAATCTCACCCTCAGGACAAACTAAAATGAAACCCTCATGTGAACAGAATCTTTCCCTCAAGCCTTTCCCTAAGGGGGAAAATTAACCTTTCCCTCAAGCTATAAAAACCATGCCCTCAGGCTAATAAAATTGGGCTGAGCCCAACACATAAACATGAAATTCATGTAATTCCTCTCGGGTATCCTCGCAAAACGGCTAAACAAAAGAACGCACACTGGGGGTGGTCCTGGATCCAAGCACTGATCCCAAACCGAAGATTCATAATTTAATTAATTACCTATACAATTCTAGGTATTTAAAATAGCCACGACCTTAGCCGCAAGACACCCCATATATGGGTTCATAGCTCAAAAATACACATAACGAACAACATTTGGAAAATAACGACCAAGACACCTACCTTAAACACAGACATACGATATACGCGAACGACGTCTTCTAAAACGTCCAAGAACGTCGTAGATTGAAGGTAAATGAATTCTCGATTAAATGAAAATAACTCCCGTTAGAAGAAGAATTGGAAAGATCCATTAAAGAAGAGTGGAGGGCTTACCCATGTAGTTCTAATGAGATCGACGATGGAAGATTCAGATTCTCAGTTCGCGATCAACGGATCTCATGAGCTCCATCCATCCTCTCCCCCTCCTTCCTCCGGATCTAAGCCTTCCATGTGAACAGGGAGGGATACTGCCCATTTTAAGAGAAAAAAACAAAGTACACAGTGTGTATTTACATGTACATGTCGTGTACTTTCCATATTTAAACTGTTCCCCTGGCCGCTTCCCGCCACTGTGGTGCTGTTCACCTAACGACATGACTACACTGTGTGTCCTCATGAGCACACGGCGTGTGTTTTCACACAACTGGCCACCGCCTTACTATTCGCCTACCGACTAACTACACGGCGTATAAAGGACCACTACACTGCATGTAGTCGGTTCCAACACCCTTCATCACCGACATGGCCACACGCCATATGTACTCGTTCCACACGTCCATAAGTACAATGCTTGTGGAAAAGTACATGGCTTGTAAATCCAAAATTTGGGATTTTCCCCCATTTTCCTTATTTTCTCAAAAACACTCAAGGAAAACAGAAAAGAAGAAGCCCGTACCTCAAAAATAAGAATCGGGATCTTACATTGAAGAATTGTAAAATGAAATATTTTATAAGGATTATGTGGTGATGATCATAGATCAATGTAATATTGTTATAAATAAAAAAATAACTCACTAATTCAATGTACTATAGCATAGCCATATGTAAGGAGGGGACATGGGAACTATGGGATGATATGAAGACAAAATAGCCTCATTTATCTTCACCTATTTCTATAAATATTAATTTTAGGGAATAATTTTTTTATAGGGGTATAATGTAATGACCCATAATATTATACATGAAATTTCCTTTGTTATATTTATATTATATTTTTAAATTTAGTAAAATGAATATATACTACATTATAAAACCCACACAAATATATTATTTTAATTTGTGTATAAACTTTAGGGAATAATAGTTTCAAGAATAATTGAAAATTATATAATGGTACAATAATTATAAAAATAATAAGTAAAATATGAAAATTTTGGTATTCTATATCCACCCGAATTATAGCACTCCCGAAAAAAATATAGAAATGATGCAGAATAATAAAAATGAAATATTAATCAATAATATATATATATATATATATTACGATTATAGGAAATAAAATGAAATAATTATTAATGTGATATGATACATTTATATATTTTAGGGAACCCAGATAACCATTCAAAATATGACTACATGAATAGTACTATGATAGTTAGGATTGTAATATGATAATATAGAATAGTAATATGACATTTAAAATAGTTCCTAAAATACATAGAATGGATTATTTAAATCATGGATAGATGAAAACTAACAAATTATTAGTTTAGTGCCATTGGAAACATGAAACATAATCTTCTAATCATGGTGAATGATCTTAAAAATATCTCATAAAGATCATCCCCATTTGTTTTATAACCGAAAACCATTCTTTATATCATGGATAAAAGAAAACATAAAAAGTATGAGCTCAAACGCTTAGTAAGGGTAATCCTGGAGAAAATTAATCCAACTGTATACATTTTAACATAAAAACAATATCCTAATGTTTAAAAATAACAATATTAAGTAGTGAAAATAAAACATAATATTACGTAATGGATAGATCATAAAGGAACATTAATCCTAATAGAATATAATGGAATAAAACATGGAATTTCGGAAAACCATTAAGGACATAATATGATTTCCATAGTAGCTAAGGCATTGTATCCAAGACCATCATAGTGGACAAAGTCCATTACTGAATCGAGTTTACATTCAGTTATAGACATGTATTACTGAACCAGGATTACCTTCCATTCCATTCATTTCAAACACTTGATATGTAAATCATTAACCAATGCATTGTAGAGAGATATAGGTCCCACCCATCTCATAATAAAATCATTCTGAAATGTTCCACAAAAAATAAATCATTAATCCAAGCATAACACATGATATAAAATGGGATTCTTAAACATCATGTCATCATACCATATTCCAAATAAGATAATTCTACTTCATAAAAATATTTCCATAAATAAATTAAATTAGAGTAATAATTATGATAGAAACATAACCATATGCCATCATAGATGGAAAATAATTTTAACAAAACCCTTGAACTTAATTTCGAAGTAAAATATCCTTTATTATTTAATTTTTTTTATCAAAATGTCATTATATTTTAAAATAATGTAATTTAACTGAAAATGAAATTGAAATATTGTTGACCAAGCTTTATGGAAATATGGCATTAAGAATACATAAAAATCTATTCATGCCCTATAAGTAAAAAAAATTCTTCTCGTACTTTTACTGGAAAAGTCAAAAAATATATTGTATGGTAATCAAGAGAAATATTCTTTCAATACCATGTAATAAAAGTAAAAAATGCATAAAAATGAATTTAAACATAAATAAAAAAATAGTAAACATTTTATGAATTTTTTATAAAACATGGACATGGACGATAAATCTATCGCCAAAAACGACTTACGTATAAAAAATCTCAGATAAAAATGAGATTGCAAAATTATCCATTAAATTCGGTCTGATTTCTTCTATATGTGTCCAAAAATCATGTATAAGGTTTTAAAAAATAATATTAACTTGTAAAAGAACCATAATAATATTTATTATATCTTATATGATTCACTTACAACATTATATTACACGTTCATTTATCAATTAATTTTTAAGCAACGTTTTGGGTAATAATAGTACGTGTTTGGACTTGTTATTATTCATATGATTACATAGATCATGATTTACGTAGATGTATAATTTAAATATTTATTTTCATATATTTTATTTATTCATTATATAAATATATATATAATAGATATATAAATAAAATGGAATACACTATTCCTGGAGACGGTAGGCCGTACGTACGAATCAATGTTGATTTCATTTTATAATTGAATTAGATTGAATTAATTAAAAGACATAAATATATATTATTGAATGTAATAGTATTATTATTCCATAATTTTCATTATTATTTTTTATATATACTTTTAATCATTCTTTAATTGTAAACATGGATAATCAATCTCATCAGGTCGTGGAGATGGTAAGTCGTACGTACGCACGAGCGACGATAGAGTTCCCATTGTTATTGTACAGTATTTAAGGTGATGGTGGGTAATATATCAGAATTATTATCATGTTATAATATTCATATATAGTTATTATTTCCACCACTATACACATCAATGTAAGGTGGTGGTGAAAAACATATTACCCTGTGGTGTGGAGACGGTAATTCGTATGGATACATGCCTGATGATTTCATTAATCATAGGATGAATAGAAGGTGAACTATGGTTGTTTAATATTTATAATAACATATCAGTATATGACTGATATTGTTGTTATTACATTATATTGAAAAAAAATAATATGGGGATGTAGATGAAATAATAAATTTGAAAGAATCGGTAGAACAGATTACCTCTTCCTCGATGTGCCTCCTTTAAAATTACTCTTATGGAACAAGAGATGGACATATGAGAAGCCCAGATCCTCTATAATGTAACTAGGGATGTGTATAAGTCTAAGGGGCATGGGGTTTCATATATTTATGGACTAAAATGGAGTGAAATGGAGAGAGAGAAGATGTTTCCTTTTATAAGAAAGGAGCATGGCCTTTTTTGAAACTCTCAGAAAAATTATTTTATAATAAAATAAACCCCCAAGACCTTTAAAGTGGACCTAATTTTAAAAAGATATTTGATAGGGTTTTAATATTAGCAGCCAACCTATTTTTTTAAATTACACCTGATGTTTTTTATTAGATGTTTATTATTCCATTAAATTTTAATTTTTCTAATAACCTTCAAAGTCATTAATGGAAATGAATGTTTACTAATGTGGTGTTAATTGGCCCTAAATGGTTAATTTATGAATCTTTCGACCTTATAATTATAAATTTGTAATTTTTAAATATTTTTATGATTTTAAAATAATTCAATAAAATGATATGTTATTAACATTTCAATATTGAGAATTTTGACTCTATTAATTTTTATACCTTACAAAAAATCACACAGACGATAAATTCAAAACAAAATATTAAATATACTCATACAATTTCATAGTAACCTATAAAAATATTGGAGAACATTAACTAGTTCATATTATGTTTCTTTTAATTTCATTAAAACCATTTATTTGATATTTCTATGAATAAAATAATATCTACGTCACAATTGTGTCATCATTAGTGATAATTAAAGATTTTGTTAAAATTATAAATAAATTTCTTTGATGTTGTTAATTCATATATCTCTAAAGAGACTATATATAGTCAATTTTACCCCCAGTTATATATATATATTTAAATTAATACTGTTATATAAAAAGAGAATGTTAATCTGTGTCCATTTCATTTGTTTTTATTACATACATGTGATTTTCATAGGTAAGTGAAAATAGAGTGATTCCATATCTAAAAAGAGATGTTAAGGGTCGAATTAATTGATCCAATTGAACATTTACTAGTGTTATGGTAATTTAATAATATTATTTTTACCCTTAATTACCCAATCCATTTTTAACTATGCTAATGAAAATAATTACCAAAGTTAATATTCATATTGCCGAAAAAATAGCCTATTAACATAATTTTGGCCTAATGATTAAAACTATGGAATTCATTTCTCAAAATTCATAAAAATAATTTTCATTAATTAATTTAAAATTATTCTCGATGTTGAGAAATTGGATTTTAAAAGTTATAACATTGCAAATGATTGATAACATTTTACCGACGAATACAATGTAAAATTAATAATAATGACATAAATTATATTAAATGGTAAAAATATATTTTATTTATAATCTAATTCCAATAAATATTATAATTCAACAGTATAAATTATATCAATAGAAAATTTGTTTTTAATTTAAATTTATCATATTTTTACTATTCTTCAAAATATGAAAGTTTTCAAAAAACTAAATATTTATCCAATGTAAATTTTTATGCCTTGATTAAACATAGGTCATTTATTTTGTCCAATATCACTTCTAAAAGTATAAAAATATATTTAAAATGGGTTCTCCGTCAAAACACGTTAAAACATCATTTTTTTAAATACATCATTAATCCAAAAATTGATATTTTTACATATAATTTTAAGATGAACGAAATTTTTATATAAAATTTCAAATTTGGATAATAATATTCATAATGTATAGTTTATATAATATTTTAATAATATATTGTTTTTAGTGAAACATGGTGTTGTGTTCAATGCAAGCAATCGAGGAAGGTCGCTCCTGCATGTAACGGGAACCAAGTCAGTGTTGGGTGCAGTGAAAGCTTCATTTTGTTTTTTATGACATAATCAAAACTTATTTAATTTATTATATGAAAAAAATCAATACTCAGTTTTTCAAGAATTTGATTTTATTAAAAAACATGAAATTGTGTTTAATACAAGAAAAAAAATTGGTGTGCATACTACAGGATAATTCGGTGTTGCGTGTAGAGAAAGAGAATCATGGTGTAATGTACATCACAAGAAAACAATGAAATTAAAAATAATCTGTCTAATAAAATCTCAGGGTGTTACATTTTACCCCCCTTATAATGAATTTCCCCCTAAAAATTTTTCGTGGTCAAAAATTGTTTTCTACATGAATGTCTCTTTTATAGTAACCCACTTAGTAAAATAGGAATACTGAAACATAATTTTGAAATGTAATTTTAGAAACATAATGGTTACCCAAAGTAACTCATCACTGGGTTTCTACATAATAGAACATAAAGGGGATGTGAAGACATGGATATTGAAAAAAAAAATAACAATCATGATCTGATGGATTGTGACAAAGAATACAGTTTTGAGAATATTAACTAATAGAATCCCATAAATTTGCAATGCATTAAGGGACCATAAGATTAATCGAATAAGAATTTACAAGGATAATTTTTTTTTAATTTTACGATCATTTCCCAAAAGATGAATAACTTTCCCATAAAGAGGAATACTTATTTTATTTTAAAGTAATATCTTTGTTGGTAGTTCCCTGAAAAATTTCCAATTTATCATTTATTTAAATATATGGAGTTTCATTTTTCATTCTTGATGTGTTATAGTATGATATGATAGAATGATATGTCATTTCATCTATCTCAAAAATACGCTAGGACAAATTATTAATTATGAATAAGTATACCTATAGTGATATAATACATAAATATAAAAAACCTCAACAATAATATCAATCATACCATCCATAAATGGATAACATTAAATCCATGAAAATACTAAAAATATTAAACTTTAGAAGGACGTGAACTTAATAGACATAACAATTTTCTCCCAAATCTCATATGTCAGTTCTTGGTTGTCAAATTAGACATATTTCAATTCCTTAATCGTGTATTTTATTGAAACATGAATCACTATAGAACCTTAGTGAAAAGATGAATTTTGTAAAAAGTTAACAATTTCTACATAACAAAATCCCACAAATTCTATATACTCAAACAATGATATCAATTTTTCCTTATATCATTCATTAACTCGTTAATAATTTCAAACATCCCATTATCTTTTTACCTCTTCGTTATGTTCATATCAGGTTCCTTCCAAAAATATATGAATAACCTTTCATTGTTATCAGTACCATTCATCTTATAGATTCAAATTCTTATGTAAAACAATAGTGTAACAACACTTCAATGTTTCATTATTCCACAACACCATACCCTATTCCTAATAAACATGTATTCATTCCATTACCTTCTTCAACCATCGACCAAGATTCATCTTTTTATTCCTCAATACCTCTTTCAACTCATATATCATTGGATGTGTCTTCCTCATCATCAACATATATACTACCCATACAAAAATTCTCATTATCTTAATGAAATTTTCAATTTAGTGAATGTATTTTCATAATTCACAAACATAACACATTTAAAACATTTAACTATTTTTGATGTCTTAGTAATAAAATTATCCTATTCCATTGTGTTAATGATACCTTTTCCTTCACAATTACTAGATTTTTTTCCTTCATTTCCACAACAAATGCTTCTTCTAGTTACATTAAAAAATAAACCTTTATGTCTCTTACAACAATATTTACATGAAGAATATTGAAATTTATTTCCATTATGATCACCATTAAACTCTGTCTCCCTCTTATTAGCTTATTTAAGAAACTCACCAAAGCTGAGATTATTGATCATATTATGAGATTGATGATTAGGCATAATTATGATGAATCTACTTCCATATTTGATTTCATTTGGTTTCTTGTGATCAATAATATTCCATTCCTCGTCATATTCTTCCTTATCATGAATCCAAATTTTTCCAGTCAATTTATAAATCCCAAAAAGAAGAGTTTGAGAGGAAAAAATAATACTAGGAAAACAATCTATACACGGGGGAGTACATTCAATCTATAACATCTTATTTTTAATCTAATTTTATTCATCATCTTTATCATAATTTTATGACTTTACCCTAAACATATACTTAACCTTAGGGACATCCCTAGACATACATTAGATATATCACTAGGGATCTCACTAATGTTTTCACATCATAGTTTCCAATGATTGACTAATCCTTCACTCTGATTCCAATTGTAGCAGTATAGAATTAATTATTTTGGACTATAATTGATATATATCATATCTCTCCTTGGGTAGCTTCACCCCTTTGGAGGGACAAACCATAATCCCTAGTGGTAATCATTTCCTCATGAATCCCTTGGGCGGAGAGCCATTCTTTGTCCAATGGTCACATGTGAGAGTTCCCAAGGATCATATTCATTCATATCGTCTTTTCTATGATACCAACTATTGAGACCCAAGCATGATGTACATAGACATTGAATTTATTTTAAAGAATACTTATTACATGAAAAAAACAGATTCCCAATGACTTTATTAGTTTAGTTCCTTGGGGAACTCAGAACATAAAATTTTATTAATGGTGAAATATCATCAACATCTCCATGAAATATCATCCCATATTGTTTTCCTAGATAAAATAACTCATTATATACTAGGGAAAAGAAAAAACAAAAAGGGTGAACTAAATGTTCAATAAGGTTAAACACGTTTTAAAAAAACTAACCATATACATTTGAACATAAAAACATGAACTTAATGTTTAATCATATAAATATTGAGTCGTGAAATAAATCATAACAGTATTTAAGTCCTAGATAATAAAGGATCATCAATCCTGAAAAAATAGAATTGGAATAAAACATTGAAATGTGGAAAGCCATTAATCACATTAAATTATTTACATGGTATCCCTTTTATTTTACCCAAGACAATCATAGTGGAAAATGTCCATTACGGAACTAGGTTTACTTATTGTTCTATCCATGTATTACAGAACCAATATTACATGTTGTCCCAGTCATTATATTATCATGAGATATAAATCGTTACCCAATGAATTGGTGGAAGATATAGGTCCCACCCATCCAAGAATGAAATCATTCTTACACGTTCTGCAAAATATTAATCATTCATCATTGCATAACCCATGAAATAAAATGGGATTATTAAACATCCTGGAATCATAACATAATCCATATATGATAAATGGAATTCATAAAAATAATTCAATCATAAAGATAGTTAAATTAGGTTATTAATCATGAATGAAATGTATATCGTATTCCACCAGAGATGGAATATAATTTTGACAAAACACTTGAACTTAATTCCATTGAAAAATATACATTCTTCTTTAAAAACGATTTCATTTCTCAAAATGTCCTGAACTTATAACATAAAATAATTTAGTGGGAAATAAAAATAAAATATTCAAGATGAAACATCATATAAATAATGAATTAATAAGACATAAAAATACTTTCATGTCGTAAAAGATAAAAACATTCTCCCATTACTTTTACCAGAAATGTCAAACAATACCTCGTATGGTAAAAAAGAATGATTCCTTACATACCATGTACTAAAATTAGAAATTTGTAAAAATTAAATTAATCATATATAAGATAATAGGGAATTTTTTATGAAAACATTTTTATAAAAATTGGACATGGATGATAAATATATCCCTCTAAACTACTTACATATAACAAATCTTAAATAAAACTGATATTGAAAAATTGCCTCGTACCTTCAGTCTGATTGCCTCTGTATGTGTCTGAAACTCTTGTATAGTGCATTTAAACATATTATTAACTTGTAACAGAACCATAATAATATTTAAGATTTCATAAAAGATTCACTTATAACTTTATATTACCCGTTCATTTTCCAATTCTGGTTAAAATAGCATTTTGGGTAATAAATGTATGTGTTTGGACTTGTAATTCTTCATATGATTACATAGATCATGATTTAAATACGTCCAATATGTAAAACATGGTTTATATATACCATTTATTTTAATTATATATATATATATATATATATATATATATTTAAGATAGATAAACAAAATAGAATATGTAGTTCATGGAGACGGTAGGACGTACGTACTCATCAACGCTGTTATCATAACCTTATTGAATTCTATGGATGTACAGAAATGAAATATACATTTATAAATAATTATATTAGTATTATTATTTTATATATTTAGCGTTTATTTATAATATATACTTTACAATCATTATTCAATGATTAACATGGAGAATGAATCTCATCGCATTGTGGAGATGGTAAGACGTACGTATGCAACAACTATGATATCATTCCCATAGTTGTTGAATAGTATATAATTGTATGGTGTATCATATCTCATAATTAGTATGATTTTATAATAATATTATATTTTTTTTATTTTGACCATTATACCAATCCATGTAAGATGGTGGTGAAAAACTGATTACACCATGACGTGGAGAGGGTAATCCTTATGTACGCATGCATGCTAATTTCATTTTTTGTAGGATGGATAGAAGGTGAAATATATTTGTTTCATACTTACAATTACATACCAGTATATCACCGATACTGATTTTGTTACTTTATAATCATACAACTAAATAAGAGAAGTAGAAGAGATTTTTTTTCAAAGAATTGGTTAAATAGATTACCTCTTCCTCAAGGTGCCTCCTTTAGAATTCTACCTAGGTTAGTAGAGATTGTATTTTTAAAACACCATAACCTCTATAATGTTTCTAGGGATGTTAGGAAGTGGAATAGATATGGTTTGGAATATCATGAAATATTAAAATGGAGTGAAGAAGAGAGGGAGGAGGTTCCATTTTAAATGTGTGGAGAGGGGCATATTAAGAAACTCTCAAAAATATTATTTTTTAATAAAATCAATCCCCAAACAAAAAACATCCAAAGATTCTCTAATGATATTATAATATGAGATAGGGTTTGAATCTCATCGTATAACTTATTTTGTCAATTTATACATTATATAGGCAATTTTCCCTTACTTATTCTACTAAATTTTCTTTTTGTAATAACATTCAAAATAATTATTGGTAACGAATATTTACTTATGTGGTGTTAATTGACCATAAATAGATAATTAAAGAGATATTATACCTTATAATTATCACTTTTTATTTTTTAAATACTTTTATGATTTTTAAATAATTTAATAAAATTTTATTTTTATTAGATGTCAATTGTGTAGTGTTGACACTATTCATTTAATTTACTTCATAAAAAATTCACACAAAAGATAAATTTGAATAAAAATATTAACTAAACTCCTAAAATTTCATAGTCACCTACAAAGTTCATGGTGATGAATAATTAGTTCATATAATATTTCTTTTAAAATTTTTAAAAACATTTATTTGATATTTTTATGAATATAATATTTTCTACATCACTATTGCGTAATCATTAATGATAATTAAATAATATCTCAAAAATATATATAAATTTAGATGATGTAGGTAATTATTTTATCTCTCTAAATAGTTTAAATTTTTTGTTTTTTCTCCTTGTTATCCATATATTAAAATTAATACACTTATAGAAATATAGATTGTGACACATTGTACATTTCATTGGTTTTTATTACATTCATGTCATTTTCATAGTTATTTGTAAATAAAGTGATTGAAATTCAAAAAACAGATATAAAGGGTCTAATTTAATCATTAAATTTTATTTTTAAATGTGTAAATGTAATTTTATTATATTATTTTTACCCTTATTTACTAGAAACTCTTTAACAATAGTAATAAAAATAATTAACAAGGTTATTATTCATGAAGAAAAAAATACAATTACCCTATTAACATAATATTCCCCTAATTATTAAAAATAGAGAATCCAATTTTCAAAATTTTAAACATAGAAGTTTCAGTAATTAATTTAATATTATTCATTTTTTTTAGAAAATTGGTTTTAAAAGATAAAACATTACAAAAGATTGAAATTTTTTAACTATTAATTCTGTGTAAAATAAGTGACAATAAAATACACTATATTTATTGGTAAAAATATATTCAATTTATTCCTTAAAACCATTAAATTTTATAATTTAATGATTTAAATTATCTCATCGAGATAAGTTTTTTTAATTAAAATTTTTCATATTCTCACTATTCATTAAAATATAAAAGTTATCAGAAAAATAAAAAAAATTTATACAAAGTAATTTTATTGTCCTGATTTAATGGAAGAAGTTTATGTTGTCATATTGATATTATAAAAGTGTCAAAAACTATATTTAAAATGGATGCACCATAGAACGGTGGTAAAACTGCATTTTTTTGAAAAATAAATCTTTTTTCTGGAAAAATGATTTTGATCTCATGTCATGTGTAAGATGAATGAAAATTTTATATAAAATTCAAAATATGTATCCTAATATTCACAATATCTAGTTTATATAATATTTTATTAATATATTTTTGTTTGGTGAAACTCTGTATTGTGTACAATGCAATATATCGAGGAAGGTCGCTCTTGCATTTATCGCAAGCCAAGTCAGTGTTGTGTATAGTAAAATATTTCATTGGTGTTATGTATAATATAATCATAACATATTTTATTTATAAATTTAAAAAAATATATACTTAGTGTTGTGTGAAATCAATTCTATCAAAATAACAGGAAATTGTTCGCCACACAAGCCATGTATATTATTTCGTATACTACAAGCTAATATGTTTTTGCATATAGCGCAAGATAATATTGGCCTTCTGTAAAACAAAATAAATCATTGAAATTTAATGGAATATATTTTGTAAAATCTTGGGGTTTTACGCCCCGTATATATATATATACACACACGGTATTCATGGAATTAGTAGGTTCTAACCCGGTATTATACTCACACCTATCACCATTATCTCATTACTCATGGGGAATTATAGACTAGGGATATGAAAACGGGAATGGACCTTGAAGTATTTTTTGGATATAATATAGAATTTATTTTGAGAAAATACTATGAAATTCTAAAATTATATTTCATACTCCCAATATTTCCATATATATTGTTTTTTTATTTGTTTTTTCTAGAAAATTTGTTGGTGATTAGTTTATTATATTTATTTATGATTTTTTGTATGTAACATCATTTTCATTATCCTATTTCTAATATTATACTATTTTTTAATATTACTCATATATTCTAAATAATATTAGTGTTTCTATTACAATATAGTGAATATTCTTAGTATTATACTACTCTGAACATCATCACTAGTATGCAGAATCCTATAATAGAGGGTAAATATTATGTAATGTAGAAATTTGGATCATAACTGATGATTCAGTATAGGGTTTAATAAGTGTTATGAGATTTATTAAGTTGGATAATAACTCTAGAGGGTGATATTGAATAATAATTCAAATAATGGATGATGTCATTATTGTTTCAAAAAATATGTTTATTAATGTTTTATAGTAACAAAGTGATGGTAATACTATAAGATACATTAGTAATACAAATTATTTTATAAAACTATGTGAATTAAATCATTGATTTAATGTTAAATATGATTTGGAGTAAATAATTATTTTCCTGAAGAATAGACCTATACTATTTATCATGTTCTTAATGAATACATGTTTGTTCGGATGTTATGTCTGTTCATATGTCATTAGGAATGAAATTGATGTTTTTCATATATAATATTAGATGAAGAGATAAACATGGTCTTTAATTAAGATAAATTAATAATATGAAACAATCATAAGGTGTATATATATCTTTTTTAATTCATATTGATGAAATTTATTTATGTGTTCTCTAAAATGATAAAAAGGGAACACCTAATGATGATATGTAAATAATTTAATGGAATGAATATGATATTTTATATAGAAAGGGAGGAATGTTAAATGTTATATAAAATATACATAATATGTATCATTTTAATCTCATGCATAATTTAGAAGATATAGTAGAAGTAACAATTGAGGTCTCATTTTTTGAACATTAAATTTAAGAATAATTCATGTAATTTTAGATTCATATATGATTCAATATTTTTCAAATTGAAAAATCTCGAGGAATCAAAATTACTATAATGAGGTATTATGAAAGAGAACCCCATAAGCCAAGGTAGTGTAAAATCATAAGTCTATTGTGGGAGAACTAGTAGAAGTTGTGGTTAGTAAAAAAATAAAATGGATTACATAAATGAAATGTATAAGAATCATAACATTGTATTGTTTCAGATGCAATATTTAATAAAATTTATGAATATGAGTGATGTTGAATGAATTTAATAATTTAAAAAAGTTATCTTATAATTTAGAGTTTTATAATATTTTTCATGTGATAAAACAAGGATTGATTTAAATGATGATAAGTTCAAAACGATAGAATATGAAAATTTATATTGTTAATAAGAGTATAATGTTTAATGATAAGAATTAGAGATGATCTGAGGATCAAAACATGATATCATAGAATAAATATTTCAATTTTACTGTTGGTGAAATGAAATGTCTAAAAAACATATAAGTTATTTAAGAAATGAATCAAACATCACCAGTCTAAGGAAGACTATTTCATTAGGAAAATATGAAATAGAAAGACGAGGTCTAATCAAGAAAATATATATGAGGAATCTAGAAGATTATATGATAATTAAAATAGAATTTATGTGATTTCAGTGCCATTTTGAAATGGTTGAGATAAAATTCAAGATAGTAAACCATGATTTTTATGTTTAAATTATAGTCAGTATTTATGAAAGGGTTGAGGATTATTTACAACAAATATTTTTGGAAGATTTGACCAAGTCAATGTATGATATCATCATAGCCGTTAATGGCCGTAGAATAATAATTATTGAAAGTGTATGACACTAGTTATGGAAAAAAATTTCATTTTAGCAGGGGAAGATATGTGAATTAGAGTTCTTTTAGAGATTGATACTTATGTTTTTGTAGAATTAACATATATATCAAGACCTAGGTATCATAAAATATCATTATGTTGAATAAAAATTTCAATGATTCCAATTTTTTAATAGTAATATATTAAATATTTATATTTTAAAATATCTCATGGTTAATATGTATAAAAACACATGATCTAGTTTTTTATTTTTGGGATAGTTATGTTAAAAAATTTGAATTGTGGGAATAATATTTTTTTATTTTTCAAATTTTATTGAATAATTTCATATTTATTATAGAGGAATCCCAAAAAACATATGTTACTCACATTTTTCGGATGAAAAATAATGAAGTGGGAACTAGTGTAACGACTCATCAAAAGAAATTACTGTGGAAAAAACGCATAGTTAATAGATGATACCTTCTCATATGTCTTGTAGAATATTTTACCATAGTATAGAGTCGGTTTCTCTAACTAGATATAAATATAAATGTTTTATGCACACAATTAGGGATAGAAAATTGTAACAATATATATGAATTTTCTTCATTTATATTTCTGTTTCATATGGGTAAGGGTGAGTTATTATTTCCACATTGATAAAAACTCTTACATGTTTCATAGTTTAAAATAGATTTATTAAAATTTTGAAATATTAAAATTAATCAACCCCCCTTCTTGGTAGGGAATCATATACATTGAAACATCACTATCATTTATGGAATTTTGTGTACAAACAATTATATTATATCTGTATTGTAAATTAGATAAAATTATTGAACTATACGAGGGTTTTAACCAAAATATGTCCCTATTGTAAGAATATTATAAAATATTGGTTACTAATTGACACATAACAAATTTATATAATTATTAGTTAAATAATATAGTGTAGTTATAATATTTATTGTGAAATTATCATAATGAACTCACTCAAACTACTAGTTGTCAATTTAATAAAAAATCTGTGTATATCATAGGTTCTAATAAATAAAAATATGAAAATTACATATATTATAGAAATAACATGTATTTATATGTTATGGTAATGGAACTAATGTCACAGCTATAAGTATATAAAAATTTAAATGTGTGGTCTTGGTTATAAATTGCATATATTAGTTAAATGTTTATAGATTATATGAAATTTACAATGTAATTATTTATTATTACATTTACCTAGTTAGATTGGGAGTTTGTGGAAGTTGTTTTCCTCTAACAAAGGATGTCAATAATAATAGATTAACCTCCCATGTATATAGACTGATATATGTATATATTAATCTTTTTATTATATAGTGTTTATTATTATATGCAAGATTAATGTGATAATTTCATTAAAATATTTTCTACAATAATATATTATAGCAGTTCCCCCAATAATGATATTAAATCAATTAAATGGAAATGCTATATAAATCATATGACCTTTTATATATATTCATTAAGATGATATGAAATTGGTAATGTTTCTATACATATTTATGTGATTTATATTGAATAATAATTAATTATCTATAGTTTCCAATCAGTTATCATAAAGAATGAATGTCATAAGGGAAAATTAAATTATATAATTTGATAAATTTTATTTGACATTATAATTCTTATATCATAACTGAATTTCTCGAAGGACTTCTTTTTTTAATTGATTTTTGATAACCACCCTTACATCAGAAAGGGGGAACCCTTAAAAGGACTGTTGTCTTAGAGATAACATTTCTCATAGGCTTGGGGACCTTGTAGAACTCGTTGGTCATAAGGAAATCATACTGAAGGCCTTAAGGACTCCATGTTCAAACTGGTGGCCCAAAGTGAATAGGTCTGGCTGCTATAGTACCATACATTACTTTCTAATGTATCAATGACAGTTGCTACTATAGTACTTGTTACAGTACCTGAAATAAAATGTACAGTGCCTTCTATAGTACTACTACAACACTCAGAAATATACCTCCTCCTGGATTCGAACAAGGGTCTCAGGGATAAACTTTGGGATGCCTCACCAACTAGGTTGAGGCTCATGTGATTATAATTCCTATCAATGATATTGTGTCTCATACGTATACAAGATAAAATTTTTATTACATATCATGTATCTGAAACATTAAAATATCTGATAGAATAATGAAAACATATTCTCATTGTGATGTATCTTATGTCCAATATCTAATATGTTATATAACTTTAATTTAACGGTTAATATGAGATTATCCCTTAGACATATTTGGGGATGATTTTTTTTAATACAATGATTTAATGAATGGTTTAAAATTAATTCCAAAGCTATATATATCTCTGAAAACTCATTTCATAATGTGAAAGATTAATAAATCACAAATCATGAATGAAATAATTTAAATATTGGTATATTACAAATCCACTTCCAAAGTGATTTTACTATATTTAATTATAGAAAAATGGTTTCATTTAGTAGAATAATATTTTTTTAGTGTGGGTTATATCTTTTTTATAGATATCAGCATCCCACTATGGGTTATACAATTTTTTTATGTAAATGAGTTCCAAGTGTCACAAATGATGTGTATACGTAATTTCATTAAAATTAATTTCACATATTTTTATGAATAATTTTATGTGTGGTTTTTTGAATTATTATTATTGAATATATATATTTTTAAAAATTCATTATAAATATTATTCTACAATAAAATCAGAAAAATAATTTTTTAAATTATATACTTAAATGAAAGACAAATATAGTAATTATTTATTAATTTAAAGATATAATAAACTATTTATTTTAGTATTACTAATATCTATTAAAAAATATTTATTCATATGTTGGTGAATATAAATTTTTTTTCATTACATGGACATAATTATATTTTTTATGCATTTATATTATTTATAATTATGGAATCAATTTAATGATTCAAAAAATATATTTAATTATCATTGAAATATGAAAATACATAACTATATAAGAATTGGTATTTATAATTAAGTGATAATAAAAATAATAAGAGTGTTATTATTAATTTAGGTGAGGTTAAATGTGTGGTTTTATTTTCTAAATTATAAGAATTTGAATTAAATTATATCAGTTTTTACATTTTAAAAAATTAACATAAATTAGTTTAACATAAAAAATGACATTATATATCATTTTCTCCTCAGTAACTAAAGAATGAACTATAAAAATTCATACCACTTTCAATGATTTTTTATGTAATAAATAAATAGATACCTATATATGATCTTGATGAAATTATGTAAAGCACATGAATCCTTTATATTTTCCAATGAAATAACAATAATTGTGTTTATATTATCATGAATCATAAGTGGATATCCCTAGATATATTTCCCTTTTGATTAATAATTAATATAAACACAATAATTATCAATAATAATGGTGGTGTTGTCAATGATGTTTGAAAATATAAAAAAAATTTATTTAATAAGACTAAATACCTAATTATGAATATTAGGTAATAATAATATTAAGGATTCAGTTAAAGGTCACCATGTTCATATGAAATAATAATTAATTGGGAATCATGAAGCCTCAATTTTTGTGATGAGATCCTTTTATAATAAATGGTCTCATTAAATATTTTATAACCGAAATTCCATTTATTATTTTTATCATATAATCATTATAAAATTAATTGGTTAATATAACAAATTTATTTTTATGTGTTAATGTAATTGAGAATGACAACTCCAATCATGATAACAGGAGGTCATGTAATTCTTATCTTTTTTTTAAATTTCAATAGAAAATTTGGAATATATAATTGGGTATTAATAATGGATTAATCTATATTAATCCTTGATGTTAAAGACCTCTCATATTGAACATATAAAACACAATATTGGGTTATTGGTAGTAATATTTGATGAAATATATAGATTAGTTAACTCTGTAATGAAAAGTACTATTTATACACAAAATATGTATTATTTAAAATTCAATGTAAAATGTTTTAAATATGTGGAATATGTGATGGATAGAGATAACCAAGAAATAATATTATTTTATAAACTACTATAATATAATATCAAATAGTGATGTTTATGTGTTAAATATTATTGGTAACATTATTATATTCTTGAATATGGATGAAAATGATCAAATTATATTGAATATATTATAAATAATATATTAAACAATATAAGAAGAATAAAATTTTAAATTTTCCAAATATGGGTTTTGAATATTTATAAATCCCTAAAAGATGAAATTTGGCTATAGAAGAATGTTCATGGAATTTAGCATGATTTTCTTTTGGACATAAACATCTACAAGAATACATAATTTTGAATTAGAATAATATTATGTTATTTATATGTTTTAGAACTAATGAAGTATATTTTGAATGAAACCATTAATTATAATATCTTAGCTAAATTGTTTTAACGAAAATATATTTGGAAGAGTGAGAGGTTTGTTTTTGTGAATTTGAAATGGGTGACCAATTTATATATTACAATATGAATGGTATTATAACATAAAAATATGTAATAGAAAATAAAGAAATGTGGTATATACCTATTGTTCCAACCTATATATATTTTGGAATGATTCATGATGGTTTTTATAAATATGACTCACTTTGAACACAATGGAAAATAATTTGATGTCATTTACCATAGATTAGTATAAAATTTATTTTAAATGTCTACTTTGGAGTATGTAAATATTATGTATGATCATTTAAATAAATTAATATAAGAGTTTATAAAAAATGTTAAATTATTATTTTTTATTTTCTTATTGTGATCTAATGGTCATTTTGATTCATTAAAGAACTGTTAAGGGGTTATTTTCAAATCATAAGATAAATAATAAAAATCATTATCATAAAATAATTGAGGGAAAATTATGAAGGGTTAATGAGATATTTGAGGATATGTATGGGTTTTATTATCTAAATATAATATTCATTGTTAACAATATATTCCACTAATTTAGAACTCCTAGAAATGTTTTTTACAAAAAAGAATAAAAATATAGAGATATAAATTAATATATTAGATTCAATTTCAACCCCCTGGTTGATATAATATGGCTAAACAAATAAAATTATAAGTTAAAAAATATATTAAATATATTGGAAAAATTTTAAACTCATAAACACAACATGGAATCCAAAATTTGATAAAAAATTAATTACAATAAATTAATTACTTATATAACACATGTAATAAGAGGCACAAAAATTTATACATTAACCAATGTTATATATGGTCCCATTCATGTTCCACGATCAATAAAATCTAAAAATTGGTTCAATGAAATGAAATAGTCCATGGTAAATGACCTATCAACCAATAATTATTCTATAATATAAATTTTTTCGACAAAAAAATTATTAAATTAAAAATATAATGAAAATATAATGTAATAAAAATATATTCATATAATAAAAATTCTAAAATGAGTAATCTTATATGATAGAATAAATCCAATAACATGATAGGGAATTACTCCAATCTCATATTACATATAAAAAATCCATTATAGATCAAATTATAATTTGAAATTGAGAAAATAGTTTTTAATATATTTATCATGATTAATGAATTTTCATTCATGTAAAATTATAAAAATGTAGGATATTTAAATTCCTCACAGGATTTTCACCAATTACATTAATTATTTCCCTATGGATAATAATTCCAAACATGTGAAAAATATACATTGTAATTTTTGAAATTAAAACCAATATTATTAATGAAATTTTTAGTGGAAATTTTTTTTATAGTGACAAAACATTACAATTAAAAATAATATAAATTAATAGATTAAATATCTTTAAATAAATTTTTGTTAACAAGTAAAATATCATTATCAATAATATAAATAAAATTTTCATCTATACTTTGTAAAAAATATTTCCTTAAAAAATACATGTTTAATCTATAAAATGAAACTGAAAAAATATAAATAGAAGGAAAATTATAAATCTATGTAACCAATTGATAAATAAGAAAAATATAATTATATTTCATATATAATAAATCATAATTTACACTTATAACTCCCTTAATTTCATTCCTTAATGATCCCTTTTTAACCACACCACATAGTTTATTTGGACCACTATGTGTTTTTCTCAGTATAAAACATCATTGGAAAAAATATAAATCATTGATTCAAAATAAATTTATATGGAAAATATTTTTCACTGGAACAATTATTCAATTTTCAAGGGAAAATACAGAAAAAAAATCATTATTCTTTTTCCATTTGAGTTAACATAAAAATTCATACTCATGGATATAAAATTATGTAATGAAAAACATGTTCTGAAATGTTATAACTATGAAATTTTAAACATTTAAATATTCTTTTTTATTACATTATATGTTATTCCATACACCCATGAATTGTCAAATCCAACATAAAACTAAATTTTATAATATCCGAAACTACACGCCAAAAAGAACTATATATTAAAACATATAAACAATTTATACATTTATTTATCATTAGAGGTAGGTGTTTTGATGAAATGAAAATACAAAAATAGAATGACACACATTTTTTTAACAAATAGATCTACACATTTATATCATGAAAAGTTAACATAATATCATGAAATCATTATATTTTTACAAAAAAATAATTAATACATCAATAATAATGATAATTTTTGATCTTATATTAATATTTTTATATTATTTTATGTCAAAAGAGATATATGTTATATAAGAGTAAAATTAGGTGGAGTGAATGTAGTAATACATTCCAAAATTATATTGATTAATGTATTTTTATGGAAACAAATTTGATTTTCGAATTTTCAAATTAAATGGATGTATAAATCATTTATCTAGACCATCGATGTTTTTTAGATTTGTTCTCCAATATTTATGATCTATGATTATATATTATATAATTTACTAATGGTGTGATGTTTCAATAGAATATCATGGGCATGTGTAATGTTTGGGGTTTGTGTTTCATATTATATAAAACTGCATATTATATTCTATATCTAATCGGAGATACCATATACATGAGGAGGTGTGGAATAATGGTGACCCAATATACATATATTGGGGACCATGTTACCTTATATTACATAACTAGTATCCCTATACCTATTTTACGAAAAAAAAACCACTTTTTTAATTTTCTACATAACCTGTTACCCACTTTGTTGTTCTCTTTGAATGAAACAAGCTCATAATAGTTGAGATCCTTGACATGGGTACCTATTTTCCTTCATTATCCTATCATATATCACACATCAATCTATATTAAATATTTTTGGAAATTAATATAAATTCTAGGAAATATATCTCTAATATATCAATTTTCTATATATCACTCTTATCATTATATTTCTTATATTATATTTTATACATTGAGAATGAATTTTCAAAATACAGGGATTAAAATCATTATAGAATAATGCAATCTAATTAATAGGGTCATGGTAATATTTTATGGGATTTTTTAATTTTATTATTTGTATATATGAGAGACAAATTTTTAGATTTTAATTTAGATGAGTATAGAGATCTCAGATATCATAATATTTGTTGTATAATTTTACTAACCCTATGATACTTTAATTTTGGTTACTAATATTATAAGATAGTGAAAATATATTTGGGTATCTATGGTTGCATGATCTTTTATAATTAATGTTAGGTAATTTTTTATTTTCACTATATTTCATAAATATATCAAATTAATATTATATGTGGCCTCAACTATTCTAATGAATTGATATTCTATATTTGGAAAAATCCTGAATATTTTTATAGAATATATGAATTATATTTTATTAACTAATTTAAAAATAACATTTTTATATTTAATCAATTATATTTTTCTATCCCAAGATAATATTATTTCATTAATTTTAATAATTGATTTTATATTTGTTTTGATTCACTATTGTCTATTTTACAAACCATGTTATTTAGAGTGTATCTAGAATAAAACATCAATAACTCAAAGTTCATTTTTAATTGATTGCTTTTTTAAAGTATGTACAAGTATTTTTTAGTATTCATTTTACAATTCTATTTCTATGTTATTTAAAAATGAGGTTTTATATTTTTTTCCTCTATAAAGTATATAAATTACAATTTGTTTTGTATTCTAAAATATTTATAAAACTATATGAATGACTAAAAATTCAATAATTCCTACTTTGTTTATAAATATATTGATTTTACATATAGATTCCATAATATGCCCCATCGGTTTACATGTTTTGAATATTTATTATGATTATTCAGGTTTTATTCATTCCACATTATTCTATTGTCGAAAGGTTTTATAAAAACATTTTTCACATATAATTTTGTAAAAATTCAATTCCTAAACTATGAACCTTATATAAAAAACACTTAAAACACTTGAGTACATTCACTAGAATCATAAAAATTTTCCATATATATTTATAATGTCTATGGAAGAGGAATTATTTCTGGAGACATTATCATGATTTATTATGAGAGACCAATTATTTACAATATAACAAATTTTTATAATAAGTATGAAAGCATAGATTTAATATTACATATGTGATTTCATAAATATTGAGATAATTAAAATGATGGTTTATGATGGGGAAATTAATATGGTCTTAAACACAAAATTTATAACAAAATACCCTACATATTTAATAAACTAAACAGTTTTGTTTTTAAGGGGATATACATTGGACTTTATTTAATAAAGAGACAATTTTTATATATATATTTTTTTCAAAATAGTAGGTGCCACTTTTCATCATTATTTAGTTATTTCAAATCCCTCTGATCAATAATAATTTATATCCAAAAGGATTAATTAATTTTTTTTAATGAAATTTTTTATATATGATAAACATTTACAGATATTTTTGATGATATTTATTTAAATTTAACTATATTTATAAAAGTATTCATAATAAAATTTATAATGAATGTTTTATATCAAAATGATTGAAAAATATCTCTTTGTTATTCAGTTTTTATTAATGAATAAAGATACACATGACATATATTATGATATATGGAATAAAATTATTTTAGGTTCATCTACATTATTTTGTTTCATTTTCTTTTACTGTATATGGAAAAATATTTTATTATTAAACCATTTATCATTCCCATTTTTCAGAAATTGATATTTTTTATGTAGATCATTTTATAATTTCTATATTATTTTGAATACTAATTGTGAGATTGTAATATTTAATATATAAAATCATGTGATTTAATTTGTTGATTTAATCATAATTGTAATTTTACTTGTTGTGTTTATATATAGAGTAACATTATAAGAATTCTAGTATTTGTATAAAATTGAGGTATTCTAATTTTTTTTAAATATGATATATTTATAACTAATAATTTCCATAATATACATGTCAATATTTCAATTTATTTATGTGTACGTTATATAGATTGATTTGGTATAAGTAATTTTATATTTTATTAATTTAATGAAAAAAGGGTATAGTGTTTTATATTGCTGATAGAGGAAACCTATGTCATTACACTGACCAATTTGGGATAGGTTGTATTGATGGGATAGGTTCTAGGGTTTCCTTATCATGGTATCTAAATTCTCTTATCTCGAATGTATGAGAATAAATATTTCCCTGAAATTAGTATTCACCATTATAATTCCCCATGGGATATATACATATCACAGTAACTATTGTTAAATTGATATTACTTGATTCTAATTTAATATAAAATAATATTTGTACATATTTAGACCCTCCCATCATAGGGTCTTTTTTGTTATAATTATTATCCATATGCATGTCCCATTTTAAATTTTCATCAATGTGTAATTCCAAAAAAATAATTTTTCATATTGGGCATGTCTATATATATTTTTTCACTAATTATGTAAACACATGAAAATTCACTATGCTATTTAAAGTATCTGGTTATTCCGAAAAACTATTTATGTTCACACCATGCTTGGAATCATTTTTTGATATTCATTATCATGTAATACATTTTAATAATACAATGTTATATAGATTTTTGTGGTATATTAATTGATTTATTAGAATGATATACCATTGATATGAGGTAAGTAACCAATATGGAGTAGCATTATGTGACATGTTGGATAGGGGAAATGTTTGGAATATTTATAATTTCATATCTTTTTTCATGTCAAATTTTTTTCTAGCAATGAAAAAATTTTAAAAACAATTTGTTAAGTATTTTTTATTATAACTATAATGGATTCCATTTTATTTAATGATATCCTTATTAAATATTTTTTTTAATTCTCCATGGAATCTCAGTGAACTGGTTATTCCAAAAAAGTGAAAAATTTTATATTACCCAGTGAAATTTCTAATATATAAATAAATATATATATAAATATATATATATATATATATATATTGGAATAAATGTATGACCCGTCAATAAAGTATTGTAAAAATTATAGAAAACTCACTCCACAACATTATACTGAGAACTCTATTGATATTCATTAGAACTAAGGGATTTGGGGAATCCTTTGGGGATAAGTAACTTCATTCACATACTACTCGGTTATTCATGGTGTTGTCATTAGAAGTTATGTCATTATTTTATCATGTTTTCCAATATTTGGACCAAAATTAGATATGAGATGGACCAACTTGAGTTTGAAAAGTTAAAATAAATAACCATAGTAATCCTTTATAGAGTTGAAGACATATATAATAAGTTATATAAGGGTTACTTAAAATTCATAATAGTTGAATGTGTGGAATTTTGTAAATGTGTCACATACACCATGATGAAAGTGAAGATATATATGACAATCTTCCATGATAAAAAATGTTCATTATATGTTGATTTATATTTTATGACATGTTCGTTTTATTTACTATGAAAAATATATGTGAAATGAATTCATTAATTATAATATAATAAAAATATAATCATTATTATCCTAAATATGTTATTATATGCGGTATAAATAATATAATTATTCCACATATGTGTTTTTGGGTGGTTATAATTCATTCTCTATTGGGTAAAATTTCCATTATATGTACTTAAATAATGTTTGGAAAAAAATTATTATATGTGATATACAATTTGGATTCTTCAGCATATTGGTTATCTTCTAATTAGAATTCCATTCAGTGATCTAATATTTTTTTCAACATAATAATATACTGTAAAATCTATTTTTGATTTATATTATTGAAAACACCAAAAATAAATTTTTTTACAATCCTTATTGTAGGATTACCTTTTCATCATGTAGGTTGTAAAGACCCAAAAATTTCAAGGAAATGTTTTTCATAATTTCGTTGAATTTTACGAGTCCGCAGTTTCTGACAGCGCCTGATTCAGAGGCCTGGTGTGCATGGAATGAAGTTCTGAAGATTTGATTGTGTATGTTCAGTAAACATACGTGGTGGTTTTTCTAGTTTTTGAACAAGTTCTCGGAATTGAAATATGGGGACACTGATTATGTAACGACCCAAATTTTCATTAATGGAAAATCCCTCTTGATCCAGTTAAATGTTTCTTTATGTTTTTATATGATGTCAACTTCTTTAGTTTAACGTTAAGATTTGTGACCGTTACTTTTATAGCCGTTGAACAGTGATCGTCTGGGTAGTTTAAATATAAGGCTTTAACGAACCAATTTTCTACTCAGACAAAGGAAGCGATGTCCTCATCCAGTAGAATTGCCCCTTACGAAGCCCATTTGTCGGAGCTCGGTAAAGAGGTGGCGTCTTTGGGCTTTGCCCTTGACCAAGCCCAAGCTGAGCTTCATCAAGTCAAGCTCGAACGTGATCGTCTACGGGAAAAATGGAAGTTGATAGAGATTACCACTCGAGCGATGTTATCCGAGCAGCCCCAAGAGTCTGTCACCATCGCGCACCTTACCCTTAGGTCTTATGCGGCTATTTTAAGGGGTTATGTAACAAATAAGTAGAACCCTGTTCATGTACATTTTTTTTATATATAATTTCTAGTCATTTTTGATACATTGTAATTAGTTTTTAAAGTACAAATGGTGTTTTTTGTTATTATTTAATTAAGAATTATATTTTATTAAATTAAATGATTTTTGAATTAAATAATATTTTAATAAAATATTATTATTAATATTAAATTAATTGTCATTAATTATAAATGATCTTATAATTTTATGAATGTAATTAAAATGTTTATTAAGGTTTGAAAGCCATTTCTGTCAAAACCCGTGAATTTTTTTTTATAAATGTCGGTTTTTATTTTAAAAGTGAAAATTCACATATTTAGAAAATTATTTAGATAAAATAAATATTATTTTTGGAATCAGGACGTCGAAATTATCCAACGGTGAATTTTTCATAATTTTCTGAGACAGTCCAATTTGTGGGTAAAAATTAAATACCATTTAAATATATAATGTGTTTTATGACATCATAATGACCCAATGGTGATGTAATAAAATACCATAATCCTTAGGCTCGGCCAATATATGTTTTATCATTAAAATAATGAGGTTTTGGGTTTGTTTGACTCACTTTTCAAAGCATTAATGGAGCCCTCAAGACTTATTCAACACTTTGCCTTTTTAAATTAATTTCCATGGGAGTGTGACTCACCTCCACATAAGCAACCCTAATTTTTTTAATAAGTTCGGACCTTGGACTTGTAAAATATTGTTTTCCTCTTTCCTTTTCCAGAAACCATGGGCTAATACCATGGGATGGTTTGTGGTTTGGATTATTTTAATATAAGGGGTCCCAAACCTAAATAATAAAGAATTCTCTCACCTTTCCTATATAAACCCACCCAAGCTCCCACTTCCTCCTCACTCAAAGCCCTTGAAGTTCGTCCAACCTCTGCCCTACTCTCTCTAGAATCCTCTCAAGGTGCCCCAAGCTCCCAAGAAGCCTCTCACAAGCCTCACTCTAGCCTTTGGAAGCACACTTCCAAGTAAGGGTTTTTCTTCCTTTCTCATTTTTGTTAATTTTCTTTAAGTTGTATTTCCCTTTTAATTTCATTTATGAATGTTGGGTTATGGTTTCGCACCTCACCCATACTACCCTCTTATTGTTTGAATGATGGGAGAACCCTTTCTCTCTCATTAAATGCCTCCCATGTACACCCGTTACTATGCCGAAATTCCGAAAGGAACATCTCTCTCTTCTTTTATAATCAAGCAATACATTTGTATCCTGAATCTAAATTCCACTTCTATTGTTGGGACATGTATATATATGATCTCCTTACTGTCCATTACATTTAAATATGATGAGGAACCCCTTTCTCTCTCATCAACCTTTTTTATGAATTCTTATGTCACGCCGTTACGCTGCCGAAATCACACCGATTTTCTAAGCCAATATCATTGTGTAGTGAATACCATGCCCATTTATCCATCAAGGGTATTCACCTTTATGCACATTTACTTATTGATTATAAAGTTTCATGTATGAATTCCACATTCCTTTATCGTGGAATAAATGATTATGTTTTATGAATCCATGTTTTATGATCCATGTGGCACACTTATGCATGAAAAAAATGTTTACGAAGGGTGCGCCCTTTATAGCGCTCCAATGCATTGGGTAAAGTATAGTATCATGATACGTCATGTGCAATGAGTGTTGACTCATGCTAATTCAAGTGCAACGAGGGTTTACTCGTGCTTCAAGTGCAATGAGGGTTTACTCATGCTCCATGTGCAATGAGCCTTGGCTCATGCTAATTCAATGTTAAGTGTTGTTGCCACATTTCCATGTTATGATTATCATGCTTTATCATGCCTTTATGTTCATGTCTCTCTTATGCTCTATTGATATTCCTATTTCCTAACATGTTTTGTACTCCTCGTGTTATTCATTGTGTACTCCCTTACTGGGCTTTATAGCTCACCCTTTTCTTATGCATGTCCTCAGGTTATCCCATGCAATGCTAAGTACGAAGGAATGTAGTGGTCATGTAAAGGAAGTTTTCAATAAGGATGTTGTATTGCAAGTTTAAAGTTTTTATGTAATGATCCTAAGCCCCAAAGACACTAAACCTCTCGATCTTCTTTGTTGTATCAAGTGAAGTTTTATGTAATAAAAAGCAGGGTTGTCATAGTTGGTATCAGAGGATAGGTTTAGTTATTTTTGGGATTAGGAAACCCTAGTAAAGCCTTAGATACAAGACTAAGCATAAAAAAAACATCCCTATGTTTTGGTAAATACTAAGTAAGTGGTTTATCAAACAAATACATCCCTGTCTGGATACGAGCAGGTAGAGGCGGCTCTGGCACAGATGTATCCTAGGGGTAAAACCCGAAAACACCGCTTTGAGCTAGACTCGAACGGGAACTGGTGCACGAAAACGGGCCTTGCTGCACTCTTGGTTACGACACTCCCGGGGGATATGTTTTGATAAATTCACAATCTTAGTATGAACCCTTATTAAGGGAAAAATGCCCCTAAGAATATTTGTTAGAAGGAAGATCATGAAAAGCCTGGATTGAATCCTACAGACTCATGAGTTAAAGAGATTAAAGTTTATTTATAAGTCATCAACTTTTGTCTTTGGATTACCCTTTATGTGTTACCCCTAACTTTCCTTTTATTCCAGCCAATGGCCGGTAATAGGAGAACTCGGGCTAACAACCGTTGTGAAGATCAGTGTGATGATTGTACTAATGAGATGCCCAATCCGATGGGAGCGGGAATCGCGAACTTTGTCACGCTTCTCTCTCAGCTAACTCAAGTTTTGAATAGAAACACTGGTCAAGAGGAACGTTCAACCCCCCCTAAGAAAGAACAAGTCGCTATTGAAAGCTTCATTAGACAAAGGCCTCCTACGTTTAGTGGATCATCCGATCCCACGATTGCTGAACAATGGATCAACTCCAATGAAAAGATATTCTCCATCCTCCAATGCTCTGAAAAAGAGAAGGTTCTCCTGGCGGCTTATCGTATGGAGGGTGAAGCTGATCAATGGTGGACGTTGATCAAAAATACAAAGCCTGAGGAGGAGATCGAGGCTTTGGAATGGAAGGTATTCCGGAAGATGTTTTTCGATAAATATTTTCCACGCACCCTCCGTCTTAAGATGGAAAGGGACTTCCTTTCCCTCAAGCAGAAAGATGAAGAATCTGTGGGAGCGTACGAGGCAAACTTCACAAGGCTTGCACGATATGCTTCCGGCTTTGTCGTTACCCCCGAATGCAAGGTTGACCGCTTCTTTGGTGGGCTGAAGCCTAGCTTGCGGAAAGCATTAGCGATCCGCGACTTCGACAGCTATGAGGAAATTGTCCGATGTGCCCTCAAGGTTGAAATGGAGATCGGAGAATCACAGGGGTATCATGGGGACAAGAAGCGGAAGGTGGACTTCAATGCTGGTGGTCCGATGGATAAATCCAACGGCACTAAGAAATTCCAGCACCCCACTTGCCAAAAGTGTGGAAAGAAGCACCCTGGAAAATGCCTTAGGGGGACAAGAAAATGCTTCAAGTGTGGAAGAGAAGGGCACCTAGCTGTTAACTGTCAGCAAGAAGGACCCGCGACTGCGACGGAGGGGAGGAACGCTCCGTTCGAACCTCAACGCGTTGTTCAATGCTTCAAATGCAAAGAACCGGGTCATTTTGCGAATCAGTGCCCTAATCCAAGGTTATCGGAGGCAATCAACAACCTCCAAGACAGCAAGGAAGAGCTTTTGCCATCACTTCTGCCGAAGTGAACCCCGACAACGAAGTGGTGACAGGTACGCTAGTTATTCATTCATGAATAGCGAACGTACTTTTTGATTCAGGTTCTACGCATTCTTTTATATCTCAAAAGTTTAGTAGAATAATCCCTGCACCACCACAAATCATGGAAGTAAAGATGTCGGTGAGTACGGAAAATGGGGCAATCATTGCATCCCATGAGTATAAGTCCTCCCCTGTTATAATCTGTGGATTGAATTTCCCGGCGAACCTCGTCATACTCCCTTTGGTGGAATTTGATGCAATTCTTGGCATGGATTGGCTTTCCTTATATAGAGCCAACATAAATTGTCGGGAGAGGGAAATCACTCTCCATATGGAGAATCGACCCCCGATTCTTTACAAGTGTCAGGAGGAAGATGAATCTCCTTTAGCTCCATCATCTCAAGCATGGATATTACTGCCTTATGAGCATGCATATCTGGCTCAGATGATTGAGTCCAAGGAAGAAACCACCCTTGAAGAAATGCCTATTGTGAGGGAATTCGCTGAAGTATTTCCCGAGGAACTTCCTGGTCTTCCTCCAAGAAGATATGTTGAGTTCTCAATTGAACTTATACCTGGGGCGCTACCAATATCCAGGACTCCATATAGAATGGTTGTGGTTGAGCTTGAAGAACTGAAGAAACAACTACAGGAGAATCTGGATAAAGGGTTTATACGCCCAAGTGCATCACCATGGGGTGCACCAGTCCTCTTCGTCAAGAAGAAGGATGGGTCAATGCGGCTTTGTATCGATTATCGTGAACTTAACAAAATCACGATAAAGAACAAGTATCCTCTCCCAAGAATCGATGACTTGTTTGATCAGCTGCGTGGAGCACAACACTTCTCCAAGGTCGACTTTCGGTTGGGATATTATCAAGTAAGGGTGAAGAAGGAAGATATCCCCAAGACTTCTTTTCGTACAAGGTACGGGCACTGTGAATTCATAGTAATGCCTTTTGGACTCACCAATGCTCCAGCAATATTCATGGACTTGATGAATAGAGTCTTTAGAGATTACCTAGATAAATTTTTGGTAGTCTTTATAGATGATATTCTGATATACTCCAATACCAAGGAGGACCATGAGGAGCATTTAAGAACTGTACTGGAGACTTTGCGCAAGGAGAAGCTCTATGCCAAGTACAGCAAGTGTGAGTTCTGGTTGAAGGAGGTCTCATTCTTGGGCCATATCATCACAAGCAATGGGATATCTGTGGACCCCTCCAAAACAGATGCAATTGAGGGATGGCCGAGGCCAACATCGGTAACTGATATCTGTAGCTTCTTGGGGTTAGCTGGATATTATCGACGATTTGTGAGAAACTTCTCACGATTGTCCAACCCTCTTACCAAGCTAACTCGAAAGGGAGTAAAGTTTGCTTGGAGTGATGAATGCGAAGAAATCTTCAAGGAGTTGAAAAGGAGGCTTATCACTGCACCTGTGCTAACTTTACCCACAAGTGGGGAGCTTTTTGTGGTATTCAGTGATGCTTCGAAGAAGGGCTTAGGATGTGTGCTGATGTAGAATGATAAAGTGATATCCTATGCCTCAAGACAGTTGAAAATCCATGAGCGAAACTATCCAACGCATGATCTGGAGTTGGCGGCGTTGATCTTTGCCTTGAAAATCTGGCGGCATTATCTCTATGGAGAGAAATGTGAGATATATACTGAACACAAGAGTCTTAAATATATATTCACACAGAAAGAGCTTAATATGCGCCAGAGAAGATGGATAGAGCTCATAAAGGATTATTACTGTTCAATACATTACCACCCTGGGAAGGCGAACAAGGTGGCGGATGCCCTAAGTAGAAAGGATCCAGCAATTCTATCAATGATGAGAATTGAGAAGGATCCAATCTTCTTAGACTTGATGAAGATGGACGTGGGAATCATAAAGAAGGGAACATCATCAATCCTTTCACAAATGGTTGCTCAACCAACTCTTTTGGAAAGGTTAAAGGATGCTCAAAAGGATGATGTGAGAATCCATGAAAAAGTGGAAGCTATCAAAAAGGGAAAATCCTCAGAGTTTAATGTTAATGAAGAAGGAATTGTGCGGTTTGGGAAAAGACTATGTGTCCCATCAAGTTCGGAGCTGAAGAAGGGACTTTTGGATGATGCACATAGTTCAAATTTCTCTATTCACCCAGGGAGCAAAAAGATATATCGAGATCTCCGAGAAAACTTTTGGTGGGATAATATGAAGAAGGAGATCGCCGAATATACATCAAAGTGCCTGGTGTGTCAGAAAGTGAAGGCAGAGAGGCAGAAGTCTAAGGGGATGATGCAACCATTGCCCATACCAGAATGGAAATGGGAGAACACCACCATGGACTTCGTCACTGGACTTCCAAGGACATCCAAAAGCAACAATGCAATCTGGGTTATTGTGGATCGTCTTACAAAGACTGCGCACTTCATTGCTATTCGAGAGGATTTCTCTTTGGATCAACTGGCATGGATATATATCAGGGAAGTGGTACGGTTGCATGGAGTACCACTATTTATTGTGTCTGACCGAGATCCAAGATTTACCTCTAAGTTTTGGAAGAGTCTTCAACATGCTCTGAATACTGAACTGAACTTCAGTACGGCCTATCATCCTCAAACTGATGGCCAATCCGAGCAGACTATCCAAACACTTGAGGATATGTTGAGAGCGTGCTCAATGGACTTTAAAGGAGGATGGGATCAACATCTTCCTCTAGTTGAGTTCTCTAATAATAATAGTTTCCACTCGAGCATCCAAATGGCACCATATGAAGCCCTGTATGGGAAAAGGTGTAGAACACCGGCATGTTGGGATGAGGTCGGTGAACGTAAGCTGCTTGGACCAGAAATGGTCGAAGAAATGGTGGAGAAGGTGAAAACCATTCAGCAGCATATCAAGGCAGCCCAAAGTCGACAGAAGAGTTATGCAGATAATCGTCGACGAGACCTCGAGTTTAAAGTCGGAGACATGGTGTTTTTACGCATATCTCCATGGAAGAAGGTCATGAGGTTTGGAAAGAAAGGGAAGTTAAGTCCAAGGTACATCGGCCCCTTCGAGATTATTGATCGTGTTGGGGATGTGGCCTATCGACTAGCACTTCCACCTACTATGGCCAAGGTGCATGATGTCTTCCATGTATCCCTCTTAAGGAAGTACATACCAGACCCTTCACATGTACTCTCTTCCGAGGTGATACAATTAGAAGACGATCTTTCTTATGAGGAGCAACCAGTGAAGATCTTGGATCGTAGAGAAAAAGTTCTACGAAATAAGACAATGTCCCTCGTCAAGGTGTTGTGGAAAAACCACAAGTTTGAAGAAGCAACTTGGGAGTCGGAGGATATGATGAAGCTAAGTTACCCACATTTGTTTTAGTGTGGGAAATGGAAAATTTCGAGGGCGAAATTTCTTAAGGGGGGAATGTTGTAACGACCCAAATTTTCATTAATGGAAAATCCCTCTTGATCCAGTTAAATGTTTCTTTATGTTTTTATATGATGTCAACTTCTTTAGTTTAACGTTAAGATTTGTGACCGTTACTTTTATAGCCGTTGAACAGTGATCGTCTGGGTAGTTTAAATATAAGGCTTTAACGAACCAATTTTCTACTCAGACAAAGGAAGCGATGGCCTCATCCAGTAGAATTGCCCCTTACGAAGCCCATTTGTCGGAGCTCGGTAAAGAGGTGGCATCTTTGGGCTTTGGCCTTGACCAAGCCCAAGCTGAGCTTCATCAAGTCAAGCTCGAACGTGATCGTCTACGGGAAAAATGGAAGTTGATAGAGATTACCACTCGAGCGATGTTATCCGAGCAGCCCCAAGAGTCTGTCACCATCGCGCACCTTACCCTTAGGTCTTATGCGGCTATTTTAAGGGGTTATGTAACAAATAAGTAGAACCATGTTCATGTACATTTTTTTTTATATATAATTTCTAGTCATTTTTGATACATTGTAATTAGTTTTTAAAGTACAAATGGTGTTTTTAGTTATTATTTAATTAAGAATTATATTTTATTAAATTAAATGATTTATGAATTAAATAATATTTTAATAAAATATTATTATTAATATTAAATTAATTGTCATTAATTATAAATGATCTTATAATTTTATGAATGCAATTAAAATGTTTATTAAGGTTTGAAAGCCATTTCTGTCAAAACCCGTGAATTTTTTTTATAAATGTCGGTTTTTATTTTAAAAGTGAAAATTCACATATTTAGAAAATTATTTAGATAAAATAAATATTATTTTTGGAATCAGGATGTCGAAATTATCCAACGGTGAATTTTTCATAATTTTCTGAGACAGTCCAATTTTTGGGTAAAAATTAAATACCATTTAAATATATAATGTGTTTTATGACATCATAATGACCCAATGGTGATGTAATAAAATACCATAATCCTTAGGCTCGGACAATATATGTTTTATCATTAAAATAATGAGGTTTTGGGTTTGTTTGACTCACTTTTCAAAGCATTAATGGAGCACTCAAGACTTATTCAACACTTTGCCTTTTTAAATTAATTTCCATGGGAGTGTGACTCACCTCCACATAAGCAACCCTACTTTTTTTAATAAGTTCGGACCTTGGACTTGTAAAATATTGTTTTCCTCTTTCCTTTTCCAGAAACCATGGGCTAATACCATGGGATGGTTTGTGGTTTGGATTATTTTAATATAAGGGGTCCCAAACCTAAATAATAAAGAATTCTCTCACCTTTCCTATATAAACCCACCCAAGCTCCCACTTCCTCCTCACTCAAAGCCCTTGAAGTTCGTCCAACCTCTGCCCTACTCTCTCTAGAATCCTCTCAAGGTTCCCCAAGCTCCCAAGAAGCCTCTCACAAGCCTCTCTCTAGCCTTTGGAAGCACACTTCCAAGTAAGGGTTTTTCTTCCTTTCTCATTTTTGTCAATTTTCTTTAAGTTGTATTTCCCTTTTAGTTTCATTTATGAATGTCGGGGTATGGTTTCGCACCTCCCCCATACTGCCCTATTATTGTTTGAATGATGGGAGAACCATTTCTCTCTCATTAAATTCCTCCCATGTACACCCGTTACTATGCCGAAATTCCGAAAGGAACTTCTCTCTCTTCTTTTATAATCAAGCAATACTTTTCTATCATGATTCTAAATTCCACTTCTATTGTTGGGACATGTATATATATAATCTCCTTACTGTACATTACATGTAAATATGATGAGGAACCCCTTTCTCTCTCATCAACCTTTTTTATGAATTCTTATGTCACGCCGTTACGCTGCCGAAATCACACCGATTTTCTAAGCCAATATCATTGTGTAGTGAATACCATGCCCATTTATCCATCAAGGGTATTCACCTTTATGCACATTTACTTATTGATTATAAAGTTTCATGTATGAATTCCACATTCCTTTATCGTGGAATAAATGATTATGTTTTATAAATCCATGTTTTATGATCCATGTGGCACACTTATGCATGAAAAGAAATGTTTACGAAGGGTGCGCCCTTTATAGCGCTCCAATGCATTGGGTAAAGTATAGTATCATGATACGTCATGTGCAATGAGTGTTGACTCATGCTAATTCAAGTGCAACGAGGGTTTACTCGTGCTTCAAGTGCAATGAGGGTTTACTCATGCTCCATGTGCAATGAGCCTTGGCTCATGCTAATTCAATGTTAAGTGTTGTTTCCACATTTCCATGTTATGATTATCATGCTTTATCATGCCTTTATGTTCATGTCTCTCTTATTCTCTATTGATATTCCTATTGCCTAACATGTTTTGTACTCCTCATGTTATTCATTGTGTACTCCCTTACTGGGCTTTATAGCTCACCCTTTTCTTATGCATGTCCTCAGGTTATCCCATGCAATGCTAAGTACGAAGGAATGTAGTGGTCATGTAAAGGAAGTTTTCAATAAGGATGTTGTATTGCAAGTTTAAAGTTTTTATGTAATGATCCTAAGCCCCAAAGACACTAAACCTCTCGATCTTCTTTGTTGTATCAAGTGAAGTTTTATGTAATAAAGCATGTTTAAGTTGTAATAAAAAGCAGGGTTGTCATAGATGAACTCGCAACGCCGGTATTCACCTAATAGAACCTTTACAACAATTGTGTTTTATGCGGGTTGACTAATAATTTTTGGGGAAAATTGTAAATATTTAAATAAAATTGTTGGAACAATTTTATATATATCCATGGAAGTTATTTCCTCCCATTGGAAGTTATTGGTGTGTCCCACATCCACCCAACATCCAATGTCTAGATATTTTAGAGGTGGGCCCACATGAGCCTTGACCTTTCACCTCCCATAACTTTTTTCAAACCCCCTTGTTTAATGTGACATCCCAACTTGTTTATTAGAAACCCTTCCTCTTCCTCTCTCCCTCTTAATTGTTTTCCAACACATCCTAATTAAAAAATTCAACCTCTTAACTTAATTAATTAAGTGTTTTATTTATGAGTTTTTTTGTTTCATGTGTTTACGAAAAATAGCTTAGGATTATTATTTTATTTTTGGGACAATCGTTGAGGTATGGTGAGTGGGGGAGAGAGCTTTTGAGAAAGGAGAATGTTATTCCTCTCCTAAATGAATAATGGTGTTCTTCTACGATGAAGAACACTCACCTTCAATGGAGAATGACTCAGCGAAGAACACTCCATGTTTCTTCAATCCTTTTTCTTCCTCTACATCAAGGGAGGAGACACTGACGCAGAGAACTCACCAACGATGACAGTTCTTTCTCTGATGTTGAAGTAGAAACATCTCCATCCACGTCTACGAAGAAAAAACCATATTCGAGGTAGGGTGGATTGTTTCAAATTTATTTGAATAAAATTGTTATTCGTTCTACATGAAACCATGATTAACATAGGCAAAATGATAACGCCTAACGCGGAGGAAGCGGGACGAACAAATACGGCCCGACTACAATCCGCAGGTTGTATGAATGTTCGCGGATTGACGGGAAATGACGAAATAGGGCTACAATGGTGATTTGATGTAGGCACAGTGAAGAGAGAGACTTGAGAAGGCTGTGGGTGCAGTCGAAAGCTAAAACGGACAACCCGAGCGACTCAGGTGGACCTTGGATTCTCGTGACAGCTCAGGTCACCAGCACGGTGACAATGGCAAGCCGCCGGGATGCGGCAGAGCTCCAGCACGCCGTTAGAGGAAGTATGACACGATTGTTACCGCGACGGCGAGGCATCTGATCCCGCAGCCGCGCAAGAAACACGACAGTGGGGCGGTGCCTGCTGGCACTGCCGGTTTCTATCAACCCCCCCCCCCCCCCCGCTCCGCGCAAACTGCTCGTCCAGGCTGGCCGAGTAGTGGCCAGCCACGGGCCTGACCTCACAAGCCGGGTCGGGGCCATGCCCTACCTGGCCGGACCCGGACCTGGGTCGGGTAGACATTGTTTGGGCTAACCCACGTGGGTTTGTCTGGGTAGGACCGGGCCCTGACCCCCCCCCCCCCCCTTTCAGACAAAATTTGTTTAAATACCTCAAAAATGATCTAAGAACCTCCGATCGATGCACCGTCAGTTTTGTAGGATTCCTTGGATCGAGGCTGTCGTTTCGGTATATTGCACTCAATGTTTTGGAGAAGTTTGTGTACGGTCGGGTCGGTTCGAACCCGAAACCACCCGGGCCCTCAGAGCAGAAACACTTATAACATAAGGACCGGACGTCTAATTGATGTATTGTCAACTACGTTGGTTTCATTTTGATGAGAAGTTTCTTTTTTTAATACTCCACTTGAGGTTTGGAAGAAGTTGGAGTATTTCTGGGTTGGAATGTACCCGAAATCTAACCGGGCCCCTGGAACGGAAAATCCAATAACTCTCAGACCGGACGTCCGTTTGATGAACCGTCAGCGGTGCTGGTAATCTCATTGAGAAAAAGTCCCTTTGAGTATACCCCATGGGAGGTCGGGGTAAAGTTGAGTTATCATCGGGTTGGTTCGTACACGAAACCAACCGATCCCCTCAGATAAAAATGCTAATAACTCACAGACTGAGCATCTGATTGATGTGTCGTCTGTTTCATTGAGACCCCTATGATGATGTGGTCCTGTGAGATACTTCCACATGATATTACGTGACACTTGGAAGTATCAACCAGTAGATAATGGAGAAGATCCTCCCGAAGACAAGCATACGGAGTATAGAGACCTTGTAGCTGGCTGAGACCTGATGACTTCTTGTCCAATTCGATTCCGAGTGACATGACTAGACCAATGGGGAGCACAACTGTGTTGGGGTGGAATACCCATTGTGGAGGATCGCTACTATGTTGGGGCAGCAGACCCTCGATACTCGACGAAAAGAGTACCTTGATAGTCTATGAGGGATTGTGCTTGGTTGTAGCGACAGACCCATTGCGAGGAATCGCTACTGTGTTGGGGCAACAGACTGGTGTTACATGATAGAGGAAGACTACCTCAGCTGTCTAATGATAGATATTAACACCTCAGAGTCGTGACAGGACTACTGTGATCGATAGAGGAGGATTTCTCCAGCAGTCGTGTTTTCGACATCGTGAATGAAAATCCTGGTTTCAGTTGAGTCAAAGAACTTTGTGTTTTCCTCATGATTGAGATGGGTTACTTGATAACATATGTTTATGTATGGGCATATACCCAATTAAAGGTTATCAATTGAGATCTTTCATTGTGGTTTATCGTTGTTGGATTTTGGAAGACCTTGAGGGTCTCGGGGTCCCTACTGAGTATTGTTATAATCACCCCCGCATGGCCTACTCCCACACCTCATTGTGTTTGATGCAGATGACATATAACATTGACCGATGCAGAGTGTACAAGGATTGGATGGTATCCGGAGGAGGACACTCAGCATTGCACAAAACAGAGTGGACCGATAGGTGCAGAGTACTGAGGAGGACATTTGTACATACCCTTTAGGTAGGAACCCGGAAGATGATCCATGAGTTGCTTCACTATTCATCAGTTTTTCTTTCAGTTTTACTTTCATTAAGATGTAGTTGTACCTTTCTGTTGGTCTTTTATTCCTACACCTTTGTACTTTCATCACACTTGTTATTCCTCTTTACATAGTGTTTTCATATTTTTGTACTCTGGTTGTGATTGTTTACGTTTCATAAAGGCAATGACTTCTCTTTTTATCACGATTTATGCCTTTGGTGCTAGTTTCCAGCCCCTGGCCTATGGAAGGTGGTCTTGGGGTAGTCACGACATGGGACCTGAGGACGAGACCTGAAAAATTGGTATCAGTGGGTTCGGTTCTACCATAGAACATAGAACTCTGATATTTACTTTATGTGAAGAAGTATTGTTAAGGTCAATAAGTGTGGATTCTAGTTCAGGGATTCCAGTGTTGGTGTAGGTGGCTAACGTATCCATACAATAGGACCTTGACTTCTGATTTTCGACTCAGTCCACAAAAACACTTACTGCGTGTGTGTTTTCAATGGTTTTTCTTTAAGTCATCTCCAACCAGGTCAGATCACCAAGTATTGTATTTTGACTGTATCACATCTATTTCGTTAAGGATGCCCCCCGAAGATGACCATCTATATCCCTGAGACTTGTAAGTATATATATCCCACCGAGTGACGAGGAATTAGTATAGGGCCCTCATCCAGTTGAGACACCAGCAGAGAGTGCATGCCGCTTGAGCGTGTTGCACGAGTTCCAGTGACATAGGCCTCTGAGTTTTCAAGGGGATTCATATTTTCAGATGGCTTGGTACTGGCTGGAGTTTGTAGCACGAGCTTTAAACATAGATGTGACACCTACTGACTGGATGGTGTACCTAGATGTTAGTCTATTTTAGGGAGAAGATGAGAGGTGGTGGAGCCAGATGCTCCAGTTTTGCGATGAGATGACCTTCACCTGGGGAAACTTCGTATGTTTTTTCAGGGTGTATTTTATACAAGATAATCTACACTCTGATCGTGCTAAGGAGTTGCTGTCGTTACTGCAGGGTTTTCCGACCGTAGCGGAGTCTTCTACAGCCGGCAGTAGACAGATGACATAGATGTCCATGCAGACAAAGCCAACAAGTGGGTTACCTCGGGATACAGGTTCGGTTTTGCGAGGCACATGAAATAGAGCCAGCCATATGAGGATCAAGAAGTGTGATGCATGCGTCAAGCAGGGTCACATGGCACGAGACTACCCGACCTATCTAGAAGATGAGTAGCAGGCAGTAGATAATCCTACCAGACCGAGGCAGAGGAGTTGTCCTTACATCTGGTGGTGTACGACACTTCGATCTGTTTCCACCACCACCATAAGGAGGTCCACCCCGACCACAGAGAATGAGTGGATATGGGAGAGCACAACATCAGGCCGCTGAAGCATTCAACCATGGAGCTCTGGAAGTAGGTGGAAAGGAGCGAGACTAGTTCTAGGCATGGAGTCCTTTGTTCTTGGTTCTTCTTGTTTCCATGTTTTTGTTGTTTTGTTTGGTTTTTGCCTTTGTGTTTTCAGCTGCAGTAATAAAAGACACTTATATTTGTGACTTTTATTTTCCTGTCCTTTTTGTGTTTTTGATACTGAGAGGTTCTAGTTAAAACTGTTGACATGATGCTCACATTTGTGTTTTCTACTTGAAGATACCCAGTAACCACACACTGATGCCAATAGTGTGGCTAAACCCTTGGAGGCAAGAGAAACGATTGGGTCTCTTGGTTGTAGCATCGAGGCCTTACAACGTCATCTATGGCATTAATTAGTACTGTTCATGTCAGGATTGCTATATTAGAAAATGAACGTGGTTTATCCAGGGGATGAGACCAGATTTCCCTTTTTGGCAGAGGAGAAATCTCAAAAACTCATGTAGAATGTAGACGAAGAATGGTGGAGATGTGTTCATAAAATTGGCTAGTCACACCATTGTTCGTTGAGCGAACGATTTACAGTTTACTATAAACTCAATAATATCAGGTGTGTCTTCTCATAGAAGGACCTAAACCTGAGATAAGAGCGAGGACATGAGTTCCTCCAATACTATGATTTGAGATATTTTATACTCTTGGGAAGGGGATCATTGTAGCAGATGCCCTTAGTAGGAGATCAGGAATTCAGCTGTTAAAAGACGTGAGACAGAAGATGGCTGCGTTTCAGATATCCTTTGTGGATTGTGATGAAGTCAGCACGTCTAGAACCAGAGATGGTTCAGGCTATAAAGAAGAAGGTTAGAATCATCCTAGAGCGGATGAAGACTACATAGAGTAGACAGAAGTCCTATGCAGATCGGAGACGAAGATCACTGGAGCTCAAGGATGGCGATCACGTCTTCCTTCGGGTCTCACCTAGATGAGATATACAGAGATATGGACGAGCAAAAAGTTATCACTGCATTTCATCGGACCTTTCCAGGCCCTCATCAGAGTAGGCGAGGTGGCTTACCGCCTGTCCCTTCCACCTCAGTGGCACTTGGTGCATAAATTCTTCCACGTATCTCAGATGAGGAGATACGTGCACGACCCATCACACATCATCGATCATGGGGGAGCTAGAAATTGATGTTGGGGAGACATTTATAGAGGTCCCAGTGGTGATTGAGGATTGAAAAGAGTGGTTCCCATGTGGTTGGTTGATTCCTCTGGTGCACATTCACTAGCCGCATAGGAACCTCAAGTGGATCAAATGGGAGAAAGAGGCTCAGATGCGTTCTCGCCCCTTTAGTTTTCTTATAGTGCGTTGAAGCTTTATGGTGATGTAAATACCTGAGGAGGTAGTAATATAAACACCCGGAAATTCCAAGGAAATTTTTTTCTTAATTTATTTGGAATTTTACGAGTCCGCAGCTTCTGATGGTGCCTGATTCTGAGGCCTGATGTGCCCGGAATCAAATTCTGATGCTTTGTCCAGGTATGTTCAGTAAACGTACGAGTGAGTTTTTCTATCAATTGAACCGGTGTTCAAAATTGAAATCTGAGGACACCAATGAACTTGCAACATTGGTACTCGCTTAATAGAACTTTTACCGTACTTTCGTTTTACGTGGGTTCAGAGTTAATTTTTTTTTTTGGAAATTGGAAATAGTTAAATAAAATTGTTTGAACAATTTTATATATTTCCAAGGAAGTAATTTCCTCCCTTGGGAAGTTATTGGTGGGGCCCAAATCCACCAAACATCTCATGTTTGAATATTTGAGAGTTTATCCCACACGAGCCCCAACCTTTCACCTCCCATTACTCTTTTCAAACGCCCTTTAAACTCCCTTGTTCAATGTGACAATCTACCCATGTTTATGAGGATCCAATCCTTTTCCTCTCTCCCTCTTAATTTTTATCCAACACACCCTAATTAGTAAACTCTACCACTTCACATAATTAATTAAGTGATTTGAATTTTGAATTTTTATGTTGCATGTGTTAATAAAATAACATCTTAGGACTATTATTTTATTTTTGGGGCAATCGTTGAGTTAAGGAGAGTGAGGGAGATAACTTTTTATAAGGGAGGAAGTAATTCCAGTCCTCAATGAAGAACGTTTTCCTTCTCCGATGAAGAACACTCACCTTCAATGGATAACGACTCAACGAACAACGATCTATGTTTTTCAATCCCTTTTCTTCCTCCACATCAAGGGAGAAGACAATGACGTGGATAACTCGCCAACAACGATGAATCTTTCTCTGACGTTGATGAAGCATCATCGCTTTCCGCATCTATGAAGAACAAACCATATTCAAGTTAGGGTGGATTGTTTCAATTTTATTTGAATAAAATTGTTATTCTTTCTACGTGAAACTATGATTAACTTTTTACAAATTATATCTCCTAACATGGAGGGCACGAGCCGAACAAACATGGCCTGAAGACCCTCTGCAAGTTGTTTGTTTGAGGTCGGACTGGCGGGCGATGACGAAACGGGGCTGCAATGCCGATTTGAAGTCGACCCAGTGAAGAGAGAGACCCGAGAAGGCTGTGGGCGATGTCGGAAGCTAAAATAGGCCAACATAGTGAATCTAGTGGCTCGGGGAATCTCGTGGCAGCGCAGGTTGCTGGAGGCCTGACGCCTGGATGCGGCGGCTCCCCAGCGCACCGCCATAGGAAGTCAGCTACGGTTGTTGTTGCGGAAGTGAGGTGTCAGATCCTGTAGCCACGCGGGATTTGGGACGGCGGGGTTGGCGCTAGCCGGTGCCACCAGTTCCAATCAATGGGGGGTCGCACCCCCCCCCCCCACACTCCAAGCAAACCACTCGGCCATGCTGGACGTGCCTCGCCCAGGCCGTGCCAGCCACCGGTCGGGCCTCGCCATCCGTGTCGGTCCACACCCTACCTGGACGGACCCGGTCCCGGGTCGGGTCAACCCATTTCGGGCATACCTAGGGAGGTTATGGCCGAATCAGACCGGGCCCAACCCCCCCCCCCCCCTTTTTATGAACATATTCGTTTCAATACCGACAACATGAGCTACAGACCTCCTATCGACACACCGTTAGTTGTGAATGATTCCTTGGATCGAGAAGGTCGTTTCTTTTTATTACACTCAATGTTTTGCTGATGTTTGGGTATGACCGGGTTGTTTCGAACCCGAAACCAACCAGGTCCTCAGAGCAAGAACGCTTATAACTTATGGACCAGACATCCGATTGATGTTCCGTCAACTACATTGGTTTCCTTCTGATGAAACGGTTCATTTGGAATACTCCACATGACGTTTGGACCCAGTTGGAGTATTTATGGGTTGGATTTGACCTGAAATCCAACTTTGCCCGTATGACCGAAAAGCCAATAACTCTTAGACGGGACGTACGTTTCACGAACCGTCAGCGGCGCTGGTAATATATTTGAGAACCGGTCCCTTTGAGTATACCCCATGGTAGTTCAGGGTACAGTTGAGATACAGTCAGGATGGTTCAAACACGAAACCAACCAGGCCCCTATGATAAAAGGCCAATAACTCACAGACCGTGCATCCGATTGACGCGCCATATATTGTGTTGAGACCACTATGATTAGGAGGTTCATTGAGAAACATCCACATGATATTTCATGACACTTGGAAGTATCAACCAGTATCTCGTGGAGCGGATCCTCCAAGAGAAGAGTGTACGGAGTACGAAGACCTTGTATTTGGCTATGACTTGATGACTTCATGTCTGATCTGATTCGGAGTGACTTGACTAGCCCAGTGGGGAGCACTGCTATGTTGGGGTGGTAGAACCATAGTGGAGGAGTGCTACTATGTTGGGGTGGAATACCTGTGGTCCTCGATTGAAGGAGTACCTCTGTAGGATATGAGGGGGTGTTCTTAGTTTTAGCGGTAGACCCATGGCGAGGAATCACTACTGTGTTGGGGAGATAGACCCACGGTACTCGACAGAGGAGGAGTACCTCAACAGTCTAAGGATAGAGAGTAGCACCTCAGAGTCATGACAGGACTATTGTGCTCGACAGAGGAAGAGTTCTCCAGCAGAAGTGCTTTCGACATCGTGAATGAAAATCTTGGTTTGAGCTGAGCCAATGACCTTTGTTCTTTAGTCATGATTGAGATGGATTACTTGATAACTTAAGTATATGTATGGGCATATACCTATGTAAAGGTTATCTGTAGAGATCATTCTTTGTGGTTTATCCATGTTGGTTGTTTTGAGACCTTGCGGGTCTTGGGGTCCCAACTAAGTATCCTTATACTCACCCCAGCATGGGCTATGCCTGCAACTCGTTGTGTTGGATGCAGATGACAGACAACGCTGAGTGAGGCAGAGTGTATGAGGACTCGACGGTTCCCGGAGGTGGACACTCAGTGTGACGGCACACGCAGCAGACCGATAGACGTGGAGTCCTGAAAAGGACATCTGTACCTACCCTTAATGTTGGAACCCGGAGGACGTTCCAGGAGTTGCTTCATCATTCAGATGTTTTTCTTTCAGTTGTACTTTCTTTCATTTGTAGTTGTACCTTTCTGTTTGTCTTGTATTCCATCCCCTTTGTACTTTCAGCACAATTTTTGTTCTAATTTACATAGTGTTTGCTTCCGCTTGTACTCTGGTTGTCTGTGATTAAATTGATAAAGGCAATGTCTTCCCTTTTTATCGGGATTTATGCCTTTGGTGCTAGTTTCCAGCCCCTGGCCTATTGAAGGCGGGTTTGGGGTAGTCATGGCACGGGCCCCAAGGACGGGTCGTGACATAGGTGTAGTGATAAAAAATCTTTTTGGGTCTTTGAAATAGAATAAAAAAATTTGAAAACATTATATTTGAAATAGATCATTACATTAATTTGTAATGGTAAATCTTTAAATCAAATTATAATATTTTCATTAGGACTAATTGTAATTTAAAAATTGATTTTTTGAAATCCATGATCTCGAAAACTAAATAAAATATCTAAAAAATAATTGATATTTTTTTTTCCAAAACAATTTCGGAAAGTACTTGTTTTTTCAAAACTAGAATTGAATAGATAAATAAAAAGAGGGTAATCCCTAGTAATTCATGTTGTTTTGAGTATGAGGATATTAAAAAACTTCTATTTAAATAATTTATTGGTTTTAGATTTGTTAATGTGTCTTTGAGGGAATTTTTATATATTTTAATATATAGTTTATTGTTTATTTTTAGTGTCACATATTTTAATAATGGTTATTTTTAAACTAGTAGTAATATTTTTAGAGTAATAAACGATTTTATATTATGAATAACTTTGAATTTTCATGGATGAATAGTGATATGGTCGGGAGTTAGTACATCAAAATTTCAAAATTATATTAATTTAATTAATTGTTTGATATAATTTGGATTTATAATAGTTAGTAAATAATATAAGAATGATTATGGATACTGATTTAGATTTTTTTCGTTATTATAATTTTTCCAAAATGTCTGGTATTTAAGGATGAAGTCTAATGTTCTTTTACATGTTTTCTTAGATACATTGGATTATGGTGGATCATGTGAGACCTGATAAGATATCAAAAGAGTTTCAAATAAATTTACTCTTTGAGTACATATTGAATGACACCTGGTACCCTATATGTTTACATGATATAGTGGTCTGATGGAGGTTACACTAGGTAGCCAGTGGCTCAGTGTTAGATACATAATAGTGGAATGTCTTGGTTGTTTTCAAAGATGGAACACTGTTTATTTACACCAAAACTAGAAAATTACCATTCAGTTTCCCTTATAACATGATGTTCTCATGTCAATGAAGATCCATCAGCAAAAAAATCTTTTTATATATCAACTTCACATCCTTCAACCATAAATATGTATTTTCTCAGAATTGATTCATGTTAAAATATATGGTAATCATATTATATATTCTTCATGTACACCCCTCCAATTTTTCTTCACATTTCAAATATTATAAATTGGGGAATTATGCAATGATTCATTGGTAAATGAATGAATTACATCTAGATGGTTGGAAAACACTATTTGTGTTCAAGGATTCATGTATAGTCCATTCATGTTCATTTGTTGGAAAATATGATTTAAATAGTTTTAGATATGGATTATTTAATGTAATTTTTTATTTTAATATAATTAATGATATGTTTTGGTGGAATGTTATGGATCATTTTGATGTAATGACCCCAAAATTAATAACAAATATATGATGGTCATTTTATATCATTAAATAAATTTTTATTGATCACAATAGAAAGGATTTATCAGTTTTGTAGTATTATGAGACTATATACTATATTATTAATAAATTACATCGCAATTTTAGTTTATATCATGAAAAAATCACCAATTAGTCATTATCTATAAATATCATGAAGATACATATAGAAATTTTGATGTTATATTGTGTAAATGGGAAATAACAGGATAACGGTGAGCAGAAATGCTCATTGAATAGTATCATTAATGTCATGAAATCAGGAAATAGTAAGGGAATACAAAATATCACTATAGGAAAAATTACTATTTGTGATGGACTTTTTGCGACAGGAATGAATCACGTCGCAAAATGATCATCAAATAGGTTATTTTTTATGGCGGTAATGACCCGTCAGAAATAAATAATTATTTGTGACGAGATTTCGTGTCCCGTCGAAAAAGGTTTGGCGCAGGTATCACGCCATACGGCGAGAAGGTTTTTAGCGATGCTGGGATCCCACCATCCCAAATAGTGAAGTATTTGTGATGGGCCCCGTTGCAGATACCCAACAGCGGTTAATAGCTTAATGCAGGTGTAGGTATTTGCGATGGGTATCCAGTAGCAAATAGTTCTGTCACAAATAATCTAACCTATATATATCGCCATCCATTTTTTCTTTCATTTCTCTCAATTCTTAGATCATGTTTTTTCTCTAAACACTGATTTTAGAGCGAAAATTTTTTCAAAATTAATTTTTTTTTCGAAGAAGTTGTGAAGCTGTCTATATCAATTCAAAATCAAGCTTAAAGGTATTTATGTTTTATTTAATTTATTATATATTTCGTTTTATTATGTTAATTTTTATTATTGTTGATTACCTGTAATTAAATTAAATTTAAATTATTTTGTTATGAGTATTTATTTGTACTAATAAATTGAAATTTTTAGTACTATTATTTATTATTTAGTAGTAATTAAGAATTATTAACGATAATTAGTAATGTATATATATAATTTGTAGTAATTAATAATAATTTTTAATAAATAATTATAAATACTAATAATTTGTAAACATTTATTAATAATTATATATAAATAATAATAATGATTAATAGATTGTAATAATGAGTAATAAATAGTAATAATGAGTAATAAATAGTGATAAATTACAATAAATAGTAATAAATTGTAATAATTAGTAATAAATTGTAATAATGAGTCATAAAAATTAATGAGTAATAAATATTAATAAATTTTATTAATTAGTAATAAATTGTAATAATTAGTAATAAATTTTAATAAATAGTAATAAATTGAAATAATTTGTAATAAATTGTAATAATTACTAATAAATTGTAATAAATTGTAATATTTAGTAATAAATTGTAATAATTACAAATAACTTGTAATAATTACCAATAATTAGTATTAAATTTTAATAATAAGTAATAAATTGTACTAATTAGTGATAAATGGTAATAATTTGTAATAATCTGTAATAATTAGTAATAAACTCTTATAATTACTAATAAATTGTAATAATTAATAATAATAAGTAATATTTATTAATAAATACTAATAATTTGTAATAATTTGTAATAATTTGTAATATATACAGATAATTAGTAATATATAAAGATAATTATTATTAATTAGTTATAATTAGATATAATTAGTAATAATTAGTAATAATTAACAATAATTAGTAATAATTTGTAATAATTAGTAATAATTAGTAATTAAATATAATAATTAGTAATAAATAGTAATAAATAGTAATAAATTTTAATAATTAGTATTAATTTGTAACAAATAGTAATAAATAGGAATAATTAGTAATAATTAGGAATAATTAGTGACAATTAGTTATAATTAAGAATAATCAGAAATAATTAGTAATAAATTGTAATATATAGAAATAAATAGGAATAATTAGAAATAAATAGCAATAATTAGCAATATTTAGGAATAATTAGCAATAATTAGCAATAAATAGGAATAAATAGCAATAATTTGTTATAAATAGAAATAATTAGTAATAAATAGAAATAATTAGTAATAATTTGGAATAATTTGGGATAATTAGAAATATATACTAATAATTAGCAATAATTACTAATATTTAGCAATAATTACCAATAATTTGGAATATTTAGCAATAATTAGTAAAAAATAGCTATAAATAGTAATAAATAACAATAAATAACAATATTTAGAAATAAATAGAAATAATTAGTAATAAATTTCAATAATTAGTAATAACTAGCAATAAATAATGATAATTATGAATAATTAATAATAATTGTTAATAATTAGGAATAATTAGTAACAATTCAAAATAATTAAGAATAATTAGGAATAATTATGAATACTTAGTAATAAATAGAAATAATTCGTAATAATTAACAATAATTAGGAATAATTAGAAATAATTATCAATAATTTGCAATAATGAGGAATAAATAGCGATAATTAGTAATAAATAACAATAATTAGTAGTAAATAATATTAATTATTTATAATTGTGAATAATTAAGAATAATTAGGAATAATTAGGAATAATTATGAATAATTAGTATTAATTAGGAATAATTAGTTAAATTTTTGTAATAAACAGGAATAATTAGTATTATTTGTAATAATTATTAATAATTAGTAATAATTATTAATAATTATTAATAATTATTATTAAATAGTAATAATTTGTAATAATTAGTAATAATTAGTAATAAGTTGTAATAATTATTAATAAATAGTAATAATTATAAATAATTAAGAAAAAATAGGAATACTTAGTAATAATTTGGAATAATTAGGAATAATTAGGAATAATTAGTAATAATTAGCAATAAATAGTAATAATTATAAAAAAAATAGGAATAACTAGGAATACATAGCAATAATTAGCAATAATTAGCAATAATTAGCAATATTTAGGAAAAATAGAAATAATTAGTAATAAATAGCAATAATTAGTAATAAATAGAAATAATTAGTAATAAATAAGAATAATTAGTAATAAATAGTAATAGTTAGTAATAAATTGTAATAGTTAGTAAAAAATTGGAATAGTTAGTAATAAATAAGAATAATTAGTAATAAATAGGAATAATTAGTTATAAATTGTAAGAATTAGTAATAAATAGGAATAATTAGTAATAAAAAGTAATAATTTGTTAGGAACAGTTAAGAAAAGTTAAAAAGAAATTTTAATAAATTTTAACAAATTTTAAGAACTTGGCTCAATTTCTAGTGGATTGAAAGCACCCCTATTACTCGATGAATTTTTTCCTTTCAACTCTCACTTATTCAAAACATTATGAAAAGTGTGATGCTACATTGGAATATTCAATCTCGTGTGCATGATATTCGATATGCATTCATAGGATCATATTTTTTATAATTTTTTCAGGTGGTGATAGTAGAAAGAAGATGATTCCTCGATGAAAAAGAGACTCTTTTGTCTGACATATCATTTACTTGAATCTTTCTCACACTAAAATCACAATAAAGAATCTGGTCGAAGCTATGCATATTCATTCTCATGTATAAAAGAATGAATATGCGTACCTCTGACCAAATTCCTCATTGTGATATCAGTATGAGAAAGATAGAAGTAAATGATCCTTTGGAACAAATATTAGCCGTCAATCCCCTGGAAATTGTGTCGGCCTTAATTAATGGAAATTATTAATAAGTAGTACTACTTAGTTTTCAATTTTTTCAGATAGTGTTTTTATAATATCAAATTATTAAAAAATTAGTGATGATTTTAAATTTTGTAGAAAAATATGGAATAAGGAAGTCGACATCAATAATTATTAGATGATCGCGCATGGTTTAATAAGTGCAAAAAAAAATGGTTCTGGTTTAAACCTTATATATATTGAGGGAGTTGAAACTTTCTTATCATTTGAATCATCAAAAACAGAATATTTTTTAGAAGTCACAATTAAGTTTCCTTATCAAAAAAGTGCTCTGATAACATTTAACACATTTGACAAGGATGTGGGATATCTCTAGAGGATTGGTTTTCAATCAGATTATGTTTTTTGGTATCAACACGGTGAACATAGTTCTAGAGAAGATACTAATAACTTGATTCTAGATCCATCCTGGTTCCACAATTGAGTACATGATGTTGCAGGTCCATCTCTTCAACAAATGCTAACTCATGATGATATTGACTAAACTCCTGAGTTGGCACCATCCTAATTTTAATGAGTTGTTCAGGTCTATTGAGGATGAATTATATCCTGGTAGCAAGGTAATAAAATTAGAAGCATTTGAAAAAATTATTTCTATTATATAAGATAATGCATTTCCAAACAACTATTTTGATCTGGTATTTTCTATGGTTAAAACACTTTTACCTGAAGGAAATGTGTTGCCTGAAAATTACTATGATAGAAAGAGGTTGGTTTGTTATCTAGGCCTTATTTATTGGAATATTCATTCTTTTCCAAATAATTGCATCTTATATTCTGGTGAAATTGAGTTGTTGGATAGTTTTCCCCCATGTGGACAATCGAGTTATAAAGAAGTTCAACCATTGATGTCTTGATCGATTCCTATAAAACGGTTAAGATATATACCCATTACACCCAGGATACAATGTTTTTTTATGTCTCATACCACAACATCTATGATTTCATGGCACAGCACCAATATTTCAAATGGTAAAAGATTTAATCATCCATCTAATGGTGATTCATGGAATCATTTTTAACGTCTGCATCATTCTTTTTCATTAGATTCCAAGAACGTGATATTGGGTCTTTCTACTGACACATTCTGTCTATTTGGTTCTTATCGTAGTCAATATTCATGTTGTCCTGTCATTATAACTCCATAAAATCAACATCCATGGATGTTGATGATGGAGCCCTATAACCTTTTGACTTTATTAATATCAGGACATCAGAAAATGAATATTGATGTATATTTGAAACCATTGATTTATGAGTTAAATGTATTGTGGAGTATTTGACATTATTCTATTTTGATTCATCTCACCTGGTATAACTTATTAATCTTATAATAGTTGTTTCATTTCAGGATGCTTCCACATAGACAACCAATTAATATTCCTGAGAGAGTATACAATGATGTAAAGTTGAGAGATGAAGCCTTGATGCGGGGCCCTATTATTGCGATAGTACCATCCGATGGTTTACTAGTAGCACCACATCCTGTTGGGAAACTGTTTCCACCATTCCCACCTACAAATAGCTTATGATGACTGATCATCTTGCATGAGTTTCAATGGTAGAGGCCTCTGAGGATATAAGGGGGAGACATATATGCATGTGGATGAGGAATATTTGGAGGTTGTGGCTAGTGTTTCTCACCGGGTTTTCACACCGACAGACCAGATAGTGATCCTAGATGCTAGAATATTACAAGGAGAAACATGGTGATAGAAGAGCCTGATGCTCCAGATACAAGACGAGGCAACCCTCACCAGGGCATATTTAGAGGTCCTCTTTAGGGAAAAGTTTGTACTAGAGACTCTGTGCTTTGTGCATATACAGGAGATTCTACAGATATAACTGGGAATCCTGGTCATGGCCTAGTACTCGACAAATTTGATTGACCTCTCGCGCTACTCTAACAACATGGGGCGAGTCACATTATTAAGGTCTCATGCCTTCGAGAAAGGACTCACATAAGATATTAGAGATTCGATGGTATCTCCCAGCTTCCCAACACATGCTATAGTAATGAAGGGGGAACTCTTTGTGACGAGATTTCTTGATGAGGAGACACCAACAGTGAAACTCACCACCGAGCGACACATAATAGAATCATATTTGGCTTGTCGTAGGATGATGACACATAGTTCCAATTGGAAGACACCATCTGTTGGATGATCCCATGAATAAGGTTCATATGTGTGAATCTCACGAGGTAGATCATGCCAGAAATGTAGTATACTTTTATTCACACAAGTGGCTGGCAGGGCCACAGGGCTCGTGACTGCCCAACCAGCCGCACTTACGACCATAAAATGGTCATGGGACTACCAAGGTAGTGGCAGAGAATCTAGCAGAGAGGACCACAGGTAGTAGGTGGATGTGGAAGAGGATTTGGCCATGCAACAGGCGGTGGGTGGCAATTAAAATTTCTACCACCACCACCTCCAAGGGGTCCACACCGACCACAGGGAGGTGGTGGACATGGATGAGCTCATCTCCAGGAAGCTAAGGCCTCGGACCACGGTGCTCCAGAGATGATTCGAGGTATGATCTATGTCTAACCCACCTTAGATGTACTAATTTTAGACATAGATGTCAGTCACTCTTTTATTTCAATGTCACTCATTTAGAGAATGGATATTCTGATGGAGCTGTTGGCTTGATCCATAAAGATAGAGACTCATATGAGACGTGATTTAATGATTACGGACTAGTGTCTATGGTGTGAGCTTACTCTTGGAGGAGAGAGTTTCAGGTTGGATATTCTAATAGTAGTATCAAGGCCATACAACATCATCTAGGGTATGGACTGTCTATCCAAAATCCATTCTCAAATCAACTATTTTAGGTGCAAAGTGTGGTGTGTCCATGAGGATGGGACAATGATTTCATTAACTGGAATTAATGGAACCTTTGCAACACATGATGGACTTAAATAGAAGAGAGTCCAACTGATCACACATCAGTTGGCTAGCCTTATCATTAGAGAGGTTTATGTTGAGAGTCTGATCTGTCCAATAGTGGTGGACCAAATGCTAACAACTTCCCCAATGACATTTTGGGACTACATCCTCATTTATATGGGGACTTCTACAGCGACCGGTACTCCGAGGTGTCCAAGATATCTAAACCATCATTTAGGATGTCTCCCACATAGCATCGTGTGTTAATGGTACATATGGAGGACTTGTAGATTAAGGGGTTCATAATACCCAGTGTTTCCCCATGGGAAACACTGATATTTTTTCCATGATGGCATATGGTAGTTTGAGGCTCTATGTGGAAAAGATGAACCATGACCTCTTGTATCAGCACTGATGGCCAAGGACAAATAATGTTTTGGAATAGTTTGTTTCACGATGCCTCACTTTTCAGCAAGTGAATGATGATCATTAGGTTCCAGCGGTCATAGCACAACCACTATAGGTGCCAGAGTGGTTGTGTGATATCATTTCCATGGATGTAATTATGGGGATACCACGCACATCTAGGGGAAAAGATTCCATCTCGGTGATCATTGAAAAACTCACCAGGTCATCCCACTTCCTACCCATCTGAGAGCAGTGATTAGTAGAGGGATTGAGATGCCTCTAGGTACATGAGATTACACAGCTCCATGGGTTTCCATTAGTGATCGTCTCTGATCGTAACACACATTTTACAATCCATATTTCGATGAGATTTAAGATTTTTTCGAGACATAGCTATGTTTGAGCACCGTCTTTCTTCCTCATACAGATGGTCAAATGGAGCAGACCATTTAGACACTATAGGACATTCATCATGCTTGCATCCTATATTTTCCCACAGTTGGGAGGATCACTTGCCTTGGTTGACAAACCATGTCCAATTAAGACATTATTGGTTGTCAACTATCATACATGATGTCCACTTTTATAATCGTTCAAATATAATATCTAAAATAAATAATATGGGCCTCCTTGAAATAAGGTTAATCACTAAATATCATTTTATACATTGTTTTTTTAAACAAACTCATTGCATAAATAATTACTCCGATGCTTATCATAAAATTTAAATGTATGTTTAACCTCATAATCCTTCTTAAAGATGAAAATCCAAAACATAAGAAACATATTCATGAAATCATATTATCATTGATTCAAATAAGAAACCCAATGTCTCTCTTGGTTGTTACATTCCAAACATGTGAATACCCTCATCATATATTCTCAGGAAAAAGATAATTACATAAATATCCATAAATACATATATAAAACATGAATTATTCAAAATTATTTATATTACATGATATATTCCATATGTCCAAGAACATGTAAACATAATACATGATAGCATAAACTAATTGTCAACATGTCTATAATTGGCTCCAAGGAAATCAGTACCTTCCAACCTACATTCTCATATCCCACATATATTTATCCAAACTACATAATCCTAACATAAAGAACATATTAAGGGTTATATATTTCGTATTCACATGTTTTATAGGGACACACTATTTCTGTTATATAAATTTTATATTCCACCGAACCATTGAACATGTGCTTGTAATTCCATAGTGAAAAAGATAAACTAATTAATTCTAATACATTTCACCTTTCATATAACATACATATTGAATTAAAATTTATAAAATATTTTATTATTCCAATTTATAGTTAATATAATATCATGGATACCTCATCCAATTAAAAAATAACTATTTTCTTTTCACATTCCATTTGAAGTATCCTTATCATGCGTAGATTAATATTAAATCATAACACATTGTTGGTCCTAATCCAGGTATAACCTCATGGGACATTGAATTTCATAATGAAAGTTTTTTAAATAATAATAACATATATCCTTTAATAATTTGTTAGATAGGACAATATTATCATACATTTTTTTGACCAAGGAATACATTTTTCTCTTTTAGTCTCTTGATTTGTGTTGTTCTTTTACACGGTCCAAACATCATCTTATCATGCTACTATATTCACAAAGGTGAATATTTCCAAATTCATGACAAAAAATAAACTATATCATCATTCCTCTATGATATCCATTACCAAAACTATCAACTAACTCCTTATTCCACTTCCATGTTGAGTCCAAGAGTTAGTTAAGGTATAGGATGAGAATCATTTTGTGTGAAAATAGTTTAGTCATGATCACAACATCTCTCGCTCTAGGGATCATCACGCATGACATATCATCATAAAATCATCCATTATATTCAACAATAATCTCATTCTATCTCATACATTCCATTCACTAAAAAAATAATAATGGAGTGAGATTTATATATCATAGAGGAAAACCATATTGTCATCAAAATAATTACTTATAGGAATTTTATATCATGCCACATTCCATAAAATATGACACTATTTGATTATCCTTGGTTATTCATTGAAAATTTATATTTAAATATTTCATGATGGCTCATGAAGTGTTTTTTAATTACAAAATCATATACCATGATAGTGTCACACCATGAGTGTTGTAAGGCCAATTGTCACGTACCAGATTACCCTGATTCAGGCCTGAAGCATCTTGGTGGAGTTGTTACCCATACACACATCTATGATAGAGCCACATAATCTTATTTCATATATATCTGGATCTATTTATATGTAAAATCACTATATCATTTACCAAAATTAATTATAATTTTCCTAAATGATAAATAATCCTTATATTTATATTTAGAGATATCCCTGAACATATCATTAGAAACCTACCAAGAAATCCCACTAATGTTTTTCACATACTTGTTTCCAAAGGATAACTAAAAAATTTATCTGATACCAACTATAGTTACCCTATTTTTTTATATTTTAACATTACATAACATTATTATAATACGTAAAACGTTATACAAACAGACGCACAAAGACCCTAATTTGACTAGTGCCATTGAATAGAGGATAAAATGAAAATAAGTAAAATTGTGAAATACATTATATACCACTATGTTATTTTTTTCTATCAACCTTTAAAGACATAAATAATATAATATGAATCTTTGTGACTAAGAGGAAGGAAACATAAAAATAGGCAAGCACATATGCTCAGTATGTGTAAAAAAGGGAGACATGTAATCATAATCAAGATCATATGGGTATGAAAGAGTCATCATGAAAATGAATGATCATACCCTATAGACACAAATGCATATAATATTTTTTCAATGGTAGACAAGTTATCACGTAAATGTCCATTTTGGTAGTATACATTCACTTCCAATACTATCTTGGTAGAAATAGCTCACTCCCATTGTAATGTTAGTGGCATGAGATCACTCCTCACACCATCTTGGTATTCATGGTTCACTCCTATGACCATCTATGTGTTAATTTTTCATTCCCAAGGCCATCCTATTCTATCTCATGGTATATAAATATGTAACCAAGGCAGTGGAGGGAGATATAAGTCCCACCTATCTCAAAATGTAATTATACATAAATGTTCCACAAGATTTTAAATAAATTTATAATAACCCATGAAATGAAATTCACATTATAAATAGGTAATCCTATCATAACATTATGAGAATGATAGATTTAATAATTATTTATTCAAAATAATAACCACTTAATGTGAAAATTATTTCAAAAACATATCTCAGATGAAAGAGAAATGAGTTTTATAAAGACCATGACATTACAGATAATCAATTCAAATAAATAAGATAAATTTTACCATAATATTATTTTTTATTAGTCCATGAGTAACATCAATAGATTTAATATTTTATTTAAATAAATTTTTAAATATTATAGAAAATTGTTTCTTGAGGGAAAAATCCTTTCATCATTGAAAAAAGATTTTTAATAAAAAATTCCATAAACAAATCACAACAATTGAAAAATATAATTAAAAATTAAAAAATAGACATGAAATAATTATTAAACCCATTTTCGTCGAAAACATATAATCAATTCTTCAAATCATATTTAAAACGTTATTATTTGAAAATTATATGAAAACTTGTATTGAATTCTTGAGAATGTTTTGAAAACAATTTCACATGAAATCATAAAAATGGAGTTTGAAAATGATTGAAAACTGTTTCATTGAAAATACATTGAAATCATATTAGTGAATTATGAAAATGTTTTTAAACCCATTTCACATGAAATTATATGAATGGGGCATGAAAATTGTATGAAACCAATTCCATTGAAAATAATTTTATGACATATAAATAATGATTGAAATCCTCTTAAAAACATTTTCCCTTGAGAAAATTAAAAAAAGGATGACCAAAAAAATTGATATAATTTTCCAAAAAAATAAAATTGGAATAATATTCATAAAAATTTTCCATCGTACATTTTTTTTGTCAAGTTAAAAGAAATGATTGTGGGGAAATTGGTACATGTCATTCGAGTTAATACTAAATTTTTTTTGCACTCTAAAAATTTTATAATAATTCCATGTTTGGAAAGAAATATGTATATTCCTATGGTAGAATAAAAATTTGTTAAAATATCATTTAAATATTATAGGATAATGGAAAAATATTCTTTGACACATTTTATAGATTACATTATATAAAAAAAGCATTGTTATCTGACAAAAGAGATGTTAAAGTCAGGATTCTTAAAAAAGCCATTTCTTAAATATCATTGGTACCAATTAGTGGAAGAAATGGAAGAAATATAATAATACATCAATAATAACCATAAGATAAGAATATTAATGAATTTTATAGTGATATGGAATGAAATGTATCAATAAATTAATAATAAAATATTTTTTTTGAAAAGCGGTTATATTTTCATAATAAACTCTTATAACATGGTAACTTGTGACCATACTATCCATGTAAAAATAATTATATTAAATTAATATTATTAATTTATGAAAATAATTATATTCATTATATATCATGTCAAATATATTTATATACACCTTCAAAAATAATACAGGTGCATAAAAAACATGTGTCTCGATGAAAAAGAATTGACGAAAAACTACTTTATCGATTTTGTATTTTTGAAATATTTTCCCCTTGAAATTAATATCTTATAATATATATTTAAGTACCCGATAATTATATTATAAAAATTATTTAAATATTATATCGTAATTATATACACCACACAAATTATAAGGGTTTTTAGTATATCATGTATCACATGTAAATAAAACATGAGATGAAATCCCATTACCAAGGGTCTTGACTCACATCGTACACATTCAAACAACTTGTGTAATAATTATAAATTTATTATAAATATTTTAATGATAAAAAATAATTTATATGATTACATATATGGGTTTATTACAATTTTATATTATCCTACTTTTGACCATTATTTTTTATGGTTTAACATTGGATAATATATTCTTTGATCTTCGCTTGTGTCTTATTTATTTATATAGTTGGTCTTTATACTTATTTAATGATTTCATAATTTAAAACCAGGAATAAATATCATATATATTCCTCATATTTTCATTATAATAATCAATAGAATATAGAATTATGAAATGGCATACACAATTCAGGGAGATAGTCAACCGTACATACGCATGAACGTTGTTTATCCCAGAAAGATGTTACCTTTTAATCTCATAAATCCTTTTGGTTTATCCCAGAAAGATTTCATGGATTGAAATCTTACCAATTTAAGGATACTAGGAGTTATTTAGGGATATTTTTTATATCTATTGTTTATATATTTTATGAATTTAATATATTTTTTAATAATATGGATATGTGGTGCCATTTTATAGGGAAGGAAAAGGACAAACTTGGTATTATTTAAAACATGTTAGGTGTAATCAGTTATTTAACATACAAGAGTAATTTGAAAACAAAACATATCAATAATCAAGGGTTAATAGATGGTTAATGACCATAAAATTGGGTTTTTATAAGTTTAGATTTCGTTTTTGGTCTTAAATTTATATTTATTCCTTCGTTAAGCATAATTTTATATTAATTAATTAATTTAATTTTAATTAAAATCACTAATAATTTGAACAGAAAATTAATTTGACATTATTATAGACTATAAATTATGATTATTGAAAGTATAGAATCAATTTTTCCAATTTTTAATCATGTATGTGGTATAATTTTATTTTAAATTAATAATGTAGTCAGGTCGGCAATGTGGGGTTTTAATGTAATAACCTTAAAAAGTTTGCTATGTTTTTCTACCAAATTTCAAAGTGATATTGATCTAAATGACTTAAATTAAATTAATTGATAAAAATTATATCTAATTAATATATTAATCCAATTGAAAATATTATTTTATCCTTACAAATGTATTAGATGAAAAAGTATTTTTGAACTAACATTTGGTATTTTTATGTATTCATTTAAAAATGAAACCTTACAGAAAAATACCAAAAAATTCCAAGGACCTATTTAATTTGTTTCTCAACAAATATAATATAAATTTTGAAATATTAAATTTATAAATTTTTCAAAATAATGATTTAAAAGGGGTTCCCTATTAAACAACTAGAATACTATATTTATTAATATATATGTTTTAAGCTTAAAATTGGGATTGTTCATATCTTATTTCTATAAAATCTAATGAATGAATATCTAAAATATAGTTTTGAGTATAGAAAATAGTAATTATATTAATTTAATAAATTAATTATAATTAATTTAAGTTATTATGTTTAATGTACTTTTGACTTTAATAATAATAATATTTCCTTTTATATTCAATCAGTTATCATATTCATTTATAATTTATTGGTAAACACTATATTTATATTATATTTTTTAAAAAAATAATTATCATAAATTAATTAATAATATTAATAACCCTAAATTTAATTTCTATTTTATATCTTATTATATTAAATAATTAAATTTTAATAAAATATTATTTTTTGGAAAACCTCGACCATGCATGTTATGAAACCCATCAAGGAAATTGATTATTTCATGTAATGAAATCAATCTTAAGTATTCAATATAGCGAAATTTAATTTTTATGTTGAATGTTGGTCATAATTAACATGGTGTTATTTAACTGAATCCAAACATAGTTTATGAATATGATATAATATATCTTCTCTTTTCCATAAACTGAAAAACATCAAAATAAATAATGTAATTGAAATGAAAATTTCCCAAAATATCAGGGTCTTAGAGGTCTCCAACATTTCCCTAAGTTTTATAACATATGTAAAACACCTGAATCATCCCTATATGTTCCATTCATATTTTGTGTGTCTATGAATACCAAACACCTCTATAAGAAGATAAATAAATTTGAAATATCATTTAAAATGATTCTTTTATAGTAATCTCATTCTTTATCCCTCGTTTCCTAAACCCTTATGTTTCAATTATCCCTAAATTATCATCAAAATGATTTATTTTATATTAATAAAAAAATTCCACCAATTTTATAGAACCACATTATGACATAATTAAGTTTTCTTGAGCACTAAATCCTTTAGAGTCTCAAACCTATTTTAACACTCATTCCCTCAACAATATTATTTATCGTAGATATTCCCGAAATGGATGATTTATAATAATGCTCAAACCCAAAAAACTGAATTACACTATATTCTTAATGTTCTGAGTTATATGACCCAAAACTATATAAATTAATATTCCAAGATGTGTGACCATAAAATCAACAATATTGGTCTAAAAACTACAATCCAATATCCTCATTGTTTTTCATTGTCACAAGTACATTATTTTTACAAAATATCATATAATATATATTTGAATTTTTTAGTAAGAAATAATTTATTTTGTTTCTATTCATTAGGATACATGATATGTGTCTTTAATGTACCCAATAAAAATATTGAGTTTTATATTTCCCCATATTTTGCTGATTATTATTTTGAAGGTGATAGAAAACTAACAATGAATATTTTTCATTCTATGTGACCATAAACACCAAACATAAATCAACTCACTTTATTGGGTGGAAAAAACTGTATACTAATATGCCTTGATTTTGATAACATAAATGTGATGACCTGACTCAAGTTTCCCAGAGTCTGTGAATTACTATATAACACTAGCATGGTCACAAAAGATCATGTCTTGATGGACTGATTAGTTTAGTAGCCTTGGATGTACTACATACGTTCATAAGACTTACATTACATTAAAAATTGAAAAAATAAGATAAAAAAGTCTCCATAGACAACACCGAGATCTCATAGACAATCCCTGTAGGTCAAACATAATATACTTCTTCGCAACCTCGGAAAAATAATACATAGAATGGGGTGATATCCAATGTTGAGTAAGGATAACAATATAGCGAATACATTAATAAATAAGCATAAACATTTAATGAAACGTATTAAAATAAAACAAACGCCTTCTCAACATAAAATTTATCATAATATGGAAAATAAAAATCAGAATAATTCCATTTACTTTCTCAAATGGATATTCTACTAGTTGAATAATCACATGAAATAACAATAGCCACTTTTATAATGATGGAATGCATAATTCCAGACTCTCATAACCACATAGTCAAAGCCTTGTGCCAATACTACAAATAAGATTTTTTCAAGGCCTTGTGCCAAGACCCTAGTTTGTCTCATGAGGCCTACCAATGCATCGAATAGATATGGTGGGATCCAACCATCACATACTAAGTCCAATGCATTCCTCATATGAAAATGTTTAAACATAAATTTTTCCTTCGGAATTCATGGAAGACCTCCTTGATGGGAGGTTCAAACAATCCAATCGGTTTCTAATGGGTTTGTTCGTAGAACCAGAAACATCCAATGATTACAAATCCATTTAGACCTACTTTCCAAAGGTAGGCGCTTATTAGTTGAGGACTGATAAGGATTAGGAATTTTCATTGGTTGAGGGGATGGGAGGTCGGACTCATCACACCTTTTTGAGGGGAATTATTGTCTACATGGGGACTCTCTTTATTGATTGAAGTTATGTTCGTGAATCCTTATTATATTACCAAGTATAAAATGAGCTTTCCTTTAGATCTGACAATCAATGATCGATATGTAGGAAATTTGGAGAATTTTTTAAATGTATTTGAGGTTCATCATTGATAGAGAGTCATCTGTATTTGTTTAGAGATTCTTGATCAATGGTATCCTTCGACACATTTATATAGAAGTATCTTGGTCATTATGATGACCATGCTGGTTTTAAAGCCACTCCATCGGGCACTTGATGATTATTGTCATTCAGAAGAACATGTATTATTTCAGAGTTGGGATCGTACCCGCAGATGGGCTACCTACATATCCTTTGGTATGAAAAGGAATAAGAACCCACATAGTTTGAGTAAGGGAATATTATTTTTATGATTGATGGCTTAGAGAAGGATATCATAATTAATTTTACACTATAATATCACATGAGTCATCCACGGTGTGAGAAACAAGAGGTATAGGTAAAAATAAGACAATTGTGCCATGAAATATGCAATCATAAGAAATAATGTGGGACTTATGTATGTATGACTTCCCAGATAAATGAAGTTTTGGATTTAATTCAAGGAAGAAATCCAGGAAAAAGGTCCATAATCGTATATGTGCTTCACGGATATATGAATACTCTAACTTGGGGCATACTCCAGAAAAGGAGGCCCAAATTAGTAGAGGATTTATGATTGCGTTTTTTACTCCTGAGAAGGAATCACAGATCAAAGGTAAATTAGGACTGGTTAAGAGGAATTATGACTGGGGCTTACTCCTGAAAAGGAGGCCCAGGTTAAGATACTTGAAAAATAAAGGGACATGGGGCTTACTCTTGAAGAGGATTCCCATATTTGAGACTGGGGCTTACTCATAAAAAGAAGGCCCAGGTTAATGGAGTTATGACAGGGGTATACTCCTGAAGAGGATGCCCATAATTGAGACTCTGGCTTGCTCTTGAGAAGGAGGCCCTGGTTAAGAGAATTATGGATGGGATTTAATCCTAAGGAGGATGCCCAAATTAGGGGTCTGGGGATTATTCATGAATAGGAGGCCTAGGTTAATGAGGACTTGGGGATTACTCCTAAGGAGGATGCCCAGATTTGAGAATTATGACCGGGGCTTATTCTGGAAAAAGAGGCACAGGTTAGTGAGTTCTCTCATCTTAAAGGATGAGGTTGAATGAATGAAATCTCAATCTTTATGGACATAAATTTGTCTAAATTACTAAGTTTTGAGAGATATTACACAGAATTTCTTTCAAATAATGAAGTCAAATCAAAAAATCATGCCATAAATGACTTTGAATAGTGTCTTGAATATTGAATCTTGAATAGGATAGGTGGAATGGCTTAAGAGGGTTGAAATGGGAAAGAAGGGCACCCAAAAAGGTTGGGGCATGCAAGTCCTGACAGGTGCACAGTTACTGCATGGGTGCGCATGTCTTGGTCGTGCAGGTATACCTATGCGACACATGGGAACTTGCGCGATGGTTAACCAGAATGGTAAAACTAGAGTGACTCATGGTTAAAGACATTAGAATCATCTCAAAGTTATTCTAGGAGAGGGGCGCACAAGTTCTATTGAAGGAATAAGGTGGCTCGCAAGTGTGGCCATTTCCTTTAAGGGATGGCCACTCAGGCACGCAAGTGTCGATGTGTTTCAACACTTGGGCCTTCCTCCCCCTCTTTAGATATTCTGTTCTAGGTAAGAAATTACCTTGTAAGTCTTTCAGATGCATTGAGAAGAGACTTGGGAATTGGGAGATTAAATATGGGTTTTTCGAAAAATTCATCCCTGAATGTGGTTCCCAAAGGTTCTATTTATAGGCTGGAGAAGACCCAGGTGGTTATCACTTAGGTCGCGCAAGTCACTTTCCCGACCACTAGGTGGTGCGCAAGAATACCTGTACGACCATGAGAGAACTTGCGCGACCTATGGGCAATGTTATCTTTGTTCATCCCTTTGTCTATTTTTTTATGTTTCTTCAAAGGATGATTCAATTTTGACTAAGGTATTTCCCTTTTCTAATCTTTATATTATGTGACGCAAGGAGCCTCAACAAAAGTCTCCCCTCAGAGTTGGATCCGGAGAGAATATTGTATTTGACTCTGTGGAAAAGAATAAAACCAAAGGAAAGGTGGCGCGCAAATCTTGATGGTGCAGAGGGTGGTGCACAAGTGCACGTCGCGTAGGGCCTACCTTGCAGTGGTACGGCTTATAGGGTTCTCGCCGCGTCTATAAATAGCGGGCCTCACTTCTGTACAATGAATCCGGATTTCCGGATTTCAAACCTTCGAGCTCTCGCCGCTCAAGTCACCTTAGCTGTGCAGGTTTCTCTGCTTTCCGATGTTTCTTTGCTATCGCGCTGCAGTATATGTATTTTTCTACTTGCGTGGTTTATACTTGGGCTTCAAAAACTAGTTTGACACACTAACACCTGCATACCATGTTTAGACTTGCACGCCTTAATGCCTTTTCCATTTTTTCTGAATTTCTTCACAAATTTTAGGAAAAATAATCCCATTTAAGAGTTAGTTTATTCATCTTTTGTGCAGATTCAATGCCTCCGAAGGAAATTAGAACGGCTGATAAACTGGCTAACAAGCAGATTGATGACATGATGAACATCATTGGCCATGATTACTATGATATCTGCGATAGAACTCTCCCAGATTTGGCTAAGTACTTGACGAAATATCATCTTAATTTCCCACAGAGCATCAACCTGCCTCAATATGGTCAAGGTCATCTGCAAGGAGTCAATGATCCAGATGCAAAGTACTATACACCTGAAATGTTGCTGCACTGCTACTCCTCTATTTCGGTTATGTTGTTCATTAAGAGTAACAACAATGGTGTGAACTTTAAAATTCTTCCTCTATGTCATTTCCTTGCAGATATGAAAATGGAAAACCCATGGGCTGAAATGTTTTTCGCTACCGGTTGGTGGAGAGAATACAAACATGGAATTAGATCATTATCTGAAAAGATTACTCTCTCCATATGGCTCTTTACTTCCAATGCTCCATTCTCAAATCCATGTAACCATCTTCCAAGTCTCTTGGATAGAAACAGTCACTGTTTGATCAACAGAAAATTTTCTCAAACTGCACTCAAGAACATTCTTTTACAATTGTTCCAAGAAGAGCTGGTATCACTGCATCTCTTATGGTATCCATTTGAATGAATGAATTCCAAGTGGTTACTGATGAATCTCGGGATTGCGTAAATCAAATGAAGCGTTATGTTGAAAGCATCATGTAATTCTTGAAAAAGAGAAGAGACTCCAGTCTGTGGATGTCTTTATATCTACTATGTATCAAGGAAAAACACTTTCATCTCCAATCATTTGTGCTTGCATTATATTTTTCTACATTCATTAGATTTTACTTCAGCCCATGGGCCTGGTAAGAATAATTTGATTTTTACTACGAATAATGTAAATAACACTACAACCATTGAATCTTTTAATTTCTCAATATTACCTAAATCATACAAAATGTATGTTTAGTGAGATGGAACTTGGCTATTATTCAAAGTTCATATGTCTTTTGTGGGCAGTTTAAATTCATGCACATCAGACATAAAAAAGGCTAATGTTTAAGGTCAAAATATCTTTGAATGAATGAATTATAATTGACCCAATTCATTGAAAATTTATCTGAAAATATATTATCATACTTAAGTATGAGGGAAAAATATGTAAACTATGACTTAAGAATATTTGAATCTAAGGAATGATATGAAAAAGAGCTAAAAGTCATTAGAAAAAGTAGTTCCCATGAACGAAGTTACCATTATATAACAAACCCATTAGGTGGTTGAATTATACCAGGCCACCTAAGGGCATTGGCTGCATAGTAAAAAAAATATTGTATCTTTTGGATAACAAGTATGTTATGTAGACTATTTATACAAGGCCGCCTATGGGCACGTGCTACATAGTCAGTCAGATGAACTCTAAGAAATTTACTTTCCTAGTTCTAAAAGCCAGTGAATGTTTATAGAGATTCAAATTTTCCGAAGTATAGATTTTGTTGTATGGAAAGAGGTACTAGAGTATGGAAAAGATATTTCCAAACAAGATTATCGAATAACTGGATGGATATTATTCTTATGAAGGTCTGACCCAAACATAGGGAAGGAAAATATAAACCATATACTTGAATACTTTCAGATCATGAAAAATGATATTGGACAAATATGTTAAGGATGGCTATTTTTGCAGATCCCTATATACTGTCATTTAAGACAAATAAGGAAAAAAGAGGCATTATTCCAATGAATGATGTTACCACTATCTAAAAAACCTGTTAGGGGGTTGAATTATGTAGGGCAACCTTAGGGCATTGGCTGCATTGTTAGATAATAGTATCTTTTGGCTGACAAATCTGTTATGTAGACTGTTTATGCAAGGCCGCCTATGGTCACGTGCTGCATAGTCAAGCAAAAGAATTCTCAGAAGTTTGACATTTTTGTGACTAGAAGCCATGAAAAGGGTTTTGACGATCTGAAAATATTTAAGGTTAGGATTATGACACATAAAGATGGGTATTGTCCAATGTATATAATGATACACAGAACAATGCTAACCATAATCATGTTGTGGATGGGTCCTGAATTGAAATGTTGGACTTCACTATGTATCCCATAAGTAAGAGAATCATGACATACGTAGTTCTTAAACTATAGTTTAACGTTGTGTGGGACAAAAAGATTAGAGATCTTAGTCTAGGGTCATAGTGCTTGGACCATTATAAGAAATACCCAATGTGTGTTTTCATGGGGACTTTTCAGCCAAGGGACTGAAAGTGGAATTTGGGGTTAGGCCCAAAGTCTTAGGGCTGGATTTGAGGGACACCCGAACATTCATACATATCCCATAAGGATAGGAATAAATCCCACATTGATCTAGAAATACCCTCTGTACAAATTTAGTTCGTACATTGGAAGGGTGAATGGGGACTTTAGTACAATGATGGTTTAACCCAAGATAAAAGGATTGGGCATTTCCATGTATGCGCGTAGTCTTTGAAATGAAATATGATTGAAAAATCAATGTAAATAATGGTTCCCTCTCAGGAGAGGGTATCAAAGAATATTGTAGTTTATTGTCATATTGTACAAAAGTGTTGTATAGTTTAACGTCGTATAACATGGACGAAAGTGAACCAATGTAAAGATATTGATTCTTGGGGTAGTTCCACGAATCAAAATCGCATGAGGTGGAGGTGACCCGATGTGAAGAGATTGGTTTTGGGCTTGAACCGTGGGAGGTTGCCTACGTACCCAACCTAGAAGGCAAGGATCAAAGTTCAAGTAGTTCAATTAAAGAATTAATTAATGATCAAGTTGTTCTTGGGGACAGTGACCTAAAAATTGATGTTAGGACTTACACAAGGTCAGTATCCCATAGAGAGTGTTATCGTTGAGGTTTTCTCTAAGATCACATGATTCATACTCGGTGTGAGAAACAAGAGGTAACAATAATCTTAATGATGCATAGATTAATGTCATGTAGGACATATAAAGGGACTATGATGTTTAAAGTCTTGCAGTTAGGACTATTGGTGTTCCACACTTTAGTTTCATGTAAAAGGGACAAAGTACAGTTTAATGTCATGGAGGACATATCAAGGACATTCTGTACAGTTTAACGTCATGTAGTTAGGATGATGGGGACAATATAGTTTAACGTCATGTTAGATGAAAGGGGGACTGTGCAGTTTAATGTCATGCAGTGGGGACAAAAGAGTACACCATTTAATGACATGTTGGTCACATTGGGGACATTTTTCACAGTTTAACGTTATGTTGGATGAAAAAGCGACGATACAGTTTGGTGTCATGTTAGACGAAAGTGCGAATACTTTAAGGTCATATGAATGTACAGTGGGTGGTGCAGTTTAATGTCATGTTAGACGATGGTGTATTTTAAGGTCATATAGGACCTTTGATGATTATGTAGTTTAACGTCTTTCCAGACGTAAGCTACTTTTATACAGTTTAGCGTCATGTAGTTATGACGTCACATTTTAACGTCTTGCTGGATGTAAGGGACATGGAAATATTTTAGGGTCATATTCATGGTCCATTGATGTAGTTTAAGGTCATACAGGTCCTAGTTGCATTTTAAGGTCATACTGGACCATTTAGGGAACTTTTTCACAGTTTAACGTCGGGTGGGACGAATGTACAAATAGTTTAAGGTCATATGTATGGACCATTTTTATGAAGTTTAACGTCTTGCAGGACAGCTGTGCTGTTTAATGTCATACTGGACCATTGGTGTAGTTTAAGGTCATATAGGACCTAGTTTCAGTTTAAGCTCATACAAGACCATATAATGATGTATTTTGTGTTTATACAAAGTACTTCTTCAAAAAATCATACATTGGTTGGAGTAGTGATGAGTTCCCCATCCATCGAGATTAATGAATAAGCTCCATTGGAGTAGACCCTATGTATTGAGTAAGGTCCTTCCCATTTTTGATCAAGCTTGGGAGGTTTCTTTCCTGGTATCATTGGAGTTCTGAGAACTAATACCAATTCTCCCAGAGTGAATGAACGAAGAAGAACTTTTTTGTTAAGAGCTCGTGCTATTCAATTCTGATAGACTTCCAAGTGGTGAAAAGTGCACAGTCTTTTCTCATCTAACCATTCCAATTCATTCAATCGATTTTGAGATTTTTCATCTGTAGATGACTTATCACAAATGGCTACTCTGAGGGAAGGAAATTGAACTTCAATGGGCAAGACTACTTCCGTTCTATATACCAATGAATATGGAGTTGACCGAGTTGTAGTGTGGGTGGTAGTCCGATAATCCCATAAAGAATGAAAGAGTTTATCTGGCCATGACTTCTTATCTTTATCCACCATCTTTTGCAGTATATTTTATAGAGTCTTGTTGAAAGCTTATATCATTCCATTGGCCGCTGCATGACACCGGGATGAATGGTTTGATTTGATGTTGTATTCTTGATACAACTTCTTCCCCATAGATGATCATAAGTTGGTGCCATTGTCCGTCAATATGGTATGAAGGACACTAAATCTGGTAATGATGTTAGACTTGATGAAGCTAACAACGCATTTAAAACTGACATCCTTGAGAGGTATGTCCTCATCCCATTTGGAAAAGAAGTCAGTAGCAGTAAGAATGTACTTTAACTGCTTGGTCATAGTCGAAGGGTATGGTCCAATCACATCCATTCCCCATAATGAAAATGGCCATGATTATTTAGTTGTATGAAGCAAATCTGGAGGTTGATGATGGAAGATGTCATGTACTTGGCATGAATGACACTTCATTGTGAAATTGACACAATCTTGTATCATTGAAGGACAAAAGTATCCAAGCCTTCGAATCTGATCAGACAGTCTAAGTCCAAACTGGTGGGAACCAAAGTCACCTGCATGAACTTCTTTCATGATAGCCATTGTCTCTTCGCCGTCAATGAATCTGAAGATAAATCCATCCAAACCATGTTTTTAGAGAATTTTCTCTAGGTGATCTGGGCTGTCATAAAGAGTAAAACTGACCACACGTCGCATGATTTGTTCTTTCTCAGCTCTATCTGGTGGAAGTGTTCCATTTAATGGTATTCCCTGATAGGTGACATACATCCTGTAGTATGACCATACAGTTCATGAATGGGACTAATTTCATTAATTTCCCCTATTCTAATTCTATCATAAGGTGAAATTGCATGAAGGTGGGAAATACTAATTGTTGTCTCGTCCCGATTTGGAACTGCCAGAGTTGTGGCTATATTAGCCAGTGCATCAACTTGAGCATTTTTTTGATCTTGGGACATAAGAAAATGTCAGTTCCTAAGGGAATTCCGCCACTAAATCACTAACGTAATCATACAAAGGGATTAGTTCTTCTTTTCTGATGGCATAATCCTCATTGACATGTTTGATTACCATGTCTGAATCACCATTCACCATTAAGTGATTCACTTCTTCTTGAAGCGCTAATTCCAATCCTGTGATGAGAGCTTGCTATTCGGCTTCATTATTTGTACGACCTTCCCACAATAAGAAGGAATAAGGTAACACTACCTTCTCTGGAGAAATGAGCACAATTTCTAAGCCAACTTTTTTAAATTTAGGATTTTCCAATTTTCTCCCTGTTGGAATTCTGGAAGAACCATCAAAATAAATTTCCCATGCCTGAGGAATTTCTTGAATAGAGAATACTTCCTCATAATGGTGTTCAATATCTGAAGACGTGTCTTCCACTGAAGGGTGTTCAGCCAAGAAAATCTGCTAGAGCGTGGTCCTTTATCACCTTTTGAGACACATACTGAATGTCAAACTGCTGCAAAAAAACGGCCCACCTTTCTAGACGTCCTGTAAGCATTGGACGACTAAGGATGAATTTGATCGGGTTATTGCGAGATAAAAATTGTACCTCGTGATGTTGCAGGTAGTGTCTCAATGTTTGAACTACAAAGATTAATTCAAGGCATCACTTCTCAATACTTGAATACCGGGTTTCTGCTTTAATTATAGTTCTACTTAGATAGTAGAGGATATTTTCATTCCCAACATCGTTCTTTTGAGCAAGAAAGGCACCCAAAGATCACTCTAGAGATGTCATGTAGAGGAAAAGTGGTCGTCCATAAACCAGTGGAATGAGTACTGGTGGACTCAAGAGGTATTTCTTGAGAATATCGAATACTTCTTGACATTCTTCAGTCCACTGGTAAGTGACTCCCTTCTTCATCAATTTGGTTAAGGGTAAACTTTTTCCTTCTAAATTGGCGATGAAACGCCGAATATATGTTAAGTGTCCTTGAAGTCCTATTAAATCATTCAAATTGTGAGGAGGTGTCATACCAATGATTGACTTGGTCTTCTCAGGATCGACTTCAATACACGGATGGCATACAACAAAGTCAAGAAATTTTCCTGAGGTTACCCCAAAAGCACATTTTAAGGGGTTCATCTTCAAATTATGTTGTCAAAGCTTGCGGAAAATGACTTCCAAATTATCCAAGTGATTAGAACGTTGTTTGTATTTGACCACCACATCATCCACATAACATTCAACAAACATCCCTAAAAAGGGTTTGAAGATACGATGCATGGAATGCTGATATGTTGCACCTGCATTCGTTAGTCCAAAGGGCTTTACCCAGTAGAAAAACACACCTTGAGGGGCTCTGAAGGCCGTGGATTCCTCATCTTATGGGGCCATTAAGATATGATTATATCTAGAATATCCATCCATGATGGAATGTCCTTCATATCCAGCTATTGCACTAATTAAAAGTTCTATAATCAGAACTGGGAAATCGTCCTTAGTATAATGGTGATTAAGATCTATGAAATCGATGCAAACTCTAATTTGTCTGTTCTTATTATTTACAGGGACAATTTCATCCAACCACTTGGGATACTTAACTTCTTTGACAAATTTATCTTTGATATGCTTATCCGCTTTAGCTTCATTTTTAGAATCATAAGTTGGGTGTGTTCTTCTCGTGGCTTGCTTAAATCCTCGATGATCGTATGGTAAACCCAAATGAGGAGTAGCAACATCAAGATCTAGCCCGGGAATCTCTGTATAGTTCCAAGCAAATATATCTCTATTTTTTTAGAAAAGAAATATACATCTCTTTCTCTTCAAGAGTCATGGCCACACTGATTAATGTGGGGCGTGGATCATCTTTTAAACCCCGATTTATTTCATTGAGTTCATCCACAGTGGTTGAGATACCCTCTTCAAATGCTGGAGGAGAATCTCTGAGATCATCCTCTTCTTCTTCATTGTGTATTATTTCTTCCATTTCTACTTGCATAGTATATGATAAAAGAGAATTGTAATGATCAGAAGAGATGTCAAAATTCACACATCTTGAAGAAGAAGATTCCATATCTGACCAGATTGATGATGTAGGGTCTTCTTGGGGTAATAAAGAGGAGATGCTGGATTGAGAATCGACATCATTGTTCACATATGTCGTTGCTATAACTTCTTCTGGACTAATTATAAAAGTATAGAAAAGTTGGTTTTCAGCATATGAAATGAAGACGTCGCCATTTGTGCTTTCATTACTGATTGGTGGGTTACCAATTACTACCACGTTGTCTGGCTCGATTACCATAACTGACATTATGGATCTTTCCATAAGATTATTTTAGTTAGGGTCTATATTTTCAAGTTGACCGATAGGCAACACATAATATGTACTCACATGTGTAAATGGATTTACTGGAGTATTATCCAAACCATATAAAGCATTAACTTTGTTAAACTCCTTTGTTGTGGATTTCTCCCTTCCCTTCAGGTGATAGAATTCTGCCTTAATGTATTGAGACTCACATTTCTTGAACGGTGCCTTATCACCATAAAATGTCCCAACATTACCATCAAAACAATATTTGAGACATTGATAGTAGGATGAAGGGATAGCCGCATGTTGATGTAGCCATGGTCTTCCATGCAAGATGTTGAAGGCTGAGTCATGATCAACAACCATGAAATTTGAATTGGATACAAGATCTCCAAACTGAGTTCTGAGTGTAACTTCACCTAGTGGTTCTTGTTCATTTTCCAGATAAGTTCAAAGTTCTAATATTACCTTACATAACATCATATTCATCTTCATTAGTAACATATATTATTTCATGGCATTCTCCAAGATTATTCTCTATGTGATAGACTTCAGCTACATCAATTTCAGTTTCAAACTCCTAACAAATTGACAATGCCTGGATGAGTGCTTCCTGAAGATATTTTGACAGATTCAGAGCATCCAAAATTGATAACATGGCTGTTACATGGGCCAAGTGTTTCAATACATCATATTTTTCTTCCAGAGGTCTGCGTTTCCCAACACGAATATGTGGTTTAGAATGTACCTTAGAAGAAGATATTTTGGAAGTTGATGCTTCTTGTATAGGGATAGGAGAAGGAAATATCCCTGGTTTTGGAAGATTATACTGATTAGATCCATCTACTTGCTAAGAGGAAGAAGATAGAACCTTCAACCGGTCTTCCAAAATAATTGTTCTAGTACAGAATTTGCTATTGTTAGAAGAACATGCTTGTTCTTGCTGAGCTCGCCGAAGGGATCTAACACGAGTTTCTACTGCGTACACAGTTCTATTAGGGTTAGAATTGGAATAGTGGCTTCTGAAAGATCCACAAATTCCCCTGTATCCTGAGCCTCTGAAACATCCTCTAATTCCCTTGTTTGATATAGGGAATTCAGGCTCATCGGAATCTAAACTTCAACTGGCATATGGATCTGTTAATTGAATCATATTAATAGTACCGAAGATTAATTCTTCGTCTGATAAAAACACTTCCTAATTAGTATGTTTAGGCTGTGACGTTTGGTGGGGTGGTGCTCGTGGCTTTGAATTAGATTTCATGAAGTCTTCCAGATTCAAAGATAACGTAGGAATTAACACATACTCGTCTTCTTCTGATTATTTTTCTTTCTTTGAATCATGCCGTTTCTTTGAGGACATTCCCTCTGATGAAGAGGATTTTTCCGCAACATTCATTGCAAAATACACAATCAGTTTCATTAAATCTGTTCGCTAAAATAACATGAGTTTGGATGATTGTCTTTCAGACCATCAAAGCATCATACTTATTTGCATTTTTTTCTTTTGTCTTCGTGAAATTCACCGTCCTTCTCTGGAACTATAGAAGTGACACATGCTACCTGGGATGAAGAGCCTTTCAGTTTAACTTGTCTGGAGTTGAACATCTTTTGCAGGAGTTCATTAAAGACAAAACAATCCTGGATGGGATGCCCCAACATTTGATGAAAGGGGAAATAATTGGGACGGTCTTCAACTACATCCTTATTTGGCCTCTTGGGGTTTGGCAGCAGAACCAAACTATTCTCAAGGGCCTAAATGAAGTAACCAAGAACATGTTCATTTCAAAAAGAGTATGATTTTCACTTCAGATCCTAAAATTGTTTTCTTCATTGATCTCTTTGATTATCTAAACGAAACGGCCATTTTTGTTGGTACTCAGGAGGTGGATCCCTTTGAGAAGATGATGGTTTTGAAGTAGAAACAGGTACATGTGCTTGTTTAAACATAAATGTAGCAGTTTATGCTTTACTCATTCTCCTTCCTGGAGCTGATGGAATTACAGGAGATTTATCTTTAGCCTGCATAAGAGAATATTCAATCTGCTGAGTGATTGAAGTAAGGTCTCAAAACCCTCCTGTGTATTTCACAGGGATTAACGGCGTACGTAATTCGTCATCCATATTTTCCACACAGATTGGCAACAATTATTCTTGAGGGAGTGATAATCTTAGGGAATATGTTAGTCCCTTCCATTGAGCAATAAAATATGTTACCCTTTCATTCTCCCTTTGCTTACAGTTCATAAGATCAAAAACAATTGTCTTTGGAAAAGCTGAGTTGAACTGAAGAAGGAATTGTTGACGGAGATCTTCCCATCCAGTAATTGACTGGGATTGAAAGCTTGTATACCAGACAAAGGGTGGTCCTTGCAAAGTCCATACGAAGCATCTGAGTTTTACTGCTTATTGCTGCTCCGGAGTTCCCATCATAGGATCACAACAAGACACGTAATGCGCCAAATGCTATTCAGGGTCGCCTGATCCATTGAAAATAATGAATAACAGGGTTCCCAAACTTGATGGAGGAGAGATTCAATCTACCCATTCGGGGTAAACATTTTTCTCTGTTTGATCCTGTGCATGTTTCCCTTCCATATTTACTAACCGAGTTGTTAATGACTCAATAGTAGTTATTAACTTTTGAGAAACATCCGGTTGAACTTGGACTTGGGTAGGTGCAGTGAGTGGAGTTTGGACAGATATGGTAGTTGGTGATGCAACTGATGGTAGCACTTCCAACTATTGTTGCACATGACCCATAAGATTAGACCTGTGAGGGTGTACTGATGGAGGAGGATATTCTTTATCCATCTCAGTAGCTGCAACAAATTCCATTGGCTGACTGACTCTAGCACTCTTAAGAAGAAGACTACTCTGAAGTAGTTATGCATTCAACCTTATAAATTCCTTCATATCTTCCTCCTGTTGTGCAAGCCTTTGCTCTAGTGAGAACGATTGGCTTTATCCAGAGGAAGGATATGTAACCTGATTTTCCCCTCCGTTTGTTGGATCTTTTTTGGAGAGGGGGAAGTGGGTTCCTAGAAGGATTACCAAGGTTCTGAGTTACCCTTTGATTTCGTGTATTCACTCCTTCATTTTTGTTGGTGCGTACATCTTCCTAAGTAGGAACCTCTTCATCTGAGTCCCCTGAGTGAGCCTCATCTGGTGGATCAGTAAAAATGGAATTGATGACATTGATTGATGCATAACACATCACATCCCTTCTATCCGCATTTCTGTGATATTTCCTTCTTCCATGTATTTTACGAGACATTGCCTTTTCTTGATTCGATCCCACAGGAACTTCATGACAAACAGTAATTTGAAGAGAATCTCCTAATAATTTGGCTCTTCGTTCCTCTGGAGGATTCTTCCCAAATCGAGAAAAGACCTACTTTATATGAGGAGGGGATTGATGATTTAAAAAATTTCATAGTCCGGTGGACTGGGGCTATTCCTACTGTTCCTGCTCAACTCCTCGAATATTATTTGTTGATTCTGAGGGTTGGTTTAAAAGAGTCCTCAGTCTGGAAAGATGGGGTGGCTCTTGACCTTCTTTTTCTGAGACATTCTTAAAATCTCTCATGATCTTGCGAACCATAGTCCGGAAATTAGGTGGATGCATTAACCTGTATCCACTTTTATCACCTAGTTCAAAAGAACTTTGGATGATTTCCAACACTTCTTTCACATGATGATGTGCTTGTTCCATACGAGAGGCCCATTCAATATTCTCGTTTTTTTGATGCAGGAGTAATTCAACAACTTGTTCTCTGTATTCTTGATTTTTAGAGGAACTAGTTGAGGCATGTTCTTGGGAAAGCTTTTGATTATAAAAAAATACCATTGACTGTGGCCGACCGTGAGAAATAACATTGCATGACCATTTTAGGCGGTCTTTGCTGACTAGAGAGCACCGTGAAATGTATTTCTCCATGAACACCCCATCCTATGACATGAATACCAGATGGTACATTGGAAATTAACTAACACAATCTTCATAGTGCGCCAAGGAATGAACGTTGAAGGGATCTGTGCTTCTTTTCAGCCTTCGGATATCGAGAGACTGAAAGAGATTCCAAATCAATAAGACGTTGTAACCCTTCTATTATCTTAAGATTATTTTTATATTCATCATAAGATAATACTTTCATTTTCAACTGAAAAAGAGTTTTCCATATGTTTAGATGAATATCATGAATTCCATCTTCCGTCAACATTTCAGGAATGTCATACTGAGAGTTTTCCAGAGGCCAAAACATGACTGGCACTTTACCTTTTTCCAGTATTTTTCTCATGTTCAGCATTTCCTCTTCATCATTTGATGAAGATTATTCTACCTCATTTGACCAGATTTGCTGTTTTATAGTTTCTTCCTCGGATTCAACAATATTGATAGAGAAATCATTGATCAAACTAGATGATTCATGACTTAGGGGTGGATTGGAAAATTACCTACACTGTGGGCTATCTTCTGATTGAGAAATTATTTCACATGCTAGCGATGAAGCATCAGACAAGAATGGTTTCGCATTTGCCAGTGCCTTAAGATAAGAAGGCTTTCTCGGCACTACATTGTCCACTGGAGCATTTTCCGAGCAATGTTCATCACAACTGCGGAGAGGACTTTCGCAGTGAAATTTATCATCATGGGGAGGACCACCATGGTGGGTTACAGCAAAAGATGAGATCTCTTTCTCCATGGTCTTCTGACCACAAAGAGGGTTCTTGTGGCTATCATCGGAAGATGATACATCGAGATAGACTGAATTGTCATGAAGCAAGCCTTCATGAGGAAGTGTCTATTGAAGACCATCAGAATTAATGCTCCCACTATTGGGAAATGAGGGAGTAGAATCACGAATTCCAATAGATAACTGTATGAGGTCATCAGGAACTCCAGTATTGAGCAAGGCCTTGTTACAGATTGGCTCTTGATCTGCTGATTATGCTGGCTAGGTTTTTTTCTTAGACGCCTTCTTACTCGCCATGGAAACCACTTTTTGATGAGCGTGGCTGCTCTAAGCAGGTGTATGTGCCTGATCAGGAAAGACGACTAGGTTAGGCTGACGATCTCCACTCAAATCAGGTGTATGTGCCTGACTTAATTGTTCATATGATATGGGGGAGTATGCCCCAAAACCATCTTGCACTGGAACTGATGTGTGTGTCTATTCCAGGGTGAATTTTTGATGTGTCACATCACTGTTAGAGATAGATTTATGTGTATTTCCTTGAGATTCCACTGAAGTTGTTATAATATTCTGGCAGGAATCTAGAATATGAGTAGGGATTTTCATCTGCTCTTTCACCATTGATAGAATATGCTTGGTTACATCAGCTGCCGGAACGGGGATATACGTCCATTTCGGGATTCGAGTAGGTGTATGTGCCTACTCATGTCCTCATTTTCATGTTATTGAATCCTGAAAGTACTCAAGTGTGGGGGTATGGAGTTGATTCTGCCTCTTATTTGTTTTCGGGGCTATCCGACTAACTTCTCTGAATGCTACCAAGTGAGACTGTTGATAGTCTTGATTAGTACTAGCAGGTGTTTGTGAATGCGGATTACACTTCGCCGAATGTAGTTGATGAGATACATCATATGTAGTCATATGAGCCTGTTGACTAGCTGATGATGTATAAATAGGTGTCTGTTACTATCTATAATACTCTGCCGGAATTGCCTGACTAGATTGGCATGCTGCTGCCAGACGAGTCTGCTGGACAACAGAATTAAAATGATCAGGTGTGTGTTCCCGTCATTTCTTTCCACCATGTTAGTTTGGTGGACTTCTCCGGAGATGGAAGAGATGAGAACCTACTCACTATTGACCGGATTCCACCTCTGGTGGTTCATCTTTCCTACTCGGGTTCGAGGAAGTTGAGCTGAATGCCTAGAGTTGGTACCCTCATCATGTTGAGGGCGCACTTTCGCACTAGACTGGAGGCGATTGTTGATAGAAGCCCTCAGGAAGGACTCCTGCTTCCTTGAATTAAGGACCTAAGGGACCTGATCATTCACCTCCCCAGAATGTAGGAGTGAATGGTGATTGTGTTCCGGGGATAACGACCCGAAACGGTTGGAGACGGTAGTCAGCACCGCATGCTTCTTGATTGTACTGTGTTGACGGTACTCCTAAACCAGTGCATTTGATACCTAGCATTGAAGACGCCGAGTAGGTGATGTCATCCTCAGAGCGGACGACGATCCAGCAGGAGTAACAGCTATGGCATTTGCAGCAGTACTATTCACAGGTGTGAACTTTAGAGCATCCATTCTAGAAATGCGAAAGATCTTGTAAAAGAGTTCCTGTTTGATATAACAGACATAATCATGTTAAATTCAGTCACTACATATTTTGGATGAGCACATATGTCAATTATTGTTTTTGTTGGCCCTATCATTGAGTTTGAAATAGGGGACTAACAAATAGGTAAAACTACATTTTAACATGGTTAAGGATTCACTTCGGGTTCACCATTTTTTGTTTCCCTCAGAATTCTGGGAAGACCTCCTTGATGGGAGGTTCAAACATTCCAATAGACTTCTAACGGGTTTGTTCGTAGATCCAGAAACATCCAATGATTACACATCCATTTGGACCTACTTTCCAAAGGTAGGTGCTCATTAGTTATGGAATGATACGGCATAGGAATTTGCATTGGTCGAGAGGATGGGAGGACGAACTCATCACACCTTTTTTAGGGGAATTATTGTCTACTCCGGGACTCTCTACATCGATTTAGGTTATGTTCATGAATCCTTATTAAATTGCCAAGTATAAAATGATCTTTCCTTTATATCTGACAATCAATGATCAATATATAGGATATTTAGAAAATCTTTTATATGTATTCGAGGTTCATCATTGATAGAGTATCATCTGTATTTGTTTAGAGATTCTTGATCAATGATATCCTTCGACACATTTATATAGAAGTCTCTTGGTCATTATGATGACCATGCAGGGTTTAAAGCCACTCAGTGGGGCACTTGAAGTTTATTGTCATTCAAAATGACATAGATTATTTCAGAGTTGGGATCGAACCCGCATATGGACTACCTATGTATCCTTTGTTTAGAAAAGGAATCAGAACCCACGTAGTTCGAGTATGGGAATATGATTTTTATGATTGATGGATTAGAGAAGGATGTCATAATTAATTTTAAACTCTAGGATCACGTGAGTCATGCTCGATGTGAGAAACAATAGGTATTGGTAAAAATCAGTTAATTGTTCCATGAATGATGCAATCATAAGAAATAATGTGGGACTTATGTATGTACGACTACCCAGATAAATGAATATTCAGATTTAATTCAAGAACGAAATCTAGGAATAGGGTATATAAAGGTATATGTGCTTCACGGAGATTTGAATACTATAACTTGGGGCTTACTCATGGAAAGGTGGCCCAAATTAGGAGAGGATTTATGATTGGGATTTTTCCTCCTGAGAAGGAATCCCAGATCAAAGGTAAATTAGGACTAGTTAAGAAGAATTTAGACTAGGGCTTACTCCTGAAAAGGAGGCCCAAGTTAAGAGACTTGAAAAATTATGGGACTTGGGGAAAACTCTTGAAGAGGATGCCCATATTTGAGACGAGGCTTACTCATGAAAAGAAGGCCCATGTTAATGGAGTTATGACTGGGGAATACTCTTGATGAGGATGACCATATTTGAGACTGGGGCTTACTCCAAAAAAGGAGGCCTGGGTTAAGAGAATTATGGTTGGGATTTACTCCTGAGGAGGATAGCCAAATTAGGGGACTGGGGCTTATTCCTGAAAAGGAGGCCCAGGTTAATGAGGACTAAGGGCTTACACCTAAGGAGCATGCCCAGATTTGAGAATTATGACTAGCGATTATTCCTGAAAATGAGGCCCAGGTAAATTAGTTCTCTCATATTAAAGAATGAGGGTGAGTGAATGAAATCTCAATCTTTAGTGACATAAAGATGTGTAAATCACTAGGTTTTGAGAGATATTACATAGAATTCCTTTCAGATAAGGAAGTCAAATCAATAAATCATTCCATAAATGGATTTGAAGAGTGTCATGAATAATTAATCTCGAATAAGAGAGGATTAATGGCTTTAGAGGGGTGAAATTGGCAAGAAGGGCGCCCAAAAAGGAAGGGGTGCATATGTCCTTGCAAGCGCGCAGGTGCTGCGTGGGTGCGCAAGTCCTGGTCACACAGGTATACCTGCGCGACAAATGGGTTCATGCGCGATGGTTAACCAGCAGGGTAATACTTGAGCGACTTCTAGTTAAAGCCTTTAGATTCATCTTTATTTTCATTCAGAAGAGGGGCACACAAGTTCTATTTATGGAATAAGTTGGTGTGCATGTGTGGCCATTTCCCTTAAGGGCTGGCCAATTAGGCGCACAAGTGTTGATGAGTTTCAACACTTAGGCCTTCCTCCCCCTCTTTAGATCATCCTTTCTAGGTATGAATTTACCTTAGAAGTGTTTCAGATGCTTTGAGAAGAGACTAGTGCATCTGGAGCTTAAATCCGTGTTTCCGGAGAAATTCCTCAATGAATGTGGGGCCCGTAGGGTCTATTTATACGCTGCAGAAGACCCGAGAGGTTATCACATAGGTCGCGCAATTCACATGCGCGACCACTAGGCGGCTAGCATGTATACCTACGTGACCATGATGGAACTTGCGTGGCCTATGGGAAATGTTCACTTTGTTCATCCCTTTGTCGATTTTTTTTATGTTTCTTCAAAGGATGAATTAATTCGGACTAAGGTATTTCCATTTTCAAATCTCTATATTCTGTAACGAAAGGAGTGTCAACAATAACACAAACATTCGTATTAAAACTGTCATATGAAATTTCAATAATTTATCCATAATCCATGAATAGTATAAGAATAACACATCCACAGTCAAACATATAACATAACCTTAAATAAAATATTGATGTTTTGTATAATAATAAATAATCTTAAAATCAATATAAACTCCATCAAAGGATGTTGACATAGATGAAATCATACTTTTTTTATAGAAATATAACTTTCTATTTTTAAAACATTTAAAATTAATATATCTACAAAGGAAAACATTTATTTTGGATATATTCTTATAATCTGTTTATGTGAAGATTTGATGATGTTATATCGGCGGAAAATAACTACACCCTCCATATAAAAAAAACATTCTTACATTAATTTTGAAGAAATGTTTATAAAGGACCTTATTGGGAAAACAATGGAAAAAATCCTTCATAAAAATCTCATAAAAATTTACAAAAGTGTATAAATGACATAAATAATATGTAATAAAATAATAATAATGTTTTGAAATACATTGTAAAGAAACATGTATGTGTATGATAAAGATTTCCCAGTAGATTCTTACATAAAAACAACCTCAGATAACAAAGAGATGGTGAAATTTACCCTTACCATGTACTTTTCCATTGTCTATGGTAGGTAAAACTCCTGTATAATGGTGGAATAATTGTTCTTTAATTATACAGGGATCATATAAATTAATATGACATTATATATGATCTTTTATAATTGATTTGTTAATAATATCTTAATATTATCATTGTTTCGGGTGTTAACTGATTTGTTTTCCTTCGTATGATTTGTTATATAAGTAATGTTTTTTTGTATAGGATGTATCTTATATATATTGAGTATTATATAATGTCTTTAAACATTATTTTTAATCATCTAATGAAAATTAGTCTTGAATGGATATGATGGGGAATGAATCTCATCATGTTCATGGGGACGGTAGTCTGTATGAATGCACTAGCGACAATTTCATTCTTTTGATATAAAAATAATATGTAATTTGATGGAATATCATATATAAAGAATAATTATAATTTTATATTTACTATTTACATCAATTACACATTATTAGTATAGCCATTCAAATAATAATGTATTTAATAACAATTACTCCACGAGGTGGAGATGATAATCTGTATGTATGCAAGAATGGGGACATGTCATTCAAAGGATTGATAGAATAATGAATATTGTTGTACCATATTCATAATAACATCACATTATTTTGAAGATACTGGAGTTATTATTTTAGAATTTAATCAACAAATAAAGAATAAGTGGAAGAAGAAAGAAACATGAAAGAGGTGATGAAATATTTACCTCTTCTTCAGGTTCTTCTTTTTTATTGGATAAAAAGGGCTCCATTAGTTTGTTTTTTTAGTAATTTAATTCCTCTAGAATGAAGGGAGGACAGTTTAAAGGGTTTTATGGATGTTTATGGCCAATCCAAAAGGCCTTTAAGGTGTTACTTAGAGAGAAGGGGTATAACCCTTTTATAAGAGGGGTAAAGGGCAACATATTAAAAATAGAAATATTATTTTATAATAAAATATTTTCCGGTTTCTAAATGCTCCAAAATTATTTATTTAATATCTAATATATCTATAGGTCGAGAACCACTCATCCAATAGGTTTTCTACTAGATTGGGTCACTATATTAAACTTATTTCTTTAGATTTAACTCTTAGTTAAACAGTTTTACATTTACCATGTCTCTTTGTTTTTTTATATTTTATGGTTATTATACATACTATATACTTACAAGAAAACACAAAGTGGTTAATTAATGATATATCTATCATTATATATGTATTTTTTCCTAGAATTATTTTTTTAGGAATAGAATATCAATTAATAATATAATAAAAGTTTTAAATACTCTTTAATGTCAATTTTGACACTATTTGGTATTTAGTTTTTTCTAAATAAATAACAGCATTATTACTTCAATAAAAATTCATCTAACAAAACATATCATATCATTTTAACCTAGAAAAAAATCTTAATTCATAAAAAGTCTCAAAATACTTTTATTTGGATATTTATAATATTATTTATGTAAATATTTCATTAATTAAGTAATTACGACATCATCATTGTGTTATAAATAAATTAAATTATTTAATATCTAAAAATTATAATTAAAATACAATTATGTAGAAAATAATTTTAGATTTCTAATTAATAATTATAGTAATTATTTATAATATGTGTAACCCTTTATTAAAAATGTTTTAGTTATTAATCATTGATTTTAATTCTTTTAACTATTCTTTAAATAAAATAAAAATAAGTATCCTAATCTAATCCAAGTGGACCTAAAGAGTCATATATTATTACTAAGGTTTTTTTTGGACGAATTAAAATTTTACAATAGAATTAGGACATGTTTTAGGGTAATAATAATTTTATTTTTACCCTTAATTACATTATTTACTTTTAACCATGGTAAATAAATGTTAAATGATAATATTAACTGAAAATTATTTTCAACATATTGAACAACATTTTACATACTGATATCAATTGTGTCTCTCTAATTTCTGAAATACAACTCATAGAAGTGGTAAAATTACATTTTATGTAAATTTTCAAAAGCTCGTAGGAGGTGGGTAAAAATGGTAAAAACATCATTAAAATTATATATATATATAAAATTATTATAAACTAACTCTAATGAATTAAATTGAACATATATAGGCATTATGTCTCTATTTTTACTTCAAAAATTAAATAAAATAAATTATTATTTAAATAAAAATTTGGTTTTAAATTATAACATAGTGTTTTCAGTATTCATATAAAATTGAATGATTTCAAAAAAAATACATAAAATTCATCCTAAGATAATTTCGCTATTGCAAATCAAAAAATAAAGTCGATTTTGAAAGATAAAATTTATAAAATTAGAAAAATTGTGTATTATTATTCATAATGGCTAGTTTGATTTGTTGTGGTGTGTTAAAACTCGAAGTGGCGTACAACACTCTCTACTGTATTATTTAAAGAGAAGTGTACTGTAGAAGCATGAGGTTTTACATTCTCCCCTCCTCTAAATAATATCATCCTAAAAGTTTATAGAGTATTACTTCTTAATAAAACTTGGGTGATTCTTCATCATATGTTCTTTGGGTTCCCACGTCGTCTCTTCCATCTTGTGGTTTCTCCATAGATATTTCACCAGACTAGTTTTTTGGTTTCTCAGCACTTGTTCTCCTGTATAAAGAATCTTGATAGGCTCTTCGCAATAAGAAAGATCGTGTTTCATTTCTAATTCCTCACAGATGAGTACATGTGTTGGGTCTGGCATGTATTTTCTCAACACTGATACGCGGAACACATCGTGAACTTCGGAGAGACTTGGCGGCATTGCCAAATAGTAAGCCACAACCCATAATAGTTCTAGAATTTTTAATGGTCTGATGTACCTGGGACTCAATTTACCCTTATTACCAAAATGTATTACACCATTCTATGGAGATTCCTTCATTAAAACATGATATCCTACCTGAAATTCCAAATCCATCCTTCAGTTATCAACAAAACTCTTCTCCCTACTTTGAGCTGCTTTGATGTGGGTTTGGAATACCTTCACCATTTCCATCATTTCCTCCACATGTTATGGGCCTATGATTTTTCTTTCACCTACATTATACCAACAGGTTTTTTTGAGACATCTCATTATGTAAAATGCTTCATATGGTACCATCTGAATACTGGAATGAAAACTATTGTTATTGAAAAATTCTACCAGAGGTAAATATTGATCCCACATACCTTGAAAGTCATGTGAGAAGGATCTCAACATGTCTTCTAAGGATTGAATAGTCTGTTCTGATTGTCGATAAATTTGGGGGTGGTATGTAGTGCTTAAATGAAGTTCAATATCCAGGTTTATCTAAAGACTTTTTCAGAATATTTATGTCATACAGGGATCACAATCAGAAAAAATCGATAGGGATACTCCATGAATTCTTAAAACTTCATTAATATATTGTCTTTCTCAACCTTCATGTGTAAAATCTTATCTTATAGCAAGAAAATGTGCCGACGTGGTAAGATGATCAACAATGACCCGTATTGCCTCATTCCTTCTAATAGTATTTGGTTGCCCCATGACAAAGTCCATCATAATATTATCCCATTTCAAATCATATATAGAAGGAGGATGCATGACTCCTCAATGTTTTTTCCTTCCAGCATTCACTTTCTGATAAACCAAACATCTTGATATAAAATCAGCAACATCCCTCTTTATGTTGTCCCACAAAAAATGATTCATTAAATCTCTATACATCTTGGTGCTACCATGGTGTATTGAGAAATTTGATCTATGAGAATCATTTAAAAATTCCATTTTTAGATTTTTTATATCGGGAACACAATGTATCTTCCAAATTTTCAAAATTTCATCTTCATATATGAAGTCACTCCATCTCCCATCATTCATAGGTTTAATCTTCTTTTGAAAAACATTGTCATGGGTATGAGAACTCTTTATCCTTTCTGGTAAATATGGTTTGGCAACCATTTGAAAAATCATGGATTTTTTACATTCCATGGTTATTCCCATATACATCTTTACTAAATCCACGAAAATATGATCCCTTTCAAATCTGATCCTGTTCAAAACTCAATGATCTTTTCTACTCAATAAATCTTCATCCTTATTTTCCTTCTTATGGTGTTAGTGTGCCATGATATCGTAATCCTTTTGCATTCCAATCCATTTCTTTTTCCTCAAGTTGAGTTCCCTCTGAGAGAAAAATATACTTCAATGTCTTGTGATTAGTATAAATACCACATTTTCACCGTAGAGATAGTGTCTCCAAATCATCAACGAAACAATTACTACTACTAACTCATGATCACAAGCAGGATAGTTTTTCTCATGAATTTTCAGTTTTCGTGATGCATAGTCAATAACTCTATCATTGTGCATAAGGACACAACCATGTCCTTTTTTTGAGGCGTCATTATAAATATCGAACCCATAATTCCTAGATGGTAGAGTCAATATAGTATAATTAACTAATCTTATCTTCAGTTCTTCAAAACAATCTTCAAACGCTTTGGTCCAAACATATTTAACCCATTTTTGGTGGGCTTTGTCATTGGGTAAGCTGACCGGAAAAAATTCTGGATTAAACGTCCATAATAACATGCTAAACCAATGAAACTATATACCTCAGTTTTACTCATTGGTGATGGAAAATATTTGATTAACATGGTCTTAGAAGGATCAACAGAGATTCCATACATAGAGACAATATGGCCAAGAAAATAAATCACCTAAAGCCAAGAATTCACACTTGCTAAAATTCCCATATAATTCATGTCTTCTATGAGTTTTCAGGATAGTGCGTAAGTTATTTTCATGATCTTCATATCTTTTGTATTATAGCAAGTTATCATCAATTGATACCACTAACAAGTCATCAAGATATTCATTGAAAACTCCTTTCATTATATCCATGAAGACAGAGGGCACATTAGTCAATCCAAAAGGCATTACTCTATACTCGTAATGCTCACACCTTGTTCGAAATGTTGTTTTTAGGAATTTCTTCCTTCATCAAACACAATTGTTGATAACCAAATCGAAGTTCAATCATTAAAAAGTATTGAACTCCATTAAGTAGGTCAAATAAATCATCAATGAGGGGTAGGGGATACTTGTTCTTTATTGTTATAGCATTGATCTCCCAGTAGTCAATGCACAACCTCATATATCCATCTTTACTCTTAACAAAAAGGATAGGGGATCCCCCTGGAGAAACACTGGGGTGAATAAATCCTTTATTACTTAATTACTCTAGGTTTTTATTTAGTTCCACTAATTCCATAATGGGCATTCTATGAGGGTTCGTCGATATGGGCCTTGAATGATGAATTTAGTAAATTGAAAGCACCGTTTTTCCTTTCTGAATGATGTCTTGGTAATTCCATTAAAACACATCAATATATTCATTCAAAATAGTCACATCCTCTATTTGAACATTCCTTTCCTCACTCACAGTTATTTCATTCTCTTCCTCCCCAATAATTGAATGTGGTTGAGCTACTGGGGGTGGATCAAGATAATAATTTGGTGGTGACATTTCTGCTCTAATGATAAGGTACTCTTCATCATCATCAACAATTGTAACCCCCTTCTTCTTATAATAAATTAGTTCATCATGGTCCAAAATCAAATCCATACCGAGGATTATATGAAATTCAATCACGGGTATGACGATGAGATCAGCAGATAATGAACATTTATATGCACTATTGTGTACTGATTCACCAAAATTTGTTGCATGATACATCCCTTAGATGTTTTCACTAAAAAATACCCTCTTAAATCAAATTTAAAATATTTAATTTTCTTAGCAAACTGGCATGATTTGAAACAATGCGATGATCCAGAATCAAATAATCCATTTTATGAACTTGAGGAAACAATTAAATTACCTTCCACCATGTCTTTCGGAGCATCAGCCTTAGTAGTAGTGATAGCATATGATCCGCCTTGATACCTTGGATTTTTCTGATTTATGTTCCCCTAGTGCTTTGAACATTCATTCACTTATTGCACCCTTTTCTACAAATATAGTTGTCAACATCTCCAACCTCTTTCTTCCACTTGCAATCACAAGCTTAGTGTCCTTTTTCACAAAAATATTGACAGACTCCCATTCCCTTAATGAAAGTATTATGAGATTGATTATATGGATCCTTTTTGAGGCCTTATATGGTATATGGTTCAGTTACTAACTTTGTATGTTATAGGAAGATGTGGTAGTAGTAATTGGTCCTCATATCATTCAAGAGGCTCTATAACTTGTTCACATGATCAGAAAGAGTTTGAATACAGATGACTGTTGAACAATATCAAACAAAAATCATTGTTAGTGACCTCTATAATTTCTATTTAGGGATTATGATTTCTTTCACCTATAACCTAGGCATAGGAATAGACAGTTACAGATGCAAGGGAAGTATTATCCCCATTACGTAGGTCAGAATGAGATTTTAGGAAGAGTTAGTACCATAGCCTATTGGTGGATACTAAATCATAAATACCATGTCAAAAAATATGTATTCTAGGTTCAAATCCTCACCATTAGCATATCGACCCATATCATTAATTTGACCCTGAGGATGTTTAGGTAGATTTTGATGCATAATTCATGTATTATCAAGTATCCATCGTTAGCTAGAGAAAGATAGTTCGATGAGGCAGTTTTGTCGCTCTTGTATGGGTTGAATAGTAACATAGCTATGTATGTGATGGCACTTTGGAGTGGTTAATCAATTTATGAATCTTGTGATATAGTTTTTCAAAGAAAATAGTTCCTCCATCCTTAGATGAAAAATTCAGGGACATGTTCTTTTAAAGAGGAAGACTGTAAGAACCAGTGTTTTCAAAAAATTATAGATCATATAAATTTTATTATAATTCTTTATTTGGGGCTTAATATGGATTTATTGTGTTTTAGTGATGTTCTCTATGGTGTCCATGGTGTTTTAAAACAATAAAATCATTATTATTTGGAAAAAAATGATAATGTCTAACGAATGATGCAGAATGTTAGGAAAGTTTACATGGTTAGATCTAACAGTTCCAACGATTTTCATTATTTGGTAGATCCATAATGAATGGTTAGTACAGATTTCCCCTAACCATTATAACTAATAATTGCGGAATTCCCATTTCTGCAGGTTCTCATTCATGGGTTGCACACTATTTAGAAACCTGTGCAGAAAACCCATGAATATGATATTTTGTTGTTAATATTACTATTTACCCAAAATGATTTAATTAATCATTCCTTATTACTTGATATAATTTATAATGAGATTTTACTTGATTTATCCCTCTTGATAGGTTATTTACGGCCTAATCTCGAGATCAAAAAGTCTCGTTCATCGGGGATTTTTTCAATCTTTTGTTCATCACATAAGAATGGAAAAAATAAATAATTGAGGGTGTTTTGTTCAATATTATTCTCTCTTTCCATAAACCTTGTTATTGAGGTGTGAGAATTGTAACTTTTTTCACATATACTTTGATCCAATGAAAATTTGAGGCTGATATTGTAGTAGGAGGGTTGTATTGGAGTAATGTGGAGAGTCTCATACTCATCCCTCATGTTTATTTATTTTGGAAGTATTGTTAAGTTCCCAAAGATTTCATTGGGTATCATTTATTGATTTTCCATGTCATGATTATAATCATTACATCCATATGTTTATGATATTCCATTATATGTTACTAGTTATTAGTGGTTACATCGAAAACTCCATCCACCCCATGTAAGATGTTAAGCAATACTTTTATTTTTAGGTTTTGGTCAGGTTTGATCAACCGTTCGGGTGTGCATTGTCTAAAAAATACCGAGGTTATTCTTTACTATATTAAATGGAATGAATTATATTATGAATTCATATTGAATATACCGTGTATACTGATGACATGATACAACCGAAGAGTGTTCATCAATTGATAATTAAATGTGAAAGGGAAATAGAAATGAAAACTATGTATATGAATTGACCTTATTAAAAATAAATGAATAATAGGTTTTATGTCTGTAGAACCTTATACCATGTTAATGGAAGGTAGACGAGTGATCCTTGAATATTCGAAATTCTATATATCGATTAAAAGAATGGTTTCATTATACTTGTAATTTGCAAACAAATGAAAGTCAAGACATCAACCAAATGGGAATACAATGTAATGATGACATGATTAAAAGGTTTCATGATTAATAATCATTTTCACCCTAATGAAAGGTAATGGATTGAAAATTATGAATCATATATGAATTATTTCTCAGAATATGAGTGGCCGAACTCGATACCAACTTGGATTCCTCACAGAATTCCTTAATCACTCGTGGATCCCATTCCAAATTCAATGATACAACTTGATTTGCTTGAACCACACCTAGAACTCGATCATTGTATCACATTAGATTCCTGGTATGACACTATGTGATCCCTCATATATTGTAAATTGATTACATTCATACACTCCTTTGATCTAGAATTTACAAATCATTTCTATTTTCAAATCATATCTTCCCCATTTATTGCATATCACCATTTTACCTTTGATACACTACTTATAATTTGTAGTTGTCTTATTGTGGAATTCCTCAAACTATGCTCCATCGATTACAATCGTATCCTTATCAATTATATAGTCATTAATATTTTGGTGAACTTTCATGTATGTGTTACCATTGATATTAACTTGGAACATTATTATTAAATAACATTATTGGTTACCTTGTTACATCACTAAACCCTCACTATGGATATCATGTGACTTATTATAACCTGGAAGCAATCATATAATGAACTTGTAACATGTTTACAAAAAAGTTGATGGATGAATAAGGTACTGGGGTATTTACCTACATTGTACTAATTCACATTATATAAATTCTTGTTGCACAAATTTACTTTTCCATTACAAATGTTGGGTGTTATAGGCACCATTGGATTTATCCCTAAATGATTTATCTCATACCCTCTCTGGGTGTAGTTTGGTACTCGAGACAAATTAAAATTCTTAAGGTGTTGAAAAATGGAAGAATATGTCATTGAACACTAGATTTCTTGCTGTTTAGGATAGATATTGATTGATGATAATTGAACAATTTCCCAGGATTCTTTGGATATACATTTTTCTTCATAAATTTGTTTAACATGTAATGCCTACTATCTATAACATTATTTTCCAGTTTTTTAGTGACATTGTAGATCATCATTGGTAATTGTAGTTGATTCGTTCATTTTTTTCCATTTCTAACAAATATGTTTTTCCTCATTCTGTTTTTAATTATATTTCATCCACAATTTACCAATTTTTATATTTATCCATTGTTAACACTCTAGTAATGGGTGCATAGGATCCCCATAGACACACACTAAGAACACACTACTAGTCAACAACGTCTGGTGTTTATAGAGATTTAAATGAGGCTATGTGGCCCACTAGGCTCAGGGATCCTATTATGTGGCTTCTGAGTCTTGGATTACACAATCTATATAGGGAACATAATATGTAATAGAAAAAATGTCTATATCCATAGCATTTAGAATTCATCACTAGAACATCATGGTTAATCTCATACCGCAATAATAATAAATTAAATGTGGTATGATATGGTACATTAAAACTTCTCTAATGTTTATTATAGAATGATAATCTAGAGATAAATCATATATAATATAAAAGAGTTGTGACATGTTAATAAAACTGAATGACAAAAACCTAAATAGCATTAGGAATTTTTAAAAAATTTGGGTTCCAGAAAATTAAATCAATGGTGATTCGATCCCATTTTTATTGTGGAATTGGTTATGGGTATAATTAATTCACTCATATATAACAAGTTTTCATAATAATCACATTGAGAAAAAAATATATTATATCTCATTTCATATTATTCCATTTGAAATAATTTTCAAAATCAATATACATCATTATACATTTAGGATAAATTGTGAATGCGGAACTACGGGTATCATCTGACCGCTACCACTTCAAATATGGAATGGGTGGAACACAAACAAGCTTTATAATCCTTGTAATTTAATCATAAAAAATGTTAAAATTCAGATAATTTCTAATCATATTTTTTAACTCTATAACATTCTTATATTTCTCTTTATTCATCACATGTATATATAGATGGACAAACATTTTAGATATGTATGATTTCTCCACATCATTCAAATATCTCCAAAATAAAACCGTGGAAAGTCAAAATAATATTAGATATTTTGGGATCCAAATCATAGATAAGGTTAAATGATCAATTCAACATAGTGTAATTTCCACTAGGATCAATTCACAATGTGTTAATATATTAAGAAATAAAGATCATTAGTCAATTGTAACAATGTTCTCTAGTGAATGTCAAACACATTATATATGAATATATATACTAAACTGTTATTATAATTATATATATGAAATGTCTATCAAAAATGATAATTCCCCAAATCATTAATGAAAAATATATCATATTTGAAACTAAATCATGTATTATGTTATTTTTCTTATTAACCATTTTTTCCATCTATAATCTATAACCATTTATCCATACATGAAACGGTTTATAATTCTGTTCTTTGCGGAGTCACTATAAATTAAAAACCCTTCTACCCTACAGGGAGGCCTAATAATTGGACAATTGACTAAACATCTCATTAGTTCATTGAAAATTTCAATTCATTAATTTTTTATAAGGATCATGATATAATTCTGAGTTAACAAGGCGTGTTGATTGGTTACACATGATAATTCTTCAAAAATTCATTAATAATATACATCCAAGCAAAGAAAACATTGAATCACAATATCCTTGGTTATCCTCTTCCAATACACAATATGTTATATATTTTAAATATCTATCTATATTCCCTTGTTTGAGATTATATGGCTCAAAATTGAAACATTTTTAGCTAAAATTAAATCTGTTTATATTTTTTAGTAAAATAATCCATATAAATGGTCTCCAAAATACTATTCATGTTCTATTTATTATCTTCTTCACTATAATAATATATTATAATATCGTATGTATATGTATAATACCTCAAACAGATCATGGTGTACTATAAATAATTTATTCATTTAATCCATGCTGATAGGGAAGGAACATGCATGACAAAAAATGTGACAATAACATTATATTGTTGATGCCATTTATGGAATACTATTTTTAGTTTATGTTCACTTTTTAACCCCAAATTATGGTATACTAATCAATTAATATTTCTGTGAAACTCATTCAATATTTATATTTTGTTAAAAAAATTATCAATATGAGGATGTTGGTACTGAATCTAGAATGTGATCCTTTTTAGTTCCCAATAATAAATGAAGAGTCATATTGATCCATCATCATTCGTAATAAAAAAAAGGTGAACACCATGGTTTAACAAGTGTCCCAATGAATAACACATTCAGAATCCCCTATAATTATTCAAATATTCCTAAGTCTAAATCTCAGTAATTTTATAAGTGTTATTTGAAATTGTTGCAACACCATGAATGATATCAATTGAAATAGGAACTTCTCGATTTAGTGGACGTCTTAGAAAATTTTCTTGAATGAAATTGACAAACTCTTGAAAAATATATATATCATTTATGTTATATTTCTCCAAAACAATTTGAGATAAATAAGCCTATAGATTAGGATACAGTACTAGTACAGTTTATGTAATTTCCAACAGATTTATATATTTATCATTCCATGAATAGATGATCATATATCTACTATGAATATAAAATTTTATTTCACTTTATTGAAAATGGAACAATGATTTATAGAATAAATGGCAATCAAGTTCAAAAATAACATCAAATATATCTATAGGGATATTAAAGAGATATAATGGAAGAACATTTCAATAATTTAGAATTGAATATGAATCCTAGAATTGATATTTGACTATCATAAGATTTAAATTTGTCATGTATAATTTAATTACTAATCATTAAGAATAATAATTCACCATTATTTAAACATATCATAATTTAATGTAATTCAAATAATTATACTCAGTTAGGGTAAATAAATGTTTGATCATTCTTATAAACAGAACAACATTATCATCTCGACTTTAATCTCATTGTAAATATAAAATGGTTTGGAAGATTATTTGGCAGCATTTATTGGTGTGAACAATCATAAAAAAATATTAATAGGATGCTTAAATCATGAAAAATTATTTTCAATCTGTGAATAGTTATATTTTTTCTATGTAATTCATGGATATTATATATTCAAATCCGTCCAATTCATTGGTAAATAATATATTAATTATCCTAATAATATATAATAATAGTTTCAATCTAGGTGCGTATTAATGATATACTAACTATGCAACATTATGATAGATGAGATTTACTTGATGAATACATATGATGGTTTTTAACCATGTATTAAGTTATTAAAAATCAAAATACATTATTAGTATTCAAATAGGGATAGTTTTATTTGGAAAAAACCATCCATTCGTTAGCATAACTCAGGATGTTGTCATTTACATATTATTATCATGTGTTTTCTCACTTAATATTTCTCAATAAAATTTTAAAGGATAATAAAAAATTCCTCGATACCATATATAGAAACCCATATGAATGATAGATAAATATTAATTTATATTCTATGAATAGATTTTATATAACATAAGTTCCACTCTAGATGAAAATATGTATATTAACGTTGGAAACATGTATACATAAACATCATGTTTATATATGATATCCAACTTCTCCCACATAAGTATTCATAACATGAACCATTTTAATAAATATCAATATTAAAAACATCCTTCATATCCGGGATATTGGAAATAGAATAAATTATATGCTCATATGCTCAGTTAGGGTCAGTAAGGAAGATATAAATTATCAAATAAGCATAAGATGAAAATAAGGGAAATAAAAAATGAGGATTGTTTTTGGAATCCATATTCATCATATAATAGAGTTTTTACTTGAGTAATGTAATAAATAATTCCAATTAATAATATATGAATCCTAATGTAATTAATGAACATGATGCATTCAATAATAACATTGTCATAAGATAAATATTTTTGGCATAAATATAAGAATATAAAATCATTGCTTTGTAGTCATGGCTCACATACAACACTATCAAAATGGATTGGGATAATTTCCCATTCCATTTTTTTCCAATTATCACATCCATGACTACCAAAGTAGATATATTCCCATAATGATAAAATTTCACAACCCATTCCAAACCTATTTATCTCATGATATATCTATCATTTCCCAATGCATTAAAAGGCTATATATTTATATTTTTTGTAATAACAGAATGGAAATCATACATATATATTTGATAATGTGGTAAAACAATCATAATATCATAAACCATAAAAAATATATTGGTTTCCAAAATATTACATTTTGGCATAACCTGTGGAAATGAAATAGGATTCATAAGAATTTATTCAATTTATCATTTTACAACACCTTAATAAATATTGGGTTTTATAAATATATTATTAATATAATATTAAAAAATATAAATAATGAATATGAGTTCTGTAATTTAATAATACCCCATGTATTTATTAGGTGACAATAATTAATTTCACATAAAATGAAAAATTCTATTAAAAAGCACTTGGATCATTTCTTGTGAAAATACCCTTTTAATATTGAAGTAACATATAAATGTCTTACAATATTCAAATTATTAAAGAAATGAAATTCATTGAAATTATCCATAGATACTGTATAATTATTTCTTAATATATACATATATCATGATACTGGTAAATTCATTTCATATAAAATAAATTAATAGAAAAAATTATTTCCATTCATTAGTAGTAAAATTGAAAAAGTACTTCATTCTAAAAAAGATACTATGATTCCCCTTAAAAAATTATTAAATATTCAATAATGGTTAATAATGTAGCTAAATAATAATTTCATACAAGTAAAATCATTTCTTAAATCATTTTTGAAAACATGGATGTAACAAAAAGAGTATTTTAAACCAAAAAGTGGAATATTATCATTTTTCATTAAAAATATTATATTGGCCTCTTTCGAAACTAAATATAGGAAAAAGAACGAAAAAATGTATTCGAAATAAATATAATGAGACAAATAAAATTCAGGATTTTATTTATAGGAATACCAAAATATTTCACTTATTATATATAATCACAAATAATCTCAATTAAAAAAGTATTATAACAAAAACCCCGAACAACATGTCTCATTTTTCATCGTACACACAGAAAAATTATTTTGTTAAATATAAAATTATTATACATGTATTATGGGAAAATATTCATTTATATCAGAAAATATATAGTATGATTATATCATTTTTAAGCATTTTTATAAAATTTTCTTTATTAAATTCATTGTTTCTTGTGATATCTAATTTTTTTTCATCCATGTTTTGGTTTGGAAACCTCATTCAATATAAATTTTTTTATGGTATATTAATATCAATAATCATTACAGTGATTTTTTTAAAATATTAAATATATATATATATATTTAATTTAATACATTAAATGTATAGATAGAAAATATAATCCCACTGTTCATGGTGATGGTTGGTCATCCATAAGACAAAATTTTGTTTCTATTTCATGATGGATTTAATTATTGAAATGTGAAAAATAAATAAACATTATAGAATCAAAACATATCGCAATTAACATATTTTTTTTTAAATCGATCCATATAATAACCCATTTCACATTGTTATGAAAAATCGATTACACCACTGCATGGAGATGGTAATTATTTACAAGAAATTGATGATTTTACATTATATAGGTTTTTTTACACACATTGAACACACAGTGCCAGTATTCGCTTAAGAATACATTCACTTCAACAATAGTGAGTCGAGAGTTGAGGTTAATTTTTATGTGTTCTTAAAAAAATATAATGAAATAATGTGTAGCTACACTTTATTTAATTTATGCCTCCATGAGAGTGTTGTTGGTTAAAACCTCCTCATGGGAGTTGGAGGTGGGACGACCACACCTTAACCTCCCATGAGGGGTTATAGTGGTGGTGTCCACCCGATCATAACCTCCTGCCAGAGGATACGATGTGGGGACCACCCGAGACCACATAACCTCTAATTTGAATAATATGTGTGGGGACCACCAGACCTCTATTGATGGAGGATGATAAAAACTCTCAACTCTCCCTCATTAATAAGGGAGTGCCTCTTGATCTCTACAAAATTAATTCATGGAATCTCTCAAGCATTAATGAGGTGGATCCATGTAATTAATTCTCCACTTTTGAATTGTTGTGCCAACAAAATAATAGACAAAATCATTCTTCTAGTATTTTCATTTGTCATTTGGGAAGGAGGATTATTGGAAGAATAGAGAATTCTCCCAATGAATAATGAAGAATGAAGAATGAGTTACCTAATGAAGAATGCCAACGACGATTCTTATTCGACTTCCTTCCTCAGAACCAACCGACCTGTAGTTTCTTGTAGAGCCCACGCAGGTTAGTAATAGGAGTGTGTGGAGGACACGACAAACAATAAGTGACTTCATCTTCTTTCCGTGACGTCATCGTCGATGCCTGACAAACAAAGATAGGGGTGTGTTTTTAGTGATATTTCAATTCTTTTTCTCATCATTGAATGAAGGGAATATATGTGGAGTTTATAATAACTTTTGTTCATATTCTTTATTGATGAAACAAAACGTGGAGGATGTAGGGAAACCTAACATTTCCCAACACCCTCCGTCGAATTCTTTCTCGTGGTGTTCTTTGGCATGGAGATGAGGCGATGAGGTGATGAAGGAGGAAACGACAAAGGTCATGCTACCTGTAGCCTCCACAAATCGCACCACCCCCGCAGTGCTCAGGGGATTCAGGCATAACACCATCGGCCCGCGCTGGCCCAGGCCTTGCCGAACATGCCTGCCCAGCTACCACCCGGCCACCCACCGACCTGCTTGGCGCATCACACACCCTGTCTAGCACCCTGATGGCCTGCTCGCGACCTCCCGCGCGCTCTGCCGGCCGGCCCGCGGCCTATCGGGCGCCCTGCCAGCATGCTCACACCCCATCGGCCTGCTCGCGGCCTCCCGTCTCCAGATCCGAATCGCGGTATCCTTCTCGGTGTCGCTAGATGAACTGGCTTGGTTTTACAGGTTGAGCTTCCTGAGCCGCACCCCACGTGGTGCTGGTGTAACCTCCTGTGACCTTCGGACCGAGCCGCCTACGTGGCGACCTCTGGGCCGAACCGCCCCAGCAGTCCACTGGGCCAGGCCCAATCGACCAGCCTGAACCTAGCGGGCTGACCCGCCCAATGGGTTGGATCAGACCCAATTGGTCTAACAAGGTTGACCCGGATGGGGTTGGGCCATGTCGGTCCGATCCAGTCGGACAGGACCCGAGTCCACCACCGACCTTTACTTCCACTGGCAATATCTTTGGCACATGATGTCCGTCTGATGAACTGCCCACAGTGCTGGTTTTCTTAGAACATGATGGTCCCTTTGATTATATCGATCTAGGGTTCATGGTAATGTTGAGATACGGTCTGGTTGGATCGTACAAAAATCCAACCGAGCCCCCGGGACTAAAAAGTATATAACTCAGAGACTGGGAATCCGATTGATGTGCCATCTGTTGTGTTGAGACCCTTATGACAAGGCGGACCTTAGAGATACTTCTACACTGGACATCACGATAGTTGTATAATCGACTTGTTGCTCGTGGAGCGGACCCTTCTAGAGACGAGATAACGGAGTACGGAGACCTAGTAGCTGGCTGATACCTGATGACTGCTTGACCGATTTGACTCGGAGTGATTCGACTAACCCATTGGGGAGCGCATGGTTGCGGTGGAAGAACTATGGTGGAGGAGTGCATGGTAGTTGGTGGAAAACCCATAGTACTCGATAGGAGGAGTTCCTCTATAGGTTATTAGATGGAGCGCCTGGTAGTTGGTGGCGGACCCACAATGGGGAGCACCTCTTTGTGAGCGCGGACGACCCACAGTAATCGAAAGGCGGAGTACCTCAGGTGTCCAATGTTAGTGGGATGTTCCTAGTTGTCAGGGAAGACCCAGTGTACTAAACAAAGGATGAGTTCTCCCAGAGCCATGGTTTCGATAATAAAAATCTTCGTTGAGATGAGTCAGTAAATTTTTTGTTTACCACATGACTGAGATGGATTATTTCATAACATAGTTATATGTATGGTCATATAACTAAGTGGGGTTATCTGTTGATTTATTTTTTTGTGGTTTATCCTTGATGGATTTTGTGAGTCCTTGAGGGTCTCGGGGTCCCTACTGAGTATCGTTATACTCACCCCAGCATGGGCTATGCATGTACCTCGTTGTGTAGGATGCAGACGACGGAAAACGCTGACCGAGAATAGGTGGACCAGGACTGGACGATACCCGGATGTGGACCACAAGGCGTGACGATACATGGAGGCGATGGATGGATGTGGAGTGATGTGGAGGCTATATATACCTACCGTTGAGGTAAGATCCAGGACGGAGGATCCAGGAGATGATTTGCACCATTCAGCTATTTTTTCTTTTTTCAGTTTACTTGTACTTTACAGTTGGGATTGTCTTTTCGGCCCCTTTACTTTTTAGAACTCCTTTTTGTATTCAATTTTTACTTATTGTTTGCTTCCAGTTTTTAGTATGATTGTGTGTGTTTAAAATTTTTAAAGGCACTTCCTTCCAAGATTAGGGATTTACGGATTTGGTTCTAGTCGCTAACCCCGGGCCTGTGGAAGGTGTGTTTGGGGTAGTTACGACACGGGCCTCGGGGAACTGGTCATTGAAAATTGGTATCAGAGGAGTCAGTTCAATCGTAGAACATATGGCTCTGATATTTTCTATGATGCAACAGTGATAAGGGTAATGAGTGCGCCTTTTAGTTCAGGGAGTCCAATGTTGGTGCAAAGACCAACGTATCCATAAACCAGGACCATTACTAATGATCTCTCACTCAGTGCACGAAAACACTGGGTTCATTTGTGTTTTCATATGTTTTCTTTAAGTCAGCTCAACATGGTCATCCCACCGGGTATAACTTTTGACTGGGTCACATCTATTTAGGATACCCCCACACAGACACCCAGTTAGAGTTCTGAGAGAGTTCATGGTGATGGCCCATAGAGCGATGAGGCTCCAGAGTAGGGCCCTGTTACTATGTTGGCACCTTCAGGAGGTGTACCAGCAACACCACCACACACTGGGAATCAGATTCCACCAAACGCACTGGTGGACGGTGCATGCCGACTGAGCGTGTTTCATGAGTTCCTGTGGAAGTGTCCTCCATGGTTTCGAGGAGAGATAGATTCCTAGGTAGTAGAGGACTTTTTGCAGGTGATTTCAAGAGTTATACGCCTAGTTGAGATATCAATAGAGTTGATGGTGGTCTTAGCTACAAGTTTTTTTAGTGAGTGACCATAAGTTTGGTCCACTTAAGTGATGAGGCTTTGATACGTGGACTATTTCCCAAGACAGCACTTTTAGGTAGAGTGTCACCTATATCACTACATGTTGGTCAATAGTTACAAACAGCGATATCGGTATATGACACATGTAGGCTTAGTGCCTTACACATGTTTTAGCATCAGACACCCCTCATGTTCCGAGGTGAGACTGACTCACAGTTGGCTAAGGACTCACCTGAGGAGGTGGCTGAGAGTTCTGTAGAGCTTATACAGCTTCGTCGAGACGACAAGTTGGTAGCTGAGTATTCAATCGAGGGGTATCGATCATTCCTAGTACTCTATGAATATGATATGATTAGTTCATTGGAGTTCTGAATACTGAGCGAGTTGTATTTTAGGATAACTGAGCCATCACCTTTTCTATAGATTCTAGAGAGAACCTTTGCAATTGAATGTTATATGGTTGAGCGGATACATCCAGTGAATGATAATAGTTGGAAAGCAGGATACTGAAACCAATCTCAGAGACACGGGAGTGAAAGAAGTTTCAATAAGAGGATTTGATAGGGATAGATCGATCTGTAAGGCATCAGACATGGAAGCAGAGCTAGGGGAGAAGCATGAGGTAGTGTACATTTTGACATTTTACAACCACCCTCTTTTGTAGTCCCCGCTTGGCTCAGGGAGCTGGAGGGAATGGGAAGAGAGTAGCTACATGCGGTCAAGGAGTGTGACCCAAGGGCTCTAGGAATGATCCGACATATGGTCTGTGTATACTACTAGCTGCCTTATGAACATACATAGGTACCGATCATTCCTTTCTTCCACGAATCTTGTCCTAGTCCTAGAGTTTCCGGTTAAACCATTGACATGGTCCTCACGTCAAGAGATTCCATTGTTAGAAGACTCGATAATCACAATTATGCTGACGGTATGATCAGACACTTAAGTTGTGAGTTTCGGATAGAATTACATGGTGGCTACGTCGAGGCTTTATGACATTAGTTTGGGTATGGAATAGGCAACCACAGTTCATACACATGTTTACTGTCTTAGGGAAAAAGGTTGTGGTTTATCTACAACATTGGGATGTGGTTTTAATTATTCAATGAAAAAGAAAAATCATACTGCATAGGTAAAACTCATGCTTAGGAGGGTGCAGACGATCACTCTTGAGTTGGCCAGCCTTACCCTAGTGGTCACATGAGTTATGAGTTTTCAGTTCCAAACATGACTTACCAAACATGGGGATATATTTTCAAAAGATGTTTCCATGATTCCCCCCCCCCCACAAAAGGGGGATGGACTTTTTCATTGGATGGATACTATTGGAGGTTCATTCCAGACATCTACAGAGTTACAGTACCACTATTATCCTTGATAATGAAGGTGAAAACATTCATGTTGATAGTGAGATGCCAATAGAGATTTCAAGATCTAAGGCAGAGACGGACTATTTCTCCCCCATTTGAGGCTTCCATAAGAAGGAATATGGTATGTTGTCTACTATGACACATTAGGGAATGAACTTGGGTTTGTCCTGATGTAGGAGTGAGAAGTTATTGCATATGGTTCTCGAAAGATGAGACAACACGAGGAAAACTATGCTACCCATGAACTGGAATTAGCAGCAGTGTTCATCGCCTTGAATATGTGGTGACACTATCTAATGGGCGATCGATTTAACATGTACTCTGATCACAAGTGTCTCAGGAATATCTTCTCTCAGATGGACCTGAACATGAGATAGTGGCAATGTCTTGAGTACCTCCAGTACTATGACTTTGAGATAGTCAATACTCCCGGAAATGGGAATGTTGTAATAGATGCACTCAACTGGATATTAGGTATACTACTGCTAGGTGAGGAGACAAATCCGCTTTCTACCCTATAAATATCCTTTGTGGATAGAGATAGACCATCCTTTATATGGCTCTTACAATCACTACCGCACTTTTTCGTCAAGTCAGATAGGAACAACATGAGGATGCTGACTGCGAGACACGATGTGCTCAAATATCCCCAAGACGGGCACCTGATAGATTTTATAATGGTGGGGATCATTTCATCCCCTTTAGAGAACTTATTATTGTACTGGATTCATTTCAGGAGGCTGTGTTGAGGGAGTTTCTCACATCCCCTATAGATGTATATCAAGGAGTGGCGAAAATGGTCCAGGACCTTCGATGACAGCATTGGTATCTATGTATGAAGAAGGCGGTAGCAGAGTTTGATTGTCGATGCCTCACTTGTCATCAAGTAAAGGTGGTGCACCAGGTACTAGCAATCGTGGTACATCCATTAAAGGTCCCAGAGGGGGAGAGGGATGGGATATCCATGGACTTCTTGATGAGTCTTCCACATACATCAAGGGTTCACGACTCGATTTGGGTGATCGTTGACTGAATCTCCAAGTATGAGCAATCTCTACCGATCAGATAGCATTTTTTAGTAGAGATCTTGGGACGCCTCTATGTGTAAGAGATTGTGTTGCTACATGGATTAAATTCTTATACTGTCTCTGATTGTGAAACATGATTAACTTGTCACCTTTAGAAGGGGATGGAGGGGGTATTAGGGACACATCATCGCTTGAGTACCACCTTCCATCCTCAGAAAGATGGGAAGACTGAGCAAACCATTCATACCCCCTAGGACATGCTACGTGGTTGTATCATTGACTTTGGTCGCAGCTGTGAGGATCACTTGCATTTTGTGGACTTTTCATCTGAAAATAGTTATCACTCCACCATAGGGATGGAACCCTTAGAGGCATTATATGTGAGACCATGCATATCAATCTTGTGCTGGAATAACCCTGGGGAGTCATCACTAGTGGGACCAGAGATGGTACGAGCTACCACGGGAAAGGTGCAGATCATCCAGGAGTGGATGATGACCGCACAGAGCAGACATAAGACATATGAAGATAGGAGACGGAGACCTATGGAGTCCATGGGTGGTGACCATGTCTTCCTATGGGTCTCACCTCGACACGGTCTATATAGATTTGGCCAAGGAGAAAATTTATCTCCGAGATTCATCAGACCATTCCAAGACTTCAGCAAACTAGGTGAGGTGGCTTACAACATAGCTCTTCCACCTAAGTTTCACCGAGTGCAGGATTTCATCCGCGTATCTCAGCTATGGAGATGTGTGCATGAACATTCTCACATCATTGACCATGGGGAGTTGGACGTCGACGATGGAGAAACATTCAAGGAGGATCCATTGGAGATTGAGGATCAACAGGAGCGGGTTATTTAATGGACGGTCGATACCTCGGGTGCACGTATGCTGGCTGCACGGGATCCTTGAGGAGAGCACATGGGAGTGGGAGGCTCCGATGCGTTCTTAGTACCCCCCCCCCACTTGTTCCCTAAGTTCGATTGGTATCTTATTGGTACGTAAATCCCTGAGTTGAGGATAATGTAAGACCCAAAATTCTATAGAATCTTTTTCCCAAAAAAATGGGAATATTATTAGTCTGCAAAAATTTACGAGGCAGGATTCCAAATCCCAGTGTGCTCGTAATCAATTCGTGAATTTTTGATTGGGTAGGATCCGTAAATGAACGATCTGGTTTTTATAACATTTGGAATACTTCTTAGAACAAAAATCCAAGGGCACCGTTGAACTCACAATTCCAGCATTCACTTAAGAAGACATTCACTTCGATGGTAGTGAGTCGAGAGTTGTGGTTAATTTTTGGTGGTTCTTAAAAAAATATAATAAAATAATGTATAGGTACACATTATTTTATTTAATACACCGTGAGAGTGTTTGTGGTTAAAACCTCATCATGGGAGTTGGAGGTGGGACCACCACACCTTAACCTCTCATGAGAGGTTATGGGGGTGGGGTCCACATGAACATAACCTCCCATGAGAAGTTACGACACTGTCACCACCCAAGACCGCATAACCTCTCATTTGAATAATAGGGGTGGGGACCACCTATCCCCTATTAATGGATGATGATAAAACCTCTCAACTCTCCCTCATTAATGAAGGAGAGCCTCTTCATCTCCCCTAAATTATTTTTTTACCAACTCTCAGTATTTAATTAGGTGGAGCCATGTAATTAATACTCCACTTTTTAAATATTGTTCCAACAAAATAATAGTCATACTCAATCTAATATTATTTTCATTTGACATTTGGGATGGAGGATTATTGAGTGAAAAGAGAATTCTCCCAATTAAGAACAAAGAATGATGAATTCCTTCTTCTAATGAAGAACACCGGTGATGATTCATCTTTGAATTATTTTCTCGGATCCTACCGATATGGAGTGTCTTCTATAGCCAACGCAGTTCGGAATTAAGAGTGCATGGTGGAAGTTACAAATGACGTGAAACTTCTTCTTCTTCCGCGAAATCAATGTCGATGCTCTACAAACAAAGGTAGGGTTTTTTTGAGTGATATTTCACTTCTTTTTCTCATTTTCGAATGAAGGGAATGGATGCAAAGTTTGTAAATAATTTTTTTTCATCATCATTCTTGATGAACCAATTGAGACCAACTTAAACATAGAGGATGCGGGCCAACCTAACCTGGCCTGACACCCTCCTTCGATTTCTTCTTTCTGATGTTCTTGGTCATGGCGGTGAGGTGACGAGGCGATGAAGGCGGCAACGACATCGACTGCGTTACCCATGGCCTCTGCATATCGTGCTTCCCCCACGACACTCTGGTTCTTCTGTCCAAACACTTCCGTCCTGTGCCTTTCTGAACTGGCCTACCCAGCAGCCCCCCGGCCGCCGACCTACCCGCCTTAGGCCCCACGCGCCTCAACTGCACTCTGTCCGGCGCCCTGCTATCCTGCCTGCAGCCTCCTACGCTGCATGCCGGCCTGCCTGTGGCTTTCCCGTCACCCGGCCGGCCTGCCCGTGTGCCCCGTCGGCCTTCTCATGCCCCACCTCCTTCCTGCAGCATGTCGTGCCCTGCCCGGCCTGCCCATGACCGCTCGCACGCCCTCCTCGGTAGCTACCGACCTCCGGAGCTGACCCGCGACATCTTTTATGGTGTCGCTGGCCAAACCGATTCAGCTTTCTGGGACAATCCACCTGAGCCACACCCTATGTGGTGTTGGTTGAACCGGCCTCGACCTTCAGAATGAGCTGCCTACGAGGCAACCTCTGGCCGAAACTGCCCCTACAGTCCGCTGGGTCGGGCCCAGTGAACAGGGCCGAACCTAGCGGGTTGACCCACTCAACGGGCTAGGTCAGACACAGGTGGTCTGACCGGGTCGAGCCAGACCCAGTCGACCCAGATCGGGTCGACCCTGACTGATTTGGGCCTTGTCTGACCGACCGGCTCGGACCGGACCGGGGCCCACCACATGCTTTTAATTCCATAGGTCATATCATTGGCACCGGACTTCCGTTTGATGAACAATGAATAGCGCTGATTTTCATGGAGCATGATGGTCCCTTCGAGTATACCCCACTGATGATCAGGGAAATGTTGACATAGAGTCAGGTTGGATCAAACACGAATCCAATTGGGCCCCTGGCACTAAAATGCTTATAACTCATGGACCGAGCATCTTATTGATGCGCCTTCTGTTGCGTTGAGACCCCTATGACAAGGAGGACATTTGAGATACTTCAATGTGGTAATTTGCGATAGTTAGAGTATCTACCTCTATCTCGTGGAGAAGACCCTCCCGGAGATGAGCGTCCAGAGTATGGAGACCTAGTAGTTGGCTGAGAACATACGAATGCTTAACCGATTCGACTCAGAGTGATTCGACTTTCCCACTGTGGAGCGCCTGGATTGCAGTGGAAGACCCATGATAGATGAGTGACTAGTAGTTGGCGGTAGACCCGCGGTACTCAAGAGGATGAGTACCTCTGTAGGATATTAGAGGTTGTGACCGGTAGTTCGCGGCAGACCCACAGTGGGGAGTGCCTCTATGTGAGCGTGACAGACCCACAATACTCGATGTGAAGTGTACCTCATCAATCCAAGGTTAATAGGAAGCGCCTATTTGTGGCGCTAGAACAACTGTACTCGACATAGGAGGAATTCTCCAGTAGCCGTGGATTCGATAATAAAAATCTTGGTTGAGCTGATTCAGTAAATTTTGTGTTTACCCATTGATTGTGATGGTTTACTTGCTAACTTAGATATGTATGGGCATATTCCTAAGTGGGTTTATTTTTTTATTTCTTACCCTGTGGTTTATCGTTGTAGGATTTTATGAGACCATGATGGTCTAGGGGTCCCTACTGAGTATCATTATAGTCACCACTACACCAGCTATGCACACAACTTGTTGTAATGGATGCAGATTACAGACAGCGCTGACCGAGGCTGAGTGGACCTAGACTGGATGGTACCCGGAGGTGGAACACATGACCTGACGGTAAACGGAGGATACCGACAGATGTGGAGTGTTGTGGAGGATATATATGCCTACCCATCAGGTCGGATCTATGGAAGATGATCATGTAGTTTCTTTAGACCTTTAATCTGTTTTTGTCCATTTTCAGTTGTCGTTGTACTTTACAGTTCAGCTTGTATTTCCAGCCCCTTAACATTTCAGAACTCCTTATTGAATACAGTTTTAACTTAGTGTTTGATTCCAGTTTTTACTCTGATTGTGTTTGTTTAGAATTTAAAAAGGCAATGCCTTCCCAACATAGTGATTTACACCTTTGGTGCTAGTCACAATCCCCTGGCATATGGATGGTGGGCTTGGGGTGGTCACGACATGAGCCACGTGTAACGGGTCGTGAAAAAATGGTTGGTACATCATTAATATAAAAATTCATTATATTTAATAATATAAATTATTTATATTATATTAGATACCAATTATTTATAATTTTCTATGATGAAATATTATTTAAACACTCTATTAAGGGTTATACCCCTTCGTTGAGAACCCTATTTATCATACACCCTGATACATTAAGGGATGGCCTTTTGGAAATGAAATAATATACAATATGTTGGTATGAAGGTAATATAATTATATTAATGCAATAATTTTTCATGTTTTAAGGTCCAAATTTTCTAAATTTTGTAGGTGAGTATGTGGGATTTAAGAAGTAAGGGGATGAGGACTCAAAGAATTACATAACGTATTAAATTAATGTAAATTAATATTTATAGAAAGTCGATAAAAATAGATATAATAAATATATAATATGTTTATGCGTTGAAATTATCTCATGAAATAAAATTATAATGATTTATTTTTCATTTTTCACTATTATCTCTTACATTCAACACCTATTAACCCTTCTTAATAATTAAAAAGATAATAAAGGATTCAACATTTTAAGGATACATAATGGTAACATAAATGAAAACTGATACCTGTAATTTGATCATTTTATATTTTTTCTACCAAATCCCATTTACTTTTTAAAATATATGATTTTTTGAGTTTTAAATAACGTGATAAAAAATTTTATTTTAAAATATTATTAATGTAGTTTTGGGAACTCTTAATATACATTGACATTGAAAACTACATGAAATACTATAATATGAAAAAAATACCAAAAGGTTATATTTATCTATAAAATACCCAGCATTGATTAATTCATTGTAATATTATTTCTAGTAATAATTTAGAATGAATTTATTTTAATTGAATAAATAATGTTTCATTATTAAATATAATTATTTCACCACTAATAATTAAATATGAATTACGATTATAAATTATTTTAATTTATCATTAAAATAAATTTATAGAAAATAAGATTACCATTACTAATCCAAAATATTAAATTTACTATAGATATTAATGTCATGAGAGTGGCATTTTGAATTTATTCTTTTCTAAAAATAATATATAATTATGATTATTTAAAAATGGTATAATGTGGACATATTATCAATAATTAGATTAGAATGGTTAAACTAAACTAAAAAATCTAAACAACATAATGTTTAAGGAGTATTTTAAAGCCTTGTCCCAATGTTTTTACTATGTTTTACCCATTTTACCCTTATGAAGTGATAAATATTTAACAAAGTTACTATTAATTTCTAAAAAATGTATATATATATATATTTTGATCATTATAATTCTACGTGTGGAATATTTTTTTATATAGGATATATCTATAAATGTTAATAAAATATTTTAAAATATAAACAAAAAATTCAATGAAATAGTTTTTTAGAAAATACATTGTTAACCATGAAACACAATTTATTTTAACCCCAAATATACAAAAACATTAGATTAATATTGACATTTATTGAATACATCAAATTTATTTATTTTTTAAATTCATTTTCCAATAGTTAATAATATAAAATAGTAATTTAAAATGACAATGGTCCGAGAAAAACCATTTCCCCACAAAAACAATATTTTATTTCCAGTGATTTTATATTCATTTGTAATAAACTAACAGCCCACAATTTAATTTTACACATATGTAAATAAGTGTTTTTTCTTAAATTAGTCAGCTATGTAATACACTCCAATCCATCAGCTTTGTGGTTACTAAGACATTAAATAACAATATTTAAATATTATAAAACAGTTTATTTACACAGCAGAATCCAAGTAAAAAAAATACGTTGATGAGATAATCATTATTTAATGAGAAATATCATAAAATCATAGTGTGTTAAAATATTGAAATATATGTTGTCCATTAGAATATGAAGAAGAAAATGTTATTGATACTGTTTCAACTATCCCTAATATATAATGAATCCATGAAATTTATTATTTACTTTAAATATTGCTTTACATCATATATTATAATAATAATGTGCACATATATCAATAATTCATAATTTGTGGATAATTTTAATATATTGATGATTATTTTTGGAAAACATATTCTATTCAGTGTAATATTTGTCTTTTTTAGAAATATTTCTATGTAAACTTTTGTGAAATTTACCTTGTAAAGATCATAGTATTTCATATTTATTCATTCAAACCATTATAATGGTCTATGTATCAGGATAATCGAGTTGAAAGTTATTGTATCAGGGAAAAAAGATACCTACTATTACAGAATAAATAATATGAATCCAATCCTAGTATTAGCTAAACATGTCCTATGGTTTTTTAGTTGGGAAATTCTATTTTAGATGATCAAGAAATCAATTACAAGGAAGATATAAAAAATATTAATCCATTAATATGAAGATACATTTGATCTAGATTATTTTTTTTTTGATACCATATATAAGGTTTATGAATATACTATTAATTAAGATTAAATGTGATTAATTTATAATGATTTGGGTGTATTTTATTCGTAAATTAATAATCCACAGTTTTCCTCTAATAAAATAATTCTTATTATTAAATTAATTGCCTTTCAAGCAATTTTTTTTATAATTTCTCTTTGCATGTTACGTTCATTTGTAGTTATTATATATGGAATCATAAATACTATTAATAAAATATTTATTTTGTTAAGTCAATTATTCAAAATATTAATACATATTTAAATTTTGGATGATTGAAAATTTTAATTTATTTTTCAATTTTCCATTCACCCATACTCCCCCTTAATGTATTTATTTGTACCTATTTCAATATTTCATTAGGTATTAGAGGTGGACATTGGATTTAATACTGAAAATAATATTTCCATTTCTTCATTCTATATTACCCAATCAGATTATCATGTATAAATTTCCATGCACATAAACACTGTGTAGATAATTTTTATTTATTGTTGGTTTACATAGGTGAAATTAACAATCTCAATAACCATATATCACATATAATTATTGGAATGCATTTTGAATGATATTGATAAATAATGAAAATATATTTTATAAAAAAAGTGCTAAAATTTGATTCATACAAACTTGGGAGTATAATGTTTTACAAAAATAAGCTTCTAATTCTTCAAAATATTAAAAGACATATTTTTAGCTGAAATTAAATTTCATAATAAATTATTATATATTATTAAATAAAATATATATAGAAAAAATACATAAATATATTCATGTGATATATGAAAAAATAATGAAGTTACTCATTTTATAACGTTGAATGTACTTGAAACTAACAAAGAATTGTTTAATGATGATTATCAATCCTTTGATTTTATTCTAGGTTTATTATTTTCTCAAATGAATAAAAAATCTATAATATATATATATATATATGTATCATATAATAATTATCAATATTATTTTATACACTACGAAAATGTCATAGATATTTTACAAAAATCTTAAAAAAAAAATTATATCTATTATATAAATCGTATTACTATAAATTTATATTATTTATTTGTTATTCTTATGAAACGATAATTTATTTTGATAAGATATGAAAAAAATAAAAATATATAATTGTTCCATCTTTTAATAGTACTAGATCATCAAATACATAAATTATATAGTTATAATGTCTATGAAATGATGATGAAAAGTTTCAATGGAATGTGACTGTAATCCAAATTATGGGTAACATTCTAACATTGAATAAAAATATTAAACAACAAATAATTTCTTCAAAAATTATTAAAGTTAATGAAAATATAATATTTATAATTACAAACTAGTTTTATATGAATTATTAAATAATAATCATATTCTATAGGATTTTATGGAATTTAAAATGAATGAAATAAAATCATCTATAATGTATTCTATTGAAATTTATAAAAGTATTCACTAATTGAAGTGCAAGAGAATATGAGGGTACATTACATAGTTTTCAAAATAGAGTGATGATTATAGAAAATGATTGGACTTTATGTAAATTTTTAAATAATAGGAGAATCATTCTAGGTAAGATTATCAATTGAATCCTTTGATAGTGTATATCAAGATTTATAATATTATTATAAATTTAAACGTGATACTGAAAATGATAAATCCTTTATTTATTATTTTTTTGAAATAAGTCATGATGGAAAGTAAAGATTTCATAATGTGGAAATTTATACTAGTTTCATTACAGTAAATATATTGAGCACAGTGGTGAAACTACTGAACTAAAAATGACCTTAAGAAATTTTAGGATAATGTATCCAAAATAATAATTTTGAATTGAAATATTATTTATGTTTTAAAAAATACATAAGAATATATTATTAATATATAACTCATAACTAAAAGGGAAAATAGATTTTAAATATTCTAAATATAAAAAGAAATATAAATTTGACAATATATGAAGAAATAAAATAGCATGACCTTTTTTGTATGTCAATTCGAACCATGTCTCCACCCATCACATCGAACATTATTCCTAGATCATAGAACCATAAAAAAATATAGTTTCCATTGTCTTGTCCATCTAACATCCACATTGGTCATCAAATTGGAAAACATTAATATAATATGGTTGGGCTTATTGAATAATACTGCCCTTTAAAATTACCCATTATCCTTCCTGAAGCCCTAAATTTTCATACCTTATAATTAAACCAAGGAAAGAGCTCACCTTGTAAAAAAATAGGGTGGGACCTACTATGTATCAATTTCAACACTACAATATCCACCCTTGATTCGCATTATAGTTATCATATAATACTGGGATAAAATCACTCATGTTTATCCTCAATTACCCCAAACCAAAAACACATGACCACATCTTGGGTTTCATTCCCACAACCATATTTTCTCACAATCAGTGATATACAGTGAACAATATTCAATCCACTTTTCACATGTGTAACTTTTACAAACATTCAGAAACATAACCACATCAAGTTTCTTAAACTAGGTTGTAAAATCAGAGGAAAACAACTACTAATAGAAAAAAATTCTATTACTTGAATTTTAATTCCCAATGTAACACACACACAATCACAACCCTCATGAGTTATCACATCCAAATTACCATAAAATAACACTCATCTTAAATGTATCAACCTAATCTAATGCCCAATAATAAACATTCCACTATCCAACGCATCCAAACCCATCATATATTCACAATCTATGACCAAGGGTCTCAAAACGATGGAACTATTAGATCATAAACAGTCAGTAATTAGGGTCATAAAAAACGAAAGGGTTATTCATCAACAGTTCCAAAAATGTTCTATCATTTATCATATCACTTTAATTAGACATTTCCATTTATTTAAAAGTCAAGGATTCACATATCAAACACATAAATTAATTACCTTTTCCAAAATTCTTATCATTATTAAATTCTTCTATTCATACTTTTTTCTATATATAATTGCATTCACAAGTTGTAATCAGAAAAAAAAATATAATGCTTTTTATAAAGATATCTAACCTGAACCATTTCATTATACATCATTCATATATTACTATTACATAGTGATACCTAAGAAGTTTTTCATGTATATTTTCCCCCAAATATATATATATATACTTTAAATATTTGGATAATTAAAATAAAACACATCTAAATCTATTTTAACCATGACAATAAATAAAATACCTACACTATGAATACCAATGAATATTCAATCAGATGTTTCATAGGAGTAGAATCTTAATAATATGTTACTAGAATTACACATGTACAAGAAATATTTAATGAATTGTAATTATATAAGATTAAATCCTAATATATTCAAAAAATCATAACAAATTGAAATAAAGAAGAATGACAATTAGCCAATGGAAAAAGGGAAATGAAAAACATTATAAATTTTCCCACCCCCATAAATATGTTTTCCCCATTATGTGGGGATTTTAGAATCTATAGAATATGTCATTAAAAATTTATAAAAAATTATTACTCACATAAATACAATTTCAAAATATTAAAATAAATTACATCAACTCAAATGCCACTAAGTAACGTTTGATCTTGAAAACCCACTTAATTAGTTCCCCGAGTAGGATTGTTACATTACCCCATTCATGCATCCTCATATGATAATGATGTTCGGATATAAAAATGATATAATGAAATGTTTGTATGAATATTCGGATTTTATAATATTAGAACCATAAATTAAATTACTGAAAAAATAAACATCTACCAATGGAATCAAATAATGGTACCATATAGTGAAAGTGCCCACAATAAACCAAGTGAAACATTTTATAATAGTTATTTTAATTATATACAATACATGTAGTCCGAAAAAATAATATATATAAATATGAAAAAATAAAATGGACCAAAGTCCAACATCGGTCCAGACATCCCATGCTATAATATATCTTCCTAAAAATAAACAAAACATCATGTCCTGATCCTGCAAATTAACCTAAAAAAATATTATTCTTGAGTACCCATATTCAATGGATGAAGAGGATAAAATGATAACAACTAATTGAACCCCCACTGACATATTCTATTGTAAAAACTACCCCATGAAAATATGTATGAAGATAAACAATGGAGAAAATAAAAAATGTATGAAACAAATGAATTTTCAGAATTTTTTTTTATTAATATTTTAATAGACTATAAGGTTCAAAAATGTCCCCGTGAAAACCAAACCAACATTGAACATATTGGATGTAAAAATCATAAATCATATAGTTGTAACCATCAAATTCATATTGAAATTCATAAATCAATAAATTTAATCCAAATTTACCTAGAATGATCAGTATAGGTACCAAACCCATGAAATACATATATGGGGATTAGAACATAAATTTTCACATACCCAAATAGGAGGATTACCAGTACAATAACCAATCCTCACATTATATAAAATGGTTCTAGAACATCAACGTATCCCATCCTCAAGTTGAGGCACCTCATTCCACCATCCAAACACCACAATACCATAGTGGGTCATATTGCACCAGTCAAGCCCAACCAAAATAATAGGATAATAAATTCAATATTTTAACTATTCCATTATTATAATCTATCTTATTCTCATCATTTATCAAGATTTCATCAACCCAAAATCTTTAAAATCAATTATATTTCTCCTTTATATAATTTTTCTTTTCATTTAAACATTTACTCATTTATTTTCCGCATAATATACTCAACCACTTCTCTAAATACAAAAAAAATAATCCATTTTAAAAATAATTCATATAACTCAAAAATAATATTTTCATACTAATATTTTAAATAGACAAATTAAAACTTTTCCATTTCTCATCATACAAGTAATAAACCAAAAAACACTCATTTAAAACATCATTATTCCACACTTCAAAATGTTTGTCTTCGTATTTAGAAAAAACTAATCATATTACGAACCATTATATCAATTTGATCTAATTAAATGATCTTATAATTATCCTTAAATTGTTGAATTACAATGTTATTGGAAATAAAAAAATTATACCCATTAAAAATACACATTCGAATGAACGTAAGATAAACGACTCATTTTAAAAAATTAATCTAAATAATCATTTTTTATAAATTTTTTGACACCAATACCATATCTGAATCCAATTAAGACCATTTATACCATTAAATAATCATACTAGTATTATTCATTATCGTTGGATATAATATTTTTTAATTCATCCTTTAACCATTGAATAAACACTTATACAAAAATTATACATATTTTCTTATTTTTTATAATTATATCATACCAAATGATATTTTCAACCCACTTATCCCATTAAATTACCTATCTAATCAATTAAAATTTCATTACACCAATATCAGGGTATTAGTATACAACATGGTTAACCCTTTTACAAGTATAAACACATCAATTGAATCATTGTCTCTTGTGAATGGTCTTAAATATCAATTTATGACCCAATTTACATTAATTAGTCATGTAAATAAAAATATAGAAATGTAATGCATTGGTGTATGATCTGAATAATGATGTAGATTCTCAATATACAATAGAGGGGGGAATTGTGCACATTAAAAATTCCTTTGAAACGTTTAATGTTGGTTACTTATAACTATGTTTTCCTTATACAAGGAAAGTATTGAGTTTATCATAGTTAAACTAAGCAGATTCACAACACCTCTAACACCAATTTGAGAATTGGAACTATGGTTTACAATATGAGATTCTACCTTAAATCATATAGAATCTTAACTTATCAGGGTACAAGTGTAAGAAATATAAGAATTTTATACTTTCCTTAAAAGGCAATATGCAGTGGAAAAACTAGTAGTAAAACTACAAGTAACAAGATATAAATCTTTTAACCCAAAGAGAAGGGTATCCAACAACCTTGGATAAAGGTCCCTTGATTTATACTTTCAAGCAAGTCTGTCTTACCCACACCAGGGTAATCCCTTGATATGAAGATCAGATTCTCTGTCTTTCAATCCCCGTAATCCCTCAACATCAAGGTAGTTGGAACCTCTGTCTTCCTCAGCAAGGAAGTCCTAAAACATCAAGGTAGTCAGCACCTCTGTCTTCCTATCACTGGAAGTCCTCGAATGTTATCACCAACATTCAGAGTCGCACAAAGAAATCTGAATGAGTGGTTCAGTATGCGAATGGAATGAAAATATTCTCTATCTAGAAATCACCTTAACAGCATGTGGTCTCTAGATCAATCAACTTCTTTCATATTTTGAGTTCTTTCAAATGAGCTCATATTTATAGGAATAAATTCCAACGTTCGGCTCCCTCTTCCAAAGGTCATATTTTCCATGAAATTCGTAGGGTCCAGTACACGTGTAACTCAACCAATGGTTAATTAGAAACAGAATAGATGACATTGTTTTATAACAAACCATGTATAACTGAATGCATGACATCATTTTGAAATGAAGCATATGTAAGTAAAAGCTAATAAATATTTCGGAGTATATCCAAGTCAAAATATCAGAGTCTAATTAAAATAAAATTCGGTGTCTATGTTAAGAAATTTTCGGATTATGTTTTATAGGAATTCGGAGTCTACTTTCACCAGAGATTGGAATCTAGACTTGCAGTGTTCATAGTCGAACGGTTTAAGAGTTCAGAGTCGAACTGCTTAAGAGTTCGTAGTCGAACATCATAAGAGTTCAGATTCGAACATCATAAGAGTTCAGAGTCAAACTTCATAAGAGTCTGGAGTCGAACTTCACAAGAGTTCGGAGTCGAACTGCTTAAGATTTCGGAGTCAAACTGCTTAAGAGATTGGAGTCGAACTACTTAAGTGTTTGGAGTCGAACAGCTTAAGAGTTCGGAGTCGAACTGCTTAAGATTTCGGAGTCGAACTTCATAAGAGTTCAAAGTTGAACTTCATAAGAGTTAGGAGTTGAACTGCTTAAGAGTTCGGATCCTAAAAACAGAATGCCCCAAAACTTTACATTATATGATTCCATCATGTTGGTTAAGAATCTGGTTTTTGAACAAGAAAATAATATTTCTATGTATAATAAAATTTAGTTTTGGGTTAATTTCCCAAAAGAAGTAAATTTTCCTTATGGAGGTAAAACATACATTTGCTTATGTATAGGGTGTTTGTGATTTTCAAAACAAGAAGAAATGGAAAAGTTATTAGGAAAACCTTATTGAATCAACAATCTCCCCCTTTTTGGAAAGCATAAACAACCTTATGAAAAATAAAATAAGGACTTTGAAAAATTTATTAGACTTTGAAATTAAAAACCTATCTCCCTTTGTTCATGGATGAAATTGAATAAAAATAACTCCCCCTTAGGCATTAAAACAGTAAGGATTGTGTTCTGAATTTTGAGAGTGAAGTTTTCAATATTGTAAGAATGAAGAACTTCGTAGTGGGAAACTCCCCCTTTCTTTAAGGATATTTCAGATAGAAATTTTATTTTCTCCTCCTTAGGAGTAGTTATTTTTCCTTCTCCCCCTTTGTTATTTTCAAAAATAATTGAAGGGAATGGAAAAAAATATGGTGCCTGTAAGATTAGTATAAGAAAAGATACAACCTACCAAATAATCATTTCATTATAGTTGGAAAATTATACAATGAAATATAATTACAACATAAGATTAGAGTGGGTTCATTTGTCTTTATTTTCATTTGGAATTAGCTTCTTTAACAAGGTTTTGAGTTTCTTCATGTCTCTTTGATCTTCCTCACGTTGCCTCTCTATGGCTTTTACATTTTCTTCCAGAAATTTTAAAGCATCTGCATGAGCCTCCAAGGCTTCTTTCTGCAACTTTATTATATCATCTTGCTCTTCCATATTTTGCTGAAACTCAATCCGGAAATCAATTTCAGTTTTCCAATTCTGAGATACTGAGTTAAGCATCCCATTCAGATCCATGACCTGTTGATTCTGAGAATTTTTCTCCTGGGTCAACTTCTCATTAGTCTCATTAACCTTTTTATCCTCCATTTCAAAAGCATTTTGAACTTCAGCCTGTAAATTCTCCAATTGAACTAAATCATCATCAACACTCTTAGACCACTTGGTTACCTTTCTGCGGGACTTTCTATGCACATCATAATCGATAAGAAAACTTTTCTGTTCATCTTCCATCTTCACAAACGTATCCATAATCATGGGTAAAGAATCTGATTTCTTATTCATAGTTAGTCGCAGCATCTGAAAACTAGAATCTATTGTTGGATGAATCGGAATTGTGTCCACCAACTTCCTCAGAGACTGAACCACTATATCATGTCCATGATATGATGACTCCAAATTAGAAACTTCTCTTTGAGACTGCTTTTATTCAACTTTCACCAGCTTTCTTCTAGACATACCACCAACCTCTTTCTTTTCTATGACAACTTTAATAGGTGCCTCCATGAGAGTTTTCATTCCCTTATCAGCTCTTGGAGTAGTTTATTTATTAAGGGATACTTCCTTGGATTTAGATACATGAACGATCAGGTCTTCATTGGGTATCTGTTTTTCTTGACCTTCCTCAAGGAAATTCCTCTCATAGGATTATTCCACATCATACAAGACATTATCTTCTTCTTCTTCATGATCTTACTTGCTAGCTTCCTCATCTCCATTTCTTATAGTAACTAGATTTTCGGATTCACACTTATCTTTATAGTCCTGTACTTGTTTAATCAGGGTATCCAAATCTTCACTCTCCTCTTCTTTTTCTTCTTCTTCTTCCTCAACATCTTCAACAACTTATTTCTCAGCTTCTTCAACTATTTCTTTACCCTTGGATCTATCAGGTGAGACATAGTTCTTGGCTAGAGTTTCTGGTATAGAAGATTAATCTTCGAATGTTTCCGGAACGGGAAGGATTTCAGAAGCTAACTCTGAATCTTTCAGAAAATATCGCACCACATCAGCTTCATATATATTGTTTTTCATTTTATATTCCTTCGCTTGTTTTTCTAGCTCGTCAGCAGTTTTTTCCTTTAAGGCTTTAGCCTCTGCAGGGTCCAATCTGAATTTTGGATCCCCTTCCTTCCTTATTTCTTTATCTTCCCTCCACTTGGCTGCCACTTCATCCGTATATGTTTTCTACTTCTTCATCTTGTGGGGAGCAGTTTGAGTTTCCTTAGCCCGAGGAATTTCTTCATCATCAACCACTTCCTTAGCCTTTCTCTTCCTACTTTGCTTTTTGGATGGTTCCGAATTCTGTGATTCTTTATGAGCTGGTCTAAACTCTTCCAGGGATATAGGGTAAAATTCACTGGTTTCACTAGAAAAACCCATCTTCATCCTCTTGTGAGTATCATCACTGACTAGCATGAGCCTGCAATTCCGGATCATTGATTTGCAGGCAACCGTGAAGGATTATAAGCACCGAACTATCTGCTTAGATAGTAAGGCATAAAAACATGATAATATGAGCTCCCAAATTTCCTACTTTGATATTCTTGATCGTAACCAAGATATGCCTCATCAGATTTATCTTTCTTAATATTACCAAAAAATCTAAGACATATATAACACTTTTCTTCAGATTGAATTTATCACCTCTTCTTGGGACTAGAAATCCTTGCACTAAATGATGAAGAATTCTATTGTTCAGAGTGAGACGAGAAATCTTGATAGTTGAATCATCCTTAAGCACAAGACACTTCAGTTCCTTGTCCTTATTGAAACTTCCTTGTACATCGGGAAGTTTGTGTGAGCAGAACTCAGCTTCTCCTTCATATGACAAACCAATCAAGATCGCGACCTCAGTGTAGGAAAGATTATATGTCTTCCCATAAGACTTGAAAAAAACCACTCTATGTCATCTTCCATCATGAAGGAAACGAACTCCTAGAACTCGGTCAGCAAATCAGTATAAACCGGATCCTATTTTTCTAACATTGCTATGCAGACATCTTCCCATCCATTCAGCATTATATTCTTTGAAATATGGGAATCATGCTTATAGAAATCTGGATGAACTAACCTTTCCCTAAAGAATACCCACTTAGAGATCGGTTTGTCAGTCAACATATCTTGAGATGTTACTTCAACAGACATTCAACGTGAAGAAATCTGAAAGATTCAGAATGGCTTTGCAATGTTCGGAACCGGCATTAATAAGAGCAGCAGGGCTTCGAGATGCAAAAGCTTGAATGACCGATGTGAGATGAGTCTCAGGGTGCCCATTATATAGGCAATAGTTTTGACCATTGGTCTTCCAAAATCCATCTGATGGTTGAAAAGGTTTTTATCTGTTCTTATGGTTTAAAATAATCACGCAAGAAGAACTTGACTCTGGTCTTTTTAGGTTTTTAAAGAAAACATTCAGATTTGAAGAAAACTAGAATTTGATCTTTTAAAAACTTTGGAAAATACCAGCATGCAATATATGATTATGAAATTATAAGTAAGGAAATCACAACTCTCTGAATGTCTAGAAAGATTATTCATAATTGGTAATATTCTTCTTGAAGAAATGAATTTTAAAACAAACTCATTACGAATGTTCCATTACGAAAATCTCGTTACGAAAAAACCAGTACAAAAATTTCCATTCCGGATGTACCAGTACAATAATCTCCATTCCGGAAAATTTTAGTACGAAAATCTCCATTCTGGAAAATTTCAGTATGAAAATCTCCATTCCGGAAAATTTCTGTATGAAAATTTCATAATCGGAAATTCCCATTCGAGAAATTTTAGTTTCAGAAATTTCCATTCTGAAAACATCAGTTTCAAAAGGTTTGATTATCATACTACAAAAATATACTAATTTTGAAAAACAGATACCCAAAAAAAAATTAGTTACACTAACATTCAAATGTAATCCCTCTATGAGAAGGAGTTTATAACTGTTATGAGAATTGTTCAACAAGAAGTTAATGAAGAATTATTACCTTAAAGTTATCATTCCAAACTTTTGTTTAATTTATTCAAATCTATCGGAAGGTAAATATTTTGTGAAAATATCAGCAAGTTGATCTTGTGTTCCGATAAACTAAAGAATGATATCTTCTTTAAGTGTGTGATCCCTAAGAAAGTGATGCCTAATGTCTAGGTGTTTCGCATGAGAGTGATTTGCATGGTTCTTACATAGGGAAATAGAACTTGTGTTATCACACAAAATTTGATTCTTAATAAAACTCAAGCTATAATCTGTGAGTGTGTGTTGCATCCACAACACTTGAGTATAAGAACTTCCAGCTGCAACATATTCAGCTTCAGCAGTGGAAAGTGCTATAGAATGCTTCTTCTTGCACGACCAAGAAACTAATGAATCTCCTAAGAAATGAGAAGTTCCAAATGTACTCTTTCTATCCATTCTACATCCACCGAAGTCAGCAATAGAAAATCATTTTAGAACAAAATCATTTCCAGAAGTATAAAATAACCCTAGATCCATGGTTCCCTTTAGGTAGCGAAAAATTCCTTTTGCTTCCTTTAAGTGAGATTCATTAGGATTGGATGGATATTTTGAACATAAGAATACTTAGAACATTAAGTCTGGTCGACTAGCTATTAAGTAAAGTCGACTTCCTATCATACCTCTAAAAGATGTTTGATCTACTGGTTTCCCAGCTTCATCAAGATCTAAAGTGTTTGAGGTACCAATGGGAGTACTAATACTATTAGTATTGTCATAACCATACTTTTTGGGACGATATTTAATATAATTATGTTGAGATATATATGTTCCTTCTAGTTTTTGAGAAATTTGAAAACCATGAAAAAAATTTAACTCACACTTCAAACTCATTTAAAACTCATATTTCATTAGACTTTCAAAACAGTTAGTTAAAGATTGCTGATTTTAACCAAATATGATGTCATCAACATAAATTTGAACACTCAAAACATTTTTCTTATCATTATTTATAAAAAGGGTTGGATCTTCATTTCCTGTAACATAGTTATTTTGAAGCAAAAAACATGTGAGTCTATCATACCGGGCTCGTGGGGCTTGCTTAAGACCATACAAAGCATTGGTAAGTCTAAAGACATGATCATGATGTTTTGTATCTTAAAATCCAGGAGGTTGTTCAAAAAAACATCCTTTTGAACATACCCATTAAGAAAAGAACATTTATCATTCATTTGAAAATGATTAAAATTGAAAAATGATACAAAGGAAAGTAGAATACGACTAGATTCAAGTCTAGCTTCTGGATCATAGGTTTCTTCATAGTCTATTCCCTCTTGCTGATTGTAGCCTTTAGCAACGAGTTTATCATTATTCCTTAAAATGACTCGATTTTTATCACAATTGTTTCGGACAACCCATTTTACTCCAATAATAGAATTTTCCTTAGGCCTTTCAATGAATGTCCAGACTTTATTCCTTTCAAATTCATTTAGTTCATCTTGCATGGCTTCGATCCAATCATCATCACCTAAAGTTTCATCGGTGCTTTTTTGTTTCTAATTTGGAATGAAATGCTAGATATTCACCTTTATGTTTTAAGGAACTTCTACTCTTTATAGGTGGATTTAAATCACCAATGATGCTACCACTGGGATGATTCTTAAGAAACACCTGATTTGGGTTTTGTAAAACCTGTTCATTAATATAGGATATAAAGTCTTTTGGCGTAAATGTTTTAGAAGTATCATCATGAACATTTTCCTTATCAAAAGGATATTCTATCATAGGTTGACAATCAATTTTTGAAAACACATCCGAGGATATAGATTGGTATTGAAAACAAATAGATCTGACTCATCAAATTTTACATGCACAGTTTCTTCAACAGTACATGTACTTTTATTGAAAACACTCTATGCCTTAGAAGTTGTGGAGTAGCCTAAGAAAATTCCTTCATCGAATTTTGGTGAGAATTTATATATATTATCTTTAGTATTCATAATGAATACCTTGCAACCAAAATCCACGAAATAATAATTTCTTGGTTATCTACCATTCCATAATTCAAAAGGAGTTTTATTAATAAAAGGTCTAATCAAAACATGATTATTAGTATAACAAGCAGTACTTACAGATTCAGCCCAGAAATTTCTAGCTATAGAATATTCACTCATAATGGTTCTAGTTATCTCTTGAAGAATTATATTTCTTCTTTCAACTACACCATTTTGTTGAGGAGTTCTAGGTGCTGAAAATTTGTGAGTAATACCTTTTCAACTATAAAATGTTTCAAAATCAGAATTTTAAAATTCTCCTCCATGATCACTATGAATAGTTTTCAATGGATGATTTTTCACATTTTTAACTTGTTCTCTAAATCTTTTGAAATTATAAAAAGCTTCAGACTTCTTTTCTAGAAAATAGACCCAAGTAAATATAGTGTAATCATCAACTAAAACAAACACATTGTATTTGCCTCCAATACTTCCAGTTTGTGTTGGACCAAAAAAATCCATGTGAACTAACAGTAATGCATCAGTTGTTGAGACTTAACCGACAGATTTAAAACTAGATTTATGTTCCTTGCCATATTGACAAGGATCACAAACTTTAGAAGAATCAAATCTAAGCTCCGGTAGATCCTTAACTAGTATCTTCTTAGAATGTTTACATAATTTTCTCAGATTATAGTGACCTAGTATTCTATGCCATAACCAGGACTGATCTTCCATTGCACTTAGGCATGTTAGGTCTTGGCTCCTAAGGTCTTCTAAGTTCAAAGTGTAAAAATTCTCTTGTCTATTGGCTGAGAGAATAATTTCATCCGTGGAATTGTGTACTAACCACTTATCATTCCTAAAATTCACAAGGTACCCTTCATCACATAACTGACTTATGATGATGAGGTTGTGCTTAATACCCTTAACAAATAAAACATTTGAAATCAAATTTTTACCTAGAAGAACAATATTACCATTACCAACAATTTATCCATGTTCATTATCTCCAAAAGTTTCCTTTCCTCCTTTCATTTTGATAGTCTTTTCAAAATAGCTTTTGTTACCAGTCATGTTCTGGGAACATCCTCTATCCATGTACCACATATTGTTGTTGGTACTTCAAATGTTTTCCTGAAAACAAAATAAGAATTAGACTTACGGAATCCAAACAGGCTTGGATCCGAGATTTCCAGACAACAAAATTTTCAGAACCCACACTTTCCTAGAAAAATAGGGTTTATGAAATCCTAAAGATTGGGTTTTATTTAAAGAAATATTCTTCGCCCAGTTACCACCACATTGACAAATGGTACAAAATTGGGAACTTTAGGGAACAATGTAGTTGTTACTAAAAGTTGGTTTTGCATAGGAATAACCAACTCCAGATTTGTTTCTCAATGGTCATATTTGAGAATACATTTTATAAAAAAAATTTACCATGGGTAAAGTTTGATAAAAACTTTTTTAAGAAAAATATTTCAGAATTGAGTTTTAGAACCAAGTTTTTATCTTCACAATCCTTATATTCAGAAATAGAGCTAGGCTTGAAGATACTTTTCTAAGAAAATAATTTTTATAACTCTTTAGAATGATTTTTCTTCTCAAAACTTACTTCCTCATGATTTTTTGATATATTTATAAAATCAGCATTTTTCTTATCATGCTCTTTGGTATGATTTGATATTTATTTTGTAAGAATATAATTCCTAGAGATTGATTTATCATGTTTTTTTATTGAGTATAGAATTCTCAATTTCAAGAAGGTCATAAAACCTAGAAACTTCTTCATAGGTAGGTAAAGTATTTTTTCTTCATCAGAAGAGGATTCTTCATCAGAAGAGTTATAATATTCTCTATCATTAGAATTTAAAGAAACACTGGACAATGATTCATCATTTGGTACCATAGAAATAAAACATTCATTGTTTGTAGGTAATCAGGCTATAAGACCAAGATTCCTCTGTCCTGAAGATTCCTAGTTAGAAGATCCATCTGAAGAGTCACCACCACTGGAACTCCAGGTGTCATTTTCTTTCAGAACTTTATTAGGTTTTGTTTTGTAATACTTCTTTATGTTCCTCTCATAATTCCTTTCTTTAGTTTCATTCTTTTTGAGAAAAGGGAATTCCGGTCTAATATGTCCAGCTCTCTTGCATTCATAACAAGTGACTTCTCCATCATTAATATCTTTCCTTTCCTTTTTCTTATACTTGGATTGAAAATTTCTCTAGCCAGCTATCTTGTTCATTCATCGAGCAATATTTTCTAACTCATTTTCTGAGACTTCACATTCACTATAATATGATTTAATTATATCATTCTTTGACTTGGATCTGGTTACTCTCTCAGGAGTCTTAGCATTAATATGATTTGATGTTGTTGTAAAAGCGATAGTACCATTCCCATTATTCTTCTCGATGTTGTCATCATCTCACATCATTCTTGTTTCATGTTGGAGAAGTGTTCTAAATAGCTCATCAAGAGAAGTTTGTGTGACCTTCCAGTTCTCATCTATAGCTGTTCTCTTTGATTCCCACTCATTAGGCATAATATCAATTATCTTATCCACAAGGGCTTCATCATCTAACCCTTTTTCTCCCATAGACTGTAAGTTGTTGACTATAGTCATAAACCACTGTTGAACTTTACAGATTGGTTCTCCATATGGAAAATTGAATCCAGGGTATTCAGCTCTAAGCATATCTCTCCTAGTCTCAATCACTATAGAAGTGCCAATGTGTGTAACTTCTAACTTCTTCCAGATACAATTAGCTCCTTCACAAGAACAAATTTGGCTATATATATTTATAGTCATTGATCAATGTAAAGTATTGCATACCTTATAATTGAGTTGATACTCTTGCTTTTCATGGTTAGTGAAAGTTATAACATCCTTATCAGGAATTTTATAATCACTAGTAAGCATAACGATGTTGTCCACTCCAGTGTTGATAACAAAAGTCTTCATTCGATCTCTCCAGTACTCATAGTCATTACCATTAATGATTGGTGGTCTTGTAGGATTTATATTTTCAATATAACCAACATTGACTCCTTCCATTCTTAAAGAAAACTTGGTAGTAGAACTTGTTAGTAGAAAAAGTTTGTAACCTCAAAGTTCGGAATGAAAAAGTTTGGAATGACAAAGTTCGTATTCAATGAAGAAGAACAATTGAAAAATGAGCAAGAAAAACTTATACATGAGTACGAGTATTTCAAATTCCTTCCAATGATACCAATTGTAAGATCGAAATAACGATGCAGATTCTCTATATACAAGAGGGGGGTGAATTGTACACTTTAAAAATTCCTTTGGAATCTTTAATGTTTGTTACTGATAAATATGTTTTCCTTAGACAAGGAAAGTACTGAGTTTATCAAAGTTAAACTAATCAGATTCACAACACCTCTAACATCAATTGGAGAATTGGAACTAAGGTTTACAATATGTGATTCTACGATAAAGCGTATAGAATCTAAACTTATCAGGGTACAAGTGTATGGAAATATAAGAAGTTTATACTTTCTTTACAGTACAATATAAAACGGAAGAACTAGTAGTAAAACTACAAGTAACAAGATATAATTAGTTTAACCCAACAAGAAGGGTATCCAACAACCTTGGCTAAAGTTTCCTTGATTTATACTTTCAAAAAGTCTATCTTACCCACACCAGGGTAAGCCCTCGATATGACGATCAGATTCTCTATCTTGCTATCCCTGCAAGCCCTCAACTTCAAGGTAGTTGGAACCTTTGTCTTCCTCAGTAAGGAATCCCTCGAACTTCAAGGTAGTTGGCACCTCTGTCTTCCTATCTCTGGAAGTCCTCAAATATAATCACCAACATTCGGAGTCGCACAAAGGAATCTGAATGAGCAGTTCAGTAAACACAAGGCATGAAAAACTTCTCTCTCTAGAAATCACCTTAACAGTGTGTCATCTCTAGATCAATCAACCTATTTCATCTTTGGAGCTCTTTCAAATGTGCTCTTATTTATAGGCAAAAATTCCAACGGTCGACTCCCTCTTCCAACGGTCATATTTTCCATGAAATTCGGAGGGACCATTACATGTGTAACTCAACCAACGGTTAATTAGAAAATGAATAGAAGACATCGTTTCATAACAAACCATGTATAACTGAATGCATGACATCGTTTTGAAATGAAGAATATGTAAGTAAAATCTAATAAATATTTCGGTGTGTAAGAAAGTCAAAAGTTCGGAGTCTAACTAAAATGAAATTTGGAGAATATGTTACAAAATGTTTGGATTCTGTCTTATAGGAATTCGGAGTCTGGTTTCACCAGAGATCGGAATATGGACTTACAGTGTTCGGAGTCGAACGGTTTAAGAGTTCAGTGTCGAACTGCTTAAGAGTTCAGAGTCGAACTTCATAAGAGTTCGGAGTCGAACTTCATAAGAGTTCGGAGACGAACATCCCAAGAGATCGGAGTCGAACTTCATAAGAGTTCAAAGTCAAACTTCTTAAGAGTTTGGAGTCGAACTGGTTAAGAGTTCGAAGTCGAACTGCTTAAGAGTTCGGAGTCGAACTGCATAAGAGTTCGGAGTTTAACTTCTTAAGAGTTCGGAGACATACTTCATAAGAGTTTGGAGTCGAACTGCTTAAGTGTTCGGATCCTAAAAATAGAAGCTACAAATTTTGACATTATATTAATCCAGGATTTTGGTTAATAATCCTGTTTTTGAACTTAAGAATAATATTTCTATGTATAAGAAAATTTAGGTTAGGGTAAATTTTCCTAAGGAAGGAAATTTTCCTTATTGAGGTAAAACATACATTTCCTTATGTATAAGGTGTTTGTGATTTTCAAAACAAGAAGGAATGGAAAAGTCATAAGGAAAACCTTATTGAATCAAAAATTTGAAGAACAACGGACAAGGAAAAAAGTCCAGACTATTGGTACTAACTCATAAACCACCTAAATTATTCTTATACACAAAACTCATCATACCCCAAATACTAATTTGGGAAAATTGTTGTCAATCACAAATTAAATGAAATCCATATAAATATGGATCCTATGATTCATGAAAATATGAACAACCTAATAGATCCTCTATTATAAAATAAAAGGAAAAATGTCATTTAAATATCTATGGAATATAATAACAACAAAATTCACACTAAACACACTATAATTGGAAAAGAACACTGCTATAAGTATTGGAAGGAAATGGTTCACACTATAAGCTACTAGAGGATGATTGTGATCCAAAATTAGGGGAAACCATTATGTTTGAGAGGGAAAATTTTTATTTTGTAATTTTTAAATAGGAGGACTATTTGGAAGAATTGTTAGAAAAACAATGCACCAACCCGGATGTCTCTATCCAATGTGGGATATATAGAATCATAGAATATTTAATTATCTGCATGATTAGAAAAGACATATAAAACAATATATTCCCCTCCATCTAAAGGGAGCCCCAATATATAGTCTAATATGATACCTATAATGATTTGAAAAATATTCTACCTCCTCATGCTGGTCACACGATCATGGTAAATGGATGTCACTAACCATGCACCAAATTTGTGTCATACACTATCTATCCCGTTTTCAATCATCATCATGTCATGAACCCCGAGTTCACTCCCAAAACCATCAATACAATTAATAAAATTATAATTCACCATATCAAAGGATTTCACCTAAATGGTTGATTTAAACAGATGATAAGTTGGTTTTTAATAATTTTTATTATATGTATGAAAATTATTTAAATTAAAAATGAAATGAATAATATGATTAAATAACTATACACTGAATAAGATAAAATTATAGGAGGAAAACAACAGTTTTGAATGAATGGGGAAGTAAAATATAGATGGACATTAATGAAATTTTTTACCATTTTATGAAAATAAATATTACATTATAGATGATTCATGAAAATAAGTGAATATAATGATTGGTTATTCAAGAAACATTATATTATATTCACATCAATCGTACATGATTAAAATTTGATGTATATGAATTTCTAGTAAACATTTATTGGGGGAACAGTCTCTCAAGTATAAACATGAATATGATTATTAATCCTAGGCCATTAGGAATGATTTTTTCATTCTAAATTATCTTTTATGTATTATATGTTTCAAACACTATTAAAGATTATATGGTGCTATATTTATAGATGAAGGTGGTGGGCAATTTACCTTCCAATACTTCCTTTCATGTTGGATATAAATATTTTCCATAATGATATCCTAATATCAAGATATTATATTTATAATATTATTATATATGAATGGTCTATCTAAAACGTCAATATATTTCATCCATTTGATGTTTTGAACCTAATATATGGTTATCTTCATAATCCATGTTTTTTATACAGTTTTATTTATATGATTTAAAATTCGATAGTTTGAATGAATTGATGCATTTTAAGAGGATATTGAATTGAATATAAATATTATAAAAAGTATTTATTCATGTTATTAAAAATCTACAAACAAAATATATTACCAATTGGGTGTGTGGTTTGGGAGAAATGTAATTAATTGTTTTATATTTGAAAATCCAAAAAAAAATTATTGGCAGAAATTTTTGTCATCAATTGCACAATTTCTTAATTTTTTTGGTCCTTATAATTATATTCGTTATTTTTTTAGATATCCAAGAACATATTATAGAGCTTCAAAAAAAAAAATTTTCTTTATTGATCATAGAAATTCAATAATTATGGATTGTCTATATTTCTCCATATATCCTATGGGACATCTTATGTTGTCGACATGGCCCCTTAAAGGGAAAAAATATCCAAATATATATCTGAATGATTTTTATTAATTGGATAATTTAAACATAAATACATTAATCACTCATTTTGGATATGTTTATTGAGGGTAATTCATAACATACAACAAATATATGATTATGGAATAATTAAAATAATGGTTAGAAATTAAATATAATAAAAAACAAAGATTCACTAAAACTATTTACATTTAAGTATAAAAAAATTAAGGGGAGTATTGTATAAATTGTAAATAAAATAATAACCTCACAATTATATCTATTTTGTAATGAATGAACCTATCTACCAATATATATAACAACTGCATTGATATATTATATATTGTTGGAGGAAAATATCAATTTGGTTGTTCAGTGACTTCTAGTGTAAGGATGAAGGGAAATGAATTTTAAATTATTATTTGGAGACCATATTATAGGTTTAGATCCATATATACCAATGATGATGTCAATAAATAAAAAATAATTTTTTTATAGTAAATAATTTAAAAAACAATTTTTTTATTTGATTGAAATATATTAATACAATTTTTTAATTAAATTTTGTTTGTTGTATCATTAGAAGTTATTAATAGAAATATATGACAATTTTCAATGATAATATTATCAATACTTTTGAAATATATATATAAATACTATTTTTGTAATTCATTATTTGGTATATCTGATCATAAAATTATAGATTAAAAAATAATTTGATAAGGATAGAAATTAGTAGTTGTTATCAAAATATAATTTTCCCCTTCATGAACTATAAACTGATTCCAATTAAGATCCTTCAACTATATAGAATCAATATTTTTAAAATATTGTTTTTATAATAGTATTTATGATGTTGTATAATTTCAATAGGTGGGAAATTTATTTCCAAAATAGTATCATGAAATGTTTGGAATTGCAGAAAATATATTTTTAACTATGTTAAATCAATTGAAACAGACTATTCATGGTTCTTCATATACAAGGGAGTGAAAATATTTTATATAGAAGAAAATGATTATAGTAGTGCATTTTAATAGGAAACACCATTTGCGATTTGGTGGTTGTTAAGATCCATTTAATTCCATTGGAAGGATTAATTATTTGTGTACGGTATTCAATGTTTTGGGATGCCTGAAAAAGCATAATTTACTTGTTACTAATTTTCATTTTGATTTTTACTTTCATATAAATTTGTCATTGAATAAGTATTCCAAGGGAAATGAAGAAATGGATCCCTTTGGATGGATGGTATTAATAAATATATTCCATTATAAATATTTTCATAATGTGTTTCATCATATAATAGAATGTAAATTCATATAGTTGATGAAAAATATGGTGGGATATACTTCCACTTATGATGATAATTTTACTAAATTGTCCATGTATGAAACCAATTTCATTTTGGTCCATGAAAATAAATTTTAAAATTTTTAATAAGGATTGAAATTAATTTTTTTACGGTTATTGATTAATCATTTGTTTTTATTATGGAATGAAATTTATTTGTGTCCATATAAATTTATTATTGATATTGTGAAATTTAAAACCAATAAGGATAGGAAGCGATCAATGTTTCATAAATGGGGAGGAATTCAATAAAATTATGTAAGGTATGGATGCTAAATTAGTATCTTAAGATATTTGGGATAAGAAGGTATTCAAGGGAATGAATAGTTATATCATAGATGTGTTGTTGATGAAAAAAAATAAAATCACATTCCACATGACAACAAAGAAATAAATAAATGGGAACAGTCAGATGGTAATGAAAACTAGGTAGTTAAATGTTTTAATTTTAATGATATAGGATATTATATGAATGACTTTCCATATGAAGGATTACTAGATGGTGATCACCATGACAATGAAATTAAAGGTAAATCAAATTAATTTTTAATTATGGGGACATTAAATTAGGTTGTGAAGGAAACCACAATTTTTAAATATAATTATGTCATGGTATTTTTTGATTATTGGTCTAAACATTTTAATATATGATGAAATCTTGAATAAATAATTGAATTATAATATGAATAACTGATGTTATAACTTATGGTAAAATATTTTTTCAATTTATTTAGTAATCAATAGTTTATAGGAGCCTTCATATCATTGTATATGAATTGTTTTTCCTTAAAATCACACCATCTTATCGTTAGTACACTTTTCTATTATTTTGGGAATCGATTGGATTCCATTTTATCATGATAATAAATAATTATTATATAACATATTCTTATAATATTATCAAATTTAGTTTCAATTCGTCTATAAAAAATAGTTCATAACTTTGATAATATCCCATTAAGTGGAGAAAATTATTAATGAATGAAAATATTTTCATATTTAAAATATTATTTAAATGGAATATAACATTAAATTTATTTTTACCAAATATAAATGAATATATGGATATATTTTCTATTTAATTTCCTAGTTTTTTCCATTACCGATAGGTTGAATTAACTTTTTACATAGCTCTAATATATTCTATATTTTTAAAACCACCGTATTAATTTTCATTAGATGTTTTTTTTTTAAATTCCAAAGTATGATACTTGATTTACTTGATAAGGTTTTCATATAACCTTAAACATATTGTTAGTGTGCTACTTGTTTTTAGATAATTATGCATCTATAATAATTTTTATTGATAATATATAATTCAATGTTATTACCTTTTAGAATAATTGTCCTTTTCCACATAATTGGGGATTTTTTAACATCTAGAGTGCATTAATTATTTTTCAACTAATGATTTATGGTTTAACCATCATCACTTATTATTAATGAAAGAGGGTTATGCGATGAAAAATATATTGACTAGGTATAGAATTTATGATATCATGGTTATTACTTTTTATTTAGAAAACAATATAATGGTAATTATGGACCTAAGGAATATATTTTAGATTATTTTGAAAAAATAACGTTGTGTTTACCAATTAAATTACAATATAAACTACAATATTTATTGATATTAAGTAACATTAATGTACTTTTTTACAAACTTAAAATAAAAGATGTGTTGTTGGTAATTTAGAATGAGTGATATTTTTTAAAAAGAAATTATTTTCATTAGAATACAATATTAAATATTTCATAATAGTTGATCATATAAAATTTATAAGAAGAGTGTCCAACACCTAAAAATTTAAGGTTTCATGGATTATTGGGTTACATTAAATGGTTTCAGAAATTATATTCTGGTCTCTCTATCCCACTAACAAGGCTAATTCCAAATAATGATTAATTCAATTGGATAATAGAATGTGAAGGATATTATTAGGAATCAAAAATAATATTGGTTTATTGTCAAATGTTATCTTTACTATCAATTACTTGGTTGTTTTTTATATACAGTGACACTACATATATAGACATTTGTTATGTAAAGATGCATGATAATTGGGTGATTTCATACATCACATTCAAATTTAAAATCAATATGAAAAATTATCCAACAAATGTCCAAGGATTTTCTATAGCTGTTTTTGTTGTAATAATATAGAGTCGTATATAATATTTGTTATAATGATAAATATAAATATAAATATATATTTATATTTATACTAACAAAAAATTATTAATTATATTATCACCAAAAAATAATAGAACGTTCAGAAAATAAAATGGATGGAATTGATAAAGGAATATTATTTCTTGAATAACTACTAATTAGACAAATAAAACAATGTAGTTTATATAAAAAATTAGTAATATAATTAATCAATTTCAATGTTTTATTGGAAAATGTATCATTATTATTTCTATAATAAATTTTGTCACTGAAATATTTTATGTAGAAAACCATTCTAGTTTTTTTTTCTTATGCATTTAACATTTTCAGAATGATTTAATGTGGCTAAGAAGAAAGATGATATTTTATAATGATGAGTATAATAGGTCAACAACGGTAGGTTTACTATGATTAATGTTTATAAATATGGATATATAAAATTTGTAACGATGATATGTTTTCGGATTAATTACTATTTAAAAATTAAATGGTTATGTGAATCTAATAGATCTCTATATTCATTTCATTCTATTAGAACTGTGATTTATAAAGACGATCAAGAGTATTATATTGGTAAGGTTATAAAATATGATACTTTTTTCACCAATAAGTGTATTAAATATAAATAACTTAATTCATAATGATAACTACTGAGTGGAATTATTCATCCTTTTCCAATACCTGAATGGAAAAGATACAATATATCTATTGATTTCATGGTGGTATTTCCAAAGAAAGACATTGTAAATACTATGATTTGGTTTTTCACTGATAAACATACTAAATATTAACATATTAATCCAATCCTAGAAAATATATCAATTAATTATATTTCAAAATTTTATATTAAGGATATATATAGATTAAATGGAGTTTCCCTCTCTAGTGTATATGATTATGATCTAAGATATAAATTTAATTTTTTTAAAGTAAAATATTATTCATTGGGTGTTGGATTTATTTTTTTCATAGACATTAATACTCAATATTATGGGAAATGAAAATAAATAACAAATACTATATATGATATTATTTGAGTAATCAATTTGGATTACATATAATATTAGTTTAGAAAATTTTAATAAGTTAAATTTTATTTTTATTTATATTATTCATTCTATAATACATATGAAATAATTTTAGGCATTGTATGAAAATAAATTTCATAATTATTCATATTAGGATAATGGAGGTGAAAGGAAAGTTTTTAGATCGTAAATTGTAGAATAAATGGTTGAATATGTGAATATGATTCAATTTTAAAAGAGGTTGGAACTGATTTATTAGAATATTATTATAGATAACTTGAGGAATGTCCATTTATTTTATACAGGTGAGTATACATGTCTTATGATATCATCATGGAAAGTGTTCTATTATTAAAATAATTGTAATGTTACAATAATCAATTTTCTATCCCTTTGAAATTATGAATAATTTCATATATATTGCTTATGAGGGTGGATTGACTCAATTTTTATCATTGGTACATGATTTGTTTCATGTTTATTAATAAGGTTCTACATACCAGATTTGTCATATGATTTTCCCAATGTGATATTCATTAAATTGAAAAGTATTCTATTAAGGAAATTCTAGTTCTAGATTTTCATTGTAGAAAAATTGTATTTAAAATTTATGTGATTCACAATATAATATTTTATGGATGAATCAAATTATAGATGATGCATCCTAATAATCAAAAAATATATGATTGAAATTTAATCAACCTTTTTTATGTAATGAAATTAATTGTGAGGAAGAAATTATGAATATGAGAGAAATTTAACAAATAGAGTAATTTTAATAATCCATCAATTTCATTTATTTTTTAAATTAATTATTATATCTTACAGATTAATATTTGTTACTTCCATATTATTCATTTAAAAAATATTGTTTGTCCAATGTAAAATAGTTTATTTTTAATAATTTAGTTTTCCATTAGTAAAATGGTTTCATTTAATTGTTAAATTTATAGATTTTTGATTTTTAATTTGATAAAAATGACATTATTTTTATATACACTAATTCAATATATAACAGTATTAATTTTAGATATTCTACAAGAATGATTTATTTTTATGTGAATAATGATAATATTAATTTTTATTGAACTAGAATTGTATTTTCTAAAATAATGTAACTTTAAATTATCATTCTATTTTATAATAGGTATTTATGAAATTATATTTCAATTTTATGAAACATAATCTTGATATTTTTTGAGGAACCAATATTAGATTATATTTTTTTTGTAATCTCACTTTTTATTCATACAAACAATATTTTATAAAAATATTTTTTCATTAGGATTATCATAATTATATTAAAATTAATTTCAACCAGTTATAAAATTTCAATAAATATGATACTAGTTTTCAGATTTGAAATTAAGAGGATAAAATTTAGCAGTTATTTAAATTTCATTGTTGTTTATTATAAATTGTAACAATGGTAAATATTATTATCTCATGATAATATGTAATTAAATAAATTAAGGTAAATATTTTTTGATAAGGCAACCTTATTATAACATCCTAGGAATGATTCCACTAAAATGGAGGTCCATGATAGTTATCCAAAAGGCCTCAAAAATGCGAATCTATATTCTAGAGGCTATTAACTAGAATAAATGGCATATGGTGTGTCTACAGAGAGACTATTTCCTAATATTAGTCTAAAATCATTGGATATAACTACATATCAAATATTGAAGAAAATATAAATATTTTTTAGGAAGAAATTAAATGAAATATAACATGTTGAATAATAAATGAACTGCCATTAATTCCTAAACATCCTTGTAATACATACAAAACCGGTCTCCCAAAGGGTAGACCATACAATTTAGAGTACCTACATGAAACACAAAAAATGTATAAGTATATACCACTAATTATAAACTAGATCATATACCTGGCCTCCAATACATATCTAAGACTCTCCAGCCTAATTGGAGGAATCAACAAGATCAGCCCAGCACAATCATGCGACTCTTGTCCATAAGCCTAATTAACCAGTATATATGTTCATCATGAAAAGAATACATAAGGAAATAGAAAACATCGAGGTGGATGTACAATGAGAGAATTAATCACAGAAGGGAACCCTAATAATGAACATATAAAAGTACTATCATAAGATTATACTCATGTAATTTTTTATGTTTAGTAGAGATACAACTTGAATTATAAAAAAAATGTGAGACCATAAATTATATCTAGGTCCTTAATATATTTCAATTGGTTAATGTTCCATCATTTATATCAATTTTATATGCCTATATAAATATATTCCAAAAAATTTATATTCATATATATAAATATATGTATATACTTGACTTATGTGAAAATTACTTAAACGATAGTATTTTATCCTTCGGTCGATAATCCTGATTTTCTGGACTTTTAATGAAAATGGAACTAGTTTGGATATTTTAACACTCAATCCATGTATAATTATGTTTATCTCAGGGTCCATAACCCAATTTAAAAAATCTACATTTTACAATCCCATAAATTTAACTTAGAAGGTTATGTCCCCACATGGGAATACATGTACTAATTTTAGGTTCACCATTAAAAATTCAAATCAATATCATAAAGGAAACCATGTAATAATTAAAAATCAACTAAATGTTGAAATTAGATAGGTTTAACTCTCAATCCACAAGTAATCAATTCTTATGTATTATTACAAGGTACCACTCAATAAGAAATTAATACATTGAAATAATGATAATCCCTATGTGTATCATTATTAGGGTATAGAAAAGGAATTCTCTATAGACTAGGTATATTCTTGTCATTTATTCCTCTAAATTGTTCAACATTGCATTCCATAGAAAGTTCTTCATGGTTATTTAGTAATGCAGAATCACTTAGACCCTTGGGAGAGTCCTAGGAACTACTCAAGGAGAGAATAATCTTCTATCATGTATATCTCTAACAATTTGTACAATGTTATCCCCAAATATCTAATTAAATTTTAGGAGTTAAATGTCCGACAATGTATAATATAAGCATTAGAATTTGGATCCCAATATATATATCTAGGCATCCTATAATATATAATTGTCAAAATTGAACACTGAAATTCCAGATCCCATGAAGAATGTATGTGAAGTTATGATGTTAATCGAAAGTGTCAAATGAAATTTTCCCAAAATATATTCTGGAATTCCCCATATATTAATTATCAATTTCCGGATACGTGGAATAAATCAGGGAATACATACCACATTAGGATCCTTAGAATCCAACCAGCAATAACCTCTATGAATAAATTTGTTATCAATAGTAATCATGCTCATGCTTAATTAAATTGTTTATGGGGGATGAATGTGTAACCAACCGCTAATTACATATCTTTTTAGCTTATATGTTTTCTATGGGATTTATTTTGCGTATCACATCCATCTCAACCAAAATAAAATAAACACTAGCTCTGTATCAGTCAAGAATATGAACACCAATTTGGACATATAATTTATAACATTATATAGTCATAATTCCTAGGATACATAAGGAATCTGATAAACATAGGTATCATTCATGGTGTCATCTATGTCATCATGAATGCATGGCATACCTCATGGGGTCCTAGAAAAAGAATATGTATAAAATTCACATAGTTAATCATTGATCATGTTCACATACTCATGTGGTTGGATGAATGCAGCGCACTGGGCTTTTTAGTGCCCCATGGATTTCATCCATTACCATATACATGTTTCATAACCCGCCTTCGGCAAGACGATGGAAGGGGTGACAAAGATCCCCGCCCTGCCTTCCTCTAGTCGAAGATGAGATAATGTCCCACGAGTCCCAACTCCAGTAGGCCCCGGAGTGGCGACTAGCACCAAGGGTATGACATTTACACGATATGGGAGGCATTACACTTTTTAGTTAACCAGGATTCAGAGAAAGATTGAGTCGACACCAAACACTACCATGTATAGAAAACTCATAGTAAAAACCATAATACTTGCATGTTTTAAAAATAAAACTGAACAATGTATGAGAACTCCAAAGTACAAACCAAACAGGAAAGGAAAAGGCTAAGCAGAATCCAACTACGACCAACAGCAACTCCAACGTCCAGACAAGTAAGGTCCTACATGGCCTCCTAAGCCCTCCTAGAAGCCATAAAGTAAATGTAGGGTGAGCATAGAAGGTATACTCAGTAGGAAAGCGTAAAAATCGCGTGAAAAAGTGAGGATACGTCCTAAAGTCCTATGAGAAGAAGAAGAAACATCATCTATCAAGGATTCTAACCATCCCACCTCACCGGCCACAGTCTCCAAATAACACAGGTAGTAAGGTAATAGTACGAACAAAACATTTGGGTACCCCGCACCACCATTTCCCCCACTAGATAGTTTCTCATCTCTAACAGAAAATGCCCTGACACTACAGCGCTATTCCTGGCGCACCCACCTGGGTCTCATAACCATCCACATCTTTTCCCGCACGCACATGGGCCTCACATCCACACATCCCTGCCCGCACACACCTGTGCCTCATCCCGAAGAAAGCTGGGAAAACAACTTTCTTGGAGAGTCCTGGGCTAACAACACACCAAATGAATCCTACCCGAATAGCCTTGGGTGTAAGGTCACCTCTAGCCATAACATCTTGGGGTAGAGGGAGCAGGAAAGAGAGTAACTAGGGGGAAACGCCATTCTCCATGAGATGTTGTGTCTAACACAAAGTGCCCAATGTGGGTGGGGTGCGACTAAACACAAAACATACAGTTAAACATATATACCAACACATATCCCATCCTATGGCTCCTCATACAGATACAAGCAGGTGCCCAACCACTGCTGCCTCTGATAAGAGGCACACAAGAAACAGTTCCAAGTTTCTCTATCTAAGTTATCATTTCATAACAGTTCAGTATGAGTGAATACCTTCACTACAAGGAAAATAACAGGCACAATCATAGATGAAACAAAAATAAATCACAAAGGAAAAACCATTAGATAATTTAATCATTCACACATGGTTCTCTTGTAAATAATAACATCAAAGTGGTATCAGTGGTGTCCCACAAAAAATCAGAACCAAAGAAAAAACCAACAAACTGTTGGTTATCCCCACATTTATTCATGATCGTTCCACCCAGTTAATTATTAACATTCAACTTTTATTCATGTTCACAACCCAACTAGCAGCCCTATTTCCAAACACCACCAAATCCACACAACAGCTCATTCTATTCTAACCACACCATTAACAGATCCTTTATTCACCCATCGATAAAAAAACACATTCACCCCTTCACCCATTTCATATCTGACCCATCTCAATGTTCATAATTAATTATTTTATATTATTTAGTTCAACTGGGGTGATCACACAAGGTTATGGGAATTCATATTCAACATCCGAGATTATGTGTTTAACTGATTCATACATGATTCCCATTTTCCAAACAATGCCTAAAACATAGCATAGCATAGGTGTGCAAACAAAGTCCCCCAAGGACCGTGATTTTCAGTAGTCCTAATCCCATTCAATTCATAAAAACATCATAAAGAAAGCATGGATAAAAACATGTCACAAAATTAATAAACTACCTTGTCCCCATTCTTTAACTCGTTATTGTCTTCATTGCAGGATTAATTAACTGCCTCGTGGAAACCATATAATAACCACCCCACACGATAGAAAAGGTGGAGAGACAAGGTTAAGATCCCTACATGATTGATCAAGGATCGACTTTAAGTCCTCGCATTGAAATTGGAAATCAAGAGTAGTAGGAACTCAATGGAACGCGATCAAGGAAAAATTCACGGGGGTACAACTCGTTGGGAGGATGGGTACTCCGAGCACATCGTAAAAGATAAAAAACATAGGAATAAGAGAAGCATTTAGGTTATAAAGGCTGAGATACAGAATTCCTGGGACGGTTAACATTTGGTGAAAAACTCGAAACAGTAGAAGATGCGGGAACATGGGTTGAAAACACAGCTGGGCCACCCCATAAGTCCAACTTAAAAGGTCCCCACCCTTTAGGGTGGTTAAAACCGACGCACACCCCCTTGGCCAGCCGTTTATGAAAAGGCAATTAAAGGCATCCCCAAAATTCATTGTTTTTCATTTAAGGAGTGTACCTCACCAAACATGTAATTAAACGCCATTAATGGGCTTTAAAACGCGCTTAACGGGGTCAAAAGACAGTTTAAAAACCCATTCGTGCAAAAAGGAGGCACAACTGGAAAACAATTCATGGAGAGGTCACCATTACCCTAAGGCCACTGGTAGGCAAGAGCTATAGCTACCCCAATGCCAATGGTACGCCGAGGGTTCTGGTAGGCCAAGGCCACCGTTAGGTCGAGACCACCGGTAGGATGAGGCTACAAGTAGGCTGAGGCTATCGGTAGGCTGAGGCCACTAGTAGGCTGAGGCCACCGGTAGACCGAGCCCACTCGTTGGTCGAGGCCAGCAGTAGGCCGATCGACCAGTAGGCCGAGCTACCGGTAGGATGAGGATACCAGTAGGCCGAGGCCACCGGTAGGCCGTGGCCACCGGTAGGCCAAGGATACCGGTATTCCAAGGTGACCAGATGACTGAGCCAATCGGTAGGCCGATGCTACCGGTAGGCCGAGGCCACCGGTAGGCCAAGGCTACCACTATGAGTCTTTTCACCGAGAAGTGTAGATGGCCTTCCAGACCACCCAGAACACCCCAAACATCATATTTTAACCATGTAATGGACCCAAAAATCTCGTTCCATTACATCAAATACTTCTCAAACTATTCTCGTCCCTGAGAATATAAGAACAAACCCTAAAGGAGAAATGAGTGGTCCAAACAACCACTCTCTAATGATACTTATCAGGGGAAACCTATGAGTAGTTCGAAAGCTGGAATAGAACCCCCCCTACATCAAGAAATACCCCCTAAGAGTTATCAATGACAAACATCCACAACAAGCACAAGGATCACACTGTCCAACACATGAATCAGGGAGTCCCTTCCTACATGTCATGATATTTTCCGCTTTGGGTGGCACTGAGTCTCACACATAGGGTTAATGGAATCCACATTAATACGCCTTGATTAGAAGTCAATTTTTCCCATCATCACACATTCGGACACAAAACAAGAAAAAAAAGAATTTTATATATTAAAGCACATTGTAAAAAATCTCAACAAAACTCATAATAAAAACAACAAGGAAGTCATAATAGATCTGTGTAATGAACGCGTAAGTGGGCCTCCTGCTCCCAAGTACTCTCCTCGAGGCAACCATGGCTCCACATCACACAAACCAAGTGGATGGTTTTCTATGAAGCACTTTTTCATTACGATACTAGATCTTGATCTGTCGTTCTATGAAGGTCACATCATTTTCGACATCTAACTCTCCCCAATAGATGACATGGGAGTCGTTGTGTATATATCGATGAAGTTGGGACACATGAAAGATGATGTGAACATTCTCCAACTGAGGTGGAAACTCTTGCTGATGAGCCACCTCTCCAACTCGTCCCACCACCTTGAATGGTCCGATGAACCTAGGGGAGAGCTTACTCCCCTTCCCAAAGCTTCGAAGCCCACGTCGAGGGGAAACCTTCAAGAACACATGATTTCAAAACTAGAACTCTAAGGGCCTCCTCCTACGATCGGCATAAGAATTCTGCCGGTCCTAGGCTACCTTCATCCTCTCACACACGAGCTGAACCTTCTCAGTGGTTCCCATCACCACTTCTTGCCCATGAATAGCTGCTTCCCCAATCTCTATCCAGCAAAAGGGTGAATGCCACATACTTTCATAAAAGGCCTCAAACGGTGTCATGCTGATAGTGGAGTGAAAGATATTGTTATAAGAAATCTCCACCAGAGGAAATTTTCATTCCCATGATCCCCCAATATCTAGAACACAAGCCCACAGCATGTATTCCAACGTCTGAATAGTTCATTCTGTCTGCCCATCTGTCTGAGGGTCGAAATCAGTGTTAAGGCATAGGTGGGTGCCAAAGGAATGCTATAATCCACTCCGGACTCGGGAGTCAAACTGCTTGTATTGATTGGATACAATAGATTTCCGAATCTCATGCAACCGTACCACCTCGTTGACATACATATGGTCTAAGGTACTCACCAGTCTCGACTCCTTAATCGCCAAGAAGTGAGCTGATTAATTAAGTCGATCCACCACTACCCAGATGGAATTATAGCCTCCCTAAGCAATGGGAATCCATGTGATGATGTCCCTCGAGATGTCATCCCACTTCCACTAGGGAACATATAAAGGTTGTAACAACCCTCCATGAAGACGGTGTTCAGCCTTCATTTGTTGACACACTAGGCACATAGCCCCAAACTCTTCCACCACCCGCTTTACACCGGGCCACCAAAACTGCCCCATCAGGCCTTGGTAAATCTTTGAGACCCCAAGATGTACTACTAATGTAAATCCATGGAACACATGGAGAACACCTTCAGACATCATATCCAGAAAAAATATCCTTCCATCGAAATGCATCTGATGTTGACCATCCTCTGACCATCCCTCATGAGCATTTCCCTGATAAACACGATCTCACATCACTTCTACCTCCGAGTCCCCCCACTGAGACTCTTCCACTTGCACCACTAAAGAGGAAACTACAGTCATCTAAAACATTCAATCTCTTCCACCTTCCACCCTTGCATCCAAATGCAATGATGCTAACTCTTCCGTCACTCTCTAAGTATATGTAGATCCCCAAACTACATCCTTCTTTGGTTTCCTGCTCAAGGAATTGTCCGCAACATTTTCCATGACCTCAGTATAAGAGATATCGTAGTTGTTGTCTTAGAGGAACTCTACCCATCTCCGCTGCCGCAAGTTCATATCCCACTAGGAAAATACATAACGCAAGATCTTGTGAAATGAGGAGACCACACAACACTCTCCTATGAGATAATGCCACCCCAACATCAATGCGAACACCATGGATACATGCTCTAGATCATGGGTGGCATAGTTACGTTCATGTGGACATACCTTCCTAGACCCAAAAGAGATCACTCCTCGCTAATGCATCATCACACATCCCAACCCAAGGCCATAAGCATCATAGAACACTTCAAACAACACCCCTTCCTCTTGTAATCTGAGTACTGGAGCACTAACCAGCTTCTACATGAGGTAGCCAAAAGCTGCCTGGCACTAGTCTCTCCACATGATTTCATGATCATTACTATTCAAAGCTGTCAATGGAGCTGAAAATCGAGTGAAGTCAGGAACAAAACATCGTTAATAGCCTGCCAAACATAGGAAACTATGAACTTCCGCAACATTATTTGGTGTTTCCCATGAAAAGACTACCTCGACCTTCGACAGGTCTTCTACCATTCCCTTATAAAACACTACGTGTCCAAGGAAATGTACATCTCATGTAATGAACCTGCACATAGAAAGTTTCCCATTTTGATGGTGGTGTTGAAGGACTCCCAAAATTTCCCTAAGATGCTCGATGTGCTCTTCCTCTGATATTGAGAAGATACAGATGTCGTCGATGAACACCACAATGAACTGGTCTAGAAACTCTCAGAGGACAGAGTTCATGAGGATCATGAACATAGCTGGTTTGTTCGTAACACCAAACAACAAGACCACGAACTCCAAGTGGCCATATCTGCACCTGAAATCCATTTCCAAGATATCACCTTCTTTCACTCTCAACTGGTGGAATCTAGATCATAGATCGATCATAGAGAACCAACTTGATCCCCTCACCTGGTAGAATAGATCATCTATCCTTGGGATGGGGTAACGATTCTTGACCATCACCTGATTCAACCTCCAGTAGTATATGAACAGTTGTAGAATACCATCTGCTTTATTTACGAAAAAAACAGAAGCACCCCACCGTGACACACGGGGTCGAACAAAGCCCTTCTCCATCAGAGATCGGACAGGCCCAGGCTGCAAGTCTATCCAAAAATCAACATAACGTTGAAGGGGTAGAGTCACAACCTATAGGGAAAGACATCAGGAATTCACTTACAGCCTCTGGGACATCCATCATTCATGTGTCTGCTGACTACAATAACACCTCGTCCAGCATAGAAATGAGTGGCGCCAAATTTCAACACCCCATCTGATAACTCTTCTCCCCAACAAAAACCACACGCTGTCCATTTTCGTTGGAGAAATAAATCCATCTCTGATAGCATTAGATGATGGAATGCACAGATAATAAACAGTCAATGCCTAGAATGACATTGTATTGATGCATCTGCAATGAAACAAGGTCTCTACTAGACTGATGCGGTCCCAACATCATTCTATATCCCCATAAAATGTATGATATGATATTCTGAACCCCAACTAGTGTTCTCACCACTTGGGGCACAAAATTTCTCTCGGCATATAGACCTAGATAAAGGGCTAATTCGGGTATAACAAAAGAGTGAGAAGCTCTCGAATCAAAAAAGGTTGAAACAAGAGTGATTAATAAACTGGTCATACCTTGAACAACCTCTGGTCTTGCTTGGGCTACCAACTCTGCATCGTGAAACTTTCCATGCACATCTCTTCTGCCTTGCTTCTTTCATCCGCCTTTCCAACCAAGTCCTGGTCATGGTCCCGGAGGAGCAGCCCGATGTCGGTCTCCTCCTGCAAAGACGTCCCTCAGTGGGTCGGGGGCCTGCTGCTGCTGCTGGAAAGGCCTCACCGGAAATAGATGCTGTTGAGCTGGGTACAAAAACTACCCACCTCCACCATGTGGAGCTCGTGTCAGACACCTATTCTAGATGTTAATTTAAACCAAGAAAGAGGAACACTTCGTTCCTGGACCTATAGAATAGGGGTGAGGTCCAGAAGCTCGGAACTACAACTGATGAGGCCCACTCCATTCTTGTCGAAACGTGGAAGGCCATGTCGATGGAGACCTGCTGCTGACCACCTTCCCCTTGGATGATTCCAGTTGGATTTCGTCTCGTGGTGTTCCTCCCTTCGAGTGAATCCCCTCTACTATTTTTTCCTTCTACTGTACTGCTAGGTACATCGGAAGGGTGAAGGGAGTGACATCGTACTAAAGAGAAGGACATAGTTCATCCTATAACTGTCTTTCCTGATACTCTTCATCTGGAAAGTGATATGTGGAAAAGCAAAAGATATCATTGAACTTGATATCCAGCTCCCTCACTGACATGCTTCCCTTATAAAGGAAGAGAAATCCATGTCTCCTCTAAGCCTTTATCGTAGAGGAGGGGAACTTCTAAAGAAATTCCTTTTCAAAACTGGCCCATGAAACCTCTACCTCAGTCTTCTCTCCTTGAAAAATCATCACCACTAACGTGCTGCTCCTCTCAGCTGACAGATGGACAATGGAACCTAGTACTCTCTCGAAGAACAGATCAGAGAGAAGGTGATGGCTAGCTCTTCCAGCCATCCCTCCATTACTATGTCAGAAACGCTACCCTCATACTTCTCGAGGGTTTGTCGCTGGAAAGAGTGCAGAGTCCACGACCACAAGTCCTCCTCCTCATCTCAATCAACCCTCTACTGGTGAACTGCCTTGATCTGCTGGGCCTTAACTGCCCGAGACATTCGTGGATAACATACGGGTGCATTACCTTCATGAGAAACAAAGAATTCATAAGCCCGGGTAGCAAGGAATGTTTATTTATTTATTTTTGTATCCTCGTTATTATTGTTAACGTTTCTCCCCATGATGCCCAAATAAATTAAAAACACAATCATTATGATATATGTACCTTCCCTTTGGTCTCTACCCTACAATAAATTTAGTCTCACATGGTCATTTGATAGGCTCAGAGTCCTTGCATCGGATCACGAGAGGCCCTAAAATCTCATGTCCTAGCCGGTACTCCCTTGTCTATTTCAAAAACCATGATCACATAACATTGTTTCCCTACCATCCCATGAAATCTTCAATGTGACTAACTCTAGACTCCAACCTATCCCTCAACCTTGCTTTGATACCATTCTGTCACGAACCGACATCGGCAAGATGTTGGAAGGGGATGCAAAGATCTATTCACTTCCTTCCTCTAGTTGAAGACAAGATAATGACCACCAAGCCACACCTCCAGTAGGACCTGAAGAGGTGACTTGCACTAAGGGTATAACATTTTCACAATATGGGAGGCATTACCCTTTTTAGATGACAAGGATTAGGAGAAAGAATGAGTCAACACCAAACACCACCATGTATAGAAAAATAAAATTAAAAAACCACACTACATGAATTTATTAATAATACAACAGAACAAAGTACATGAACTCCAAAGTAAAAACCAAACAGGAAAGGAAAAGGCTAAGCAGAATCCAACTGCAAACAATAGAGACTCCAACACCCAGACTAGAAAGGTCCCACACATCCTCCGAAACCCTCCTGTAAACTTGAAAGTAAATGTAGGGTGAGCATAAAAGGTATACTCAGTAGGAAAACCTAAATCTCTCATGCACAAGTGGGGAGACGTCCTAATTTCCCATGAGAAGCAGAAGAAACGTAATCTATCAAGGAATCTAACCATCCCATCTCACCGGCCACACTCACCAAATAACACTAGTAGTAAGGTAATAATATAGAACAAAACATTTGGGTACCCCGCACCAACATTTCCCCCACTAGCTAGCTTCTCATTCCTAACGGCAAAGGTTCTGATGCTACCACACTCTACCTTCCCGCACCCACCTAGGCATCATAACAATCCACATCCCAGCCCGCACAGACCTGGGCCTCACAACCCCACATCCCTGCCCGGACACACCTGGGCCTCATCTCAAAGAAAACTGGGAAAACTACATGCCCGTAGAGTCCTAGGATAACAACACACCAAACAAAACCAAACCGAAGAGCCTTGGTTGTAAGGTCGCCTCCAGCCATCACAACCTAGGGAAGAGGGAGCAGGAAGGAGAGTAACTAGGGGGGAAACACCCTTCCTCATGAGATGGGGTTTCCTACACTAAGTGCCCAATGCGGATGGGGTGTGACTAATCCAAAAACATAAAGTCACACATATATACCAACAAACAGCCCAACCTATGGCTCCTCAAACAGATACAAATAGGTGCTCATGCACTGCTGCCTCAGAAAAGAGGCACACAACAAACAGTTCCCAGTTTCCCTATTCAAGTTATCATTTCTTAACAGTTCAGTATGAGTTAATCACTTTACTACTAGGAAACTAACAGGCACAATCACAAATGAAACAACAAAAAAACAAGGAAGGAAAATCCATCAGGTAATTTAATCATTCACCCCCAGTTCTCTTGTAAATAATAACATCAATGTGGGATCACTGTAATCCCTCGAAAAAATGGAACCAATGGAAAACCCAACAAACCATTGGTTATCCCCCATTAATTCATGACCATTCCACCCAGTTCATTATTAACTTTCCAATTTTATTCATCTTCACAACCCACCCTGCAGCCCTGCTGCCAAACACCACCAAAGCCACACAACAATTCATGTCATTCCAACCACACCATTCACAGCCCCGCTGCTCACCCATCCATAACAAAACACATTCACACGTTCACCAATTTCATAACTGAACCATCCCAACGTTCATAATTCATACTTTTATATTATTTAGTTCGACTGGGGTGATCACACAAGGTTATGTTCATTCATATTCAATAGCCGAGTTTAAGTGTTTAACCGATTCATACATGATTCCCATTTATTAGACAATGCGTAAAACAAAGCATAGTATACGTGCGCAAAAAAGGCCCCAACGACCGTGATTTTCAATAGGCCTAAGCCCATTCAATTCATAACAACACATAGGGAAATCATGGGTAAAAACATGTAACACCATTAAAAAACATCCACATCCCCTTTATTTAACCCGTTATTATCTTCATTACAGAATTTATTAACTACCTCGTGGAAACCATAGAACATCCACCCCGCATGAAACACAAGGAGGATAGACAAAGGTAAGATCCCTACATAATTGATCATGGATCGACGTTATGTCCTCTCATGGAAACATGAAATTAGTAGTAGCAGGAATTCCACAAAACTAGATGAAGAAAATTTCGTCGGGATACAACTCGTCAGGAGGAAGGGTACTCTGAGTGCAGGGTGATAGAAAAACAACGAAACATAGGTAGAAAATAAGCCTTTAGGTTATAAAGGCTGAGATATAGCATTCCCGGGACAATTAAGATATGGACAAAAACTCGAAACCGCATATGAATAAGGATCGTGGGTTGACCACGCTGCTGGGCCACCCCACACGTCCAACTTAAAACGTCCCCACCCTTCCGGGTAGTTAAAACTGACACACACCTCCTTGACCAGGCGTTTTTGAAAACACAGTTAAAGGAATGAATAAAACACATGGTTTTTCTTTTATGGATGGTACCTCACCAATAATTTAATTAAAATCCATTAATAAGAATTAAAATAGGCTTCAAGGGGTCAAAACATGGTTTAAAACCCAATTAGAGCAAAAAGGAGGCGCTACTAGAAAAAAATCCATGGAGAGGTCACCGTTACACCAAGTCCACTGGTAGGTGAGAGCTACTGGTAGGCCGAGTCTACCTGTAGGAGGAGGCGACCGGTAGGACAAGGCCACTAGTAGGTCGAGATATAGGTAGGTTGAGGCCACCGGTAGGCCGAGTCGACCGCTAGGAGTATTTTCACCGAGAAGCTGGGATGGCCTTCCAGACCAACTAGAACACCCCAAACGTCAGATTTTTACAATGTAATGGACCCCAAAACCCTGGTCCATTACAACATGTTTCAGTTAATATAAAAAAATAATCAGAATGAATTTATACACAGGGTTCATCACCATAAATGATGATCTGAAGATACCTTATAAATTAAAATTCAAAAATATTAATGTTTTATGCAAAAAAGGCTACATTCCTATGGGAATATTTTCATATAATCATTAATTGATAGGAGATGATACCAAAAACGACCCAATCTCAAATGAGTTATAATTCTCACATCACATGAATAGAAAATTTTAAGTAATACATTATAAATAACTAATTTAACAAAGGAAGTATAAAAAGGAAAAAAATTATCTTACAAAGTAATATATATCAATAGATCACTATACTCTCTCCTCAATATGTATTGATATACAATCTCCTCAAAAATATATAGGTATATCAACGACCATGAATCTAGGAAAATCTATTTTAAGAAAAAAACAACACATCCATTTGTTCTATTAAATTGAATGATGCTTTTGAAATTCAATTTGTTATATTACATTGATGAAATGTCATGTTATTAAGTGAAGACACCCTCAATGGTTTTCCCATTCCAATGATGAGACAAAACCATAACATCGACATCTCAGTCCCCCATGATCCAGTGGAATCAAAACCAATATACATATTTTTAATAACCTATGTGACGTGATGAAGAAAAATAATAGACTGAAGGATAACAGAGACAATGAAATTCCTCAGGATTATAATGCAATGTAAAGTGATGAAAATAAACCAAGAAAGAAGGATAACCACCCAAATGAATATGTATTAAGGAAGGTGCACTAATGAGGGGGGATAATAGAGATAATGGGGAAACACCAACTTAATTTTCATATGGAAAAGGGTGAAATTTTACACTATTTATTGGGATTCATTATTTAGAAACATAGTTGTCCTAAACACACACCTAGAGTGTTGTAAACACTTTCCGAGAACCACTTCCCCCACACAATCAAGGTAAATGGTTTAATAGATAATAATCCAGTAATGCATCTTTTATAATGTCAATTATAGACACTATCATGTATTTAAGAAATCTTCTACATTTTTTTTTATGGATGTAATCTTATTTTTCTACACCTATTAATGTTTATGAACTAGGTTCCATGGTTTATTCGCACGATTAATTCTAACTGTGAACTACTATACATCCTCAAGAACAATTTTTCAAAAATAGAATGATTTCATGTCACAAACCCCTCTAGGAACTCCAAAAAACATTAAGATACAAACCAAGCCTCATTTAAAATCACAAAACCCAATTTATGGTCATTGTAACCATCATAATTACATATAGAATCACTAATATTCAATTAAACTATCTTGTAAATAAAAAATTCATAATCTATATGAAACATATTGATCCAAAAAAAACATTATATTTGCATCTACCAACCTTAAAACTTCTTCTACATAATAAGGAATAGTGAAAATTAAATAACCCATGACCCACTTCCACTAGAGATTCTTTATTTAAATGTATGTGTTGAATTTAAAAATTACCAATGCACCTGTAATATTTATTTCAAAGATATGATACTAAACCTATCGAAACTCAAGACATAGGATTTAAAATATATTACTATTTTACCACAACACTTCTAACACATTTAAGAAATTATAAATTAGGGTACTATCATTGGTTCATCATGTTATCATAACAGTCAAATTCACATCAACCACAACAAAATAGATCTCACGATCTATTCCTATAATTATCTGGAATGACCCTATAATTATATTTCTCTCACCAATACAGAGCTCAAAAAATACTACCCCACTAATTTCATAATACTATTTGTCAAATTTTATGTCAAACAACATATAGTTGACTACTCCACGGAATTCCAATCTTACATAAATGATGAATATTTTTTAAAAAATATTTTGGCATCCTTATATCAAGGTGTACAAATTTTATTATTAGAACTATAACTAAATAATATACCGGATTCTAGTTGCATTATTCTGACCTAAAAATCACATGATCAAGACCCTAGTCATGATATAATTAAAAAAAAAAAGACAGAAACATGATCCAACCTATGTGGATCATCACTATTATACTAGGTTTAAAACCCAAATCTAGATTTCACAAAACAACAAATGGAAATTATTATGGAATATAATGTTATTTCAACTTATTCAAGTTCCATTTTTCAAATGGCATATGAATAAGAAAACCACCATCATCAAAACCACAACACATCCCATATGAGAGTTTACCTTCTACGATTGATGTCCCACTCTACACAGAAAAAGAATTATTATCTTCAAATAAGAAAAAAAAATCTTGATGGCTTTATCCAAACCCCATCCATTTATAAATATATTATATGGCATGGCTAGAAACCATATCATCCATTATAATAACCTCACTATATCATAGCATAAAAATCCTAGATTATTTATAATAGTTTTTATTGAAGCCACCAAATTTCAAATCATAGGCAGTTCGACCACCCCATACTTCCAATTATGTGCTATCAACTCAAAGGATTACTCAATGAAATTCTTTGATCAAAATTTCTAAAGGTTCAATCAATGTATTAGAAATCCTATTTAAAATATAAGAACATGGTGAATAGTTAATTCTTTTCAATGTACTCGATATGATAGCATGATAGAGAATGATCATCTCAAACTAATAGCACAATATTAAATTATTTATATGTGTTTAATTTCATCCAAATCAATTAACATATTAGAAAATATATACCTCCCTTTAATAAAATATTTATAATGACATAGGGTTTACAAAGATAGATAGTATATTCTTTTAATTGTATATTTATTACAATGTAGAATTACTTTCCATGGACTTTAATTGTTTTTTGAAATTGGAAACCTATAATAAAAACATATAATCGAGTGAAATATCTTCATCTTCTCCCATTATGATATAAACCTTTTTTATCCATACTTAAAACCGTTATTCATAACCTGTGGAAATGAAACACAAGTAAAGGTTGGACATGTAATCTTAGTAATTGAACACATTGATGATATCAATTTAATATCTTATGAATGTTAAATATATTATAATATTGGTATTTTATCATTATTATAACATATATTGTTCATACCCATCCATTCATGGATGATAACAATGAGTTACAGAAAAAAAAAGTTAAATGAACCATAAAAAAGATACACCATCATAACACATTATTAAACTATATGTTCATGTTAAAAATGTTTTTTTAATCAACAATAGTATAGAAAATAATTTAATATTTGAGGTTAAATTAGAGATACTCTAAGATCAGACCTTACCAACTGTTTCCTATAATGGATCAAGCACATCAACTTGTTTACTATCACATATCTCGAAACACGACCAGTTTGTCTTAAATATCTCATGAGATATGATTCATTACCCAATGAATTGGTGTGATATATAGTTCCCACCCATCAAATAATTAAAACAATACATATGTGTGTGATGGTATGATAAATTATTCATCACATCAGAACCCATTTAATGACATGAGTTTCATAAAGTCTAAACAATAACCTTATTCATGGGAAATAAATATGTATCAGAAGATCCATTCCATCATAAACAATAAACCTTAGTAGAAGTAATAATAATGTAATCATTTACAACGATCCCTATTAAAGCATGAATAACAATAAAATAATATTACCGTATATTAAAATGGTTTTTAATAATTACATGAAATATTTATTGAGGATAATATTTTTTAATTTATTGAATTATTTTCATAAAGATCCACAAAAAATTATGGGAAAAATATTTATATGAGAAGAAATTTATTGTAATTTAAGGAAACCCTCAATGATTTATTGATTCATGAATGAAGTGATATCCACTCATGCCATATATGTCAAAAAAATATTTAGTTCATAATTCTTCCCAAGAAGTGACAATGTTCCTCATTAAAGAAATTATAAAAAACATCCATTAAAACCTTCTAATAATAATTAAAACATGGGTAAAAATCTATTTAAATATTAATATGATAATTTTGAAAATATGTTTTGAAATAATTTCTATAAAAATAGATGTGGATATATCTACTTCCCAATGAATATTTAAAATTTATTATTCCCGAATTTGAAGAGATTTTGATATAAAACCATACATCCTTATATTCAATAGATTTATACGTACCACAAAAGAAAGAAAATTATGTCAACATGAAAACAACATAATAATCATAAAATTAATTATAAAATTAATTCTTAGACCAAATAGAAATAACTATGTAGTGTATAAGGAATTTGACTCATAGAATAAAATTTAGAATAATTCCCTTACTTGTTGAGTAACATTTCAATCATGCGATCCATGAAAGAATAATATCAATTGAAAGTCATAATATCCTGAAATTATTTGATATTAACGATATGAATTTTATAGGTCATTATATACACAACATAATATAAATAATGTGGTGAATATGGCATTTATCTTGTCGATATAAAATGTGTGATGAATTCCCCTTACTTTATGTCTTGACATCCCTCATATACTTTGAAACCTATATAATAAAAAATATAATTGTTTTATAGATATAATACATTACGATATTAATTTATATAAAACATTATATTATTTAATTATTCCTTTATATTACTCTCTCATTAACATTTAATTGTTAATGTTATGTTTCGGGGAATAACTGTAATGTTTTTCACCCATATTTTTCATGTTATCCATATTTTTGTTATATAGATCATGATTTAATAATCTCTAGGATGTAGAAAATTAAATAAATATAATATATATTCATTATATACATATTCACTATGATTAATAAAAGTTATATATTAAAATAAAATATACTATTCATGGTGATGGTAGGATGTACATACACATGAAAAATGTTTTAATTTTTTTGTAATAATGAAATAAATAAAATTATTCTATATATTATTATTCCAGAATAATTAATTATGTTACATATATCACATATATTCATTTAATTATTCAATAATACAACCCATGTGATATATATATGAGAAATGATTCACATCGCATCGTGGATATGGGTAATTTGTATCTATGTAAGAGAAAAATATCATTTTACAAAATATTAGGTTGAAAAAAGCTGAATATGAAATTATCATTAAATAATAATAATAATGTCATAAATATAATATATAAAAATTGAACCAATCATAACAAAATCTCATAAAATATGGTGATGGAGATTAATTGTATTGCAATGTGGAGATGGTAATTCGTACTTTTTCATGAGTGATATTTCATTTATTATTTAATGAGAAGGTGGTGTATAATTGCATGTTCGTAATAATAATAATATTTAATCCTTTCTAGGATCAATATATATTTTTGATATATATAATATATTAAATATAGGTATAGAATTGTATAAAAATATAGTGATCAGTTAGACCGATTACCACTTTAATGAAACGCCACCTTTATATCTCTACTAATTAACTCTATAGTTTGTCGTTTTGGAAAAAACTGCTATAATGTGCATTGGGAGGTGGTGAATAAAAATTTAAATACTTTTTACACTATATAAGGATTAATGAAACGAAAGGGGGTGAGGGAGGAGGGTTTATTTTATAAGGAATGTTAGGAGAACATTGATTTCTCAAATGAAAAAATCCTAATAATATAAATATCAATAAAAAACCTAAAAATGGAAAGGAATTATAATATAATGTGTGATAGGTTGTAAAACCATCAACAGAAATATTTTAAACAAGTTTTTATATAAATTCTGGTAATTTTTTTGAACTACTTTTATCCTATTTAAATTTTAACAATGGTAAACAAATTCAATTTTCAAAGGAGTAGGTTTTAAATATAATGGATAAAATAAAACATATAAGGTCAATTAATAATATTTTGTACCATATCTAATCTCCATTAAATTTTAATATGTCATGTTAACTTATAAAAACCGTTTATAACCTTCATTGATTCAATTTTTTTTAAATATCATTTAATTTATTATATCAGTAATATAATAATTACTACCTCACCATTGTGTAATTATTTTTAATAATTAATTTTTCACAAAAAATTAAAAATAAAATCACATGATCTTAGTAAAACTATTATATTTCATAAAAATAATCAAATTCTAAAATATCTTCTATTCAACCACAAAATAAAAATGTTATTCTTATTAAAAGTATGTGTGTGACATTTTTTCCCACTATTTCTTTAAATAATATCCAAGTTGTTATCACCGATAGGTTTCTATTAAAATATTCAACATTGAACCATATATCGTGAGGGAAAAAGAAATTTTATACATTTAAAAATTTGAATGTTGTAGGTTTGTTATATAATATATATAATATTATTTTCTCCCTCAATTTATCTTATTTATTGATTATCAGATTAAAAAAAATAACGATATTATACATATTGTAAAAAATGAAAATAAAGTATTTATAGTTTTTTAAATTTCTAATTTAAAACATGGAATCGATTTTTAAAAAAATAAGAAACATAATTTGATGAATTTAATTTAAAATCAATCTCATTGACGAAATGGGAAAACAAGTTTTAAATGAAAAAACTATCCAAATAATGAAATGTTTTTTTTCTTATTTCAATGTTAATGTTATAACAATAACCTTTATTGGATGTAATGATAATAAATTAATCAAATATTACATTAAAATTAATCAAAAATATAATTTATCACAATAAATTATAATGATGAAAATTTTGTTTTCAATTAAATTTCCTTAATTTTCACTATTCATTGAAACATAGAACTTATAAGGAAAATACAAAAAATTAATCCCAAATAATTATTAATATAAAAATTTATAATAAAAATTATATTTTTATGATATAAATTTTTTAAAATTTTGTAAATATATTTTCAAAATGGTTTCTCCATTAAAATGGGAATATGACCTTCTAGAAAAATAGTTATTTTATGAGTAAAATTTTATTTTTTTCTCGTATCCTTTCTAGAAAACAATTAAGATAAATTTTACAATTTATTATATTAATATTTAATTAATATAATCCATAATGGGGTATTTTTTGATTTTTTTGTATCAAACACACCTGTGTGCATCAAAATGATTTCCATAATTATAGATTTATATGTATAAAAAATACTTTCATAATTTAGTTAGTCTTTTTCAGAACGATAATTCTAAAAACATAGTTATAGATTTTTTGTATAAATATTTAATATATGAAAATAAAGTTTTACATAATCCCATTGTTTTTTGCGACTCAAGATGACTTAGTATTGCATTTAACCAAATATTAGTATGATGCAGCGTGAAATACAATGAATAAAATAAATTAAAATATTTAAATATATATATTAAAAATATATGGGTATTAAATTATACCCCTATGAAATTAATTTCACCATTGAAATTATTTGGGGGTTATAAAGGGTTTAATTCTTGATTGTTTCACTCTAAAAAACCTATGCCATAAAAGTAAATACTATGAGACCTTCTAAAAATGGAAGGTTAGGAACATAACTGTTTCTAAAGGTAACTCATAATAATTATAACATAGAGGATGATATATTTGACATGTGAGAACATGGACATAAAATATATTTACAAAAATGATGTTTTGAAAGAGATTGATTGAGAACATGGTCATTATAAGTCTAATCAGAGAAAAAGATTATATTTTAAGGATTTATATGTCCTTTTGATTCATCTAAAATCACGGTACAATGATAAATTTTTTTCAAATAATTTTTCTAATGAAGAATAATATACCGAATAGTATATACTAACTTGATTTTATTCGATTTTTCAGTCACTATATCATCCACCAGATTTACCGTTATCAACTTATTCATTATCTCTTTCTAAAACAAATAATGTCGAAATTTTATGGCCTTAAGAACATATATATTTCATAATTAATATAACATAATTATTGTAATCCAAAATAATCACATTAATTATTTAACCGTATAATTAATAAATTAACATGGATACCTCATCTAATTACTTAATACCTAAATCCATTCACATTTCACATGTACTCTCATCATCAACATCAATGTAACAATTAGTTTAACAACATTCCTACATATCATTACGAGCATACACCATATGAAATTTCACTTTTTAATTCCAATTATTTCAACATTTTGATCATTTATAATATGATTAAAATTTAAGAATTAAAATATTCCCATCCATTTCAAAAAATAAGCTTTTAAATTTTCCATTGCATTTATATTCACTTTATGACTCTAATCAACTAGAAAAACATTTACATCTTCCTCTATGAAATCCATTTGGTTATTTAATCAAAAAAATAATATAAAAATGGAACTGAATATCTTTCATCCATGGAATTCATTAATAGAATTCTCAAAAAATCATTCCTATATTTCCTGGGGGTTTTAGATTTTTTTATAGTACCAATTTTTTTATCATATCTAATGAAAACCGGGTATGCATGATCTTAGTATTCATTACTCTAGTTATCATCACATTTCAAGGATCATCAGAAACATGATTTTTGGGATTAAACATTAACATGAACCATAAGAATGAAACATCATAATAACCCATTAATGATCCATATTCTCATGTCATATATATATATATATTTTTGTGTGTTTGTGGTATAACCAGATGTATAGAAAAAAAATTCATATGTTATAGTAAACTACCATGGCTCTCATATCATGCCATACCACCTATTTCCCATTAACATGTCATGAAATCAACTTGTTTCACATCACTAATCAAACACATTGAATTCTTCCCCATAGTTATATCATTTTATATAATTCATAACCAAAACAATTCGATAGATATATATTTTCCACCCATCACATAATTAAAACATGTTATCTGTGTTCTCTATGAATATAAATCAATATTTTTATCAGAACCCATGTAAATAAATGAGTTTCCTAAACACACCAACATAACCATACCCATGTAAATTAAATAGGTATCATAACATTTATTACATAATTAATATTAACTAATAATATTTAAAATAATAATTGTATCATTGGTTTGTATCCATATTAAATTATCAATAACATCAAATAATGTTATCGTAGATGGAATATGGTTTTGAATGATTAAATGAAATATTTCATGTGTAAAATATCATTTCATTGATGAAATCACATTTTCTGAAGTAATGTAATATTAATGGAAACAACTTTATTTTAAAATAAAAAATTATATTTTAAAGTAATATTCAAGGAATTATGGTTTCATTATGAAAAAAAAAATTCATGTCATATAGGTTTAAAAAATTCATTTCTTACATTTTCCAGAAAAGTCACAAAGTACATCATTTGAAAATAAAAATATTATCTTCAAATGATTTACTAAAATGTAAACCATGAGTATAAATAAAATTAAATATTCATGGAAGAATAGTATAAATTATTTTTTAAATTTTTTTTCAGAAAACATGGATGTGGTGATAAATATTCACTAATTTTGAATTAAAACAAAACAATAATAAATTTTCTTGAGAGAGTGAAATATATTTTTACAAATTTTTAATCACTAGAATCATGTTCCCCGTGAATGAAATAAAATTGTATGGAAATTAAAATATGATAATACTTATAATAAAATTCATAATAGTAATTTTTGGGAAGTATATACACCACATATGTGAAATATGTATTCAATAAGGCATGTGACCCATGTAAATACAAGTGAGATAGAAAACCCTTAATGCTTGAGGTACATTTGAATCATGATATCCAAAAATAATAATTTCAATTGAAAAATATAATATAATTAAATAAAAAAATACATGTTATAACATATTATACTTTAGTATATACAAAACATAAAATAAACTATGGGTGAATATGTCTAGTAGGTTAATGATAAATAATATGAGATTACATTCCATTACCATATGTTTTTTCTTCCTTAGTATATATTAAAACCTTTTGTATATAGATTATTATTTTATTATACATCATTCATAGTACTATATTAGTATATATAATAAAATTTATGTTATAATTAAGACTTTATATTACTCAATTATTAATAAATCCTTGTAAATGTTATGATCTAGGTAAAAACTATTATACTTTTCGTTCTAATTTTGAATTGTTATCTATGGTACTCATATATATAAAATCATTTAATGATATGTATAGTTATTAACTTGAAATAAATATCATATATATATTTATTCATTACATATTTATTCATGTTGAATACAAAATTGATATAATAAATGAAATTCATCTTTCAATGAGATGGTATAACATAAATACGCATGAACTTTGTTGCAATTTTCTTTTCATATCTGTATAATAAAAACAATATGAGATATTATAATTATAGAATTATTTTTTGTCATATATATTTATCATATATATTCATTAAATGAAACCTCAATACTATACATGTGATATATAAATGTGAAACAATTAACATCACCTCATGGATATAGTAATCCATACATATGCATGACTGACAGTATCATATCGCAAAAGATTAGGTTGGAAAATATAGGTATTTTATCATAATTGAATAATTATAATTATTTAATATATATAATATACAAAAATTAAACCCATAATTATTCCCCCTCACAAATGTTAGTGATGTAAATTTAATAGTATCACTATATAGAGACAGTATGTTTTATATATGCATTAATGATACGATCATTTATTTTTTGATTGGAAATGGGATGTATAATGGTTTTTTAATAATCATAATACAATTTCATCAAATTTATGATAATGAAGTTTATTTTATTATATATATATATAATAATTATAGGATTTACTGAATAGTATCAAAATCGATTGATTAGTTTGATATATTACCTCTTCCTGGAAAAGGATCCTTTGTATCTCCTATTATGAAATATATAGTTTTTCCTTTATGAATAACATTACCTATAGAATGTATATATATATTTTAATAAGTGAATTTATTATATGTTGGTCAATATATAAAGCTATATGAGTTGAAATGGGATGAGGGAGGAGTTGTTATTTTATAATAATTGTGCAAGGAACTTTTGAAATTTCTCAAATAATTAAATTATATTTAATTCAATGTCAATAAAAATACATGAAATGAAAATTAAATTAAATATAATTTATGGTATTATTTAAGACCATAAAATAATATATTTTCAAAATGATTTTTGGTAACTTTAATGTTTAACATTTTTATAAACCATTTGTTATCCTATTTTAATTTTAACATCAATGACCACATTTTCTAAATTCAAGGGGGATATTTTTTACATTAATTGCACTAATTAAACCATAAATGGAAAAAATAAGATATTGTAAACCATATCACATCACCTTGTCTTTTTTAATAATATTTATAATTTTTAATTAATTTAAGAAAATGTTATATTCATAAAATATCATTAATGCTAAGATGACACTATTCGTAAAATTGACTTTATGAAAACCCATACACAAATATATATTCAAAATAATTAATTTAGGAAAATAATAACATGTCATATAAACCTATAAAATATGTGGACCACCATAATTACAAAAAAATATATTATTTTTGTATTAATAATATAATTTTGTTATTTATTTCATAGATTGAATAACTATTCCATCATCATTGTGTATTTATTTATTTTCACAACTTTTTTAATGATTAATAAAAATAAAATTCCATGATTTAGGTAAAAATCGTAGATTTATAATGAATATACATAGTTGACTGTATCATCTAGTTACCAACATATTAAAATTATCACAGTTCTTAAGTGAAAGAGTGCACCATTCTTTAACAATTATATTTTAATAATATCCTATTTTCATAATGGAATACTTCATATTAACTTAATAAATATATAATATTATGTGTCATGGTTATAAATAATTTCATATATAAATATTTCTTTATGTGTTAGTGATGTTGTTTTAAATTTATAATAATATTTTCTCCCTCAATTTACCTAATTTACCATTAATTGTGGTAATAATAAATCACATTATTACAATTAATATTAATTAAAAATAAAATGGTCATATTAAAATATTCGTTACCTCGAGATTCATATTATTGAATCGATTTTGGAAAATTAAAAATTCATTATTTTCAAAAATGAATTTTAAATTTATCCCATTTCTTCAATGAAAAAAAATTGTTTTAATGTGAGAACATATAAATATTAAAATGTTTTTATATTGAAATTAAATTTTAAAATGATTACCATTTCAAAATTTGGACGAAATGTTAAAAAACAATGTATATATACATTTAATTCTTCTAAAATTATAAATTACAAAAATAAATATTTTTGATGAAAAATAAATTATCTATCAAAATTCTCTATTCTACATATTCCTCAAAACATGAAATGTATCATAAAAATAAAAAAAATTAATAAAAGTTAATTTTTATATCATTTATTGATATAATATGTTAATTTTTTTCTTATAATAATTATAAAATTTTCAAAACATAAATTTAAAAATGGTTATCTCTTAAAATGAAAGAAACTACCTTTTTAGAAGAAATAAATTTTTTAGGAGTAAAATTGGTTTTTTAGTCTATACAGTCTATAATCACATAAGATGAGTGAAAAAATACTAAATAAATATATATGTATACATATATATTTAATATAATAAAAATTGTTTGTTTTTTAATTTATTTGTTTAAAACACACTTATGACCATTAAAATTATTTCTTATAAATGGGATTACTTGTGTAAACAATAAATTCAGAATTATGTTTATCATATTCATACCCGAAATTATAAAGACATGGTTATAATGTCCTAGTTTTAAATATTTTTTTTATAAAAATGTTGTTTTGTAGAAACTAATTGTTGCGTGTAATTCCAGCAAATCTGATGTTCCACGCAACAAATGATTAATATGATGCATCATGCAATACATCATATAAATGAAATAAAACTATTTGAAAATATATTTCATAAACATTGATGGGTGATACACTCTTGACGCCAAATCCGTTGTAAATGTGTTTCCTGGTCCAACCATGGGTTAACTACCTTCAGGAACTCAATATTATATTGATGTCTTCTAGAGTATAGAGATACCTTTTCATTTTTATTGTCAAATAGGATAAACCATAATCATATCATTTATAAGTAACCATCATTCCTAGGTTCTCACACATCAACTCTCGACATTACCATTTAAATGATACCATTTGTAAGTAGCATATACCATCATCACCTGACTCACAAACTATTGAGTTTTCTTTCAAAATGTGTAGATAAATTTTATACACAACATGTATGTGACATAATCTTAAAATCTTTTGCAAATCCACATCAATATATGAATCCATACATCCGGATATGATTTTATCTGTGATATCCCATCAGAAAACTATATTTTTTTAAATCTAATTTTCAAATCTGAAACTATTCATTTACTAGGTCAGGTACCTGAATAATCATTCCCATCAAAATAAATCATGAATCACAGGAACCGTATGTACTATATTAGAAATGAACGGCATTTTCATTCTTATATTGTAGAAAAATATGGTCCTACCCCACAATAGTCTCAACCAATCATACCACTATGGTCCCAACATTAATATTCTACCAAAAATTTGGGCCAACCTCACTTTTAGGATTCCTTAGTTCAATGAAACAGTAACATATAAGTGTGTGAGTGAAAACAATGGGCCTTTATACTCCCTTTTCCCTAACTGATAAATACTCTTAATAGGGGAACTAAAACATATCACCCTATACCACTAGTCAAAACCCTCAAAAGTATGAACATATAAAGTCATATAAGAGGATAAAAATTATTAATATGACCTAGAAGGGATCAATCTTCAATAAGAATCCTCCAAAATAATGGTACCCTATAGACTAGGATAGTAATGTAAAAGATGAATGGAACATAAAGTCATTAGACATCAACATATAGTATCACCCCCATGCGGTCTAGATCTAATTAAATGAATAGTAACATATAAACATTTTATAGATTGATCAAATTGGATAACAACAACCAATAGTTGTTGAAGTGAAATTCCATTTGAATATATATATATGAGATCATTGTATAGGTTATTTTGAAACATTAACTAAACAAAACATATAAACAACACCCTATAAAGGGTCAAACTAATCAGTATCATGTGCCCTATCGACATACTAGGGTTAATGTGTAATTATCCCCCCTCCATAGGTACCCTCCTATGATGGTAATGAATAAATGGATATATTTACCCCCAAGAACCACCTCTGGTAGGCCCCGAGTTGGATCCTATCACTAAGAATGTTTTAATCTCACAATATGGGATTCATTACCCCTTATTAGATAACAATATATGTGGATTGGATAAAAAACTGAAAACAACTCCATGAAATAATATGAAATAAAGACAAACCATGCCACAATTCCTGTAAAAAAACTAGTATATATAATGGTCTCAAAATGAATGATCGAAATAATAATAACTAATGAAAAAACTTATAAGAAACTATATAGAAATTGACAATAAATTTCCAACAATGTTCACATGGACCTCTTATAATCTTGAAAAACAATTATACACATGGGGTGGGAATATCGATATTCTCAGTAGAAAACCCAATGTCTCTCAGGCACAGTTGAAATGAGCATACTAATTTACCCATGTGAAAGGAGTTGAACCAAATAAAACCTAATAAGGTATGTTATCCAAAACCCCGGCCTCACCAAGGATCTCTCAAAAAATAACACATCAATGTAATATAATATATTATAAATCAACTAGATGATGGGTTATCCCCCACCAATTTCCCACAACAATATAACATTTTTTATTTCAAAAACCTTTTAGAGGGAAAGTGAGAACCCTCACACAAAGACCGTTTAAACAAAAAATGTTATTAAATATTAATTTAATAATAGTTTAATCCCATTAGAATCAATCTCCATATACTATATCCATGGTATATAATCTACCTAAGTGATAGAGTTGTCCTTCAAGATGTCACCATAATGTTTCACCAAGAAGTCCCAAGATTTCATGTATTCTCCGATGTTAATATTCTCCATGTTGAAGCCTATAATACAGATGTGGTTCTTCCTATCAATCCATTAAACATTCCCCATTTTTGTTATCAATCTATGAAATATTCTCGTCATTTGTTTTGTCACATCCTATGATGTGCTATTATCTAGGATATTTTCCTCCATTTATTTATACGGGTGCATAAGAAGATCTATGTTTTTTAGCAATAATGATAACTTACATTAAGAATAAAAAAGGGATCCTTGCTTATGATGCTAGCCTAGTGGATGTGAAACCTCCTCCTATTGCACATCATCCAGATGAAGAAGCCTCTACCCTTACTGGTCCATATTTAGCTCACCAAAATCCCCATGAGATGTTGTATCCTCAACTACTGGGGGGATTATTGGCCTCAATGGTCACCTGAAAAACACATAATTGAGATTCATACTTCTTAGAGGTGACAATACTCAAAAAATTGTGAGAACCTTTTCACTCATTTAATGATGGTTTACTATTACATGTAGACCAATTTACATGAGGAATAGGTATGATAGAGTTGTCTGTCCTGGGTTATTCCACCATTAATGCTTGATAACACCTTCTAAATTCTTAATAGGGTTATTTTCATTCTGTGAACATTATCTACGATTGTTCTCTACAATTACCAATTTCAGGGACTCAGAAAATGAGTTTGAAGCTATGTCATTATCTACATGAGAAGACTCACCACCCATATAGTGATCCACACCAAGGTAGTTCTCCATCTCATTCCCTTTCATAAGATCATGATCCTAACCAATTACCATCAATAAAATCTATTTTTTGAATTATTAAAGCATCATACAGATTAAGACGTCACAGGATAAAATGTTTTGGCCTACAAGTTAACCTCATTCTACTTTTTTCCATTCACTTCCAGATCCATACATGTCTTCTTGTGGACCTCTTAACTCCTTTGAGAACCACACCCAAATAGTAGGGAATGTTCAAATACTATTTCATATAGTTGATAATATCACATATTTTTGGGTTCAGTTGAGAATCCTTTGATACATTCTGAGGAGCCTCCACTGCTTCGAGGAATCCGGACCCAGAAGAAACATGATGAAACTATCGACCTTCTTCATCTCCAGAGCATTCCATGTCCATTGGGTATCCTTGACAAGTATCATATGAAATATATCCTTATATATTCATTTTAACTCTCCATCAAGAAGAATAAAACTGTCCAATGTGAATATATTGGGAATAAAAGTGAGTTCAAGACACTAACACAACTAGTTACATCCTCTGAAACTCCACTCCAACTGAGATCCAATTCCATTCAATTGGTAGTTTAGAGACATTTACATCAATATAGATACACATAGATAATTGGTGATAGGAAACACTGGTTCTCATGTCCGAACACATATATTTAACAACCAAATTTTCAAGAATACATATAATAGAGGAGTTCTGAATGGGGAGTGGAGGCTAAGGAAATCATACCCACAGAGCATTTTTCAGAGAATCCTGATTCATATATATATTATTGGTTCTTTAAATTGATGAATTTAATAACCATCACATGAAATATGAGCACCAAAACAAACATATATCATGTATTTTAACAATGTAAAATGAATGATGATATGCCTCTTGTTGAGGATACCAACTTTCACCTATTCATGAAGTCCCCAAGAAGAAAAAAACAAATCGATTAGAGACATCTATTAGTGGGTACTGCGAGCAAAAACAAGTGACCACGGTCTGGTTATAGAGATTCAAAGCATTGATAAATTCAAAGATCAAAATCTCGAGTTGAGGCTCACAACACATCCCTCTCACACACACTTGGGCCTCAAAACACAACACATATCATCCCATATAAACCTGGTATATCACATTAAAACTACTCTCAGAGACACCATATACATCACATTGCAACTCATCATGAATACACCATGTATAAAAAATCACATCCACCATATTATGAACTAACAAAACTATTGACATCAATAACTATGAACTGACTACCTTTCTTGGAAGAGGGAACATAGAAGAGAGGATGTCCATCCATCCTTCCTCCCACTGAGTGGTTTGAGAATGATACCCCTGCATGACAATGTGGGTGTTAAGCACATTGTGATCAATGTATCCTTGGTGCTTAAATAAATCAAAAGGAATTAAAAGTGTATATACATATAAACATATACCAAAAAATCTCATCCTATGTGTTTACAATAATAATTAAGCATCTTATATAATATACTCAATCACTACAATCCCTATATGCATAAAAATCCAAAATACAAGATAGAATCAAAGATCACACTTTAGCATTAAATTACACTTTCAAGTGTGTGTGTTTTATCATTAAAATAAATGTTGACATCCTATTTGATTTTTTAAAAAACCATTAAAAATAATATTAATGAGAATAACATCTTATTTAATATTCCCAACCCAATAGTTTATATATAAGTATTATGCAGTTAATCCACAAATCCCATAATAAATTTCCTCATAAAACTACCTATTTGGAATTATTAACACATATTATTAATTCTATTCTTACATAGAATGATATAACAAAACAATCCAAATAATATAAGAAAAAAACCACATCCCAAAATCCACAGGCACAATTCTCTCCTACAACATCTAGTTTTACAACCCCACTACATAACCATACCCCACCCTACATCTTAGACACACTACTTCATTTTACAATTACATATATCACCACAATACAACATAACCATGTCTCATCCTATTTCTCATACACACATCACAACATTGATAAAACTCATTAAACCATTTCCACCCAATCAAACCACAACCATTCCACAAATCACAATAATATCACAAAAAATCACAATTCTAGATTTGAAAAGTATAGGTGAACTTATTGAATTCCACCTATTTATTTAATGGTTTTGTCAAAAAATAAATTATATCATGGGGAATCCATTTAATGAAATGAATATAGTTGGTTAATCATTTATATATTTATAATGACATCATTCTAACATAAAATTAGAGTATTTCAATAGAAACCTTCTCTAGTATATTCATCCCACAAGAAGATATATTTTTTACTAAGAAATTACCCAAAACTATCATAATATCAAATCAAATTAAATCAAATCAATAAGAAATTAAAACATCACAATTCACTTTACCATGAATCATTAAATTTAATTTAAAATGATTAATTGTATTCTTTAGTTTGTATTTATCCATGTTCATATGAGTTACCAAAATTGAACCAATCTTACAAGATACTGATAAAGAGAAATGAAGGAATTACCAACTTCGAAGATAGATGGTTGACACAACATTATTGCACCAAAATAGTGGCATGTTAATTATAGGAAACTCTCTCGGGTATCATATACCAAATGCAGTAACTATGTTTCATGGATACAATGGGTAGTGGTATCTAATATGTCCAATATCATGGAAAATCAATACCAAATGAGAATATAATAGATCTTTTCATTATAAATTTTTTTCTCCAATGTTCATTATTTGATAAAGATTCATATTTCCATTAAAGTCATCTATGAGAAATACTATGATTTTTGAACATTTAAATTTTTTCGGACACATAGGGAATTAGTTATATTATTTAATCATTTTGAGAAGATTCTAAAATCATTATACTTAGTAATTAAGACAAAATACACTAATAAAAATAGGAATATTGGGAAAATAGATAATTTGGTAACTATTGGAGATGAGGAATCATTGGTAGTGAGGCACATCTAGAAGAGGCGCTACCAGCGTGGCACCATTAGCAAGCCACCTACAGATAAATCAATGCCAGAGGATGCACCGCCAGTGAGTCACCTCTATATGAGTGGTTGTCCCAAAGGCACTTCAAGATGAGGTGATTCTTAGAAGACACACCACTAGTGAGGTGCTGCTAGGATGAGACACCGCTAGCTAGCCATACCTAGTGAGGCACTACAAGGACAAGACATTGCAAAAGATACACCACCATGTTGAGACATCACCAGTGAGACACTGCCAGGGTGACCTACAATTAATGAGACACTTCTAGGGTGTGACCCTGTTGTATTTATACATTGTTAGGATATATGAAAAACTGTGATTTTTTTTCAACGTATTGAAATGATTCACGTTGTCATACCCGGAGACCTAAAACACTATATTTCCCATGGGGTAATGGATCAGAGGGTGTGGTCCATTATATCCGATAGATCATAAACTTTTATATTTCACATGATCCAAAACCAATTTGGAGGAATATGATAAAGGGTTTGAACAACCATCCCTTGAGATACTTCAAAATAATCTCGATATATTTATAACACAACAACCATTTGGAAATGATGCTCAAAAATACTAAATATGTTAAACAAAATATCCCAAGGGAGATACCTCTTATATAAGAAAACATTATCATAGATCAGTATAAAAAGTCATGTTGGAAATACATAACAATAAATTAATAATAATAACAGTATAGAAGGTAAAATTTTTTGAAACAATATCCTTAAATTCTATTAAACAGAAATAATATATTTTTGATAATAAAAAACATTATTATACCTTATATTTTTTTGACTTAACTCAGACATTCCAATGTATTAATATCAATACATCCATTATCCTTAATTTTTAATCCATAAAATATTAAGCATTTAAAACATGTCATTATTAACATATCATGATGAAAACATAGTAACAAGCATGAGTAATAGTTTATTATCAAACATTGATATACCATTTCATAAATATTATAAATTTATATCCGTGACGGATTTTAAAAGCTAAGAATTATTTTTAAAATGGTATAATAAATGCCATACATATATCTCAATATTTTATTTTGAATAATCTTATGTTTGAAAATATGAATATTATATAATTTCTAGGAATAATATGGTTTTAAAAACAAAATAAAGAGTCTTAGAAAACAACTTTGAGCCAAAAACCAGTTTTGAATCCTTTTTATAGCATGGTGTTTATCAAAATACTCTTAGTGGAAACACAGTCAACAAACTTTGTAAATCGAAATTTTCATCAAATTTTTTTCCAATTAAAGCTAAATAATTTTTTATTTTTTATACTTTCTGAAAATTTATTTTTTTCTACTAACATATATATCTCTTGACCATTACAAAGTTATTATTAAAAAAATTAACATCAAATTTAGATATCATGAATTATTGTATGGAATGAATCACAAACATGAAAATAATTTCAAATCAAACCACCTAATCCGTTTATAAATTCAGTCGATGATTTTTATAAAGACATCAATTACTAGCATAATTATTATTCCTAAACAGTAATTGGATTAAAATTACAATTTCAAATTTTCATAGGTTAACTTCAATACATGAAAGTGTTCATAATAACAGTCACCTACAAACGTGAACACTTAACTTAGTACAAATAGAGACAATGTGAGAATACAAATCAAGGGAAATGATTCACCTCACCACTATATTGTCCATATTGGGTAGCACTAACTCACTCATAAACTTTAAAAATTATTCATAATTAAACATGTCCCGTTATGGTAATGAGTTTCCCAATAATCATTTGTTTGGATTCATAACCCATGTCAACAACATAAAATAAATCAAAAAAAGCCCATACAATGAGATAGTAGATAAAAATTATAATCAAATACTTTGTGATAATATCTTCACATTAAAGGCATGTCTAGATTAATTGATTTTATGTTTTAAAAAATATCCATATTATTTTATTATAAATTTTATGAGATTTATGCATTTTATGGGTGGTGCAGTATTTTGAAAATGTTGTCTCAACCCATCAAAATAATTTATCTGACCATAAAAAATAATCATCCTTGCCATCAAAGATATCCATCATTGCATAACCCAACTATTTCCAATGCTTCCAACCCATCAAAATTTCACCATGGATTTCAGACAAAAACATCAACAACAAAAATATACATCTATATCCAAATAATCTTTTCATATATCTTATTTCACCATATCATCCTCAACACATCCCCACCAACTATCACCACAAAATTATCAAATAATGTCCGAGGATAAAAAATCTGGTAATCCCCTTTCCCATGTCGAGATATTATCCTCTTTGGGAAGTACTGTCCTACCCGATTGACTTCAATTTGGTTAATGTATAACATGTATCAATTAAGGATCGTGTTTCCCCATCCTGATATGATTAATTTTTCAAATCTCTTTCCATATAATGAATCACACCAAGAACAACCACAGATTGAATTAACACATATCATCATTCATAATTATACAGGGTATTATGATACTTCATATAATTATTTATCATTAGTACATTCACTCAGTTTTTTAATTTTTCAAGGGAATCAATTAATTATAAATATTCAATTGAATATAATTTTAATGAATTTTGTTCATAAAAATGTACTCATATCCTGGGTCTCGGAGTCTATAATAATCACAACAGAATCATGGTTTTGAACAACTATTATTGTCATCATGGAATACAAACACATAATTGTTATGATAATAATTAAACCAAAAACAACACTCAAAAGTACAATATTATTTACATAGAGACATTTTACAAAGGTTTTAAATTGTTATAATATGTTTCCACATTAATGAAACAAATTACATAAGTTATATCACACAACATTCATAATATGGATACATAAGGCTTTCAAGGTATATGAAATGCACATCCAACATCATTGGAAAAAATTTTAAATGCTGTTTTATTGTGTTAAAATAAAATATTACATTATATATCCAAAATTAAATCAAAATAATCAGAGTAAAATAAAAACTACACATATTCAATTACAATTTTTAAATCATTATAATTCACAAATAAAACAATCATTAATCATTTCATGGTTCATGGATACATGATTTCTGAAAAGAAAATTAAAAATACACGTGTGTAATAATAAATTTCATTCTTTGTCATTATCATATAATATTTTATATACACATTAGTCTTATAAAATTACCATAGAAAAAACATGCTTTTATAATACGAAATTGTAAACTACACACGTTTTATTACAATATTTCATGATTTATCATGCTCAAGATAATATATATTTAGTCACTTTATAGATAAAAAAATATTATATATATATATATATTTGGATAAAATAATTCTACTTACATATTCAAATTTTACTTATTAAACAAGATACATGTGTAAGTCTCTCATACTAAAATTTCCCTAGCTACCACACCATTGATTTCATTTTATGAATGCTTCCCATTAAAAACAACTCATGACTTAACATGTGATATATGATTATATCAGTACATAAAAAAATATTAATAGTCATATAATGTTATGTTTTATCATATAAAAGGTTTTATGTCACAACAAGTTACCATACAACATGTTTATCATTTTCTAGAGTTAATGAAGAAATGACATAATATTTTATAGTCAAACACATTCATAAAAAATATATTAATATCAATAAATTAGAAATATAGTCATGCCAAAAAAATGAAATTATTATGGAAAATGGTTTTGAATTCAATGGAATTGTCAGTTAATTATGATGGGTATTTTAAGAATTTTAGAAATTAAATTTCTAAAATGAATTTTCACAACTAGTCAATAACAAATTTCCCTAAAAAATCCCTGATAGAAAGAAACACAAGGAATATTTACTATGATTGTAACTAGAATACTTATATCCCAGGTTTATAAATAATCAATTTAGTATGTCTTCCTCAAGTCCAATTCAATGTTATAATATTCATAAGGGTTTCTTAAATATAAAGAGTTGTTCAAAAAATACACTACACATGTTTCTATTCCAATTTTTAAAATTTAGAAAACTAGATGAAATGTTATGCATTTATAAAAAATGGATGAAAAATTATATTAATTAATAATAATGAAATAATACGAAATTAAAAAAACAGATTAAAACCCCAAGTGGGAATTAATCCATAAATTCAATCCAATTAACCATTATATTACTATTAATTTTTTGTTATATTTATAATTTAGAAAAAAAATTTATCCATTAAACCATAAAATAATCTATTAAATTCTGATAAAATTTCAATTTTAATTTTTTTATTTTACATAAATAATTAATCCAAATAAAAATAAAGAATCTAAGTCATCTTGATTCATTTACCTCTCCATTGTACCTACCCTAGAAGTGGTTCCACACAACATGGTTTTTCGGTAGGCTCAAAGTCCGTACATCGGATCACGAGGGTGCCTAAAATACCATGTCATAACAGGTCTCCCTAGGCCTATGTCACAAACCAAGATCATCTGACATTGTTTCCATAACAAACCATGCATTACTCATTGTTCCTAACATCTATATCCACTATATATCTCAACCATCATCCTCTGGTACTATTTTTACATGACCCCATCCATCCTATGATACCCCCTCCGTGGCTGGTAGTGAGGAAATGGAGATAATGACCCATAGAATCATGCCTCTAGTAGGGTCTGGGTTGGTGAATACTATCATGGTTGTAAAAATCTTACAATATGGGAGGAATTATCCATTATTGGAAAAGAATAACTAAATATATGATGGACCAACTACAATAAAATCCATGAAATAATATTAAATTAATAAAAACCATCCCACAATGAATTTATAAATAAAAATTTATACATATAATGGCCTCCAAGTGAATGAAAAAATGAGAAAAAACTAAGGAATTAGTATAGAAACTATAGCATTGGTCAAAACAATAAATTTCTAGAATGATACAAAAAAACCTACAATAATAATTTAAATAGTTTTTGTTCACATTAGGTCAATATATTGGTATACTAAGTCAAAATACCAATAGTATTTTGTTCACATGTGAAGAGAGCATATCAATGTAACCGTTTGAATGTTAGAGAACCAAATAGCACTAAACCAGATATACTCACCAAAACCCCATCCTAACCAAGGATAACTCAATAAATAATACGACCTTTAAATATAATTTATTATAAATTGTATCAATTATTGGGTATCCCACACAACATCCCCACTGAATAGATTTTATTTTCCAAACAACAAATGTACATGTGATTCTAACAAGTCAGAATTTACCACATCACATGCTTCCCAAAAACACTTGGGCTTCATAAAATATCCCACCCTCACTCACATGGTCCCCATAAAACATTCCACCCACACACACATGGGCCTCCTAACACAACACATTTCCTCTATCATACACCTGGGAAATCACATCACTACTCGTCTTGAACACACCTAGGACATCACATCACAACTCATCTTAATTAATCATCGGATACCACATTGCATCCGCCATATGATGCAATAATAGACTTCTATTCACCACATCTTATGGAATACCTAACTCACATGGAAGAGGTAATATGGAAGAGAGGTTGTCTAATCACGCATCCTCCCACAAGTATGTTTTGGGAAAGACACCCCAGCTTGACGGTAAGTGTGTTCGAAATATAAGACTTAATGTGAAAGGGGGGAATATATAAATCACATGGAAATTAAATTTTATTTACATATAGAGTTACAAAACACAATCCCATCATATGGGTTTATAAATATAACTAAGAATATCATAGTTTCTAGTCAATAATTTCAACCTCTAGATGATTATAAATCACACAAAATTGATAGATACGAAAGATCTTTCTTTAGTCTTTAACAAAATTATTATGAGACTTGATTTTATTAATACAATACACTTTATTAGAAACTATGATTTTTGTAAAAACATCTTTAAAAAACCCATTAATTTATAAAAACACTTTATTTTACATTCCCATCCAGTTATTTTAAGTATATAAATTAACTAGTTAATAATCACATCCCATCATCAATTTCCTCATTATACATGTCCATTTGAAATTAGTAGCACACAATATTATTTACATTCTTACTTGGGTAAAAATTACATAACAAACCCCACAATAGAAGAAAAAATACACCTCCCAACTTCCATATCAAATTTAAATTTCAACCACATCTAGTTTCGCAGCTCTACTGCATAACCACACCTTACCCACCATTGCAGACCCACAACCCAAATGTACATTAACAATAGTTACACCCATATTTCTTTACTTGTAAGGACTCAAACATTCATGAATGAAATTTTTCCCTTAATATAGTTATTTAATATAATATAAATTACATTAAATCACAAATAGACCGATCTAAAAAATTCATATGTAAATAATTAATGAAATAAGAATTATTTATAGAAGTTAAGGAAACTATATCAAGGAAATATTAACATGAACATAAAAATAAAAATACGACACCTATTAATAGTACACCTGCCAAATGAATAATAACAACACCAATAAAATTATGTATAAATTTTATTAATCTAATTTATAAAAAACTTGTATAATTATACCATAGTCTTAGTAAATAATTCTTTTAAAATTTACTAATTCTGTGTTAGAATTCTTAGATGTCATAATTATATTTTTACAATTTTATATTTATTTTAATAATTTCAATGAATTATAATATAAAATAAACTATTCATAATTTTATATTTGGATGTATTATTATATTAATATAAATTTGATAGAGCTTAAGTAATTTTTCAATGTGTTACAAAATCAGTTATAACATAAAAATATATATATTCCTAGTTAACGAATATTTTAATTTAAAATTAAAATACTCATATTTAGAAAATTAGTTTCCTAAAATGGAGATAATTTTATAATTATACATTACAAAAATAATTATTAGGGATAATTTTTGGGTCTTTTCTAAAATACATTAATTTTTTATGAATAGTAAAATACAATAATTTGCAATAAAAGTAATATACATGAATTATAGAATAATAGATCATGTACAGTTAATATATGCCTAAAATCAAGAACTAAACATCATTATTTTAATATATTTATCGATATTTATAATATTAATCATTTTTTGGAAAAAATAAATAAACTAATAAATTTTATATTGAGAAAACACCTCTCGTATCTACTATAAATAAAACCCCTCACCCCACTTCTCCTTACAGCTCTCGAAAACATATCCATGATAAAATTATCTTCACTAATCTTACCTATCCCCTACCCCATGTCTGGTATCACATGGTATAATTGAATGACCAAAACCTTTTCCATTGGCGATTCTCATTGAATACCAATCAAAAAGGTATACCACTATTCCATTTTATTTAATTTTCTTTTACATTTCATTTCTTTTCTTTTCTTCTCATAAACTAATCTTATAAAAAATTCTTGTTAACTAAATTATGGTAGATATAATGGAATTATATAATGTTAATCTAATATCTATCTCAAAACTCCTCCCTCTATCACTCTCATATTCAATAAATGAAATCAACCATCGAAAAGTGTTAATCTACCAACATTGTCGGTGATGCACTTTCATTTTCTATTGACATGTCATTTTCTATTAAAAAATATTATAACGGTTGAGAAATATTTAAAAACTTATTTTACAACCCTCATTCTATTCTGGAACTCTCATATATGCATAATACTAAATGATAAAATGAAATGTGTTCATTGTGGTCGAAAATCCACAAAAATTATGTTAAAGAGATCATCATTGACATTTATCAAATGATTCATCCTCATTAAATATAACCAAATTGATTATAAGATAATTTATATTATTTCATGTTCATTAGTAATATATAATAATGTTTTTTTATATTTATCACCATTTTACATGAACTTCCATTCATGTATAAATGTGAACCTATCATGAAAACCATGAAAATGAATGCTCAAGAATGTTGATATTAAACTCCAAAACTCATAAAAATGACAATGAATAAACCTAATATTTCTTTATTGAATAAATATCATTTGTAAAATGATATATATTTGTTAATTAATTAATGTTATGTTAATAGACATTATATAAATGTGAAGAAATCAATCGAACTGGAGGTATGATGAATTGTCTTTCCTAACTCTCTATTTCAATAGGTTTTCCATATTTCATCCCATTTTCAGAATTTATATTAATTAAATTTCATTTCATAAAAATTACTTAAATTTTTTTGATATAAATTTTTTTACTTGTTTTTATGGAAAACATAATTATTTTTCATTAGAACACTTTCTCTTGAAAATCAGACCATTTACTCCTTAGGATTATTTCTTATTCACTAATGGTTAATGATTCTTATATCATGTATGTAAATCCATCATTGATTTGGCAAAAAAAATTCATCAAATACATTCTTTATGAAATTAAAACCCTTCCTTTCCATGGGTAATTTTATTTCCACGATTGATATATTTTCTATGTGTCATGCATGATAATTAAAATGTAATGATGTGACTGGTGAAACAAGAATTATATATTTCAATGTAACTATTCTAATGAGACATTACCACTGATAATTATATATATCTTCTAGTAATTTGGTAATATGAATTATCTCTAGGTAATTTTTATGTATATGTGAACATGATTACAACTTTTTTCACAACTATGTGTTCCGGTTAACCACTAAGACATGATTATTCATTTTTATACATTGCCACAATTAAATGTGCTTTCCCAATGCTTCCTCTCATGATTATGATTTTATTCCTATTTCATTATGATAATGTTTATGACCAATATATATTAAATTGTTTAATATTTTTATTTACCCCCTTATTGGTTTTTTTATCTCACACTTTTATGATAGGTATCCTCAGGTGATTACATATACATGGGATAATACGAAGACCTCTATGATGTTAGATAAGATGAAATGAAATAAATATTTATGTTATATTTATAAAATGTTATATATATTCATAATTATCCCATGATACTAATCCATTGTATCCTATTTAAATAATTATTATATATATTTTATCATTTTAATTTGGAAATTATAATGTATGAAAAAGCATGGTCTCTATAGATTGTATCATAAAACAATTTTGTGAATTTTTTATTTCTCAATTGAGATCCTTAGAGTAAATCCATAGTATGATACTATGTATATATAAGAAAACAATAATATTTTCTAAAAATATATATCCCATAAGACATTTCTTTATAGTTCATTTTTCAAATTGATAAATAAAACATGACTTGTTGTCTTCAGATTTTTGCTAACTTTTTTTATATTAGAAAATGTTGAGAATATGAACTAACAAGGAAAAAAACATGTGTGAGGGATAATGCATTGATTTCCAGAATGACCACCCCAATGATTTGGGAGGTGGAGTTCAATGTTTAAAGGTGACTCATACCCAATTGTTTTTTGTTATAAAAAATATCGTGAATAATTTGTAATTTCTACCTTCACCAAAGAGGTAGAAAATAGTTATCATGTGTTTATACGACAAAAGGCACTGATGATTATTGAATCATTTTATCCACTAGTCATAGAACAGTGTGTAAAATCATTGAGGTTGTTATTTTATTTACTTTATAATTTTAAGATAGTGATGTTTAGTCTGTTAGTATACCATTTATATAGAGAGGGTGATCAATTGTTGGATTTGAATAGGAAAACCAAGCAAAAAGATGTAACTGAATAGATAGAGTGGGAAGAATCGATGATTATTTATCATAATAATTATTTAAATCTATATAATTATACAATTTTTACAGGGTAATTCATAGAGATGCGGTAAATGGATGGATAATACATCATGGAATATGAAGAGAATTTCCCAATGCATTCAAGGAACACATCAGGGTTTTATATCATCATTGAAAGGAAAAAATTATATATTCTTTAGTGTCTTAAAATGACACCATCAAAAAGTCTCTAACAATTAATGAGTGCTGGAGTTATGAAGACTTTGTTCGATGTTCTATATAAGTGGATATAGTGTTTAGATAATGGACCATGTATATGGTCATAGGAAATAAAATATTGATTTTCAATATGGTGGACTAAAACAGAAATGTGTAAAAAAAACTCAAACACCCACTCATCAAAAATGTTGAATGAAACATTATTGGAACTACCTCGAAGAGATATGGAAGTGCTTCATATGTAGGATAAAATCCCACTATGTTCATGAATTTCGGAAAGGTTTGTGAAATTAAGACAATGTGGTGGATAAAAGGAAAGAACCACCGATGGTCCAATGATACAATTATAGGGAGAAATGGAACTATTCAATACACTATATAAAACCATGAGTCATCAAGGGTAATCATTGTTCGTAGACTCAAAATAAAAAGTGAAAAGAATATATTATTCCATAACTACCGCTGAAGTCGAGAAAGAAAACAAAGTCATACAATGTATACTTATCATTCACCCAAGAACGTAACATGTCTTTTTTTCTAGTTCTCTGCATTATTATATATCATTAATGTTATTCAGAACTACATAACCAAAACCCAAAACCATGATGTAGAGATACATGTAAAGACACCATGTAATGAAATAATTGTATCCCAAGTGATAAAATATTCATTTATTGGCATATGATGGATGATTGTTCCTTGGAATTATTTGATACATTCCATAAAGGAATTTGATGCTCTGATGGGAATGAATTGGCTCTCATTATAGTGGTCGCATATAAACTATCAGTAAAAGGATATATAATTTATTATCCTTAATCATCCCATCCTCCTATATAATTTCCATGACGTTCATGAACCTAGATTGGACAATACTAAAATTGCGTAGGTATTTTTACCTTTTAAGAAGCATAACTCTATCAAATTATTGAATCAAATAAATGTATCATCCTAGGGTTTGATCCCATTTTGAGGGAATTAATTGATGTATTTCTGGAAAATATACATAGATAACCCTTGTATCAATAGGTAGAGTTTTGAATATAATTAATACTGAGAGATACTCATATCATAATGTGTATTTATATGATGGCTCCTATTGAACTGGAGGCTTTAAATGAGAAGCTTCAAGAACATTTGGAAAATGGGTTTATATAACCTAGTGCATCACCATGGTTGTGGTAGTGCTCTTTGTCAATATTAAAAATGTATTTATGTCATTTTCTATTTATTATCATGAACTCAATATGATAATCATAATGAATATGTATCCTATTCCAATTATGGTTCTTTTGTTCAATTATTTATCAGGACCTCAGTACTTCTCAATGTTGAGTCATTATTGAGGATATCATTAGCTAATGGAGGATAAGGAATATATACATAAGACTACATTTTTGGAATGTTGTGGGAACTATGAGTTTTAAAAAAACTCCTTCCTAATTACTAAGGACCCTATAATCCTCATGGATTTGTTTTATAGAGACATTCAAAATTACCTGAACAAATATGGGGTTGTTTTTATAGTCGATTTTTCATTTACTTTATGAACACGGAGGAACATAACATTATTTAATGATATGTTGAATGAAATATTTTTAATATGTGAATTTTAGTTGTAGAAGTAATGTTATTGGTACATTTGATCACAAGTGAGGTAATTTTTATACACACTTCATAAAGAAAGGCAACTGATAAATGGACCAAACCCTCTAGTGTCAAATAAATCTATATTTTTCATGGATTGGGTGGGTACTACTAACAAATTTTGAGAAATTTATCATGATTTAATATCCCTATAACTACTTTAACTAGTAAAGGGGTAAATTATTTAATGGTGGGTGAATGTGAGGAAGGATTTGAGAAGATAAAGTATATGCTTCTCACTGCATTTTTACTCATATAACAAAAAGTGGATAATTCTTTATCATATAAAACGACTCTTCAAAAAAATTATTGGGGTTTTTCACATTAAAAAATAGTATTTGATCGACTACATATCACAATAGTTTAATATCCATGAAAAGAACAATATGACGCATGATCTGGACCTAGCAGCTATGTTTTTTTCCTATAACATCTAGTAGAACAAACTATATGGAGAAAAGTGAGACATATATAATGATAAAAAGTTCATAATATATACATTCACATAAAAGGTTCTCAACAAGTGACATAGATGTTGTTTAGGGATAATCAAGAACTATTACATCTCTACTTACTATAATACAGAAAATGGAAAAAACATATATTGTGCTCGTAGAAAAAACCCCAATTCTATATCAATCTTTTGGATTAAGAATGACCCAATATTCATGGATATTAAAATGATGTATTTCGAAATAATTACAATATGGAATACATGCTACATTTTACATATTATTTCCTTGAAATTTATCCAATAGAATGCTATAGATGTAGTTAAAAAACAGATTTTTCTTTTAAATGAAACATTACCACTTCTATGAATTAAATTTCATAAATCTGACATAAATCATTTTCATTAGGAATTAAAATGTGGTTCAATTGGATTAATATAATTTTTGGTGAATAGTAACTTTTAATTTCTATTAATCGCGATTAAAGGTAATTAGTGTAACTTAAGGTAAATATAATGATATAAAAATATGAAATTACCTTTACACTTGTCCTACACTTACTGGCTGAGTCTTGGCCGGCCAAGACAATCCATGGGTCTACTAGGGGAACCCATGGAGCCACTTGGGTAAGAAAATGACATTAATAACTTTTTATTTAAAGTCAAAATAAAATCGACACAAACAAGTGTTGTTTTACTAAAAAAATTTATTACATGGGGTTATATAAGTTACCTTTTTGACTAAAAATATTCATTGAAAAAGATAAACATATTTCCAACATCATGGTAATTTTTTTATTATTTTTTGGAATTAAATAAATAAATTTATTTTTCACTCCATGATGATCCAGCGATTACCTCATTAATGAACTTTTAAATTAAAATGAAATGATAATGTAATTTCTAAGACATAAACTTGTAAAAAACCTATTTTATGGGTAGATTTTGAACCCTTATTAACTTATCCTCAAAATATATAATTGTGGGACCTTTGAAATCCGAAAATTACTTCATAATAATGTAACATTTCATTAATTTCCAAGAATACCCCTCTTCTCCTATTATAAAACCCCCCACCACTACCACCTTATTCACACCTTCAAAGCCATTCGTCTCAGACAACCTCTACCAAAATACTCTCTCAACTTCCCTATATTAATCCTTGAAGCCTCACTTTGGGCAGCATTCTTCCCAAAGAAGCATTTGGCTCAAATCAAAAAGTGTTACCCGATTTTAAGGTAATGTCTTCTCTTCTGTTAATTTGTTTTATTTTGCTTCCCCAACCCCTTAAACGTTTTTTATTACTTTAATTAGTAACAACAACAGTATCTAAAATATACTAGGATTTTATTATGAGAAGGATTCGATTTACTCTTACACACACCTTCATCTAATGGTTAAAGAACATATTGTTTCTGTGGGTGGTGAATTACTGCCTCACGAAACGATGATTATTCAATCTTCTTTTAACACCTCTCATGATGGCCATTATGATGAAACTATTTTTATATATGATATATATTATGTTTTTTATTTCCTTATGGTTTTGTATTTTTCATATATGGAATACCATTATGATTCCCATTATGGGTAAACGTGATAATTTCATTTTAGGAAGTGCGGACTACCGCCCCCTCAAAGTGATTTGAATCATTAATTCTATATGTGGGATGTATAAAGGATGGAGAAAATGATATTATATATTATATTATACTGGAATTATAGTATCCCTTTATATATTATAATTCCATTCCATTAAATACGAAATAGAAATGAAAGTAGCGTTCATGCGTACGTACGAATAACCATCTTCATGAACGGTGCATTTCATTTCATACCTATAAATGTTTTGTAATATTATAAATTCATGTATATACTAGATATATATGATATATATTATATCTAAATCATGAATATAATTCTGGTTATAATGGATATTTCACCACATGAACAACTTGTAATTATAAGAAGTTTATTTTTGACTCAAGTACCAAAGATCGACAAAACGAACGTTATTAACTTAAATAATTACATATTGATCACAAAATGGAAATAAGTGATATAAAAGTAATAATGAACATGAAAAAGGTTCTTAAGAACATATAAATTAACTATAGTTAAATATTCAGGATATTAAAGAATGTTCGAGTCAAGTCGGACACGAGGTAAGGGAACCTCTTAACCCAATTTTCGTTCTTTGGGTTAATCTCCTACTTTCAAATTATGTCATCATATTATTATGTTATATCTTGTATATGAACTTCATTTTTGTGTACATATAGTGAATACACATAATAAGTCTATTTTATTTAAAAAATGATCTTTATAAGGGAACTTCTTAACCCAATTTCCATTCATTGGGTTAATATCTTACTTTCAAATTATGACATGATATTATTATGTCCTATATTGTATTTTTCATTTCATTATGTGTAATTATAGTGAATTCACATAATAGTTCTATTATATTTAAAAAAATGTTCTTCGTAAGGGACTTCGTCTCAATCTATATTCATTGACGCCTATTTTGTTTTATAGACAAATTTCTTTTTTACGTTGTATAAACCCATTTGTCTTTTACATTTAATCAAGAGGAATATTTTTATATGATTCATTTCACTAAATGAAAAAATGGAAAGTTTTTCTTGTCAAACGTATGCGGCGACAATGAATTCTCTGCTGCCATGACCATTATTTGAGTTTCGGCTTCCTCTACAAGCCATAACTTTTTTAAATGAAAAATAAATAACATGTTTTAATTTTCTTTTACATTGGTATTGGAAGTGGGTTTGATAATGTTTTTGTTATATCAATGTGTTGTATTGATATCTTGTGGTTGAAATGTGGAAATATTTTGATTCTTTTATGCTTGTTTTATGTGATACAATAATGTTATGGTTTATGATATGCTTAAACATGATCATATGAGGAATGCATTGGACTTAATAAGTGACGGGTGGAGCCCTCTATATCTCCTCGATGCATTGGTAGGTCTCATGAGAAAAACTATTGTCTTGGCATTAGGCCTCGACAAAATCTTATTTGTAGTCTTGGCACGAGGCCTTGGCTACATGGTTATGATAGTATGGCATTATGAATTCTATCATTATGAAAGTGTTTATTGAAATTGCATGAGATTATTCGACTAGTAGAATATCCATGTGAATAAGTAAATGGCATTATTTCATTTTACTTTTTCCATATTATGTTGAAGATCATGTTTAAAAGTCTTTTTTTAGTTATAAATTGCATTTAATGTTTATGTTTATTTATTAAATATTCTGCAATATTGTTATCCTTTATGAGTATCTGAGCTCACCCCTTTCAATGTATTAATATTTTCTAGGATGTGAAAAAGTATTTTATGAATGACCTGTAGGGATAGTCAGAAGGGGATATGAGTGTGGACTATGGATACCATGTTATGGTAGTTTTTCACATTATGATGTAATGTAACATTTAAGAATGTATCTAGTGCTTCAAAGTCTACTAAACTACTTGTTCTATCGAGACTTGATCTTTTGTAATCATGAAAATGTTACGAAATAATGCACCGACTCTGGGTAACTGGGGTCGGGGAGTTATAGGCTCGGCCGCAGATGGTGCAAGTCCACGAGGTGGCTCGGCCTCGGGGTGCGGAGGATACAGGGTGGCGGCACCGCAGGGTACGGATGCTGCGGGTCGGTGGTTCCACGGGGTAGTAGAGGCCATAGGCGGTGGGGGACTCGGGGCGGTGGCTACCACAAGGTGGCATTACCTCGAAGCGCAGTGGACGCAGGGTGCGAAAGCCACAAGAATCGGTGGTGGCATTGCGGTGGAGGCTGCGGGGTGGCAGTCACGTGGGGTAGCACGACCATAGAGGACGAAGTCCGTAAGCCAGTGGAGGCCACGGGCGGCTGAGGCTACAGGTCCTGGGGGAAACTAATGGCGGAGGCCATGGGGCGGCAGTGCCACAGTGCGGCGACGTTGAGTCGTCAGCGTCGCTGCGTCCAGAGGGGGTGTCGGCCACCATTCATGTGCCCCACCATGGTGGGTTTCCGGCCTCCTCCATCATGAAGAACACCACAAATCATCACAAGATTTACAAAGAGTATGGGCCATGATTTTCCCCCACTCTCCGCATTGGAGAGGTAACATGCAGCTATAAACTCTCTTTGAATTATGATGAGTCATCAATAACTAAAAAGGGAAAAATTTCAAAAAAAACACCCTAACTCATTCGTTTATTTTGTGGAAGATTTCTCGCGGGGAAAGTTACAATGTCATTGGGAATATACGGACATCGGTGATGTTGGTGTTTCCTCGATCATCGGTTCATTGACATTGAATATGCTCCTCGTCAACGAATATCCCGAGGAAGAAGTCAGAGTCGAAGTCGACATTCTTCGTTGACGTTCATAATTGGAGAGCATTCTCTAAAGGCTTCTTCCTTTTCCAATGATTAATTTCCCCCAACCCTGAAAAAAAATGGTGTAGCAAATATAATAAAATATTTTCGTATAAATTAAAATTTGAATTATTAATTAAATGAGTTGGTGTATAAATTAAAAAGGTGGTGACATAATTAATCAAGAATATTTTCAGGATACTTCCCCTCATTTAAGTGAGAGTTTCAAAGGGGTTTTAACCTCGGATGGTCCCCGCCACCATAACCTCTCATGGGATGTTAGTTCAGGTGGTCACCACCGCCATAACCTCTCATGGGAGGTTTAGTTCAGGTGGTCTCCACCTATGAAACATCCACATTGATGATTCAAAAAAAATGGTACACAATTTTTTTTATTATTTTATGAATATGTGAAAAGTTAACATCCACCCTCGACCTACTATGGTCGAGGTGAAGGTATCCACAAGAAAATACCAGTGATGTAAGTTCAACGGTACCATCTGATTTCAATTACAAGAACCAGTTCAATGTTAGAAAATCCAACTCACTCGTTTAATGAACATACTTGAAAAAAAACTCATAAATTCATTCCAGGCATTCCGGGCCATAGAATCCTGTGACGTCAATTTTTTTGCAGACTTTTCAAATTCCCATTTAATTAAAAAAAATACAGCAATTTCTGAGTCTTAACATCATTGATGACAAAAGGTATTGGAATGTGTCATATAATTTTGATAAATGATCGTGCGAGTATTTTTTTATAAATACATACATTTTTTAATACTACATAAGGATGTGGCTTTGAAATATATATATAATTTTTAATAACTCCAAAAATATGTTTTTGGCCTGACTTGGTGTAATTTAGTTCACAAAAATGGTTTATGTTGCACCCCTTGTTTGATACTGTTGAGGGATATTATTTGTGAATTCACAAAATCTTCCCCAAACATCATAAAGAATATAAATAGAATTTGGATAGGAATAAATAAGATAAAACTACGTTTTTCTATACAATGTATGGTTTCATATATTTCACACACAATAAGTGACTTTTTAGATTTAGTTGGTTCTACGATATGATAATTCATTCTTACTGAAAGATTTTTTATTCAGTCATTGGAAATAACTTGATGAATCCACATATATTGTGACTATTATAGAAAATTCCATGATTTTCCACCTTTTCTACAAAATTCTCTGGGAGGAGGAATGAAATATATTTTTCCGATGATGACACTAATCTATCAAGGTATCAATCATGGTGGAAGTCCAAATAACCCCAAGAGGGAACAAAATTTTTCCGAGTCCTTCAAAATGAAATATACACCTTATTTCAGCTGGTATTTAAATCCACCTATCACTGAACAATTGATTTGTACTACTATAAAAATATTGTCTTTTTTCTAGTCTATAAAGCTTGAGAAATTCATTCTAGACATTTATCATCTTGAATCAAATGCAGAGAGGAGGTTGAATCAAATTAATAATTTGATGCATCAAGATGAAATTGAATCCATTAATTTGGTAGAGATAAAAACTAATTTTTAATTTTTTAATTTTTAGGGATATTCATACAACAATCGGGAAATATATCGTGGTGTCGAATCAAAGGGATGATGAATTCATTGGTACATATGATGGTAATTTCACAAGACAAGAGATGTACTATTCGGAAATTATCATCCTACCAAAAAATAACAGTGATAGATTCTTATGCGTCATAATGAAATTCTTATAAGGGAATTGGCTATAATAAAAATTATTAACTACTAAGAGTTGGTGCATTGTGAAATCACAGTTGAAATGGTGTTCAGATTTATATATCAATCTTCTAGTTTTTTATAGAAAATTATGATAGATTTTAAAGGAAAATCATAAAACAATCAAAAGTATAATGTGAGTGTTCTATTAATAATTATTTGTGTGAAGAGGAAGGGTTGAAATTTCATTAAGGGGTCCAATAATTTTTTTGTGTGGAAGGGGAGACAATTAGGCATTATATTTCAAATTTTCTAGGAAGAAATTAGCTAATGGTGTGAATAGAAAAAATAGAACGTAGAATGCACCACCCAATATATAGTGATACAAGTGTTATTGGAAAGGTAATTATGTTAATTACTTCGAAAAATAAAGGGAAAATGATAATGATCAACATCAAGAATCCTCTAAATACGAATTATAAGTGGATGTCTCATGCAATTTAAATTTTAGATAATTAGTGAGATAAGTAAGTGGGGAAAGATAAACTTTCTATCTAGTATAGAACATCAAATGTCTTATTTGATTATATATCTACCTAGTTAATCGTAGGTAATAAATATTATAAGAGTGTCATGATTAAACCAAATAATTAGATGTAGAATTAGTAGATCATCCCCTAATGATTTGATGATTTATAACCATGTTTATGATTCCCCAATGGTTGATGTTTATTGGAATGTGATTCATATAAATATTTTCATTATTCCTTTGGTTTATTTTATGTCATATTATGCATGGAATGGATTTATCTATATAAAAACCACATAAAATTTCACTTAAGGGAAGTTAAATTTTATATATCAAACCCTCTTATGATCTTGCATCTATGTGACCTTAATTTTGAAAATAACATAAAGATTTCATCTACTGTATGGGTCATAATCCCCATTTAGAAGGGTGTTTTATCTAAAATGGTTGGGTATAAGACTGAAATAAATTATATTCCTTTTATTTTCAATTTTTCATAATGTATTTGTAGAAGATATTCTTATTCATACTCAAAATATGATTTTGATTTCTCAATATAAATCATTACTAGTTCCACATGAATTTAAATTACTCTTTATAGAATTGCCTCTATTGAGTTGTATGAATAGAAGATGAAACTCAAAAAAATTCTATATAAGGGATTCATTCATCCAGGTTCATCACCTTGTCATGCACCTAGTATTTTCTTTGAAAAATAAATACTGATCAATGCAACTCTGCATTAATAATTAGATGATAAACAATATCATGATCCTGAAGAAGTATTATCCTCCGCATATTGAAGAACTGTTTTCTAAATAGTATGAATGATCAATAATTTTCAAATATTGAACTACATTAGGGATATAATCAATTTACAGACAATAAAAAGGATATACCTTGGATGACATAACATAAAATATATAAACACTATGAATATATAGTGATTCCATTTGGTCTTACTAATTCCCTACGATCATTATTAAATTTATGATAATTGTAAATAGTGATCTCCTCGACTAGTTTTTTGAATTCATTATTGGTATATTATTATCTATTAAAATAGAAATGAAGATCATGAATATCAGTTGATAATTTTACTAAATACCAAAAGTTTGGAGACACTGTATAAAAAAATTTATAAGGTGTGATTTTTTGCTAAATTTTTTTACATTTTTTAGTCACATAATATTAGAATAAGCAATAGGAGTATATACATCAATGATGGAGGCTATTGAATGTTCTCCTAGACCAACCATGGTGTCTATGATCCATATCATCATTGGTTTAGCAAGATATTAAAAACTATTTAAGAATAATTTCCAACATATATCTAATTCTATAATAAAGTTAACTCGTCACGGTGTCACGTTCTTCTTGATAGATGAATGTGAGGAAATTTTCCAGAAAATGAATAGAAGATTAGAACGTGCACATATTATTACATTTCACTGTAGTGGATAATTATTTATAATATGTAGTGATGCATCAATGTAGTGATTGGGATGAGTTCATATGAAGAATAAGAAGGTTATTGCATATTCCTTCTGAGAGTGGGAGATTACTATAATAGCAATGCTCGCTATTACATATTTAAACATGACTTATTATAGAAACACGCACTTAAGACAACTCTGATTATCGAGAGGTCTTCTGTCTTGAGAAATTAAGATAATTACATAACATCATAAAACATAAAATACAATATCCATTTTAAAAAAATCATTTACATGACGACAACATTCATTCATACATATCATTGCAATAGATACATTAGGAGCACCACAAATCATCACCAGAATTACATAGAGGATGGGCCATGTTTGTTTGGCCCACAGTCTCCACATTAGAGCAGTAGAAGGCTTCCCTAAATTCTATTTGAATTACTAAGAGTCATCAAGAATAAAAAAGGGAAGAATTTCAAATAACCACCCTACCTCATTCGTTTGATTCGTTGAAGATTTCCCATGGGGAATGAGACTATGTCATTGGGAATAGACAAACGTTGGTGATATCGGTGTTTCCTCGATCATCGGTTCATTGATGTGGAAGACGATCATCATAAATGAATGTCTCGTGGAAGATGTTGGAGTCAAAGTCGAAATTCCTTGTTAACATTATTCATTGCAGAGATATCTCCCAAGGCTCCTTCCTTAGCCAACGAATAATTTCCCACAACCGTCCTAAAAGAAACGGGGTAGCCAACATAATAAAATATGTTGGCATAGAATCAAATTGGAATTATTAATTAATTGACTTGGTGTATTAATAAAAAAAGAGGTGGAATAATTAATCAAGGTTATGATTAAGAGACTTCCCCTCATTTATGTGGGAGGATCAAATGGGGTTTAACCTCAAGTGGACCCTATAAACATAACCTTTCATGGGAGGTCAGATTAGGTGGTCCCCACCACCATAACCTCTAATGAGAGGTTTAGTTCAGGTGTTCCCCACCTATAAAACATTCACATGGATGTTTCAAAAGAAAAATAAAAACATATTTTAGAAAAATTTATTTTTATTTTATTCTTTCACGAATATGTGAAAAGATAACATCCACCCTCAACCTACTCTGGTCGAGGTTAAGGTCACATTATGTTAATATCGGTGCTGTGAGTTCATCGGTGCCCTCTGATTTAAATTTCGAGCACCGGTTCAAAAGTTATAAAATCTCGCTCGCACGTTTACTTAACGTACCTGAAATAAAAATCTGAAATTCATTCATAGAACTCCTGGACTCAGAATTATGTGCCTTCAATTTTAATGGAGTTGTAAAATTCCCATTTAATTAAAAAGAATTACAAGAATTTCTTGGTCTTTACATCTATGATAATGAAATGTATTTGAAAGTGTCTTATACTTTTGATAAATGATAGTGTGAGTGGTTTCATATAAACACATCCATGTTTTTATTATATAATAGGGTGTGGCGTTTGAATATATATAAAATGGGTAATAACTCCAAAAATTATTTTTAGGCCAATCATTGGGGTAAACTAGTTCAGAAAAATGGTTTATGTTGCACACCATGATTGATACTCTTGAGGGATATTATTTGTGAATTCAAAAAAATATTTCTCAACCATCATAAAGAATAAAAATAGAATTTGTATATGAATAAATAATATAAAACAATGTTTTTCTAGACTACGGATAGTTTCATATATATCACAGAGAATAAATGACTTTTATGATTTAGTTGGTTCATCGATATGATAAGTCATTCGTACACTATGTTTTTTGTTTAGGTCAATGGATATAACTTGAAGGAACCACATTAATTGTTACTATAATGGGAAATTCAATGATTTTCCCTTAGTTCAACTAAATACAATGGGAGGAGGAATGAAATACATTATTTCAATGATGACACAAATCTATCAAGCTATCAATCATGGTGGATGTCCAAAAAACCATAGGAGGGAGAAAAATTTATTGAGACCTCCAAAGGGAAATTTATAACTTCTTTCAGCAGTTATTTTCATAAACCTATCACTAAAAAATGGATCTGTACTACTAAAAAGATATTTTCTTTTCTCTAGTGCTTAAAGCATGAGAAATTAATTCTTGTAATTTATCAGTTATAAGCCAATATAGACTAGTGGTGTAATCTAATTAATAATATGGGGCATCAAGATGAAATTTAATCCATTAATTTGGTTGATCTCAAAAACTAATTTTTAATTTTTTTAATTTTTAGGGATCATAATTCAAAGATAGGGAACGAGTTCTTTGAGTTGAAGCAAATGGATGATGAATTCATTAGTATCTATGACGCCAATATCACTTGAAATGTGTGGTATTACACAAGAATTATCATCCTACAAAACAATATCTGTGATAGATTCTTGTGTGTCATAATGGAATTCTCATCAGGGAATTAGCTATAATTAAAATTCTAACTACTAAGAGTTTTGTGAAATCATGGTTGAAATGGAGTACTGATTTATATATCAATCTTGTTTCTTCCAGATATATATGATGTATTTTGAAAGAAAATCTGAAAAAAATCAAATGAATCATATGACTGTTCTATTATTAATAATTTTTTTTGAAGAATAAGGGTTGAAAGTTCATTAAGGGGTCTACTAATTTTTTGTGTGTGTAATGGGAGGCAATTAGGCATCAGATTTCCAAATATATTGAAAGAAGTTATCTAATGGTGTGAATAGTGAAAACAAAACCCAGAATGCACCTTCCAATATTTAGTGATACAGGTGTTATGGAAATGGGAATTATGCTAATTATTTCCAAAATTCAAGGGATAGTGATAATGATCGACATCAAAAACCTCTAAATACGAATTATAAGAGGAAGTCTCATGAAATATTTATTTTATATGATGGGTGAGATATAAAAGTGGGTAAAGGTAAACATACTATCTAATCTAGAACTTAGAATGTCTTATTGGATTAAATATCACCCAATTAATTCATAGGTAATGAATTTTCTAAGGGTGTTATGATTAAAAAAATTATTATATGTGGAATTAGTACTTCAATCCACTAATGGTTTGATGATTTCTACCCATGTCTATGATCCCCTCATGTTGATGATTATTGTAATGTGATTTCTATAAATATTTTCATTATTCCATTGGTTTATTTGATATCATATTATACTTGGAATGGATTTATCTGCATAAACACCACATTTAATGTCATGTAAGGGAAGTTTCATTTTATTTTTCAAGCCCTCTTATGATTTTTCGACTATGTGACATTAATTTTGAAAATAAAATGGAGATTGCATGTAATGTATGAGTCATAATCTCTATTTAGAAGGGTGTTTATCTCAAATGGTTGGGTATAAAACCAAAATCAAATATATAAATATTATTTGGGATTTCTCTTGATGTATTTGTAAAATATTTTCTTAACCTCCCTCAAAATATGAAGTTGAGTTCTCAATATAAATCATTACCGGTTCCACCTGAATTTCAACGACTCCTTCTAGAATTGCTTCTATTGAGTTGTAGTAATATATGATGAAACTAAAATAAATCATTTATAAGAGATTCATTCATCTAGGATTCTCACCATGGGGTGTACCTAGTATTGTTCTAAAAAAATAAAGACTTATCCATGCGACTCGGCATTACTGATCAGAAGATGAACAATATCATGATCAAGAACACGTATCATCCTCCCAATATTGATGAATTTGTTTCTCAATGGTGTGAAAGATGAATAAATTTCAAATATTTAATTTCATTATGGATATAATCAATTGAGGGACAATAATAAGGATATAACTTGGATGAAATTACCGAATAGGTATGGACACTATGAATATACATTGATGACGTTTGGTCTTACTAATTCCCTTGCGATCTTCATTGAATTTATTATTATTCTATCTAGAGATATCCTCGACTAGTTTATGGAATTCATTATTTATAATATTATTATATTTTAAAAGAAAAAGTAATATCATGAAGATTACTTGATAATTTTACTAAATACCCAATAGAGGGAGAAATTGTATAAAAAAGTTTACAAGGTGTGCTTTATTGCTGCAAATGGTTACATTTTTGAGTCACATAATATCAGGAGATGGTATATGAGTAGATCCATCAATAATGGAGGCCATTGAATGTTGTCCTAGACCTACCATGGTCTATATAATCCATATCATTGTTTTTTTCGCTAAATATTATCAAATATTTGTCAATAATTTGCCATGAATATCTAATTCTATGAAAACATTAACTCATAAGGTTGTCCAGTTCCTCTGGATTGATGAATGTGAAATTTTTTTCAAGAAACTGAAAAGAAGGTTAGCATGTTCCCATATTATTTTATTAACCTATAGAGGGAAATTATTTCTAATATATAGTGATGCATATATGTAGGTATTGGGATGTGTTCTTATGAATAATAACATGGTTATTGCATATTCCTTATGAAAGTGGGAGATTACTATAACAACAATGCTCTTTATTACATATTTACACATGATTTACTACATAAACAAGCACTTGATGCAACTTCGAGTATCGTGAGGTCTAGTGCCTTGAGAAATTAGGATAATTACATAAGATCATAAAACATAAAATACAACAACTTTATTGAAAAAATAATTTACATGACCACAACTACCTTCATACATAGCATTGCAATAGATACATGAGGACATACATAAGAAAAGGGTGAGCTATAAAAACTAGTAAGGTAGTAAACAACACATAACATTAAGAAGACAGTACATGTTAGGAAATAGGCATATCACTAGAGAAAAATAGAAACCTGAACAAAAAGTCATGATATATCGTGATTATCATAACAAGGAAACATGGAAACAACATAGAACATGATATTAGCATTAGACAAGCCTCATTGCACATGGATTAACCTTAGTAAACCATCATTGAACATGAATTAGAATGAATAAACACTAATTTCACATGGATTAACATGAGTAAACCATCATTTCACATGGAAAATCGTGAAAATAAAAATTACCCAATGCATTGGGACACTATGAAGGCACACCCTTCATAAACATATCATTTCATGTATAACGTTTCCACATAGATCACATAACATGGAATCATTCACCATCAAAATTCTTTCAACAATAAAGGAATTTGGAACACATAAATATATATATCATTAAATATTTCTATTTTCATAAGGGTGAATACCCATGATGGTGTAATGGGTATTGTATTCTCTACATATTGATTTTTTCTTAGAAAGTTGCAGTGCAATTTCTGTAGCATAACCACGTGTCATAAAAATTCATAAAAAAGTTGGATTACAGATAACGAGTTATCTAATCATATTTAAATGAAATGGAATGTAAGGGGGTTATATAGATACCTGCCCTAACACAAGTAATTCATAAATATAAGGCAAAACATAGCAAAGAAACTTGAAAAGGATGAGAAATTGAAAAACTCTAATGAAATTTCAGCATGGTAATAGGTGTCCATGGGAGGGATTTATGAAAACAATCCATGCCTCTAATAATTAATACATATGGATGGAATTACGTGGAGGTAAAAAACCATACACTAACATTTTAAATTTTATATAAAATGATATATCAATATATATAATATTTAAAAAAATGAGAATAGAAGAAAGCCCATACCAAAATTCGGCATCATAATGTGTATATATAAGGGTTCATTAGAGGGATAAATGATAGTTAATTAGGATCTAATAAATTGTAAATAAAATTGTATATATGGAGGATATATAATAAATTATCCCAATATAGGAATAAAATAAATTAAAAGACAAAACGTGAAAAGAATTCTTGTCAAAACAGGTAGGTGGACAATCCCTTATGAAATTTTGAAAAAAGTAACTACATTGTTAAAGGTCAAAATGATGGATGATAAATAATACCTAATTAAAATAACATTAATTTGACATTAATACAATGATGATAAAATAATTATATTATATACATTTGAAATTATAAGAACAACTTTTGAATAAGAATCTTGAATTCGATATGAGTAGAGGAATGTAAGGAATCCTTACATGAGTGAGTGACATTCAGAGCTTGATGGGGGGATTCATGAGAAAATGGCGAACCTTGGAAGGTTTTTAGAGAGAGGATATCATTAAACAGAAATGCTCTATGTATTATTATTGATTATATGTGGGTGCATGTGTGGGATTATTTTGGGATTGAGATGGGAATTCATTATTATTTCACAATCCTTGGTTTTGGAATTAATATAATTAAATATTCAAAACCACAAACCACAACATATTTTTCCCATCGTTTGTGCCAAATTGGAGTGTAAAAAATTTTTTAATAAAACCAATGTTGGAACAGATTATAATATTTGGATTTCATATGTGGAGTTGAGTAAGACATATAATGAAATCATTTTAAAATTTTAAAATATTTTAAATGTTTTGTAGGTTATACTATGGAATTGTAAAATTAATCAAACAAATCTAAAATAACATTATTTTAAAGGTAAAACGTATAGATAAAAGGTCTGAGAGACATACAGAATGCCTCCTCCCATCATATTTTGTGTAAAAAAGTTAAACAATACAAAACAACTCAGAAAAGGGAAGACATACCAAGCCTAGTGTGAAAAACACCAATACTATCAATATGGAAAAAACTATTGCAAAAACTAGGCAAAATAAAAAGACCAACTAGAACTGACAACCAAAATCAATCTTTGGTAAAGAACGTCTACAACCTGATTTTCTTCTCTGTCGACATGAGAAAGATCAAGTCATATTGACTCACCCTGACTAAGACAAGAAATCCATGGATATAACATCCTCTAAGGAACATTCCTTGAATGATATTTCAGAATTTTCATAGTAAAAGGCAAGTCAGACTGTAGCCATACCTTTCACCAACCATAACGGATTGCATACCTGATCACCTTTATCTTGGCCCATAACCCTACTTCAATAGAAAGACCAATCCCAATGTAGTGGAAGAATCATCCATTAACGTAGCCCAGATGGGTTCGAAAGACACCACCGCACCCAGCAGGCCATAGTGCATCGGAGGATTCCTCATCCACATTCACCTTCATCCATTCATAGATTTGTGGGATCCTCTAAATTTACACCATCACTTTGTGCTTTCATTTCCTACCACTAACACCACTATTCTTCAAAAGAACAATGTCAGAAACATCATTATTTATTACTCTAGTTTGAGTCACTAATGAAATTTTAATGCTATGATGAATAGCCAGAACACCCTCATGAAATGAGGGCTTGTAGTTTTTGAAGATGATGTTATTCTGAGCCTTCCATATATAACAAAAAACACAAACAATGGCAGCAATAAGAAAAGATTTCACTTGCCCACTGTGTTCTTCCTAAAAGGCTGATTTAAGCCTTGATTCAACAGAACAGAAACATATACAACATTAAAAGGGTTTTTTCACATACTTCCATAACCGAACAGAAAAGGTGTAGTGGATGAACAATTTCAAGAGGCATTCTTCATCTTTAAGAGAGAAATGACATACCGAGTCAATGATCAGCCTAGTACGCTGAAGGGCACACTAGATTGGTAGCTGCTGCTTCAAGATTCCCCATATAAGTATAAAATAAAAGTAAAATATATATTTTCAGAATAAAACTTTTATAGTATTTTATTATATTACAATTTAGTCATTAATATTTCATAAAGCATATTATATATTGTTAATAATATATAATTTTTACCCAAAAATTAGATTGTCTCAGAAAAATATGACAAATTCAATGTTGGATAATTTCGATGTACTAATTTAAAAAATAATATTCATTTTATCAAAATAATTTACAAAATATGTGAATTTTATCTTTTAGAAAAAAATCGACATTTATTGAAAATCATGGGTTTTGAAAAAATAACAGTTTTCAAACCTTAATAAAAAATTCTAATGCATTCCTAAAAATTATTTGATAATTTATTTTTTTCTAAATTTTTTAAATAATTATATTTTATTAAAATATCATTTATCTATAAAAAAACATTAAGTCATAAAAATAAATTTTCTTAATTGAATTATAATATTAATTAAAAAGACTATTTGTGCTTTAACAACCATTTACAATGTTACAATAATAAAATGAAGGCTTATTATTTATTATATTCATAATTAATGACATAATAAATATTCTAGGTTATTGATACATATCCTATTATTATCGTAGCTTATTTCCTAAGAGTATTGTGTGACTCTTGGGTATTTAATGGGGTTGTTTGGTGACCATTGTTTGTTTCGTGATCTCGATGAGCTTGAATTTCTCCTGTAAACGATTTTACTCATGCTTATGTTTTTGGATATGAGCTTGGCCATGGTCTTGGGAAAAGACCAAAAATTATATCTACTTGAAAAGATCTAATAAATGGGCTTCAATGGGAACAATACTACTAGTCGGGGCTATCACATGCCTTTTCCATGATGAAATTATTTGTTTAAACCCCATATATATAAAAGTATTTTGTTCACTTTTGAAATATTATATTATCAGTGGTGAAGATATATAACGGTTATTGAATCCTAATAAAAAAAGTTCATGTGTTTTTTATATCCATAATAAAATAAAATAATGCTAATTTTATTCATGAATGTCCAGTTTGTTACTTTATTCCCCCCTTCAGAGATTTCTCCAACAAAATTTACATTTACAACACTAAAATAGGTGTGGGTAACTCTACCTAATCCCATCCCATGGTTCCATCATAGCTTCTTCATATATGTGGTTTACCCACAAGACATTAAAAAGGGGAATTTCCTTATTTCGTAGAAAATATTTTCACTACAATATATGATATTCACATGATTATCTTCATTTGAGTGTTATTTCTCCAATGGAATCACCTATGGATTGAAAACATGTGATGGGTTAGGTATGTTCTTCCTCAATTGTGATAAATGGAATACATATTGTAGTTTAGGGAGGTTCGTTGGGGGTTCTAGTCAATTACCTGCAACTCGAATGTGATCAATGATATAAAAAAAGGCTACGTAACTTGGACTATGCTTTTACTTATCCCCAAATATCATAACTCTCTTCCATGGTGATATTTGGAGGATTTTCATGTCTCTATCCTTAAACTCTAGTTCTTGTCGATGATTATCAACATATCTTTTTATCAACTTTTGGAATCATTAATTTGCTGCTATATAGTCTTATATTTGTCTACTATTTCATCTACCATTTCCGAACGTAGATGTTTTTACACCCAAACATCATCCCAACATGTTGTGGTTTTTCACATCTTCCCAAAGGGCTTCATAAGAATCCATTTGGATGATTGAGTGGAAACTGTTATTGTATGAGAACTCATCCTGAGGGATATGTTGATCCGAAACACATTTGTTATATATTGAGCATGCTCTCAGCATTTCCTCAATTGTTGGAAAGTCCACTCAGATTGTCCATCAGCATTATGATGATAATTCATACTGAAGTTCAGCTCAGTATTCAAAGTGTGTTTGAGACTCTTCATGGATCTCAATCGGATACAATGATTAGTGGTACTACATGTATTCTTACCACTTAGAAATTGTATATCTGTTCCATTTGGTCCAGTTAGAAATCCTCATGAATTGCATTGAATTGTGCGGTCTTGGTAAGATGATCCACAAAAAAAAAGATAGCATTGTTTCCTTTCAATGTTTGTGGATGTCTGGTGACAAACACCATGGTGATGTTATCCCAGTTTTATGTCGGTATGGGTAATGGTAGCAATATCCTCTTAGACTTATGCCCCTCAAACTTTAATTGTTGACACACTATGCACTTTTATGTATACTCATCGATCTCCTTATTCATTTATCCCACAAATAATTCTCTCAGAGATCTCAATACATATTTGTGTTCCCTAGGTCAATGGGGGCATTCAAGCTATGTGAATAGTCCAATAATATATTCTTTAACACTGGATTTTATTGAACACATAGTGTTGAACCAAAAATCACACTTCCTTCTTCATTAACATATAATTCCTAGGATTTCCCTTTTCATATTGTTTCCACTTTCAACTGAATTCCCACATCATCCTTTTAAGAATCCATTTAACAATAAAAAAATAGATGGTTGAGGAATAATTTGTGAAAGCATTTATGATGTTCCCTTACATATGATCCCCATATCCATCTTCATAAAATTAAATAATATTTATTCCTTTTCAACTCTCATCAATGATAGAATCAATGGGTCCCTTCTAAATAGAGCATCTTTCACATTATTAAATTTCAACGGACGATAGTTAATTGAGAATTCATAGTCTTTGATCACCTCCAACCATATTCATTGTCATATTATCATATCATTCTATGAGAATATATGATTATTTTGTGATCCGTATATATTTCAATCTTCTCTCCATAGTGATAATGATTCCATGTTTTAAAAGAGAAGATTACTATATCTGAATCAAGATCATGTGTTGGATTTTTTTCCCCTGAAGATTCAATTTCATCGAAGAAAAAAATGACTCTTTCAATTTGTAGTAATACACTACCAAGGAATTTCTTTGAATCATCACTGATTACCAAAAACGGTTTCCACTTGTGGGTTCTATGAGCACAGGTGCAGTGATAGGCCTCTTTTTTTAACTCCTTGTAGCTATATTAACATTCATCACTCCATGAAAACATGAACCCCATTTGAAATATCTTGGTAAGAGGGTTTGACAATCGTGGAAAATTTCTCACCAATGGGTGATAATATCCTGCTAACCCATGCAAGCTACAGATATCCGCCACAGATGTTTTGGCTCGTGCATCCCTGAATTGCATTTTACGTGGAGGGATCCACATTTATACCATTTCTTGTGATGATATTAACATGGAATGATACTTCCTTTAACCATAACTCACTCTTGTCTACTTTTCATAGAGATTCTCCTTTATCATGGTCTCTTGTACAATGCTTTGATTCTCCTCATTACCCTCCTTGGTTTTGGACTATTTTAGAATATCATCTATAAGGACCATCGAAACATTTTCTAGGTAATCTCTAAATACTATTTTCATCAAGTCCCATAATATTGTTGGAGATTTTTTTTGTCCAAAAGGCATTACTCTGATTTCATATTGTTCATACCATGTACAAAAACCAATCATTGTGATATCCTCCTTCACCATTACGTGATAATATCCCGACCAAAAATCCACAACGGAGAATAATTTTACTCCATGTAGTTGATTGAACAAGTATTCAGTTCGGGGAAAGTGAATACTTTTCCATTATCATGATTTCATTGATCCAACGAAAATCAGTGGAACGGAACATTGACCAATCCTACTTCTTGATGAAGAAGACAGGTGTACCCCATTGTGAATAACTTGGTTATATAAACCCTTTATCTAGATTCTATGGTAGTTGTTTTGTTATCTCCCCATTTTCTATAACAACCATTCTATATGGATTCATGGATATTGGAAATTCCCCACAAATAAGATCAATCGATAAATCAGCATCAATTCTTGGAGGAAGTCTAGAAAATTACATGGGAAACACTTTAATGAATTCCTTCACAACTAGAATGTCATCAAGGATGGTTTGTACCTTAGAATCTATCATTTTAGAATGATACGTGTACTCCTAAGGTAGTAATATCCACACTTGAGATGGAGTTGCTAAAAGGGATTCATCCTCCTCCTCCAACGTGTATATTTTCAGGGTGGATTCTCCATATGGAGAGTAATTTTCTTCTCCCAGCAATTTACATTGTATCTATATAGGGATAGGTAATCTATTCCAAGAATTGAATCAAATTTCACCATAGAGATAATGAAAAAGGTTCTCCATGATGTTCAATCACCATATTATGATATAGGTGCTGTTAAAATCATGGGATGCAATAATTTCTCCATTTGTCATTCCCACAGACATCTCTACATACACGATTTGTGGTGGTGTTTGGATTGTTCTAAAAAACATTCTATATATAAAATATTTTGTAGAACACTAATAAAAAAGATTGATCACAATAATATAATGAAGAATTACTGTACCTATCACAACTTCATTTTCAGTATTTTCTTCAGCAGATGTGAAGGAAAAATATCACCCTTGTTGGCTTAGAGGTTGTTGGTTTCCCCGATTAAACCCTTGTATTAGGTAACTGGTTTGAAAATTTCCTTTTTCTATGCAGTATTACAATGAACAATGTGTTAATGGTCAAATAGATTTTTAAATCCTTCTATTACAACAACAAGATTCTCTTTTTTGAAATTATTGGTCGAGTGCCCTTCTCTTCCACACCTAAAACATTTCCGCGTCCCCTTTAGGAAATTTTTGGGGTCATTCATTCTGTACCATTGGGAATTGCGGTGCTCTAATATCATAGAACCTTGTAATTTATCCATCAAACAAATAGAATAAAGTTCATTATTTTTCTTCATATCCCTATGATACCCTTAAGATTCTCTGATTTCAATTGTGTATTTGATGACACATCATATAAATTCATCATTGCTATTGATGTCTAGTATCACTAGTTCATTTTTTAGGTTATGGGTTTTCCCACAAAATAAGTTTTAAGCCTTAAATTCCAAAGTAACGACATATTCATAAGTGTATTGTTCATGGCTTTTGAAAATTTACTTAAATAATATGATAGATTCATCATCTATTTTCATGAGTGAAAGGATGTACCTTTCCATATTAAGTTGTAGGGTGAGAGGAAAGAATTTATTGAAAAACATTTTCTGGAAATCCTTCAATTCGAATGCCTCAATCTCTTCCTCATGCATTTTATTTTGGATAAATTTACCCCACTGATCAACTTCACCCTCAATATAATAACCATATATAAGAGACATATATTTTTTGGGATATTGAAGGATGAATATGATTGTGTCAATGGAGTTGATCCATTTAATTTTTATTGACGGATCAATTGATCTATTAAAAGTAGGAGGCCTTTGTCTCATAATAACCTCAATTGTGGATTGTTATTTCATGAGGGGGTAGGATGATGATATTATTCTTTAACCATATTTCTATTCAAATTTTTTTATATTTAAGATAGTATCAAGATTTATGTTCTGATTCATGCACATAATAGATTGGGAATCTCATTAGAACAGTCATCACATTGATCATCGTACACGTTGTTATCCTGGTTCCTCCTATTACTATCCACTAGATAGAATAAAATGAATGTTAGGGGTAATATATAAAGGGTAACCCATTGACCAATTAGGATAACCTATAATATACATTTATTTATTTAAAATAAGCATTAATTGGCATTAGTCTATGTTATCCATGATCTAGTTACAAAAATATATTCATAGGGGAAATTTTTATTCCCTTAATAAGGGATCATAATATGCTTATGAATTTACCAAATCATATCCCTTGGAAGTGTTGAAAAACGAGTGAAATTTTTTCCGTTTTCAGGCACCAGTTATCATTCGAGTCTTCCTCAAAGCAGTGTGTTGAGGTTTTACCCATAGATACATATGTACCAGATCCACCACAACATGTTCATATCTATATAGGGATGTATTTTCTTGATAAATAAATTAATCTATACTGAACAAAATTTAGGGATGTTTTTATTAAACTTATTTTAATCCCTAAGGCTTTAACTAGGGTTTTCCAATGCAAATCCCAATAATTACTAAACATATCCCTTGATAAAAACTATAACAACACTTACGTTTGTTGAACAATTAATCTTGATTTATTAAATAAACATGAACTTAATAAAACTTTTGGGATTTAGTGGTTTAGTGACTTGGGAAATTAGGAGCATTACATAATAACATAAACAAAAAATACAACATCTTTTTCAAAAAATCCTTTTACGTGACCACAATATTCCTTCATAATTAGCATTTCATGGGATAACATGGAAACATACAAAAAGGAAAGGGTGAGATATATAGGCCAGTAAGTGAGTAAACATGGAATAACCTGAAAAATAATATACACATTAGGAAATAAGAATATGAATAGAGAACAAGAAATACATGAACATAAACGAATAATATAACTTGATTTTCATGACATGGAAATGTTTCAATAACATACAACATGATATTAACATGAGCCATGTCTCATTACAAATGGATTAGAATGAGTAAAACCTATTTGCACATGAGTTAGCATGGTTAATACCTAATTTCACAAGGATTAGAAAGTGTAAACCCTCATTCCACATGGAATATCATGATACTAAACATTACCCAATTCATTTGAGCTCTATCAGAGAACACTCTTAATAACCATTTCATTTCATGCATAACTGTGCCACATGGATCATATAACACGGAATCATTAAACATCATCATTTATTACATGATAATGGAGCGTGGAATACATAAATTTAAGTACCCTTCAATATTTATATGTTCATAAAGGTGAATATACTAGAAAACAATATGGGTATAGTATAAACTACTTAATGAATATTTTGGAATATAGTGTTGTAATTTCAGAAGCATGACAACATGACATAAAAATAGATAAAAAGGTGGATGAGAGATAAAGGTGTATCTGATAACATTTAAAAGAAATTTAATGTAATGGTGAAATATATATACATTTCCCACCAAATTAAATTTGTATATATAAGGTGTATCATAATAAATAAACATGAAGAATGAGAAGAAATGGAATAAATCCTACAAGATTTTGACATGGTAACAAGTGTATGTGGGAGTGATTAATGTGAGGGAAAGAGGAAAAAATTAATTAATCATAAGAAGGTAATAATGGGTGAGTTATGAAATCATACCCAACATTAATAATTCAAAATAAAACGGTATATCAACCTAAAACATATAGACAGAAATGAGAAAGGAAGAAATCAATTATGAAAATTCGGCTTTGTAACGAGTATACATAAGGGTTCATAAGTGGAATAAATTAGAGTGAAAGATGTTCTAATAATATATACATAAAATGGGCAGTAATGTGTTTATATAATTACATATTCTAATATAGTAATAAAATAAATTTAAAGACATGTCATGAAATGAAATCTTGGTAAAAGAGGATGGTGGAAAATCCCATATGAATGTTTGGAATAGTAACAACTTCGGTAAGGTTAAAATTAATGGATGATAAATAACACCATATTAAAACAAAATAAAATATATAGTAATAGAGTTATTATAAAATAAATACATTATAACCATTTTAAATTACAAGTACATTTTTCAATTATGATGATTGAATTTGAAAAGATTAGAGGGAAGTGATGATCCCATACATTATTGTGTGATTATAAGAGATTGAGGAAGGCCTTTGAGAGAGCTTGGGGAACCTTGGGAGGTTTCTAGATAGGGTGGGTCAGATTAGGGATGTTATACAAGGATTTTTTGTGATGAGATGTGGGATAATGTGTGGGATTATATAAGAAATTAGAGGGCAATTATTTAATATTTCACAACCTAAGGTTCTGGAATCTCTATAACTAAATATTAAAAACCAGAAACATTCCAATTGTTTTTTTCTTATGTTTTTTACAATTATTATAGGAGAAATTATTTTTTATGTCCAATGGCCGAAAATATTAAAATATTTGGACTTCTTATGGGAGGTGAGTCACACTCTCATGATAATCATTTAAAAGGATAAAATATTAACTAAGTCTTGGAGGGTCCACTATGGAACTATAAAATTAATCAATCAAATATAAAATCACATAATATTAAATATAAAACATATATTTGAATAATATACCTTTTATAGTATTTAATTACATAACTACAGGTTCATTAATATGTCACAAAACACATTTTATATTTTTATGGTATTTAATTTTTACCCCAATATTTAATTATCTCACAAAATTTTGAAAAAATTTCCATTGGAAAATTTCAGTGTCCTGATTCCAAAAATAAAATTTATTTTATTCAAATAATTTTCTAAATAATTGAATTTTTAATTTTAACATAAAAACAAACATTTATTGATAATTCGTTGGTTTTGATGGAAGCCGTTTTCAAAAATTAATACCAATTAAAATTGTATTCATAAATATTATAGGATATTTTATATTTAATAAAAAATAATTCCGTAATACAATTTTATGAAAATATCATATAATCAAAAAATCCTTTAAATCATCAAAATGGATTTCATATTTCAATTTAAATATCAACTAAAAATACTATTTTTTTAAAAAACATTTACAATGTAACAATAATAAAATGAATTTATATTCATTATTCTATAGAAAAAATGCACATAATAATAATGTTAGGGTATTGTTACATATATATTTATTAATCCATCATATGATGTAAGAGTATGGTGTGCAGTGTTGGTGCTTCCATGGAGCCATTCAGTGATAATGGATTGGGTCATGATATCGATGGGCTGAAACATCTCTCGTAAAAAATTTCTATCATGACTAAGTTGTTGGATATTGTCTTGGTATTCGACATGGGAAAATCCCAAAAAATAAATCTTCCTATAAATATTGGATAAATTGTCTTAATAGAATGATCCTACTTGTTGAGGTCATAACATCCTGTGTCTTTTTAAAATGTATTTGTTAAAAACATATATATAAACTAGTTATTTGATCAGTGTTAAATGGCTATATTATCATTTTTATAGAGACGTAATGGTTATTTTAACATAATAAAAAAGTTTATGTGTTTTCTATATCCACAAGACATTAAAATAGATGTAATTTTTTTAATCAATGTTTTGTTCACTATAACTAATGGTAAAATTTACCCAAATATTTCTTTGGAGTTAGGAGCTATAAATTTTTCATTAAATATAGGAGGTATAATATTCATGCCAAGATGTTATATATATATATATGTATACTAATAACAAAATTATTAAATATATATTCACTTAAAAGGAGTATAATATCTTCTAGAGAATATGAATAGATTTGATAAAGTATTTTTACTACTCAATACATTACATCCTTGGGAATATTAACAATGTGGAAGACGCTTTGTGTCAAAAGGATCATGCTACCTTATCTATGATGAGGATCATAACATATCCCATATTTATAGATTTTAAATGAATGTAGATGTTAATACTAATAGAAGGGGGAAAATTGTATCTTTCTAAAAATAATTTTCAATCTTCTATAAAAGATATGATTATTGAGGTGAAAAGGGAATAAGTAGAGAAAAAAAATAAACACATGTTCCTGAGATTAACCTTAATCCCGATGGAATGATAATGTTCAGTAACTGTTTTTGTGTTCCTTCCATTCTATATTTGATGAAGGAACTATTTGAGGATGCTAATATTTCATTATTCACTATTCCTCATGGATTTACGAATATTTCATGGGTTTTGAATGAATTCATAAAGTTTTATAGAATGAAGATAGATATCATAGAGTTTGTATCTCAATGTTTGGTATTCCAACATTTTAGGGAAGAATATGAAGTGAATAAGGGGTTGTTTCATCTATTAGAAAAACTAGAATTGAAATATGAGAACATAACTCAGGATTGTTTCATTGTAGTACCCGAAACATCTAAGGGGATTAGTGGAATATGAGTGGTAGTTGATCAACATAAAAGTGAGAACATATAATTTCTATCATATAATACTTATATAGGGATCATAATTCCATTATATACACTATGAATGGGGTACGGTTACATAGACTACCATATTCCATTGTATCAGATCATGATCTGAGGTTCATCTCAGTGTTTTGGAAATAGATTCTGCCCGCATTGGATACAGAATTGAGTTTTAGTATTTCAAATAATACTCATAAATATGATCATTCTAAAAGAAAAATTCAAACCATTGAGGATATTTGGATATATTTTTCAATGGATTTATATGGATTTTGGGATCAAAACATTTTTATACTTGAGTTGTAATTAAAAAATATTGTCCACTAATGAATTAAAATGGAAACATATTAAGTCCTTTATGGTTCCACATTTAGATCTCCAACATGATTCAATGATGTTATAGAAATAATGATTTTGGGACACGATATCAATGAAGAAATGACAGTTAACATTAGATCTATTAAGAAACATATCAAGGAAGGTAAAAATTTATAGATAATGTATGATGATAAACACTGATATGATCTATAATTTGATGTCTGGGAAATTTTTCTCCTATGAATCTCTCCCAAAAAGTATGTCATGAGATTTTAGAATAATGTGAAAATAATCCAATGGTATTTCGGTCCCTTTGAAATTCTTGTCTTCATCAGGATGGTATCCTATTACTTTTCACATCGTATAAATATGTCTCAAGTCTATGTTGTTTTTAATGTATCTCACATGATGAACTACATACCAGACCCTTCACACGTAACAAACTCATAGTTCATATAACTGGAATATGATATTTCATATAAAGAAAAAAAATGGAAATTGTTTACAAATTAGAGAATGTTCTACAAAACATGACCACTAACATTGAAGAAAATATTGTGTAGAAATTACCAGTTATAGGATGATATGTGGGATCATTAGGTTGTGATGAAGTAGAAGAATCTACATTTTCATGTACCATAATGAAATTTTTGTAGGAAGATATTGAATTTATGGGAGGAAAAATGTAACACAGAAAGATATTATTAACATGTTTTTCTTGAATAAAAGAAAATTCCATTGATACCATTTATCGAACTATGAAAAAAATTTGTTTTAAATGTATCCCACTCTGCATATGCAAAACCGAACCTATGTACATTACACACAACATTGACTTGGCCTACGTTACATGAAACACCAACTTAGTGTATGTTACACAGAACACTGGGTTTATATAAAACAATTTTTTCATTATTATTATTATTTAAATGATATAATAATAACATATCCATTAAAATAGTAATATTAATAGTAATAAATATTATTCATATTTTTTCAGAATGGTTTTATATAAGTAAAAATTATTTTCAATGAAAGTAATAATTTTTAGTAAATTATTAATACATTTAAAGATACTATTTTACAAAATAAACTACACTTTATGTATCTCAATGAAAAATAATAAATTAAATTTATAAAAATTTTGAAAATGAATATGGTAAAATAAATTTTTCTTCAATTTATAATTTTAGAATTTACTAAGGGTTAGTTTTTATTATTTTTTCTCATAGAAATCATTTTTCAATGAATAGTGAGAATCAATAAATATAAATTCAAAACTACTTTTCCATATAATTTTTTATAAGGATATATTAAAAAATAATTTTTTTAAATGTTTAATTACATAAAATTTTTATCAATTCATCCAATTTAGGTCATTATACTCAATATCATTTTGAAATTGGGTATAAAGACATAGATATCATTTGGATATTTATACATTAAATACTCGCATTGGTTTCCCATCATCAAGAAGTAATTTAAATTAATTTACTCCACTTATATGATTCGAATATGAAACAATATATTACATTTGGGGAATAAATAAATTTATAATATCTAATATCATAAAGATAGATGTTCACAAAAAAATTATTAGTGAAAGTCAATTTTATTAATTACAATAGTGAAGAGAAAAATTAGGTTAAAAAATTACTAAACCATTAATTTCGGACCCAAATTGCCTATAAAATAGGAAAAGATCCATTTTATGGCCATATTTCTACCCAATCATTCCTTTTCTATAATTGGATCTATCATTTGATCCAATTTTCATGTATAAATTGTGTATGGGATAATTTTTCAAAATACTACTATAGTGACACTCTTCTTCTAATATAAAATGCCTCTTCTCCTACAACATCATCACACCTCTATTGAAATATTGGATCATACATGTTATTACAAAATAGATCTGAAATATTCATCCCCTAATAGTAGAATCCTATCCAATGGAATAAATAAATCCATGTAATGCATTTGGTTCATAGTAAACGAAGTGACACGAATAAGAGGTAACATTATTCCTCATATTCATTTACATTATATCAATTATCCACACCCTCAATTTTTCTTATTACATTTTTGTAAGATAATACATGTACCATAAATATAATATTATGTTCTTATGAAAAGTTTTTGACATACACATACACTCAAATCCAATTAATTGGTAATGAACTTACTATTTACATATACAGGAAACTATTTCCTCATGAAAATTTGATTACTAATTTTTCCCTTATCACCTATCATTGTGGAAATTATGATGGAAAATATATTTAGTCATGTTGTATATCTTATTTATTATTTATTAATATTTCTATAATCCTTTTACAACAAATATCATTATACATTCTATTTGGTGGAAATGCGTTGATATCTTTGTAGGATGTGTGGATAACGTCCAACAAAAATTGATGTAATTCACTCCCACTATACATAGTATGTATTAAAGACGAATTTAGTGATTTTGTATTATATAAATGAATTAATAATTCTACAGTAATTATAATATATACCTATATATATTCATATATTTAATTTTCAATATTTCAATCAACAAGACAATAAAAACTGAAACAATGTTCATGCGTGCATGCTACCTTCCATCTCCACAAACGATGTATTGAATTTCAATATTTTATATTATATATTTTTTATAATAAAAATATATAGGGAAGATTTGATATTTATATCACTGTTTAAATTCTATAAATCATGATATAATTATAAGGACCAATGATATACAAAATTAAGACATATGTAATGAAAACAAGGGAATATTATCCAAAGTGAAACCATAACATATAGTTGATAACAAGAGGGTAATATAATGTCACAATAAAAATATATATGGTATTATATATAAGAATATTTTTGTATCTACAATTTATAAAAACATATATTTATCATACAAGATATTTGTTTGATTATGATGACTGACAAGACACAAAGTAAGAGAAATTTCATATCACTTTTTATTTCATTTAGATAGATTCCTTAGACACCACTCTTTTAATTTTTTTAGTGTATATAATTCCCATGAATATATTTTTATATTATTTATATTAAATTTATTTTTATTTAAAAATCTATTATAATATATATCTTTCATGTTTTTAATATTTCAAAAGTAACTAATTCTGCAAGACAATGTTTTCACAAAATTCTTTTTTTGAGATAGATGTTTTTTATACAAACTCATTTATTTTAAAGGTGTATATACTTCTATTAGTGATTATATATAATGAATCTATTCATTCCATGATATTTCATAATTTATGTAAATTAATTTTGTATCCTGGAGTGAATGATGCAATGTTACAATGTCGTCAGTGTTTACTTCATAAATCTCATCTTTTATCATTACTATTAATGATTATATTAATTCTGATGAGATCTTATTATCCATATTTCAATAACAGTCATGTGTTTATTTATACAGATTTATGTGGAGATTTATAAAAGTATTATTAAAAAAATTTCCACATACTGGTACTTAAGATAATTTAGGAAAAAAATTTATGTAAAATCAAAATGTATTTATATCTTCATTCAGAAATATATTATTGGTCTAAATCCATAATTAAGAAAAATTCAAAATGAATTCAAATGATCAAAAGATATAATTTTCAATGTAAAATTATTTTAAATTTATTTAATTGAGTTCAATGATCCCTTTATATTTTTTAAAAGCTATTTATATAGAAAAATGTTTTCGATAGGTCTTATGTTTTAAAAATTATTTTTCAAATATGAAATGTTATTTATTAAAGAATTATTTTTAATTGATCAATAAAATTATTTCCAATCTAAGAGAATATCCACTTGTGTTACTCAGGCCTTTATGTGGAAATGATCAATTTCTCTATTCGTAAAAATTCCATGAATGTTTTTTTATGGAATGACGTTTATGATACTAGTTTCTCTTTCATAGGTTATATGCTTATAAAACCTACTGCATTTTATGGGCTATACATTTGATGGAAATATTATGAATTTAGTATCATTTTCAATAGATTAGGATAATATTGTAATATTATTATACATTCTTAATTTAGTGGGCTAGGATATGTCTTTTTATAATTTTTGGAACATGTATGAACGATTTCACTAGGAGATGGGTTGGACCTATATTTACCTCAATGTGTTGGGTATTGATTTATATCTAATGGTGTTGAAATATATATTCATGGGAGTAAAACATGACTACTATTATGTAAATGGGAGTGAACTAAAATCCAAGATGGTATGTAGAGTGAACATATGCTACTAAGAAGGACATGGGAGTGACCCATGACTTTAATGATAGTATTTGGTGTAAACACATACTACTATGATGGTCATAGAAGTGATAACATGTATATTAGGGAAATAATATTATATTATAATATGTTTTTTCACAATTATATGATTAATTCATATGTTATTGTTTCGTGTCGAATGCTTCTTATTTTCTTGTGATTTATTCCATACGAACTACCAATCATTATACCATGATTCCTGTTTATGATCTTTGATATGAAGGGCATGATATTAAATTTTCATGATCATGTTAACATACCCATATTCTCATTTTTATTCTCACATTTATGACATGTTTATCCTTACTGAGCATTTAATCTCACCCAATTTTTTATTCACATCCAAAGGTTATAAATATATGTATTATGTTTGATGTGTCTAATTAGGGTTCTTTTTTAGAAGAACCTAGTGGGATATAATGTAATTCCCTTATATACTATTGTTATTTTTCCATGTTTCTAATGAATGTAGTATAATAATTTCATTTGGATTATATTTCTATTGTTATTTATGTATTGTAGAAAAGTTATGTAATATTATTTTAAGAAAAGATGGTGTTTCAATAACCCTATTCCAATGAAAAGAAATAAACCATGCATCAGAATCTAATTCTTATATGTTACGGTGGAATGAATAAAAAACTCAAAAAGAATAAATCTAGGTTATATGAAAAATAAAAATAACACATCCAATTTTAATAGATTATACGAAATAACTCAAGGATTCCAACGCACCTAATGTCGATCAAAATGGAAGAAGAATGATGGAGAATCATCTAAGAGATAAGGGTGAGGAGAATATTCCCATGTGAAAGTTTAGAAAGGTAGGGGATTATATCTGAAATATCATAGCTGAAAATTCTAACTTTAATCATTTTAATTGGAAGGATTGTTTGGAAACATTGGGGGAAATACCATGAACCATCTGGGTAGTTTGGACAATCTATGGTCCACGCCATACATTAAAAAATGGTGCAAGATTTAATAGAAAATCTAAAAGTTGTGAAAGATGTATAAAATAAATTGAAGATACTAGAAACGTTTTCCCTTGACTTCATTTTGGTTATCATATCCCATGATCCATTATAAATTGGGCAGTTTGGATGCACAGTTTACACTAATTATGAGACAATCATGTTCGCTTACTATGAAATTTTGAACATATCAACCCCAAAACATCCAATGTATATTTAATTTATTCATTAAATAAATAAAACATGGAAATAAATGATATATAAGAATTCATAATTATGTATTGAATTTGAAATTTTTCAAAAAAAAATTATTAATATATTATATTTATATTATTCCATATTATTATAATGTACATAGAATTTACGTACACGAGGTAAGGGATTTTTCATTAAAACATTTTTAAAAATATTTATACTATTTAACCTCAATTTCCATGTTCAGAAAGTGTTTATAAATGATACTATTGATATTTATTTTATTTTATGGACATTATGAACTAACAATTAAATTTAAAATATTAATAATTGAATGTTTTTATCAATTTCCATATGTTTTATTTTAACATTATAACTAAATATTAAAAGAATTTATTTAAAACATATAGCTTAAAAACAATTTACATCATAATATCATATAACTGTTATCAATATCCATCTAATTTTCATTTTTATCAACCTATTGTTTTTAGTAAAAAAATTATGAAATAATTTTTTATTGTAAAAAACTATATATATTTTTAAAAAAATATAAAATATAGAAAAACCAAAAGTGACAATGATTTGTTATAAAAAAATAATACATTAATCACAAGTAAACCAAATTAATATTCCAAAATTTTAAAATGGAAAATAATATAAAGACATAAATATAAAATGAGATAATATGGGTCTCCCCAATAAAATAAAATCATCACTCACATTGAACACACTAAAAAAACAAAAATATCAGTAAAACAAAAATCAATATACAAATTAGAAATCAGAGGAATTTAATTTAATATTGAGTTAATGAATGAAGTGTTATTTATAGGTGGTAAAGTGACCTTTGTAATAGCAATGTGACTGTTTTAATATTATCATAATATATGGAAATAGTAACCTGACCATTGGGAATTATAACATAAATGTTGGATTAATAATTTTACTTCAAAATAATCTAATTTTCATAAAAAATTATTACAATTAATTTCTGTAAATATAAAATATGTAATAACATAAAATAAATATGATGATTATTAAACTCAAATAAAATAAAAGAATATTTTTTATATGTTTTATATCAATTTTTTTAATATTTACATTTTTAAATAGATATATTATTAATCTATTTTGATAAAATATGTTGTTTGTTTGAAATTCACATATTTAAATTTTATAAGGGTTGAATTTTTTTAAATATCTAAAATATTTATATTTTGATGTCAATAGGAAAAATATAATTTTTTTCCTAACTAATATTACTCAAATTACATCATTTATGATGTAATAATGAAAATATAATTTAAGAAATTTTAGGTTACTCCATGTAATTTTTAATTTCATTAATGATTATTTATAATATGGTAAACATAATTTCCAAATGGAAATATATCATTCCATAATCAAGAGTCAAAATTTATTCCTTAAAATTACAAGTTTTTGTTCTTTCCACTTTCCATTTTAATAAACTAATAAATTATAATTATAGATGTTTTAAAGTATCAATCTCATTATATAAACTAACATCAGCTGACATAGGTCTGCTGTGAGAAGTAGTTTTTGGTGTTTTATATAATTACAAAATTTTACAATTTATTCGATTTTACCATTTTTCATTGATTCCAAAACGTCGTTTCATTTAAATAAATAGATATGTGGGGCCATATGGTTTTTCTGATAACCATTGATGTTCACTAGAAGCTCTAGAGAAAATCATTGGATAATTCCTTGTATGAAGATTGATGACAGAACCTTGTATCAAAGATCGATGGACACTATTATTGATAGATCTCACCAATGGAGACAACGCTATCACCAATAATATTCAGTGAATGATAAAATCCCCAATTATTTTGTTTTGTTTTGATATATTATCATCATTCATTTATAAGATGACGAATGTGAGCCAACCAATGAAAAGGATTGTCTATTGTTCAATTGTTCTTATAGGATGGGTTTTAATTACATGAAATTTTCGGGGATGATTATTATATATACAAACCATTAATGATCATTATTATCGGAATTGATCGATGCAAGATAGAACATGATATGATGTATTTTCCTTGATGTTTTCCTTGTGAATATTTTCTCCTTGTTTTATTCTACATGTTCTTCATTTTTTGTGTGGTTATGAACGAATGATCATTTCAGCTTCATTTCATGGTGCAATAATATGAAATTGATGATTCGGAATCAGGATGACCTAATAGATTTAGGATGAAAATGGTGATGGATGAACCATATCGAATTGGAAGAAATAATTCTTTAAGGAATTTCTGTCGAAAATGATCAAAACAGATTTATGATCATATAGATGATCTGAAACACCTCGATTATGTGTTAGAGTGATGAGGTGACTATTGATCTGTAGTTTCAAAAAAAAATAGACCATAAAAATTGTATATGGGGGATGAAATGAGGCCCATAGAGGAAAAACACCTGATTCTAGAAAATAATGAAGAAAACAGAAAGTAATCCTGGAGTACATGATGTTTGGCCAGACATAGCGTGGCCTAGGGTTTTTAAGGATATAAAATTATCACACATATTATAACCCCCATCACACAGTTTTTTCCCCTTCCTAGAGGCTCAACGTGTATGTCTGAAGATGTGTAGACATGAAGTAGGGTCCATAGGTTGCTAGAATTACATGTACTCCACTTCATGGTTTTCCCTAAACGGGTTAAACGAACTACCCCATATATAGGTTCTTGGGAAGAGGTATATGGGTTGAAGATATAGACTAGAACATGTCTAGTGTAAACGGGTAAACCTAGAATGGATGGAAATGGCATGTGACTCATTCTAAAAATTATGTACTCACATTTTTATAGTATATGCTTTGAAGACCCAGTCTATTCTATATGTGTTGTACCTGAGGCCAACGGACATGGAGGGTGACCCACCTACACTTTGGGTTTCCCCATCTACATGGCATGAATCTATTTCCCACCGAATATATTATAAGTTTTATTAGCGTTTGTGCCCTAAAACAGTCCATTAATGTTGATGCATATCAATTACTACTCATAATGAGTATAATACCCGTAGATGGATATCTTGGATAGAGTTGTTGAAATCCCCTTAGAGGCCCAATGAGGGATCCTCTCATTATATATGTGCCATAATTATAGTAAATGGTATGGACACGATCAGTACCTCTAGGAGTCGATCCTCTAATTAAAGGGTAAATCTAGATGGAGTTGTTTTTATCACCCCATGGCCCAGGATGTGATCCTCATTTAATGTATCATATCTCTATATATATATTTATTAGCATATATATCCAATGAATCTTTGTGATGAGTAACACCTCTAGGATAGACACCATCTTTTCTATTGGACTCACGAGTGTGTTGTCCAAGATGACTACTTCGTGGATTCTTTGAACCGAATCCCTATTGTTGATATGTGGTAGTTATGACTTAAACCTAGATTGTGTTTCATGGATGTAGTATATATTGTTATTCCTGTTATATGGTTCTTTGATATTTATTTGTGTAGAACCGACTCAAATTCCATTTTATATTGGTTTGTGGTTTTCGAGTTTCATAATGAGTATTTATTTAATCACCCATGCACGATATTTCCCTACATGTGTCCTGTCTTGTGATGATGAGAAACCTTTTGAAAGATTATAGCTAGGTCGGGACCAGATGGATAATTGTGATATTAGGATGTCTGAGGTGTTTCTATAATTGTAGAGATCAATCCCTATACGTTTGATTATTATTTGGACTCGTGGTTACACACAACCTTTGGTGGGTTTGTATTTGGCCTAGTTTTACATTACATTACATTATTGTCATACTCTATTGTTTGAGATATAGTTGTATGCATACATTATTTTCATGTTTATTTACATTTTATTATATTTGGGATTGGAGACTTGTGTGTGTGTATAGGCACATGGGAAATTCCTCCCATGATAGTGATATTTCTAGTATTTGAATGTCACCATCCTTTGGTCTGTTGGAGGAGAGATTGAGGAGTCATGGCACAAAACCCACTAAGGTGGGTCATGAAAAAAATATTATGGTGTGTAGTCACGTGTGGGTAAAAAATTAGATATTTCCTTTTAATTGGGATTAATTTGATGAGAAATTTAGAATAGTTCCTTATAAAAAATGTATTTCCAAATAAAATAAAGAATAATTAATCTAGAAAAATATTTATGAATCATACAAATATAAAGTAAGAGGAGTACATATGAAAAATTACTATTAACATTTTGGTATAGTGATAGAATATGTAACATGAATGGAATAGGGTTTTTCAGAGAGATTCCCGTACATTTTGTATGAAAGTATTCTTCGAATTCACTTAATGTCCTAGATAATAAAATTATATTTATGAATAATTTAATTCATAACCTAATAAATATTAATTTGATTTATTATAACATTGTTAATTATATTTATGATATTTTGATGAGTTGTAAGATTCAATTACCTCATTCAAGATTGTTAATTTCCTGGTTTTTCATTATTGGTTCACTTATATACATGTATGACAGATCATATAAAATTGGAATAGTTATACATAGTATAAATTATTTTTTAATGATCTGACATAATATAAAATAATTTTTTCTATAAATTATAATGATTCATTAGATAAAATGTAAATGAACTATTTAGAATCATTTGGTATTTTTTCGACCATCACTAACATGTTTTCATTTATTATTTACTTTAATTCATATATACATGTTCCAACACATTAAATAAGTTATAATATTTATATAGTGGTCAATTTAAATGATAAAAATTTAGTTATGATAATCCTTTTATGCGTTATTATAAAAAACTATCATCATCCACGAATTTGGTGAATCAACACCAAATGGATGATGTTTTCATTTTTTGAACATAATGTGAATAGAAGAGAATTGATGGTGGATATTCCATTACCATAATAAAATTATACTAAATATATGATACTGGTATTATCATGCCATATTCGGATACGGGTGTGGGGAGAGGATAATCAAATAAAATAAATTTTAATGAAATTTAAAGAAAATAAAAGGGGATTTTTAAATGTTTTCCTCTTCTCCTTGAGACCCTCAGAGAAATTGGGTTCAGTCATTTTTTGAGACCAAAGGTTCCCTAATATTGTTGGGAGAGTTTTATGAGAGGATAATAAAAACCATTTAGACGATAGAAGGCTTATAAGGATACAATGTAAGAGGTGGTGTTATGAGGTATTTATAGTATATGTGATTACTATTTGAGATTATTTTATTCATTTCTCTATTTTATTGGATAAATACAATCAATAGTGTCAATTAATATTCATATGAACAATAAATAATTCATCTATGTTCAATATAATGGGGTCTTACATCATCCATAAATCATCTATGACTCAATTACTCGTGTATATAGCTTATTCCATAAATTAATATATATCACTATTCAAAAATAATTAATTATTTATGTAAAATAAAAAAAATTAAACCAAACAATTTATTGATAGGTACATTTTAAAATTGGACTCTATTTTATAAAATTGTTTTCGAAAAAAAATTGTTATTTTTAAATACAATATCATTAACTCGACAGATACATATTTTAATATTATAACAGAATTTATGATAAATTAAAATTGAATTTAATGTCTTATAAATGTGTTAAATATTTATATGAAAATAACTTATTTATTTTTTAAAATTTTTATGAATATAATTTTTTAAATCATTATATTAGTTCTGTAATTTTAAAAAATCATTTTTGAATCACAAAAATACAAACACATAATTTTTTATTTTTATACATTTATTTTCATATTCCAATATATAAATATATATCATTTTCACTTATGAGATACCCAAATTTTCTTTTTACATTACTAGTTTTGGTTACAGTTTTATTTTTTTGAATTACTATTCATATTTATCATAGTACTATTCCAATAGTCAGCATACTATTCTGTTGGTATATTTTCCTTAATTTAATGAAATAAATCTTAAATCATTTATTTTTCATTAATTAATTTCATATTGTGCACTCAATTTATTTTTATGATATGTATAATATATTACAAGATTATAAGAGAAGAATTTAAAATAATTAAATTTTGGGATGTTGTGGAGAATGTAAGTATGGACGTTTTCACTAGTCTATAAAAATCATCCAAAGGAATCAAAGAGATATAGTTTGTGGAAGATAGTCTCACCATGAATGATATCATTATTTATAATGAATAAGATTTATCCATTTAATATATTTCAAAGATATATTAAAAAGAAGTGGTGTGGCTACATGGGGTTCTTTTTTAGATTTTCATACGTCTGCATCCATGGTTCACCTATAAATTAAAGGATGTCTCAAACATTGTTTGACTGTTAAATTATAATTCATCATGACCTATCACCCCAAAACTGAAGATAAATATAAAATGAATATTTAGATTCTAAAGGACATGATTGGTGCATAATCTATGAAATTTATTTTTGGATGTGATAAAAATATCTTATTGGATGAGTTCACATATAAAATAGATTCAATTAAAGTATTTAAATAGCTTCATATAAAGCTCTATATGGGAAGTGATGTACAGTTACATCAAGATGGGATGAAGCTGGTAAAATAAAGATAATTCGATTAGACCTTACGTAGAAGATGAAATATAAGGTTGAAGTGATCCGAGAACATATTAAACATGTCTAATGTTAGAGAAAGATCTATACTGAAAACCATTGATGGAACTTGGGGTTCGATGTTGGAGAAAAAATATTCTATGTAATATTACCATGGAAGTGATTCATGCGGTTTGGAGAGAAAGGGATTCTAATAATATGAAATATTGACCCCTTTGAGATACTCGACCACATTGGAGAAGTGGACTGTCATCAATCACTTATAAAAAATTAGGATCAATTTCATAAAATGTTCGACATGTCACTCCTGAGAAGGTACATACAAGATCCATCACATGTACTAAATATAGAGGTTATACAACTGGAAAATGACATCTCATATGACAAACATTCATTGAATATTTTGAAATAATGAATCAATGTTCAATGCAATATTAAAACTCAGATTCTCAAAGTGTTATGGGGGAGACATAAGTATGAAGAGGATACTTTATAACCATAAGAAAAATTGATACATTCATACACTTAGATATTTTATACTATGATTACGAGAAAAAAGGTATGGGATGAAATTTCTAATTGTGGGAAGGTCATGAAAAACTAATATTTTTACAATATTTTTCCAAAACAAATGTGTTTTGAATTATATTATTCAATATTATAATAATAAAAATATATAGATAAACCAACCATATATTTTTTCCATTATGATATATTTTCAAATTAATCAAAATTGAAACATATTAAAATTCCAAACATTACAATGAGACAAAAGGTACAAAATATAAAATAAAAATTAGAAAAATATAAATCTCTCTAATCTACATGAATCATAACCTCGATGACGAATAATATAAAGAAGAATAAATACATTAGTAAACCACGAAATATTATATATAAATAGAGATATAAAACCTTTATAAGAATTGAGTTGAATATTGAGATATCTAATTAAGTATTATTTATAGGAGTTAAATTGACCATTGGAATAGTAATTTGACTATTGGAATAGTAAATAAACCATTATGAATAATAACATAACAATTGGGAATAATAACATGATATTCAGAATAGTAAATTTACCTCAAAATAATAAATTCAAATTAATATAATATTTAATATGATTAATTTTTATAGATAAAACATTATTATTCCTAAATATAATTATCATGATTAATATACTCATTGATAATAGAAGCACATTTCAAATAAACAACTTTTTTATGTATAATAAAAAAATAACTATTTTTATATAAAAATTTAATATAAAATATTTTTGAAAATAATATTGATAAAATGGTTATTATTTTTTAAATAAAAACATCAATAATATCAATGTGTTTTTTGGTAATTTCTTGAATTATATCAATTTTTTGGGTGAATGATAAAAATACATTTTTTCACATAACCAGTATACCTCAAATTAGATCATTCATGATGTAGTAATGATATAATATTTTTGTGAAAATAATGATTTTTTATCTATATGTATTATTTCATAAATGTGTCATTAATATATGAACTTAACTTTCAGACAAGAAAATATGTTTCCAATTCCTAAATTCAAGTAAATCTTAAATAAAATTGTTGTTCCGTCAACATTACATTTTAATACAATATAATGTTTAATTAAAATTATTATTAATTAGAATAAACTGATTATATATTATTTATATTTTATTTATAATGATGTGAAATCATTATTTTAAATTTTTCATTAAATATATTATTTTATTGGAAATCTTATTCTAAAATAATCTTATTATTTATTATAAATATCCCTCCTCCCTCTAATTTCAAAAAAATAATCCCACCCATTACAAATATAAATATATTCCCAAATATTCCTATATAATCCCTCTTAATCCTATTATAATCCATCAGGATGTTCTTTTGTAATCCAATTCAAAAAATAAGAGGACTTATATTTTCATACAAGAGAAGCTACATAAATGAAAGAGTATGTTTTTCTAATCATCACCAATTTTATTTTTCTTCTCTAACTTTTCAAAAATTATTTACAAATAAATTATTGTAATATTTAATTAATAATTATGTTAAATTAATATTAATAATTTATAAAATATTAAAAAATTGTTGTTAAAATAGTTTATGATTTATACCGCCTTTCCTTAATATTAAGACAACATTCCTGGTTATAGTCAGTTAACTGCCAATGAGGTTGTGTACAATTTCATTCTTATCACAAATACAATTAATGGTTAAAATATGTTATTTATTATAAAAAAGGGAAAATATATTAATTTTTTTATTCATGATTTTATTACAATTTTTTTAATAATTACACAGAACAAATAGAAAAATCAACGTAATGAGGGAATATATTTAGAAAAAATGAATAACAAATCATCAACATCATCATTTAAAGTTAATATATATTATAAAATGATTATAATTAATTAATATATGTATAATTGTATATAAATAAATACTGGATCAATTTTTTTATTTAATATAATTTTATAATCCCAAAGATCAAAAAGTGACGAAATAAACAGGGTATAAAGGTAGGTGGAATCTCAATCCCAAAATAATTCATTGGGTTTTCATCTCTACCATACAATGAATGTTAAATGTCCTTTAAATATAAATTTTGTGATATAGACATTCCTACTATGTAAAATGATTCTCAAATAAAAGAAATTTTTTATTGTGAATTCAAAACATTGTATTTTTCTATTCCTGAAATTATTATTGTCCAATCAAGAATAATTATGTTTTATATTCATGTACTAGTTTCCATATATATCATGGAACAAAAATGTTTATCAATGAAATAATCCTTTATGAAATCCCTATTAAACAAATTATATTACAAATGTTTATTTCATAACTCTCAATATTATATATTCTTTTTGGAATGCATGATTATTTAAATGTTATGATATGATTGGGGAAACAAAATTATTTACCCCTTCAATAAATTGGGTAGTGTAATGTATCTCTTGAGATAATGTAAATTTTGAATGAAAAATTTGCTTGATTTTTTTCACCGTGATTATGTAATGATTATTCACACATGTTATGTGTGTACATGATGTATGATGTGTTCAATAATTTTTTTTGGAATTTCACATTTATTGTACTTTAACGACCCATACTTTACATACATTGTTAATAGTTCAAAATTGATGCACACTTATTACATCATATAACCAAACCAGGAAAGGACCGTATAGGTATAATGTCTTTAGAAACTATGAAACATAAAAAACCTGTTCATAAAGAATCTACATTGACTCCCATTTATTTTGTCATATCTAGAGTCCCTTTGTGAATATCCTACTTAATAACCTACTTCCTGACCACGGGAATGAAAACATACAAAAGGGTGAGCTCAAATGATCAGTAAGGGTATACAAATGAAATATCAGTCACATCATATTCATAAGAACATAACATTTTGGAAATCTTAACCAGAAAAAGAAATCATAATTTCATAACATGGGATAAATCAAAGTAGTGAAATTTAATCCCAACAATCATAACGTAAAACATGAATCTTTGTGTCATACACACATAATAATATAGAATCATTTATTAGTAGTCAAGACTCATAGCCAAGACTATCTTAACGGACAAAGTCCATTTCTGAACCGAGTTCACTGCTCGTTTCAGTCCGGTTTCACTGAACTAGTTTAATCTGTTGTTCCAGCAATTTCTATCTCATGAGATATAAACCATTACCCAATGCATTGGAGGGAGATATAGGTCCCATTTATCTCATAATGAAACCATTCTTATGTGTTCCACAAAAATCATAAATCATATATCATTGCATAACCCATGTAATAAAAATGTGATTCTTAAACATCATTACATCATAAAACAATTCATATAAGATATAATAATTCATAAAAATAATTCCATCACAACATAATCAAATCAATGTAATAATAGGGATATAAACAGAAACCTATATTATCATAGATGGAAAATAATTTTGATAAAACACTTGAACTCCATTCTGAGGAAAATATCCTTTCTACTTAAAAAACATTTTTCCTTTCTTAACATGTCATACAATTTTAAACCAAAAGAAGTTGATTAATAATAAACTTGAAAATTTTAAAGGAAACTTCTTGGAAATATTGTTTTAAAAATATATTCATTCCATATAAGTTAAAAACATTTTTCTCATACTTTTGTCAGAAAAGTCAAAAAGTGCCTCGTACGAAAAATGACAATAGATTCCATTCATATATTTTACTAAAAACTCACTGAAGGATAAATTTGGATTTAAAAAAATTGTAGGGCAATATAAATAATATTACATATTGGGGAAACATGGATGTGGATGATAAATATTCCCTAGTACATTCTGAAGTATAAACAATCTCAGATAAAAATTGAGATTTCAAGATTGTCCCTTAACATAAGACCGATTTGCTTCGTAAGTGTCCGAACATCCTGTATAATGAGTTAAATAATGTTATTGAATTATTCCAGAATCAGAATTATTTTTATAATATCATATATGGTAATATTGTAGTCTTCTTATTAGTAATATTTAATTACTACTTGTTATTCGGGTGGATATTACTTTTTGTTCTTATGCGTGTTTTGTCGAATAAATTCTTATTCCTCTTTTTAGGTTATAGATACGTCATTTAATAAATGTTATTAGTGTAATATATATCATATTCATTCAATTCAATTCATTTATATAATTATTATGAAATAAAGATCATGTAGAATGAGTCGCATCACATCGTGGTGACGATATTCCGTACGTACACATGAGCGATGATATCGTTTCCATGATCGTGGAATTGTATTGGAGTGTATGTATACAAATTCAGTATCAAAATAAATTTAAAATAATTATATATAGTTATTCATTACACCATTATACCCATCCAAGTAAGGTGGTGGTGGAAAATAGATTACACCACGGTGTGGAGACGGTATTCCGTACGTACGCACACGCGGTGATTCCTTTTCCGTAGGATGGATAGATGGTGAAATAGGGTTGTTTCATACTTATAATAACATATAATTATATGAGTGATACTGATTTTATTACTTTATAATGAAACAACTAAAGAAGAAGAAGTGGGAGAAGAAATAATGTTGAAAAAATCGGTAACGTGCATTACCTTTTCTTTGAAGCGCCTCTTTGAGACCTCCTTTTAGGGCACTAAAATTGGTCTTTGAAGAAGACCAGGACCACTAGGAAGTTTATGGGGAAGTGGAGAAGAGAATTTGTTAGGGGATGGACGAGATTGAAGGCTCAATGTGGTGTGAGGTATAGAGGGAGGAGGTGCCCTTTTATAAGGGAGGATAATGGCACCATTGGAAAAACTAAAAATATTATTTCATTATAAAGTCATATTTGGTTTTTAATATATACAAATTGATTTATATAGAATATAAGGTGTGTATGGGTCGAAATACTCTCATCCAATAGAATTTAGACAAGTTTAGGTTTCTATTTTAACCTTATCATTTAGATTTAACTTTAAGTTAGATAATATATCTTTTACCGTGTCTTCTTTTTTTATTACACTATATGGTTAATAAACTTACTATAACAAGACTAAAGAACCCCAAGTTGTTTACTATAAATATATATAACATTATATAAGTCATTTGGCCGAACCTTATATTTTTAGAAATAAAATATCAATTAATGATTTAATATTTTTTTAAAACTATTTTATTTCATTTTTGACACTATTTGGTAATGGATTTTTTTGAATATAATAACAGAATGATTAGTTCAAAAGAAGTTAATTAAATCAGTAATAATATGAAATATTAACCTTGAAAAATATTTTAATTCATTAAAAGTCTCAAATTGAATTTATTTGGGTATTTATAACATCAATTATGTCAATATTTCATTAATATGTTAATTACTGCATCATCATTGTGTAATACATATAATAAATTCTTCAATGTATAAAAATTACAAATAAAATACCATTATGTAGGAAATCTTTTCAGATTTTTATGTAATATTTATAGTCTAATTTATCTTATGTATAACCCTTTATTAAAAATGATTTAGTTATTAAAATTTGTTTTTAACTATTTTAAACCTTGTTTAAATAAATTAATAATAAATGTCCTAATATAATGAAAGTGGGACTAAATGGTCATATTTTATTCCTAAGTTTTTTTGGTCGAATTAAACTTATCCAATAGAATTTGGACATGTGTTAGGGTAATAATAATATCATTTTTACCCTTAATTACCCTATTTACTTTTAACCGTGGTAAAAAAAGTAAAAATTTTCTATTCACCAAAAATTATTTTCTTCTCATTGAACCAAATTTTAGGCCTTGACATTAACGATGCCTCTCATATTTTCGAAATTCCACTCACAAAAGCGGTAAAATTATGTTTTATGTGAATTTGGAAATTCTCCTAGGAGGTGGGCAGAAGATGGTGAAAAGTTCAATAAACTTTTTATATATCTAAAATTATTATAAAATGACTCCTATGATTTGAATTGAACTTATATAGGTATTATGTATCAATTTTTACCTAAAATAAATTTAAATAAAATAAATAATTATTTAAATAAAAAGTCGGTTTTTAAATAGTAACCTAGTGTTTTCACTATTCATCAAAAATTGAAAGTTTTCAGAAAAATACCAAAATTTCAGCCTAGGATAATTTCAATATTCTGAATCCAAAAATGAAGTCCATTTTGAAAGATGAAATTTACAAAATTTCAAAAAGTGGTTATTAATATTTATAATGGCTAGTTTTAATAATATTTTAATAGCATATCGTTGTTCAGTGAAACTCAGTATTGCGTACAACGCAAGCTATTGAGGAAGGTCATAATTGCGTGTAAAGCAAGCCAAGATAGTGTTTTGTATAGTGAAAGATTAAATTGATGGTTTATATAACATAAAAACAAAATATTTCTCATAAAAGTCTCAGTTGTTACATTCAACCCCCCTTAAAATGAATTTTTTCCCTCGAAATTTGTCACATTGTAACAAACAGATGGGGAAACCTCTCCCTCATCATATCCTCAAGCTCCCATTTGGAGTCTTCTAATTGGTGGTTCCTCCATAAAACTTTTCACCAAGCGAGTGGTCTTGTTTCGTAGAACTTTTTAACTACGATCGAGAATCTCTATCGGATTTTCTTCATAAGAATGATCTTGCTCCAGTGGTACGACTTCTAAGCTGAGTACATGTGAAGGATCATGTATGTACATTCTCAGGAGAGATACATGGAACAAATCGTGAACTTGAGAGAGATTTGGTGGAAGAGACTATCAGTAGTCTACCTTCCCAACACGATCCAGTATTTCAAAAGGACTGATATACATAGCTCTCATCTTTCCCTTCTTTCCAAATCTCATTACTCTCTTCCAAGGAGATATTCGTATGAACACTTTATCACCCACTTAAAACTCTAGGTCTTCTTTTTCGGTTGTCAGCATAACTTTTTTGTCAAATCTGAGCTGCTCTTATGTGTTGTTGAATAGATCTGACCATTTCTCCCATCTCATCAACATGATCAGGTCCTAATAGCTTTCTTTCCCCAAATTCATCCCAGCAAGTTGGAGTCCTTCATTTCGTTCCATAGAGAGGTTCATAAGGAGCCATCCGAATACTAGAGTGAAAGCTATTATTATAAGAAAATTCCACCAAAGGAAGGTGTTTATCCCAACTACCTTTTAAATCCACAGATCAAGCTCTCAAAATATCTTGTAGAGTTTGTATCTTCTTCTCAGACTGACCGTCTGTTTGAGGATGATAAGTAGTGCTGAAACTCAACTCTGTATCCGGAGTATGCTGAAGACTTCGCCAGAACATCAAGGTAAACCATGGATCCCGATCAGATATAATGGAAATTGGTAATCCATGCAATCTTACCACTTCCATCACATATATCCTGGCAAGCTGATCCAGAGGGAAATCATCTCTAATAGCAATGAAGTGTGCAGACTTTGTAAGATGATCAACTATGACCGAGATAGTATTATTGACTTTCGATGTTTTAGGATGTCCGGTGAAAAATTCCATAGTGATTTTTTCCCATTTCCATTCTGGTATTGGTATTGGTTGAAACATACCCTTAGATTTCTGTCTCCCAACTTTAACTTGCTGACAAACCATGCATCGAGAGACATATTCAACAACATCTCTTTTAATGCCATCCCACCAGAAGTACTATTTTAGGTCCATGTACATCTTCATGCTTCCAGTATGATTAGATAATGAAGAACTATGAGCCTCATCCATCGTCTCCTTCTTTAATTCTGGGATGGTAGGAACACAAACCCGATTCCTAAACATTATTATCCCATCACAATCAAGGTTGAATTTAGGAACATTTCTAACCTTATTTTGTAACTTTGTATCTTCTTTCTATGCCTCTTTAATCTTCACATGTATAGATGGTTGAGCATTCAATTGATAAAGATTAGATTTTTCCCCTTACATTATAATTCCATGATCCATCCTTTGTAAATCCATAAATATTGGATCCTTTGTGATCCTCATCATTGACAAGCTAGCATGTTCTTGTCGACATAATGCATCTTCCACCTTGCTTGCTTTCCCAGGGTGGTAATGAATTGAGCAGTCGTAATCCTTAATCAGCTCCAACCATTTTCATTGGCACATATTCATATCCATTTCTGTGAAAATATGCTTTAAAATTTTATGATCAGTATAAATATCACACCTTTATCCATAAAGATAATTCCTCCAAATCTTTAATGTAAAGATTACCACAGCTAACTAATAATCATGAGTTGGGTAATTTTGCTCATGGATTTTCTATTGTCGTGAGGCATAAGTTATCACCATATCATTTTGCATAATAACACACCCCAACCCCTTCTTGGATGCATCACTATTTATCTCATACCATTCTCCACTCCAAGGAAGTGTGAGCGCAGGTTCATTGAATAACCTTCTTTTCAACACCTTGAAATTCTCTTCACATTCCTCTGTCCAAACAGACTTAACTCCTTTCGGAGTCAACTTGGTGAGTGGATTAGACAATCAAGAAAAATCATTCACAAAACGTCGATAATATCCATCCAAACTAAGAAAACATCGGATCTCAGTTACTATTGTCGGTCTCATCCATCTTTTGATATCCTCTATTTGTGCTGGATCTACAGATATCCCCTCTTCTGAAATTATGTGACCCAAAAATGCAACTTTTTGAAGCCAAAATTCACAATTGGTAAATTTGGCATAATGCTTCTCATTTCTCAGGGTCTTCAGTATAATTCTAAAATGATCTTCATGTTCTTCCTTGCTCTTTGAATAGTCATGAATATCATCTATAAGGCTACCACAAACTGATCAAGATAGTCTCTAAAGACTCTATTCATCAGATCCATGAAGATAGCGTGGGAATTAGTAAGATCAAATGGAATCACTATAAATTTATAGTGTCCATACCTTGTGCGGAAATCCGTCTTTGATATATCCTACCTTATAACCCTTAATTTATGATACCCTGAACGAAGATCAATCTCGGAAAAGTATTGAGCTCCATGTAGTTTGTTAAATAAGTCATCAATGCGTGAGAGATGATATTTGTTCTTGATTGTGATCTTGATATGTTCTTGATAATCAATGCAGAGTCTCATTGATCCATCATTCTTCTTAACAAACTGAATAGGTTCTCCCAAAGGTGACACACTAGGGTGTATGAATCCCTTATCAAGATTCTCTTGGAGTTTCTCCTTCAATTCCCGCAACATAATTGGGGCCATTCTATAAGGTGTCTTTGAAATAGGCAAAGCACCTGGTAACAGTTCTATTGAAAAATCAACTTCATGATTTGGTGGACAACCAGACAATTACATAAGAAAAACAACATCAAACTACCATACAATGGGCATTTTCTGAATCGTGATTTTCTCACCAACCATTTGAGATAAATATCCTTCATTTAGTGGAATCAAGACCCATAAGATGGAATATATTTCCACTGGAAGGTTATCTTCATCTTTGCATCAATAGACGGTCATAGATTGATCTGTAAGATGAAATGTGACTTCCCTTTTTTGGAAATTGATATGATCTCTATATAAAGAAATCCAATACATGCCAAGAATCACATCAAATTCCACAATAGGAAGGATCACATGATTTTTTGGAAGCACTTTCCAAAAAACTTCAATCGGAGAAGAATTATAAACATTGATGTGACTGTTTTTCCATTAGGGGTTCTCACAGCTAACTCAACATCTAATTGTTGAAGTAATACGGCGATACCCTTAGTAAATTCTTCAGAAATAAAAGAGTGGGTGGATCCAAAATCAAATAAAACATTTGCAACTTTAGAGTGGATAGTAAGTGTACCTTTCGCCACTTCGTTTTCGTACTCCACAACGATGATAGAAATTGCATGTTACATTTTGTTGTCTTTAGCCTTAAGAGTTTGTTGACGTCAATCATCATCAACAACCCTTGGATTAGGGAATTTTTGGGAATGATTCCCCATTTCCGTGCATTTGTAACATTTATGTTTATGAGGTGCACTCTGTGTATCATTTTCATTGTTCGCATAAATAAAATCTTATTCCCATTATTGCGGCATTAAAATGCCCGATGACCTTCTCTTCCACATTTGAAACATTTACTTGTCCCTTTAAAACAATTCCCTCTAAGTTTCTATCCATACTTTGAGCATAAGGGAAAACTCATCTTCTTTTCAATGTGCTCTTTAGATTTTCCTTTAAATTCAATTTTCCTCTTCTTATCAAAACCATATGACTGATGGGTTACTCTAATCACCATCTAAACATTGAGAGCACATCGAACAATTTACTCGTAGCTATTGAAGTCCCTTATGGATAACGCCCTTAGAATACATGGTTTTAAGCCACTAAATAATCAATCGATCTTACTCTCGGGTTGGATAATAATACCAGAAGCATACCTTGAAAGTCTTGTAAAATTTACTTCATAGATACCAACAGATTTATCATCCTTTTGCTTCAGTTCAAGAAACTCCTTCTCCATTTTTGTTCGAATAATACAAGGGAAGTAATTATTGAAAAATAAGTTCTTGAACTCATCCTATTCCATGGACTCAATTTTATCACTTTGCCTCGTATTCTTGATAAGATTCCACCATTGATCAGTATCACCTTCCAAATGATAAACACCTAAGATGAATTTATCATGTTCATAACATTGACGAACGAAAAATATCTTTTCACTGGAACGGATCCATTGTTCAGCCACTAATGGATCAGAAGACCAGATGAATGAAGGTGGGGGCCGCCTCATGAAGGATTCAACATAATTTTGCTCCTTCCATTGCTCGTTTGGAAGTCATGCATGATTCAAAGCTTGAGAAATTTGTGTGATCATGGTTAAAAGATTTTTCATTCTAGCTCTCATGATGTTTGGTTTCTCAGGGGGGACAATCATTGAATTTCCTGTCACATTCCGCATTAACATGGTTCCTTCGGGTTCCATCCACTGACTATAACCAAGAAGAATAGTGTTAGAAGCACTAATTATAATAGAAAAAACACATAATCAAGAATAAAATTTTACACTTAAGGTCTTATCATAGGTTATTCATGGCTATTTATAAAACACTAAGATTGTGTTCTATGCTTAGACTTATCCTTAGGGTTCTTACTAAGGCTTTCACATCATAGTTTCCAAAGGATGACTATACCTTTTCTCTGATACCAACTATAACGACCCATACTTTACATAAATTGTTAATACATAAAAATTGAAGCACACTTATTACAACATATAACAAAACCAGGAAAAGACCATATAGTTATAGTGTCTTTAGAAACTGGGAAACATAAACAACTGGTTTATAAAGCATCTAAATTGTCTCCCATTTATATCATCATATCTAGAGTCCCTTTTGGCATATACTACTTAATAACCTTCTTCCTAACCAGGGGAAAGAATACATATAAAAGGGTGAGCTCAAATGCTCAGTAAGGGTATAAAAGGGAAATATCAATCACATCATATTCATATGAACATAACATTTTGTAAATCATAACCTGCAAAAGAAATCATAATTTCATAACATGGGATAAATCATAGTAGTGAAATGTAATCCAAATAATCATAAAGTAAAACATGAAACTTTGTGGCGTACACACATAATCATAGATAATCATTTCTTATTAGTCAAGACTCATAGCCATGACTATCTTAGAAGACAAATTTCATTTCTGAACCGATTTCACTCCTCGTTTCAATCCTGTTTCACAGAACCGGTTTAACCTGCCATTCCAGCCATGTCTATCTCATGAGATATAAGCCTTTACCCAATGCATTGGACGGAGATATAGGTTCCAACCATATCATAACTAAGACATTATTATTTGTGCCACAAAAATAATAAATCATACATTATTTCAGAACCCATGTAATAAAAATGGAATTATTAAACATCATGACATCATAAAATAATTCATATAAGATAAAGGAATTCATAAAAATAATTCCATCACAGCATAATAAAATCAATGTAATAATAGGGATTGAAACTGAACCCTATATTATCTTATGGAAAATAATTTTGATAAAACACTTCAACTCCATTTTTGAGGAAAATATCCTTTCTACTTCATATTTTTTTTACCTTTATTAACATGTCATACAATTTTAAACTAAAAGAAGTTGATAAAAAAATGAACATGAAAAAGTGTAACGGAAGAATCTTGGAAATAATGTTTTAAAAATCCATTCATTTCGTATAACATAAAAAACATTCTTCTCGTACTTTTTTCGGAAAAGTCAAAAAGTATCTCGAACAAAAAACGACAAAAGATTCCTTTCATATCATTTACTAAAAACACACCGAAGGGTAAAATTGGATTTAAAAAAATTGTAGGAGGATATAAATAATATTACATATTGAGGAAACATTGATGTGGATGATAAATATTCCCTAGTAAATTCTGAAGTATAAACAATCTCAGATAAAAATTAGGATTGCGAGATTGTCCCTTATATTTGGTCAGATTTACTTCGTAAGTGTCCGAACCTCCTGTATAATGATTTAAATAATGTTATTGACTTATTCCAGAATCATAATTATTTTTTTTATATCATATATGGTTATATTCTTGGATTCTTATTAGTAATATTTCATTACTACTTGTTATTAGGGTGTTTATTACTTTTTGTTCTTATGCGTGTTTTGTCAAATAAATTTTTATTATTCTTTTTAGATTATAGATACATCATTTCCATTTGGTACTAGTGTAATATATATCATATAAATTCATTCAATTCATTTATATAATCATTATTAAATAAAGATCATGTAGAACGAGCCTCATCACATCGTGGAGACGGTATTCCGTACGTACCCACAAGCGACAATATCGTTCCCATGATCGTGGAATTGTATTCGACTGTATGTATACTATTTCAGAATAAATATCACCCAAAAATAATCATATAAAGTTATTCTTTACCACATTATACCCATCCAAGTATGTTGGTGGTGGATAATTGATTACACCACGGCGTGGAGACGGTATTCCGTACGTACAGACGCACGGTGATTTCATTTTACAGAGGATGGATACATGTTGAAATAGGGATGTTTCATACATATAGTAACATATCAGTATATGCGTGATACTTATTTTATTACTTCATAATGAAAAAACTAAAGAAATAATAAGTGGAAGAATAAATGATGTTGAAATAATTGGTAACAGACAATTCCTTTTCTTTGAAGCGCCTCTTTGATACCTCTTTTTAGGGCACTATAATTGGTCATTGAAGAATACCATGAACTCTAGGATGTTTCTAGAGAAGTGGAGAAGATAATTTTGCAGGGTTTTTCCGATCATGAAGGCTCCATGTGGTGTGAGGAAGAGAGGGAGGAGGTGCCCTTTTATATGGGAGGAGAGGGGCACCTTTGGAAAAAATAAAAAAATTATTTTATTATAAAGTCATATTCAGTTTTTTATAGCTCAAAATTGATTTATTAAGAATATATGGTGGGGATGGGTCGAAATACTTTCATAAAATATAATTTAGACAAGTTTAGGATTCTATTTTTACCTTATCATTTAGATTTAACTTTAAGTTAGATAATTTAACTTTTACCGTGTCTTCTTGTTTTCTTACACTATAAGGTTAATAAACATACTATAACAAGACAAAATAACCCCAAGTTGTTTATTATTAATATATATAACCTTATCTATGTCATGTTACCGAACCTTTTATTTTTATGAATAAAATTACAATTAATAACAAAATATTTGTTTAAAAAACTATTTTATGTCAATTTTGACACTATTTGGTAATTGATTTTTGTGAAAATTATAACAGAAATATTAGTTCAAAGAATTTCATCTAAATCTGTACTAATATGTAATATTAAACTAGAAAATTATTGGAATTCATTAAAAGTCTCAAATTACATTTATTTGGGGATTTATAATATCAATTATTTCAATATTTCATTAATAAGATAATTACTCCACCATCATTGTGTCATACATAAATTAATTTATTCAATGTCTAAAAATTACAAAGAAAATACTATTATTTAGTAAATCTTTTTATCTTTCTAATTCATATTTATAGACTAATTTATCTTATATATAACCCTTTATTAAAAATTATTTAGTTATCAATCTTTGTTTTTAACTATTTTAACCATTCTTTAAATAAATTATTAATAAATGTCCTAATCTAATCCAAGTGGGCATAAATAGTCATATTTTATTCATAAAGCTGTTTTTGGCAGAATTAATCTTATCCAATATATTTTTAACATGTGTTAGGGTAATAATAATATCATTTTTACCCTTAATTACCCTATTTATTTTTAACTGAGGTAAAAAAATTAAAAAGTTCCTATTCATAAAAAAATATTTTCATCTCATTAAAACAAATTTTAGTCCTTGATATTAACCTTGTCTATCAGATTTTTTAAATTCCACTCACAGAAGTAGGAAAATTATGTTTTATGTGAATTCAAGAAATTCTCCTAGGAGTTTGGTAAAAGACGGTGAAAAGTTCAATAAAATATATATATATATATATAATAATTATAAAATGACTCCAATGAATTGATTTGAACATAAATAGGTATTATGTATCAATTTTTACCTTAAAAAAATTTATATAAAATAAATAATTATTTAAATAAAAAGTAGGTTTTTAAATAGTAACCCAGTGTTTTCATGATTCATCAAAAATTGAACGTTTTCAGAAAAATTACAAAATTTCACCCTCAGCTAATTTCGATATACCGAATCCAAAAATGAAGTCCATTTTGAAAGTTGAAATTTAAAAATTATCAAAAAGTGGTTATTACTATTCATAACGGCTAGTTTTAATAATATTTTAATAGCATATCGTTGTTTAGTGAAACTCGGTATTGCGTACAACACAAGCTATAGAGGAAGGTCGTGATTGCGTGTAAAGAAAGTCAAGATAGTGTTGTCTGTAGTGAAATATTACTTTGATGGTTTATATAACATAAAAACAAAATATTTCTCATAAAAGTATCGGGTGTTACATGTACAATGTTAAATTTTTATGAATTACCACATTCCATACCTTTATCACATGTTTCTCTCATGTATTTTAGAATGATAACTCTATTATGATATTATTTTGAGGGTTAATATAGGCCATGTTTTTGTTTCATATCCATTACAAATCCTCTAAAAAAAATTTCCAACAACATTCACTGCTGTATATTCTAAAGTGATAACCTATACTAAAGAGAACATTATTGACATTAAGAACACTGAGAGTATGGAATGAAATAATTTTTATGTTTTATTATGTAATTGATTTTATAATACAACTTTTACCAAGACACTAATCATTTTAATAGTGGATTTACATTGATATAATTATATTTATTAGTAATATTATGTAATAGTCATGTTGTAAAATTTGATTCTCAATATTAACAATGTTTTTGAAATAATATTATAATTCCTAAAATATAGGAATTTTTTATTTATAATTTTTATTGACAAATTGTAATTTCATCCATATTTTAGGAGTTCATTGAATGTGTTTTTTCATATGGTATTGAATACCATTTAAAAAGGGATATATCATTAAAGTGATATATATATATTATTCATTATATGGTTCTAGTACATTTTTATGAATTTTAAAAGACTCCAATATACTCATGGTGATGTGTGAGACAATTATAGCTCATCCAATCATTTTATAATGTTATAGAGTTTACCGATAATAGGATACACCTAAGAGATTTTGGAATTATTTTTGTAGATTATTCCACATTAGGTTTTGTAATAATGGTTAGGGAAAGCAATATGTTTCATGGGACCAATATGATATTCTTGAAATAGTTTTTAAGATAATATATATTGACTTCAAAAATTATAAAATTGATTTTATATTTTTCAGTATGGTTTTTCCAATTTTTTATTGATTGTATATTTTTTAATTGAATGATATTTAGGATTTTTATTATCAACTATTTAACCCTCTAGATTTTTATTTTGTATTTTTCTTCATATAAATTTTTTTAAAAATTTAATTTATAAATGCATCTGTTTTTATTGAAATGTAAAAAAACATTTGACCTAAAATATTAATATGAAAATTATTAGTTTTTTTATTTTTGGTACTTAATTTTATTAATGGTAATATTTTAATTTTATTAACATTCAAATTTTTATTTCGCCGATCCAATTTTTTAAATATATTTTATAGGGTTTTGGGATGAGTCGGAATGTCAATAATTACAATGACCCTGTTATTGGGGTTATTATGAACATGGGATGTCCTTATTTGTAAAAAACATGTTTTTTGGTAAAATTGACACTTTATAGAAGATTCCACAATGTAATGTGTTGGATCTCCTAAATATAAAAAACTCTAATATGAAGAGATGATGTAAATATTATTATTTTCATAAATTTCCATTAATCGTTTAATAATTTCTTGTTTTCATGGTGTGTTATGTCTAATATCATGTGATATAACATGTTTAAACCTCAAAAACAATTGTGGGGTGAGAATGTTTGTTATAAAATGTAGTGTCATACATCCTATGAAATTAACATCTAGCTATGATAAATTTTATGGAGAAATATCTGTCATAATCATTCAAGAATAATAGATAAAACATAATAACATGGAGAAAAACTGAGTAAAAAATGGTTTCATGTAAAGGGAACATATGTCATTATGTTATACCTTATACAAAAAATCCAATCACAATACATGCCTCTATTCTCATCTCCATCACACCGTAAATCACAATAACCATTCATAATCATTCTAAACCCTAAATATATATAATTAATCAAAAAACATCCTAATTTGGTCCAATATTGTTCCATCGCATCTATTTTATATAGATAAAATATTTGACCCACTTGGAGACATTTACTCTTCATGATAACATATCATCACATGTTTAGTAAGATAGAAAAGTTCCCAATCAATCCACACAACATGATCACGTATCCAAATACAAAACATTAAAATCTTTATACATACCATCATATCATATTCTAACAATATCCAAACCATCACATAAATTAGTTTCCAATTATTACCATAATCTTACAATTCATTATTAAATACATATTATATTATTAAAATGAATGAAATCAAATTATAGCCTCACATTATCATGTGTTTCCACCACTAATACATAATAACAAGAAAATCATCATCCCACATTGGTATTGTGAACTTATGGGTCATGAACCTAGTTCAATGGACCAACCATATGCGACCCCAACTATGTATCATCATCATATATTCAATATTGATTCAAAATAACATTCTACATTTTTACAACATGATGAATTAATTCTAAATAGATTACACTAAAACCACCGTTAACACATAATAAAAGAATCTAAATTTAAATAATGTATTTCCCATTCAAACTTCTTTCATCTGGACTACATAAATATTTCCATCCACATGAAATTACCTTTCATCAAAAAATTGTTACACACAAGGGAAAAAAAGAAATAGTTAATCTAAATTTCATAAAAAGGTGTCCACAAAAAACATTCACATAACCGATTAGTTTTATCCACAACAATATTCTATTTTTTACCACATAAAATCTAGTTTTTATTCTTTAATTCATTCCCAATCATTTAATAATATTAATCATATTCCAAATACCTCTATTCAAATTCCAATACATTTGTTCCTAAAATAACTACTCACCAATTTCATTTTGAAATCATTTTTATCATGTCCCATTTTAATTTCACATTATTCCAACAAAATATTTTTCTATTTTATATTTTTACATTAGTTTAATATCACACCCACTTACCATTAAAAATATCATTCATTTTTCAATTTATTCAAAGCACGATAATATCATGGTGAATGCGACATCTCAAAAATAATCCAAATAATCATAGAGGAACTTCAAAAATACCTAATCCACATAAAAATCCTGCATTAAAATTTAATCACAACAACTACATAAAAGATGAAATTATTATATAAAAACCTTAATTCAATGATAAACACAATAATAAAAAAATACTCTACCCAAGAAAATCACATATACAATAGTCTGTGAGTCCACATCACCATTCCCAGAATAGTATATCATAATTAATCTTATATAAACTCACCATTATCTACTCGTCTAAGAATTATCATAAATTGAAATGACCAACACCAAATCAAATACCTAAACCAATCATGTGCCTACGTTAGTAAAAGTAAAGAATTTAAAAATGAAAAATATGGTCTTTACTTCATGCTTAAAAATAACTTTTTAAATAATAATACAAATATTAGAACCCAGAAGTTATAAAATTAATGTTTTTTACAGATATAAAAAACTATATAAAAAAATACATGAAAAAATCATCTTTATAGAAAACATCCTTAACAAGCTCACACTTAAAACATCATGGGATAACATGGAGTCATACATATGAATGGGGTGATCCATAAATATTTGTAAGTGAATAAACATTTCATAAAATAAAAATTTTTAAACATGTTATACAATTGGAATTTAAAAAATTATTAAGAATAATACTATTGAACAGTGAGCCTCGATAAAACATTATAATCATAAATAAAACATGGGAAATGTGGCCACAATATATTACACATCATCATAATCCTAGGTAAAATATTAGTACAAAGATATCATGATGTTAAATTTTCTTTAAAAGAATAATGTTCAGACCATATTCCTTCATAAAATTTCAAGATACCTGACATTCTGAAATTCAATAAAGAACAATATAATTTCATGTGACTCTAACAGTTTCATTTCATTCTCTTACATATGTGTTTCATATAGATCATACAAAATGGATTCATTCATAAAATTATTTTCTTCCACAATAATGTAGTTCAGAATAAATATATTTATGTCCAATTTAATTTAATAATAAGTGTACTATATTGAACACACATGATATTAAATTGGTATGTTATTGACCACACAACTGTTTTGGCATGGAAACCCAGAGTGAATTTTCAATTTCATATAAGGATCACATAAAAATTCATAAAATTGGTTGATGATAAGTAGAGGGGTATCTTATATTTTTAACAACAAGTGAGTAGTAATAGGGACATTAAAATAGATATACTATCATAATAAATTTGATATACAATTAATAAGTTATTATATAATTTTTAATAAAAATATTAATGAAAGGTTACCTTATGTGGGTGTGTGAATCCAAATGCTTGTGAGGTGATTTTTGGGAGAATTTGGGAGCATGTGTATGAATTTATAGAGGAAAGGTATTCATAAGGTAAAAATAAAAAGACATCGAGTAATGATAAATTTGATCCCATGTGGTATTATATTTGAAATGACTGAGGTATTATTTTTCATTTCTTAAAAAAATGTTTTTGACTCTATATAAAAAATTTAAAAAACCAGAAACCATACCATTATATTCCCATGTTTTTTACGAATGGTTGTGGCTTTTATTAATTTCTTATGGAAATGATACTAAATATTAAATTTATATTTTTATTTATATAAAAGTGATGTGTACTCTTAATTAAATTATTTTAAAACCATAATGTATATTAATGGTGATGGATGATTATTAATGGAATTAATAAATTAATCAAATAAATATTAAATTAAATTTATTTAAAGAGGAAACTATATTTGGTCGGGGATACATTCATTATATTTATTACATATCTTTTTGGTCATTGTGATATTGTAATACAAAAAGTATATTTATATGGCTTTTAATTATTCACAAAAAACATGATTGTCTCAAAAAATTATGATAAATTAACTATCGTATAATATTGATCTTCTAATTCCACAAATATATGAATTTTATCTAAATAATTTTCCAAATAAGAGAATTTTATGTTTAAAACTAATAATAGCGATTTATTATGTAATTTTTCGTTTTTTGACTATAAAAGTTTTCAAATAATTATAAAAAGTTGATTTTATATCACAAAAGGTATATGATCATATAGATTCAATAAATATTATTTAATAATAAAATTATAATTAAAATATATTTATATAATAAATTTCATCAATCCATTAAAATAAATTACTTAATTGAATTTCAATATATGTGTAAAATAATATTTATATTTTATTTAATATATATATATAATATTAATAATAAGATTGAAATATATTTATAATTATATATAAAATAATGTACACAATAATATTCCTTGGTCCTTGATATATATCGATTTAGTACACCAAAAAACTCTCTATGGGTAAAATGAGCGAGGGTGAGACATTCTTGTGCTGGTTCGACACACATGGTTTGTTTCATGATATTGAGAAGCATGAACATCTATAATAAAAAGTTTCACACATGCATATGTTTTTGGAACTCATCTTGTAATTGGTTAAGGTAAAAATCTATTGATGTTATCTCCCCCACAAGAAATGATAATTGGGCATCAAAAGGTATGATCTTTCTAGTTGGGCTCATCACTTCCTTTATTTATGTCAAATGGATTTATTAATATCCTATATATATGATACTCTTGATATCAGTATTCCATGTATTTGATATCGATATCCATTAATCTTAATTTTCATTTAAATCTGATAATATATAATAAAAAATAACAATTGGTAATATTTTCTAGAACCATATTTCTTAAAAAAACTAATTAAATCAAAAGAGTAATTTAATTATAACAGTCGGTCCATTAAGCTTCCAACTCTAAAATTTCCCCTTCGAAATTATCTTTTACTACACTAAGTAAATATGTAAATTATATTTAATCACTTTCTGAGGTTCCTATGTATATTATTGAATCTTTTGATTTCTCACTAACATATTGACAAATTGAATTGTCATATTTTATAAAACATTTCCTCTACAATCTATGAACTTCACTAGCTACTACTTGTAGAAAAGATCATTCTCCAATAGTACAACCTATCGATTGAGTACATGTGAGGGGTCTAGTATATACTTCCTCTACTTGTATAAATAGAATACCTCATATACTTGAGATAGGTTAGGTGTAGGTTCTAGTTGATTAGTCGTTTCACAAATTCGATTGAGGATCGTAGTGGGGTCTATGTATCTTGTTATATGATTTCCATAGAGCTATTTTCTCAATGTTGAGATACCTTGATGTGCTACTGAATTATTTCTACCTTTTCTTCCATTTCATTGACCATTTCAATTCCAAGTCGCTTATGATTACCACCATCATCCTAGGATTCTAGTATTCTATATTCTTCCCAATAAAGGGATTCATAATGTTACATTTGGATTCTCATGTGGAAAATATTATTGAATTAGAAATTGGCTAGAGAATGATGTTGTTCCAATCATCATTTTATGTACATATAACCTAACCTCAACATGTCATCTTGTGCCAAAATATTCCATTGATACTAGACATCTGTTTGATGATGATTGGACTTACAATAGTTTAGCTCAATGTTTAGAGCTTGTTGGGGACTTTTCCAGATCATTGAGGGTAGTCTATGTTCTCTATATGATACAATTGGAAGCGGTTATCCTTTAAATCACAATACATATTTGATGTATATATGTGAATTTTTTTAGAGTGATAATATATCCTGAAATATGATAAAGTGGATTGTCTTTGAATGTTGGTCCACAATACCCCATATAGAATAATATCCCCTAGAAGTCTTCGGATGTCCAATTACAATTTCAATGGTGATTTTTTCCACTTCCATGCCGGTATAGCTAATGGTATTCTCATCTCCTTGTACATTTTATAAGGCCCCATCCTTAAACCTTACTTAATCTTGAGTTATTACAAGATTACACATTGAGGATCTTTTCGGGTTTAGAGTTTTAGATAATTAGATCATAAAACTTGCATTACATTCCACATATAAACAAAGTGGTTACATAAAGATAGTATTCTTCATTCCCATCAATGGAAACACATTTAAAATAAAACATGGATTAATTCTTGACACATCCTTGACTCTATCATCTTATCATGTACCTTTCCCTTGACCTGTGAAAAACATTTCAAAAACTTGGGATGAGCATAAAAACTCAGTATGGGTTATAAAAAAAACATGGAAAGGAAACATGAGTTCATATATACATAAGAATGAAATCATACTTTACCCATAAAACATAGGCACTTTAACATACCTCATAAAATCATGAATAAATCATAGAAATCATAATACATAAAGGTAACTTGAGGCATTCATAACATTCTTACGTAGGGAGTAACCCTCTTGGTTACGTTTGGAATACCCATCACATTATATTCCCTAAAATCTCTTCGGAGAAACCTTAACGTTTCACTCCTTCGCGTTACCCAATGCATTGGAGAGCTATATCGGGCTCACCCGCCCTTAGTTTATCACGGAACCACCCGTCTTCATAATAATGCCCAAGAACAACAACATAATCATATCACATAAAACATGCATAAAGGAAACATAACATTTCCACATTTCAATCACGAGATATCAATACAACACATTGATATAATAAAAACATTATGAAAACCATTTTTAATACCAAATTAAAACATGGTATTTATTTTTCGTTTTAAAAAAAAGTATGGCTTGTAGAGGAAGCCGAAACTCAAATAACGGTCACAACGGCGGAGAAGTCGTTGTCACCGCATACGTACAACAAAAAAACATTCCCTTTTGTCATTTAGTAAACGCTTCGTATAAAAAATATTCCTTTTGAATAAACGTAAAAGTCAAAGGGGTTTATACACCGTATAAAAGAAAGTTGTGTATAAATAAAATATGACTCAATGAAAGGAGATTGAGACGAAGTCCCATACCTCGTATCCGACTTGACCCGACCGTTCTTTAATCTCCTGAATAATAAACTTGAGTTAATCTCTACTTTCTTATGAATCTTTTTCAAGTTCATTATTCTTTTTATACCATGTTATGAACATCATGTAATCAGTTAAGTTAATAATGTTCATCTTGTCGGTATTTGGATCTTAAGTCAAAAATAGACTTCTTACACTTACATGTTGTTAATTTGGTCAAAGGTTCATTATATCCAGAATGGTATTAATGATTTAGATATCATATATGTCATATATATCCAGTACATACATGCATTTATAATATTACATAATCATTTAGAGGTAAGAAATGAAATGCACCGTTCATGGAGACGGTAATTCGTACGTACGCATGAACACTACTTTCATTTCTATTTCATATTTTATAGAACGGAATCATAATGATATAAAGGTATATTATAATTCCAGTATAATATCATATATAATATCATAGTTCCATCCTTTATATGTCCCACATATGGTATTTAACGAATCAAATCACTTTGAGGGGGCGGTAGTCCGCACTTCCTAAAATGAAGATATCATGTTTACCCATAATGGAAACCATAAAGGTATGCCCAAAATGAAAAAAAAACAGAAGCTTAAGGAAAACATAAACATATTATATATCATATATAAAAATAGTGACATCATAATGGCCACCTTTGAAGGTGTTAAATGAGTATTGAACAATCATCATTACGGGAGGCAGAATTTCGCCATCCACGGAAACCGTATGTTCTTTAACCATTTGATGTAGTTTTGTGAGAGTGTAGCTCAAATAAATCTTATAACAACATCCTAGTACATTTAAGATACTGGTGTTGTTACAAAATAAGTAAATAAAAAGATTTTAGGGGGTTGGAGAAGCAAAATAAAACAAATGAACATGAGAGAATGAATTACCTTAAATAGTGTATCTAATTTTTATTTGAGTATAAAGGCTTTCTTTGAAAGGATTATTCCCAAAGGGAATCCTCTAGGATGAGTAGAGGGATGTGGAGAGAGTAAATGGGCAGGGGTTGGCCGAGCCAAAGGCTTGAGAAGTGTGTGAAATGAGGTAGAGGTGGGGGCCTTTTATAAGAGGAGAGGAGGGGCACTTTTGGAAAGTAAAGAAATATTACTTTATTTGAAAATGTGTTTCGGTTTTAAATGGTCCCAAATTGATAGAATTAGTGGATAAGGTGATAAGGGTTCGAAATCCACTCATCCAATTTGTTTTGGACATGTGTAGTTCATAGATTTTACATTATCTTTCTATTTTATTTAAATCGTCAAATAATGATGTCATCGCTGCATCATTATTATGTCATAAATAATTAAATTTATTTAATGTCTAAAAATTATAAAACAAATACTATGATATAGGAAATATTTTTATCTTTCCAATGACTATTTATAATCAAAATTTGGACTTTTATAACCCCACTTAAAAATTGTTTTCGTAAAACATATTATGTTTGTGTCATTTTTACTTTAACATTTAATAAAAAGTTATTTATGTCATTTCCAAACCAAAGTGTCTCCATGGGGTCCCCAAGTTGACCCATGGCTTGTCTTGGTCGGCCGTGACACAACCAATAAGGTTGGGACATGTGTCTAGGTCATTTCATTTTATTAGAGTATTAGTTATACCTTAAACTACCCTAATTACTACTAATCGTGATTAAGAACTTAATAAGTTACTATTCACCAAAAAATTATTATAATCTCATTGAACCACATATTACATACTAATGACAACCATGTATGTCAGATTTTTAAAATTCAATACACATTAGTCGTAAACTTTCATTTAACTGAAAAATCAGTTTGCTTGATTACCACTTAGTGGTTTCACTATTCATCAAAAATTGATGTTTTTAAGAAAATTACAAAAAATTTACCCTAAGCTATATTTGATATTCCGAATTCAAAAATGAAGTCTATTTTACAAAATTCAAATCATATAAGTCACATTAATTAATTTAATAATTAATTCCCGCTGCCAGAGCAAATAGCGTGTTTTTACAAAACAATAAGTATCAGAAGATTGATACTAGTTTAAGTCCAATTTCAAAGTGAAATTGATTCCAATGACCACCATTGGATTAAATGGTAAAAATATATTCATATTACACATTAATACCAACTCAAAATATAATCTAATCATGTAAATAAATTAGATTAAAAAGTAGTTTTGATGTAAAATGCAGTATTTTTCACTATTCATTAAAAAATGAACATTGTCAGAAAAATAACAAAAATTCACACAAAGTAAATTTTGATGTCCCAATCATAAATAATAAGTTTATTTTGACAAAAATAGTTTATAAAATTTTCAAAATATAGATTAAAAAAAGGTTTTCCATCAAAAGGCACTAAAACAATCTTTTAAGAATATCAGTGTATTCCATGCATAAGATTGTATTTATTTTCATTTTAAGCCTCTATAACACTATCTTAATCATTAATAGACATATATAAAAATATCTATTATTCATTACTTACATGGGATGTTACATCCTTCCCCCCTTTAGAAAATTTCGTCCCCGCAATTTATTTACTTATCGAATAAATGGGGGTACTTATCCCTCATTGCATTTTCAGATTCCCATGTTGCCTCTTCAATCATGTGGTTTTTCCACAAAACCTTTACCTGCTTAATCACCTTATTCCGTAACACTTGCTCCCTGTGGTCAAGAATCTGGACCGGTTGTTCCTCATAAGATAGGTTCTCTTCCAGCTGAACTACCTCTGGACTCAAAACATGAGATGGATCTGGCATATACTTTCTCAACATCGAAATGTGAAAAACATTGTGTACTTGAGATAAACTCGGAGGTAAAGACACTCGGTATGAAACTGATCCAACTCTCTCCAGAATTTCGTATGGTCTAATAATCCTTGGACTCAACTTTCCTTTCTTATCAAATCTCATCACACTTTTCCAAGGAGAAACCTTGAGAAAAACATGATTACCTACCTCGAAAGATAGATCCTTCCTCCGGTTATCCGCATAACTCTTCTGCCTCCTCTGAGCTGTTCTCATGTGTTTCTGAATCAGATGAACTTTTTCTGCCATCTCTTCTACCAATTCTGGTCCCATCAACTTTCTTTCACCCACTTCATCCTAGAAAGGTGGAGTTCGACACCGCTTCCCATATAATTCCTGAAATGGTTCCATCTGTATACTGGAATGAAAACTGTTATTATATGAAAACTCAACCAAAGAAAGATGTTGGTCCCAACTTCCCTGATAATCCATAGAACAAGCTCGTAGCATATCCTCCAATGTCTGAATTGTTCGTTCTGACTGCCCATCTGATTGAGGATAAAAAGCTGTACTAAAATTTAATTCAGTACCCAACGACTTCTGAAGGCCTTTCCAAAAGTTAGAAGTAAACCTGGGATCACAATCCGATACAATGGAGAGAGGAACTCCATGTAACCTGACTATATCTTTAAGATACAAACGGGAAAGTTGATCAAGAGAGAAAGTATCTCGTATAGCAAGGAAATGAGAAGATTTGGTCAAGCGATCAACAATAACCCAGATTGCATTATTACCTCGAGATGTCTTCGGTAATCCAACAACAAAGTCCATGGATATATTCTCCCATTTCCACTCTGGCACTGGTAAAGGCTGAAGCATCCCTTTCGGTAACTTCCGCTCTACTTTAACCTGTTGACATGTCAAACACTTCACAGTAAAATCAGCAATGTCTCTTTTCATTCCATCCCACCAGTAATACTCTCGCAGATCTCTATACATCTTAGTACTTCCCGGATGAACTGAAAACGGAGAACTATGAGCATCACATAACAACTCTCTCTTCAACTGTGAATCACAAGGCACACACAATCTCCTCCCAAATCTCAAAACACAATCATTATCAATGTTGAATTCAGGAAACTTACCTTTCTAAACCAGCTCTACCTTTTTCTTCAACTCACTGTCTTGCTTCTGTGCTTGCTTGATTCTATCTGATAGAGATGATCTCACTGATACCTGAAATAGAACAGAAGGACTCCCTGCACCAACAACTTCTATTCCAAAGTTCATCAAATCCTTAACCAAAGGATCACGTTCCAAATGCAACATTGTTAATGAAGTATTACTTTTTCGACTCAATGCATCATCCACTTTATTTGCTTTTCCCGGATGGTAATGAATTGCACAATCATAATATTTGATTAATTCCAGCCATCTCCTTTGTCTCATGTTTAACTCTTTCTGAGTGAATATATACTTTAAACTTTTGTGATCGGTATATATTTCACACTTTACTCCATACAAACGATGCCTCCAAATTTTTAAAGCAAAAACAACAGCAGCTAATTCCAAATCATGTGTAGGGTAATTTACCTCATGAGTTTTCAACTGTCGTGAAGCATAAGCAATTACCTGATCATTCTGCATTAGGATGCAACCAAGTCCTTTCAATGAAGCATCACTGTATATAACAAACTCACCATTCCTGGAAGGTAGTGCCAAAACTGGAGCATTCACCAATCTTCTTTTCAATTCCTGAAAACAATCATCACATTCTTTTATCCAGATAAACTTAACACCCTTCCAAGTTAGCTTAGTCATTGGACTAGATAACCGTGAAAAATTTCTAACAAACCTTCGGTAATAGCCCACCAAACCAAGGATGCTACGAATCTCGGTTACATTTGTGGGTCTTGTCCATTCTTCCACAACTTTTGTTTTTGCAGGATCAACAGTTATTCCATCTTTAGAAACAATGTGACCAAGGAAAGAAATTTTTTGCAACCAAAACTCACACTTGCTGAATTTCCCATACAGTTTCTTTTCTTTTATGGTTTGCAAGATAACCCTTAAATGTTTTTCATGCTCCTATTTACTTTTAGAAAACACCAAAATATCATCAATGAAAACCACCACAAACTTATCCAAGAACTCATGGAAAATTCTATTCATTAAATCCATGAATACAGCAGGTGCATTGGTTAGCCCAAAAGGCATTACTACAAATTCATAATGGCCATATCTCGTACGGAACGTGGTCTTCGGAATATCTGCCTCCTTAACCTTCAGTTGATGCTACCCCGATCTCATGTCAATCTTTGAAAAAAACTGAGCTCCCTGGAGCTGATCAAACAAATCATCGATATGAGGCAAAGGATATTTGTTCTTAACAGTGATATTATTCAAGGCTCTATAATCAATGCAAAGTCTCATAGAACCATCTTTCTTTTTAACAAATAAAACAGGATCACCCCATGGTGATGTGCTAGGTCTAATGAAACCTTTCTCTAATAAATCATGCAATTGCTCCTTCAACTCTAAAAGTTCAATTTGTGCCATTCGATAAGGGGGTTTTGAAATTGTCTTAGCATCAGGAACTTAGTCAACAGTAAACTCAACTTCCCGATCTGGTATTATTCCAGGCAACTCATCAGGAAAAACATCAGGATACTCATTTACCACTGGCACATCATTAATCTGAATAGTTCCGTTATTTTCAACGACATGTGCAAGGTAACATTCATTTCCATCTTTTACAAGTTTATCGGCCTCTTGATATGTTATCAAAAGTAAGGGTTCATTCTTGTAAACAAACTGAAAGTCTTTCTGAAAAGAAACTTCTTTAGCTCTACAGTCAATCGTAGCATGGTAAATAGAGAGCCAATCCATACCCAGTATAACATCAAACTCTACTAGAGGTAGAAAAATAAGGTTTTTAAGTAGGTTCTTTCCACAGATAAGGATATGAAGATTTTTATAAATTCTTTTTGCCTCGACACTTCCCCAAGGTGTTTTTACCAAAAGTTCAGGAGTCATTTATTGAGATGGTATTCCCATTTTACTAGAAAAGGTTTGAGAGATGAAAGAATGTGTAGACCCCGAATCAAACAACACACTGGCATAATCTGAAAAAACAAACAAAGTACCTGATACAACTTCATTTGATGGCCCGACATCTGCTGAAGTAGTTGCAAAGGATTTCACCACCCCTTTCTGCTTGTAGTCTAACTGCTTCCCATCACTCAAGCTCCTTGTCGGACACTCGTTTGCATAGTAACACATCTCATTGCACTTATAACATTTCACTAACTGTAAATAAAATTTGTTCTTACCTTCACCTTGATCCTTTTCAGTGCAATCACGAGCCTTATGTCCCATCTTACCACATCAGTAGCACATCCCAGAATTCAGAAGACATTCCCCAGCATGCCTTTTGCCACATTTATCACAAACTGGAAACCTAGTTCTCTTACCATCAGACTTTTTTTAAGAATTCTTACCTTTCTCCTGCCACCTCCGTCTCTTCTTCAGCTGGTTGTTATAGAACACTTGGTCATCGGCAAACTCCATTTCCACCTTCTCAGCACATCGAACAAGCTTTTCATAACTTTTAAACTCACGAGAAGCTAATGCCCTTCGATATTTTGGCTTTAATCCTGAGTAAAAACGATTTATTTTACTATCAAGGTCCCGGATAAAATTTGGAGCATACCTTGCCAATCGAGTGAACCTTTCTTCATAGGCAGCCACTGAGTCTTCCTCTTGCCTTAATTCCAAGAATTGCTTTTCCATCCTAAGTCAAACAGACTTAGGAAAATACTTCTCAAGAAACATACCTTTGAATTCATCCTAGTCAAGAGAATCAATCTCATCGGCGTCCCGGATATTTTTAACCATAGACCACCACTGATCTGCTTCACCCTCCAAACGGTAAATAGCAAGACTAACCATTTGATTGTCTGAACACCCCGTGACATCAAAAATCTTCTCCAGTGCTTTAATCCACACTTCAGCTAGCACAGGGTCAAATGATCCTCTGAATGATGGTGGATGTTGCCTCATGAAATGTTCCACCACTGACATGTTCCTCTGCGGTTGTTCTGGCTGATCTCGTGCATGGATACCACCGCCATTTATCGCTTGAGTCAACTGCGCCATTACTGCAACAAACTGTTCAGTTCCAATTCCAACCATTTCTGGATGCTGATACGGAAGGTTATTTCCTTCTGTATGCCTTCCTAGCACAGCTTCCCTGTTTCCTCTGCGGAAAACAATTCTGAACAAACATGTCTTAGATGAAGCAACATGGTAATCTTTAAATGCTATATCATTTCGAAAAAAAAATATTTTTGGATAATCGTTTAATAGAATTCTAACTCCTAATGTTATCTAAACCGACCTCTGATACCAACTATAAGGCCCCAGCCTTAAACCATACTTAATCTTTAGTTATTACAAGATTACACATTGAGGATCTTTTCGGGTTTAGAGTTTTAGAGAATTAGATCATAATACTTGCATTACATTCCACATATAAACAAAGTGGTTACATAAAGATATTATTCTTCATTCCCATCAATGGGAACACATTTAAAATAAAACATGGATTAATTCTTGACACATCCTTGACTCTATCATCTTATCATGTACCTTTCCCTTGACCTGTGAAAAACATTTCAAAAACATGGGATGAGCATAAAAACTCAGTATGGATTATAAAAAAAACATGGAAAGGAAACATGAGTTCATATATACATAAGAATGAAATCATACTTTACCCATAAAACATAGGCACTTTAAGATACCTCATAAAATCATGAATAAATCATAGAAATCATAAGACGTAAAGGTAACTTGAGGCATTTATAACATTCTTACATAGGGAGTAACCCTCTTGGTTACATTTGGAATACCCATCACAGTATATTCCCTAAAATCACTTCGGATAAACCTTAACGTTTCACTCCTTCGCGTTACCCAATGCATTGGGGAGATATATCGGGCTCACCCGCCCTTAGTTTATCACGGAACCACCCATCTTCATAATAATGCCCAAGAACCATAACATAATCATATCACATAAAACATGCATAAAGGAAACATAACATTTCCACATTTCAATCACAAGATATCAATACAACACATTGATATAATAAAAACATTATGAAAACCATTTTCAATACCAAAGTAAAACATTGTATTTATTTTTCGTTTTAAAAAAAAGTATGGCTTGTAGAGGAAGCCGAAACTCAAATAACGGTCACAACGGCGGAGAAGTCGTTGTCGCCGCATACGTACGACAAAAAAACATTCCCTTTTGTCATTTAGTAAATGCTTCGTATAAAAAAGATTCCTTTTGAATAAACGTAAAAGTCAAAGGGTTTTATACACCGTATAAAAGAAAGTTGTGTATAAATAAAATATGCCTCAATGAAAGGAGATTGAGACGAAGTCCAATACCTCGTATCCGACTTCACCCGACCATTCTTTAATCTCCTGAATAATAAACTTGAGTTAATATCTACTTGCTTATGAATCTTTTTCAAGTTCATTATTACTTTTATACCATGTTATGAACATCATGTAATCAGTTAAGTTAATAATGTTCATTTTGTCGGTATTTGGATCTTAAGTCAAAAATAGACTTCTTACACTTACATGTTGTTAATTTGGTCAGAGGTTCATTATATCCAGAATGGTATTCATGATTTAGATATCATATATGTCATATATATCCAGTACATACATGCATTTATAATATTACATAATCATTTAGAGGTAAGAAATGAAATGCACCGTTCATGGAGACGGTAATCCGTACGTACGCATGAACGCTACTTTCATTTCTATTTCGTATTTTATAGAACGGAATCATAATGATATAAAGTTATATTATAATTCCAGTATAATATCATATATAATATCATAGTTCCATCCTTTATATGTCCCACATATGGTATTTAACGAATCAAATCACTTTGAGGGGGCGGTAGTCCGCACTTCCTAAAATGAAGATATCGTGTTTACCCATAATGGAAACCATAAAGGTATGCCCAAAATGAAAAAAACAGAAGCTTAAGGAAAACATAAACATATTATATATCATATATAAAAATAGTGACATCATAATGGCCACCTTTGAAGGTGTTAAATGAGTATTGAACAATCATCGTTTTAGGAGGCAGAATTTCGCCATCCACGGAAACCGTATGTTCTTTAACCATTTGATGTAGTTGTGTGAGAGTGTAGCTCAAATAAATCTTATAACAACATCCTAGTACATTGAAGATACTGGTGTTGTTACAAAAGAAGTAAATAAAAAGAGTTTAGGGGGTTGGAGAATCAAAATAAAACAAATGAACATAAGAGAATGAATTACCTTAAAAAGTGTATCTCCTTTTGATTTGAGTCTAAAGGCTTCCTTTGAAAGGATTATTCCCAAAGGGAATCCTCTAGGATGAGTAGAGGGATGTGGAGAGAGTAAATGGGCAGGGTTTAGCCGATCCAAAGGCTTGAGAAGTGTGTGAAATGAGGTAGAGGTGGGGGCCTTTTATAAGAGGAGAGGAGGGGCACTTTTGGAATGTAAAGAAATATTACTTTATTTGAAAATGTGTTTCGGTTTTAAATGGTCCCACATTGATATAATACGCGGATAAGGTGATAAGGGTTAGAAATCCACTCATCCAATTGGTTTTGGACATGTGTAGTTCATATATTTTACATTATCTTTCTATTTTATTTAAATCGTCAAATAATGATGTCATCGCTGCATCATTATTATGTCATAAATAATTAAATTTATTTAATGTATAAAAATTATAAAAAAACTACTATGATATAGTAAATCTTTTTATCTTTCCAATGACTATTTATAATCCAAATTTGGACTTGTATAACCCCACATAAAAATTGTTTTCGTAAAACATATTATGTTTGTGTCATTTTTACTTTAACATTTAATAAAAAGTTATTTATGTCATTTCCAATCCAAAGTGTCTCCATGGGGTCCCCAAGTTGACCCATGGCTTGTCTTGGTCGGACATGACACAACCAATAAGGTTGAGACATGTGTCTAGGTCATTTCATTTTATTAGAGTATTATTTATACCTTAAACTACCCTAATTACCACTAATCGTGATTAAGAACTTAATAAGTTACTATTCACCATAAAATTATTATAATCTCATTGAACCACATTTTACATACTAATGACAACCATGTATGTCGGATTTTTAAAATTCAATATACATTAGTGGTAAACTTTAATTTAACTGAAAAATCAGTTTGCTTGATTACCACTTAGTGGTTTCACTATTCATCAAAAATTGAAGTTTTTCAGAAAATTTCCAAAAATTCACCCTAATCTATATTTGATATTTCGAATTCAAAAATGAAGTCTATTTTACAAAATTAAAATCATATAAGTCACATTAATTAATTTAATAATTAATTCCCGCTGCCAGAGCAAATAGCGTGTTTTTACAAAACAATAAGTATCAGAAGATTGATACTAGTTCAAGTCCAATTTTAAAGTGAAATTGATTCCAATGACCACCATTGGATTAAATGGTAAAAATATATTCATATTACACATTAATACCAACTCAAAAGATAATCTAATCATGTAAATAAATTAGATTAAAAAGTAGTTTTGATGTAAAATGCAGTATTTTCACTATTCATTAAAAAATGAACATTGTCAGAAAAATACCAAAAATTCACACAAAGTAAATTTTGATGTCCCAATCATAAAGAATAAGTTTATTTTGACAAACATAGTTTATAAAATTGTCAAAATATAGATTCAAAAAAGGTTTTCCATCAAAAGGCACTAAAACAATCTTTTAAGAATATTAGTGTATTCCATGCATAAGATTGTATTTATTTTCATTTTAAGCCTATATAACACTATCTTAATCATTAATAGACATAGATAAAAATATCTATTATTCATTACTTACTTGGGATGTTACACATTTCCCTTCTATTATTCACATGGAAAAATTTATGTCACATTGATTTTTTTCATGAATAACTTTCTAAATATTATCCCACCAATAATTCTGTTAAATTTCATTATACATGTTTTTATCCCGGGGTGAACAGAGAATATTGAGATATGTACGACATTAAAAATATCTCTCTTTATCCATTTATGGGATGGTACACTTGGTTTTAACCTAACTCTTACAACTCCTTAATTATAAATAATCATTTAGGATATGCATTTTTATTAAGTTTCTTCTTCTAAATTTCAACATCATGTCATTGGTTATCCATTATCCTTTCCAAAAGAGATTGTTGATATATCATTTGAGAGTAGATTGATTATTTATCTTCATTTATTATTCCCATGTTCATCATGTTCATGAATAATATGATAAAATCCCACTAAATTCTTACCAGTGAGAAAATTATTGGTTTATTTGTACTTAGAGTCTCCTCTACTTCATTTACCTTAAGAATATGGTAGTGGAATAAGCAGTCACACTCCATGATCAACACTAACCATATTCATGGGATGATATTCATATCCTTCTTATTAAATATATACATGAGAGTTTTATGATTCTATTATACTTAAAATATCTCTCAAAATATATAATTCCACTATATTTAAATACCAATATAACTGTAACTAACTATATATTGTGATTTATATAGTTATATTAATGTAATTTCAACAGCCTTGAATTATATTTTGTCAGTTTACATTTAAAAAAAATATGTTAAGGCATTCTTCAATGATTCGCTGAATTCCATTAAATGATATCCACATGTGGGTAATGAGAGCACAACATCCGTGATGATCCACCATTTAATATTTTTGAATCTCTATTCTAATTATTCATTATATAGAAACATTACTTCTTTCTATATTATCTTTTATAGTTGGTTTATAAATAATTATCAATTTTGACAAAATTGGAAATTTTTCCATGATAATATGTGGAATATATATATATATGTCATTTCTGTTGGCTTCAGTCATCCTTCAATTAAATCTGTCATTGAAAGGTCCATAGATATCCCAATTCATGTTATGATATTCCACATGAATGAGACATCCTTCAAATAGAACAAAAATTTCATATAAATGGCATAAATATTCTCCTTTGATATGGTCTTTAGAATAGTTATCAAATTCTTCTCATGATTCTCTATTATTTTTTATTATATTAGAATTGTATTTATAAACACTACCACACATTTGACTAGGTAATATCTAGAGACACTATTCCACAAATCAATTAATATTTCGAGAGAATTTGTGAGTCCGGATGGAATTACTATAATATCATAGTGCCTTTAACATGTAAAAATATAAGTCTTGGGGATATCCTCCTTCTTCCATATAACATGGTAATATCCCAACCTCAGATCCATAATGGATATGTATTGTGCTCCATGATGTTGATCGAACAAGTAATCAATACATGATATAATATTCTTGTTAATTATCATTTTTACATTAATACATCAATTATAAAATATGATGAAAATTATTAAAACCTTGAGCATCGATTTGTACATATAAATTTTAAGTAGGTACATTACATAACTCTATAAAATATGATATAAATTGACATTTTTCAAAGAATTTATTAAACTGTCTGTATCTTAAAATGCATCGAATAACATAGGGAAATATATAACAATTTAGTGATATATAAATACCATTATATCAATAACCATGTAATAAAAAAATGATAATAATACATGTTAGAATACATTCATATCCAAATGGATTGTGAATCCTAAACACGATAAAGTAAAAAATTTATTCCACGAATATTGAAAAGAAATACTTGGAAATGTGGAAGCACCTTAATGCGCTACATCAAAAACATAGTTCCAGGATAATAAGAATGAAATATTGATGGAAAAATCCCATAAAATAATTTGGATCACTTTAAGGCCCAACATGATATCTCAGGAGACTAATAATTATGAAATGAGTTGGTGTGATATATAATTCTAAGAACTCATCTCACATTAATTTATTTTAGATTAATATGTGTTCCAAATGGATCATAAATCATAGATTCATTCATCATCATATTTTATTCCTTTATCATAGAGTGTAAAATAAATTAATGTGCATCCAATGACAAATAGATATTTTTCTATAATGGTGAACACCCTTGTTAATAAATTGGTATGATACTCCCCACATATATGTTTAGTCATGGAAATTCATGGTGAAATTTTGGAATTATAAATACACCATTTACACATTAATTAAATTTTTTTATTACAAAAAAGTAATCTATCATTATTTTTCCATAAAATGGGAAGTGATAGATAAATGTAAAGACACATCACTACATTATTAATTGGAAATAGATTCAATTAGATACTAATGATATTTAAATACGGATAAGTTGAATACATTCCGATATATTTGTGTGTGACTCCTTATTATTTGGGTTTTTTTTGAGATCTTAGGGTTCCTTCTATGGTCTCTAGGCAGGAGAGGGATGATTATGTATGGGCTCCAACTATTTTGGGTGACGAAAAACATGAACATATTATAACGTCATGATACAAGGTCCAAATAAAACAAGCCCCATTATGAAGGGTAACATGGCCCCAAGAACACCTCTCCATATAAAAGAGTCTTATGAGTACAAGAAAGTGATAAATGCAATACATTGGGAAGAATATACCAACATTTCTTAGTTTCACATTGGATAAATATAAAAATAAACAACATTGGAATCATATATATATATATATATAAGAAATCATTAATATGTGGAATCCTAACTATATTACGAAACAATTGATAATAATATCATAAGATTCTTTGGTAGTGTTTGATACATGGATGCATGCGTTGTTGTAATGGAAAAGGATATAAGAAGATACAATCAGGTTATACAACAATATAAAAAGAAAAAAAGTAAAAATATTTCTCCATAATAATCTTGTTATAAATCCTAGTACTCTACTCCAAATCTGTACCACTGAAATATCATACTAATAACCTATAACATGGTTCTTTTCCTAAGATATTTTTGTAGAGAAATAGTATTTTATAGTACCAATGGTATCCTGAGTAGGTTGTGAGGTAAAATATCAGTAAGAATCCACCAATGGTTTCTACATGTAATCCAACCAGTTATCATAACTAAATAATGTTTTGGTATTTATATAATTATAATGCGATTTTTTAATAAATAAAAAAGATGAATCAAGTTCCAAATGGACATTAAGAGGGTCTTCCTACTTCCGATCAAGGATGGAATTGAGTATAAAAATTCACCTTATATATAGTATTAATATTTATATATATATTATATTTATATATTTCATCCACCTATATGAACAATGTACATGCGTATGTAAGTTGTTACACACCTACAATACTATTCACTGGTTGGACTAGGGTCTAACTCTAATTTATATGACCAGCCAAATGATCCTATAATCACAGGAAATTGTATACATGACCTAAATCCCAATATGATTCTGATATGGAATGTGACACTCGATAATGTGAGTGAGTAATCATTTTATATCTCTATGAAAGGGACGTGGTGTGTAAACACCACACTCCAAACAGATTAAATTTTGTGATATGTTTTTCTCAACACTCGATGCAAGGGATCATGATACTGAAATGGTCAATGGAACCTTGAAAATATTTCACATCCTCAGTTAATGCATTTTATAATTATAATTGGCATGGCGAATTTCTTCCCAACCATCATGTTCATTAAGGCCGTATATTTAAGAAATTGATAATCCCATTTATAATTTAAGACATGATTCATTACCTCTCATGTTTCTTGTTTATCAAGCAAATATATTTATATAATATAAAAATTCTTAATTTGAGTCAATTGATAATGTTTAAAATCATTGATGTTTACTTTCCAACCTTTAATCAACTCATTTTAGTCATCAATTTTTTCTGTAATTTAAAACCATCAGGATTAATCCATCAATGTTAATTAAATCCATTGGATTCATTTAACGTGAAATTTCAATTTATAAAGCTCAATGGGTCACATATGAGGTTACAGGGCTAACATAACCAAATACCTAATATGGAAATTCAAGCTATAAATGATCTATAAACTTGATATATTCCGTAGCTTCCAATTTTTACTCATGCATCAAGAGAAATTTCATTAATAAGATAATCAGGAATGTACATGGGTGTTCTGGAATTTTATGAAAATTATCAATAATGGACAATTTCCATTGTAACACCAATTCTATGGCCAAAACATTGGTACACATCCTCTAATCCACTAGTCGTGAATTTGTATGTGAAGAGTAATATGCAATGGTTAATTTTTTATAAAGAAATAAATATAAAGGATGTTTTTGGAAATTTATGGAAGCCATCACAATGAAATAGGAATCATCAAGACTCAACTATAAAACAATGTGATCACCTAAATAAAGGTTGTAGTCAATACCTCTCTATATATTGAACTCATATTCAATGAAATCTGGAAGAGAAATGAGAAATAGAATAATGCCCATAAAATATGAAAAATGATCATCCACCTAACTATTGGGATGGAGTTGAAGGAAAACGTGAATAGGAGTTAAGATATTATGGGAGATTACCGAGACATATCAAATCTTTCTAAAGGTTAAAATAAAAAACAACATATATAAGAAGTAATGCAATGCATAGATTTGAGGGAATTTTGACAACAACTGATAATGAGAGTGGTGATAGTATGTATGATGATGAAAGTTAAAATAAAAATATGGTTTTAAGTTAAGTGAGTGTAAAAATATGTAATTCACTCCAAAGTGCATAGTTACTAGGTTTGGCCACATGTTTTGGGCAAACTATGCAGAAACCATATGCAGAAAATTGCTATTAAGGGTAAAATTGCATTTTTAGGCACACCGCTTGACAAACTAGGTGAAAATTATTCAAAATAAAACTTTCCCAATCTTTAAAATAGTCTCATTGTCATTCGACATCTAGTCACATGGTTGGAGACCAGCTGTGAGGCCCATTTCATGGATCTGGGTTCTAAATGAGCCTCATACAAACTCTTAAACTCTTTGGCTAGATTATGTATCAATATTTATAAAGATTAAGGAATCCAAAATGAAAGACTTCAAATCTATACCTTCATTGAAAATAATGGTCAATAATACCCCTTCTTTAAAATAATTCATTATCAGGTTAGCATTCTATGGCTAAAAACATAACATTATAGAATAGATCTAACCACTGATTTTGTATGTAAAATTCAAATGGACATGAAAACTCTTGTACTATTTTGTGATGCCACACCACCCATATCAATGATACTGAACTGCCTAATCTTTTCTCATTCTTCAGTTGACTATACACAAAAGAGATTTCTCAAATGAATATTGGACATCAAATTCATCCGCATTAGCATAAAACTTATTTGAGAGTTCTGGAGAGTATCTGTGAATCTAAGATACATGAATGATATCAAGCAAAAATTGGATTATATATGAAATATCCAATTGGAAATCCACTGGTGTAATCTATTTCGCATCCTCAAAGGGTCCAAAATACCTCATTGAGTGCTTAACCAAAATGCAAATACATAAATGGCCCAACCAGGGTGAGATTCAAAAAAAAAACTTGTTTTATACCTCAAAATCAAGAGGTTTCCTTTGTATTTTTCAATAGGAATACATTCTATTCTAAGAAGTCAAAAAGTGTATTATAATAATCTAGAACTAATCCTTAGTATCATACAAGATACATCATTCAAAAATTGCTTTATACCCTACCTTTATCAATCTTAATTTAATGTGTAAAGGCCTATCATATAAGGATTTAGAACAATCCATCTTGATGGTATTCAGAAAGTTCTTAATATATGTGAAATCTACATAAGAAATACATTTCCCCCAGTAACCTACATTTTCATAGAATCATTCTTAGTGAATTTCCTCTTGGAAAATGATAGCACTCTTTGTATGTCAATCGGTATTTGGGTGATAGGTCATGCTTAGAAGAAACTGAATATCCCTAGAATTCTGAAAAAATTTCCAAAAATGTGACATGAAATGATAATCATTATTATAAATGATAGAATGAACATATTCCAAAAAAAATATAACAAAACCATTGTATATCATTCATAGATCATCTATCATGATTGACTCTATCATAGGTGATAGGTTTGCAACCATCATCAAATGATAAATGAAAAAACACAATATACAATTTTCATGAGGATATCTGGGTAAAAAATTCCGGAAATCCATCGAAACAAAGTCCCATTTAGAGTAAATATATCATAATTTAAATGATTGACATTCTAGAAAATAGTTCACTTCTTTCACAAGCTGATAGGTAGAATATCGAGTAACGAAACGAGCAATCCTCAATTTCATACCAGGAAACTAATATTGTTGTCATATATATTGATACATTTTTGTGATACTATGGTGATCTGCCCATGCGGAGGATGGAAATTCCTACATCATATCCCCACTAATGTCCACTGGGAATCATACACACCCATGGAAAAATATTGTATCATTCCCATCTATATCCACACAAGATGATGTATCTTCATCTATGACACCTTCTGTTAGAAAATGTCCTTCAATATCATATAAGTGTTTAATTCTCACCCATTCTAGAAGAGTAGATGTCATTGATACAGATTATTGGATACTTTTTAAATCATTTTCCTTAATTTCAACATTAATCTATTATAATTTGTTCATATTCTTTTATTGATTACTATATTCTAGAAATTCTTTTTTTCTGAGTCTTCCAGTTCAAAGTATCATTTACGGAATTTCCTTTACCACGTGTGTAGTATGCTCGAAATTGAAAAATTGTAGGTACTCAACCAAAAAATGATACAAAAGATCCATATCCCATAATTTAAAGTTGTACTTGAGGATTTTTTTATCATTATATTCCACAAGATTATATCCAACTAGATAGTTTCTCCAACTCCATATGGCATGAACTACATCAGTGAGTTCAATATAGTGTGTCATGTATTTATACTACTGAGGCCTCAACTAACAAGACACATATAATATGACTTTTTTATCTAATAATAAAACATATCTAAGAGATATATATGTCATTTTCCAATATATATTATATCTCATTACAATGGATGGATGTATCCTTAACAACACTGAATTTAAATGACCCTTTAAAACCTGAAAGGATAATCCACATGATTCTAACCATAGAATTTTTCACCCTTCTTTTTCATTACATAAAGTGGCACTATGAGGGGAATGAAATCATTAATTTATAATTTATAGTAATTTAAAATCCATATGATACTCTTCATGTAAATGATATTGTTTTGATGCTACAAAATAATTACGACATTCACTTTTTCTGGGATTATTGAAACCCCAGATTCCAAGATGATATGATCCTAAAATTAGACATTTTTTTTCTAGAAGTTGAATTTAATGAATTATAATAGATTCAATGATCCCTAAATTTATTCAACATAATATCATAATGGATTCCATGATTATTTCTTAATTGTAAAATCACAATATATATCTTCAATGAATACAACCACAAATGAATCAACATACAACTGGATGTCCCGATTCATAAAATCCATATGGATAGTAGGTGCATTTTTGGAGTCCAAATGACCAGAATAGGTACACGTATGACCTTAAATTCTCTTGAAGTATAATCAAGGTATGTAGGCCACCATGACACAAACATGATGGTAGATCATCCTACGATATATGATTGTAAACACCTTCACTCTTCAAATTTATAAATGTAGTTGTCTTTTCAATAGAGGGTATGCCGATTAATTGTCAAAAGCTAGTTCAAAGGATGGTAATCCACATAGATACCCGGGGTATAAACCTATTTTCTGGGAAAAAGGAGTAAATAAACCCAATAATAAGTGTTGGGGTTTATATTTCATTTATTCTCTATATCATTCAACTACTTATTGTGCTTCAAAAGATCCTCATTCACCAACATATATGAAGGAATGTTCATTGGTGATGAACCCTATTGTAACTAAATCTTATATTATATTTCTCACACTAAAGGTGGGCTAATGAAGTTGAAAGGAAATTCATCCATGAATCCTCCTACTACATGAGAAAATATAGTAGGTCTTGACCCGAGGTCATTGAGGTAATTTCTTGTGATCGAAAATTTCAAACTATCATTCCTCAACCACTTGGGGACTAATAATGTAAAAATAAAATACCACTCTAAATTATACATGGTAATTATGATATATAGAGCTATAAACATTACTCTTAGATGATATATGTCAATATAGGTTCTATAAAAAACTATCTAATCAATCAAAATGATTATAATAAACCCCTCATGTCGAGGAAATAAAGATTCCACATAGAAATATAAAACCCAATATTAAGAGGAAAATCCTTAAAATACAGAAAGGCCTCTGATAGGATTCCTAATAAGTTATGTAGAACCATATTCCCAATATATTTATCGATCTAAAGTATCCGACATTCCGTGATTTCCGTAAACGTAAATGAGTCAGATGAAACTATTTTAAATAAATTAGACACTAATGTTTAGGATACTAGAATAGTTATTCATATTGTACATGATCTTCCTATATAATCCTCTTCTATTGGATGACCTTAATTTAAATATCTTGTACAGTTTACATGATTTAGAACCCGACTACCCTAAGGTAGCCTCCACCGATGGTTCTAAGAATTATTAGACTCACTACATTTATCTAGACTACCACCATGGTCTGATCAGCCTTTGGAAATCCAGTTTCTTTCCAAACATGATTCTTTTGGTCCATATGATGACCGAGGAATTTGATAATGATCCCTACTTGCTCAGTAATAGAGGAAAATTAATTTATAGGGGCTGAATATGCCACATCCTATAACATCTTCTACACAAGACTGGCTCACATGATCACTATGGACATTTAAATCCTAGATTCCTACAATAGTGGTCAATAATTATTCATTAAGTGTGAGGTTACTTGATGATCTTACCTCCATGAGTAGCCTCAAATACTCACATTCCTCTAATAGACAAAACACTGATATCTCTAGGTTCCAAACCTCCCGGACTCGATCCTCCAGATTCATTCATGGTCTGATCTATAAAATTTGAATAGTTGAAAATTTTATAAATGGTCATCCAACGGAAATCATTGAATTAAAATTAGATTTTGCATACAAGTCCATCAATGAATCGCCTAGTGGTCCTAAGAGTGTTACACACTAAATAATTATAGAACAACTTTAGCTCTATGCAATGGGAAGAATACTCTATGACAGACATGCTCTACTACTCAAGGATTATGAATTCTCTAGACTAATCATCCCTTAAAGTCTAGAGAATGATTTAATCAATATATATCATTTAGAAATCAGACCAGACCATATCTCTATGCTGGTCATTCTGGGTGATTACATCCCACTACGATATAGAAGAATCATTTATCATATAAGCTGCAAGCCTTACCGACCACTTTTTATGCGTCACTGGATGCTCGAATAAAGATTGGATGTTTCTAATATGAGACTCTACAACTTCAGGACTTACATCCCCCAAAAATGTGCGATGATGTTGGATCTGAAATTACAAGTCAACTCTTCCATACTCGGGGTTTTTTTAACTACACCTTTCATATTCTGATGTTTATGTAGAAAAATATTTCGAATTGGGATTCAGTTCCCATTTCATGCAGAAGAAGAGGTCCTAATGGTGGAAGTATTGGAGGAATCACTAGTGCATCAAGACCCACCACCACAAAAGAATGGTCTTAACATATTTTTGGGGTTGTTATAGGAGGACAATGTGGTGTCATAACACTACAATTCTAAATGAATTCCTCATATAAATTTTTTGAAATTGAGAATATATCACAAACTAAACTTGGAATGGTGTCATACCATCTTATATAAATGCTTAATATTCTATTGCTACATTATATGATGGATATATATGTAATAATAGAACAAAAAAATCCATAAGAATATAATATAGACCCAACCACCCACTACTAAATATGGGATCATTACTATGTCTATATTTTAAACGTATAGGAAAATGAATTTCCAATTAGATGTCACATTCATTTTGATTAATTTTTTGTTCAATAGAATAAATTATATAAAATGATTGAATAATATGGTATACCACCCTTAACCTATATGGTCAAATACTACTTATGATCCAAAATCTGATATCCATTAAACGTAAACAATGACACATTCCACCCCATATTATGAATGGTCCATGGATTGACAAGACTAGGTGGAATTAATATATTTTATAGTTTAATCTATTTTGGATAACTATATTAGGATAATGTCAGAATGTTCTTTTTATAAATTTCATCTTCCAATCCCTGTAATAATTGTCATCCAAATTCATTAAAAAATTTCATCACTATCAATTTGTAATAGACAAATGCATGCTGAAAATTGTTGTGACATGGAAAAATGTGTGGGATATTTATCATTGTGTGTCTAAATTTTTAATGTAAAAATTTATCATTTTCCTCATATCATCTAGAAAATGATTAAATAAACCATAAATAAAAAAATAATAATAATAACCACAAAAAAGCTTTTGTGTAACCCAATAGGTAAATGATATTAAAAATAATAAGAAAGAGTAAAACAACATTTCTAATTCAATAATCATGGGTTTTTTCCCGGACATGCATTCAAAATTCCCAAGAACGACATATGACAAAGTTCAAAGACTTTAAAAACTAAAACATATTCTCATCAAATAGAAATGAATGAAATGAATCTCCTCTAATACTCCATTATAGAATCATATTTTAGGGTCCACTTAAACTGTTGACCAATTCAATTGGTCACGTGGAAAAAAAGAACCTCCCCACACTCTAGAGGCTTCCGACAAGTAGTGAGGATGTACAAGTGGAATAATGGGGGGATGATAACATTCTTTTAGAGTATCACTATATATTCAATTAATAATGAAAAATTAAGGATAGATAAATAATAATGAAGAATCTATAAACTATGAAGAAATGCATAACTAAATAACTAATAATAATATAAAAATATAATAGGGAAGTGTCTCATACATGAATCCATTGAATGAAATAATACAAAAAATTGAGCATAATGATACCAGTATTTAAAACAACAGTACAGAAGCTAAATTTTTATGCCCATCTCCCTTAAAATCAAACTCTAATACCTGATCATCTTCTCCCAAAATACATCAATGTAAAATCATATAATGAACTTATAGTCAAGAACAATCCATTATCAATACCAATAGAAATATAACTATCTCGGGTAAGGAGGAAGTTACAGTAAGGTGTGAGAAAAAATCTCACTACGACACCACTAATGATGTATCTGTGTCATACAATCCATTTTAATAAAAAAATAGTGTCCAAGTAAAATATGAATATGATAGAAATGTATCATTAACAAAATATCCCTATAAGGTTCTTATACGACACCCCACAGGTCTTCACAGATCATTGCATGGATGGGATGGAGTCGTAGTAGTCACTATATATATATTGTAATAATATATATAGAGAGAATAATTTTATATATTTAATAAACCTATATAAACCAATTATGTGCATACATAAGTGTTCATATAGATGTAATACTAGTTTCTATCTGGATAAGGGACAAACATAAACTTCTATGACCATTATAATGACCAAATAAGCTAACAAAGTATTTACATTTCCTATGTCCAAATAAGAGTGTAATATTTCAGGCATGATACTATAGAAAAATAGTGACCCATAATGTCATAACTCTATGAAAAATATTTGGCATGTAAATCCCACCGTAAAAATAGTGTCAATGTTGTGAGACGTCGTGCTTAATGGATTATGTATGTGACCATGATATCATCATTCTCAATGGTCCCTAAACATCATATCAGAACTTTTATAATGACACATTATAAATATAACTGGAATGTTTCATTACTTCTCATCCATCATGTCAATTATACCCTTATACAAAAGCATGTCCCAATCACATTTATATTTTAATACATGAGTAGTTACATATCATTTTTCTAATTTACCAATCATATATATTTATATAATGTATAAGAGTTCAATTATCGAAATTGAGAAATAATGAAACTATTGACAATTATTTTAAACTCTTTAATCATTTCATTTAATCAATCCAATTTATTTGACGGTGAAACACTATCATGTATATCTCGTCCTACTAAATGAAATAATTTAAATTCATTTAACGCTGAATATAAATTTATATTGATCTAACTGTTACTTGGTATTGGACATGGAAAATGAGGCCAAAATCCATCATGGGAAATTGAAACTATAAGAGGGAAAAACAGGTGAGATTGGAATTCAAACCATTTATTACTATATATCAAGTGAAATATCATTTAAATTACATGATGGAAGGTGAAAGGGAGTTCAATAATTAAAGTAAAATTATCCCTTGTATCTAAATTCACTAGGCTTGCCCATGGTGTTACCACAACATTGGCACACACCCTCTAAACCACTATACAAAAACCACTATGTTCATAATAACATGAAATGGTAAATTTGATATCAATATATAAACAAAAAAATGAACTGGAAAAAAATTGTCACTATCACAGTAATATAATTTTGAAACATTTAAAATCAAAGGAAAAGAAATTTGACCACACACCTCATGGCCGTAAACAACCCCTCACTAGATATCAGTCAGAAATTTAATATTGGTAGGAAGAGATCTAAGAGATTATATATGGACTTAAAATGAGGAAAAATAATTATTCACCTAAATACTATAGTTAATTCTGTGGAAAATAATAATAATAGTTAATATAGTGTAGGAGTTTACTGATATGGATCCAATGCTTCTACAGATCGAAAGAATGACATTAGAAGGAATAGTTTCTTGAAAGCCTGGCCAAGGGGATTGTTGAAAAAAAATATAAGGAGAGGGGTGATAAGTAATGGACCATAATTTCCATGTAATTATTTAATTATATGGGAATATTACGAGTGTAAAAAATTTTACGGCGTGTGATTCCGAGGCCCGGAGTACCCAGAATAATTTTCTAAACTTTTTTATGTACGTCAAGTAAATGTGTGAGCATGTTTTTATAACATTTGAAATAATGCACGGAATTGAAATCTGAGGTTACATATTAAATTCACAACACATATATTCTCTTAATGATACCTTTACCTCTACCATAGTATGTCGAGATTGGAAGATAATTTTCTAGTTTTTTAAGGAAGAAGAAAAATAAAATAATTAACATTTTTGTCTTTTTAAAGCTCTCTTATGAAATAATGGCATTGGGGACCACCCAAGAAAGAAAATCATCCCAATTTGTATTCATGGTGGTGGGGACCACTAAAAACCCTCTTAATGGGGGAAAACCTTTCAACTCTCCAATTTATTAATTGTGCCATTTATTTTATCGAACATTAATTGTTCGAACATAAATTATTTTGATAAAACCTATTTTAATTTGTTGGCTCCTCATTTTCCTTGTGGAAATCATTGGAAAATGGAAGAACATTGAAAAAACTATTCATCCAATGAATAACTTCATGTCTAATGATGATCACGGAACCGACCGCGCGCCCATATCAGAAGTACTTTGTAGAAACAATAACCACCGATGTTTTCGAGGAATTTATCTTCTACCACTTGACTTCTATAATTAACGACAATGTATGTATGTGTTTTGATTGATATTCATTAATTTATTTTATGTTGAATCTCTCCCCATGAGCCACATGCTACCGCTCTAATGTGATGGGTGTGGGCCAAATGAAAATTACCCAACCACTCCGCAACCTTTGTGGATTTTAATTCATTCTTTGCGATGGAGGAGGACAATAACTGGTATGGGTGAATAGCACGTGTAGGACTCGAGAGCGGCGACCGACATACCAGCCGTCTGAGAAGATGGAGGCGGCATAACCGTTCCACCAGTATAGGGATGCGGCCAGTCGGCTGCAGTGGAGTAGAGGAAGCGGTTGGTGCACGGATGACTATGAAAAGAGGCGGTGGTGGCGCACGTCTGCGCTGCAACCATGCAAGAGCCGCCGCATGAGGCTGCATCGGTGAAGGTGGGCGAACGACTCGCTGCCTGCCACTAATGGTGGTGCGGCACGTGACCGCGCTGCGGAAGAGGGCTGGTTGTTCAGAATGGGCCGCCGATCAGGTCGTCATCTTGGGCTGCACCATGGGTCAGGTCAGCCCAGGTCGGGCCAGGCTTGGTGGGTCCGACTAGGCCGGACTAGACCCAGACCAACATCGACCCCTCTCTACACTTTCGACCATATCATGAGCTACAATCGTCTATTTGATGATCCATCTATGGAACCAGAAACCATGGGTAGGGTTGGACCTTTTCGTATACCCCAAATGTGTTTTGGATATGTTGGTGTATGGCCGGGTTGGATCGTAAACGAATCCAACATGGCTATCGAGACTAAAAAGCCATTAACTTACAGACCGAGCATCTGATTGACGCATTGTCTATTGCATTGGGACCCCTATTATGTGGAAATACAATAGGATACATTTTCATGTGACTTCATGGAATATAATGTATCGACCTATGGGTTGAGGAGTGGAACCTCTTGGAATAAAGCAAGCTTAGTGCGGTCACCATGTAGCTGGATCTATCATGAGAAAGGGATCATATGTGTGTCTGTGTTTTTGGATCCTATGTGGGTATATCTTCTTGTATCCCTCATGGATCGGATCTAGGAATCAATGTTGAATAACTCTAGAAGGCTACATGGGTATATTATACTTGGATTTGATGTGGTTTTCATGATCTGGGATCCTACATCGGTCTGGTGATTTAGGATCACACGTGGGTCTTCCTTTTAACAAAGTAAGATGTTTAATTAGTTACATATAATAATATTTACTACGATACCAATGTTATTCCAAGTGTGAGGTGTATTTTTACCCATGATGTGATACCTTTGTGGTATTCTTCTGTGTGGCGTTACCTTTTTGGTGCTTATAATTTTGGTGATACCTTAGTTGTAATCTTCTATGTGGAGTAACACTGTGGTACATACCTTCGTGGTGAAACCTTTGTGGTATTCTTCTGTTTGGTGTTAACATTGTCGTACCTACCCTTTTGGAGTTACCTTAATGGTAATCATTCCTTCGTGGGATAGTTGAGATTTGGGCTTTAGTGTTGGGCCTAATGTTTCCTCATGATTGAGATGGGTTTACCTGAAGACTTTGGTATATGAATGAGCATATACCCATGTAGGTTTGTCATTTGTTTTCATGATTTTTGGTTTATCCGTTGTGGATTTTGTGAGTCCTTCAAGGAACTCAGGTTCTCTTCTGAGTATCGTTATACTCACCCATGCACGGGAAATGCACACACCTTGTTGTGTTTGGTGAAAACGACGTACACCGCTGACTGAGGACGAGGGTACCAGGACTGGAGGTATCTCAGAGGTGGAAATTTGATGAGGCGTACTGCTGAGACGACCATTCGAGAGTTATACCCACCCTTCATGTTGGATCCTCAGTGGGTGTTCATAAGAGGTGTTTCAATTTACTTGTACATCCCATTATTCTTGTACTTTCCAGTTGGGATTGTATCTTAGCCCCTTTTTCTTACTATACACAATCTTTTAACTATAAATTTTACTTGTGTTTATATCATGTTGTGTTCTTGGATTTTGTGAGTTAACATGTTATAAAGGGAATGCATTACCGTTTTACAGAATAAACCTTTCAATGCTAGTCACCAGCCCCTGTTATATGGTAGGCTGGTTTAGGGTAGTCATGGAACTGGCCATTGGGTATGGGTTGTGAACAATTGTTATCAGAGGAGTCAGTTCTACCATAGAGCATAAGACACATATATTTTTTATGACAATAGTTTTATGTGTAGTGACTATGGTTATAATTCTATGGAATCCATTGTTGGTGAAGGGGCGGACGTATCCATACAACAGGACCCTAACATCTAATTTCTGACTTAGTGCATGAAAACACTGATTGTGTGACTGTTTTCCAAATTGTTCATTTTGATATATTTGAGTTAGCTGACAGGAAAAAACTTATAGACTGTGGCACACCTATTTCATTCCAGCATTCCTCTATGCAGATAGCCAGCAAGGGTTCCACGTATAATGCGCGATGATAGCCCACCGAGTGACGAGGCCTCGATGCATGGCCCTATATCAGTAGGGGCACCAGCGGAGGCAGCAATGGTACCATTCCCCATTGGTCCACCGATGCCACTAGCAGAAACAACATACATTGCATGAAAGTTCATCGCATTGCACGTGTTATAGAATAATAGGCCACCAACATTTTGTGGTGAGATGGACCCACATGCTATTGAGTATTAGAAGGAGGCCATGGTGAGAGTCTTCCGAATGGTATTGACACCAGCTGATCTCATAGTGATCCTTGCCACCATTATTCTATAGGAAGCTGTAGGCAGGTGGTGGGGCTTGATGGTCCTGGTTCAAAATGCAGTGACACTTCACTTGGTAGGCATTGAGAACCAGTTTTGGGTTGATTTTGTCCCAGCGACCCTTTGTGCAGTGTATATAGAGGTGCATTTTCATCTGCAGAAGGGAAGCATGACGGTTTCTCAGTACTCAGTAAGGTTCACCGACCTATCTCTCTACTCCACTAATATGGTGTGGGACCCATTCTTCATGGACATGACCTTTGAGCAGGTACTCAGGAGGGAGATCCGGGCTTCGATGATTTCTCTCAGTATCCTGACGTAGGCGGGGGTGTTAGATTGGGCCCTCTTAGTAGAGTGTTTTCGTGCTGAGTAGTCACCAGCAACAAGACCCATCACCAGACATCATGTAGTGGATTATTCTGTAGGTGGAACTAGATAAATTTAATAGAGGTCTAAGGGGACCAGACCTATAGGAGGATGACTCCTGGATTCAAGGTCAGCTGTTTGGGCCACTAGAGATAGAGCCAATCATGCGAGGAGTAGGCAGTGTTACACATGCAGCAGGTAGAGTCAAATTGCTGGAGACTACCCGAACTGCCATATGAATGATCAGCAGATGGTTGAAGGACCTCCCAGGAAGAGACAAATGTTAGATCGAGGAGGTATGTAGGGAGAAGGTGGAAGTGGTAGAGGAGGTTTACATTCAGCTGTCGGTGGATGGCGATTTGAGATTTTACTGCCACCACCACTATGTTGTCCACCCCGACCACTAAGAGCAGGTGGACACGGGCGAGATCAGCTCCATGTAGTAGAGGTCTACAATCATTGTGATCCCGAGATGATATTAGGTATGATCTGTGTCTACCCCTCCATAGCTATGGTATATATAGATATAATTTCCAGTTTTTATTTTAATGCCACTGCCCTCATTCGGAGCTCAGAGATTCCAATATAGTCGTTGGCTCGATTCATACAGCTAGAGACTCATACCAAAAATTAATCGACGATTACACACTAGTGTTGGTAGTGTGAGATTACTCTTGGAGGTGATAGATTAAGCTAGGATATCTTAATAGAGGTGTTGAGGCCTTACGACGTCATCTTGGGTATGTACTTGTTATCTAGAGTCCATGCTCATATTGGCTGTATTAGGCGAAAGGTGTGGTTTATCCGTGAGGTTGGGACTAGGTTTACCTTCACCAATGAAAAGGGAGAAATTGATGTACATGATAGACTTACCCAAAGGTGAGTGTATCAAATCACACATCAGTTGTGTAGCCTTACTCTTAGAGCGATTGATGTGGAGGGTTCGAGTTATCCTTTAGTGGTGGGCCAGTAGGCAGATGACTTCCCTGACGATGTTTTGGGTCTACCTCCATGCATAGATGTGGATTTTTCATTGACATGTTCCCTGGGACGACACCGATATCTACACCAGCGTAGCAGGTGGTTCCCGCAGTGCATCGTGAACTACAGTTACTTCTAGTGGACTTCTAGTGGAAGGGATTCATCCGGCCTAGTGTTTCTCATTGGGCATCCACAATTTTGTTCGCCAAGAAGGAATATGGGTGTTTGAGACATTTTGTTGAATATAGGTGCCTGAACTAGGTGATCGTGAGGAACATGTACCCACTCCAGAGGACTGAAGACCACTTTGAGAAGCTGAAGGGAGAACTGTGGTTCTCAAAGATAGTCCTCAGGTCAGGAAATCACCAGCTCAGTGTACGAGTCGAGGATGTGTAGAAGATGACTTTGATATGTCAGTATGTCCACTACGAGTACTTGGTTACGCCATTTAGTATGACCAATTCTATAGCAGGGTTCATGATACTCATGAACATTATCTTTCAGCCATTCCTTGATCTCTTTGTAGTTTTCTTCATCGACGACATTCTGATCAACTCGGCTACCGAGGAGGATTATGCCAATCAATGGAAGATAGTTCTATAAACACTCTGAGAGAACATACTTTATGGTAATCTCTAGAAGATCCAGTTCTGGATCCGAGAGGATCAAATCCGAGGACATGTCATCTCAAAGGCTAGAGTTTCAGTGGATCCAAAAAATATTGAGGCGGTACTTGCTTGGGTGCCACCAATGAGTGAAATGATGGTATGGAGTTTCCTGGGTATGGCCGAATACTATTGGAGGTTTGTGACAGATTTTTCAAGAGTTGCAAATCCTTTATTAGTGTTGACGATGAAGGTGAAACCCTTAGTGTGGTCAAGGAGATTCCAATTTAGTTTTCAGATGCTGTGGTAGAGGATGACTAGTTCCCCCATTATGGGGCTTCAAGAGGAGGGTGTTGGGTACGTAGTCTACTACAAAACACCAAGGACTGGGCACAGATGTGTCCTGATGTAGGAGCGAGCGTAATCACATATGGTTCACAACAGTTGAGACAACATCGGAAGAACTATGCTACCCACGACCAGGAGTTAGCAGTAGTTGTATTAACCTTGAAGATGAGGAAACATTAATTGATGGGACAATTTTTTACAGTCTACTCTAACAAAAAGATTCTCAGGTATATCTTATATCAGAAGGAGCTAAACCTGAGAAAACGACATTGGTTTGAGTTCTTACAAGACTATGACTTCATGATAGTCTATACTCCTGGGAAGGGGAACGTAGTAGCAGATTCACTCATCAGGGGATCTGGTATATAGCTGTTAGGTGAGGCCATGGGGCAGCAGGCTGCTTTATGGATATCCTTTGTGGAATGATACAGAGAAATTTTTTCAATTACTCATAGTCAATTACACACTTATTCAATGATTCATGGAGGTGAAACATGTGGACATTGACTGCGAGCCTCAACGTATTCATATATCGTCAGGGCAGGCACCTGCTGAATTTTCTGATTTTTGGGATCACATCATATTTTTTGAGGAGATTCCATTGTACTAGTTTCAATATTCAAGTAAGTGATGAGGGAGTTCCATACGACCCCTCTTGAAATACATCTAGTAGTGGAAAAGTTGTACTAGGACCTCCAACGACAACAATGTTATTTGGGAATAAAGTAAGCAATTGCAGAGTTTGCCTTTCAGGGCCTCCCTTGTCAGCATTTGAAGGCAGGGCATCAAATAACAGAAGGCTTAGTTCAGCTATTTGAGGTACCATAGTGGATGTGGGATGTGATATCCATTTATTTCATGAAAGGACAACCACATACTTCCACGAGTTGTGATTCTATCTTGGTGATCATCGAAAGACTCACCAAGTCGGACCAATTCCTATTGATCAGAGAGAAGGGACCAGTAGAGAGCTCCAGACACCTATACATGCAAGTGATTGTGCGGCTACATGGGTTACCCTTGAAGATTGTCTCAGTTTGTGATGCACATTTCACTTCCTGGCTATGGAAGGGTTGGAAGAGGCATTTGGGATAGAACATTGTTTGAGCACCGCCATACATCCTCAGACAAATTTCCACAATAAGCGGACCCTTCAGACCCTCGAGGACATGTTGCGTGTCCGTGTCCATGACTTCAGTTGCAGTTGGGAGGATCACTTTCCGATGGAGTAGTTTTCATACAACAATATCTATCACTCCACGATTGGGATGGCTCCTTCTGAATCTCTATACGGACGACCTTGCAGATCACCTTTCAGATGGACTGACTCAGGTGAGTAATAACCCATGTGACAAGAGATGGTACGAGAAACCTTAGAGAATGTATAAATCATCCAGGAGTGGATGAAAACTACACAGAGTAGGGAGAAGTCTTATGCAGACAGGAGACAGATACCTCTAGAGTTCGAGAATGGTGACCACATATTTCAATGGGTCTCACCTCCACGAGGTTTGATGATATTTGGTTGGGGTGACAATTATTCTTTGTGGTTCATCGAACCCTTTCAGGTCATCAGCAGAGTTGGCGAGGTGGGTTACCTCTTAGCTCTTCCATCTTAGTTGCACCGGGTGCATGATGTTTTCCACGTATCCCAGCTGAGGAGATACGTGAACGACCCTTCACACATCATTGACTCAGGAGAGCTGGACATGGAATATGGGGAAATGTTTATGAAGGATCCAGTTGGTATTGGGGACTGACATGAGAGGGTCCTTCATGGGAGGTCAATACCACTACTTTGCATTCGTTGGTAGCATGTGAACCTCCATGACCACACATGGGTGATGGAGGCTCAAATACGTGCTCAGTACCCCCACTAGTTTCCATAGTTTGTGTTGTGGCTTTTGAGGATGCAAAGCCCTGAGTTGGGGAGAATTTAATGATTAGAAATTTCCATGTAATATTTTTTAATTATGTGGTAATATTAGGAGTTCTCAAAAATTGACGTTGGATGAATCCGAGGCCCAGATTTTCCGAAATGAATTTCTGAACTTTTTATGTACTTTCAGTAAATCTGCAATCTGGTTTTTATAAATTTTGAACCGATGGTCAACATTTAAATATGAGGACACTGTGGAACATGCAGTTCCAATATTCACATAAAGAGATCATAACATTAACCAAAGTTGGTCGAGGGTGGAAGATAATATTTCACTTTTTCATGAATGAATAAAAATAAAAAAATTGACATTTTTTTTAAACCTCTCATTTGAAATTGTGGAGGTGGGGAGCACCCGAGATAGAAAAACCTCCCAATTTGTATTCATGTTGGTAGGGACCACTCAAACCCCTCTTAATGGGGGAAAACCTTTCAACTCTCCAATAAATTAAATGTGACATTTATTTGTGCCAATGTAAATTTACGTGATAAAACCCATTTTAATTTCTTGGATCCCCATTTTCCTTAGGGAAATAATCGTAAAATGGAAGAACATTGGAGATAATCATCCTCCAATGAAGAACGCCCTCTCCAATGAAGAACAAGGAACCAACCCCGAGCCCAGATCAGAAGAGATTTTCAGAAGCACCACACTCTGACGTTCTTCATGTACATCATCTTCTACCTCTTGAAAACTAAAATAAAAGACAATTTAGGGGTGTGTTTTGATTGATCTTTATTAATTTTTTTTACGTTGAATCGCTCCCCATGACTTTCTTGCTACTACTCTAACACGGAGGGTGTGGGCCAACCGATCATGGCCTGACCACTCTGCGACCTTTGTGAATTTTTAATTATTCCTGATGATGGAGGAAGATGGTGATTGGTACCGGCAACTGGCGATAGTAGGACTTGGTAGAGGTGGTCGACACACAGACTGGCTGCGAAGAAACAGGTGGCGCAACCGCCCTGCCGAGAGAGGGCCACGGCCCGACTGGCACAGCCTAGAAGAGGCGGAGACCAGTGCATGGCCAGCCACGAGAAGGGGAGGTGGCAGTGCACATCTATGCCATCAGCGTGCAGGAGCTACGGCATGAGGCCCCAACAGTGAAGGAGGGAGGACTTCTTGCTGCCGGCCACTAGTGGTGGTGCGACGCGTGACCACTCCGTGTGGGAGGGCTGGCCGTACGGCCAGCTGTGGGCTACCCCATGGGCCGAGCCAAACCTTACGGGATAGGACGACCCTAGGTACAGACCCGGGTCAGTCCATGTCGACCTGAACTGGGCGGGTCGGCCTAGGCCGGGCATGACCAAGTCGGATCGGACCGGGACCAACATTTACCCCTTTCTACTCATTCGGCCATATCTTGAGCTACAAGCATCCATTTGACAAAACGAATGTGGAAATGAAAACATTGGATCAAGATTGTCATTTTTGTATACCACAATTGGTTTTTGTATAAAGTTGGGGAAAATATGTGTTGGATTGAACACGAATCCAACCGGGCCATCAGGACAAAATGCTAATAACTTACAGTCCATGTGTCTGATTGAAGCACAATTTAATGCTTTGAGACAAATTTTACGTGGTGGTCCTTTGGGAAACTACTTTTTGGGACATTGTGTTAGTTGGAGTATCGAATAGTGGAATGAGTATTGGACCCTCCCGGAATCATGTGAACTTAGTGTGGGAACCCGGTTTGTGGATGCATCATTAAAAATGGATCAGATGTGGGCCTGTGTTTTGGGATCCTACATGGGTATGTGTTCCAGTATCCATATTGGATCCGCTCTAGGAATCCATGTGGGACATAACTAGGATCCTACGTGGGTCTGATGATTTTTGATCCTACGTGGGTATACCCTTTAACAGAGTAAGATGATTCAGAAGATATTTTTAATCAGATTTACTGTCGTACATATGTTATACCAAGCATCATCTGAATCTCTAATTTTATGTTGATACATTTTTTGTAATATTCTATGTTTTGTTACCTTTGTTGTACTTATAATTTTGGTGATACCTTAGTGGTATTCTTCTTTGTTGTGTTCCTTGGTGGTATTTACCATCATGGTGATACATTTGTGGTATTCTTCTATGTGGTGATACCTTTTTGGTAACTTCCCTTGTGGTTTTACATTCGTCGTATTATTTCTGTCAATGGATTGTTGGGCGTTGGGCTTTAGAGTTGGTCCTTCTATTTCCTCATGATTGAGATGGGTTTACCCGATGACGTAGGAATATGTATGGGTATATACCAAAGTTGGGTTTTTAGTGGTTTTCATCCTTTTTCGTTTATCCTTCAGCGATTTTTTGAGACCTTCAAGCATCTCGGGGTCCCTACAGATTATCATTATACCCAACCTTGCATGATCTATGCCTGCACCATGTTGTGTTTGGTGCAGATGATGTACAACGCTGATTGAGGTTGAGGGTACTGGGACTGAAGGTAGCTCGAAGGTGTAAATTAGACAAGGCGTAATGCAGATACGACCGTTTGAGAGTTGTACCTACACTTCAAGTAGGATCCTTAGAGGGTGTTCACTACAGTTGTTTCAGATTACTTGTACATACTTTTTTTCATGTACATTCTCGTTGTCCCTGTATCATGGCCACCTTTTCTTACTGTACACACTCTATTTTACTATTCAGTTTAGTTTTGTTCGTATCTTGTTGTGTGCTTTTTGTGTGGGAGTTTACAGGTTATAAAGGCAATGCCTTACCATTTTAGGTAATACCCCTTTCAGTGCTTTTCTCCAGCCCCTGGCCTATGGAAAGGGGGCTTGGGGTAGTAACGGTACAGGCCCCCGGGGGACGAATTGTGACATAATATTACACTAGAAGAAGAAGGGGAAATGAAAATATTTTTGTATGTTATGTGAGTGAAAAAATATTCTTTTCACACAAAAATACATTGGTGAATAGTTGGGCATCATAGTTTGAAAAAACTACAATAAAACCATGCTTTTTCCCTACTACTAAGGGGAATATTACGTAGTTTATAAAAAGGGTCGTTATAATAATTAAAAATCCATTTAAAATAGACAATTCCTAATCTTATAGCTAGCCGTATGGTTGGGAACCCTAGGTCACATGGTTGTAGTCAAATCAAGAAACTCAGTTCCATCTTCCAATTTCTTCCCTACGGGTTCAGAACAAGACCCCAACACAACCATGTCCTCCTTGGACATATTGGGATTCAATATTAGGATAAATTAAGTAATTTATATTTTAAATATAATTATTAGTAACTTATTTGAAAATAAGGTTTATTATACATATGATCGTTTATATAAAAAATGAGTGCGGAATTATATATCATTTCTCCTAAATAGGTTTTGGTCTATATATAATAAAATAACAAAAACAAGGAATACTACCATGATTTTCCACATGTTTTATACCAAATTTATGTTATTTTGATTATTTTTTATTGATAGAGGAATAGATTAATAATATAATGCCCTTACTTATGAGTAATTAAGTCACAATCTTTAATAAATTATTTTAAATCCTTAAAATATGTTAATGGTTTTGGTAGATTCACATAGGTTTTTAAAAATTTAACAAACAATCATAAAATAACATTAATTTAAAGGGAAAACATTTTTTTTGGTCGTGGCTTCAATTTATACTATTTATGACATCACCCTTAGGGTCATTAAGATTTCATAATACACAACATATATTAATTGGGTATTTAATTTATTTTCAAAAATCCAACTCTCTCATAAAATTATAAAAATTTCACCTTTTGATAATTTCTACATTATTGTATAAAAAATAAAATTTATTATATCTCTATAATTTTAAAAAATATGTTAATTTTCGCAATTTAAATAAGAATATACATTTACTGAGAAATGTTTTCTTTTTTGACAATAACAGTTTTCGAACCATTATGAAAAATTCATTTCAAATCAAAAATATTATATAATAATTTACATTTAATAATTATTATAGTATAATAAAATGTTATTATAAAATTAATTATATCAAAAAATACATTAATTGTACAAAATAAATTTTTTCATTAAATTTAAATATTACTCGAATTTTTTTTTTTAATTAAAATAAGAACCATTTATAAAGATGCAATAATAGGATGAATAAAATAAAAAAAAATTCACAACATCATATTGTAACAGTCATGATTCATATCAAATTAATACCCTATAAAAACCCTTATGGTACGGTAAGTAAAGTTGACAATTTTGCTGGGTGGTTCAGCAACGATGGTTTGTAATATGATCATAATGAGCTTGACATTATCCCATAAAAGGTTTCTCTCAAGTTTACATTATTGGATATCATATTAGGATAAATCATGGGAAAAGTGCATTGATGTTATCTCCCTCAAGAACTCTGATAAATGGGAATATGAGGGTACAATCCTAATGGTTGGGTTATTCACTTCCTTTATCTATATCAATTATGTTTGTTGAAACCCTATATTGATTCTAATTATCTAAACACATATAAACGAATATATTATCAATGCTATCGATTGTTAAATTTCATTTACTATCAATAGAATATAAAAAATCCTAAATAATCATGTTTTTAATATAACTATATTACACAATAAGACATCTAATTAAATCGAAATGTATATTTTATTGAAAAATATCTTGTCATTACATTAAATGTATACAAATTATGGAACCCATCCAATGTATCATAATATTTTACACTCTTGGAATCCCTCACTCACCCACGTTGTTTTAAAAAATGAAAAAATGAACACGTCAAGATGTTTGGGAGGTTTACCATATCATATAATGGTTAAACACATATCCCATATTATCATCACTATAGAACCCCCTGCAACCGTACTTGCCTAGCTACTTCATCTCCACTAAATCACAACCTCTCATATTAAATAGGGAATATGAATAATGAATTATGCACAATAGATTATCCATATTACATCCACATCCATAAAAACTATCTCCAAGATATCTCAATACACAAGTCATATAACCACAATAAACATAAATAAACCCTATTTAAATGAACCCTCTATACATCACATTCCAACCATATTGTAGCCCCTCATACATAAACACATCTCATATCCTAATCGGTCAACATAATTACCATAAATCAAAATAATATAATCTCAAAAACATGTTTTATACAACAAAAATACATAGTTATATATTTATATCTCACCAAATATAAAACATTATACAATTAAATTTCTATTGTGCTTTTATGACGTTAATACAAAATATTCATGGGAGTTTCCATAGAAATTATAATTTATCATATAGAAAATTCATTAACATGTTTATGTAGATATCCATTTACATAATGCAATCATAAATAATCATTAATAGTATAAGATAAATTTTTTGGACGTATAATAATGAAACCCAAATATAATCACACAATCACCACATTCTAATAATTTTTAATTTTGTTGAACAACAAGAAATTATTAGAAATTTTAATAATTTACAACCAACCTCTACAATTATAAAATCAAATTATTGTCAATTCAATGGGTTTTTGTAATAGCAATTCAACCAAAAAAACTACATATCTATTGTAGAATAAATCATCATCGAACCAAAACACGTCTTATTTGTTTCAGATCAAATATATTAAAATATTCATGTTCATTTTCCTTTTGATAAATAATCAATGTCATTCAAACAATATAATTCCAATTTATAAATCTAAAAGAAATTATTTTTAGAAAAATAATTTAATTATTTTACGGAAAATAATCACAAAATGACATAATCCTAAATCACACAATTCTGCAATGTTATAATCAAAATAAATCATCATTTGTTATATTTTAATAATAACATACATGAATATTTTCATTGATTTCAATTAATATTTAAATATTTTTTATTACTACGATGAACATTGGAAAATCATACTAAGTCATTCTTTATAATAATCACTACAAAAGAAACAATATTTTCAACCAAAAAAATAAAACTATATAAGGATTTATCTTCACGATCAATGTCTATTATTACAAAACTAAACATTAATCAAACATATTCTGTTCAATTGAACATTATTCAATGATTAATGTTTTGTAACATGATTCCACATTAATATTTACATACAACATAATCAATACACCACAAGTTCAAGTAAATGTTCCAGGATAATAAGATTATACCCAATACATGGTTCCTAAAATCAAAAATTAATTTTTAACCCTTATTAAAACTCATACAAATTCTTGAAACTATTTATAGAATTTAAATCATAATTCATCATATAACATATAAATATTTCAACACCACAAAATATTAGTCATTATATTGAGGGTGTACTAATTTCATTCTTGTAGATATTTTAAAATATCTTGTATTTACCAATAATCAACCATGTAACTATCATTGAATTATAAAAAACAATTAATATACATCATTACAATGAATATGTACCATATGAATGATATAAATAATGAGAATATATTTACATAGGGTTTAACCACAAGAATAAATGTAAGAACCCATGATTTTATGGAAGTATATAAAGCTTGATTATAGGCTCACTTGTACCTTGGTTTGAGTACATTCTTCTTTGGGATAAAGAATATATTATTTTTTGGTGAACTTTTATGGATTTGGAAGGCTATAAGGAAGTGTGTGGTTGATACAGGGCTTCCCCAAACCGTGTTCCCCAGCACAATAAAATATTTGAACCTATGTAGAGGGGATTCATATAGGTGGAACAGTGTTTTAAAAAAAATAAAACCTATTATGAAAAATATCTACCACCCATAGAAGCATCACATGATTAAGGATCAATTTTTGGGAAATAATTCCTCTCGACGTAAAAACAATGCATACTTTAATTTCATCAGATAAAAATTATATTTAAAATTACTTGATCCCAGGAAACTCACCCATGTTGACCATAACTCATACCATGTCATTTTAACACATTTCTAAAGGCTCATGGATGGATTCAAATAAATTTAATCTTCCATTCATGGATAATGAAATGTCATAATGATGATCTTCACCTACCCGGTTATGGGTTTCCTTCACATTTAGATATCTCTCACTCAATCACGTTTGAGGATAAAGTGAGTATGTTTATATATTATTGGTTAAAGATGTATATCTTGGTTTCTTTATCATGATTAATTTTATTATACTCGGTTCCATTTGTAGAAATTTTCCTTCGTCGTTGTTCTAATGAAATCGAGGTTTCCATTGGATATCAGTTTTCATCAAAATTTATTTAGGTGGGGGATAATTCCAATCAAAAATCCTAGAAGACAATTATGTTTATTTGATTGTGTAATTTAAATTGGATTATTGTTTTCTCATTTTAGTTTAATAATTTTGTAGATTATTTTATTAAGGGATTGAAAATTTGGGGATAGTGAGAATGTGTAATTTTAATAATTAATTATTGACATAATTATGTGTATATTTGGATTGCGGAATCATGATTTATTTATTGATGAATTATTTGAGGGATAGTATTATTTATAATAAATTTTCATAAATGGATAAATTAATTATTGAATTAATTGATTGTAATATTGTAGTTATGAATATATGAGTTATACAAAAAATATAAGTCATGTATTATAAAATATGAATGGTAACAATTTCATTAAATTATGAAATGAATTAATGGTAACCATGGAATAAAATCAAGTAATATGAAATAACAATGGTAATAATGTCATTCAATTCTGACATGATGAATGGTAACAAAATAATTTAGTCATATATTATAAAATATAATATAATACAATAGAATTAAATTTTTAATTATGAATGGTAACAATGGAATTCAAATATATGATATAATTAATGTATCATTGGGAACCTGGGGGTAATATATGGTTAAATAATGAGTAATGGATTAAATGTAAACTTTTTTCCGGTTTCATTTATTTTATTCCATGTACAAATGCATTCACTATTTTTATTGAAAAATGATTTAAATTCTATTTGAGGAGGCCTATTGATTTGTATGCACATCCTACATGGGATCCCATATCATTACCCAAAAATAAATCTTGGTTACATGACAGGATTAGTGAACATGTGTTATATTATATTTATGAGTCTCGTGGGGGAATTGGTATTAGAACATGACATGGTTCATGACACACCTATTAGTAGTCATTTTATTTAATTATTTTGGGTTTTTTCATTCATCACCTGAAACATATATGAATAACCTATCTAGTTTTTTGTTATGATATTGTATTTCTGGTCTTGGTTATGGTGTGATATTGGTATTATCCTAGTTATGGTTCTATCTATTGGTTTTTGTTAATTTCATATCTACCATAATGATACTTTTATAAAATAGTTGTATTCTATACATTGTCATCATCAGACCCTATATTATTATAGGATGCCTTATGTGTGTGGGGAGGAACACATGGGGTCTTGTTACCCATTGTCTAGGGGCACTATTGAGTCGAACATGGGATATGATGTTACAAAGTGGTATCAAATGTGTTTGTTTAATTTCATTTCGATTAATATTTGGTAATGGTAGATAAAATAATGTGATGAGATGGGGATTTGTTAAGAAATAATTCATAGTATTACCAAACCCTTGTACGAGTGAAAAATCCATGTAACAATTGAGGGGATTATGTTATTGATGTGTATTTTTATAGTTGATTCTATTTTACCTAGATTGATGCACTTATTGTCTAATGTGATAATTGTTTCAAAGTTTATATAAGATATTAGTCATATATATAAATGGATAGAGAGATTATAATGAATAAATAATTCTAGGAAGTCATGAATAATTTATGACATGCATCATTTTAGGCACAGATTAGAAAATAGGTTTCAGGTATGTTTTGGAACATGAACATTTTTTCCATGCCAGTGAAATTGAACTAGAAAATGGGGCCTAATGTGAAATTGAAAGTTAAAAATGATATTGAATGTGATTATATGGATTTATACTGATAAAAAAGAATAATTATAATGTGTTACCCTTTAATAACCATGACCTTGATGTGGGATTGTTATGTCTAGTAATAGTGAATTCGTTGTGATCATGGGGATTGGTTGGGTGAATAGACTGGTTGTGTCTTATTTTTTATTTTCCTCCTACATTGATGTGATAATGTAGTGTAATTTCTCCTAAGTCATGAGTTTTTAATTTTATAGATCTTCCTCCATTGGGATACCTATTGTGGGTATGATAGTACTCCAGGGCTTCTGATGCTCCACTAGTTGTGGAACCATAGGGACTGGTAGTTTAGTTTGAGGAGTTCTGAGAATTGTTCGAGGACAACACATCTCCCATTATGACATTCATAGAAATTATCTAGGAGTGGGTTGTGAAAATAATTTTTGTTCAGAAGATGGTTTTTCATTTCTATCACATATTATTGATTACCGAATATAGTGGGCCTATAGCAGTATGTTTTGGGTTGAGTCCATCCAGACTATTCATAACAATTTAGAGACCCCTTTTATGATGAGGTTCATGCATAGTTCTTATAAGTTGTCAGTAGAAATGTATCCCATGTGGGATATTCCATCCTAGACTAGTTAGGATGGATGAGTTGATTATAATGATTTTTTGGACATGTTAATATAGAAATTTTATACATATTAGATGACACATGAAATAGAATTTGAGTTCTTGCAGTTCACTTTGAAGAGAATTTGGAGATGGAATATGATGGTCATTTTATTGACCAGAATCATTATTTTCTATATTTGGTAGTGGACGATACATATAGTTTTTGATGCATCCAGTAGGGAAGTAATTGTGATATTATGTTATGGATTAATGTATTTCTGCAAATGTATTTTGATGAAGTAGTGGACCAAGATATCATAATTTAGGGGAACTAGAGAGGGGATTACAGTATAAGAAAAGGGTTATAAGTGGGTTGATCATGATGGATTAATTTTGAGAGTAGGAAGAGACACTATTATACTGTTACTCGAGGGGATATTAGGAAGAGTGCCTTGGGGGGACGAATAATCACATACTACCTTACTATGATTATCTATCAACAGTGTGGTAGGATGTGTCACTATTATATTCAATGTTCCCCAAAAAACAATTGACTTCTGATCCTATGTAAATATGTGAAATATATAGTGGTTCTATTGGAACACATAATAGATGGGTACCGATGGAGGAACTAGAATGAACCATAGTGTGGGAACCTGGATCATTAACACTATTATAGTATGAAAGTAAGAGATCCACTGGACAGGGTGGGGGAGGATGTGGATGGGGTGAATCTAGGAAGGTGAACATGTATTATAAGAGTGGTTTAGCGTAGTGTAAATATGATGTATCATATAAAAGGTGGTAAAGTAGTAGAATTGAGTTCTGCCTCCCATTTTTGATAGCGATGATGGATAGTTAATGTTGAGAAGTATTATTCATGTATATTATATTCTAGAACGCATCTTTTTATACAATCTTTCCTATAATTATATTATTTTTATTAATTTTTTGAATGTTTTTGTCTAGTATCATGTGTCTTTCATCAGGGTGATGATAATAGACACACCATTGGGTGTATGGTATAGGGACATCTATTTGTGAATGGGGTGTTTCTCGAGGGTGGGTAATGTCATTTCATATGGTTTATGTATAATCTTGGCCTGTTAGGATTTGAGATATATTTTGGTATATTAATTCTAGTATCATATCAAGCATTATTTTTTTACTGTAGTATAGTTAATTTAATATCTCGTATGGGTGATAATTACGTACACCATGGGGACTGATATATCTTACTGAGCAATGTATGGAAAATGCATTGAAAGTCAGGGTAGCATAACACCAAGGAATATCGTTTATATCTAGATGATAGGGAGTTTGATATAGGATTAATTTCCACTAATATATGATAGGTATTAGGATGTTTTTCATAAATACTTATACAGACATACACTGGAGAGAGAAGATGAATTTACAGTTGATCTCTGGTTTGGGGATGTGCCATTTTCTATTCCACTGTATTCAATTACACCAAATGTGATTCAATATATGATGACTTGAATGGTGGAGTAAGAGGATATGGTGTTTATCCATTATATTATGTATCATCAGTGTTTAATAGTCTTGTTTTCAATGATGGTTCACGATGCATTTCACTAGTTTGTATTTTACCAGAAGTTGAACCATATTATTGTTAAGAACTAGTATCCTCTTCAATGTATTGAAATAAATTTCGACCACTTGGGGGGAGGCAGAGCCTTCTCATATATTTATCCAATATATGAGTATTATTAGTTTAGGTTTTGTCCTTTTGATATATGATTTATTTATTTAAAAAGTATGTATGGACATTATGACTTTATTGTAATAGTTTTTGGGTTAATGAATGCGTGATAAACATTTACAGTCATGATTTAAAAAAATTTCCAACTATACATAGAACATTTAATGGTAATGTATTTGCATAACATCATGGTGTAATAAAATTATCATTACGATCATGCCCAATATAAGGACACCATCTCGAGTGCACTGAGTGAGCATAAATATTACACCATTTGATTTAAATATCAATTCTATATTAATCATGTAAACTAGTTGGGTCACATAATCTTGGAAGATGGTGTGTCAATGGTACCACAGTGGGTGTAGATTAATATTTCTTCGGATCATTCCAAAAATGATTATGATTGTAATAGTTTTATGGGTACTATATGAGTTTAACATAGGTTCATCAAGAACTATTCTTGTTTGGAAGCACCATATTCAGGATTAACCAAGAATGTGAAAATTTTTAGTCATTTAAATCATGTTATAATTTCTTATAGGTATTGAAGAATCTATTAACAACAGTACGGATCAGATTCTTATGTATGAAAGGTTATTAGAATTCAATATTTTTTGACACATCAAGGATACGGTATGGTGGAATTGTCAATTGGGGGAGATGTTTAATGTGTATATAGATCACAAGATCAGGAAGTATATGTATTTGTAGAGACATTGGAATATATGACAATAGATATGGGTTAAGTATATGAAATAATTTGATTTTGAAATGGCATAAACATAGAGGAAAGAAAGAAATGTTTCTAATGCTATAAATATTAAATCACATACATTTGATGTTTTGGAGTCTAGTATTAATTGGAAGACGGTGACTTCACTAGTTAAAAAATCATGTTCTAGTTTATGAGGATCAGATGTACATGACACTCATATCTATTTTAGTTGATTATATAGTTTTCAGTCTGATCAGAGACATGTGTAAAAAGGATTCAGAGTTTTTATACCTTGATGTAAATCCTAATAGATAAGGAATCACCATTTGTTTGGATCATATATGAGGTTTAGGTCACCTATTAACGGAATTGGATTAATGATCTAATGAGCATGCCTGAGTAACTAATAGAAAAATTGATTCCTTTGAGTGGGTGTTAATTCCAATTGTGAAAAAAATTTACCATTAACTATGATAATATTTATGTTGGAAAGATATGAAAAATGAGATATTTCGGTCCATGACACAATGATAAACATATCAATAGGTGATGTCTGATCCTCAATGACTTTTAGGTTTACGAAAATAATTTTTCTTTTAGGAATAGATGAGTGATGACAATAACATGGATTTTGTATTGGGTATCCATAGGTCACCTCTATTGAATGATTCTATTTATGTGATTTTGGAACACATAACAATAGTATAAAATTTCTTACTATTTTGGAAGATATTATCATTGGATCAATTGGGGGAATTATATGTCAATGAGATATTCCATCTATATAGGGTGCTATAGATTAATGTTTTAGAACATTACTCATTCTTTACTCAGTCATCATGTTGGGAATACTGAAGGATATCAGTACCCATGTTTTATTGATCCCGTATTTCCTCCCATGGATTGATGAGAGGTCGGATGATTTAATTTATTTTATTGATTATATTATTTGAGAATGTTTCCTTGACATTGGAGGATGTTGGGAGAAGAAAATTGATATTTTTTATTTCCCCATTGAAAAATGTTATTAAGAATCTATCCAGATGGAACCATATGAATATCATTATAGTAAGTCATGTTGTTCACATCTACGATGGATGGAGACATGTGAGTCAAAGTTGATGGGACCATCTATCATGTAGAAGACGTCAAAATAGGTTAAATTTATTCGAACAAATGTGGTTATGAATCATACTATATATTAGTCATAGGAAAATAGATGATGAATACCCCTAGAGTTTACAAATGGGTATTTTATTTTGCATTTGGTGTCACCTAGATTGGGTCACCATAGGATATGGGGACATAGAACGATGGTTCACATCTTTTATGAACTATTTGAGGTTTTTGGTTCAATTTGGATGGGGGAGTACCAATCAGCACTTCCACAGAGGGGAAGTTCTATCCATGAAGATTTTTATATGTCAGAACTGTGGAGGTATCACCATGTCCCATATCATGTGATTGATTAGGATGATGTTGATCTTGAGATAGAAGAATCCTTTGAGGACAATCTCATACCATTTGTCAGATCGTAGAGATAAAATTTTGTGGGGAAAGACAATGTTTATATTTCCGGAATAATGGAATCGTGGGAGGGTTCATGAGGGAACATGGGAGAGAGAAGTAGATATAGTGACTCTTTGGCCTTATATTTTTAAAACAAATTCACATAGATTTATGAGAATACTGCACCAAGAAAAAATCATAATAAGGTGGGGAGATTATAAGAACCTGACATTTTATAGTGATGTATATGGATTGATTATAGAAATTCTTCAATATTTATTTGATTACTGTTTTATTTGGGTAACATCATGGAGTGTTTTGGGTGAAATTTTAAAATTTGTCAACAAGAAAGGTGTAACATGATTAATTCATGGTTTCCTAATACTATTTTCACCATAACGACAAACTATTTGAACTGATGTAAATGAGATTCACATGTCTAGTGCATGTTTTCTCAAATTATTCACCCTAATAATAGAATTTTTTATCCCACCACCAAACGAGGTTCATGGTAAAGGAACTATGTTTGGGGAAAATGTGTGCCCAGATCTAAAAACCATGTGTACAATAATTTAATCCCTGAAATTCTATTTAAACATACCCGAACCTTTAGAACACACCAAAATTAGCCCTCAATTAGGCCATGTAATTTTCTATCCATGCCCTCAAGACCACTGTTCATGGAAATGTTAAGGACCATTGAATATTTTCATCTCCCTAGGATGTGTTTATTTTATGTTTATCTCTCTCTCTCTATTGATTTTTTTTCTAGATAAAAGAAGGATTTTTTTCTATTGTTGGATCTAGAACTAGTTATAAGTATTTAGGTACTGATTCATTTGGTTTAGATTTTGGTTTCCATTCTAGATCACATTATTTTGAATTTTTCCTCTAAAATTGGGGGTTTCTATTAGCGATAATTCATCATAATAATTGAGCTAGGTTTTCTATAATTGAAATTATTAATTCATTATTTAAATTATGGTCGTGTGATTGTAAAGTTGTTATTTTATTATTTTATATTAGGATTCTAAATTGAATTAATTAATATTTTATATTAATTAATTAATGTATTGTGAAATTGGTAATATATATATTGTGTAATTATAATAATTTATTATATAATTATTTATGAGGATATTGGGACAACATGTTATAGATTAATTAATTGTTGAATTTATTAAGGTAGACTGTTATATTTATGAAAATTATTATATTTGATTATTTAATTGGGTAATTAATTAATTTCAATATTTGAGTTATGAAATGAATAATAGTAAGAATGGAATAAACTCATGAATTATCAAATATTAAATGCAATAATGGAATTCAATTATGAAATGTTGAAAAGTAATAATGGCATTCAATCATGTATTATAAAATATGAAAGGTAAAAATGGAATTTAATTATGAAGTAATTAATTATAAGAATTGAATTTAGTCATGTATTATAAAATATGAATGGATATAATGGGTTTCAATTAAAAATTATGAATGGAAATAATTTCATTTAAATATATGATATTTTTGGGGAGTCCATGATAACCCATGGGTGATATGTTGTAAAATAAACAGTAATTGGATAAATATAAACTATTTACATATATTATGTAACATATTCATTATATGACTACATACATAATTTTTAATGGATATTGTTTTAGGCACGATTAGTGGCTGCCAACAATGTTATACTCGCACAAAACTGGGGCTGCATGATCAGTACATGAATATGGTTCACTATATTATGACATGATAAGGGAAAATGAACTATGTTTTATGGATGAGTGTAGTTAGAGTATGGATAAAGGAACCAATTTTTGTTTGGGACATGCTTTGGAGTAGTTGGGGAATATATTTCATATTGGTTATTCAAAATGACACATGACATTTCTTGGCATGAAATTTCCAGTGTTTAGTTTTGATATTGTGTTTCTTATTTTTCATCATTTCATGTTGTTATAATTTTGGTATTGTTTGTCTCAGTTGGTATTCAATTTTTCATTTTTTGATGTTTTTATACTTTGATAAAGAATATATTGTCACCCCATGATTGACATAAGACCCTTGATTCTAGTCGGTCACCTCTGGTATATGGGGTGGCATTCCTGAGGTAATGTGAGTGATTATCTCAGACCACCATTGTGTAACACCTAGGTCAGGTAATAACAAAATAATTTTACATATTTATATTCATTGATATTAATTAAAACCATTTAATACTAATAAAAAATTATTTAAGTTAAGCATGGTAAAAATGGATTTTCAAAATCAAAACATTAATACATCAAAAAACATAAACCGTATTTGTTAATAATTATATAAACCATGTTAAAAAAAGTAATGCAACATGAATCACCATTAAAATATTAAATCATTTTAAATAAATAATTTTAGTATAGACATGTGATGAACATAATATAGTTTCATTTGGTTATTAGTAATGTATTCAAAAAAATTACTATTCTTGATAATGATTTTTAATTGGTCAAATAATCAATAATATTCATTAGAAATCATGTCATATAAATTTAATCCCAAGAACATTTCTATGATTCATGAAGAAATCTATTATGAATCAAAATAGATAATTCTTGTATATATTTTGATTGAATGTCATAGGTCCTAAATTTTTTTGGTCTCAACCGATCTATGTGGTCTACACCACATACATGGATAATGTTTCTCGATATCCCAACTAATACCATTATACCATAAACTCTTCTAAACAATAATATCCTATGAAATTCATACCCACCTATCTAATACCATTATATCATGACACCCACCCCCTAAATTGCCACCCATCCTATTCCTAGAATGAAGAGATGGATTAACCATAATTATGACTTCCAATAGACCACAAGGTAGAGAAAATAACTGAAGGTATAAAACAAACAGAATAGAAGAAATGACACTCATAATAGAATTTATGTATATGATATACGGGGAGGATCACCAATTATCCCAGAAAAAAATATATCCTATAAAATACATTTCTAAAACCAGAATGATAATTATGTTTCAAAATAATGAATTTAATAAAATATATGCAAAAAACATCAAATAACCAATCTATATTCCGACTCCAACTATGCTACAAAAAAAAATCTCCACGATCCATTGATTTATCCTATAAAGGAAACATATTCGGTGGTGTTGTGATCACTTTGGTAGTATAGCGTTGTATCATCCTTCTTAATAGATAGATATATGTGTGAAAATAGAATCTTAGAGAAGGCATGGGAGATATTCAATAACAAAAATGATTCAAATTTAATCAATATTAAAAAATTATATAATTTACAAGAAAATGTTAAAGGAAATAGATGTAAAAAAGGTAGTCATTATAAAATAAATAAAATCAAAATCCACAAAACTATTTTCAGTATTTTAAAAACCTCAAAGGCAATCAACATTCCCAAAAATTCTATTTCCCAATTCCAAAATAATCCTCAAAACACTACGTCCATTTGGATTAGAAATTTATAACAATATTCGAACATATATGTAGAGTCTTCCCCATACCACATAGGACATACATGACAGGATTCCCTATCTATATTATCATAATGTGAGAATGAATCCACATAAATCCACAAATCATCACCACATATACATATAGCCAAAAATTTGAACTCTATGCATTCCACCCTATCATTATGTTATTGCAACGTCATTCCAACTACCTCACTTATTAATTATAACAACAATAATTTCATTAATCCCTACATTTTTTAATTATTTTCATCAGGAAGGAAATAAACCCCATGCCCCCCTCCTTATGTTTACACGCCCCAAAACTAACACCACCTAACCATTTCAACCCGATTATTGAATTATAACAAGAATATGTAGATAATCTACCAAGTACCCCCACCCAAACATGAATGACTGCAGGTTCGTATCATTATCCCCATTCCAACACATCCTCATTTATAATTTTAAATTATATTCATCAATGAATGTTCCCATATAACATATTATCTTAAACCATTACTTACAAATTCATCGAATAAAATACATTATAATAGTTAATACCCCCTATTGGAACATCCCAATTTCCCACCCCCCCCCCCAAAAAAATAAATACATATCCATAAAAACATTACTCAAAATCAAGATCATAAAAAACCAAACAATATTTTATAAATAAGTAGAAATGCATTTTTTCTGACAACCATTTCATATCATCAACCCATAAATTAATTGCTTCCTCCCATAGTTAATTTAATATTAATTGATTTATACATTCAAAATTCTTCATCAATCCAAAAACCATTCTATAATAATCTATTCATCATTCATCACACTAATTCACGCCACATCCATTAATTATGTTCATTATAAATTAATTTACATCCCAATCTCTATTTTAATTTCTCATTATTGTAATTATATATAATGATAATAGTTTCTTCCACTATGTGGGTTGTTCAGTTCTATATATATGATTTGGAAATTGTTCTTGACATGGGTTTAGACATTTATGAAGGTTGTAGTCCTTTGAGGATTCTATGATATATTCATGTTCCTGCATTGATTCAGCAATCAACAGTGGGGTTTCATCAAATTAAGTGATTTCCGTCTTTGAGATTTTGGTGGTATCATTTAGGATGAGGATTATTTTTTCCACTATAATTTTTTATCCACCTGAACAGTAATGTTAGTGTCTGATGGAATAGATGTGTGGTTTTATTCCTAAATTTGATTTGAAATTGGGCCATCTTATCATCGGTGTTTCATATTACCTCTTCTTTCTTTTCCTCTACTCCGGTTCTATAATTCCTCCATTTTCTCTGAGCCAAATTAGAACAGTGGATTTTTTTGGTTTTTTTATGTGATTTTGGGTGGTTAGTTCAAGGAATTAAATGACGATGAGAAGTTCCTTGGATTTTTGAATTTTTAGGGTGGATGAATCCTTTAATCTAAAAGGATCATTGAAATATAAGGATTCACAGAAGAAAGCTTCAATCTATGCATGGCCATTCAGATTAGGATGAATGGATGGTAATGGCCTTTCCATCGATATCTGGCCCCCACAACCCGGCATGGGATAACACGTTGAGCAGTCATGTGAAGTGGAGGCATAAAAAATGATGTATTTTCTGGGGTTGTGTAATTTCTTAAAATGTTATATTCTATATTTCCTTGTATTGGGTTTCCCAAATTTTCATAAAATGTGATTTTTATATAAAAAATTAATTTTCATTCAGTCAAACCATTATTTACTTTTCACATTTCCATTTCATGAAACAATTTTCCTCAAAATATTTGGGTGTTTATAATAATCAATTTAATCACCACACACACATTCATAAGGAGTAAACCAACACGAATGAAAACATGGTGCACCAACAATTTCAATAATATTATTCATATTTTGAATTACTCAATATCCAGTTGTTCTCAATATTTAAGTGAATATTTAATTATATTGGTTTTATTTTCCTTAAAAAATTGATTAAAAAGCTAACAAATAATAAATAAAATTATAAGGGTCATCATTTGTAAAAGATAATGGAAATCATAAATCTCACACACAATCCTTTTTACCATAAAAATTTCATTTTTTTCAGCTTATCATATAAATTAGATTTGAACTACATGTAATTTTTTATATGTAAACCTTAACTATCCCTATAATACATGAGTAATAATAAATCAAAATCCTCTTTAACAAATGGAATCATTAATGGAGAATGTAAATAATTCAATTAAATCCCATTCAATCAGATCACTCCTGAAGATGTTTGAGAAGTCAAAAACCCTACCTTAGGTGATTCTTTTAGAAAACTATAATATCATTGAGATGTAGGAAACATCTAAATCATTCATCCCATGTTATATAAACATATATTAGACCAAAGAAACACCAATAACCATCATTGAAACTGAATCTAAATAACGAAAAACCCCTTTAGAATTGATAATATGATTTAAAATAATATTAATTAAAAGTAATTCACTATAAATTATAAGAACCAAGCTCATAGGACCAAGGATCTACTATAAAACAGAGTATTCTTAAATGATCCAAAAATATTACACTATAACACCAGAGGGATTCGAGAAAATAGGGAAATAAGAAGTTTTTCAAAAGGGCTCCACAATTTATAGTCTATAAAACAATTAATGGACTAAAGAGAAACTCAATAGTATATTCATTATCTTGTTTGTTTTTATCAACAAATTAAAGCACATGTATGTAGGATTCACTATGGTGAGTCTTATTCAAACCTCATGAATTGATCGCACCATTGATCTCGTCATATCACCCTCATCTACTATATATGTGGGCGAGGATAAAGGAAAAAACCATATAGATTCTTATAGAAACCCAAAATCCATTGAAAATTTGAAGTTATACACTCTATGAATTCAAATAAAACCATAAATATATAAATTATAGAGGGTTATCCCCTATCCACTATGCCGTAACCTACATGCCATATTGTAAAATACCTTAAAATAATATGGTATCAAAATACATGATGATAAATAAAACACATCATAACAAATATACACACAACATCTTGTTAAAATTAAATAGTGGAATAACAACTCATCAACATAGTCTTGTACATGCCACTATTTTGTAACCAACAAAATGGGACTATAAAATCCTCCCAAATGAAATTTATGTCACAAATCCTCTACTTCCTCTTTAACAACCTCAATAAATCCCCCCTTAGACCTCTCAAACATAAATATTCCCATTTTTTTTACTAGAAGAATCTTCATACTACACACTTCTTAAAGTAGTCTAATCCAAATGATCAGAAATTTATTTGAAATGATCATATATAAATAACCATAAATAGTTAAACAACGGTACTTATCCCATGACCATAAAATGCATGGAGAGTCTCATTAAATGTATCCAATCCACATGGATGATAATTCACATAATATATATATAGTATTACAATATTACAATCTTAGTACCTAGTCAATAATATTTACATTCTCATTTTAGAGGATCCCAATTCCTCCATTAATTGTGATAACTTTTAGTATAAATTTCTATATAGTGCAGAATTTAAAAATTACAAGATACACGTACTAAATGTTTTTTATCCCAATGTGAAATAATTCAAATATGAAATATGATTATCAACCATTTATTAAAATATTTTACACAACAGAAATGGTATTCTTATTTTTCTCATTGAATCGAAATAAAATAAGAGATGAAAATATCATGGGGAATTCGGATCTACCGATAACCAGGGGGAAGTTACACATAAGTTTAGTTTTTTATTAACAAACACCTGATGAAGCCTTCATAGCGGTTCATCTTCATTAATAAGACTACCTCAGTTAATAGGTAAATGTGAAATCCAGATATTTTTGAAAAATTATTTCTTGATAGAATAATTGAAAAGAATCACTAAGATTAAATGAATAATCGAATATTATTATTTAAAAAATTGTGTAATATCATTGAATTTGAATCAGATGGTAAGAATAATATTAATATATTCATGATAAATATATAGAGGACTCATTTAATAAAAATTAATTGATTAATTCTCATGAAATAATGAATCCATTTTTATAATAATTAGATTATTAATTAGAAATATATTTTTATCAAAAAAAATTTTAAATATTTTCTTAACAATTATTATACACAATTTATTGGAATTTAATAAATTATATATTATTTAAAATGTATTATTTTTATGAAAATTTTATCAATATTATTTTAATATTTATGGAATTTTATTTTATGGATATAATGGTTTTCAAATGAATATTAAAAAAATCCATTTTATCAATTTTTAAAGCATTTTAAATTAATATTATATTGTAAATTGATTTTAAATAAAAAAATTTCTCTCATATTATTAATAATATAACTATATTCTCAAGAATTAATTTCATGATTGTAATTTTTATAAAAAAGTTTTGTACTTTAAAATAATTTCTTTCAAAATATTTTTATTAGTCTCATTTTAATGATATTATAAAATTTATTTTTCCCAGATATTACAATTAAATTTTATAAAATGGGTTCTACATTTCTAATTAGGATTTTATAATTTTATAAATATTTCCATTTAATTTTTTTCAATATAAATAGCACCAATGGAATGATTTAACACTTTATTAATAGATAAATGAGATAAATATTTTCTTAAACAATGTTATAAGGACTTTATATATAATTTTTTTTTCTTATTTTAGGAACTAAATAGGAACCATATAACTATGTGAGAGAAATTAATTATATTTATAAAAACATCGCCATTGAAAGACACGAGAAATATTAAAAACAAATTAAAAAATATAACACCATAATTTTTACATACCTTATAAGTGTTCATATATGAAAAAAATTACGAATGTATATAAATATATAATTTCATATTAATGAAATTATTTTCAAGCATGGAAGTTATATATTATATTTTTATTATATAAATAACATAAATGCTTAGAAAACTATTAAAAATTATTTATTCTATTAAAGAAAAAATATAATAAATGATTTTTAAAATATTAAATGTAATAAAATTTTAGGTTGTTATTGTTTTACATGAATTATTTGGATAAATATGAAATACTCCGGTTTTTATGAATTATATTATACTATAGAATTTCCCATTATGTATATTATATCAAATTAAATTAATCAGTCTACTTCTTTTTAATTCATCATTTATATAATCTAAAACTAATTTATTTATCATAAAATAATATATATTATACAAACATTAATTAAACTTCATTATTTTTATTATATGGCCATTATTCGAACTTTTTTCTCACAAACTAGAATGTTGATGTATCACTCATGTGTACATACAACTAACCATCCATATGTCGTGATAAAATTTAAATTTCATTACCATATTTTATGGATGGATATTATGATATGTATAATAATATTAAATGATATTTAAAGAATAAATTTGATTTCGATGTTATATTATCATATCAGTCTTCATACCCCCCAATCTAATAGAAAATGGTATGATTTCTCGTGTGTGAGTGATAACTATTACATCCTCATAGATATGTTTTTTGTTATTCATTTCAAATTTTCATGGGACGAATTTTGGATATAATTAACAAATACAATTTAATTATATTATATATTAATTAATCTATATTGTGGATTTATTATTTCCCTTTCATTATTTCAATTCATTGAAAAATGAAAATAGTGTTCCTTCATACGTATGACCTATGGTCTCCATGAATAGTGTAATTCATTTTTCAATATATTAATATTATAGAAAAATGTAATTTTGTATATAAGAAATATATATTATTTTAATTTCATATTAAATATTTTATAAATGAAAAACCCCTAATCTAGTTACTGGGATTAAAACTACTGAACAAAAACAATTCTAAAAATTTATCTAGTTATCACAATAAATAGTGACATAATAAAGAATTTCTAATAGACGACTGATAGATGGATATATGTGTTTCATATAAGGAATAAAATATATTATTATACTTATGTAAGGTCTTTGTGACATGTATATATTTATTATAATGTTCTTATAGACACATAAAAATGAAATTGGACCTAAAGAAAGGGTTTATATCATTGTCTCATTAATATTTGATATTGTTTATGTTAAAGTCTTCCCTTAGGATATGAATTTATAATTATATGTTAACCATGATATAATTTATTATTATTATGGGATTTAAAAGAATAAAATTTTTTTCATTCCTTTACCTCATCATAAGTTCTCATGAAATGGAAAATATTTTAAAATGAAAATAATATTTATTTTTCAATTTGATCAGAAAACATTTTTCTTCTATATCCATGTTTTCAAAAAAAGAGTCAAATAATTTTTTTCCATTTCTTCCTTAATGTATTAAATTCAATTTTACGCATTCTTTAAAATCTATGAAATTATTCCAAATGAATATCATCATTTATTTTCAAATGAGGTACTCTTCGAGAATTCATTGCAAAGTATAAAATGAATGTTTTTCTAACTTCTATGGAATGTATGAAAATTTCAATAATTATGATGATGCAATTAATTGATGATTAATTAATATATTTATGAATTTATTTTCGTTGAATATTTTATTCCTAATACTATATAAATATTTATGTTTCAAAAAGTTATTATCAAAGTAAAAAGGGAAATATCCCCAATAATATTTTTTGTGAAATTTTTATAGTATTTCTATTCCTCACAAAATGATTAATGTTTTAATTATGTTCCACATGGAATATATTGTAATTTTACTCTCCTTATTTTTTATTGAGATGATTTCAGAACTATTTCATTAATGATGTATTCTTATTATACCATTATCCAAATTAATCTTGACAGTTTATGATTATGATTATTGATTGGGGGAAGTTATTAACATTTCATAAAATTGTTTTTAAATATGACGTTTTAGGCTGACTATATATAATATTGTTCATATATGTAATGAATTGGACATAGTACATATTGTTTGGGACAAACTATATGCATGTGATGGATTAGTATGACTCGAGATACAACCAATATTTGGTATTTGGCCAAGGGATTGACCATTTTTGTATGATATTTTATAAAGGGACCTTGAAGGTATGTATTTAAAATCCAAAAATATTCATTCCATCATTATTTTCATGTCCCAACCCTATATCAACTAGTATAGTATCACAATACAGTTTGATACATAGCCCCAAGCATGACACAATATCTATTATATGTTTTCGACTAGAAATAATACTCTAAGAATGGAATTATGGGAAGACTATACACTCATAACTAGAGTGATGTAGTGGAATATATATATATATATCCTTATAGGATGAAGTAGTAATATAGATAATATGATGTATGTTATAAATATATAATAATAAAGCAAAAAAATAGTTTCATATACAAATTATATCAGGTAACAAATAAATTAAATAACTGACAGTTTGATTATGATTAAAAGACATAAAATACCTAAAATAGTACCATAGGATACATGGGAACTACCCTAGTCATAATATACTATTCTCCAGTAATTATACTATTAAAATATTCCTATATTTTTAATATTCATTGATCCTAACCAACATATAAGTAATATTTTGGGGTACCCAACAAAATATTGAACAACGTGTGAGATAAAATCTGTTGTCCACCATCAACAACATATAATGAAATCATGTCTATCCATAACAATTGATGTAAAATTGAGGTATAATAAGAAAATTAATTACTAAATTGTATCGAGTCATATTAGGTTCCTCATTGGACACTTGGAAGATGATACATGCTTCAGTCTAATCCGGACATTCTTTGGTTGTAATGAATATAAAATAAAGAGTATATGAGGAATAACTTATAATGTTGATTGTGATATTGTAGTAAAACGTTCCAAGTTCATAAGACCATGTTTCCTTGCATATTAGGATGACCATATAAGTATCTACATGTTAATCAAAATTTATTAATTAACAACATGTTATGATAATTATCAATAGTTAATTATGTAAATTCCTTTATCCTCTAAGGACATCCATGAATAATTGTATCAGAAGATTTTTATCCCACAATTTGAACTATAATATCATTTAATATAAGATATTATTTAGTGTACTCCATGTCATGAGTCTAGGTATCAATCAGGGCATACTATAATCTTATTAATAATCATATTGTTCCATTGATTGCATTTGATACATGGAATATATGTGTCGCAAAAGGTATATCATAATTCAGTCTTCCTTGAACCCATCCATGTAATTTTGCATCAGTAATCGAACATCCAGCCAAGTAATATCATAAAATTATTCAACCTCCATTTCATACAATTTCAATATGTAACAGGTGACCCATTATCAAAAAAGTAATTATAAAATAAGTATAGTCGCTTCATTCAATAGTTAATCATAGTTCACTGGGATATACATTCCAACTCCTAACTCATATAAAAAAATTCATTCAATCAAATCACATCCAGGTGGAATATTATGAATATGAATGAATATATTCAATATAATCATTAATAATTATTATTATAATTTTCTAAATTAACTATGAGTAATAAAGAGGTATGGGATATTATAAATTCTATAATAATATTATGGGAAAATGAAAAAATTCCCATGTCTTCATCAATTTAATTTAAAATCTTATGCCATTTCATTTCAAAAAAAATCATTATGTCCAGAATAATAATCCAAGACAATAAAATTCAATTAATCAAATAGGTTATTACATCAAAAAATTCATGAATATTGAAAATGTATTATGGGAGTATGGTCTCTACCCAACCCTCATGTTAATTCATTAGCATAAATTTTACATTCTCCTACAAGTTAAATGGTTCGAGATTCATCATTAAATATTTAATCATGGTACAAGGGTAATTAGTTTTCATATAAAATTTCATTAATAATACTTTCTAAAAAAAACCCCATATTTGATTTTTGGAATATTCCTTAGGGATTCATCGTTTAGTAACTCATTAAATTTATATAATTAAAAGAATAGTTTTTATATTAACCAGGGCCATGTTAGTATACATACCACATTACATTAATCTTATTAATTTAATTCATTAATCATATAATTAGAATTCTAAACACACTAAAAATATGGATTGGTAATAATTTTTATAATGATAACTATATAAAAATTATTGTCTAAACTCAAGTTGTGTTTTGGGTTAAGGTGGTAATCATACAACCATTATAGGATACATGTAGAGCTTCAACTTATTGTCTAAAAATTTAATTTATTTCATTATTAATTTTAAGGGAAACAGACATATGGTCAATCATGTGGAATAAAAACACGTATTATTAACAAGTGGATATTTAAGGAAAATATATAGACCACCTACCTTATACAAAGGATAATTCTATTATCTTATACAATTATTTTATTTGAGTTGGAATGAGTGATATCATATAAATAGGAAAAATTACTGGAAAAACTAATAATAGTGATTCCATGGAAATGGTATTTTATATCGAAATATAAAGGAATAAATCAATGAAGATGAATCACCGGCTAGCTGATGGTGATCCAACATGACTGGTGAAGTATCATTTTCAGCCCAAATATATATCTCCAATATATTCCAAATATGAATGAGATAAGAGCTCCCCATGTGTTCTAACTATTTATATAAGGGATGATAAGGATGAAAATAATTTTATAGAAAATATTTGAATTTGTTAATTTCTTTCCATTTTATATTGGAATAAATATTTTTTTCATGATTTGGCTAAATTTTCAGCAACCATGTATGCCTGACCCGCCACACACCCACACATCACACTATTATAGAGGACAATTGGGAAACCAGTTCTTTAACCAAATGTGGACCCCCAGTCGATTGAAAAAAATATACATGGTATGATATAATAGATGAAATGTTTTGAATAAACTATCCACTTTAACAATATGGGTCTCACTATTGTGTCACATAGTTATCACTAACCATATTCGAATCATACACCCAAGGATGTATCTCTGAAAATAGAGATATCAATTTTTTTGCTCCTAAAGATAACTAATGATTTTAAGACACCCCTAAAACCATAAAAATCATCTAAAAACAACACTTCTATGTATTTTAACCATCAAAATTCAATTCTGATATCTGGTTTCCAAATCAACCTATCCAACTAATGAAAATTCAAATATTGTTAATGTAATCAACACAATACCAAACATGATATGTTATAACATCCTAAAAATATATCTTTTTATCCCTAGTAATCCTTGGGGAATAAAAAAACATCATCCAACCTACCGAGGGTGTGAATTTACACTCTGACTATTGTGTTACATTTGAGAACTCTGGATGAAGCTCTGTGTTATACATTAAGAATAGCATTCTTAAACCATAAAAACTCAACCCAATGATTTTTTCCCAATATATTGCATCATGAAATCTCATACATGATCTCAACTATACTGAGATATTATTAATTTTTGACATATTTCTACAATTTTCTCTTCGTTCTCTGTTTTATTGGTTTTTTCATTAGTATCCAATCCCAAGTCACGATTTTCCCATCATCAATATTTCAAATTTAAATCCATCGTTATAGATCTAATAACACTCTCAAGATAATAATCCACATTGTAAAACCTATCAAACCCAAGGAAACTACCTATAGTCCATAATGTGATAAAAATGATCTATTTCAAGTTATTACTACTTATTAATGTTAGGTATTTTTCATATAGAATAAATCAATGACAGTTACAACACACCCATCTAAAAAACAACATGGAAGAAAAAATTGATAATAAATAATTTCAACTGAACTATATAATAAATATAGGGTATCTATGGAATAATACTACTAGACTCCAAGGATTTCATCAATTGTAGACCGTACTCTAGACTGTACAAGTGAAACATTATCACATACCTGATATATCAACCTATTCCAAACAATGATATAGCCCAAGGGTGCTATATCACTTGGGATCACGTTTATGAATATCTTAGTTTTTATGTCTCCATCCATGAAATTCTTACTTAACAGTCCATTTGTCAATTTTGGCATTCCATTATAATAGAGTGAACTAGGTCTAGCTAAATAATAAAATATGTACTCAAAATACATATATCATTCCTATAATATTCCGAGAAATCCTTCCCTAGAAAAATCCATTTTTCAATTGACATATACTTACAAATTGACCATCCAGTTACCTATATAATAATCTAATGATCCATTCCACAAGAATGTAATTATCAAAATACAATGGTGGCCTTCATACCATGAATCGTTATTTATACCCCTACATATGCAATACTACCAACAAGTATATATGTAAATTTGAATAGTTGTTTAGTTCTATTAGCATATATATGACTCTATCTATCTCTCAGCACGCTCATGATGATGTAATCATATTATGAATGATCAACTCTAAACATGTGATATAAAGAGATTCCATTGAATCATTTGTACCAGTATCTTGATACATGTTAAATAAAATAGGTTTTATAGTTTTTTTTCCATCTCGTGACACCTCATCTCCCATCTACGTTCCAAAACCCAAACATGAGTCACCCAACTCAATGTTCTGAATACATAGTTTGGGTAGTTCTACTCACCCTTTCCTGACATAATAATGTTTTTTCTACAAAAAATTACCTCTAGTTAGTTCCTTATATACCCTCATCCTTTCTAATGTGATGTGTCCAAAAAATTTCCAACCAACTATATCAAAAATTTAATTAAATAGATGGTCTAACATCTTATTGAATATTATTTAAATAATATATTTATTGATTCCAATGAATTTACATTACTCAAAAATGCTTTGACTACTATATGGATATCTATGATAATTAAACTATGAAAACAAAATCTAAGACCCTTCACTTTGTATCTTATAATTTATTTTAAACGAATCATTCTTAAAATTTATGTGTTTCCTTACACAAACATATATTCTATAAAACTCGTACATCGTTCTTATTGTTAAAGTACGCAGATCCCAAATCAAATGTCCATAATATACTATAACACAAAATAGTGTATCAAATCAATTATCATTTCATTTAAATGAATACTCATGCATATCTACATTAAGGGAATACATAAGCAGTTCTGAATGCCCTTAACTGGTCCTTTCTGTCAGACCATTTCCACCACAAATGATAAAATTATCATGACCGATATGAAAATCCCCATTATTTGAGTGTCATCATAATCAAAATATTGAATATGGGTTTCATCTCATGGTACATACCCCATCAACGGGAAATGAGGGTTGCAAACTTGGCCCACATTATTATTTGAAGAGAAAATAAACAATGAGGGGAAATCAACTGCTTATCAAGACAATAGAACATGGTCTCTCTTAGATTCATGTATGAATCTAACAGATAGTTATGTTCACACAAGAATTATAAATCTTGAATAAAAAAACATATGATCTATATATGTATTTTAAATTCCCTAATTCTTTCTACATTGTCAGTCCAAAATTACCAGGACAACTGATACATCTAATTCAATGCTACAATGCTCCAAAAAAGTTCGTAACATGAAGCTGACATTACTATGGATATGATCCATTATAAATTCACATTAAGTAAAACTGATCCATTTTCATTGGAAATTTTAAAACAATAATATTTAATGTGTCACAAAACCTTATTAATTATACATGATGTATATTTAAACAACCACAACATATTAATGTACACATTGATGGGTTCATTATTAATAATGAGAAATGTGTATAACAACTAGTTCTACATTTTTAGATAAATAGTTAAATGCGTTGTACCATCCCAATTTATGTATTGGCCAAGTGGTACTATATATCCCAACATTATATTGTCTCACAAAACTATAAACTGGTTGATGTCATTCCAAATCAGCAATCATAAAAGTTTAAAGATCACATGATCATAAAGGAATATAACCATGCAATTTGAATGAATATTGTGTGAAACAAAATGTTGACACAAATATCACACCATTAACAAGGATCATTATACTAAATTACAACATTTAAACCAAGGAGGGTGAAACTACTTATCTGAAACCCTACTTAATCATTTAAAAATTCATTACATTTTATTAGGATCTACCACCTATAGATTGAACCTTACATACAAAAGGAATCGACCCTATAGATGTTCAATAATGAAAGGTTACTAGGCTTTACCAGGTAACCAATATGATTAATAAGTCCTTATAAGGAGTTCTCATAGGACCATGACAATAATCACATTAGATTTTATTGAAATGAATTAAACTGACCCCTCCATGAGGCTATAAACTATAGAAACCAATTAAATGATTTTTAGGTAATTAGAACATATTATAATTTATTAAAATCTTTAAATAATATTATATATATGGGATATCATGTTCCATTTATAAAGATAAACAATAGCATGATCATTAATTATCTTACACATCATATAATTTTTTAAAAATATTACCCTTAATTAAATTACATACATCATTTATTTAGAATTATATTCTCACAACATGTCATAAATATAAAAAACTATATTACAGATATATATATAAGAAAATAATCTAAAATTATAAATAATAAAATTTATTAATTAAATTATTATATATATTTTGGTTTAAAAATGTCCAATTTTTTTATCATTTAAAACATATCGGTTCCTTTAGATTACACTATATATTTATACGTAACCCATATAAGTAGATATTTAAAATATAAATAACCATTCTATATGAATCACTAGATTAAACCAAAGTAATTTTTTACCATGTAATATAATGAAAAAAGGAAACCAATGGGGATTCCATAATTCCATCATTGGTCCATATAAATGAAACCAAATAGTACTAGATTTATAAAAGGTTATCCACACCCAGAGATCAATTATATAATTTATGAATTACTCCAAAACTGACCTAAATTTTTTCATTTGGTCCTATAATGATTCAGTTATATGGTATTATATTTACATTTTATAATTGCATTAGCCTCTGTAATTTGGAATTGAATCCAATTTAACTAAAATCCATCACTGAGAAATACAATAAATTATTTCAAAATACTAAATTTCTTAATAATTTAAAAATTTTATTCAGGATGATTCATTAATCATTAGTAATAATTTTATAAATGTATTAAAAATAATCATTTCTTAAATTTATATATTACTATAGATAGGTAAATCACTATTTTCAATTTATAAATCTAAAATCTTTTTGAAGATTCAATTGGAACTCATGTAGAAAATAACAAATTTTCCCCATAGTATTATGACATAAGAAGAACCTATGTAATAGGTAAACTACATTGTTCTCCAATTGTAGAATATAAAGGCTCTTAAACTTTTTAAATTTCTATTGGGAATCATTTATAACCAACAACAAATGTTTTAGGCAATAAAACTAATGGTTCATATTTTAAATTTTTTGAAATTTGTTAATTAAGATGTAACCATAAATATATAAGGATGAAACTATTTAGGATGATTCATATAATTTTCTAACGAATAATAAATAATTCTATAAAAGGTAACACTATCAGAGAGCAATGAATACATCTATGTAAGAAAGAAATTAGAGATTCTTGTTATACAGATTAACATTCTTGATATCATGGGAATTGTATGAGAATGAAATGACGAATAACCATAAGACATCATATTCCATTTCTATATAAAGTGGTAAATCAAATAAAATATTATCTAGAACAAATATATCAAACACTTATGTAACTCCATGACCAAAGATTCCTTGAGTCGGTTCATTCTAACATATCATTGGGATGATCATAAAAGATCATGTCTCAAACGAACGATTAGTTTAGTAGCATTAGATGTACTAGATACATTCATAAGGTTTACATTACATAATAAAATGGAAAACTACAACAACATTGTCTCCATAGACAACACTGAGATCCAATACACTTTCCCTATAGGTCATTGATAATATACATCTTTTCATCCTGGGAAAAATAAAACATAGAAAGAGGTGATCTCAGATGCTCAATAATGTTAAAATTATAGAAAAAACGTTCATAAATAAGAATATTCATTTAAGGCATTGTATAAGACTAGATCAAAAGCCTTTTAAACTTTAAATTAAAAATAATATTGAAAAGATAAAATAAAATAATTCCATTAACATAATCACATGGATATTCTAATAGTCGAATAATAACATGAAATTCCAATAACCACTTTCATAATCATGGAATTCATAATTCCAAACTATCATAACCACATAGTCAGGGCCTTGTGCCAGATTACAAATAAGATTTTGTGAAGGCCTTGTGTCAATATACTAGTCTATCCCATGAGACATACCGATGCATCTAGAAGCTATAGCAGGATCCACATGTCACTTACTATTTCCATTTCATTCTTCATATGAATATTTTGAAACATTACATAAACATTCGTATTGAAACTAGCATACAAAATGTCAATACATTATCCACAAACCATGAATGGTATAAAATTAACTCCTCCACAGTCAAACATAAGTCATTAAACAAAATAGGGAATATTTAGTTGTAACAAATTAACCTCAATATAGAATAATTAAGGATATTTACATAGATGAAAATAATCATAAAAACTATTTGAGAGAAATATCCCCCTTTTTCTTGAAATCATTTAAAATTCACAGTATTTGTCAAGAATCCTTTTTAAAATATATTTGTGAAAAAAATTGTCCCATACCACTTTGAATCATTTAAATGGATATTTAATTTTAAAACTATAATGTCCATATAAATTAATCTTTAAATTCATTTTTAAAATATGGACATTGATGAGAATGATTTAGAAAAAAAATATTTAAAACATTTAAAATTATAATTTAGGTAGACTTCCAAACCAAAAGAGAGACACTTGAATACAAATAATTGAGGTAATAAATACATTATTATATCATGAGAAGAAAGGGATTCATGATATACTATGTCAAAGTACATTATATACACCATATAAAACTTATTTGGTGTATAACAACAAAAAAGTCTCAATGGAATGTAAATTGAGATGAATTATTTTATGAAGACCGTATCATTAGGTTAAGGATAAATGAACAACATAATTATGTGTGAAAAATAAAAATACACTCAATATTATTCGATATTTATTGTAAATAAATCATTGGACATTCACACATATTCTTGTAAAAACAACACCAATGAATTGGATGCTTAACTCAACAAATGGAGATTGAGTTAAAATTACTCTTATCAAGTTCATATTGATGACTTGAGAATTTATAAAGGGAGTTATTATGTGTATATAAATTATTAACACGTAATGGGTAGTTTAAATTATGACAAAATAAATTGAATAGTTATTCCTCTCATAATATTGGACTAAAATAATCCATTAAGTATATGTAAATCCGAATGAGTGGAAATTGAAATTTCCAATTCCCTTATTGATTTTGTAACATAAGAAACATACACCCAAGAAAGAGGTATCATAAAATTATGATATAAATATAAATAAATTAAATTATAATACACAATGAATACAATCATGGGCAGTACACACTCCACATGCAATAAATTAGTGGTGAACAATGGAAATCTCACGAAATTAAAAGTGAGATAAGAAACCCCTTATTTTGTACTTTTTCCTTGTTCGGGGGTAGGTTAACCTCCTGTATAATGGGGAAATAATTGTTATTGAATTATACAAGAATAATATTCATTAATATGATATCATATATGATCTTTTAAAATTTATTTTTTAATAATATCTTTGTATTATCGTCGTTTTGGGTGTTAATGGATTCATTTTCCATTATATTATTTGTTATGTGAGAAATATTCGTTATGGATGGGATGTGTCTTATTCATATCCAGAGTGATATCATGTATCTAAAAATTATTTTTAATCATCAATTTAAATTGAGCCTTGAATGGATACGATGGGGAATGAATCTCATCGCGTTCGTGGAGACGGTAATCCATACTTACGCACGAGGGACAATATAAATATTTTGATATTATCATAATATATAATTGGATGGTATATCATATATAAATAATAATTATAATGTAATATTTATTATTTAAATGAATTAAACATATTTATTATACCCATCCAAATAAAAATGTATTGAATAACAATTACACCACGACGTGGAGACCGTAATCCGTACATACGCACGTATGGTGAAATGTCATTCAAAGGATGTATAGAATAATGAATATGGTCCTACCATAATTATAATAACATAATATTATATACAAGATACTAGAGTTATAATTTTAGAATGGAAAAAACAAAGAAAAAATAAGTTTAAGAAGAAATGAACTTGAAATAGGGTGGTGAAATTATTACCTCTTCTTCGGGTTCTTCCTACTAATTTGATCAAAAGGGATTTTTAAGATGGATTTATGATCAAACAAATCCCTACAGAATGAATTGAGGGAAGTTGGGAGGATATTTGGGCAGTGGTTGGATGAGTCAAAAGGCTTTTATGTTTTGAATTAGAGAGAAGGGGAGTTCCCTTTTATAAGAGGGGTGAGGGGCGCCTTAGGAAAAGCTAGAAATATTATTTTATAATAAAATAATTTTCTGTTTCTAATGGCTCCAAAATGGATTATTTAAAGGATAAGGTGGGTTTGGGAAACTAACCACTCAACCAATAGGTTTTAGATAGATTAGGGTCACTAAATAAACCTTAGCTTTTAGATTTAACTCTTAGTTAAATAGTTTGACATTTACCATGTCTCTGTGTATTTTTATATTATATAGTTAATAAACATACTATAAACTTTCGAATGAACCCCAAGTAGTTCATTAATGAGGAAAATATAATTATATAAGTCCTTTTGACAAACCTTATATTTTTATGAAATATAATATCAATTAATAATATAATTTTTTTGAAACACATTTATTTCAATTTTAACACTACTTAATAATTTATTTTTAAAGCCCTAAAAACTTTATTAATTGAAACATAATTTATTTAATCAATCCTAAAATTCCATATTTACCTATAAAATTCGTGGATGCATGAAAATGTCCAAATTAATTTTTTTTAAATTTTATAATACCATTTACTTGATTCTTCCATTAATAAAGAAATTATTGCATCATCATTATGTCAGAAATAAATTTAATTATTCAATGTATAAAAATTCTAAATAAAATACCATTATTTATGAAATATTTTGCAATTTTTAATTAATATTTATAGTCTAAGAGATAACATGTATAACCGTATGTTAAAATTTCCTTACTAAAAGATATATGCTTTTGTCATTTTTGTATTTACATTAACTTAATTGATATAAAGTGTAATTATCACTTAAAAGTGGCTCCATGGGGTAACAAAATCGACCCAAAGATGCCCATGGTCGGAAATTTATCATAAAATAGGGATAGGACATGTGTAAGTGTCATTTAATTTTATTATAATATTGTTTTTTACCCTTATTTACCGGATTTACCCTTTAACCATAGTAAATAATATACTTACCGATGTAATTATTCAAAATGTTTAAAAATAAAAGTTACATATTTAAAAAATTTATACCTCCTGATTCTATATATGGAAACCATTTATTTAAATTCAAAATAAATAAGTTCTAGAAATTAATTTCAAGTTAATTCTCATTGACATAACAAAGAGCATGTTTTTTATGAATTAATAACTATCAAAAGATTTACACTTGTTTATGTATATTTTAAATGTTAAATTGCATCCAATTACCAAAATTTGATTAAATTGTAAAAAAATATTCTAATTATTTTTTGAAGCCTCTCAATAGTTTAATTTACCACTATAAATTATTTGGTTTAAAAAAGTTGTTATTAATTAATGTCTAGTAATTTTCACTACTCATCAAAATATGAATGCTTTCTAAAAAATACCAAAAATTCACCCTTGGATAATATTGATATTCTGAATCCAAAAATGAAGTCCATTTTGAAAGATAAAATTTATAAAATTTCAAAAATTGGGTATTACTATTCGTAACTACTATTATGATTGGTCGTGTTGTGTTAGAATCTCGAAGTTGGGTACAATGGAGGCTATTTTATTAAACCAAGGGAAATGTGCCATGTATGCTTGGGGTGTTAAATTCTCCCTTCATTTAATAAATTGTCTCCTCAAACTTTTTAAAATTGGACTTTGGAATATAATGGAATGTCCCACATTGGAAAAAGATTCAATATAACTATCACTTTAAAAAAAGAAAGAGAAGTACAAAGGTAACCAAAGATAACCAATAATTGGATTACATGTAGGAAACAATTGATATGGAAGATAAAATAAGTGTTCATTTATGATGGAGAGGGATAGAAAACATGATCAGTATAAAGTTAACAACAAGAAAACCACAAACTTGTGATGGGAATAACAGTCATTAGTCTCCCAGTAGGAAAAGTAAATGGAAAACAATTTTTTTGTTTTAATTTAAATTACATAAATATGAGAAATTCATTTATATGATTGACTATGAAAATTAAGAGATATAATTAGTATTTATGTATAGATTCATTCTATAATAAATTTCTACCACTAACTCATTTTTTTAAACGATGTTTATTCAAGAAGACAAAGTCACACTAGTAGAGATAGAATAAACTTCTATAGAATCACATGATCCACTAAGGACAAAATATGTATATAACTTGTCATTAGAGATTAAATAAAACCAAAATAGTTAGTACAAGATCTGATGATCCCCCGAAAGGATATTCTGTTAGAGAAAGAAACACGAATCTTAATTTCTCAAACTAAACCAACAATAACAAATAGTTAAATAAAAACCACTTAATAAACAATTTTCCTTAAAATAATTCAATATAATCCCAAATAATAATGAATCCAAAAACATAGAAGAATTTGGTTATGTAGTATTCCAAGTTAAATTATATGTCAAAATTACAAAAAATACTCTTAAAGTCACATACGTAAAATTAATTAACCTAATCACATATTCTCTATTATAGGTTAGTCATTTAAATAAATAACACAAATCCCTATAAATCTAAAATAAAAACATAGATAAAAATCCATCATTACTCCTCCAATTAAATCCCATAGTATTATATTTTCTTTGGGCATATAGTGTTCCCAAAAAAGTGACATCGTCAAAATAACATTTATCACCTAATCACCAAATCATTTTCTAATACTAAGGGTATTTATTTGATAAGACATAAGATCCCAAAACAACTTATTATTGATCAATAAAATCATTTAAGTAAAAATAATTAGTCACACTAACTAGTGGCTTCACGTATACCAGTGGTAGGTGATAAATCACAATCACACTTTAGATGTGGGTTAGATTCTAATAGCTTTGTCTGACGCGATGAGTTGTCACACGGTCTGTGTGTTGTCATTTTTAAAAAACTATATTTTATAACACTACCAAAATGAGAAAAATTTCTCAAAATAACCTTAACATAATTTAACAACAAATGTTATGTCAAACCTTGCATTTTCATCCCAAAATATAATAACTTATAATTTCCTTAATCCTAATTATTATATAATACCAAATGTTTATTTATAACTATATCCACATGAGAAAAGATAATTCATCCAAACATATCATTCTTATAAGGCAAACTATAGTGTTATAAATACAAATGAAAATTATTCCAAAGTAATCCCATCAACAAGGAGCACTAATACTTTTAAACATTTCTCCAACTATTTGTTTTCACATAGATTTTTCTTTGACCAAGAAAATATCCTATAGAATAGGGTATTCACTCAGATAATGGCCATGTCCCCTACATTTACGGGAAATGACTGTAAATGGATTATTGGGACTATTTTTATTTTCTTCCATAGTACTCTTCATTTTTTCTCTTCGAAATTCTTCACATAATTTCCTTCTTTCCCGCATTTAAAGCATTTCTTTGTACCATTGAGACACTTTCATGGGTGTCCCCTTCCACATTTCCTTCATGATGAAAATTGAGGATTATTTTCTCCATGGTCTCCATTGCTGGAGCTCTTATCATTCATCACCTTTCTCATCTTTGTTGAGTTAGGGAGTTGGTTAATATATATGTTGTTGATAATATTTTTTGAAAACTACATTGGCATGACCATGATATCTTTTGAACCTATCAACATTCCATTGTGTTCCTCATTTCCACCTTTGATCCCACATTGTAAATCATTATCAATGTTAGAATGACTTCTTTGGAATCATCCCATTGATTAAAACCAGAAAGCAGTGAGTGAGTAACAATAGTCATAAAATCATATAGAGAATATCATGACACCATATTCTTATATGGAAACACCTTAGGATTAACCATGGTCATTTAATCTCATCTTATATTAATATACTTCAAATCAGTTTGTAATGAAAATTTAAATTATCTTACGAATATCCCCCAGGAGTTTTTTAACGAATATTTCAACAAGGCCCATTTTCGTGCACCAGTTCTCGTTCTAGTCTAGCTCAAAGCGGTGTTTTCGGGTTTTACACCTAGTTACATATGTGCCAGAGCCACCTTTACCTGCTCATTTCCAGACTGGGATGTATTTCTTGGAAAACTCACAAAATTTATACTTTACCAAAAATTCTAAGATGTTCTTCTATAATAATCTTCAAAGTATATCTTAGGGTAATGTGCTCTAATTAGAGTGTATCTACATCTAGTTTCCATGGTTTTTACTAAAGTTCCTCATATACCAACAGAAATGCCCCGACCCTAGAAGCCCAGAGTCGAGACATTATTATGTATCATTAGAAATATCATAAAAGATCTAGTCTCGAAAGACCGATTAGTTTAGTAGCTTTATAAGTAATAGATACGTTCTTAAGGTTAACAATACATCATAAAATAGAAAACTACAACAACATTGTCTCCATAGACAACACTGAGATACCATAGAATATCCCTAAAGATCATTCGTAATATACTTCTTACATCCTAGGAAAAACAAAACATTGAAAGTGGTGAGATCAGATGCTCATTAAAGATATCATTATATTAGAAACATTCATAAATAAGAATAAACTTTTAAGGAAACATACAAGAATAAAACAAAAGCCATTTAAAGATAAACTTCTACATAATATGGAAAATATAAAATCCAATAATTCCATTTACTTATTAACAATGATATTCTAATAGTCAAATAATAACATTAAATATCAATATCAACTTTCATAATGATGGAATTCATAATGGCAGACTATCATAACCACATAGTCGAGTCCTTTTGTCAAGACTACAAATAAAACATTGTCAAGGCCTTGTGCCAAGACACTAGTTTTTCCCATGAGACCAACCAATGCATATAGATGCTAGAGCGGGATCCACCCGTCACTTACTATGTCCAATCCATTTCTCATTTTAAAATTTTGAAAAATAACATAAACATTCGTATTGAAACTAGCATACGAAATGTAAATACATTATCCACAAACCATAAATGGTATAATAATTAGACATCCATAGTCAAAAATAAATAATTTAATAAAAAATAGAAGATTTCATTGTAACAGATTAACCTCAATTGAGAATAATGAAGGATATTTACATAGATGAAAAAAAATTATCAAAACTATTTGAATGAAATATCACACTTTTTCATTAAATCATTTAGAAGTCACATTATTTGTGAAGAAGCCATTCAAAAATAGTTTTTTAATCATAGTTTCCCATACCATATTGAATATTTTAAAAGGAGTTTTAAATTTAAAACTATAATGTCCATATAAATAAATTTTTAAAACCATTTTTAAATCATGGACATTAATGAGAACGGTTTCGAATAATAAATATTTAAAACATTTAAAATGATATTTTAGTTGTGGTTCCAAACCAAAAGGGAGACACTTGAATACAAATAATTGTGGTCATGAAAGCATTATAATATCATGAGAATAATTATATTCATGATATACTATGTCAGAGTACATTATATACAGCAAATAAAAGTTATTTGGTGTATAACAACAAACAAGTCTCAATGGAATGTAAATTGAGATGAAGTATTTTATAATGAATGAATATTTAGGCTAAGGATAAATTAATGTCATAATTATGTGTGAAAAATATAAAAACACTCAATATAATTGGATATACAGTGTAAACCAATCAGAGGACATTCACATATATTCTTGTAAAAACAACACCAATGAATTGGATGATTAATTCAACAAATTGATATTGAGGTAAAATTACTCTTATCAAGTTCATATCGATGACGTGAGAATTTATAAATGGATTTATTATGTGTATCATATGTAGTTCCATAGAAAGGGGAGTGGAAAGTATGATATTAGAAAATTAATAGTAATTCAACACATAATCTTGGAGTAAATTAATCAATGAAGTATGCGTAAAGCTGAATGAGTGGAAATTGAAATTTCAAATTTTCTTACCGATTTGGTAACTTACGAAACATACACACTTGAAATAAGGATCATAAAACTATAATGTAAATATTCATAAATTAACATATATTACAAAATGAATACAATCATGGGCAGTACACACACCACATGTAATAAATAAGTGGGGAATAATGGAAATCTCATTAAATTACAAGTGATATAAGAAACCCCTTACTTTGTACATTTTCATTGGTAAAGGGTAGGTTAACCTCCTTTATAATGGTGAAATAATTTTTATTTAATTATACAAGATTAATATACATTAATAGGATAACATATATGATATTTTAGCATTGATTTGTTAATAATATCTTAGTATTATCGTCGTTTCAGGTGTTAACAGATTTGTTTTCCTTTATATTATTTATTATGTGAGCCATATTCTTTATGTATGGGATATATAATATTAAAATCCAGAATGAAATGAGAAAATTAATTTTTAATCATTAAATGAAATTTAGTCTTGAATATATACAATGGGGAATGAATCTCATCGCATTCGTGGTGACGGTTATCCGTACGTTCGCACTAGAAAAAATATAACTTTTTTGATAATAGAATAATACATAATTGGATGGTATATCATATATGTAGAATAACTATAATGTCATATTTATTATTTCAATGAATTACAAAAAATTATTACACCCATCCAAATAATAATGTATTTAATAACAATTACACCAGGACGTGGAGACGACAATTCGTACATAATCAGGTATGGTGATATGTCATTCAAAGGAAAGATAGAATAATGAATATGGTTGTACCATATTTATAATAACATCACAGTATATTGAAGATACTAGAGTTATTATTTTATAATGTAAATTAAAAAGAAATAATTAGAAGAAAAAATAAAAGAACGTGAAAGAGGGTGGTGAAATTATCACCTCTTCTTTGGGTTCTTCCTTTTGATTTGATCAAAAGGGCTCCTTATGTTGGATTTATGATCAAAATATGGCATCTATGCTAATGTGAGGGAAGTTTTAAGGATATTTGGGAAGGGTTTGGCCGATAAAAAGGCTTTTAAGATGTGAATTAGAGAGAAGTGGGAGTGCCCTTTTTTAAGAGGGGTGAGGGGAGTCTTAGGAAAATAAAGAAATATTATTTCATAGAAAAATAATTTTCGGTTTATAATGGCCCCAAAATGGATAATTTAAATTATAAGGTGGGGATGGGTCGAACACCACTCATCCAATAGTTTTTATATAGATTTTTGTCACTTTTATAACATTAATTATTAGAATTAATTCTTAATTAAATAGTTTTACATTTTCCATGTCTCTTTGAATTTTTATATTATATAGTTAATAAACAAACTATATACATCCATGAAAACCCTAAGTGGTTCATTAATGATTCACATATCATTATATAAGTCTTTTGGCCTATCTGTATATTTTAAGAAATATAATATCAATTAATAATATAATTTTTTTTAAAACACTTTTTTGTCAATTTTGACTCTATTTAATAAATGATTTTTGTTAAAGTCCTAAAAACTTTATTAATTAAAACTAAATTAATTTAAGCAATACTGACGTGTCATATTAATCTATAAAATTCGTGGATGAATCAAAAAAGTTATATTATTTTTATTTTATAATTTATAATACCATTTACTTGATTCTTTCATTAACAAGGAAAATACTACATCATCATTGTGTCAAAAATAAATTTATTTATTCAATGTCTAAAAATTATAAATAAAATAACATTTTGTAGGAAATATTTATATATTTAGAATTAATATTTATAGTCTAATTGATAACTTGTATATCCCTATGTAAAAATTGTTTTATTAAAAAATATATGTTTACGTCATTTTTGTATTAACTTTAACACAATTATTATAAAATATCATTATAACTTACAAGTGGCTCCATTGGGTCCCCAAATTGTCCCAAATATTCCCATGGTCGGACATGTATCATAAAATATTGTTAGAACACATGTTAGAGTAATTTAATATTTTCATAATATTATTTTGTTACCCTTATTTATTGTATTTACCCTTTAACCATGGTAAATAAAATATTTACCGAAGTTATTATTCAAAATGAATAAAAATAAAAGTTACCTGTTTACACAATTTAGACCTCCTGATTCTAAATATGGAATCCATTTTTATAAATTAAAAATATAGAAGTTTAAGAAATTAATTGAATATTAATTAGCGTTGTCAAAACAAAGAGCGTGTTTTTTAAGAACGAATAACTATCAAAATATTTGCACTTGTTTACATCTAGTTTAAATGAGAAATTAAATCCAATTAACAATATTAGATTAAATGGTAAAGATATATACTAATTATAATTTAAAACCTCTCAATAGTTTAATTTATCACTATAAATTATTTGGATTAAAAAAGTTTTTTTAATTAATGTTTAGTATTTTTCACTATTCATCAAAATTTGAATGTTTTCTAAAAAATACCAAAAATTCACCCTGGGATAATTCTGATATTTTGAATAAAAAAATGAAGTCCACATTGAACTGTAAAATTTATAAAATTTCAAAAAGTTGGTATTACTATTAATAACAGCTACATTGATTGGTCGTGGTGTGTTAGAATCTCGAAGTTGCGTACAATGCATGATATTGCATTATTAAAAAGGAAACGTATCGTGGAAGCATAGGGTTTTACAACTTACCTTAAAATAGTAAACAACTATAAAAACAACATCAGAAAATTCACATTTCTGGAACCTTGCTCTTTTCCCAATTTACGAGTTTTTTATAACTAGAATTGAGATATTTACAATGTGATGATGCCTTTAGAGTCTTGAGACTTCCATACAAATATAAATGACAATTTAAAATAAAGGAATAATAACAATTTTTCTTATATCTAAATGTGATCCACTAATATGTTTCTCCTTGATAGTTGCATATATGGACTTATGTGCACCTCCCTATGTGCCAAAGGCTGCAGACATGTGGTGAGGGACTAATAATGTTATGGTTGGGAGACTATACACTCGTAACAATAGTGGAAAAGTGTTATATATAAAAAAAATTAAAAATAATTAACAACGAAGATCTTCATAAGTATATCATTGAATTGTAATTATAAAATTGAAACAATAAATTTTTGTAATACAAAATTGATATCATATCTATAAAAAATATAACATGTATCCTTGGAATATAGATTATACAAAATTGACTTATAAACTAAACATATCCCATTAAAACATCAATCAATCATATATGGCCTAGTTATTTCATGTATCATGACCTATATAGATGTAATATAATTGGGTATCCAAATGAGGCCTGAATAGGTATTATATAAACCCAATAGGCCACCACCTATGTAATCAAATGAATTCAATTCTATTCATATAAAATTATGTAGTGTGTAGGTATGATAAGTTATTGAATAAATAAATGATAAAATGATGGATTGAGTTCTTTAATAGAAACATGTTCATGAATAACTGTTTCGACCTAATATAGATTTTCCTTGATCAAAACAATGATGTATCAAAGAGTAATATTGGAATATTTTATATTGGTTATAGTGAAAATATTTTCTCATGTCACTGAGATACAAGCCTATGTGATACTATTTATCAGGATGACCAAATAAGGATCTAAAAATTAATCATCATTTACTGTTTAACATCAGGGTATGGTAAATAGTAATTAATATTAATGTTAATTCAGTTAACCTATGATCCATATGTGGAACTCGATGTTATAATAAGGGAGTCACTCAAAGAATACAATAATCTCATTTTATCATTGAGACCTTATATGGATTACAGTAATTGAATCCCACGTATTGTTCAAGGTATAATATAATAATAATATTTATCCTATAATCCATTATGAGGTATTCCATATATGGAATCTAGGTTTCATGTATGGAATTTCAATATTTAGTCATCCTTGAACCCTTCCATGGAATTTTGTATCAAGAATAAAAATATCATAAAAGGAAGAATATAACATTGAATAACCACTAATATTGTCCTTGGTTTTCTATATTAGGATTCCTAATATCGCTCAAGGAGTAATAATATAAAGAGGATCTCTCCATTTTATAATTACACAAATGACATTGGAATATCAATGCCAACTCATAACTCATCCATTAACCAATAATTTAATAAAATAAAATCTATTTGAAATAATGGTACCATGATTGTATTATAACAATCTAATCTCTCACCATGATTCAATAAATTTAATAATAAGTTATGAGTAATAAATAAGGCTATGCAGTTATACATTAAAAAATATATTTCAATGAAAATTAATAAAATCCAACTCCAGTTTTCATTAAATTTTCTATAAGTGTGCCATTATATTAATGAAAAATCAGGAATTACTTGAGAGGAATACATTCTGAAAAAATTCAATTATAAATGTTGACGTTTCATTTATTATAGTAATAAATAATGAAAAAGTATAGAGGATAAAGGGAACTACCAGACCATCATATAAATTAATTTAAATAAATTATAAATTCAAATATTTGTGTAATGATTCAATAATTAAAAATAATTTAATCATAGTTGAAGTGTAATTCATTCCCACATAATAATTACTTATAAAAAATTTTAACAAATACATCACAATTTATTTTCGAGCCATTCCTAGGGGATCCACCATTTATAAACTCATTTTATTTCCCAAAATAATTTGAAAATTTATATTTCATGAAGGTCTATATGGTTATACATATCAAATTCCATTATAACAATCCATTTAAGGATTTGAAATAGTAAGTGGAAGAATCTACATATTAAATGCGTGTTTGAGTGAAAATAGTAATAACAATAACAACATCTAATTTTTCTAACTCACCTCAAGGTGTGTTTCAGTTTGTGGTAGTCATCCTATAACCATGTTACGAGTCATAAGGATCATCATGTTACTATCAAACATTTTAATTTTATGCTTTAATAATTTTACATTAACTACAATGATGATACATCATATTGGATAACATTCCTCTTATAAACATTCATAACATTGATGGAAAATATATAGACCACCTAACATATTCCAAATATGTTCAATAATTAATAATAATTTTTTTATTCAAAACAGAGTAATATAAATCAGTGGAACAAACAAATTCAATGGAAAATTGATAAAAAGAATTTCATGGAAATAACATATGATATATAAATATTATTGATAAAAGGAAGGAAGAATAATAATAGACTAACTGAGTGTGATACAACATGGAAAAACATGATTAATTATTACTCCAATCAAGGGAGTTCTTTATATTCATATGAGGAAGGTGAGTGGATAACTCTACAGTTCCCTGAAATGCAATTTAAGGAGAATAAAAAATGAAAAAATAGTTGATGGATGTTAAATGGAAATTTATAGACCATTTAACGAGCCATATAGATTGGCTATATGGTTTGGATAACCACGAACCATATATTCTACCATCATCAAATGCACATATAAAACTCACACAGTTATAGATCAATACTATACAAATCCTACAACATCCACGTAATTTCCTCCATGACTCTTCAAAAAAGGCACACATTTATCTATTCACCCTCACATGGTATGAAAAAACCAAACCACATGAAAAAATGTGCCACATTGGTGTGTCTCCAAGTTTAAATTTTTCTCACAAACCGTGAAACAAATTATGTCTCTCTAGAAAATAGTCCTTCCACGACGGACAATCCCGAGACTAATCTAGGATTCCAAGACACGTATAGAGTATTAAAACCCATCTTAAACATCCTATTTATGTGTTACAAAACCTATAATTCCATTAAAAGGACTAATAAAAAATTATTATTTCCTCCAAATAAATAATTAAATTCATTTAAAATATTAAACCCATTCCAAAACAACATATATTACATTTTTAATATTTTTAATTATTTTCCATGTGATAATATTTTTATTTATTATATCCAAGTGTAATATTTAATATCATAATATTACTTATATGAAACAATTTTATCATCATTTATTCCTATTTTAAAAATCATCATGATATTTTAATTGATAAAATTAATTTTTAGATATATATATTTCTATAATGATTATGTATTTTATATTCATGATATCTTACACAATATGAATATTTTTTCGAGCATATTTTCACAAAATTCTATTATGATTACTTTCCCTTATATTATAAAATAAATTCTATTATTGATATGAAAGGATATTATAAGGAAATAATGATAAACATAATCAAATATATATTGTATTTTATGTTTTAAAATATAATTAGAGATTCAATTATGTTATTATATTTTCATGAGTAGAAAATCATCCAGTCCACTTGTGATGGGATATCATGTTTATAATATATATATATTTAATTAATTACTCTTCCAATATTTTTAATATAGTAGTGTAAATTACATTTTATATAATGGTAATGTTTGGGAGAAACATGTGGATGTATATTTTGAGAAAACATAGATTACAGAACGTTACCCTATAACTAAAATTAATAATATTCCCTATAGAAACCCAAATTATAGAATTCATATTTATTATAAATAACTTTTAAAATTATGATTAGAGTTTATCATCTTTAAAATAAAATATTATATCTCAAAATTTAATGAAATAGTCTACTATATTGAATTATATATAAATGGTTTCAAGTGTAAGTAATGGAAACCATACCAATTTCGGAAATAAATATATAGATTTTTTAATTAGTAATGACAATGAAGATAGATTTGGATTTGTAACACTATAAAGAAATATAAGTAAACTGTGGTAGCAGAGTAAGGATTTGATATTGACATTGCTCATATGATGCATCATAGTGATCTAAATCGGTTGTAAAAATTCTCTACCACTTCATGAATCATAATCATTTTTCATTTTATTGAATAATGAATCCATTTGTCATTGAGAAAATGAATATGTTCTTTATAAAAGATATTTCGTTGTTTAGGAAACAATGAATTAGAGATTATTATCAGTTAATATTATTATCTCTTAAGGGATGAAAATAAATGTAATTCATTAATATAAAACACTATGAATGTGGTAGAAATATACGACATGTAATGAATGATTATTAAGGAACTTTTGTGGAAAAATATTTTCCTAGTGGACAATTATATTAAATGAAGATACAGTTCTTGATTTTATTAAAAGAGAAAGAGGAAATTATTTTATATATTAATACAAAATTAAAATGTATTCATAGATTTTTTTCGAAAACATATATAACAAAATGAGTAATATTGATCATATAGTTGATGGGTTATGGATTATTTTTTGAAGGGAATTTATCTACCAATCATTTTTGTCATACATGGATATGATATCACCTTCTATTATGATAGGTAATTAATCTCCAAATACTATGGGTTAGAAGGAAATAATGTGAAGGGAAAGAGGAAAAATAAAAAATTAATAAATAGAATCATAAAATGATCATTTTATCATTGGTGATAATTGTTGAACGAAACACATTGTTACATTCTTGAAATGAATGTGAGTTTTATGCATGTTTGGAGGGGAAGGATATTAGGTTTTGTGAATAAATATATATTGAAGAAAAATGAAATTTTAATTTCTTCATCTATAAGTATATGAGGCACTATATAAACGAATTCAATATAAATCAACTTAATATACCTTTTATGATACTATGGGAACAAATTCAGGCATATATTTTTGCTACAGACAAAGTGGAATGATTCTAATAATGGTTTATTAAGACATAGGAATTATATTTTAGGAGTATTTTTTCATTGATATCCTAGTTATAAGAATCATTAAATGTATACATATTAAATATTAGTATTTGTTCATTAGGTATTTTAATTTGTTTTTCATATCATTTTTATAACCATGAAAATTGAGTTAGTTGTTAAAATTTATTTTATATAGTATATGAATAATGGAAATACAACCAATATAATGTTCATTATTTTGAGTTTGTAATATTTAATGTGGATAATATTAGAGGCCTGGAATGTTGAAAATTATTTTATATAAATTTATTTAACATTGTAGTTTAAAATATTTATTCATTTATGACATATATAGATTATAATAATAAATTTTGTTATTGAAAGGGGATATATTTCATTTCATTAATCATGTAAATTTTTATTGTGGTTTTATGATGATTAAAATGTTTTTGGATAATGTTTGATCAATTATGTCTCATATATAGTAAGTGAAAATTAATAATTATATATTTTATTAATGTTAATATGTCATTAAAATTTGTTATATATTTTTTATAATTTTCTTAAGGTCAACCATATAAGGAATGGATTATGAGGATAATTGGGTTTTACTATTATGCATTTAGATATTAATGTAATATTGGATATATATATATATATTTAACCATTTGGGTTGAAAATATATTTTGGGATATGCGGAAAACAATTTCATTCTTTTTTTATCTTTTTATTTAGTAATACATAAAATTAGTTATTTAGTAATAAATAATATTGTCGAATACTAATCATTTAGATAGATAAATAACATTCGTCTAGAAATTTATTAGTGGATACAATTACTCATTCCAAGTAACTATATTTCCGTATTTTTTCTAATCATGGTATTAAAAGTTTCTTAAACTATTGGAAAAGGATCTTAAAAATAAAAAATTATCATATTAAAACCTTTTCCAATGAATCAATACAATTTTACTCATCACAAATTTATTGCTCTTGGTAGAGATCATACAACTTACCATGTTATCTATCCCTAGTTGTTATCCCTTGATTGTTATATTACTCTTCTATGTCAATATTTGAACTGAAATTGAATTTTTCACTTTTATAATCCTACATTTTTATCAAAATATTCAAAATTATCTCTTTTAATGATGATCTTTTATTGACACAATTTATTGTATAGGCTTAACATAAATGAATGTTAAATTTTAAAAACATTATTTGCCAACTGAAGATTAGTCTTCAAGGATGTGATTTATGTTTTTGGGGAAAGTTTAACACCCTAATATTTTAAAAGAATAAAATTAGTTTCAATATCATAAATTACACACAACTCGAAGCTCAAATAGACCAACAAATTTTATTATCTATACATTATTGTTACAATCTTTCCATTGAAAGGTACTATATGAATAATAATTAAAAGTTACTATATATATAAGGTACCAAAACCATATAAATCCATTAATTTATTATTGTTAATAATTACTAAATATTCAAAAAAGTTATTATATTCATCATATATACATTTTCTTCAAAAAAGAATTTTTCATCTGTTTTCTGAAAATATATCATAAATAATACATCAAACATCTATATATTTTCATTATTAAATTAATATAATGTTTTACATCATAATTACACAACCATGTTATGGTGAAATTTTGTACTTTTTTGGAAATATATTTTTTTAGTTAATATAGAAAAAAATGGAATTTATTCAAAAACTATTATTACATTCATGTGTTTAAAATGATCGATTTTCATTCAAAATGTTTTAACAATAAACTATGATCTCATATATTATCAATAATTTATTTATGTTCATTGTAAATATTTTCATGATTTAATTTAGTAAAACCCATTTTTACCACTATAGAGGCATTTATCTGAAAATTTTTCATCAATGTGTTTTGTGAATATATTTTAAATTTAAATTCACCTTTATTTGGAAATATAATTACTCAAAATTTATATAATTTTTATAACAATGATCTTAAAAAATTTTAAATAAGACTATTTTATTTTTGGTATCATTGAATAATAGTTTGGTAAAATTTATCACCTCGATAAAGGTTAAAGATGGTTAGTCTCGTATAAATCTAATTTACAGAGTCATAATATTTTATTTTAACTCTTATTGGATAAATGGAATGATGCCCTTATCATTATAGTATCTATGGGGATGGTTTATTTAAAATCAACAATATAATATTTATTGAAATGAAATTTCAAAAAGTCAATATCATAGTTTTTAATCTGCCATTTGTGTCTATATGGAGATATAATCAGTTTATCAATCAATTTAATTGCCTATTTTTCATAGATTTATTATTTAATAAATTGAATTTTCTATCTAATTTTTATATATTACATTATTACCTTAAATACGTAATAAACAATGACAACATATTTATTTAATTAATGGAAAAATAGATGATTTTTAAAATATTTAAAGTAATATAATATTTGGGATTTTGAGAATTTCATATATATTATAGATAAATAGTAATTTTTTTTATTATTTTAATTTATTATATTCCAATACAATCGTTTTAATAATTTATTTTATGTTGAATTAAATTAATAGTGTTAAAATTAATACTAATTATTCATTATCAGATAAATAATAATATAATAATAAAAATATTGTAATAGAATGTGGAATATAAAATTTGGTAAAAATTTCAGGTCTTTCCAATTTATCTTCCATTATATACAACATACATGTAATTATAACACATTATTTGTGAAAAAATCATTGTCGTAGTTAATGATAAAATAATTTCATTAAGGATTTAAACCAAAAGAGATGTTTTTAAAATCCAAACAAGCATATAATTATTTTCTTGGATGATGTTATTAAAAACCATTATTCCATATATTTTAATATCATATGATTTTTTTTATTATTTCTAGAGAATTAATTTATTATATTTTAATTTTTATTATAAAATAAATTCCAAATGTCTCACTCACCTCAACTTTAAAAGGGAACCTCCTCCACTACTGATTTACAGAACATTGAGATTTATATATAGCCAAATCCCATTAATTTTTTATTCACTGCCATATCCATATTATATAGGTTTCTATCATCCCAAAAGTCCAGCCATCGGGTTATTATATGTATATACATGGTAGTTATTTCATATATGTGGTAATCACCCTAATCGTTCACTTTTTATTACATGTTTTCTCAACCAAAAAATATTATATTTTTTATAATTTAATAAATTAATAATAAAAAATATAGTAAAATTTTATTATGATTAGGAAACAACCATTATCGATTTTTTCCCAAATTAAATAAATTGAATGTATCTCTCATGTGTACATATGACATACCATCTTCACATAGTGATATAATTCATTTATCATGACCAAATTTTATGAATTGGATCTATGATATTTTTAAAATTTATTTATGATATTTAAAAAATAATTATACTTTGGGAATAATATTATCATATCATAATTCTTTCATTATAATCCACTGTAAAATTATCATGATTTTCATATTTAAGATTGGGAGACCACTTGTATAAAGTGATGTGATATGTTTTTAAAATTCATTTTACATGAATGGAAATAAAAATAGATTTAATTAAATCATTATATATATATATGATACAATAAAAATTCTCTAATGGTTAATTAATATTTACCTTTCTTTTATTACATCGATAAAAATATTTAAACAATGTCAATGCATATATAAAATTTATAGCCTACTTGAACAGTGCAATTTGTTTTTCATTGTAAATATTTTTTAGAAGGCACTGAATGTGAATATAATGAATTTAAAATTTTAATTTTAATTATCATAATTTTATTTATTAAGAAACCATGATCAATGTACAAGGATAAAAACCATCAATCAAATTCATAATTTTAGAATGACGTAGTTATTACCATGAATTTGGATTTAATATTAAACTATTAATAAACATGTCATTATATATTTTTTACAAAATCTTATATTTTAAGATATATATGATAAAAATTTTCTAATATTTGTTTTATAAGTCTATATTTATTATATAGTTTGCTCAGAAATTTTTGATAGAATATAGACCCGATTGAAGGGAATATTTAAAATCTCGTTATTTTTCAGGATTGATTATGTTAATGTCTCCACTAGGATATTTATATTATCTCTATATTTTAATCCTGTTATATTTTAATATACTCAAATTTTATAAAAAATAAATTTTTTTTACCCTAATAGAATCTCATGATACAAAAAATATGTTTTCTGGAAAATATTCTTTATTTTTATCATCATTAAAACGAATTATATTCAATATCCATTAAAATAAATATATTTTTAAAGTTGTATTCACTATTATCATATGATATTTAATTTATTTTTTAATCATGAATGAATTATAATGACATTATTTTAAAGGAACTATCTTTTCATATTCCAAATGATATACATCATTAATTTTATTTCAAATGTGTGAGTGGAATGTTTTATAAATTTTTAATCATGTACAAAATTTATCACTATAATGAATTCCCAATGAATTTATTCTTCCTTAAACCATTTACAATGATATTTTCAATGAGGTTGTTTTCCTAAATTAATACGAAATGTATCTTTTAATAGTTATTTTTAAATTGGAAAGGGAATGTTTATTTATGAATGTTTTTAATTACATTTCTATGATATTTCGATTCATCAGTGACAAACCCCCTTATTTTACATATGTTCCCCTATGGATATGTTGTTGAGAAATCATACTAATTAGTTTTACGGTTATTTTATGAACATTTTAATGCGGGGTCTTTCTATTTTGATACTGTTTTCCATATTTAAATTTATGGTAATTTATTTTTCTTATTGATTATGGAATGTATTAACATATATTAGGATTTTCTTTAATTCTGAATATTTAAATTTTATATGTTTTTCCACTTTCATATAAGTAATCCAATTAAATTATTATGTGATGGTAAGGGCCCATTATATACCATTCATGAACTAAATCGGATAACCACAAAACCCGGCACCAAATGCAGCCCGTGTCAATGCTCGATGGGCGTTACTGATCCCCAAGGGCTGGTACAATTTCCCTGGTATCCTAAAATGTGAATTGGGAAAAATTTACTAATGGTTATAAACATAAAACAACAAATGAATCCAATAAAATGAATCTGGATTTTTCAAACAAAAATGTTTTACAAAAAATTCAGTACTGATTTATATAGTCTAAAACAACTCAGCAAGACAACAACAATGGAAAAAAACTAAACATTAACAGCCCATGAACATCAACATGGTAAGAGGAATCGCCCTCAAGCCATCTCCACAACACCGCATCATGAATGACCGGTGAAAACCAGAACTGTTGGCATAAAAGTTGTACCCAAACCTACAAAAACAATAATAACAAAATCTACTTACACCTAATGATGTAAGTATGGTGTGATCCAATTCCTAGTAGAATACCACCACTATGAAATTCCATTTGAAAAACATTCAAAGACGATTATCTTGCAAGTTTTCAAGAAATTGTAATTTCGAGTTATAATTTCTAAAATATGAAACCTAAAAATAATTCAGTTTTAAAGTGGTATAATTTAGAGAATCAACACTTTTAAAATAAATTCAAATGTTACTCAATTTTTCCATCCAAATATACCGTATTCTGACGGTAAGTATAAAGGATCTAATGAGCACAAGTAATAGGAAATAACCCTTAGCCACTAGCTAGATGTGGGTCCTAGGTTCCTCGTATCTCAGTGAGAGTAACCATAAACAATATCTGATCTCATGCACGAGTCACTAGTAGGGATCATACCCAAAACCTAGTGGTCCCAAATCATCATCATCATAGATTTGTTATAGTTTTAATCATCAATATTTCCATGTGAAACTGAGGCCAATCCTCACAGATTCATTAGCATACTAGTACACGTCCACCCACCTAGATACCTGGGTTTTCCCTTTGTGCTCAAAAAATTTAAAAATTACAAGAAATATATTTTTCCCATGGATATATCACTTCAACATCACACATTAACCAAGAATTCCCATGTACATCACACAAGTCAGAAATTACACTTTTCATTCAATTGAATTTTGAAATCAAACTCACACCAAAATAGTCCACAAATGTTTTTTCATAACATTCACAATCCAACACATCCTTTAAAAATTTTATAAATTCCTTCCAAATATGCTAAACATCACATAACAGCCCACTCAAATGTTTCATAAAACTATTTTTATAAAAAAAAATCTATTTTTCACATTGCACTCACACAAACAGCCCACATCACGTTCACTCCTCTTTCACATTTCAGTAAATCCATTAAACATTTTTATACAACATTTCCAAAGGGGATACACATCAAATGAAAGAACTATTCACATTTATATTGGTCTATTTGAAAGTATAAACAATCCAAAAATGTTTTCCAAAATGGTTTCTCCTCTTACATAAATCATTAAACCATTCAAATCATTCATAAAAAATTCTAAACAGTATACAAATGATTTTCATATAAAACCCATTTCAAAATCGTATTTCAAGGACAAAATGACACCAATAAAAATTTAAAACAGAATTTTCAGCCCCAAAAGTATTAATTAAACTACCCCCAAGTGTTATACAAACACCTCAAACAATACCAAAAAAGATCCATATTAAAAGAACATGTTTTCAAAATCACTTTCAAGAAGTACCATAAGGATTTACACCTTAAACCCATTAAAAACCTCTTTAAAACTTAATGTCACCCCAATACCCTACCAAGTAATAATTTTCAGCCTAAAAAAGATTTATTAAACAAATTTCATATGTTCTAAAATACACCCAAAAATACCCAATGGGTTAAACGTGAAAAACACCCAATTTTAAGATAAAATTATACTATAAAAATAAATTCTTTACCAAATCCAACATAAACAGTTTTCGCACCACATAAAAAATCTTAGGAACATTCATAATAAGTAATTCAATAAAAATAACTCATCTAGAAATGATTAGACATGGAATCAACTACCTTTTATGCTGAAACCCTCAAAACATGGTGTAAAACAACAACCGCACCACCGCCACACCTCAATGAAGATAAATCCAGACCTAGACCACCATATTTGACCAAAAAGAAACCAAATCAAACCCTAGGTTAGAACCTCAACTTCTGGACATGAGGAACTTCAAGAAAGGGTGAATGAAACCCTAAGGAAGGGGAAGATATCAAGGAATGAAACACTAACTTGAATCATCTTGAATCAAATGAACCAAATACACCAAAATTTAAATTTCTAAGCAAGAAAAACGGATATTTAGGGTTTAATGGGGATGAGAAGGTCATGTGGAGACTGAAATGGGGGCAAAAGAGTGAAAATTAAATGATTTATGAAATAATCTACTTACCTTCTCAAATCTAGACGATTTGAGGAATCCTTAGAAGTTTTTCCCTACTCCGCGAGGAAAATGAGGTCCAAAGTGGAAAAATGAATAATAGGGGTATGGATAGTGATTTTGGATTCTTGTTGAAGGAGGAATCACTGAAATACAGTAAACAATTAGTGAGTTATTAATTAATTAAAAAAATAATTTAAAACTGAAAATGGAACACGGTTTGGCCCAATTTCAAATTAATTCACTCAAACCCAAAATGCTAATGGGTTCAAAAAGGGTCCAAATGGTCATGGTGATTTTGATAGGTCATTGAAAAAATAGTGGGAAGTTTAATGGACGAAAAATGCTAAACAATGAAGGAGTTATAAAATAAATAATATTTATTTTTAAATCAGGAATTGGGAAAACAGTTTGGCCCAAATTTGGAAAACCATCCATTTCCACCAAATTGAATGAAAAACCCCCAAAACAAAGATAGAATGAAAATTAAATGAAAAATACATTTTAAAGAATTCATGGATGTAACAATTATCCCCACCATAAAACTTTCCATCCCTGAAAATCCACATCAAGGCCAAATACAAAAATCTAACACAACCGATAAACCAAGAAGTAATTCATTGCCATGATCTTCCACCAAATGCTAAAACACCCCCATGGTCATTTAAGGAAGGATTACTAAAACAAATAATACATAAACTACTTTACTGAAACAATCAAGTACATTTAGGGTTTATCCCAAATGAAATCACCTCAAACACAATATGAAAGATAAAAATTCAGTTTACCTAAACAAAAAAGAACATCGAACAAAGTTACAGTTACCCAACTCAAAATAAACCATTGGGCACTCTCCAATATCAATTTTTACCCAAGGGTGATTTAGGTAGTTAGATATCTCTGGATGATAATACCTACATTCAAGATAAGAACAAATATAAAAATCTAAGTTACTCATATGAAGAGATACAAATGGGATCCCCACCATAAGAGACAACTTAAAATTTTTTCCGATACAAAATTAGGACACTAACAGGGGGAGTCCCAAAAAGACTCCCTAGTACAAGGGGTATACATCCATTATAAATTTACAAAATAATATGTGTGATACCCATGGTGGGTGTCCCCACCCCATGGACAAACCGTCTTAACTGACCGGCGTGCGCTGACATGAAACGACACAAAAAATTTAATGATTTGGAAAGGCTTCATAGTTATTCCACACGGTTTTGGAAACCATGCACAAACTGTTCAGATCATTCTTTATGAATGGAATCCTAAAACATGGTCACTAATAATGATGCAAAATCCATGTACTCAGCCTGATTAGCCAAATTTCAATCAATTCTTCAATGACTCAATGGAAACCAAATGGTGGGGATAGATATTGGGTGATGACATGGGTACAAGGCCCTCCACCTATTTTTACCGAACAAGAACTACAGAAGAAAGATGATGAACCCGTATGTTTAAAAATCTCATATCTTTCATACCGAGGATAGTACATTGTACAAGGGTTTAAACGACACTGGGGATTCCCCTAACTACATGCCAGCTTCTCTCCAGGACATATGGCTGGAGCTCAAATTATTGAAGCATCTTTGGCCTCATAGTTAGGCTGTGGAAAACCTTGAGCATAACATCTTCTTTTGGTTCCACAAACAACTACACCACATAACCTTAAGGGTTCTCCAAGACATAACACACCCCATAACTCACTTTACTAAAACCTAACATTTCACTGAAACAAGGGATCCGAAGATGCACACACATCGCACATTGTTTCTTTGTGTGAAAAACAACAGAAGGGCAGGACACGTATAAACACCTTCATCTAAGATAGAGTATTTATGTTTTTCCCAAGGGATACATACTCCCAACATAAAAATGATCCTAAAAGGATTGTGTGACCTTCAAATTTATAGTCAAATGAGCACACAACTTCACAATGCATCACTAAACAATACCCTGGCGATTGATAGAAACAATACATGGAACGAGACCTTATGTCAAGTCCCTAGACAAAAGACGAGTCCAAAAAGATGACACAATATCCTCTGATGACCAAAATCCAAAAATTGGTTGTTTAACAAGAACTATTGCATCAAAGAAACTATGATGAACCCATAGGCCCTCTTAGACACCATCGAGACAATCATCCACACTAACATCCACAAAACACTCCCACCTTCAATGAGTCAGGTAACATAAGAAACTAATGTCTCTTTCATCCTTCCACAAGAACTATCACACAACAATAGGACCCAAAAATATACAAAATTAATTGGTGTAGACTCAATCAACAAAGATCAATATATTATTCCTTATATTGATCATCTAAGGGATTTTCCAATGGAGAAACAATATTGGTTGCACTTTAGTTAGGTATTACACTTAATGGGGGAATAACTTATCGAATGAGAGAACCCAAGGTACCTACGAATCTGTTCCATTGGTCTTAACATGCCACAAAACAGATCCAAACACATGAAGGGATCCACCATAAAGGTGTCCTGAAACATATCTCATAAGAGACTACTGACCGGTCCTTCTACCCAACTTTCTGTCCAAAGACAAACCTAAAACATTGTTCGAACAATAGGGTTTCAAGGAATCAAAACATCCCACAAAATCAAACTATTCAAAAAACACATAATATACACCATCCCAAACAATTCAACAAGACATAATGTTTTTCATTAAAAACATCTCTTTGAAATCAAACGGTTCAGTGGTTAGCATATCCTCCAATGGTACCCCATGAGCCTTACACATGCATGTATATGTGCAACACCATGCACCCTCCTCATAAACATCCTAGCACTCATCCATTCATTCCATCAACCATCCATTATCCCATATAACCCTAAAAATGTGGTCTCTCATGAAAATACCAAAGGTTAAAATAATGATTCATTCCACTTTTCCAAACCAAAACAGTTAACCAACACATCCTTTTTCTCAAAACCGCTAACCAGAAGATCAAAATACCAATTCACATCATACAAAAATATTCAAAAAGACACAAAAATTTTGAAAAGAACGCACTTTCATGATATTCATATAAATTTCAAAAAATGTCACCCCATTAAAACACCCTTTGATTGTTTATAAAACTCTATTGGAAACACAATTCCAAACCCAACTTCAATATAGATCCTGATTTCAAAAGAGGTTTAAGCACACCATTTTTCATTTACAAATAAATATGAAAATTTAGTTCCAAAATTTCATAAATCAAACCATTAACTCTTTATTTGAAAATCATTTCACAAAAACTTTTCGCTTCATAAAGCCAAGTCACTTTAAAACAAAAGTTTCAAGATTTCAAAACTACAGAACACAAGACAATGGAAGAGGAATCATGTTTCACTATCATATACAATGTTCTAGGTAATATCCCCAGCTCCACATGGTTGCCAGGCCCTGCGAGCTCACTGAGACCATTAACCGAACTCTCTTTTAATTTCCCTTATTCATAATTAAACCAAGAAAACCAAAGGACTTCGAAAGGTCCCGACTTCCCCTGGAGACTTGAATCCCATCACGAGGTGTGGGGATCAGCCACACTACTCATAACCGAAATTTCAAGTCCTAACAATCCTAACTCCATACTATCCCTACTATTCCCCAAATAACATGATCCAAAGAGAGCGATCATCATCGGATCCCATTTTTTCACGAACCGAATCTAATCACCACCAAATTCGGCACCAAACCCTGCCTATGACAAGTCCCAAAGGGTGTTCCCGATCCCCACAGGCTGAAAAAAGTGCTCGGTATCATAAAATGACAATTGTGAATGATTTAAGCAAGTTTATAAACATAAATCAACAAATGAATCCATATAACGAATCAGTATTTTTCAAACCAAACAATGATTTACATAAAATTCAGAACTGAATTGCATAGTCTAAAACAACTCACCAGGACTATAAAAAAGTTACAAAACCAAAAATGAATAGCCTGAGAACCTCAAAATGGAATGATTCATCACCCGCAATCCATCTCCACAACACTGCATCATTAATTACCAGTGAAAACCAAAACTGTTGGCACAAAAGTTGTACCCAAACCTACAACAAAAAAATAACCATTTCTACTTACATCCAAGTGTGTAAGTAGGGTGTGACCAATTCCTGGTATAATACCACCACTATGATAATATATTTGATAAACATTCAAAACTGAAAATCATGCATGTTTTCAAAAAATTGTAATTTAGAGTCACAATTTCTAAAAGATGCAACTTAAAAAATTTTAGAATTCACGTAGGCTAATTTAAAGAATCAACACTTTTAAAATAAATTCAAAGGCACATGAATTTTTCAAGACAAATATAACATATGATTACAGTAAGTATAAAGGGTCTAATGAGAAAATGTAATAGGAATTAACCCCTAGTCACTAGCTAGCTTTGGGTCCCATGTACCTCGTATATCGATGAGAGTAACCACAAAATATAATCGTTCTCGTGCACGAGACACTATTAGGGATCATACCCATAACATATTGGTCCCAAATCAATATGATCATAGTTTAGTTAGAGTTGTAAGCATCAATCTTGATCTGTGAAACTGAGTCCAAACCCCACGTATTCACTAGCATTCTAGTACACATCCACCCACCTAGATACCTAGGTTTTCACTTTATGGTCAAACAAGTTCAAAAATACCAGAAATATAGTTTTAACATGAAAACATCCCTTCCACATCACACATTAACCAAAATTCCCAATGTAAATCACACAAGTCACAAATTCCTCTTTTCATTCAAATGTATTTTGAAATCAAACTCCCACCAAAATATCCCACAACAATTTTTGCATTACTTTCACAATCCAACACATCGTTTAAAATTTTTACTAAGTCCCTCCAAATATGATAAAAATCACATAACTTCCCAATCACATGTTTCATAAGGCCCTTTTTATAAACAAAATATTTTTTTCACATCACACTAACACAAACATGCCACATCACGTTCACACCTATTCCAGATTTCAGTAAATCCATTAAACATTTTTATAAAACATTTCCAAGGGGATACACATCACATGACAGAACTATTCACATTTAAATTGGCCCCATTGAATGTATAAAAAATCCAAAACAGTTTTCCAAAATGTTTTCTCTTCTTATATAAATCATTTAACCATTCAAAACATTGAAAATAAATTCTAATGAGTGTACCAAATATTTTCACATAAAACCCACTTCAAAACCATATTTCAAGGGGAAAATCACACCAATAAAAATTTAAAACATATTTTGAGCCCCCAAAAGCATTTATTAAACATCCCCCATGTGTTATACAAATACCTCAAACAATACCACTAAATATCCATATGAAAAGAACATGATTTCAAAATCACATTCATGATGTACAATAAGGTTTTACACCTTAAACCCACTAAAACCCTATTTAAAACAAAATTCCACACCAATAACCTACGAAATCAGATTTTTCAGCCCAATTTTTTTTATTAAACCAATTTTATATGTTCTAAAATACACCCAAATAATAACCAAAGGGTTACACATGAAAAACACCCAATTTTAAGCGAAAATGTTACTATAAAAATAAATGCTTAACCCAATCCAACATAAACAGTGTTTTCACAACATGAAACATCTTAGAAACATTCATAATAAGTAATTCAAGCAAACTAACACATCTAGAAATGATTAAACATGGAATCACCAACCTTATAGGTCAAAACCCTCAAAACATGGTGCGAGACATGAACCGCACCACCGCCTTCCCTAAAGGAAGATAAATCCAGCCCTATACCACCATATTTGACCAAAAATACACCAATTCAAACCCTAGGTTCTATCCTCAGATTTTGGATATTATTAAATTCATGAAAGGGTGAAAGAAACACTAAGGAAGGGGATGAAATATAGGAAAGAAACATTTACTTGAAACATCTTGAATCAAACCAACCAAATACACCAAAATTTGAATCTCCAAGCAACCAGACGTAATATGGAGTCTCTAATGGAGATTATAAGGTAAATTGGGGATTGAAATGGGGGAAAAGAGTGAAAATTAAAATATTTATGAAAGAATCAACTTAATTTCTCAAATCTAGACGATTTGAGGAACCCTACAATGATTTCCAATACTCTGCGAGGAAAATGAGGTCCAAAGTGGATAAATGAATAATGTGGATGAGGCTCGGGATTTTGGCTTCAGGTGGGAGGTTGAATCACGAGAATACAGTAAAAAATATGTGAGTTGTTAAATAATTAAAAATAAAATTTAAAATTGGAAATGGATCACGGGTTGGACCATTTCCAATTAATTCAATGAAATCCAAAATTCTAATGAGTTCAAAAAGCGTCCAAATGGACATGGTGATTTGGATTGGTCATATGAGGAAAATTGGGAAGTGGAATGGATGAAAAATGATAAAAAATGAAAGAGTTATAAGAGAAATAAAATATATTTATAAATCTGGAATTTGGCTCATGGTTTGCTCCATGTTTTGAAAACCCCCCATTTCCCCCAAGATGAATGAAAACCCCCATAACAAAGAAAGAATGAAAATAAAATTAAAAACACATTTAAAAAAAATTCAAGAATGTGACAATACCCATTATGAATTTTATGGTCTCATGATAAAATATTTTTCATATCATTTAGGCCATATTTTATTTGTGTTTGTTTTCCAAGAACTAGGAAATAACAATATCCCTATATTGTCAAACCTTATGTATTCCACCATTATGAATTTTTCTTTATTTTCATGTCATTATTTTTTTAGCTACGATATAAGTTGATATGTTTATGTATTATGATACTATTTATACATATTTATTAGATCATCATATATTCCAATAATATTATTCATTATTCTCAATTTATTGATTAAATGGAATGTGTTTTAAGATATTTACATTTAAATGCGTATAATTTCATATTTATTTTTGATATCATACATTGTACACCATCCTTATTAATCATATAAGATCATCCATTCAATATATTTCATTTCCCTATGATTCCAATATTTTGTAACTGACATTGTGAGATAATATTAAGGGAATATTCTTTCAATGAACGAAAAGATTATGTAGTATTTTTTAAATGTAATGTGATATTCCATTATTATTCTTGTTTTGTAATACAATTAAACTATTTGGTCTCTTTAGATTTTATTTATTATATCTATTACAAATGTAATACTGTAACCAACAACTATGGGTTACTTGGGATAGGCTCATTACAGACAATCATACATTATCATTAACCTAGCACCAACATCACTAGATACTGAATGTAATATTATAAGAGTGTGACCATTAAAATGTATTCCAAACACTAGGAATAGATCATTAAGGTTTATATGTGTCATATTTATAGTGAAATACTCTATATAATCATATATTTAGTTTTTATTTCGCCCTCGTATGTGGATAAAACTATAAATTGATTATATCCCCTAAGTAACATGATTTTTATAATCTCTACAAGGATGATGTTATAGATAATGTTTTATATATATGTGTGATAACTCAACAGCTATACATGGGGAATATAACAAGCCAAGGATGTCATTTATTTCACTAAAAAATATTAAATTCTAAAAAGGATACGGAGGAAGCTATATTGAGCCGAGAAATACAGAATTGCACATCCAAAAGGACATCAATTTAGTAGTGTATATCAACTATAATTCAAGTGAATGTTCAAATAGTATCAATTTTAAATATACTCAAGGATAATTAGAATTTCCTGAGAGTATATTGGGTAATATTATATATCACCATTATCTAGATGACTTGGAATCAATAAAATCTATCCTAGTTGATAGATTTAATAAACCGCACAGAAATGGTGAAGAAAATTTTCATACATTAAGGACACCATTGTTTAATTCCACCTCAATGGACACTCATGAAAACATGGTCCTATGATTATATGGGATTTTAATTAAAAAAATAAAATCCTAGTGGAATCCCCATCATATAAGTATTAAAAATTTATTCAAATAAACATATTTGGATGAAATATACTTAAATTATCGTTATAATTCCTCTATGTAAATCTATGTTTCCGACCATAGGTTTGAAATTTGAAAATATCATAACATATAACCAAATTTTTTATATACAACACAATTTTGTTGATTCAAATGATAAATAATTATCATATTTTGAAAATTTCACTCAACGATCACTACTTGGAGAATGTTCATATACTTGGAATGTAAGTGAATCACATTATTTGGAATCCCCAACCAACATTCCAATACCTGTCAATGAGTATGAAAAAATGAATAGGTATGGTCACATCAACAACCCACCAACCACTTGAATTTACTTTTACCACCTATATATTTTTTAGTCTTATCAGTTCAATTTTAATAATTTGTAATATTTAGTAAATAATTTTGAAAATATATCAAGATAAGAAGGAAGATTATGTAGTTTTTTATGGCTGATAATTTCATTCCACCATCATATAGACCTATTAAATTAATATATATTCATAACAAATAGATTTAGAATAATGATACCAAATAAATCTGATATTACATTAACAATTCTATTTGATTATAGTACTAATTTTTAATAGGGATTCTTATAATCAGGGAAGCATAATCCAAAAGTAATTAGGAATAATTATTCTATAATATAAATAATCAAATATTTCTTCTTTTAAGAAGATATTGCATTAACATTTTCAGCTCCAGTTACAATGTAAAGTTAATAATTGTACAGTCACATTTCTCAAAATGACATTATGGATGGCTGGTGGTAACATTCACACTACTTGAAATAATGGGGTCTATCCCACTAATGATGACCATAAACATAATACAACTAAATGCGGCCAAAATATCTAACCAATTAAATGAGATATTGGGAATTTTCACATTAAATGATAGACCATTTCAATGAGAATAACCATTATTCCTTTTATAATATAATATGTCATATTTAAATGTCTATGAATTAACAATATTATCATCATATAATACCACTTATTTCCATCCACATATTATTATACTAGAAACATTATAGATATGAATAACCAACTACTCAAAATAGACGTTTAACCCATAGCTGTTATTTGGAATGTGTTTTTAAGAATACATATAATAGTTATGATGAATCTATAGGAAATATAAATCATGAATTTTTATGGAAAAAGGGGTGTGTGCCGAATTTCATGGGAATATCCCATAAATGAGGTCCCACCTTTATTTGTATTATTATTTACTCATCACACAACTATGTAAGGAATAATTATGATCATTTCATTTTCCCATTATGCCATAGAACCATCCATTTCCATGTATGCTAGTGAAAATATTCACAGTTTCAATGGGGAAATGATATTATGAGGAATATAATTTAAATGAAACTCTAATAAATAACCACAAAAAATGATAGTTTTTTTGTCAAAACTACATTATACTAATTTAAATAATATAAATCACCCCTGGTAATTGATCTCCCAACTTATGGTTCGTTATGTTTTTTATCCCCATGTTGAAATGATGGAATTCGGATTTTGGGTTGTTCTTGGTAGTGAAATATATATAACGAAGAAGAATATATGAATTTTCATAACAAAAACACCCTCATCAGGTGTATTCCATACATTTTATAATGTTAGTGTTCCCCATATGGTGACCCATATAATCATATTTCCCTCGGATAAGAGTGACACCATGGAATTCCCTTTTATGAAGATCATTAAAGTATACCATTAATTTGGTTGGGAATAAAGAACCACTGATCAAATCTCAAGTTTGACCATGTTCCCATACTTATCAATAAATATGTGTTATGTATGGGAAAATGATTAATGTATAGTTAATTCTTATGAAGAAAGGAATATTCATTTCAATCTGATTATGTTTGTATGTATTTCTCATCTTCCTTGTAGAGTACTTTTTTTGAGTTCCCTAGTATCATGACATAATAAGAGGAGAATTTGACGGATCATACATAATTACTTCATGTGAAGTAAATTATTATGCCATACAATCACAAACTGATTCATTTTTAATGATTATTATCAAATAAGAAAAAGGAAATGAGATAATGGGTTTTGTGGAACACAAATATCTACTTCAACATAGTGATATCCATAATAACTACTCAACAATTGAATAAAGGAAATATGTTCTTTTATCAACAAATTACCCAAAACATGAGGTTTATTATTTTAGGCTTCAACAAGTTCTATAGTTCATTTTTATTCACTAGACTATATGTTTCATATGTGATTAAATATAAAATGAAACAAGTATGTAGTTATGAATGATTATTCCAAATATCTTCCATAAATAGATCTTATATATTAACATAGAACTACATATCAGTAATGATTAGATATATTTTTATATAGATGATGCATTATAATAATTCAGGAATCATAAGATAAATGAAATAATAATGATTTTCTTTCTTATTAAAAACAATAATAATCATACCTAAATACTAAAATGGGATAAAAAGTTCCTACTACATGAATATAGAATGTTCAAAAAGTTATTCATATGGTAGTATCTTATGCTAAATGATATATATTCCTTATTTAATGAATAAATAATTTATAACATAAGGTTTATGTAACAGCACTATAAAGTGCATGATGTGGTGAACTTTTCACATGATCGTAAAAAAATAGTTCAATTTCTATATCATATGATCATAAAATTTTCGATTGGTTCTTGATTGAAAACTAGACACATGTTATCCCTTTGTATATGGGATAGTTCTATAAAATCCCTTTATATATTATATTAGAGAAATAAAATTCCAATTTAAAAACTATTAATATATTATAAATGATTTATTTCACATAATTAAGTATAATAATTACTCTATAATAACTAGATACCTCAAATCAATTATTATGATTTTTAGAAAATGCACACCAAGTATTATTAAGTAATACTTTCACAAAAATTGTATTTACACCACAAGATAGTGTGACTATAGTATACCAAGCCTCATTAACCATTTCATATTCCTATAATCCTACTTAACAAATTTTTTTTTGAATTATAGTCTATTTAAAATCTTATTTTTCTGAGTATTCTCTTAGTTGAGTTAAAATCTATGGGTCAGGATTCTTATCTTGGAAACCATAAACATCATCTTAAGATTATCATTACGGTTTCCCATCCTAACGAAATTTTTATTGGCTCTATTGAAAAATTCTAATTTATCCCCATAAGAAAATTCAACAACATATTTATATTTTATCAATTATGTATCCCATGAGATATTTTGTCAAAAAAATAGTCTTCCATGTCCTATGAATTATTTTTTGATGGTGTGGTGTTATTTCGTTATTAGTAATGTTCATCCAATTCAGAAATATCATTATTCCAATATATCTAGTTTATACATTTCATAATATTTTTTACATTATTTAATTCCAAAATTTTCAATTAGATATGATATATCTCTTCATTTTATACACATATACTGTATATAAACTATTTTGGGTTTTTTAAATTTTCATGATCATAATGGAATGAATCATTTTACAAATATTTTCATGTTTTACCAGTAAAAAAAAATTGTATATCCAACATGACCTAGTACTAATTAATGATGTATATTAAATGTTAATGTAAATTATAAAATATAAGATTGACTTATAGCTCGATCTATATGATCTTAATATTTATTAGTATATTTGATGGGTATTGATACATATTTCATCCTGAATTCCATAATTGAGATAATAATTAAAAACATTCTGGACACCAAAACTGTACCATGATTCCCCTTACCATGGGATATGTAGTGCATCTTAAATAATACATCCTAGATGCATCCACATTTTCCATTTTCAGGACAATTTCTTCTTCACTGATACGAACACTACAAATTCACATGATGTTTTAAAATTTATTATGTCATTTTTGACACTATATATATATATCCCCATATCTCCTATACATTATATATATTTGTACGGATTTATCCCATCTATATCTATATCTATCTTTAATACTATTATCCTGGAATAAGTTTCAAATCGTAGAACTGATATCACGAAACCAACTAATAAATATACATCCAATAAAAGCATCCATAAAATATTATTGTATAAATTATCCTATTCTTCTTTTGAGTACTCTATCTGTAATAAATTTGGATAAAAATATATTATTACAATAATTATGTATATATTGTTACCTATTAATAAACGATATGTACTTGCATAATTATTTCATACAATGTGACGATCCATAAATTTTAATACTATCAAGCCACCTCCTTGCACATTTCCTCTAATTCATAATGATTCTTTCTACATTATGATCTATTATGGGGGAAATAATTTGATTCAAGATTAAAAATTTGAATTATTCTTATTATTAAGATATATTTAGTGATGAAATGATAACATATCCAAGGTCTACATGAAACATTACATCAAATTCAATCTTAACTTCCAGCCTTTTGTTAAGATAAAATTATTTTTTATTATATATGGAATCTTATTTCATCATTTGGGGACATATTAATCACATTAATTTATTTCTTGTTAATGATCTATATCTATATCATAGACCTTGAAGAATCTATCTTTTTCATTGTTTTAGTTTCATAAAAAATGACTAATATCTCTATCCAACTAATATGAAATATTACTATATTCAAGTTTCATCCCATTATAAGATAGAAACAAGTGCATATTACATCATTCATGTTAGTATTTTTCTACCATTTTTCTAACATGAAATCAACTTTTACTCAAATATTTGTTACTATAAACATTAATGACTATTCGTCAATGTAGTAGAACATCAAATATATTTCGTGTTATTTCATATTTTGTTGTGGATAGAAAATTACTTTAATATGATGAAATCTAATAACATGTTGAAAACCTATTAGAAGGTAATTATGATAAAACTCTCAGGTCATTATTCCCTTCTATTATATAGATTAATTTTTTTTATATGGTTATAAAATAAAGAAGAAATTAAAAGACACCATGGACCATTAGTTTCAAACACAAAAGCGAATAAAATGTATATATTATGTATTAAAATATTAATCATATCCATACATGTTATTAGATTTTATCTGAAACATGTAAATTCAATATATAATGATATACTCATTGGACCCTTTTTTATGAAAATTATAGAGAAATATCTCCTCATTAAATAAATGTAAACTCAAACAATGTTAGGGGTACCAAAAAACTCACCAAAAGGAATCTTATTCTCAATGAGAAATACCTAGTTTTTATATGATCTTATAGTCATTAAATCCAAGTTATAAATTGTTTCCCTAATGATGTATTAGTGAATAGGTAATATAATAATCATGTTTATTAAATCCCTCTTAAACACGATTTTTCAATTTGAATTTACATAATATATTTGTGGTAATATTTATATCCAAAAAAATTTATTGACTCGTAGTTATCTCCATATTCAGGATAGAGACCTTGAATTGTGGAATACCCTAAAATGAACCAAAAAAGTTCATCACAAAATGTCATATATTATGGAATTCTACATGTTAGAGATAATTAAGATAGGAAAAAATCTATCAAGAGTTTCTAAGATGGGATAAATAAGTATAGTAAAAAATTAAATTTTAGTACCCCCCCAAGAGACTAAAAATTACAATAAAATTAGATAAAACTAATAACATAACATGAAATGATAATACAAAAGTCTCATGGGGAAAATCATTCAAAACCTTATCATCATTTAATGATGAAAATGAAATAAAACGGAATATAACAAACAATATAAATCCCATTTATTACCCATGTACAAAAAATCTTAAGCAACATATTTAATTAAAAAAAATAGTATCTGAGAACTAAATCTCAGTTGGACAAATACAAATCATCTATATTGAATATATTACATGACATCATAATTTGTATCATTCAAACAAAACCATTTTATAAATCAATTTATATTGTAATTTATTTTTTAAAATATTATTTAGATTTCATAAAACATTTAATATTTACATAAACATAAAATATGATATGTACAATAAAGAAAACCTAATGGAATAAATAGAAGTATCCATAGGAATACCATATATTAATAATTTGAGATATAGAACATGATTTAAATAAAATCAGGTATAAAATCTACCAGAAAGAGTTATGAAGACTTTCGGAATACGTATGAGTAAACATGAAAGATCAATATGATAGGAATATCATTAATCATGCTGATTTCAGGTCCTACCATGATTTATAAATATGATAAAAATTACCATTTATAGTTTCATGCTGAATAATTTTCCATATTTTTCTATCTTGACCCTCCTAAGGGTCGACATGAGATATACTTGTTAAATACTTAAAAAACCAATATCACTATTCTAAAAACATTTTGACAACATTTCATCACCATTGAAATTTGTCAGTTTCTAAATTTTGAGCCAAATCCATCAATGATACAATTCATCGAAAATATTTGTATGAAATATTTTTAAAAGAAAAAACTACATTAGATCTATTTTTTCTTGAAACTAATGATTCTTGATATTAAATAATTCAATTCCAAATACTTAACCAAATTTTTCTCAACGAAGAAAAATTATTTCATGAATCAAAAACTTTGTATTGAAACACCTACCTCTCTATTTGAGAAAAACATGTTTCCTTCGAAATGGATTTTGTTCGTAAAGATATTTCGTCTTCATGATCCTTCATTAATATAAAACAGCATCAGTTAATCATATAACCCTCTTTATCATGAAATCAATTCCTTCTTGATTTCCAACAAAACATGGGGGGGGGGAATATCAGGATATGATCTACGTAGTGGACAATAAATTTAATCAAAAATATATCATAACATGAAGTGATACACCATGGAATAAGGTAAATCACAAATGATACACTGAGTAAGATCTATTGAGTACAAATGAGAGGATAGTTTTGTATTATGAGGGTTTGGTGGGGACTAAATGTAGTACAAATAAATATTATTATGGTACACCCTACCATTTAAAACTATCATATCAGGTTGAAGGGTTAAGACATTTAATATAACAGACCATATTCCAACCATGTGTGACCAATAAGTATTGAAAATTTAATGAAATAATTAAATGAGAACGAGTCACATAGTTTGACACACTATTCTAAAGACGTATGGACACTTTTTGAAAAAATGAAGACACCCATATGCCTTTCCTTGATGGTCTCATGTTTTGAGAAATTTTTCTCAACCCTATTGAAATTCATGTGGAACATAATTGTTCTATATCAGATTGTTTCTACAATATAAGTAATAAATGTGAAGGAAAACCACTCATTGTCCCTTATTTTTAGAAATTTGCAGGTTCTATCCCACAACTCTTATCAAATTTTGAATGAAAAATGGGAGAAACCAAGATAATAAAACACATATCTATGAATCATATAGATTCACAATTATCTACACCAAAAATGATTTATTTCCCAAAAATATATCAATATTCAAGATCCACTAAAAGAAAAGGCCACTAATTCAATAACAAATTATGTCCCTTTTGTATCATGAGAATATAATCCAAAATTACAACGTTAATGGACAACATGTTTGTATTATAACAAAATACCTTTTATTCTGGATCTATATTATGAATCGGTTATTCATATATAATGGTCACTTACTGAAGATCATCATCTTCCAATTAAAACAATTGGGGCTAGTCTATTTGATACATCCTTAGCGGGGACACACATTGTTTTTTTTGAATTAATGCCTTGTCATATGTAATATCCAAAAAACATAAATACTTTTTAATACATTGTATGATCTCAACTAACTCACAATACTCTATTCCATCCATATCTTCATACATGATAAATGATTTCCAAAATGATATGTGAAATTGAGAAAGACCCAATAACCAACATAAATCACAAAAGGGTGATAATGACAGTCCTAAAAGGTTTTATGATTACTATCACTAGTCCCAATTAACTTATAGAATAATTGTTCCTTTTCTATCATCTCCTAAATACGTAAAGAACATACCAAATACCCCTCTCTTGATTCTTTATGTCATAAAGGATGTAGACAAAGCCACATATATATAAAATCTTAAAGTAACTTTTTAAATTCAATTCCAATAACTATTTTTAATATAAAACTCGTCCAATGGTATAATTTTCTCCGAAGAATAACTAAATTCTAACACACACACCTAAAGAATGTTGTTATGAATTTAAATATCTCACACAACCTACCCATCTACAAGAAAAAGAAATTTCATGATTATCAACAATTAGATACCTATAACCTATTTAAAATAATTCCAAAAAAATAACTAAACTATAGGATTCATTCTAAAACAAATTTAGAATGAACACATGGGAGCCTCATGGACTCCCCATTAAAAAAAATTCCTTAGCACTTAAATTTTCATAGTCTCCAAAATATAAATTAATTTATTCGATTTCATAATTTTATAAATGATCACCAAAATCAAAAAATTACCATTGGGATTCCATTGAAAATTAATGATGAAGTATATATATATATTTGGTTATCCTTCAACATTAGAATTTTTAACAGATTCAACAAAATTGTAACACCCAGGATACCATGGTTCGTTTACCATTGGATAATGAAATACTATACATCATACACTACTTCAAGATTCTAACACACGAGAGCCAATGAAACTACCAATTATTAATAGTAATACCCACTTTTTGAAATTTTATATATTTATTCTTTAAAAATGGACTTTGTTTTTGGATTCAGAATATCGAAATTAGCTTAGGTTAAATTTTTTTTATTTTTCTAAATCCTTTCAATTTTTGATTAATAGTGAAAATCATTGCGTTATTGGTTAAAACTGACTTTTTATTTAAAAATATTTATATTTATTTAAATTTATTTTAAGTAAAAATATATACATACATCCAATATTAGTTCAATGTAATTAATTTTGCTCATTTTTTAAAAAACAATTATATATATATATAATTTTATTGAACATTTTAATGTCTTTTACCCACCACCTAGGTGATTTAACAAATTCTCATCAAACATAAATTTACCGCATCTGTGAGTTGAATTTATAAAATTTGAGAGAGACTGTTGATATTAGTATGTAAAATTATGTCCAATGATATGAAGAAAAATTTTCGTGAACAATAATTTTTAACTTTTATTTACCACAGTTAGAAAAAATATAGTATTCTTAGGTAAAAATGATATTATTATTACCTTAAAACATGTCCTGATTCTATTGGATATTTGTATTTATAACATAAACAACCTTAGTAATAAAATATGATCCTTTAGGTCCACATCGATTAGATTAGGACATTTATTATTATTTTATTTAAAGAAAAGTAAAAAGAGTTAAAATCAATGTTTAATAACTAAACTATTCTTTATGTTGGTAAATAAATATGATAAATTCGACTATATGTTTTCCAAATAAAGATAAAAATAATTCCTAAATAATGGTATTTTATTTATAATTTTTTACATTAAATAATTAAATTTATTTTTGACACAATGAGGATGCAGTAATTACATTAATAAAGAATGAATAAGATAATTGATATTATAAATATCCAAATATATATAATTTGAGTATTTTAATGAGTTCCACTAATATTTTAGGTTAATATGACATGAAAGGGTTGACTAAGTATACTTTTTTTGAAGTAATAATTCTGTTAAGAATTTATCAAAAACATAAAACCAAATAGAGTCAAAATAGACATCAAAGAGTTTTTAAAACAAATATTATTTTATTAATTGATTTTCTATTACTGAAAAAATATCGTTCACACAAAGGGCCTAAATAATATTATATATTTCATTAATGAACCACTTGAGGTTCTCTTGAAAGTTTTTTGTATGTTTATTATCCATATAATTTAAAAATATAAAGAGACATGGTAATGTAAAACTATTTAACTAAGAGTTAAATCTAAATGATAGGTTAATATGGTGACCTAAACCTGTCTAGAACCCAAAGGTTGAGAGGAATTCTACCAATACACACCTTAGACATGAATGAAATTATTTTCTATCCATTATAGACAGAATATTAATTTATTATAAAATATAATTTCATTCTCTTCTTATGGTTCCCTTCACCGCTCTTACAAAATGGAACTTCCCCTTATCTCAAATTCACAACTCCAAATCCATTTTTCTGTGCCATCCAATTCCCTAATATCCTAAAAACTATTCTCCCTTAATCGTAGAGTCCATAATTTAGCCATAAACATAACATAATATTCTCTTCTGATCAAATGAAAACAAAGAACCCGAAAAAAGTGGAAAATATTTCATCACCTCTTTCTAGTTCATTTCTTCTTCCACATCCTCTTTCATTATTGATTCCATTATAAAATAGTAACTCCACTAAATTTTATATAATATGATGTTATTATAAAGATTTTACACCAATATTTTTTATTCTATCCATCCTATAAATGAAAATGTCACCATATGTGCGTACATACGACATATCGTCTCCACGTCGTGGTGTAGTTTGTCATTCAACACTTCACTATTTGGATGGGTATAATAATGATGTATAATTGATTTAAATAATAAATATAACTTGTTAATGATACTGTAATTATGATATACCATCCAATTATATGCTATTTTAATATCAAAATAATTATATTGTTGCTCGTACGTACGTACGGATTACCGTCTCCACGAACGTGATGGGATTCATTCTCCATCGTATCCATTCAAGAATATATTTCATTTTATGATAAAAAAATGATTAAATACTCGATATAATTATGAATATAAATATGATAAATCCTATCCATAAAAAACATTACTTATGTAACAATACATATAATGGAAAACAAATCAGTTAACACCCGAAACAATGATACTGATAAAATATCACTAACAATGAAATATTAGAAGATCATATATGAAATCATATTAATTTATATTGTTCCTGTATAATTTTATAATTTTTATTTTACCACTATACTGGAGGTTAAACTAACCTCTAACGAGAAAAAGTAAAAGGTAAGGGTTGATTTTACAATCTCTTTATTATCTGAGGTTATTTTTACGTATGTTTCAACTATGACCTCTTTATCATCCACATCTGTGTTTTCATAAAAATGTATTTCAAAACATTTTAACATTTACTAAAAATTGGGTTAAAGACATTTATTCCATTATTTTAACGTATATATTTTGAAACGAATCTTTCAGTCATACTGCAAATAAGGTAATTTTTTACCTTTTCAACAAAATTTATGTAAGAATGTTTTTTAACTTATATGGTGGGAGAGGCTATTTTTTGACGTTATAACATCATCAAATATTCCCATAAAATATTATAAGAATATTTTCAAAATAAATGTTTTATTTTATAATCATATGACTTTTAAATTTTTTCTCAATAAAAATATATATTTCTTAAAAATTGTTTTGATTTCCTCTATGTGAGCATCCTTTGATGGTTTTTATGCTTATTGGAAGATTATTTATTATGATACTAATCATCCATATTATATTGATGGTTTTGTGATATGATTGATTATGGATGTGTTATCTTTACACAATTCATTTCTATGGATAAACTATTGACATTTCGTATGCTAGTTTTAATTCAAATGTTTATGTTATGTTTAATCTTTTTCATAGGAGGAATTCTTTGGACTTAGTAAGTGATGGGTAGAGCCCGTTATACCCCCTCGATGCATCAGTAAGTCTCATTGAGACAAACTAGTGTCATGGAACAAGGCCTTGACAAAATCGTATTTTTTGTCTTGGGAGAAGGCCTTGACTATGTGGTTTTGAAAGTATGGAATTATGCATTCCATCATTATGAATGTTTTTATTGATGTTTCATGTGATTATCCGACTATTAGAATATCCATGTGAATAATTAAACGGAATTATTTGATTTAAATTTCCCATATAATGTTGAGTTTTATGTTTTTAAGGATTTATTTAGTCTTATACATTGCCCTAAATGCATATTCTTATTTATGAAAATTTTTGTTATATTTTTATCCTTATTGAGCATCTGAGCTCACCCCATTCTATGTTTTATTTTTTCCAAGATGCGAAGAAGTATATTATGGCTAACCTTCAGGGATAGTCTTAGTGATATGAGTGTGGTATATAGAGACAATGTTGTTTTAGTTTTTCATTTTACAATGTAATGTAAAACTTATGAAAGTATCATATATTTCCTAGGCTTCTAATCTAATCGGTCTTTCGAGACTTGCTCTTTTACGATCATGCCAATGTTATATAATAAAGCACTGACATTGGGTAACTAGGGTCAGGGCGTTACAGTTGGTATCAGGGGAAGTTTATTTCAAACCATTGAAACTAGATTTAGATAAACATTGATTGTAGAACAATACACTAAAATAAACTTTGAGGATTAGTATAGAAGAACATTTTATAATTTTGGTACTGTAGAGATTTTGTGAGTTTTCTAAGAAATACATCAATGTCTGGATATGAGCAGGTAGAGGTGGCTCTGGAACAGTTGTACCTAGGGGTAAAACTCAAAAACATCAACAAAAACTTATTGTATAAATTATCCTTTTCCTCCTTTTATTACTCTATTTTTAATAAATTTGGATAATAATATATTATTACATTAATTATGTATATATTGTTTCCTATTAATAAATGATATGTACTAGCATAATTATTTCATATCATGTGACGATCCATAAATTCTAAGACTATCAAGCCACCTCCGTGCACATTGTCCTCTAATTCATATTGATTCTTTCTACATTATATTCTATTCTGGGGGGAATAATTTGATTCAAGATTATAATTTAACATGATTCTTATTATTAAGATATTATTAGTGATGAAATTATAACCTATCCAAGGAATACATAAAACATTCCATCAAATTCAATCTTAACTTCCAGCCTTTTGTTTATATGAAATTATTTTTTATTAATTATGGAATCTTATTTCATCATTTAGGGACATATTAATCACATTAATTTATTTCTTGTTAATGATATATATTTATATCATAGACCTTGAAGAAACTATCTTTTTCATTATTTTATTTCTATAAAAAATGACCAATATCTCTATCCAACTAATAAGAAATATTACTATATTCATGTTTCATCCCATTATGAGATAGAAACAAGTTTATATTACATCATTCATGTTAGTCTTTTTCTACCATTTTTCTATCATGAAACCAACTTTTACTCAAATATGTGTTACAATAAACATTATCCACTATTCGTCAAAGCAGTATGACATAAAATATATTTACTGTTATTTCATATATTGTTGTGGCTTGAAAATTAATTTAATATGATGAAATCTAATAACATGTTTAAAACCTATAAATAGGTGATTAAGATAAAACTATCAGGGCACTATTCTCATCCATTTTATAGATTAAAACAATTTTATATGGTTAGAAAATAAATACGAATAAATTAAAAGACACCATGGACCATTAGTTTCAAAAAAAAACCGAATAAAATTTATTTATTATGTATTAATATGGTAATCATATCCATACATGGTATTAGATATTATTTGACACATGTAAATTGAATATATCATGATATACTCATTGGACCCTTTTTTATTAAAATTATATAGAAATATCTCCTCATTAAATGAATGTAAACTCAAAAAATTTTAGGGGTACCAAAACACTCACCAAAAGGAATCTAATTCTCAATGATAAATCCCCATTTTTATATGATCATACAGTCATTATGTCTAAGTTATACATTGTTTCCCTAATGATGTGTTTAAGAATAGGTAATATAATATTCGTGGTTATTAAATCCCTATTAAACATGATTTTTCAATATGAATTTACATAATATATTTGTGGTAATATTTATCTCCAACTAAATTTATTATCGCATAGTTTTCTCCATATTTAGGATAGAGACCTTGAATTGAGGAATCCCCTATAATGAACCAAAAAAGTTCATCACAACATGTCATATATTATGGCCTTCTACATGTTATAGATAAATAAGAAAGGAAAAAAAATCAATCAAGAGTTTCTAAGAAGGGATAAATAAGTAATGTATAAAATTGAGTTTTAGTACACCCCCAAGAGACTAAAAATTACAATAATCATAGATAAAACTAATAACATAACATGAAAAGATAATACAAAAGTCTAATGGGGAAAATCATTCAAAACCTTCTCATCATTTGATGAAGAAAACAAAATAAAAGGGAATCTAACAAATAATATAAATCCCATTTATTACCCATGTCCAAAAAATCTTCTCCAAATCTTTAATTAAAAAAAATAGTATCTGAGAACTGAATCTCAGTTGTACAAATACCAATAATCTATATTGAATCTAATAAAAGACATTGTAATTTGTATCATTAAAACAATACCATTTTATAAATCAATTTATATTGTAATCAATTTTTTAAAATATTATTTAGATTTCATAAAAAATTTCATATTTACATAAACATAAAATATGATATGTACAATAAAGAAAACATAATGGAATAAATAGAAGTATCCTTAGGAATACCATATGTTAATAATTTGAGATATAGAACATTTTTTAAATAAAATCATGTATAAAATCTAACAGAAAGAGTTATGCAAACATTCGGGATATGTATTACTAAACATTAATGATCAATATGATAGGAATATCATTAATCATGCTGATTTCAGGTCGTAACAGGATTTATAAATATGCTAAAAATTACCATTTGTAGTTTCCTACTGATTAATTTTTCATATTTTTCTATCTTGATCCTCCCAAGGGTCTACATGTGATATACTTGTTAGATACTTAGAAAACCATTATCACTATTCTAAAAACATTTTGACAACATTGCATCACAACTACAATTTGTCAGTTTCTAAATTTAGAGCCAAATCCATCAATGATATAATTCATCGCAAAAATGTGTATGAAATATTTTTAAATGAAAAAACTACATTAGATATATTTTTTCTTGAAACTAGTGATTCTTGATATTAAATAATTAAATTCCAAATACTAAACCAAATTATTCTCAACGAAGAAAAATTATTTCATGAATCAAAAACTTTGTATTGAAACACCTACCTCTATATTTGAGAAAAACGCATTTCCTTTAAATTGGATTTTGTTCATAAAGATATTTGTTCTTCATGACCCTTCATCAATATAAAACATCATTAGTTAATCATATAAACCTCTTTATCATGAAATCAATTCCTTCTTGAGTTCCAACATAACATGGGGGGGGGATATCTAGATATGATCAAGGTAGTGGATAATAAATTTAATCAAAAATATAAAATAAAATGAAGTGATACACCGTAGAATTAGGGAAATCTCCAATGATACAATGAGGGAGATCTATTGATTACAAATGAGAGGATATTTTGGTATTATGAGGGTTTTGTGGGGACTAAATGTAGAGCAAATAAATATTATTATGGTATACCCTACATTTTAAGATTATCATATCAGGTTGAAAGGTTAAGACATTTAATATAACAGACCATATTCCAACCATGTGTGACTAATATGTATTGAAAATTGAATGAAATAATTAAATGAGAACGAGTCACATAGTCTGACACGCTATTATAAAGACGTATGGACACTTTTTGAAAACACACAGACACCCATATTCCTTTCCTTGATTTTCTCATGGTTTGAGAAATTTTTCTCAACCCTATTAAAATTCACATGGACCGTAATCGTTCTATATCATATTGTTTCAACATTTTAAGTAATAACTATGAAGGAAAAACACTCATTGTCCCTTATTTTTACCAATTTTTAGGTTTCATCCCACAACTCCTATAAAATTTTGAATGAAAAATTGGAGAAACCAATATAATAAAACCCATATCTATGAATCATATGGATTCACAAATCCATACACCAAAAATGATTTCTTTCCCAAAAAGATATCAATATTCAAGATCCACTAAAAGAAAAGGACACTAATTCAATAAAAAATTACGTCCCTTTTGTATCATGTGAATATAATCCAAAATTAAAAAGTTAATGGAAAAAATGTATGTATTATAACAAAATACCTTTTATTTTGGATCTATATTATGAATCAGTTATTCATATATAATGGTTACATACTCAAGATCAACATATTCCAATTAAAACAACTGGGACTAGTCTATTTGATACATCCTTAGCTGGGAAACACATTGTTTTTTTTGAATTAATGCCTTGTTATATATAATATCCAAAAAACAAGAATCCTTTTTAAGACATTGTATGATCTCAACTCACTCACAATACTCTATTCCATTCATCTCATCATACATGATAAATGATTTCCAGAATGATATGTGAAACTGAGAAAGACCCAATAACCAACATAAATCACAAAAGGGTGATAATGACAGTCCTAAAAGGTTTTCTGATTACTCTCACTAGTCCCAATTAACTTATAGATCAGTTGTTAATTTTCCATAATCTCCTAAATACGTAATGAACATACCAAATACCCCTCTCTAGATTCTTTACTTCATAAAGGATGTAGACAAAGCCACATATAAAAAAATTATTAAAGAAACCTTTTAAATTCAATTCCTATAACTATTATTAATATAAAACTCGTCCAATTGTATAAATTTATCCCAAGAATAATTAAATTCATGAACACACACCTAAAGAATGTTGTTATGAATTTGAATATCTCACACAACCTACCCATCTACAAAAAAAATAAATTTCAGGATTATCAACAATTAGATACCTATAACCTATTTAAAATAATTCCAAAAAATAACTAAACTATAGGTTTCATTCTCAAACATTTGTAGAATGAACACATGGGATCCTCATGAACTCCCCATTAAAAAAATACCTTAGCACTTCAATTTTTATAGTCTCCAAAATAAAAATAATTGATTCGATTTCATAATTTTATAAATGATCAAAAAAATCAAAAAATTACCACTGGGATTCTATTGAAAATTAATGATGAAGTATATATATTTTTCGTTATCCTTCCACATTAGAATTTTTAAAAGATTCAACAAAATTGTAACACCCCAGGATACCACGGTTCGTTTACCATTGCATAATGCAATACCATACATCATACGCAACTTCAGGATTCTAACACACCGCGACCAATCAAACTACTAATTATGAATAGTAATACCCACTTTTTAAAATTTTAGATATTTATTCTATAAAAATGGACTTCTTTTTTGGATTAAAATATCGAAATTAGCTTAGGGTAAATTTTTTGTATTTTTATAAATCCTTTAAATTTTTGATTAATAGTAAAAAACATTGCATTATTGGTTAAAACTGACTTTTTATTTAAAAAGTTATATATTTTATATAAATTTATTTTAAGTAAAAATATTTACATATGACCAATATTAGTTCAATGTAATTAATTGTAGTCATTTATTTAATAAAATTATATATATATATAATTTTATTGAACATTTTAATGTTTTTTACCCACCTCTAAGGTGCATTAACCAATTTTCATAAAACATAAATTTACCGCAATTGTGAGTTGAATTTCTAAAATCTGAGAGACATGGTTGATATCAGTAATTATAATTTGGTCCAATGATATGAAAATAATTTTTCGTGAACAACAATTTTTGACTTTTATTTACCACAGTTAAAAGAAAATATGGTATTCTAAGGTAAAAATGATATTATTATTATCCAAATACATGTCATAATTCTATTGGATAAGTTTATTTAGACCATAAACAACCTTAGTAATAAAATATGATCCTTTAGGTCCACTTGTATTATATTAGGACATTTATTATTATTCTATTTAAAGAAAAGTAAAAAGAGTTAAAATCAATGTTTAATAAGTATACTATTTTTAATATTGGGTAATCATTATGACAAATTCGATTATAAATATTCACAAGAAATATAAAAATAATTCCTAAATAATGGTATTTTATTTATAATTGTGTACATTAAATAATTAAATTTATTTATAACATAATGAGGGTGCAGTGATTACCCTATTAAAGAATGAATAAAATAATTGATATTATAAATTTCCAAATGAATCTAATTTGATACTTTTAATGAATTACACTAATATTTTAGGTCAATCTGATATGTTAGGGTTGACTAGGTAAACTTTTTTCCAAGTAATAATTCTGTTAAGAATTTATCAAAAACAATATACCAAATAGAGTCAGAATTGACATCAAAGGATTTTTAAAACAAATTTTATATTATTAATTGATTTTCTATTACTCAAAAAATATCATTCAGAAAAAGGGCCTAAATAATATTATTTATTTCATTAATGAACCACTTGAGGTTCTCTTGAAGGTTTTTAGTATGTTTATTATCCATATAATATAAAAATATAAAGATACATGGTAAATGTAAAACAATTTAACTAAGAGTTAAATCTAAATGATAAGGTTAATATGTTGACTTAAAGCTGTCTAAAACCCATAGGTTGAGAGGATTTCGACTCATCCACAACTTAGACTCGAATGAAATTATTTTTTATCCATTATAAAATGAATAAGAATTTATTATAAAATATTATTTTAATCTTTTATTAAGGTTCCCCTCACCGATCTTACAAAAGGGAACTTCCCCTTATCTAAAATTCACAACTCCAAATCCAATTTTCTCAGCCATCCCATGACCGAATATCTTAAAAACTATCCTCCCTTAATCCTAGATGCCATACATTAGTCATAAATGTAACATAATTTTTCCTTTATGATTAAATGAAAACAACGAACCCGAAAAAAGAGGTAAATATTTCATCACCTCTTTCACCTTATATTATTCTTCCACTTCCTGTTTCATTGTTTATTCCATTATAAAATAGTAACTCCACTAGATATTATATAATTAGATTACACCAATATTCATTTTTCTATCCATCCTATAAATTACAATGTCACCATATGTGCGTATGTACGACATACCGTCTCCACGTCGTTGTGTAGTTTGTCATTCAACACTTCACTATTTGGATGGGTATAATAATGATGCATAATTGATTTAAATAATAAATATAACTTCTTAATGATTCTGTAAATATGATATACCATCCAATTATATACTATTTTAATATCAAAATAATTATATTGTCACTCTTACGTACGTACGGATTATCGTCTCAACGAACGCGATGGGATTCATTCTCCATCGTAACCATTCAAGAATAATTTTCATTTTATGATTCAAAATAATGTTTAAATACTTGATATAATTATGAATATTAATATGATAAATCCTATCCGTAACAATCATTACTTATGTAACAATGAATATAAAGGAAAAAAAATCAGTTAACACCCGAAACAATGATACTGCTAAAATATCCCTAACAATGATATATTAGAAGATCATATATGAAATCATATTAATGTATATGGTTCTTGTAAAATTTTATAATTTTTATTTCACAATTATACTGGAGGTTAACCTACCCACTAACAAGGACAAGTACAAGGTAAGGGTTGATTTCACAATCTCTTCATTATCTGAGGTTCTTTTTACGTAATTTTCTACTGTGATCTCATTATCATCCCCATCCAGGTTTTCATAAAAATGTATTTCAAAACATTTTAATTTTTAATAGACAATGGGATACAGAAATTTATTACATTATTTTAACATATATATTTTGAAACGAATCATTCCATCATTTTCCAAATAAGGTACTTTTTGACCTTTTCGACAAAATTGAGGTAAGAATTCTTTTTAACTTATACGCTGGGAGGGATATTTTTTGACGTTATAACATCATCAAAGCATCACATATAATATTATAAGAATATTTTCTAAATTAATGTTTTCTTTTATAATCATATGTCTTTTAAATTTTTTCTAAATAAAAAGGTATATTTCGTTAAAAAATGTTTTGATTTCATCTATGTGAGCATCCTTTGATGTATTTTAAGCTTATAGGAAGATTATTTATTGTGATATCATTTATTGTGGATGTGTTATTTTTACACCATTCCTTTTTTATGGATAAACTATCTACTTTTCGTATGCTAGTTTCAATTCAAATGCTTATGTTATGTTTAATCCTTTTCATATGAGGAATGCATTGGACTTTGTAAGTGACGGGAAGATCCCACTATAACCCCTCGATGCATCGGTATGTCTAATGAGACAAACTAGTGTCTGGGAACAAGGCCTTGACAAAATCGTATTTGTTTTCCTGACATAAGGCCTTTACTATGTGTTTTTGAAAGTATGGCATTATGCATTCCATCATTATAAAAGTTTATATTGATGTTTTATGTGATTATTTGACCAGTAGAATATCAATGTGAATAAGTAAGTTGAATTATTTGATTTATATTTCCCATATAATGTAGAGTTTTTTGTTTTTAAGGATTTTTTTAGTATTATACATTGCCTTAAATGCATATTCTTATTTATGAAAAATTTTGTTACATTGTTATAATTATGGAGCATCTGAGCTCACCCCATTCTGTATTTTATTTTTTCCAGGATGCGAAGAAGTATATTATGGCTGACCTACAGGGATAGTCTAGGTGATATGAGTGTGGTATATAGAGATTCTGTTGTTGTAGTTTTTCATTTTACAATGTAATGATAAACTTATGAATGTATCTTGTGTTTCCTAGGCTACTAAACTAATTGGTCTTTCTAGACTTTCTCTTTTATGATCATTCCAATGTTATATAACAATGCACAGACTTTGGTTAATAAGGTTCAGGGCATTACGGGTGGTATCAGGGGAAGTTTAGTTCAAACCATTGAAACTAGGTTTAGATAAACATTGATTGGAGAACATTACACTAAGATAGATTTTGAGGATTATTATAGAATAACTTCTTATAATGTCGGTACTATAGAGATTTTGTGATTTTTCCAAGAAATACATCCATGTATGGATATGAGAAGGTAGAGGTGGCTCTGGAACAGATGTACCTAGGGGTAAAACTCAAAAACACCACTTTGAGCTAGACTAGAACGAAAACTGGTGCACGAAAATGGGCCTTTTTTTCACTCTTGGTTAAGACCCTCCCGGGGATATGCTCAGGATAATTCTCATTTTTGTATAAACCATTATGAAGGATTTATTATTTTATACCTTCTAAATGAAATTATTTTCTAAGTTATGGATTATATCCATAAACTAGTCAATTTATGTTATGTGTTTTACATGTTGGAATTATGTATTGCGATTCAGAAACAAATCTAGTGAATTCCATTGTATATAAATGGATCCCAGTTGAAGGAATGGAAATCGTATCAATGCATGCAATCCATGTAGGGATTTCCCTCATCCTTAACATAATTACATTGAGCTGGTGATACAATGGGTGTTGATCATCTTATCACCATACTAGGACAACTCACTATGGTTATGAATAAAAAACATAACAGTATGATGCACCTTGATCCAAAATGTGGAGGATCAATTGTAGATCGCTTCATGAGGAAACAACAAAAAAATTCAGTGAGGTTACAAATCTATTGGTAGCTGACCAACAGATAAGTTCCTTAGGGAAAATACTTCATGCTTTAGGGATTAGCGAATTGGATAAAGTTGGCAGGGCAGTTTATCACCACATGGGAGATGCAGATAAATGGTGGTCATTAATTAAAAACACAATGAAAAATGATGAAGTATAAAATATGTAATTAAGGGAGTTGAAATAGGTTTTCATTGAAAAATATTTTCGTCATGACAATCGAACGGATATAGAAAAAAAAATTATGATTTTGAGGGAAAAGGAGTGTGAGAATTTTCCAATGTATGATGTAACATTAAAAGGCTAGCAAGGCATGAAACTAATTTTATATGTAACCCAAGGATAAATATTGATTGTTTCATTGATGGGATAAATCCATTTCTCCATCGAGCATTACTCTCACAATCCTTTTCGTCGTACGAATATTTTGTCTAATGAGATATGAAAACAAAAAAGGAATTCTCAATGCCTCACAAATATAAATCAATTCCAGAGAAGAAGAGATCTGTTGAACACTCTGGAAATATAAAAAAATAGGAATAAAGAAATTGTTGAATATACATCTTGCAGTAAATTTGGTAAAAAAAACTCCCTGGTACTTGCCTGAAGGGAATTAGAGCCTATTAGAATTGTGTTTAAATAGGCAAAAAAAATCTTGTTCGCAATTGGAAGAAAGAGGCTTTTGATGTTCAATAATAAAATTGTTTATAAAGGGGGAATTTTGAAAATGAATTTCCTAATCTCCAAGGAAACTTACTTCAAAATAGGACATGGGATAAAGGCCATGTTCATGATATCAATACTGCCAAGGTTGAAGCTCTGAAAGACGTAGTGGAACGTAATTTAACTATTTCCTCAAGTTTATCCAATGCCTAATTTGATTCTGGAACATTTAATTGTATCATATCTTCTCAATTTTCTATGAAAATTAGATATTTTCAATTTTAATTTACAATGGAGTTGTTAGTCACAACACCTATGGGATGTATCATTGCAATAATGTTTTGTGAATCAGTTCCCATAAGGGCATATAAATGTTATTTATCTACTGATCTCATCATCATACACATGAATGAATTTTATACAATCCTAGTTATAGATTGGATTTCAGAACATGATGCAAAAATTTATTCTATGAATAAGGAGGATACAAATTTTAATGATGATAATGAGTACCTTATCTTTAGAGAAGAAACACCACCACCTGATTCTTATCTAGATCCACCATTGGTAGCTCTACTAACATCAATTATTGGGGAGGATGAGAATGAAATAATTATGGGTGAGGTAAAAAATGTTCGAATAGGGGACATACCTATTGTGAAATAATATGTTGATGTGTTTTCAAATGATTTATATGGACATCCTCCAGAACGAGAATTTGAATTTTCCATTGATTTAATTCTTGGTTCAAGGACCATATCGAAGACTCCTTAAAGAAGGGACACTGTGGAATTAGTAGAACTAAAGAAACAACTACATGAATTGAGTGATAAGGGATTTATTCTCTCTACTGTTACTCCATTAGGAGCCCTTGTCTTCTTTATTAAGAAGAATAATGAATCTATGAGTTTGTGCATGAACTACAGGGAGATTAATTGTATAACTATAATGAACTAATATTCAATAACTCACATTGATGATATATTCGACCATCTTCATGGAACTCAATATTTTTCAAAGATTTACCTTCGATATTGATATCAATATTTGTGTTTAATGATGGAAGACATTCTGAAAACAACATTTCGAAATAGGTATGGGCATTACGAGTTCACAGTAATGCCTTTTGGGCTGACTACTGCACCCTCTGTTTTCAATGGTCTAATGAACAAAGTTTCACAGAATATCTTGATGAATTAATAGTGTTATTTATTTATGAAATCTTGGTATACTCCAAAAGCTATGACAATCATGAATATAACATGCACACAATTCTGAAAACACTTAGAAGAAATGAATTATACGGGAGGATTAGAAATTGTGAATTCTAGATTCAGGAGATTTAATTTCTTGGACATATTATCTATAAGGATGGATTCTATATTGACCCTTATAAGATGATAGCCATTCAAGAATAGCCAGCACCGATGAGTATAACTGATGTACATAGTTTTATTTGATTAACAGGTTATTATCGACATTTCATCATGAATTTTCCCCGATTGGCTAACCCATTATCCAAGCTCACACATAACGGGGTTAATTTTTTTGGACAAACGAGTGTGAAGAATGTTATGATGAATTTAAGAGATGATTAGTCAATGTTCTTATCTTAACACTACCACCAGGGAATAATGGGTTTGTTATTTGTATTGATGCAATAAAGAAAGGTCATTTTTTTGTCCTTATGCAGAATTATAGGGTTATTGCCTATGTATCATGAGAGCTTAAAAATCATGAGAAAAACTATCCTACTCATGAGCATGAGTTAGCATCAGTAATCATGGATTTGAAGATATGGATACATTATATCTATGGTAAAAAATGTGAGATATATACAGATCATAAGAGTTTGTAGTATATTTTCTGATAGAAATAACTCAACATGAGGCAAATGAGATGGCATGTGATACTCATGGATTATTATTTCACAACACACTACAACTCAAGGAACGAAAATCAGGTGGCAGATGCTTTGAGAAGAAAGGATCATGGAGTTTTGAACAAGATGAGAGTTGAAAGAGATCCAATTTTCAGGAATCTAGTAAACATAGATGTGGGAATAACCATAGAAGGTGAAACATTAAAACATTTTCAAATGATTACCAAGCCATCTTTACTAGAAAGGATAAAAACCTCTCAGACTGATGATGAGGATTTTCAAAATATGATTAAAGATGTGAAAGATGGAAGATTGAGTGGCTTCGTATATGAAGATGGGATTTTAAAATTTGGTAAGAGAATTTGTCTTCATGATATACCTGATTTGAAAAGGGAATTGTTAGATGATTCACATATCTCTAATTTCACTATACACCATGGTAGAAATAATATGTATAGATATTTGGAGGAACACTTTTTGTGGGACAACATGAAGAGGGAGATTGCTGATTTTATGTCAAGATGTATGGTTTGTCTTTAATTGAAAGCTATAAGGCAACCACCTAGAGGAGTAATGTATCTTCTTCCCATACTTGAGTGTAAATTAATATAATATTACTCTGTACATTGTCTTGGGGCGACCAAAGACTTCTAGAAGAAATGATGTAATATAGGTCATTATTGATCGTCTTTCCAAGTCACAACATTTTATTGCTATAAGAAAAGATACACCACTTCAACATCTAGAAATAATATATATTAATAATGTTATAATACATCATGGAGTACCCATATCGATTATTTCTGACCATGATCCTCATTTTACATCAATATTCTGGAAACGTCTTAAAAAATCGTTGGATACTGAACTTCGTTTGAGCTCTTCCTTCCACCCTCCAACTGCTGGACAATTAGAATGGACTATTAAAAACATATATAACATGTTCATAACTTTCATACTTAAATTTTGGTATGTGGGTTCAATATTTACCTCTGGTAGAATTTTCCTATAGAAATAGCTTCCATTCAAGTATTATGATGGATCCATATGTACCATTATATGGAAAGAGAAACTGCATGGCAATGTGTTGGGATGATGTTAGTGTAAGAAAATTAGTTGGCCCAGAATATGTTGAGGATAAAATAAGAAAGGTGAAGGTTATCCAAACCCACATCAAAGTAGTAAAAATTATGCAGAAGAGCTATGCCGATAACCGAATAAAGGTTTTTTAATTTCAGGTCGGAGATCATGTTCCCATGAATGTATCTCCATAGAAGGGAGTTATAAAATTCTGTAAGAAGGATAAATTGATTTCTAGTTACATCAGAATTTTTGATATTCTAGAACGAATCAGGGTTGTATCTTCCCTATGGGAAATTCTGTCAAGTCCCTCCACTGTTCACGATGTGTTTCACGTTTCACTTTTGGGAAAATACATTCCTGACACAATGCATGTAATCACCTCTGGGGAATTAAAAACATGAACTCGATCTATCGTTTTTATAAGAGCTTGCCAAGAATCTTGATACCAGAGAACAAGTGTTGATAAATTGGACAACTCGCCTTTTAATAGTCTTAGGGAGAAACCATAAGATGGTTGAGGAAATATGGGAACCTGAGGAATATAAGATGAAGAACCATTGGAATAATTTTATTTGGTAGTATTATAGAAATTTCAAGGATGAAATTATTTTAAGGAGGGGTGAATGTAAACTCCAAAGCATCCAGGGTACATTTCTTTTTGAATAATACAATAGCTTGCACCGTACACAACATCGAGATTCTAACACACTACGACCAATCAAACTAGTCGTTATGAATAGTAATACCCACTTTTTAAAATTTTATAAAATTATTATTTTAAAATGGACTTCATTTTTGGATTCGGAATTTTGAAATTATCATAGGTTGAATTTTTGGTATTTTTCTGAAAACTTTCATTTTTTGATGAATAGTGAAAAACACGGCGTTATTGATTCAAACTGACATTTTATATAAATAATAATATATTTATATAAATTTATTTTATGTAAAAATAGATTCATAATACTATTATTAGTTCAATTTAATTCATTGGAGACATTTTTATAATAAAATGAGATGTATAAAATTTTATTGATCTTTTTACCCTCTTTACTCACCTCCTAGGAGCTTTTTCGAATTTTCATAATACAAAATTTTACCACCTATATGTGTTGAATTTAAAAAATAAGATAAAAATTGTGGATATTAGTAATTAAAATGTGGTTCAATAAGATAAAAATGATTTTTTCTGAATATTAACTTTGGACTTTTATTTAACTCGGTTAAAAGTAAATAAGGTAATTAATGTTAAAATTGATATTATTATTACACTAAAACATGTTATAAATATATTGGATAAATTTCTATCGACCAAATACATCCTTAGGAATAAAATATGTTCTTTTAGGTCCACATTGATTATATTATGACATTTATATTTTTTTAAGGAAGACTTAAAAGAGTTAAAATCAATGTTTAATAGAAAAACATTTTTTTATATCGGGATATACATAAGACAAATTACACTATAAATATTCATTAGAAAGATAAAAATAATTCCTAAATAATGGTATTTTATTTATAACTTTTAGATTATAAATAATTAAATTTATTTATGACACAATGATGATGCAGTAATTATCTTGTAAAGAAATATTAAAATAATTGATATTATAAATATCCAAATAAATCTGATTTGAGACTTTTACGGAATTTCAAATAATTTATAGGTTAATATGACATGTTAGGTTCGATTAAATGAATATGTTCGGAATAAAAAATCATTTAGGAATTTTATAAAAACAAAATACAAAATACTGTCAAAATTGACATAAAACTGTTTTTAAAACAATTATAATATTATTTATTGATATTCAATTCCTAAAAATCTAAGGATAATCCAAAGGTCTTAAATAATTTTATTTATCTCATTATTGTAAAACCTTTAGTTCCCCTAGATTTTTATTGTATGTTTATTAAACCTATAATAAAATAATACCAAGAGACATGGTCAATGTTATACTTTTTAACTAAGAGTTAAATCTTAATGATAAGGATAATATGGTGAACTAAACCTACCTAAAACCCCTTGGTTAAAGGTATTTCATCCCATATCGACCATTCCCTTGAAATATGTAATTTTCTAGCTATTATAAACTAAATATGATTTAATTTTAATATATTCTTTCAATATTTTCCTAAGGTGCCCCTCACCCCTATTATAAAAGGGAACTTTCCCATATATCCAATTCACACCTCCATATCGATTTGGCCTAGAAAATCTGTACCCCAATGCCCTCCCTAATATCCTATTTTTATTCTAGAGGCCTTCCATTATTCTTAAAGCCATCTTAAGGAGCCATTTTGATCAAATCAAAAGGATGAACCCGATGAAGAGGTAAATATTTCATCACCTCATTCAAGTTCTTTTCTTCTTCCACATCCGCTTTCTTTGTTGATTATGTTCTAAAATATTATCTCTATTATCTTATATATACTATGATTTTGTTATAAAAATGGTACAAATATATTCATTACTCTATCCATCCTACAAATGACAACGTCACCATACATGCGTACATATGGCTTACCGTCCCCACGTCGTGGTGTAGTTTTTCATTCAACACATCACTGTTTGGATGTGAATAATAATGATATATAAATGTTGTAAATAATAAATAAAAAATTATAATGATTTAGTATATATGATATACCATCCAATTATATACTATTTTAATATTAAAACAATTATATTATCGCTCGTACGTATATACGGATAACAGTCTCCATGAATGAGTTGAGATTCATTTCCCATCATATCCATTCAAGACTAATTGTAATTTTATGAATAAAAATAATATGTAAAGGATTGATATAATTCTGAATATGAATAATATACTTAGTATCCATACAAAACATTAATTACATATTAAAGCATATAAAAGAAAACAGATAATTTAACATCCGTAACGATTATACTGCTGAAATATCAATAAACAAACAATATTAGAAGATCATATATGATAACATATTAATGTAGATGGTTCTTTTATAATTTAATTACAATTATTTCACCAATATATATAAGTTTAACCTACCCTCTACCAAGGCAACGTACGAGGTTATGGTTAATTTCAGAATCACTTTATTATCCGAGGTTTTTTTACGTAAGTTTCTACTTGGACCTCTTTATCATCCACATCCGTTTTTTCATAAAAATTTATTTCAAAACATTTTACTATTTTCCAGAAAATGGGTTAAAGTAATTTTAAAATTTATTTGACCTTATATGTTTTGAAAGGAATCTTTCCGTCATTTTTCAGTAAATATACTTTATAACCTTTTTGATAAAAGTAATTTAAGTATGTTTTTTTAATTTATACGGTAGGTGCAGTTATTTTCTACCATTATAACATCGTCAAATCATCCCTTAAAATATTAAAATAATATTTTCAAATTAAATGTTTTCTTATTTAATTATAATAATATTAAATGATTCAATATAAATGAGATATTTCTTTAAAAAAATATTTGATTTCATCTATGTCGACATCATTTGATAGATTTTAATATTTTTTGAAGTTTATTTTTTATGATACAAAAAATCCATATTGTATTGATTGTTTTGTGATATGGTTTACTGTGGATGTGTTATATTTACATTGTTCATGGTTTATAGATAATGTATTAAAATTTTGTATGATGGTTTTAATATGAATGTTTATGTTATGTTTAAAGCTTTTCATATGAGGAATAAATTGGGCATAGTATGTGACGAGTGGAGCATGTTATAGCTCCTCGATGAATCAGTATGTATAATGAGACAAACTAGTGTCTTAGAACAAGGCCTTGCTAAAATTATATTTTAATTCTTGGCACAAGGCCATGACTATGTGGTTCTAAATGTCTCGTATTTTGCATTCCATCACTATGATAGTGGATATTGATGTTTCATGTGAATATTCGACTAGTAGAATATATATTTGAATAATTAAATGTCATTATATGATTTATATTTTACATATTATGTTGATTTTTATGTTTACTGAATTTTGATTTAGTTTTATACATTGCCTTAAATGTTTATGCATATTTATGAATGTTTCTTCTATATTGATATCCTTACAGAGAATATGAGGTCATCCCTTTCTAAGTATCATTTTTTCTAGGGTGCAAAAAATTATATTATGAATTACCTGCATGGATAGTCTAAGGGACAAGAGCGTGGTCTATGTATAGAATGTTGTTGAAGTTTTTCATTTTACAATGTAACGTAAAACTCATGAATGTATCATGTATATATACGACTACAAAACTAATTGGTCTTTTTAGATGGAAACTTGTTTTTATTGTGCCAATGTTAAGTAATAATGCATCGAGTCTGGGTAAATAGGGTCGGTGTGTTACAAAAACAATTTGACTCTAGTGATTCTCCATAATATTTTGAAAATTGTGGCATTCTAACATGCGTTTTTTAACTGAACACCTCATATCTAACCACAAATATGAAAATATCAGATCAAGATAAATATTTTTAGTCACATGGTTCATGGACCAACATGAATTATGTCCACTATACATCAACCCAATCCACATAGATGCTGCGATAGCCACACTTTCTAAAAAAATAGTGACCAACGGGCCTTCGGTTCCCACCACATGAGGTCTACCTATAATGACGGATTTAAAAAAACATCATTTTTTATTATTTGCCAAATTTTATCATTAAATGATTATTAAATCTCCAACATGTCTAAATATACTTTTCCTCCATCCCTTTATACTTGGAAGATCATCTTTCGAAACAGGATTATCAGAGACCACTCCTCTGCTAATTTTTTCAAGGCATGAGCCTATATATTCTTGATTAATGTGTCTATTAAAACATTTCGAATTCTAGGATTATAACCAGGTTAAAAATAAAATTATTTTTTTTCTGAAATAATATCATGGTTAAATGTTTTGATCTATACGGGTAATAACATTTTTCATACTCTTATGATCAAAATATATAATGAATTGTTCAGTAAATGAAATGTGGTTCCTTGTTTTTATAGACTACATCACTATATTCAACTCATATCCATTTTTAGGATATTTCATCTAATGAAGGAAGGTTTTTTGGATTCATATCTGACCATAGTTCTTCCCAACCTGAAGACAAACACAAATCCCACAACAGGGTCATCTAAAAATGACATAGTTAAAAACCGGATTTTGAACCATAAAAAAATGATCGAAATTCAACGTCATCATTAGTCCAAAAAAAGAGCACGGAATTATAATATTCCACTCATACATAATCACAATATCTATCAATTATATCAATATTGATTCCATAATGGAAAAATAAATAAAATAAATGCGTTTAATAATTTTCCAATCCAACATAAATTTGATTGTCAATGTCATTTTTGATGGATCCCCAGAAATTAATGAAAACAATCTTTGGACCCACTAAGATTCGCCTATCAGATATTAAATGGCCTAAAAACAACACTACATGAATCTAATATTCCAATTTTGAAATATTTCTTTATATATGTTGTTCCTTCGGAATTACGAGGATGATATTTCAATAATACTTATATTTCTTCAGTAACTTGGACACCTATAATAAATCATACGAACGACAATAGTGACAGTGTATATGAACAAATTAATGATCTAGATCATCAATTCCATAAATACAATATGAGTTCTATTGTGACATAATAGTATAACTAAAATATAAATGCCCATACTAGATCATAAAATCTATATTATATATATTCTATTCTCAAACTCTCAACTGATGGTACCCAGATCGTAGAACATTAGTATAAAAGCATCACGCTCGTCAACATTGGTTTAAAATATATTAAATCATAACAAAGGCGTATTTTTTCCAAAAAATCACCTTCTTATGAATTCTATTATTAAAAAATGATTAATTTTTTGTGTTACTTCTTTGAAAATACATTAGGTGAATTCTAGAGTGAAATGTCAGAATGAATAAATCATTAAGATTCATGATATGAAATCGTGAAATTAAGATCAACTAACATATAATGTTCGATAATATGTTCTGGTAAATAGATAAATGTCATCCCTAGGATTAGGTTAGTAGTGAACTCCAATTATATCTAGGTAATTGACAAATAAATATAAAAAATAATGAAATTAGGGTATGTAATCACCATTTATTAATAATGAATCCCCAAATTTTCACCAACAAAAAAAAGAAACATACCAGAAAACTATCAAGATATAATTATAGAATAAATAACAACATGAACCACTCATGGTGATCATGAATCACACAAACCATGAAATACATTGGGGACTCCACTAGAAGATAAAAACTAAAATTATTGGTGATAAAAATAGATAGGTTAAATGAAATATATAATTCAATAAAATAATATAATAATGAAAATATATCTTTTTTAAGAAATAATAAATCCCAAATAACTTTGATGTAAGAATTAGTTACTCGATACTCAACAAATTTAAGGCTTTTATATTCCATTTTCCAAAATTTCTAGAAATTTAAAAAATTTATGGAAAATTAATATGAGAGGAAGATCAAAACATCCAATAATATTAGTCAAATAATAGAATGAATTTCACCGATATCAAAATATTATATACCCATATAATATTAAATGGACAACATACCTCATATAGTAGAGATCCCTAACCTAGATTCATCTACTTTATATTCAAATACAAAATGAAACCTATTATTATCTTCTAATATATATTTAATAATTTTGTAAGTATATCCATTTCGATGATAATGAGATACACCCCCATTTTTCTCATTAGAATGAGCATAAATTCCTTTGGATCGATTGGATCCTTCTTTACTACCATATTATATTTATTTACAATGACAAATTAGGTGACCAAATTTTCCATGGTAATGGGATTTCATTTTTTCTTCTATATAGTTTGGATTTCTATGTAAATTCTTCTTAAATTGGTAATTTAAATCATCATTATTTATAGAATAATCCCCCAAAACATGGATTTAATAATACTGAGCATTCTTGGTTTTTCATTTCTAGTTAGAATATACACCCTAAATATGCCATTTTTTAATGGAAGAACTAACTATAACTACTTTGATAAAAATATATTCCTCACATATTTCTTCTCTATCAACCACCTTGAAAATTTTCTTAAGGTTTCAGATATTGGGCATCAACCAAATATCAACCTTCAAGACAATAAAAAACCTCCATTATTTAATGTAGTTATTCACAAGAATCTTGGTTCTTATGATAACCCATTTAGAAAAAATGAGTATAATAATCCATAACTAGTCTCCCACATTTTGTTATGGAATGAAATTGCCTATGTATTTACCCACAAGAACATTTTAGAATAACAATATTGGTGGAATATTATCTTAAAATAATTACACCAATGATCATTATGTAATTTAATGTTCAAAATAGATTTCATCAAATTCCTTGATGGTCATTCAATTATATAGGTTTAAAACCCAAAATTATAGCAAAATAAAAAATTATGAAATATAAGATCCTCCTAATTTGGTCATTCCACTCTTTGGATTCCAAGGGTCCCTTATCAAATGAAATATAGTTCGGTTCTTCTTAGTTAATGTTGATCATTGACCCACCACCCATCCATGGATTCTTATACAATTCAGGACCTACAGTTTATAATGTATGTATAACTAATTCCACCAAATAAGACATTACAAGATGATTCAATTATGGAACATATCTCTTATCTTAATCTGGTAGATTTAGAAGAGCTCGTGTTTGAGTAATTTTCTTATTATCATCGAATAAATTATCTAATTGGATGATGAATAAATCCTTAAATTAAAAGTCTAATGAAATATCCCATATAAAATTATTTCATTAAAATTAAATTAAACCATTAATGGAATGAATGAATCAGATAGATAAAAATTAAAAAATTATTTGTTTCATCTAAATAAAACCATAACCATGTGTATTTGAATATCCTCCAACGTAAATACCAAGATCAAACAAATTATAAGACCACCCAGGGTAAATATAAAATATACATATAAGTGATATGGTAAGGAATCATCTCCCACCCATTGATCAAATTATAATGGTCTTAATTTTTATATAACATAGACCAAAACAACCCAAGAATTATCATTACACTTATGGATTAGTATTTATCTGATACCATATTATAATGAACAATATCATGTTTAAAAAACACACCACCTAAGAGACCCACCCTAATATAGAGATCAATAAGAATGGAATAAAATTTCTAAAAGTATATGTAATGGGAATGATTAACTAATTACAATGTAGAATAATATTGTGCATTCAAGAGATATAAAATTTCAATGAAAATTGATATACCTTAAAATATTATAGGAAATGATAAAATCCAAGTTTATATGTCATGATATGTAACAATCATCATATCACACAACAAATTTGATTACATCAATGAAAATATTTTACACTAGATGATTCCCTCCCCATTACTCTTGTCTTAGAAAACAATTTCTTCTAAATCCCAATGAAAAAAGTGGCATTTCAGTTAAAAATATAGGAAGGATACTATTAAATAATCTATCTTAAATCCACACCATAAAAATTATTGTTCTTTAATAAACCAAAAACCTATTTAGAAAACTAATTTAAAAAATAGTAAAAAATCAATTGGTTATCAAAATAAAATTTCATATTCACGTAAAAATTGATTACAATAAGAACCTCAAATATAGTATAGAATCATTAATAGAATAATTATTTAAAAATCATATGATAAAAATGTGATTAATAAAAATTGAATTGAATTATAGAATTTATAAATACAAAAAAATGTGAAGTACAACTATGAGAAAAACATTAATATACATAAAGGAATAATAATAAAGTAAAACAATTAATCTTAATAATATCATGTACTTCAACAATAAATTGATATCATACATATATTCTATTATTTTTCGAAATAATTATAGTTGTATATGTCAATATCCGGACACACACACATTTTACAATTGTCAACATTTAAAAAAAATACAACCAATTAATTTAAAATTACTTTTTATAGAATTTCATCACCATTAGACTGCATCAATATATAATTTTGATAAATATTCATATTTCATACATTTAATTGAACTGAAAATTTATTAAAACAATTTAATATGAAACCCCACCTTTTAAATAATTATTAAAGACTCCAATGATTTTCAGAATCTGACCATTAAATTTCAAATAAAAATGTAATTAACATTAACATCATGTATATAATTGATTAAATCGTTTCAATTGAGGCTCAAACCTCAACAATAGTGGAAAAAAATTTTCTTTCAATAATGGAGATGTGAATTGACGAGATTGAGTCATGATAGTTTTATAACAATGAGAAATATTATTTATTACCCACTAACCCATAAGATCCATAAATAAAATTATAATCAATTTATAATAGAACACGATGAACAGTGATCAAGGTAATTGATAAGAGGAGGTTATGAATTCAGATAAAAATTGTACAAACCATAATGATATCCATTTAGTATAACGATGAAAAAACTTAGGATCAAAGGGGGGAAATCACTAGAATGTTAGGGAGTATATTGTTAGAAAATGAAATGAATTTAAAGGTAATTTTATATATATATTACCAATTTATTGGGGGAAAATTACATCTTTTATTGTTTTCAAATCACATAGCATGATCAGTCATCTTGATTTACAAAAAAGTACACCGACTATGTCTGCCATTTATCATATTTAAACCAAGTGTAGTAGTCACCAGAAATATCAAAATTTGGTTTCAAAAACAATTTTTAATTAATTATATATGTAACACCACAAGAGATTACATTATTTACATATTATAACTATTTTTTCTAGCTGTAATTATATGTAACACTATGTTGGGCTTTCTTACACATAATAATTAGTTCTTATGATATCATATAAGACATTCAAGACAAATATTAAAACATTATATGACATACCGAGACATTATAATGTATATATATATTTATAATTTATCCAAATAAAATGTTCGAACATTCATCTAAGAGACATGATAGTTCTATGAGAATAACAAATCCTATTTGACATAAAGAAATCTATATTTTCCTAAATGTAAATTTACCATCCATTAATGGCCCATTAGTTTAAAAAAATTGAAAATTATATTAAATTTATTGGTAAAAATAAAATTCATTGTTGAAATAGAGGTATAAAAAACAATATGGTTATAATATTTTATTTTATTGAGAAGTTTAATTTTTCAATGAATTTCCAGAATAATGAATTTTTATTGAAACATCATTTTCAAAAAAATTATTTATATAGTCAAATTATTTTTCAAATTATTTTTAAAGAATAATTAGTTTAATATTAAAAGTGTTTATCGAATTTTTTTATTGGATTCAATTTAAAAATGATATTGGATATAAAAACCATTGTGAGTATTTAAAATTTAATATTTTAATCCTTTAGTATGTCTTCCCATCTCTTGTTTATTTTTAAATTATTTTCATCCACCAATGTTTTTTTTCTTAGAATAATTTATTAAATATTTTGAATCCAAATAATTTATAATTTCTATTAAGGTCAACTTTTTTTCTATGAAAAATATTTGTGAATAAAATTAAAATTAATTACAACCATTAAGATTAAAATTAAATTAATAAGGTACAAAACCATAAACATAAGGGCCATAATGACATATAATGATGTAAAAAATTAATATTATTCACATATTCAGACCATATCTAATATTGGTAATATTGGGTTGTTTTATTGGGACAGTATTCCTTGAACATAACTTATATTATAATTTAGTAAGGAAAAAGACAAAAAATGAGTCTTCTTTATCTTTAACATTTATATATCTATGAAAGAAAAAAAATGGTTATTTTATACACATAATATTGAAATATAGAAGAATTATTATCATTATATAAATATATATTTAATTTTTTGAGAATAATTAGTTAGGTAAAGTACTAAATGATATATAATGTGGAGGAGAATGGTCGACCATACAAGAAATTGTGTGAATAAGAGATATATTTATATTCCCACAAGTGGGAATAATGGAATAAAACACCCTTCTACATGATTAAAAATAATGGTGATTTTATTATACTATATAGAGAAAGGCCACCATGAATGTGATTTCTTGGGTAAAAAATTATTTTACAAATTACAATAAATTGACTGAAAGGATAAATTACATCACATAAATAAATTTCACAGGAATAAAGGGAATATTCCAATGAATAATGTAATAGATCATGGTCATTATTATTTTTTTGCAACCTAATAAGATGAATGATTACATTTATTATGATTAAATTTAAGAATAATCGATGTTGTGTATTTTTACAATAATGTACATGTTATAATAATTTGGGAATATTTCAATATTTTAATATAGAACTTTTCTGTTAAGGATATGAATGAGTAAGCTGAATGGTACTGATGACCAATAGAAAATAGTCAGTACAAAGTAGAATTTTTTAGAAAACATATGGATATGGGGAATAAAACATTTAATATATTATTTAAACAAAGATATTGTTATTTAAATGATGAAATTAATGATTCGGATAATGTAAATTGGATAATAAAGGCTACCTTGGAATTTGTTAATAATTTAATGGAAATACGGTTTTGAAATAATTGATTGTGTCTACAACATTTTCGATTTATATAATACATCCAATGTACAATGTTTTACATAAGTAATATTGAATAATGAATTATTTACATAAGGTTTCATTATAATTCATGTTATTACTATACATTAAGATAATGCATGAAAAATGTATTGTCATTTTTGTATGTGAGGATTAATATCCCCTTAATTTTTTGGATAACATATTTTAGGTAAGTTCATATAAATTATTTATAAATTGTTGGATTATAATCTTTTAAAATTTATCCATTTCTGAAGTGTTTTTGGTTGAATATTAGATGTGGTTTGAGATGATATTTTATTAATTGACCATATGATGATACATATTCTAATAATTGACGTAAAAATAGTTCAATGCACCACCAAATAATATTATTGGGTTTATGAATTATAAATGTTTATTTACTTATAATATAATATAACTAATGAATTAATAAATTAGGAAAAAGGAACATAAATAAATTATTTTCCTATAATAATCATTTTTATTATATTGATAACATCATTCACACATCTCGATTATGCCTTTCTAGATAAAAAATTATCATGAACATGTTACATATCACTCTCCATCAAAACATGATTGTTATATATTTAATCCATGTGCATACTCACATTTCCAAACTATTTTATTATACATGGAAGACTAGTTATGTAACCATTTTACATTAAATTATCACATATTAAGTTGAAATGTTATTAACCCATTTATGACTTGAGATTTTCAACAATAAAGTAATCAAATATCAGACCATAGATTACTGAGATCATATTTAAATTTTAAGGAATCAATTTATTTAAGGTGGGTAAAATTTAACACCCTTATATTGTACAATATTTTTTTATATAAAATAAATTTTTTTTATAGATTTTAATATACACACAACCATGATGTATTATGTTACACACAATACTACAATACATCAATATAGTATAAACACAAAATAAAATCAATCAAAGTGTATATTAAATCCTTGGACATTATCATGTATTTTTATATTATATATTCAATGAAATGTTTTTACATAAATCCAACACATTTGATAGATATATGATAAGTAAAATTCCAATTTTACACATAAACCCTATAATTTTATAATGGAAATATTGGGACCATTTAATACTAAATTATTTTTAAAACAAAATGATGTCACTATTATAGAAATTATTTTTCAAAACAGTCGTCAATTTTGAAAACAAATTTTAAAATTAGGTTATGGTTTGTTTTCATTATTTTCATGAGAGTTTTAGTTTTTTGATGAATAGTCATTGAATAATAAAATTTAATTAACAATGAATTTTTTCAAATTTATTTATATAGGAAAATTTTATTATATAAGGGTTCGAAAGAAATTTTTTTTCCATAATAACTCAATTATTCCTATTTTTGTTATTTTAATTTGTTTCACATTTATATTGGATATAAAACCCTATTAATATTTTGATAATTCGAATATTAACAAACTAATTTGTCGCCCCATTGATGGGTTAATTTTAAATTAATTTATTAGACATATGTGATTGGGATTCGAAAAAAATGAATAAAATATTTTGTTTCATAATAATATTTAATGACAAATATTTTAAAATTATTATTTTTCCGCAAAATATTTGTGAATTAAAATAATTATAATTACAGTGACTAAGAGTAAAATATGCTTAATATGGGGTGAAGCCTTGAATATTAGGGGGAAATGACCATGAAACTTGTCCCAAACAAATTTTATATGTATATTTTAAACATATAACCTATTTTTTTTATAATAATTTGACATAGTGGGATATTATTCCTTGATTTATGTCTATATAATATGTTATGTAATGAAAATGACAATAAAGAATTCTTTTTTTTTTGATTAAAATTTATAAATCCATTGGATTTGGAAAAAATTAAAAAATAGTTTTTTTAAAAACATTATTTTCAAATTTTAATTATTTTTATCATTATATAAATTTATATTTATACATTTAGTTGGATTAGTTAGTTAAACCACTTCATAATTCCACTACGGTAATTATTTAGTACATAACTATCTAAAATAAATGATAATAAAAATATTGAATGTGATGTAAATCGACTAAACTATTTTATTTTATTATTTTGATAGATTAATATATTATTTACCACTGTTTTAAAATAATATATTTAAATTACATCATTTCCTTCATATTTATAAATTTCAGTTATGAAAAAAAGATCAAAATATTCATTAATGTTATTTTATATTAAATGATATTTTATTAAAATAATTACAATTAATAAAAACAATATATTATTGTAGATTATTTTATCATTTTAATAAATATAATCCATGGTCTATTAATGGACCAATTATCCTTTTATAATGATCTTATTTACCAATAAATTGTGAAAAAATAGTTTGAATAGTTCCGGTTAAAATGTATTTTTTCATGTTACAAACACTTAAGTTAAAATCGATATCCAAATAAAATGGTTACTTTATTTATTATATTATATATAATATTTAAAAATTTGTGTGCATATTTATTCAGAAAAAATTTCACACTAATTTATCCTTATTTTTTATTTTTAATAGAAATTAAATCTAGTTACAATAACAAAAAACATAATGGTAAATGATGGAAAACATAGATGTTAAGAATCATAATTATAAAAATGATCTTCATTCTGTGTTTGAGGATTATATCAATCTTAATTTATAATTAATCTATTATTTTTCCATTTTTAGTGTACATGTGGTATGTGTGACCTCTAAATATTGATTACCTTTTATAATTTATAAGAAATCAACTCCCCCTAACTATAAAAAGGGATTCACTCTTCGCATTGCATAAAAATTTCAAGGAACTATTTATTATAAAACCCCAGCCCAATAATCTCAAAAAATCCATATACTAATTTTTAATCAACAAATAACTCATAAATAAAACCAAGAATGAATTTTTTTGAAAACCAAATTGAGTTACCTGAAGAAGAGGCAATATTCTTCAATGAGCTCTTCAATTTTTTATTTAAGACAAAAAATGAATTATTCCAATATAATTATTACATAATTACCTCAATATTCTTAATATTATTATATTTTTTTCATACTAATGGACTGACATAAAATATCACACTATTCTATCAAATTGAATATTAATCAATGTTGGTGTGTACGATGGAATATTGTCACATGAACTAATATAGTTCATTATTTCATTACGACATTTAATTGATTCTAAAATGTTTATTTTCAAGTTTATATATGGTATATATGACACTTATTATATAATTATGATTCTGAAATTTTTATACAACATATCTCTTTATGGTTTCCTTTTCAAGTTACTATGATAAAATTGTGTCAGGACGTCTCGGTTACCATATCCTCAAAGTGATGTTATTCATTCACATAATGTATGAAATTTATTAAGGGCGGTTCTAAAGAAATGTGAAATATATGACCTAAATATATACTATAATGATAATATAATTGTATATATCAAAAAATATTTAAATACTACAATGAAAACAAAGTAGAAAACATGTGAATATATGACCTACAATCTCCATGAACGGTGCATTTCAATTCCAATATCCAAAAATAATGAATTATTTTAAACAAATACATAATGAAAATATATGATATTGAATTCATGTTTTAAAACTTGGATAATATTAAATCCAGATATAGTTTATAGTAACAAAAGTAATACATATGTAATTAATTTAAAAACAAGTTAATTAACACCTAAAAGGATGAAAATGATTAAAAATTACAAATAAACAAATTCTATTACGATATTAAATGACTATATATAATATAATAGATATTAATATATATCCAATGCATGCTAATAAAATGTTTTATATAATTTTTAATGTGGTTCTAAAAATTTAAACAAAAATAATGTATATTGTAAGGGATTTCTTCTCAATGTACATTCCATTTAGACTTATATGTTATTATTCAACAATTAACAGTTAATTGGTGTATATACTTCCTCTTTTATAGGTAATGTCTTCATTACCTTATCTTATTTTTATTTTATGTAAGAATATAAAATTTATCATCCAATGTGATTTGGTATGAATATTATTAGGTGATATAGGTTATTGTAAAATGTTACTTTGTTTTGTGACATTTAACTTTCTCTTAAATCAATCATTTTATTTTAATAATTTTTAATTGTAAATTACTTATATCATAAAATATGTATACAGTTATCATTAATATATTCATTTCCTAATAAATATACCATTTTTATATATGTTATTGACTTTGAAATGTTTTTTTATTTTCTAGAGGAAAATTGATAAATCTAAAAACTCTAACAAAACAGATATTTAGTAAGGAATATTTTTTATTAATGACATAAATTACTATATATAAGATGATGTTTTTGTGATGGTAGTGATTGGTGGCTCCACATAATTATAGAGACACATGATGCATTAATAGGTTATAATGAGATGAATCATTAGGCAAATGATAAGTTAGTTTATACCTATTTTTTAACCCATATTGTCAAATGCATTGACTGTATAGTTTTTTATGTGCCTCAAACATGATTTTCAATAATTAAGAATTCCATTCATGTAGTATTTAATAATTATTAATCATGATATTTTTACTATTAAAAATATATGGATGTATTTTATTATATGTTTGTAAATTAAATGGAATTATTTTTAAGTTATTTACCATTATATATTAGTTTTTATAATTCATTAATTATTCAATATTCTAAAAATAAAACTCAATGAGTGATTTCAATAACCTATAATTTCTTTCCGTCCACAATGTTATAAACAATATATTTTTGAATGTGTTTTCAAGGAAGTAGTATTTATATTTTTTATGAATTGTGTTTTATTTTTTTATTCCCAATGAATAATTGGTTCGATGTTAGTAATGTATTATTCAAAATCTTATAAAATGATCAATCCTTCCAGATAATATTCATTATGATAATGAATATTTAATTATGTTAGGTAATGGATCTGGGCATCCAGGGTTGGGTCATTTAATGATAACTTTGGAGAAACACCCTGATAGCTACAATGTTTTCTTTAAGGTGAACACTATTTAGAATACTATTCGCAGAATATATTAAATTCTTATGGAGCATCACTATTCCATATGTTATGGTCACATCGTGGTTAGTTATAACATTGATCCTCAACCATGTTCCTTACCTAATTTCCCCAAAAATACATTTTTTTCAATCCTTGATTCAATTAAACCTCTATAATAATACAATGGTGAACAATGATTAAAATATAGAATACATGAGACCTAGATATCATTACAACCCTCATATAAATTAATTTTATTTTTTAAATTCTCTCCTCTTTTTAAATAAAATACATTGAGTGTATCCTATTTGTTCACCAATTCATTAAAATGGATAATGCGGTGATTTAATTTTTTTAAATGAACAACCTATGAATGGTGTATTGAAAATAACCATGTGAGTATCTGGTAAAACTATATGGTATAATTTTTACCCTATAGGAATGGAACACCTTAAAACTATTAACTATTTATAGATGATGTATGGGAAGAATCTCAATTACTAATGGTTGATTTATTCTCACCATACTAAATATAATATTGAATCAAACAAAATATTTTTATTTACTCTCTTCATAACATTATTATTAATGTGGATTCATGTTGCCTAAAACTTACACATGAATTATTCTTATCCATTATCAAAGCAGGATTTTTTATTCCTTCCCTTATAAAAATTAATATTTTGAATACATTTTCAATGATGGATAAAATGATTTTAATTTTGATACTAATTTTTTCATCCCATGTTTCTTGACTCAAGATAATCATTTTTATAACCCAATATAATTGTTGTGATAATCTCCAATTTCATAATTTCAATTGTGTACATGGTCCACATTTCCTAAAGATAAACTAAACAATTCAATATTCCATAATAAAATACCAAAAACTATTTGGCATTTTATTAACATGTCCTAATTCACTTGATTAAAATCTATATTTGTATAATATTTAATATTCTAGCAGTTGTGAAATTCATTACACATCCTTATGGAATCCTAAAACAAAATCTCAATCTGATAAATCCCTTTTATTATGAAATAACAATGATCTCTATACAAAATATATAATTTTTGCTAATAAATATGTATAATTTGATATATATTTTTCTAATAATCCTAGTTATATCCAAACCAATAATTTCAAGGCATACCACATTACCTCATTTTAATCATCCCCCTACTTTTGATATATTTACCAATTCATAATGGAATTAATTAGAGGGTTTCACTCTAGTATGTTCATTCATTCCATTTCATTTCCCCCATCCTATAATTAAAATATATATAGAAGTTATAATAAATAAAATGCATGTAAATTGTTTCTTATTTTCAAATGATGTGTAGTTATTTTAAGATCACTTACATATGATCAAATAAAAAAATTCACATTTATGAAAAATATTGTAGTTTATTTTCTATATATTCTTGTCATATTTTCTATATTTTACATTCCCAAGGTGCAATAAAATATATATATATATTTATAATATTTAATATACATTTATTTTTATTAATAATATATTATATTTATGTTACATGGGAGACTTCATCCAATAGTGTATATGACACATGGCAAAGGGTTCTTTGAAATCTTACGTAGCAGACAATGTTGACTTATAACGAAAAATAATAATATAATATTATTATTATTTTAATTGGTAGTTAGAACCTATACATTTTATTTGAATAAATGAGTATAACTAACAAAAATATGATTATACATGTTTTTTTAACAAGTTTTACATTAATCTAGTAAAATTTGGAGGTTTACAATGAGAAAGATAACAATTTTAAGCATTAAAATATCTAATATTTTTAAAAGGTCGGTTAAATTCCTTTTTTGATGAACTCTTTTTTAATCTAGTTTTTTATCTTTTATATTTCCTATTTAAAGGGTTATTGGATTATTTTTTTGTCTTCTAATCCAATTTAGGCTATTGAATGTGATTTCACATTAAAAATGTATATAAACACATGTCTATAATTTGATAGTTTTTACTTATCAAAACCCCACTCTCTAGTCCAGAAAACGAGAATTAATTTTAAATGAAATTTTACCAATACTATGATTTGAATTTGGAAAAATATATTCCATATTTAGAATCAACGTGTCCAAATTCTGTTAATATGTACCATTTATTTTTTAACATTATTAATAGTAACTTCGGTAATTATTTTTTTACCATGGTTAAATGGTAAATATTGTAAATAAGGTTAAAGAAATAATATTATAGTAATACTGAACTACCCTAGAACTTGTACTAATATTATTATATGAGATATGTCTGACCTTGTGAATAATTAGGAGGATTTAGGTATCCCATGGAGCCAAATGTGTGTGACAATGACATATTATTATAATTAATTTTATCAAACGAGAAAAATAACATAAACTTGTAACATTTACTAAAACAATATTAATTTGGTTTATTTAAACTTTATATTTGATTATAAGTAGTAATTATAAATATAAAAGGATTTCCAACATCATTTTATTTTATTTATAATTATCATACAATTAAAAATATAATTTAATTTAGGACACAATGTTGATGTAGTGATTACCTTATTAATAAAATATCCTAATAAATGATATTATAATTAATAAAATAAATATATTTTTAACATTGTGATAATATAAAAAAAATATTTATTATTATGTTGAATTATAATTACTTTAATGCATATGGTTCAAATGAATCAAGTTGTTATTAATGTAACAAAAAACAATTACTAAATAGTGTCAAAATTGAAAAAATTTGGTATTTAAGACATTTTACTTTATATAGTTATATAAAATTATAAAAAATATAAGATTCCACAAAAAATATATATTTAATGTTGAAAATATCATTAATTATCCACATGTGATTCTTTTGGCATTTTATTGTAACTTTAGAATCAATATATTGTGAAAATACAAGAAGTCATGGTAAGAGTTAACGTTTTTAACTAAGGGTTGAAGCTAAAAGATAAATATTTTTTTTGACATAAACATGTTTAATTAAATTGGAATATGTGTATATGGCACAAAAATATCTTATATTAGAAATAAATTACGTTTTGACTATTATAAAGTGAAAATGAATTTGTAATAAAAAAAATAATTCAAGAATTTCCTAAAGTGATCCTCCTACCTCTTATAAAACACCACCACCTCAATCCAATTACTCACACCTCATAGGACACTATTGTTCATCCAAATTAAACTCAAATAATATACCAACATCTTTCCCTTAATCCTAGAATACCTAAATTGGGATGATGGATTCTCAATGAAGCCTTTTCACACAAATCAAAAGTAGTGTCCTGTTTCAGAGGTTGTGTTTTCTAAAATTCATTTAATTTATTTAACTTAATCATTTCCTAGGATAATATAATTCTATGAGAAAACAACATCAAAATAATATCCAATATACTATTATGTTGTTATCAAAAGTATTCTAACTACACTTACAAACACATCCATCTAATGAATATCAAAATACTAATTTTGTGTAAGACGAACTACTGCCTCACGAAATGATTATTGTTCGATATTATCCTGCCACCTATCATGGTTGTCACATAAAAGACATATTTTAAATTTATGTTTCATTTAATTCCCTTCATTTATTTGTTTTAGGGGTTTCCTATATATTTTAGTGGGAAAGGAGGGTTTTCAATATTAGGGCCAAATTGTTATCCCATTTTTGAATTTAAAATTAAATTTTGTTTCTTTTATAATTCCTGTATTTTTAAACACATTACACTCATTACACTTCCCAATTGTAATAACTAGGTATATTAAACCACCATATCAATTTGGACCCCATTTTCATCGAAAATAATGAGGGATTTCTATTTTTTATTAATCTGTTGGGAAAGCCCGAAAGCCCATTTCCAAATTTAAATTTGTTTTTTAATGTTTATAAACTATGGTAAATTATTCCCTTATATAAAATTTTATACCTAGGAACTTCCTCTAGCCCATGGGGATCCGGAACGACCTTCATGAATTTTTGTGGTTCGGGTCGTGTGCCGGTTTTGATGGTTACTATATTCAGTTCGTGAAAAAATTGTAACAAAGGAGGTTTATGTTAAATGTTTGGGACATGGTATTTGGGGAGAAATTGGGATAGTCTGGAGTTAGGATTTTCAGGACATGGAATTATATTTATGGGTAGTGTTCCTAATCACCACACCACATTATAGGATTCATGACACCATGGGATTTCAGGTCTTTTCTAACTTCACTGGTTTTTTTGATTTGATGATGATTTGTAGAAATGAAAAGTGATTTGGGTAATGGTCTAAGTGAGCTTGCAGGTCTTGGGAAGCCATGTAGAGCAAGGGATTCTTACCTAGGACACTATAAGTGATGGTGATGTGATTGGCGTATGGCTGCAAACCTTATGTCCTAGTCACCCACTAAAGCTAGTACCCCCCGACATAATCATTTGTTCTTAAGTGATTAATTCTTGGAAGTTCTTTTAAAAGTAAAAAATGACATGGTTTAAATAATATTAAGGTTTTTGTGAAATTATTTTCAAATAAAGTGGGAAGGGTTTTATTTTTAAAATTGTAGAACTAAAATTTGATATTTTTTTCAATTAGCAAATTTGAGAGTTTATGCCTCTTTTGAAACTAGGAAGTTCGTTAAAGACTGTTTGGAAAAGTGTTTCCAAGAGTGTTTTCCAAACCGTTGAAATGTGATTTATTTAGATGAGATGTTTTGAAATTAATGTGAATGACTTGAAAGTTAGTTTTATTTTTAATGATGGTGACTTTTTGAAATTTTTGGGAAGTGGTAACTTAGGTTCGATTTTTTGGTCAGCGATATTGAGAAAAAGGAAGTATTGGTTGATTATTTTTTTTGGAAAATAGGAAATAGTGCTTGTTTTTTCCTATGGTATTTTCTTAAGAGACCGCAAGCATGTAATTATATGGGATGATGTATGGATAATCGCACGACTGGATGAGTTTCGGGATGGATATGAGGAGGGCGCCTTGTATGGAACGGAAACATGCATGCGTGGGGCACATGGGGTATCATTAATGGATACACTAATTAATTAACCGTTTGTTTTCCAATAAATGTTTTTCAAATGAAAACATGAGATCTTGATGTGTGTTTTGGGATGCTGTGTATTATGTGTTTTTGGAAATATTGATAGTGTGGAATGATTTGAGTCCATGAAACCCTCTTATTTGGACAGTGTATTGGGTTTGTGTTTGGTCGGTAAGCTGGGATAAAGGTCCAGCTAGTGTCCTCTAATGATAAATGATTTGTAAGCCATTATTGTTGTTCCCCTCATATTTTTTGTTCTGGTTTATGGGGTGTTTTGAAAAATGTACCACCTTTTTTGGGTCATTGGGTTCTCTCGATGTGTATGGTTCACCCCCATTAAGGGTTATTGCACGAATGATGTGCAACGAAGATTGTTTCACTGTTAAAAAATCCTCCAGCTAATCAATGTAAAGAATATTTTCATGAGCTTTTTAGAATTAGTCTAATCCATTTTCATTCTTGATTTTCTTTGAATCCTCTTGTAGCTGGAGAGTACGTGTGGAGGGTTGAAATATAAATTAGTTTTTTAAGCTACCTGTTTCGTCGAAGGTGGAAGTGGTTAGGGGTTGTTAGTGTAGAAGCCTGTCTGGATGGTGATTAATAGGGCCTCTGGGTCCTTCATTGCCTCAATGTTGTTAGATTTCACGTTAAACCACAATTGTGGGAAATTTATTCATGATAGGCTATTATGGCCACCTTATGAAATTGTGTGTTGTTTGGAGACTTGGCCTAAGGTCCCATTACATGTATTGTTTCTATCAATCACTATAGTCACGTTTGGTAATTACTTCTATTGTTGTGTGCTCATTTTACAGTAATGGTGAAGGTCGTGCAATCGTCTGAGTTTCATTGTTATGTTTGAAGTATGTTTCCAATGAGAAAAACTTCAAATCATCTATCTTAGAGGAAGGTATTTATATGTGTCCTCCCCTTCTATTGTTTCTCACCAGAAGATACAATGTGTGATGTGTGTACATCTATTGATCCCATGTAATAGTGAAATGTCATGTTTCAGTAAAGTATATTCAGGTGTGTGTTATGTCTTGGTGAACACAATGGGGTATGCAGTGTAGTTATTTGTGGCACCAAAATAAGAATTCACATACAAGGGCTTCCAAAGACTAACTGCAAGGCCATATATTTTTTGAATCTTTTCAGCTCTAGCCATAGGTTCTTGAGAGAAGCTGGTGGATAGTGAGGGGAAATACCAGGGTCATTTAAACACTTGTACAAGTTATATCCTTATAATGAATTATAGGGAGGGTTTAAACCACTTGTTTCATCATAATTATTTTTATATTCCCATTTGAAGGAAAGAGGTGGATGACCACATTCCCATGATTGTCGCCTAATGTGTTTCCTCCCCCCTTTGGTATCTATTGAGTTCATGGGGAAATGTTTAAAACTTGGTTTAACAAGTTGTGTGTATGGTTTTAAATTTTTTATTTATAACCATTCCCTAGAAAACCATGTAGATATAATGATCCTTATAGTTAGAGAATAGTTTCCTGAACAATGTGGAATAATCGTGTGATCGTCTCAACTCTATGAGTTTTGGCTTCATTCTGTTCCAGCCCATGCTAGTCGGTTAAGATGTTGGTTCTTTTGGTGGGGAGACCCAATATGTGTATCATGTATGTTATTTTCTAAATGCATAATTGAATTTTACCACTTTTACTAGGGATTCCATTCGGTCCTCCCCCTTTTAGTGTCCCGATTTTTTCTCAGAAAAAAATTAAGTTGTCTATTATGGTGGGGAGCCCATTTGTGTCACCTCATACTAGTAACATAGTTTTTTCATGTTATTTTCTTGCAAGTAGGTAGTCTCATTCATAGAAATCTAAATTATTAAATCATCCTTGGGTAAACATTTGGATTAGAGAGTGAACAACAGTTTATTTATATCAAGGTAAGTGTAACATTGTTCGAGGTTGTTGTTTGTTTTGGTAAATTTGTTGATTCTTATTTGGATAGTGTTTGAGGAGTTTTCTTTTGGGATAATATCTAAATTTAATTTATCAATTCATTATGTGGTTTATGTTTTTGTTGGTTACAGTATTCCTTCTTTCATTTATCAATTGGAGGTATTTTGGTGTTTTGGGGTGGACGAAACTTGTTGAAATAGTCTGTTTTGGAATTTTAGTTGGGTTTCTTTTTTTCCTTTGGCCATGTTGTAAATTTCTGGGGGTGAAATGTTTTAGGTGGGTATAATTGTAACATAAATTTTTTCTATTATATGTAATTTTAATTTAATTACCTTTCTTGATTTGTTTTGGGGGTCTCCCATTCATTTTGGTGGAAAAGGTGGGTTTTCAAAATTTGGGCCAAACCATGAGCCCATTTCCATATTTAAAATCAGTTCTGTTTCTTTTATAAATCATACATTTTCAACATTTAACACTCATTCAACTTCTCAATTGGCATAACCTAGTATATTAAACCCAAATTTCATTTTGGGCCCCATTTGAATCCATAATAATGTTGGATTTGTGTTTTTAATTAAGGTGTGGGGCTAGCCCAAAAGCCCATTTCCTACATTAAATTTTTTTTATGTCATTAATATCTCATTCAATTTTTTTGATAGTGATTCCAACTCTCACCTGAGACAACTTACCCAAGGCATGCCCCATGCTCTCTTCCTCCACTTAGGAACTCAGTTGCATCGCGAAGTTGGACGAAACGTCTCAGAATTTCCCAAATCGCTCTTATGTGAAGAGTTAAATTGATTCATTTATAACTCCTTCATTTCTCAATATTTACCCCCATTCAAGATCCTACATGATCTCATCACCCATTTTCTAAACTTCCTTGAATTATTGGTTATTTGTAAATTTATCTACATGTGTATTTTGGGATATTTCTTCAAGGTTATTCAAGGTATGGGATTCCTTCTTGGTTTCATCCTTATCCCTTAGGGTTTTCTCATTCATTAATTATGTTCTAAAATGTTAAAAATTTAGGGTTTTAAACAAGGGTATTATTTAGTGTCTTTGTGGTCAAATATGATGGTATGGGGATGGATTTGAATTTCTAGAGGTTTGGCAGTGTTGTGGTTGATGTTTCACACCACGTATCAAGTGTTTCGACTCAAAAGTTAGATGATTCCATGGTTATCCATTCATTGATAAAATAGTTTGCTTGTTTTAGTAGTTTTTCATGTTCTCAATATGATGTGTGTGGTTCTAAAATCGTTTTGGAGAGATTTTCTAAAGCATTTAATTTTATAATTTCATTTTTTTTAAGTTGTGAACTTTTTGAATGTAAGGCATGTGGTATCTTTTATGGTAGTGTTATAACTTATGAAATTTATTTATTATTTTTTGAAAGCGGCTGAATATTCTGTTTTGTTAATTCCTTACTATCATTTGGGCCTTGTAAGGGTGATTTAGGAATATGTTTAGTGTCAAAACCCATGTAATAATTTTTGAGATCATTTTATGAAAATTGGTGTTTTCATTTGTATCGTTCGTGGTATTATTCAAGGTGATTTTATAACACCTGAAATTTGTTTTATAAGTTCCTCTAGGGCAGCCAATTCTACATTGGTAGGTTTTTTGTGTGGTTTTTTCCTTGAAATATAGTTTTGAATTGGGTTTTATGAGATATTTTTCGGAAAACTCTCTACAAATTGTTTTATGAAATATTTGAAAGATTTAATGATTTATGTAAGAGGTGGAACCATATTGGAAAACTGTTTTGGAGTGTGTATATTTTGAAATAGTACATTTTAAATGTGAAAATGGTTGTTTTGTGACTTGTTCCGTCTTGGAAATGTTTTATAAAAATGTTTGAAGGATTTAATAATGTGTGTAAGATATGTGAACGTGATGTGGGATGTTTTTTGTGAGTGTGATGTCCAGAATGGATTTTTGTTATGAAATGATTATTACATAAAATTTTAGGGGGATTTTATGTGAGTTGTAATATCATTGAATGGTTTTATAAATTTTTTAATGGAGTTGTGGATGTTTTAATGAAATGTTGAAAGTGTAGTGCGCTATTTTGGTGTGAGTCGGATTTCAAAATCTATTTGAATGAAATGTGTACTTTTGGGACTTGTGTGGTATACATGTCAAATATTTGGTGAATTTGTGAGGTGTAAATGATATTTTCATGTGAAAAGTATATATCATGACATGTTGATGTTGTTTGAGAAAAAGAGGAAAACCAAGGTATCTAGGTGGGTGGATGTGTACTTGTATTCTAGGGATTCTTTGGGGTTGTTCCACAAATTCACTTAGAAATATTGATGCTACAAAACTAACTAAACAATAAAGATGATTATTGGGGATCACTATGTTATTGGTATATTCCCTACTAGTGGATCATGCATGGGAAAATATATTTGTGATGGTTACTCTCCCTGGGATATGAGGTACATGTGACCCACAACTAGCTAGTGGCTAGGGGTTATTTCCTATTAGTTTTGGTTATTTGATAATTTATTTTTACCATCAGAATACAATATATTTGGCGGAGAAATTCTATAGATTTGGAGTTCTTAAAAAAAATTTATTCATTAAATTATCCCACTTGAAATCTTATTTTTTTATGTTGCATATTTTAGAAACTATAACAAGAAATTAAATGTTTTGGTAAACCGGCATGCTTTTCATCTTTGAATCTGTATTTCATGGAATCTCATAGTCGAAATATCCAATTTTTCTTTGGATCACACCCTACATACCCCATTTAGTGTGAGTATACATTGTTATTTTTTTGTCGCAGGTCTAGGTACAAATTTTGTGCCAATAGTTCGGGTTTTTACTAGTCGTTTTTCTACGATGTTGTGTAGATGGCATGAGGGTGGTTACTGTTGCCTGGTGGAGGTTCATGGGTTGTACTTATTTGGTTTTGTACCATTGTAATGGTATTTAAACATAGTTTTATCTTATATAATTCATTTCTGAAATTTCTTTATGACTATTATTTTGAAAAATATAGATTTATTTTATTGGGTTTGTTTGTTGTTAAATGTTTGTAAACTCTGGAAAATCATTCCAAAAAATCATTTTATGATACCTGGGATCTTTTTTCAGCCCATGGGGATCGGGAATGCCCTTCAGGCCTTGTCGCGGGAGAGTCGTGTGCCGATTTTGATGGTGACCAGATCTAGTTCGTGACAATGGAGGCCAGTACGATTTCATGGTATTTATATATGATATATATAATAAATATATTGTATCTATGCTTCTTTATTTTTTATTTACAACATACATTTATTCCTTCCTTGATGTGTAAATATGATAATTTAATTTGAGGTTGTGTGGACTACCACACCATCAAGGTGACATGACTCTTTCAAACCATACATATAATATAAAAATTACGTAATTAATTTACTTATGTAACATATATAAAACATATATTATAATGTAATTATAAAAAAACATATGTATCATTTATTTTTTTATTTCACTAATATGAAAATGAAATGACGGTAGCATTAATACGCACGTTTGGACTACCGTCTCCTTAAACATTGTATTTCATTTCTTATCTCCAGTATTTTATAGAATATTATAAATACATATATATAGTATATATTTGACATTTAAATAATTAATATAATTATTTATAATAATTACATTGGACTTGATGGACAATTTGAATAAAAAAAGTTAATTCTGGACTCAAGTTTTAAAAATTCAAAAAAATATATGATTTGAACCCAAATAATTTGTACAACAAATTAATAAGTGATATAAAATGAATAATAAAAGTAAATTTTTTTTTGAAGAAATTAAAAATAAACCGAGGTTTCTGATTCATGAATATAATTAATGAATGGGACACGTTAGATTCATGGTAAGGGGACTTCTTAACTAACTTTCCATTCATTGGGATGATATTCAACTTCTGGACTATTTCAGGCTTTGATTATGCGAGAAATGAATTTATATATCTTATGTTGTATTAATTCTTGATTGATGGGTACATATATATAATTCACATAATTGATCTATTTTCTTATGAAATTATCATTGTAAGGGAATTTCTAAACACAATTTCCACCAACTGAGTTTTACGCATTCTTCGTTCATTATATTAAGCCATGATTATGTGTTGAAATCCAATTTTATTATTTATGTTTTTATTTCAATTTCATTTTTTGTTTATATTTTATTTCTACACATAATCACCCCATGGATAAATTATTATTTCATTGATACAATCATTCTAAGGGGTTATGTCAAAATCGCGCTTCACTGAGGCATTTGCTAAAATTGAACACATTTAATATTATATAATGCATATATAAAACCCTTTTGAGATTTTATATCATGAATTTATATATTCTCATGACATTTAATCTTATTTTATTTTATTATTTAACTATTTTATTTAAATTTTTTCACGTTTTTCAAGACTGTTTAACTAAACTGTCAATTATATTTGTTTAATGATTTATTCTTATAATTCATTCCCATTAGGTTAAATGTTTTCAAAATTATTTTAAATTTTTATTTATATGGACATGAATGTTTTATAATTTAAATTCATTTCAAGTGTTTGAATGTAGTATGGGACACTTTTATTAAAAACTTTATGTATTAAATGTTTTAAATGGTTTAAGAAATAGATTTAGTATTTCAATATCATAAATTGATTTCTCATGATTGATGACTGAAATGTGGATAATTTTAATATTTTTGGGTAGTCCCATGATAAACCTAGGGCATGTGAATTCATTATATCTCTCCAAAGAATTAGGTAATGTGATGGAGGAAAACACCAAGGTTTCTCATAAGTGATTTAGGAATTTTACTTTCATAGGTATTCTAAATGTTACAATGAATGATACGCCCGATGTAGTTGTGAATGATACAAAATAATTATGTAATGGGTGGGGAATGTAACATTTATGTATTATATTTTCTATTAATAATTCATAAAACTTATTATTTCATGATTTATGTTAAAGTTATTATATTTTATGCGAGAAAAGATTGATTTCATTGATTTTCATGTATTCAAGGACTAATGTTTTATATCCTTATTTTATATAACATACTTATATTTTTATTCTCATCTGATTCTTTTTAGATTTTTTCATTGGGTATAAGGATGGGTAATAGATATGAATATTTGAAGACTAATTTTATCAATAAAAGAATTTATTTTTATTTAAGGGGATTTATTTTTCTGAAGATATTAATGGTGACTAAAATTATCTACCTTTTAAATTTTGAATTATTATATAATATATATGGACAAATTCACTATAAATATAATCCTAAAAAGATCCCCAATGTGAAATAAATTCATAATATAGACTTAGCACATGATTATTTAATGTCTAAGGCTGGGGAAATATACAAGACACTATATATTAAATATTGGATCGCTTATCCTAGCTATAAAAAAAGAGACTCATTTGGGTTGGTCATATATGTAAATTAAAAATCCCCAATCAAAATCAATTTATGGATTTATTCTCATTATAATATGATATATTGAAAATTATGGATAACACGTCAAGGATCGAAACAAAACTTTTACTTACATTATATTCCCCCTACCGTCTCTTAATTTTTGGTCCACCAATTCACAATGTTATTTCAATTGTTAAAGAAATAATTGTACATAAAATTCAAAAAAAATGATTATACAGTTTATAAAGTTATAATCCTATGGTTATATATTTCTCTAGTAAGATTAAAATCGTTTATTTGAGTACTCTACATAGAATATAAAATTCCATGACTCACTTTTTCCACATTGAAAATCAATATCATGTAGTTGATTATTCCTCTATCTAACATCAAATTCCTTGATTCTATTATTATTCATTTAAAATAATTTTTGTAAAGATGATAATTACTATTGTTTAATCAAAACCATTTAGTAAATTATTCTTTATTTTTATATCATATTTCATGAATTATTTATTCTTCTTTGTATATCAAAAAACATGAATAATGTATCCCCCTTGGAAAACTGAACTGCTTTGAGTTAAGTATTTCTCTATTTGATAATTAAAGCTTCATGTAGATTAATCCTTTAATAAAATAAAAAGCCATTAATAATTTACCATTATTAATGATTCAAAATCCCCATGTAAATTATTCCACATACCAATAAAAAATATTTTTTTGATTATTCCTCTTGGAAAATAAAAATCCATGACTGGATTATTCCTATTAAAATAATGTCTAAAATTCAGTAGAATATTCCAACTGTAAAAATTTAAAGAAAATATTTTTTATTACTCATATATATATATCAAATTCATTGTGTTAATATTTATACTTTTAATTAAAAAATCCATGAACCAATTTTTCTCTTTGAAAAATAAAATACCTCATGTGGATGATTTCTCTAAGAAAATAAAAATTATTGATTAATGTATTTATATATGAAAATTAAAAAATGTGATCACATTATTTCTATAGGAATATAAAATTCATTGAGATGATTATTCCTCATGTAAATTCAATATCCTCATTTTTATTATTGTAATTTGAAAAATAAAATACATAATTATATAAATCCTCTATAAAATAAAAATTCTCTACGTGACTATTCATATAGTTGAATTGAAATCCTCATGTAATTTATTCCTCTTGTAAAAATAAAAATTATAGGTATTATTATTTATTTTGAAACCTAATGTTGACAAATTTTAGATTTCTTATTGGACATTCAAATATCTAAGGAATAGAATTCATTTTTCCACACAGAATTCCATAAGTTGATAATAGTTTTAGAAAACTAGGAAACAATCTTACCTATGATAGGAAAAATAATAAAAAGGTTAATAAAAATATTTATCATATCCCAAAATTTATTCATGTCTATAAATCATCATTGATATGTCCAAAAAATATATTAATAAATCGGGAAAATTAAGCCTCATCACATGTGATGTCAAATTCTGAGTAAGGTTAAACAACAATTATATTAATTAATATACAATAATAACATGGGAATAAGGGTATAATAACATTATCATGATTTATGAATATTATACCTTACAAATCATAAATCATACAATTGATTGACGGAATAAATGATGGAAGTTTACGAAACATTAATTATATTAGAATCAAAAAACATGATCCATGATTTAATATTAATGACATAAGTTATGTAATTATGAAATAAACATTTGAAAGAAATATTTCCTTAGTTGTAAAATATCTTTTTCATGTATATCATAATAGAATGAGTTCACTTTCTAAACCATCATAACAGTCGAGGTTCACTCCAATGACAATAAAAGTGTATAATATCCCTCACAAAAATGGGATCACTCCACAATCTAGTCCTATTTATCTCATGAAATTTAATTCTATACCGTATTCATTTGAGGGAGATATGTGTCTCACCCATAAATTATTAAAACCATAGTTTTGTGTTTCTTGTTATCATAAATAATTCCACTTATTTGATATCTTGAAATAAAATGGGTTCCATAAAAATTTCATCATTGTATAACCCAAGTAATATAAATGGGGTTTATTAAAATTTATCATTTAATTATAAACAAAATCTATCCAAAAACAAATATGTATGGTATCCAAATTCATATACTTATTTATGCTTTTTTCACAATAATGAATGTCATAATACATGTAAAATGATTTTTAAATAGAACAAAGAATATTTATTGAGGATAGAAAATTATCCGTTTAAAAATAGCATCCCACTTAAAATAGTTTTGCATATATTAGGGGAAAAATTTATTTGTAAATGAATATGTAACAAATAATATAAGAATTAGTGAATTGAGGTTTTATTATTGAAAAATAATGTGATTGTGCAAGAAAAGCATACAATCATAATATCAATTGAACAATGTATCCCAATAAATAATTATAATTATTTGGATAAATGTTTATAAACCATAATATTAAATATAATAGTCATAATATCAATTTATTATAAGTGTATACATAGTGCAAAATAAATATGTAATGTTTAATACATGTGTACTACATAGGTAAGGGTGTCATTATGGTCACTTAGATTAAGTCCAACAATTCATGTATATTGTTTAAATTAATGATTAATATTATTTTTTCCTTATTTAATTTCTTAAGAACACTTCTAGTAATTATAAATATAGTTATTTCACTAATTTCATATTTATATACAATTTTTTAATAACTTATTTCCACATTGAATGTTTTGATGATATTTAGTTTATAATACCAAAAATGCATCGATAATTCAACTATGGTCAAAAAATTATTCATTCTATATATCATATCTTTTAATAATGACATTATTATAATTTTTATACATGAATTATTCTATTAAATATATCATTTTAATATGGTTATGAAAATTGAACTACATTAAATTCATGGAGACATTGGGTTGTGCGTAATCATGAGTACTATTTTCATTTCACAATGATCATTATTGAAATATGGAAAATATTATTTTATATATCCAAAATTATAATTATATATGATATATCATTTTATTAATTTATATATAAGTATATATATATATATATCATCCAAATCAGTTGGTGATGAAAAATTTATTGCATCGCTTCATAGTGGTTATAGTCCACATGTTTGTTGGAAAAATAATATCATTTTATAGTACATGGAATGGTAAAAATGTAATTTATATATTTCATTTTCATAATGATAAATATTTAATTTAAACTATATACTACCATAATTCCTATAATCAATTCAATTATTCAAAGATAGCGATGGAAAATGAACTACATCGTTTTGCATGGGGGTAGTCAACTATAAAAGGGGACATTGAATTATTTCCCAATTAAATTGAATATTAGATTGATATAGGTCTTTAAATGAAATATATAACATCAAAATATATGGATGAAAATAGATTAATTTTTTTATCATTATTTAATATGAATTTTTGTATATTATTGGAGATGAAAAGCTAAAATATACAAATATAAACAATAACACATCTTTCGATAACCTCAATTTCATAACACCTTGTGACCTTTAATTTTAGTAATAAAATAATGATCTTATAAATATTTATTCTTGGGGTTATATAAAAGAAATTTTCAATTTATTAGATTAACCAAATTGGGTTTTAAATTTAAATAAACGAGAATAAGATGTTCTCGTTCATAGGATAATAGAGGGGCACTGTCATAATCTATCATAATTATAAATTAAACTAAATTATTTTCTAATTCAATATGATAAAAAAACTGATTAATGTAAAAGATAATATGATTATGTGTGGTAATCATGTTATCAAATAATAGAGATACATGTTTGACTACATATTTACCATTATAATTTTATTTTAACTACATTAACTCTTATCGAGAATACATGTATATTTACACTAAAATAGTAAAAATAGATATTATAAAAGATAAGAAGTCACATATATATAATTTTTAATATTTTTTAAATCTATATAATAATCATCTAAATGAATTGTATATATTTTTGGAATTTTATATCAGTAAATAAAATATTATTTACTATCAAATATCGATAACATCAATTTTAAATGAATTCATAACATTGAATTTAATAATATCATAATAACCCCTAGAATTCAATGAAATATTTTTTTATTTCAAAACCATGTCATGGAAATATATTAAATTATTGTATAAATTTATTTCTATAATTTTATGCATTTTAATATTTTTTATTTTTTATTTGGTATTTTTGTTAATTTAATAATTACTACATCACTGTTTTGTATGAATTTATGGTAATTATTATTTTACTAAATATTAATATTTAATAACCGTTTAAAAGAAAAAGATTTTATCTTAAAAAATAAATTTTAAATTCACATCTAATCATTATAGAAACAAATAATAAAAATATTATAATTATTCAATAATAGATTTTGACATTATTCACTTATCTTGAAATGAAATACACTACATGTCATAATCTCATCCAAATGTCTGTTAAATAACATTTAAATAAATATTAGATTACATTGGATAAAATAGTCTCCGGATTAAAAATATTTAATATTGTTTGGTCATTTTATATTATCACCGACATTTTTTAATGATCACAAATCATATATATTATATTTCAAATTTGATAAATAATTTATGATAATACATTATTTTATGGAGAAACATGGATATATATAGATCTATCATTAGATAAAAAGAGATATAATATTAGTATAATTAAATCATCTAGTGGAATTACTATACCATTGGATCATATACCATTGAGGAAATCTAGATCCATTTAAATATATATATTTCTGATCAAATAAAACACTAGTTTAGATAATATACCTTTAGACTCTACCTTTTATGTATCTACTATTGAAGAAATATGATGGTAGTTCAAAAGATATTAAATTAGTTCAATGTAAAATATAGGTGAAATATATATTTTAATGAATAATATATTATCAAGAATAATCTATTGTTGGGATGTGCTACCACTATTCATATCTATCAACAACATATCTAACATTTGAAAGCCTCAACAACCAAATCACATTTCTAACTAGACAAGATCTATTGTTTGTATATTTTACCACTATTTTTGTAATTTTACTATCAGATTTACCATAACATAAACATAATTCCGTCAGTATATACTTTATATAAATTAATTCATTTAATTCCCATGTGGATGTAAGAACTTTAATTCTGAAAAAACTACTCAAATGAAGTAAAATGTGGTAACAAATCATGATTTAGTACATGATATAGAGATCCATGATTTTTTATTTTTTTTACCTGGAGAGAAATATATTCTAAAGAACACCACCATGTGGGAAATGGGAATATTTGTTTGTGTGGAACAAGTATAGAAAATTGGCATGATACATACCCATAAAGTACATAAAACATTTATATGAAGAATCAGGATACCAATTAATGAATGAATAATTAACCTCAAATGAATTAAAATATATTTTTTCAATGGTCTAAGATACTATTTTTTACGTTAATTATTTAATAACTTGTTTAATCTTCTAACCATTACACAAAAGAGGGCCCTTGAACATATGATGATATTCAGTCCAAGTACTAAAAGTCATTAATTCTCTAATAATTTTCAATTTGTAATTATTCTTTTAATTTAATAAATGTATCACATAAATATATTTTTCTAAAAACACTATCTTTTATACCAAATTGGATTGTTCATTACATACACTAATAAATTACGCCAGTTTTATTCCAACGTAAAATGTAGAAGAGGTCTTATGTGGACTGGTATTTTTTCATCTAATTAATAATTATTGAAGAGTATTTGAACATTGATATCCTTAGGATATATTGATTGTAAAATCTTGTCAAATATTTAGATATATATGTTATTATAATCAACTTCATGATAGTAGGTTATACCCCAGTAAAGGGGATTAATTCATGGATTATGAATGAACCCCTTTTTTATTTATTTATGTATTTTATTATATTTTTATATTTAAAATTTAATAACTTATTGACATTTACCTATGAAAACAAGAAATTTCATTTATAGGTAGCCATGATTTATGTTTATATAATTGTTTTTATTTATTAATTTTGAATCAATGATAAGTTAATTTCAATAATTATTTCAATAGATCCTTAATACTACATTGATATATTTATAAAAAGGAAAAACATATATATAATTATACTATATTTATTAATTATTTTATTTTTTAATTTCTGGAATTTAGGTTTAACTTTTTTCAATCAAAATAAATTATCAGCAACTCAAATAATGCTCTTCTTGAGTTACACAGTCGAACCAATATATCGTATTAGCGAATTTTAAAAAATCTTTTTAAATATGTTTATGTTTTCTTTTAATCATCACAAATTTCAATTATTTCAATATTTAAATTTATATGGGTAATATTAATCAAGTGGGAAACTCTAAAAATAGTCATCCTTATTTTAATGAAAGGATGTATTCCTAATATATGATTCAATTGAAAATGTATATTCAATGTATGGGTGGTGAGATTTGGTCTATAATTGAAGAGAAATATGAATTACCTAGAACACATAATGATGAATAGAGTGATCCTACTAATTAAGAATATGATAAAAATGTAAATTATTTAACTCTTCTCAGTATTATTTAGGATATAAATAGTATAATAGAATCTCGTCATATAAATAATCATGTTAATTTTGAGATAAATTATCTATTTCTCATTAAGGGACTTCTAGTATCAATAATGTTGAATTAATGTATCACATGGATAGAGGATTCAGGAAAATATATAAGAAAGATGTTATTTAGGAAGCCCAAAATTTTTACTGATATAATAAAAGTGGAGACTACTATGTAAAGTAATTGAATTAGGATAACACTAAAAATGAAATAGTTTTCTATTATTACAATATAAAATTCATGTCATTTTTTACTATTCTATGACAAAATTTATGAATAAATATAAGTAAAATGATATAATAATAAATAATGATATTAATGAATCTTAGGGTGATTTATAAGATATATCATGTGATTAACATTCCAGTAGGGATGCCAATGATAATAGATAAAATATGTGTTTTATGACAAACACATCTGAGGTATAAAATATTTTTACTCGTTCTCCTTTAAATATTTCTAATCCCTATAGATATGAAAATATGGACTAGAACATGAATCAGGATGAACATTTGGAATCTTGTAATATGATAAAGGAATATTTTATTCAATTAAATGATAAATATAGATGTTTAAAGATTCATCATGTTATGAATGATAATTCTTAAACTGATCATGGTGTTGAGATGAAAAAATGATTAATTTATAAAAAGAATAATAAGTAAAAACTATCTAATGTGAAATTAAAAAAGGAGTATATGCAATTTAAAAATTCAATAAATTCCTTACCAATATTGTTATAAATGATAAAACACCTAATTATAAAAAATATAAAATGATTTTTTCCATGACAAAGATTTGTTATTAAATATCAATTTATTCATATGTCTAGTTATTTTATTTCGGTCATTAGTTTTTATTCTTATATAAATAGTAATGTTTTTTATTTCTTCATGTATAAAATCATCAGATAAGAAACCTATTAACCCATTATGGATTTCAAAATCAGTGATTTCAAATATTTCTAGACCCTTGAATAATTCTTTACCAATGTTATTATTGGGTTAAAACTAATGTTTATAAAACCATTATGAAATTATCCTCAAAGAACATACATTATATTGAAATTAGTTTCTATATTAATTTAACTATGGAATATATTTTTTATGAACATAATTAGGGTTGATGTTTTACATGTCACTTTTTGTTGAAAATATAGTAGAAAAATATTTGGTCGTTGACACATCAATATCTCTAATTCAATTTAAATTTCAAACATATTATTTGAATATGAATTAAAATTAATTCTCTTTAGCTTTCCATAATTATGTAATGTTGGTTTTCATATGAAATTTTAATATATTTCCTACAATGTTGTCTATTCTAAAAATTATTTATATTTTTCTTCTTTAAGAAATAATAATATTTACGTTGTTAATTTAGTTTCATTTTCTTCTAAAATAATTTTGATTCTAATTAAATTTATAAAAATGATTTCAAATAATTGACTAAGAAATTGTCATGGTCATTCCATTAGGAAATTAACTAATAAAGAATTAGTCACAGATCATAAAAAACAAGAATTCCCAAATGATAATGTCTTCATCCAATGAAAATATGGTAAAAAAAGAAAAAAATCACATCCAAATTAAGAAAATATGTTTCAAATAATGAATCACTAAAATTTTATAACATTGAATTTTTTTGACCCACTAGAGTTTCTGTCTTTAATGGGTATCACTCTATTTATGTTCTAGCAGACAAATTTCCAATATATACCTATGTATTCTCTCTATCTCACTAAAAAAATTAATGTTATTATTTTAGAATGTAAGTCATATCTGAGGAAAAAAATTAAGAACATTTAATTGAGACATTAAGAAGTGAACATGTCCATGAGTTTAAAAATCAATATTTTGAAACATATTTCACATAAAATGGATACAATAATGTCAACAATTATCATAATACCCTGTAATATAATTGTATATAAAGAAATAATAATGATACCACTCAATAAATTTCCCAGAACAAGCTAAATGGGGATGATATAACTATTTACTTTTGGGAATAAGCTATAAATACTTATTGTTAATCAATTAATATTTTTAATTATACTACTATTAAAAATGAAATATTTTGAATTAAAAAATGGAATAATGATAAATGTTAATTACATAAATTTTTTTGGATAAATATTAATTATTAATAATATATTTTAAAATCATAAAAAATATTTTTCTAAGAGTGATTAATTAATTATTATTTGGTATAAAACATATAATATGTTGAATAATATGTTTAAAAAATGTTTAATGATTTTTGGAATATTGTATACATATAAAAATTGATAAAACATAATTATATGATCCAAATAACACTTTTGAAAATGATTATGATCATCTATCAAATATGAATATAAATACTTAACTTTGTAATAGTTCTATATAACATGTTTAAAGATCAACCAGTTCAAAAGAATAACAGGAACCTGAACCGACTGAGGATACTGAATATCTAACATTTTTTTGATAAATAGAGAGGACTCAATGGTACCGACACTGATATTCTATATGTGTAAACATATATAGTGGAATACATAAAAGGGATTCACATAGAAATGAAGGTGAACATCTATCCTTATTAGATCAAAATCAATCAAAGAACATCAATGATGTAATTAAGGATGAAATTTGGGTGATACTAATTCTACAACAACATAATCAATTTAATATAAATACGGTATATGAACTATTAGGTACCAAAAAGGAAACAAAATAAAGTAGAACTATGTGGGTTTTTAGAATCAAAGTTGATGACTGAGGAAAATAGTTATTATTAATGTTTTATTGGATGAACAATGATATAGTCATGAATTAGATATATACTTTTAGAAAACCATTTTTCAATTATCATGATATGAATAGATTGAAATAATTGTTTCTAATTTAGAATATTTGGATTTGAAAAAATATCATTTGAATTTAAAAATTCCATCCTCAAATGATTTTATAGTTCAAGAATTTATTGTTTCAAACCCCTTAGATTTAAATATACAAATTTTGAAAATGATTTTGTGAAATTAACAAATGTTTTTATCATTTTAAACAAGATCATCTATCTCGCTATGATATGCCCCAATGTTTTCAAATTTCTAACAATTTTTCTAGAGGAATGGATTGTCCAGTGTTATTTAATAAATAAATTACTATAGATGTTTTAGTGGATAAAATTTACATTCATGATATATTTTGTGGATCTCATAAAAATAATTTATGTTCTGATTTTACCAAAATTTTGTAGCGTATTATGGAAATGAATGTAATGGAAAAGTTGAAATAATTTTGTGGATTTTAAAATTTTCAAAAGTATATATAGAATAATAATAATAATAATAAATAATTACAATAAAATTTAAATATATTTTGATTATATAGTAGAAAAATCAGTATTTCTTTGATGATTAGATGTCATAAACATCATCTGGATGAAACTACAATGTTAGTATATCAAACCAATTATAGATTTATGCTTGGAATCATCATATATTTAACGTCTAGAAGATAAAATATTGTTTTTAGTGTATGTATTTTTTTTATTTTCTTGAAAATTCTAAAAAAAAAATTTCCACGACGTTAAATTAAATTTCAAATATCTCATGATTAAAAAAAATTAGGTCTATTGTATCATTATTTATAAACATTTGATTTTTTCAGTTATTCAGATGCTTCATTTGGCAGTAGAAATTTATATTAAAAAAAAGCACTAATATGTAACCTTTTGGGAATGTCACTATATTCATGGTGAAGGAAAAATGAAATAACAAACGTCACCATCCACTAATGATTCATAGTATATAACATGCATTATAATTATATTCTTAGATATTATGGATGGCAAACTTTTTACTAGAATTTGGATATCAATTTTGATGTCCCCATTAAATTATGGAAATTAATTTGGAATAAATATTTCCAGTTATCATGTATCCCATTAAAGAAAAAAATATTTCAATATAAGAAATAACATTTTTAGTGATCATTTCAAAAATTCATATATTACTCGTGAATTCATTAGAACATAACATCAATTTTATAATAAATTAATAATGACTTTCTATTTTGAGAGATTAGGCTCTATCATACATGAACTATGTATGATAAACCTTGATTTATTAACCTTTTTTATTTAAAAACAAATATTGTTGGTAATCGACATTTGGATGATGGAATATTGGTATATCCACAATTTTATGATCCACTATTCAGGGAACACCATTAGAATACCCCCTATTGCTTGATCCACTATTGAGTGATCTACTGGTCGAATGACTCCTTGTTATTGTATATAGATTATATTTGTCTAAAATAAATTTTTATTATTATCATTTTTGTATATTTTATTATATATTTTAAATCTTAATCCCTAATTGAATAAATTGAATCTAAATTTCAATTTTAGAAACACTCTCACCCATTCCATCTATTAGTACATTTCGATGTAACTTCCATCATCAATATAAAAATTCTTCACACTGTTATTTATGATATTGATTTAGTAAAATAATGAGTGTGAAGAATGATTTTGTGTCATCACCAAAATGATATCATCCTATAATGTGATCCATAATATAATCTTGTCACATATTTTTAGCTACACATAATATTCCTAAAATTGTTACATGATTAATTATTACTGGAAAATAAATAAATACAAATACGATAATTTTTAGTAATTATTTTAGGATGAAGGGGATTTAGGAATATGGATGGAATGAATTTTTTTCAATTAATGATAAAATTTCATTCATATTATGGCTCATTAGTTCTACAAATTTTATGAGTACAACATTATAAAAAATAATGTTTTGATTTGAATTATCTTCAATGGAAATGAATTAATATTTTTTGCAATAAAATGGCAAGATGAATCAATATACTAAAATGGGGTACATCAAAGGACTATCATGTTTATATTTTTAGTGATACTTAGCTATTCGTTTATTAGAATTATATACAAGAGTTTACTGGAAATTATTTTTTAAGAATACAAAATAAAAAATAATTAAATTTGGATTGGAATTTTCAATTTAAATTAATCCTACATGTGGTTTGGAAAGGAAATAGATATTTATCATTTTGAGATATCATGATTAATTTATTTTATTCATTATAAAATAATGGGTATGAGTAATTATGTGAATATATTTAATGGTATGTGTTTTGGATATGAGAATAACTTCATCTAGATCAACTTAATCGATATATCCTAAGATTATCTTAGCCGTGATAAAATCAAAGGGCTTATTAGATGATGATGTAGTTTCTATTTCTAAATTTGGTGATTTATTAACATGTTTAAATGTAATAGGATAAATGTATGAAATAATCCCAGGAAAAATAAATTATTTATGGATAGTGAAATGTAATATGAGGATTTCAATAATGGTTATCACATTAAAAGACCTATAAATACAATTTATCTTGAAATCGATCTAGATGAGATTGTGAGTTACTATGATGGGGAAAGAGATGATAGATATAGTATAAATAAGATAAGAAATATTAGTTTTGTCTGTTGAATGAGATACTTAAAAGATGTGGTCAGGAGCCCATATGTTTCATACGGGGCTTCTAGACCCCCTTTATCACACCCTAAAATAGAGAGATATTGTTATGTGAAGGATACTAATGGTATACATATTTTCCATTTGAATAATTTGATTATAGTTCTTCTAAAATATCAAGGTAAGTGGTTAATTTTTCAATTGGTTATAATGAATCTAAAAAAGGTTACACAACTGGACCTCGGGTCTAAAAATCTAATGATTAAGTTGCTTATTATTTTGGGAGAGAATAGTCACAGCCATGCTTAGATGTTCTGGTTTTTATAAGGTCTAAATATGAAGATAAACCTAGTTCTATTTATCTTTCTATCCATGAACCTTATCTTATAAATGAGTTTATATAACCTTTCTAGGGGATATATAGGTTTATATAGTTTGATTTCGTGTCATACAAATGATATGGTTGGGTTGGCCACAACTAAGGATTACGCACCATCCCCGGGGATCCATCTACTACTTCTATGCTATTGGTCATCTCCAATTCAACATTTAGATGGTGAGGGTGATGATTATAATGATGGTGACAACTATATTCAACCTATGAATTTAGTAATTTTCATCCATGTTGGTGGAAGATATATTATGTGATTTATATAGGATAAAATTGATAAATGATGGAATTTGGAAGCCTTTACAACTAATTCTCCTTCAACTGAACCTTATCTTCTAAAATATTCAAATCCTATCTCATAGAAGATTCCTAGAATAGTTCCAAAAATTTTTATATCTCCATGGAATTTTTAAAAAATAGGATTTATATTATTTTAGTGTTATAATTATTTCTGATTGAGAAATGTTTCAGAAATACCAATACCCCAAAGTAAAAAATCACATCGAAGAAGATACGTGACATATCATTAAGTTATTTTTCACCAAAATTTATCCTATGATGATTATAAAAATCCAGTACATTATTATTTAGAATAGAAGATTTGATAATGAGATAGATTAATTGAACTCCATCATGTGGAATATGAGATTCCTCTATGATACAATCTAGACCTCCCTTAAGGATAGGTTGGAATCCATAACTACAATTATTTATTCAACTTTTTTCTTCTCCATATCCAACATCATCAGTTTATGTATAGTTATATATAACTTTTATAAGGGAAATGTTTCATTCTATCATTGGTTATCCCAAATATTCTCATTTGGAGGAACTTCATCAAATAAGTAAATATAGTGATAATGTCTTTTATTTATTAAGGTATTGTATTTCTAAAATCAACGTCACATGGATACAATAACTAAATATAAAAATATTTCCTTCCCATGATATATACAAATAATTATCCTATTTAAAATTATAATTTCTTTTATAAAATCTATGGATTCCTCCTATAAAAATGGTCTTCAATGAGTAGATGAACCATCTCCATGTTTTATTTCAATTGGTCATGATTTTTATGGAGGAAAATAATGAATTATTAACAAAATAAAATCTAGAGGTGGAATCATAATTATGTACATTAGGAAAATAAAAAAAATATTTTTTTATGTCGATAGAACTGTAGTGGTAGAAGCTAAATCTATAAATATCAAATATTTTACATAGAAACCATCTTTTTCACCTATTCTTCTATTGTATCAACCTTTTAGAATATCCCTATTTTAAATCATTTGACATCTCATATTGATTTCTATCATTGAGATTCATTTGAATACCTATGATCCTTCATCTTAGACGTTTATGCCTCATATCATAATAATGGTCTAGTAAAATTTTTATCACTCATCTCATCAATATGAGAGGGCTTCTAATTTGAATTATTCTTTTATAGGGTTTTATTGCATGTATAGATGTAATTTTTCACATTAGATGCTAGTGAAAAATCAATTTTATTATTTTTAGTATCATTCATTGCATTTATTTTACCTCTTACATATTTTTTTATATTCCAAAAGGTGGGAGAATATTTTTTGATGGAATTTATATTTTATAAAATTTTTTATAAATAGAAACTCAGTATCTCACATTGTAATTTGAAATATTAATCTAACTAGTACATTTTGAATTCATCTAATAATGTATGTAATTTATTTGATAGACATGGATATAAAATTCCATTTTTTGGATCATCAATAATTTAGATATTGTAGGAACCTTCATATTTTATGGATCTCAATTCATGTTTGTTTAATTTATTATAGGATTAATGATTTCTGAAAATACATCATTTGTTCTGAGTAATATGGTGATGATTATTTATATCGTTAGTTTAAAGAGATATACCATTATTATAATCATGTAAACTAGAGATCTACATCAACAATTGGAGTATCTAAAATTATGTACATCTACGATGACAACAATGGATATAATGCTAATCAGATTTACCTCTAGTTTAGAAGATCTATACTCATGTTCTACCACTGCTGGATAAACTATTGATGACATCATCCAATAGTTCTGGACATCTGTCATTATATCAATGTATTATAACATTGATGTAAATCTACCATTGAAAATAATTATCTAGATCCAATCTAATATTATAACATGTTAAACCAGTCAAATATACTACAAGTACATCTAATAAATGAGAAGATGTACTGCCTGTGATCATCTACCACTCTACTGGATCTACCATTTATATAATATTCCAATAGTATGCAACCATTGTTTTCCATTTTTTATTAATTTTAATTTAATTCATCTAAAGGAAATATATTTTAATAAAATTTATTCTTTTGCCCTGTGGATTTAAGAATCATTATTCCTAAACAACCACTTTGTTGAATTAAATAATGCATCAGAATAACTGATTTATTTATCAATACAAGAATCGTTTATTTTTTATTACCAATTTTTAAAAGGCATTTGGACCAAGAGATAAATATATTTTGTAATATTCCATCATTATTGAATGGAGCATGGATGTTTTTTTCAAAAAATGATAGCTAATATTAGAGACACAAATATAGTGAATTGAAGAACATTAATAAGTTGTGTCAAGGCATCTATCTGTAGATTCCTATTGAACATAAAAAGATTAAAAATACATGTCCCACCAAACTCTATGATTCACTTTTTCCATCACTTTTCCAATACAATATTCGAGATCCTTGCCAGGAAAAATAATAGGAACCTCAAAAATATAATTCTATTCAGACCGAGCACTACAAAATCTTCAAATAGAAAATAATTTTCACTTTTTTTTATTTACATTTGATTTGTCTGTTGAATTTGTCTTCTTCTATATAAGAAATAACTCTTGTACCAACTAAGAGTTATTATGACATACTCTTATAAATTTTAGTATTTTTATACCCACAATAACTATAAAAGTGGTCTTTTGTATCCTTGAATTTATTTTTATCTCATTTAGAATATTATAATGAATTTTTATAGGTTTTTTAAAATTTCTTTTAAAAAATTAATATCATTTTCTAATTCAAAATATCAAAATTATTATAAAATAATTACTCAGATGTTTTTTAAAATCATTGAGTGTTTAATGAATAGTAAAAAATAGATTTTTATTAAAAACTATTATTTTATTTATATAATTGATATTATTAACTATTAATTAAAAAGTGAATCATTTCAAAAAAAATATATTATTCATTTTATTGTATTTTTGAAATTATTAATTGAAAATTTTATTCAGTTTTTAAATTAATTTAAAAAACCTGTAAAAACTAATTATTATATTTTCACATTTAAATGAGTATTATATATTTTTTTTAAAAAACATTTTTGTAGATGAAAATGGAAATACTAAAAATCATGTTATTTTTAGTTTGATTATTGTAAAACACATTTATAGTGTTGTATTTTTATATAAATTTCATTTATATAAATAATAAAATTTAATTTTTTGTTTAAGATCATTATTGGGAATCTTGAACCTTATTGAACATAGTAATTAAATTCCTAATATCATGATATTAAAAATAACCCATTGGGAAAATTATAAAACATTAAATAAATTATTCCTCATTTAGACATCAAATTAATCAAGTCAAGTATTCCTCGTACTATCCCCAATACATAATGATCAGTATTCCTCCTGAAAAATATTTTTCATTAACATTATTATTACCGTTTTGAAATATAAAACTATGATAAAAAAGTTCCTATTAAAAAAATTTACATCTATGTATTGATTATTCCTCATGGAAAAACATCCTTTATTTAATTATTCATATTGGTGAAATGAATTCATAAAATCTAATATTGACATTACATACATGAAAATTTATGGAGCATGATATTCCAATTGGAGATATAAAATGACTCATGTTAATTATTATATAACCCAATAAAGATAAATACCCTAAGAATGTGGGTGTGAATCATTGTTTGTATGTTTACAAAAATTTAAATTCATAATAAATTTTCTTAAAAACCATATAGGTAGTCATATCTCACTACTAGTATATATGAATAGATAGATTTAAAAATATATACATGATAAATTTTGTCATGGTACACCCATTGTGGGATAATCAATATAACATAAAATGATGATGTTATGTTATACATGAATTACTAAAATATCTACTTGTTTATAATGACTATGGTAGGTTTATTTCACTAGTTGTATTATATATAATCCCTTCATAAACATACTTCCCTCTCATAATATAAAAAATAACAGTTATCACATGTAATGTGTATGAATAATTCCATGATAGAATAACTAATATTTGTAAATAAATATTTTTTAAAGAAAAAATGGTGTTTCTTGTAGATATTATTTAATATAAATGATGAATTTTAATGTACCACAGATGTTCCATGAAGTATCCTTACATTTTTTGTAATCCCATTTACATTAAATATATTTATCTTAAACATGATATCAAAAACACCGAATATAAAAAAATATTTTCATAATAAATTTTTGCATGTGTATATATTATTAGGGATAAAATATATTCTCATTGGCATTCCCATGAAAGAGATCTATGATATCTTCTTAATGTTTTACTCTAATAGAATCTAAACTCTTCAAGATAGTTTCATTCATAAATACCACATGGTCTTATCTATTATAGAATATTATGAAAAAACAATTTAATCACAACCAAAATTTTATTAAATGTCAAATTTAGAGATTTACAACAAAATTATCCTTTAGGGGTAGTTGTAATCACTTCAAAAACCATAATCGTCTTTTTTAAAGGCATGTCACCTCTTTTTACTACAATGAATCATCATCTATAAATTTCAGTATAAATGAATAAATCATTTATCATATACTATAAGGCAACATAGTTTAATCCATGTAATGTATGCTAAATTAATATGGAATTATAATTAATTATTATTTTAATTTAGTTAATATACTCTTCAAAATGAATCCAATTAACAAAAACCACAACTTCACATCATTTGATCTCTTAAAAAAATTAATCAACATGTTGTAACATGGTATAGACCTCCCCAATTATCAAGTATCTCATTCCCACAAATGTTTGTGAAATATCTCCCAATCTAAAAACACATTTGTTCACTATTATGAAAGAACCAAATTCACACTCCTTCATTGAACATAATAGGAATTTGAATATTATCACCACATGTGTAAATCCAAATCAAACCATATGGTGGGGTTGTTTTATAGACTTTGTGATCTATAAGATTCGTCTTAATCATATCCTTGGTTATGTCCTTTTTAATAAAATGTTGATGTATATTTGTGTGGAAACACACTCTAATATAAAATATAAATTATCAAAATTATTTACTAGAATTCTATACCTAATTTCAATATATGTTACCAATAGGTGAAGTATACTTTTTTTCTAAGGATTATCATACCAAAATTTTTAAAACATATTAAGATATAATGCTTCATTATATATCAAATATATTCGCGAATATTATTCACTAATTATAATTTCATGTAATCCTATGTTACATCAATACACTTTTATTGTGAAGTGATCAGTCAAGTAAAATATTTTTCCTTTATCTATAGATAAATAAAAAATATTTTTTATTTATTTTACCATCATATGATGACTTTATATTATCTTTAGAGCCAAACTGAACTACAACAAGATATCTAAATTTTTTTTTATCAATTTTATGTATAAATAAATCCATATTTAATTCTCGCTTTGGTATATTATTTTATTATCTACTTTGAAGGTATGGGTAATTACGTGGAATCACACTCATACCATTGGACTTCACAGTAGTAAAAAATGTCCAGCCATGTCACGTAAAAATACATGAGGTTCCAAATGATATAGAAATGTTCCATGACCATGAAAACATTCCCATCATCATATGGGGATAAAATCACTGTGGTAAAAATTAATTTTGTAGTTTCCTTTTAATTATTCATTCAAAATATGTACAGATCCCCTTTAGAGAGTTTTTTTTAAGAGGTCAATAGTTATTTCCTTTCACGCATCACCAAAAAAAATAAAAAATTAAAACTCCCCAGTCATAAATATTTAATTCTTTAAAATATTGATTTACTATTAAATCTTACAATATTATATATCAAATAAAAAAGGATTAATTCAATATAGGATGTTCTATATTAACTAAAAAAAATTTCTCTTATATTAATGTATATGATAACCATATTGATAATCAATTTACAATACTTATTAAATTAAATGAATTATAAATGTCGCATTGATATATATGGAAGTAAAAATATATTCTTTTTAATAGTATAACTGAGTATAATATAATTTCATAAATTGTTACCTTGGAGAAAATGTTTCATATATATTGATAATTATATTCTAGTAATATTTCATCTAAAATAATAATACGATATCTTAAATCTCGGTATTTTCTAAATTCAATTTGTTGGTGAATCCAAATTGTTTTCTACTGAAATTCCTATATGTATTCCTTGTGAAAATATTCCACGTCCAATACTTTATTTTTTGGACAATATATTCCTCGATTTTGTAAACCCATTTCTTATCTTTATAATCATCATGAAATAACTTTATCTCTACCTATGATAAGAGTCATGTATTATATTTACATTTCATTTCCCTCATTTTCAATAGAGCTGTCTTCTCACCATTGATATATTTCACTTTATTTTAACCCCTTTTTTGGATTTTTTGTAGAATTTTTCAAGCCCAATTATTCAAATCATCAATTTCATATTAAAAACAAACAATATGAAACATCCCCCTAATACATTCTCAACTCCTCATCAATATATTCCAACATATGTTTACCCTTTCTGAGTATTCTACTCAATTTATGCAAATTTTATATTTATTCATTATATAGTATTTGTAGTATATTTATAAAAATAGTCGTATTACATTATCATATTTCAATATCCATTAAAAATAACTTCATATACATGAGATTAAAATAGCATATGTTTCTTAATATAGAAAAAATTCATTTAATTCCAAATGAATAAAAGAGATTAAATTTTCCCATAATCCCTAAAAGATCTTTTTTGAATCCATATCATTTCAATGATATAGAAAAACTATATTAGAACTATAGACAGAATGTAGGAAAACATCCTTAATAACATTACATCCATTTCAATCTTAGTAATCATAATTCTACCTATGTTTTTGTGATCTAGATTCCACTCTCAACTACACATTTTAATTATGTTTTCACAACTCTAATATGTATATTTGTTTCACATTCTTCTCAAGAAAATACTCCACATCGATATAAGAAAAAAAATTAAATTAAAATTATAGAAGTTCTAACTTTTCAATTGATTATTTTACTTTTCCTTTGAGATTGTGTAATAGAACATACCACTTCCAATTTTTGGGTGATTTTCATAATCCATGATATTCTATTGTAATAATAAATAAATAAAAATAATATCTCTTCCTATTAATACTTATTGGTGATATTGTACTACAAACATCCACAAGAAGTACTTCAATCAATCATATTTACTTCCTATATTTTAGTACATTCATATTAATAATTATATATCTCTTTTTGATAAAAATTGATTTTTTTTGTATGATCATGTGATAATAAAAGAATTCTATATGATCTGTGAGTCTTCTAAAAATATTCTATTGAATGTCGAATCATGGGACCATGAAATTTTTCCGAACACTATTTTTTTCTTTTGATGATAGAAATCGGATATATCATTCAATACCAATGTGGTAAAATTAGCCTTTTTACACATCACTTTAATAACAATATCACCATACATCCAATTGATCAAACAATTATTTATTATGATATTCATTTGGTTTCTTGATTCACAGAATTTATTGAATCATACAATGACTTTGTGAACACATTCTATATTTAGGACATCTTTATGTCTCATTTTTCTATTAATTTTTTACTTCTCTCAATATAATAATAATCAACCCATGATCATTTCAATATATTACAACACCTTTTTCTTGATATACAATACCTATGAATAGATCCCCACTTATAATCATATCAGAAGTATAAAACTGATAAATGTTAAAAAACTCTTGATTTGATGATTTTATGAAAATAAATGAAGCCATTTCCAAATTCAAAATTTTGTTTTTATAATTGTTTCTGAGATTATTAAAACTAATTTTAATTTTTTAATAATAATTCAATCCATATTTTTTATGAAAGAACTAGTAAAAATAAGAAACTGTAAACAAAATACCGCATAAAACCCAATTAATATTTCAAAATAAAATATTCTTCTGTGAAAATCATTCCATGTGAAAATTAAAATCATCAATCAATTTTTAATCATAAAACAATAAGTTGTTATCATGGAGGATAATCATTACCCAGTGACATGATTTGTTTTAATTCTCAAACTCTATCACCACGAAACCATCTTCCCAGACTCCCCATAGCGTCCACAAATAATTGTTACACATTAAAATGAATAAAAATAAATATCATCCATGATTACCATAATGAGGAATACCAATCACTATAAAGAAGATAATGTTTCGAAGAAAAATAATGATTTCTCCATTATATAAATACAGGGAAGGAACCTTCTAGAGGACATCATAAAATTTAACTAGATTCAGAATCGTGAAAGTAAAATTTAACAAATAGGAATAAAACACCAAAAAGGAAAACTGAACAATGTGAGATAAACACCATCCAAAGAAGAACACACTACCCCAAATCAGTATAAAATATTCCCACACCACCCTATTGAAACCAATGCACCGAGATGAGATAGGATCATGCATGTAGGATAAGGATGGAACAGTACTGTTGAATTGTAGGGGGGAAAAGTCACACCAGATATCTAGATCCCTAACATCGAGAACATATGTTTTTAGAGAGGATGAGAACAAAAAAAACAGCCAAACATGCAAGTCCCTCGAGAGTAGACAACCACATCAATAGACGTCAAATAACACCAGCGATCCAAACAAGATAACAATACCATAAACATTCTTTTATAACTCCATGATACTCCTTTGTTAGGAATAATCTAACACCCAATCCACCACCACCAGAAGCATCACTAGAATACAACCACATGCCAAATAAGAAAAAAAGTATCCCTATCAATAAAAAGACCATGTTTGCATAGCCATACTACCTTGTTGTTTCTATTATTAAAAAATCATCAACCAACACCATAAGAAAACTACCACACACACCTTAATATGATAACGAGGTGGATTACTATACAACAGGATTGGAAGTATGTGAATATGTGGGTGAATAGGAAAATATGAAGATCCACTGAGCACTAAATTCAAAATAATTCAAAACCATTTGAGATACATTAGTTGAAATGAAATTGTGGTTTAGAATAATGGTTTAAAATATAGTAACACATAAGAAATATCAATGGATCAGAAATCGACATTTAATATCTGAGTAATGTATAAGAAAAATGATAAAAAATATCATAAATCAAAGATTAAAAAAATGAATTGAAGGAAATCCATTTAGAAGAAACATAGAGACAATAACCATGAAAGTATGTTATTGAAGAATCATGGGTATGGTATGGGATTCCATGATAAGTGAAGAAGAATATGATATATAGGAGAAAACTAGAAAAACATAGTGGGAGGAAGCTCTAGCGATGTTAAAGAAGTAGAAATCACAAATCTCAGGATAGATATCTCCACCTAGAGGGAAAAGATGCATTAAATTCACAAAAAACTATTGGTATCATAGTGGACTTCATTAATTCAAACATGGTTAACAAATTTAAATACATAAAAAATAATCCAACAGGTCAGTCAACTATTGGATAGAGTAGTTAATGTAATTCAGAGGTCGGACCCATAGTGACATAGTTGGAGAAAATAGTAATTTAATAACAAAGAGACTATATTTTTATTGAATGTAATATAACATATATTTTTTAATTAATGAATGACAAGGATTTTGGTGTTCATGAAAATTGACAACATTCTTGGAATATAAAAATCTTGTTTTATGATTAATTAATTGATAGAATTATGAATTAATAAAATTTTTTGGTTAACCCATATTTACGAAAGTATAATGGTCATGGTAAAAATCTCCCAGATAACTGATTTTCTATTTTCACAATGTCAATGTTAATTTAGTTCATTTGATGGTTTGGAATCCTGGTATCATATTTAGACAGTGTAAAAATCCCACACTATAGTCATGGTGAGGATCTTACACTCTACAATAATTTAATTATATCACTCAATCGCTTCTAAAAAATTGATTATACGTAATTTAGACTAAAGAAGAGAATTTTTAAATTTTACCGTTATTAAAAAAGACTATAATTAATTTCATTAAAAAATAACTAACAAAAACAATCACCTTATAGTGAAATCATTTCTCATAAATTATATTTCCACATTTTATACATGAAGTGGTACAAAAAATAATGATCTATTGTAGCCACTACAATAGTAAATGTATTCAATCCAAGATGAAGAACCTCCTGATGAATGAATCAATATATGGTTTGGATGTACGGCCCAATATTTATAAGCATTAAAGATGATAGATTTGGATTTAATTACACAAATATATATATATATATATATATATTATTGATCCAGTTTTAGTGTCAAATTATGGACTATATTATAATGGAGTGGCTATAGGGAATGTCATAAAACACATACAATATCATGGAATTCAAGGGTAAATTCATAGCTTTCTTGTAGGGACTAGTCCATTAATTATGGGGCCTTATCCACAAACTCTATTTTAATCAATTTTTTGTACATGTGTATTGGCATATTAATGTCATATATTCTATTATAAATTTGATTCATATATTCCGATATGAATTCCCTCTGTTTTAAGATATTTATTTGGTTTAGATCATCTAGAATAATCCTCCATTTTATGAATTTTGTGGAATGTCTTTTTTTAACCAATTCAACTATATTTACCACAATTTCCAACTATTTTTTACTTAATAATATAAATCAGAATACTAGTTAATGAGTTCAAATTGGTGTAATAATATATATTAATTAAAATTTATTAATTTATTTAAATATTAAAAAATGTATAACTAAATTGAACATATCAAATCCCCTTAAAAATGAATTTGGGATTGTCTTCAAAAATAAAATATCAATTATTACAAAAAAATATTAATTAATACAAAATATTCTCAAACAACCTTGCATTAAATTCAATGTTAGATAAATTTATTTATAAAATGGGTTACTAAATGATATATATTAACATAAGATAATTTCCTCCATTAAAGTATTTCTATAGAAATAAGTCAAATATGTATGTTACATTTTTTTTTCAAATAGCCACAATATATAATTCATCCATATTAATTTATAAATTAATTGTTTATATGAATTTAAATTTTAATCTACGTCACATTAATTTTTAGACACATAATGAAAGGAAAATATGAGAATAAATTTTGTGAATTGATAAAAAATCATGTCACATACCAAATTATTGATGCAATCTAGTATCTCCACCACATAATAATAAAATAACATTTAATAATTTTGGGAATCATTATTATGTTTATATGAATTTATGGTTTAGGGTATAGAGTTTAAAATTTTAAAAAAAATTAATATCAAGAAAAGATTTTAACTCTAAATTATATTTTATGTTAATAAAAAATATATCAATAGAAATATCCTATTAGAATACAGATTTCTCCCCTTTCTGACTTCATCAATGAATCAGATATTTAAAAATAAATGCAACAAATTAAACACCACATTCAAATATATTATTATTTTTATTTTATATGTGGAAATATTTTCTTTTGGAAAAATATTATTTACACCTCATAACAACATTTTTTAGTTGATCATTAGTTTGAAAATGGTGATTTGGATCCTCCATGCATATAACCCACTTTTATTAGGGGGTGTATAGTAAATTTAATGTTACAAAAACATATTGCTTATACAAAAACCCTTGGAACAAACATCACGCCTTATCAATTTTGATATATATATATATATATATATATATGTACCTTCAAACATTCAATTTTTTCCCAAGAAAATTTCATAAAAATGATTTAAAATATTTAGTTGATTATAGGAATGGATAAAAAATTATTTCACTGTTATTATCTTCCTAAAAATGAAATCAATGAAATCAATGGATTCTATGTGAGATTTTTTATTAATGGAAGGTGGGTCCAACGAAAACTGTCTAAAAAATGAAACATTTTCAACCATATTAAAAATAATTTTTTTATTTCATAGAATTGATAAAATGAAAATAATTTTCTGGAATTGAAATTTCACGAGACCCTCATAATATATATTTCAGAAAAAACTGAAACAAGTCCTTTGATATTATCAATAATATGAAATTTGATGGTGATAATTACTTATAAAAATATTAAAAAATAATAAAATAAAATAATGAAAAAATAATAAATTCAATGAAGGTCAACTATTAATAATAATTCCTTTACAGTGACTATATTCTCTCCCTAAATCATGATTTAGTAAGACCAAAACCAAATTTTCTGTAAAATAATTTATCCCCCGTTAGTTTCATTGAAATTATTTAACTATGAAATTTAAATTTATCAAATTATAAATATCCTATGCATTTTATGTATCCAATTTTTTCTGATTGAAAAATGAAACAAATCGGAACATTAAATTAATAGTTACAAAATTTTAATTCTAAAAAAATTTATATTATGATATTAAATTATTTAATAAAAATGATTATTACATAGTCATTGTTTTTTTTCATTTGGTATTTTTGTGCATGTTCTCCCTTCACCATATTCATGATGTATTCTTCCTCTTGTCATGTGTGCAATTAATTCACAATATGAATTATTTTCATGATTTCAAATGGTCATAAAATATCCTATGATTCTTCCTCCCTGTTCCTTGAAGGTCATCAAATTTAAAATAAATAATTCAAATTACATGGACAATCCATAATGAAAAAAATATTGAAGGGGAATAGAAACTAAATCATATTGAAAAATAAATTTCACAAAAATATAATAATACTAGAACATAATAAAAACATGGGGTTCCTCTTATGTGATGTTTTATTTTTAATGGTTTTTTATCCAATAAAATACATTGTTTTATTAATTGGGGATTGGTCTAATGAAATCTTCATTAGGGTTAACTTTTGTTTACATTACTCAACATTTGACTGAACTCTTTTTTTACTCCCTATAATTAATATGATATTAGAGGTCGTAAGTAATGTCTAAATAAAGTAATGATAATTAAAAATATTCCCGCAATTTTCCTGAATCAATAAAAATCATTATTATTTGAAATAATGGATGTGTTTGTTCTAATTATACAATGGTTAATTTATATTCATCAACCATCTCCTAAACTAATTCATCTATAAATAATTCTTTTTTCTACATGTTATGTGAAATGTACACTATATAATTTTTCCCCTTCTTATATCACTCCAATCTATTAAAAAAATTACATGATTATTTTGGTAGGATTTTATTCATATTCATATTAATTATTCGATATGTTTTTATCTCAATTTCACATTTAATCATTTAGTGAAATTAAAATTTACAGTTCCTTCTTCATTTTTTACTTATTAATGCTATGATTTGTTGAATTTTATGTTTCCACATTCGATTTCAGTGTAATTAACACATTCAAAATAAAAAAATTATATCAAAAAGTAATTATCATATTTACTAGGGTAAAAATAATCTTAAAAAGTTGTACATTTCTATAAAATATTTTCATTGTATTTATGTTCTGTATGATCTCATTCCAAATTTGTTTCTACAATATGGACTCTTTTATCATCCATGAAGTGATAAATTTTGAGGCATTATTTTAATTGAATTTTAATCATTTAATGTTCATTTAGTTGCTGAAAAAAATTCTATAGTAGGATGGTGAACTTGTCCTTGGTGGTCAATGTGATCTATAGTCATTTCGTAATAAATTAATATACCGAGATGCGATAAAATTTATAAAAAAATTAACAAAAAAGGCAATAAAAAATTATGATATAAAAGTATTCATAAATTTGTAAAATTAAATGATCAGATCTTCAATCTCTATTAAAGGACAAAAACATTGGTTCACATGAGATATTTTAATTTTTATAGTGTTACCTAATTAAGAAAATTTAAATATAAAAACACAAATCATTAAACTCTATGGTATTATAGGAATAGAAAGTGCAGTTTTGAACATAACAATCTTTTTTGATGAAAATAATAATTTAATAAAAAATTCTTAAACTATTAATCGAATGAAATCGAAAATAATTTATTAAATGATATAATAATTATGGATTTTATATTTCAATAAAATGTATAATTTCCTCCTTAACTGAAAAGAAGATTTAATGAAAAATTATGATCATAAATGAGGAATTGAAAAACATTTTTTTTCATAACCGTATTTGTGGGAGTGCAACGTTTATGGTACAGTAAGCCAAAATAACTTATTATTACTATTCCCAATGGTCATGTAAATTATGATAAATTGATGGTTTAGTAACATGGAATAGTATCCAAAGAAAGTGAATAACCCAAACATTCATCATGGAGGGGATCTTCCACTAGTGAATGTATATATACCATTACTCCCTTACCAATAACATAATTTTCATTCCTGATTAAGATCATTGAAGATAATATCAAATTTATAGTGTTTCCACAAAATAACAAAATGAATTTAATTCAAATTAAATTACCTTATTTTAGTATGTTCATTTACATTCAGTCTTTTTGAAAAATGTATACCACATCATTCCAATCTTGGTGGGGTAAAAAAATAATGGTTTTAACAAACAAATAATATTAGTGTTGTTCTTCGATCCTAGTTTGGGAATATATTGATGAAAGTTTAAATAAATTGAGTGGAACCCTTCCCATGTACTTAAATCTATTTGGGATGATGATGTTGGAATAAAATAAACATAAAAATATTATTTTTTAAATTCACGGGACAATTCATGTTTTAAATAGAGGATCATGTCATGAACCATATTATATATTTAATGATACATATCTACATGCCAAATCTAGTCCTCCTCGGGAATATCATGTCAAGAATGTTATGTTGACTATGTTAAGAGACCCACTACACAAATATGATTTATTCATGATTCTTTATCATGAATTGAATCTTTTAAACATCTTGAAATGTATTCACCACATGAATAATTTATTTTAATTATGATAGACATTATTTTATCCCATTATTTTAGTTAGGATCTTCCAGACTGATCCTTTATTTTTGTATTGTCACAAAACATATTCTACATCAACAATTATTCATTATTTATAAAATTAATCAAATACTGGTACTATCATAATGTTAATAAAAAATCTAGTAAAATAGTTTAAATTTTTATTAGTATAACAAATAAATCATAATTAAAAATTAATTTAATAACCAACAAATGTTTGCATGAAATGTATATATCAATATAAATGATTCTATTTTAACATGCATGATTATTCCTTGATCATCTATATTTTAACACATTGGGAAACGAATTGATAATTAATCTATTCCTTATATAATTATTACATACCCAATTATCAATATCCATAGGACTAAAATAAGTTTCTATTGAAATTATATATCTAATGTTGAATTATTTATAGTTTCATGCATTTCTCTGGGCTACTTTGGTAGATCTAAAATAGGGAACATACATATTGAAAAAGTGCAATAATTTAACGCTAATAATACTTCATATATGGATTAATTTTCAAGCTATTTTATATAACAATAGTGGACTAGATGGTTCTATGAGTGTTTTATTTTTATCACAAAAATTAACCATCGACGTCATAATGGGTGATTCTGGATTGGAAACCGTATTCTTACAATCAAATCCCTAATTTTTTATAATATTATTTGTTTTTAAAGAAAAATATATTACTATATTTCTCTATATTCATTATTCTTATTCACCTTTTCAATAGAAAAATTGATTCTTTTTCATTATTTTATAATAAGAGTCATGATTCTCTCTAAGTAATTAATTATTCATCATATTTATTGACAACTTATCCCTCATGATTTATGATATATTTTAATCATATATCCACCTTGTTTGTCAAAAAATCAGTAACATGACTCATTTATTATATATTGAAAAAGTATTAAATAATATTAATAATGAAATCTTAATTTTAACAAGATGATATAAAAATATCAAACAAGTCATTTATAAAAATTCAATTATTTACATATTACAACACAAAATTAAATACCTGATCAAAAAATAAATATGTCTATTATTATTATAAAATATATATATATTCTAATTATTCATTATTATATCATTATTTTTCATAAAATTATTCACACATAACTTCAATATAACCATAATCATACTGATAATGTATAGGTGGGATAAGAAACATTATAAGGTACAAGTACATATACATGGTGATGGTGAAAATTATTTTAATAATTTGAAAAGGGTAAGTCATATCGATATGATAATGCATGATAATAGGATAAATATATGATGAAACAATATAATCATAATATTTGACCATAAGGTATGATATGAGGGATCCTGACAACAATGTATGATACATATAACATGGACTAAGAATTTTATGGCATGAGACTACAATTATTATTCATATATAATAACATAAGAATGTGACATAACATAAAAATATGAAATAACATAAAAACGTTCCAGAAATATATTCATAAAAAATTACAAAATTTTGAGATCTCCCAATCATATCTACAAATTATATTATGAATAAACCAAATTATTTCCATATAAAATGTTTCTTGAAATCCAAATATGACCCCTATATTATGTTGTGAAAACCCCAAAAATGCAAACATTTAATATGATTATCACATAATAAATAAATCATTACTAATTTATAAAATGGAGATATATGACCTGAACTATCACCTAATGACAAACCATTCATATTTGTGATACATCAAATCAAGGATACATTATAGAATGAAAATAAACCAAAAAATGAAAATTTCTTTCAAAAAACGTTAAAACTATTTCTAAAAAAGAATCAAGAGTTAAATCAGTTGGTAACAAAAAATAAATATCTAAAAGTAAATATATTATCAAATAATAAATAATTTGATCATGAAAAATCCTCTATAAATTAATTATTATTCAAGGATATAGAGGAAAATTAAAACGGCATTACAAAAAATATATTTCAAAACACGTTTTGAATATTATTGGTAAAAGATGATGTTTTTTGTCAATTTAGAAAATCTATTAAAATATGGTAATAATTAATTTTTTGGGAATAATATTATTAATGTGTTTCAAATAATATGGACTGGAAAAAAAAATGTGGTTTTATGAAATGTAAACAGGAAGATAAAAAATCGATGAAATTGAAATGAAATTCCATTTTATGTTTTGAAAGTATTTTTATAAAAAACATAGATGAAAAATTTAAAAAATCTAATTTTGAAAAAAAAATAAAGACTGTAAATGAAGAAAATATTTATCATTCAACATAAGAGTTAAATGTATATGTTGGAATAAACAAAATTGGAATTTGGGGGATCGATTATAATGTATTGGAAATGTTCATGACAACATGTTTTTTAAATGAATAAAATATCCATTAAAGAAATATACATTTAAGTATAAATGTGAATTCAACATAAATGGTTAAAATGAAATATAAACAAATCATATGATTAAAAAAATAAATATTAAAATAATGTAGTTCAATGAGAAATATTTCAACTCATAGAAATTAATGTGATCTTACCAAACCATTTACCTTGGATTCCTACTTTTTTATATACACTCTAACAACTTTTATAATAATCATATAATCATTAAAAATCTATATAGGTACCTCATTCGTATTTTTTTAGTTTATATTAATTACTAATATTAATATATAACTATTTTTTTACTTTTTAATTGTCTATATTTATCATATATTATCAGTGATTTTACATATTTCTCATATGTTTTCATATCATTGTTTTTGGTAATTATTCCATCTACATGATTTATTACTTGTAAAACTCTTAGGGATTGTGAATAAAAGGTACATAATGAGTTTCAAACTTATAATTTCTTTCCATTTGAGTATTATTTATTTTTCATAGATGTGCAATCTTTAACTAAAGGGATTCATTGTTTTTTCATAGGGGAATGGTATAATTATTTGAGTTAAATATTAATATTAACATAGAAACACCAAAAAATAATTATTTACATATTAATATTATATATTCTTATTAATTATGTTTCAATTATCATTCATGATAAATAATTTATTGCATCACTAATAGTTATGGTTGAACTATCCAATATATGAACATGCACTAATCTTATAGGTGTGTATAGTTAATAATGATACTTTTAAGCTTATTTTTACAATATTATATATATAATATCTATTTATTGGTATTATTTGAGAATATTTGGTTTAAATTTTTATTTAATAAATTAATAATGAGTCAATTATTCATTTTTAAGAGGACAGAATAATCCAATTGTGATCCTCCATGAAATATTGTATTTTTTAACAATTAGTGATATGTGGTTGAAAAAATGGGATATGTTTCTATTGAAGGAGAATGGGTAAGTAATTAAGAATGATTCAATGGATAATAGTGATTAAATGTGGGTGGAGGAGATATCATTTTTTGGTGAAATGAAGTACATGTCATTGATATATATGTTTGTTGAGGGGTAAATATAAAATCTTATGGTTCATAAATTATTTAGGTGAAAATTATTTGTATGAAATTGGGGATTAACAACAACATATTAAATGTTCATCTGTACCATGTTTTTATGTTTTTAATTATCATAAACATGAGAGAAATTATTTTATCTATTCTAAATCGTTTTTAGATTTTTTAAATATTTATCATGGTAATTATTTTTCACATAAAATATACGATTTCCCAAATATCCAATATTAATGTGATAATTCTAATTATTTCTCCTTTAAACATTAGTTAATTTATAAATTTGATAAAATTAAATTTCAATTTATGACGCAAGATATATTTGACAAAATATTTTCATAGAATAATAATTTTAATAACATAAATTATTTTCACTCATATTTTAAATATATTACAAGTTTAATTATATGATTTGTTTTTTCATATATATATGTACATGAAATTATATTTATCATTTTATGTTGATAAATTTAGTTAATTTATATAAAAATTACAATATAATTATTGGATAGTAGTTCATGTTCAATTAATGTGGAAAATAATTTTTAAATTGATATTTTATTTATGTTTATAAAAATGTAATTTAATTTTTTATATAAATTAATTTTTTTTTATAAAATATGAAATCCCTTTTGTATAATAAATTTATAAAATTTTAAAAAAATATATAAACATATTTTAGAGCATAAAAATTTTAAAATAATATTATTTCTGATTATATAAATATATTTTATTCCTATTCATTCTACGTAAGAAAGTAACTGAGTGAATAATTTTATATTTTATATCTTATAAAAAATCAACAATAGTATTATTTAATATTGATTACTTTAGTTTATTATGATAAATAATGTAGAATACATAAAAAAGGGTTCTTTATATGTATCTTTTCTTTAATAATTTGAATCACATCCGCTGAAAATTGTTTATCTACAAAAAATAACTCTTATTCAATTAAACAACATTGGAAGAATTTTTAATAAAATATATTCTTATTAATTGCAATTTGGTCTAAAATAATATATTTATATAATATAATATTTTATCAATAACTATCATTAAACAATTATTTATAATTTATAGATTCTATTAATTTTAATTTGATACTAAAACTAAAAACCATCAGCATACATATCTTATACATGCATAAAAAATGATTATATATACAATAAACATATTTCCAATTAATATATTTCTAATAAAATTTATATATATATATATATTAATGAAATTTTATTTCTATATATATCCATAGAAAGATCAAAAAATCTTTAATTATATTTGATTATTTCATATCATGTTTCCAAAATGTTAATTTTTTTCCTTCATTCAATAGTTTTAATTAGGGTGATGATTTTCATCGAAACCAAGAGGATAACTATTTCATGTTCATGGTGTTTTATTTACTTTCTTATTTATTCAACATGTTCTTTCTTAATTATATTTAATATTGTATTCTCATAATTTATTAATTATTCTATTTTATTTGAGAATTTGTTTTTAATAAAATTTGTCATGATTCATTTTAGTTTATTTTTTATATCATAAATGTAATTTCCAAGAATATATGTAGTTGAATCAAAATATGTATTATAATAATTAAGTTGACCATTTTACCCCATTAATCAAATTTATAAAAATTTGTTAATTGGATGGGAAGCAATAGATATACTTTTCTCTCATTGCATCTTCATGTTCCCACATTACATCTAAAAATGAATAATTCCAAAAAAATTAATATCTAAAGTGGGTTGTATTATTTTACATAACATTATATCTTTGATCCATAATTCTAATTAGTTTTACCTCATAAGGGATATCATTTTAGAAATACATAACATCAGTGTTTAATACATGTGAAGGATCTATTATAAATCTCCTCAAATGTGAATAATGTAATAGATCATATACGTAGAAGATTTTTTATGAGTGATATGTTATATTCTATGGTCCCTATATGATCATGATTATTGAATGATCAATTTTATCTAATGTTCAATTTTCCGTTCATCCCAAATCACATTATCCTTTACCAAGATGATATTTAAGGGATTAAAATTTCACCAACATCTACTTCATACCTCATGAGTTATTATCAAAAAAATAATATGATGGCTTTGTGATGCTTTTATATTATACTAAATAGTTTGATAATAACCCCAAATTTCTAAAATAATATCTTATCATAACATATTTATTACTATAAAATTACCATATAATATTAAAAAGTAACATAATTTCACATACAGATTAATATATCGTTCCATATGGACGATAGAGTGGGGAATATTAATATATAAATACTAACCTTGCGGAAGATGTTTATCCAATCACCCATTGAAATATATTCAGAAAAACATTATAATGTTATTAAATTAATGATTAGAACTTTATGATAAAAATTTATTTGTGGTTGATAATTTATAAAAATGATAAACTCTATAACAAACATTTGTTAGTGATATGTTCTATATTTTTTAATGGATTATAATATATCAATAAAAAAATCCTTATGACTTATTCTTTATATAAAAATGAAATAAAAACATGTTGTAAACCATAATGAAATGTAATTATACATATGTATGTTTTCGTTATATCCAACACTACCTATATAGAATTATATTATTAATAATTATTAGGATGATCGGTGATGAAATATATGGTGATTTCTTCTATTTCCATACTACTATAGGTAATAGTTTCAATATCCCATTATATTTATGAAAATCTTCCATTAGTTAATTTTATTCCAATAATGATGATATATAACATGGAATCTCTATCATTATTTTCCCAGAAAAAATTTTATTCTTAACACCTTTATAAATTATTGTGTTTCATTAGTGAATATAAAATGGTCAGTGGTTTGAATACTCCCAAAAAACATTATTCAATTGATATTTTTGAGGGTGGCATATTTTTTTTCACTATCCTAGTTCTCTATCACTGAAAATGTGGACCAAATAAATACATCATACCTTGATTTGTATCTCCACCGAATATTTTTACCCCATTAATTGTAAAAAAGATAAATGGTTGTCGAATAATTTTGGAAATATTGGATTTCATCATTTATATTATCATTCCCATACATTTACATTAAAAATTCATAATGATTAGGTTTCTTTCAGTCCTTATAAAAAATGTGATAATGTTATGAAAAACCCAATTCTTCTATAGGATGGTGTATATAAAAGTGATGTTACAAACCTCTTATGAATATCCTTTATTCTATTTTCACATTTTTTTTATTAATAGGAATATTAGGAATTTCTCTCTTCTATTTATTAATGATTTCCATAATGATGATAAATTTCACAAAAACCTAAATAGTATACTTATAATAAAAGAAAAAAATGGATCTCTATCATAGTGGATGGTTTGGGATATTCTTAAATCAACACATTCATTAATGGATCCATGCTATACCTTATATTGTTACCACATGGTATATGAAGTATAATTTTTATTGATAAAATTCAAACATTCATAACAATGTATTCAATATCTTTTTTCAAATGGTATTCAACATAATCCAAATAATTATTTATTTTATAATTTTATTGGAATGATAAATTAAATCCTAAAAAACCATATAATTTTTTTTCATTGTAAAATCAAAATATCAAATTCATTTGATCCATGATCATTATAAGTGAATTTAGAAGTTATAAGGCACCATAAAAAATCAATTCTTTTAATATCTTTTAGTAAAATAATTCTAAGGTACATCATCTCTATATTTGTCACTAATTTATGGTGTTAATATCATTACTCTACCTATAATATGTATTTATTCACTCTATATGGATCATAGATATCACCAATACGTGGTACATGATTTTTTTTCAGTATCATGTATAGTATGTTTAGAATAATCAATGCAATGACTTTTTGATCCATCCTTATCAAATAAAAAATGACCATTTCAACCCATAGTGAAACACCTAGGAATATAATACCCATATCCATATGATGACGATGATTAAAATAAAATAATTCCTTTCTAATTGGGTAAAATCTATATATATTAATTGATATACACCTACAGTCTTGTATGATATCAGTTGAATGCTCAACATCATGTTATGAGAGATGATTGTGATATTCTTGGGGGAAAAATTTATTAATCAATTATAATTTTAATTTAATCATTTTTCACTTCCATTCCAAAAACTTTATTCATGTACCACATATTATTGTACTTTAAAATGTATATTAATTATTTTTATGCAAATCGATGTCCATAATAACCATGGACTTGTTATTTTATATTAGGGTAATTTTTGTTATGAAATGAGATTTGTCTATCCCAATAATTGAAATGATATTTAAAAAAAATCTATTCTTGATATCACATTACATTAAACAAATGACCTATGAAGTAGGTCACCCGAAAATACATTCCCATAATCCATGACGGGAGTATATTTTTCACACAATTTAAATACTCATTGAAAACCTATATTTGTTCACTAGTAATTAAATATCCAATGTTTGAGGATATAAACTGATAGTTTTATTAACATTGTAATACTTGAATGATTTCATAGAACTAGAAAAAATTATAGTTCTTCAAAAATTAACATGCCTATAATCACCTAAAATTCATGATTATATTTGAAATTATTCAATAAAACCCACGGTTAATAATAATTAATAATCCAAAAAACATCTTCTCATATTATATTTATAGGGATTCCTTATCGATTATAGAGGACAAACCTTTGAGGTTGAATCAGGTGTGTTCAATGAAATACCAACTACTAAATCTTCCTTATATTTATAAACTCACGTTGGACTTTTGAAAATCTATATTCAATTAATAATTAACAAAATATTAGTCTTTTTAAATCCTAAACACATTCACCACAAAAAATAATGTAATGTAGGAATTGATAGAACAAATAAGATTCACAAGATTAAGTCTATATATGAACATAGTACTTATCTATTGTAGTTATTATCCTGGTCTGTATATAAAATATAATCATTCTTATCAAATATAGAGTTGTTTTGGTATGTTTTATTCCAACCCAGTACACTATATCACATATGTGGCAGATCACTATAATACAATAGTGAGAAAATACTCTTTATAGTTATTTATGTTAAATACAAAGAGTAATTTCATCACTATCTCATATCAAATTAGACTAATATACTAGTTAATAGAGTTCATGGCATCCATTATTTGAACCATTTCCTGAATGACAATTTTTTTTACATCGTTAAATTTTCCAAAAACAAATATCAAGAAACAGAGTTTAAATTATCCCAATATTTCCACTTATAAATAAAAATAATTATCATTCACACATATAAACTATAAATAAAATGAGTATAGACCATAAAATATTACCTCTAAGTTTTAAAACAAATAAAAATGTTTTTTAATATTTTCCAATTTATGAATACATATATTTTCTAGGGAATTTTCATGCTCACTGTAGGATAGAATTAGGAAACCTACAAATTATCATTAATAAAAAATTACACAGACACTATACATAGTGTTATGTATTATCTTTTCATTAAACTTTTATTCTTAAAATCTTCTTCAATTTTCAAGGTTTGGCATAAAACATTTTCCTTTCCTTTCTTATTTGATAAAAACAATTTCTTATTCTCTATGATTTGAATTTAAATTATATTTTTCATAAAAATTCATAATATTTTTTTTATACACCTAATTTTTCTAATTATTATTTTATAGTAATATATTATCAAATTTCCAACAGATAGTTGAACACTACACTCAACTATTATAATATTTTTTTTATTCTATGTTATTTTATATTTCACTTTCACATAGAGTTGTGATAAAATATAAATATATTTTAATGTTCATAAATGGAAAACATTTACATGAAAAAATACACCAATATAAGATGTTGATTATTAAATATTAACATTTTGTTCCCAAGAACATCATTGAACTTTAAAAAAATAGCCCTTGTTGAATTACCATTCCTGACTATCAAACTCAATTGAAAAAATATCCATTCTCTTTTCAATCTCATTTATCTCAAAACTACATTTAAGCATTCCCAATATTATATAGTATTAATTAAATACATATATTTATAATTTAATATCCATAGTATCTAAATTATATAATTCATCATGGATATATAGAATGTACACCAATAAATGTATTAACAATTAATATTTCTTCATATGGAATGAGTGAATCCCATAACAACCCATTCAAATTTAATCTTAGATATGTGTATGTTAAATAACATCTTATGTTTTCCAAATTTTTCATAGACATATAAATTTTAATAAAAATGAGTTTTTATTTCTAAATAATGATATACATATCATTCATTGACATTAAATTGTCTTAATTGTTCTTTAAAAAATTAAATCATTTGATCATATAGAATTTTTCAGACATGTTTCTATGATTGGATCTTATTCTCCCTTGTCTTGCTGGTACGATTCATGGAATTAAATATTTTTATTATTTTTATGTTTCCCACCCTAAATAAAATTGTTATTAGAATCTTATTTACTATATTTCATTATACTTTTAAAAATGTGAATCTTTTTTCATTCATTAGAAAAATGGATTTATACTATGTGATGAACATATTGTGGGATTCTATCGATCCTCGTGATAGTAGTATAAAACCTTATGAAGTACGTATTTAATCCATCAGAAGGAAATATAAAATTTTATCAGTACTTTTACAAAACATATCATGATATGTTTGATTCTTATTTCTATTTTCCATATTCTTAAAATAACTTCTGGTGCTAATCTCAACCTCATTGAAACAAATCCTAACATTATGATGACATGTACGATCCTTACATTAGGGGATATAATAAAATTATTTTTGTGTCTATATAAAACATAAATTGGGTATGATTGAACCAAATGTGAATATATAAAAAACATATGATCACTTCTATTTTAAAAGTATGAACATTTTTTCCAACCTTCACTAGTGCAGAAATCGTTTTTTACGTCACCATTGTTTACGTCGGTTATATATAACTGGCGTAAAAATGCGGCGAGTAGATTTTGAACGTCGGTTATTTTTAAAACCGACGTTACAAATCGCGCCTGTTGGGTTTTTATATAGGTTATTTTATAACCGACGTAAAAAACCAATGCGTGGGGGGTTTTTTACGTCGGTTATTTGGAAACCGACGTAAAAAACCCTATATCGACGTGTTTTTTACGTCGGTTATTTTATAACCGACGTAAAAAACATAGCGCGGGGTTTTTTACGTCGGTTATTTGATAACCGACATAAAAAACGCGTCCGGGCTTTGGTTTTTGACGTCGGTTATTAAAAAACAGACGTAAAAAAGGCGTCAATATCGGGTTTTTTACGTCGGTTTCCAAATAACCGATGTAAAAAACCCACCGTGCTTTGGTTTTTTATGTCGGTTCTAAAATAACCGACGTAAAAAACACGTAGATATCGAGTTTTTTTACGACGGTTTCTAAATAACCGACGTAAAAAACCCCCTGCGCATTGGTTTTTTACGTCGGTTATTTTATAACCGACGTAAAAAACCATAGCCCGGGGGGTTTTTTTACGTCGGTTATAAAATAACCGAGGTAAAAAATGCGTACATATCTCGTTTTTTACGTCGGTTATAAAATAACCGATGTAAAAAACCAAAGCACGAGAGATTTTTTACGTCGGTTTTAATATTACCGACGTTATAAATTTAAAAAATAGTTTATAACGTCAGTTATATAATAACCGACTTTATAAAACATTTAAAAAAATTAATGCCCGTGGACTGTCATTTGCGATTTTTCGATTGACAGTCCGCCGACTCGTCTCTCTCACACGGTAAACCCTAATCGGCTCGTCGATCGACCTGCGTTAAACTCAATTTGGCTTCATTGTTTATCTTCTTTACTCCTATCGGATCTATCATCGCAACTCGCAACATTCAAGTAATCCTTCCACGAATTTATTTCGTTCGTTTTTGTTTCGATTCTTGATGTGCTTTTCGTTCGTTTTTGAATCTCGTGGAATTTTTTGTTATTGCAAACGGTTATTTGCAAATGGTTATTTGTATTTTTTATTGCAAATGGTTATTTTTATTGAAAATGGTTATTTGTATTGCAAATGGTTATTTGTATTTTGTTATTGCAAATGGTTATTTGAATCTCGTGGAATTTTTTGTTGATATAACAGACAACATTGTTGATATAACAGATTATGTTCAGGGAACATTAAACTAGATGAATAATGAGATAAAAAAGACGTGCATCGTTACTTTAAAGGAAAATAAATAATAATTACTTTTTATATCATATTTTGGATCGGTTTTTTTATAAATTAAAACAATAAATGTGATCCCCATTATATGATTTTTGAGGACTACCATGGTTTAACCACACAGTATGGAAAACCTAGAACAAACCCTAAAAAATGCATATGCATCATGCTGTGTGATTTCATGATAAATAAGTATGGTTTGTACAAAATATATTTCCTCCATTATATTTGTAGACAAATGTAAAATGTTTCCTAGGTAGAACCTCATGGTATTCACTAACCATGTTCCAACCATGAATAAGAATATAAAACTATAATATCCTAAAAGGTAAAAAAATAATAATACAAGGATGAATAAAAAAACGTTAATCAAAATAATTTGATTTAATAACCTATAATAAATATAGAGGTGTTAAAATAACAAAAACCATACTAAATTCTACCCCTAGAAGAATATGTTGAGAATGTTGGACCTAGATTGATATTAGGCCACTACTCCATTATCAATGGATCTCACACCTATGTCTCATTGGAATCAGAAACATGTTACCAATGATATTAAACCATATGAATTACCATATCATTTAGAACATTCACTTGATAATATAAGACACATTATTATTTTTAATCATATACATATACATATTGAGTCTTGTAATTGCAAGGATGTTCACTATTGTTGTTGATAATTGTCAATTCTTGGTGTTTAGAATTTCTGAACATGATTCCTGTAATTGGAATTCAGTTTTTGTCCATGGTTGTTTTGTTTTCGTTTTTGGATTTTGAAAACCTAAAATAAACAGAGTTTTTAGTCATGTTTTATTTTGATTGATAACTATTAAAGCTGAAGGCCAAGTACAAAATCAAATCCCCACAAGATATGTTACATGGGATTAAAAAGCAGAAATAAAGGATTAAACCAAATCAGTGGGACTATTGTTATTCTGAGCAGACCAGTGTTGGACGCACTGGGTGACCCTCTCAGCCTGCCAATGCAATTAACGATCATCAGAAACAAGAATGAGTGAATTGCTGATAAAATAATAACATGCTGGTAGACCTCTTTTTGCCAGTCACACCGAAGGGTGATGAAGACCAATATCAGGGTCTGCACGCCATTTAAAATAGGTTGTTTATCTAAAATATTAAAACATCAAAACCGCAATCAATATTAATCTATGTAGGCGTCATGGTTTTCTTTGATTCAATGAAATTTAAAACTGTTATATCTAACTATATTTTGTTTTAAAAATAATATTCAAGCATATTTATTTAAATACCTATAGATTTGTTTTATATTTTAAATTGTTTTACATTCAAATCATGATTTTTTTCATATAAACATGTATTTTTCTTGTCTTAAAAATATATATTTTTTGTTGATATTTGTTATAGGTAATAATGAGTCGAAGTTGGATTCCGGCACACCGAATGAGCAATGAATTTGAGGAAGGTATTGATGCCTTTTTGGAATTTGCAAAACGGAATGTTCCAATTAGTGACATTTTTTTCTGTCCATGCCTAACATGTTTGAATATGAAGAAGTTGAAAAGTAGAGAGATAAAAGATCATCTGATATGTCATGGTTTTAATCCGAGTTACAACCCTTGGATTTGGCATGGTGAAACTGGACGGAATGTCACTGATGATGATGATTCGCAAGATGGTAACTCCGATGGAATTGAAGAAATGATTCACGATATTGTAGTAGAACAAATTGAGATAGAACCGACAGTTGCACGTCTATATGGTGATGCTGAAAACCCATTATATCCTGGTTGTACAGATTTTACAGTTTTGTCGGCGGTGTTAAGATTTATTAACCTGAAGGCAAAGCATGGATGGAGTGATAGAAGTTTTACAGAGCTGCTACAATTGATGAAAGACATTCTTCCAAAATATAATGATCTTCCAGATTCACATTACAAATCCAAGAAAATATTATGCCCGATGGGATTGGGATACAAGAAAATACATGCCTATCCGAATGACTGTATTATATATATGAAGGAATATGAATTTCTGTCAGAGTGTCCAAAATGTGGGACATCACGGTATAAGGTGAAAGAAAAATCATTGGGTGATATAGAGATTACAAATCTCCCTTCAAAGGTATTTTGGTATCTTCCAATAATTAATCGTTTCAAACGTTTATTTGTTAATTCACATGATGCAAAAAGTTTAAGATGGCATACTGAAGAGTGGGTATGTGATGGAAAAATACGTCATCCAGCTGATTGTCCACAATGGAAGAAAATTGATGCGCAATATTCTACATTTGGAAATGAAATTAGAAATCTCATACTAGGGTTGTGCACAGATGGAATGAATCCATACCGAACACTTAGTAGCACACATAGTCCATGGACTGTTTTATTGGTAATTTACAACCTCTCTCCTGAAGTTTGTATGAAGCGCAAATATGTCATGTTGAGTACATTGATCTCTTGTCCAAAGCAACCCGGTAATGATATTGATGTTTACTTGTCACCGTTTATTGATGATTTGAAACTGTTATGGGCTGATGGTATTAGGGTGTATGATTCTAATAAAATGGAATATTTTTAACTACATGTAGTGCTTCTATTCACTATAAATGACTTCCCAGCGTATAGAAATTTGTCTGGATACAGTGTTAAAGGGAATAAAGCATGTCCAATTTGCGAACAACAGACGTCCTATTGTCAATTGCATCATGGGAGGAAAACAGTGTACATGGGTCATCGAAAGTTTTTGCCTATGGAACACCCTTATAGAAGACTAAAAAAGGCATTCAATGGATCACAAGAATTTGATACTGCTCCAAAACCTTTATCCCCTGATCTGTATTTTGAGAGGGTGAAAACCCATGACGTGACACTGGGAAAGACACATAAATTTGGTAATGATAGACATATTTGGAAGAAAAGGTCAATTTTTTTGAGCTACCATATTAGAGGTATCATGAAGTTAAACATAATATTGATGTCATGCATGTGGAGAAGAATATCTGTGATTCTTTGATTGGAACATTGTTAGATATTAAAGGAAATACTAAAGATGGGTTGAATGCAAGATTATACTTACTATCAATGGGAATACGTTTGGAGTTAGCTCCCACTCCTAAAGGAAGACGAACATTTCTTCCCCCGGCTTGTCATACATTATCGAAGAGGGAGAAAATTAGCTTCTGTCAGTGTCTTCATGATACCAAAGTGCCTCAAGGTTATTCTTCTAATGTAAAAAATTTTTTCTCATTAAAGGACTTGAAGTTGATAGGTATGAAATCACAAGATTGTCACGTCATGATGCAACAAATTCTACCAGTTGCATTGCGTGGAATATTGCTCATTCGTGTCAGAAAGACTATAATGAAGTTTTGTTATTTTTTCAATTCAATTTGTATCATGGCGATTGATGTGAATGCTTTGAACATTTTGGAAAAGGATGCAATTTTTATACTTTGTCAATTGGAAATGTATTTTCCTCCAACTTTTTTTGATATAATGGTGCATTTAATTATTCATCTGGTTCGAAAAATAAAGCTTTGTGGACCTGTATATCATTGTTGGATGTATCCTTTTGAAAGGTATATGAAAATAGTAAAGGGGTATGTTAAAAATCTATATCGACCTGAAGCCTCCATTATTGAAAAGTATATTTCTGAGGAGGTAGCAGAGTTTTGTACGAGCTAGTTGGCTATTGCGCAACACATAGGTTTGCCTCCATCTCGCCATTAACGAGTTAATAATGAGGGAAAGGGGATTCGCTGCTTGAAAGTCAAATCATTGTTAGCTGAACATATGAAGAAGTTAGAATCATACATGTTGAATAACATATCCCATGCTCAACCGTATATCACAGTGCATATTAATGAGTTGAAACAATGTCATCCAAAGAAGAAAGAAATGTGGATTTTGAATGAGCACAACAAAACTTTTTTGTCATGGATTAAAAAGACTTTGCTTGTTAGATCAGATGTATCAGAGACCTTAAAATGGATAGTGGGTGTCCATATTTAAATGTGATAACATGGTCTAGTTATGACATTAATGGTTATACATTTCATAAAAAAGCTCAGGACAACAGAAGTGCAGTTCAGAATAGCGGTGTATTGGTGTTTGCAGAATCAATGCATTTTTCGAGTGCTAAGGACAAAAACCCAATTTATGCATCAAATGAATAATATAGAGTGATTGAAGACATATGGGAGGTTGATTACTTTAAAATTAAAGTTCCCGTTTTTAACTGCAAATGGTTTAACGGTAACAACAGTGTCAGACACGATGAATTTGGAATGAAACTTGTTAATCTGAATATATTGGAAGACACAGCTGATTCTTTTATAATGGCAACACATGCAAAACAAATTTTTTATGTAGTAGATCAATCAGATATGCACTGGGTTGTTGTTTTACAAGGGAAAAACAATATGTTGGTGAGGATGAACTTGATGAATATGCTTATTTATGTGATATCCATACTTCCATGGAAATATTAACAGATTATAATGACGATCATGTTGAAGACATAGTTTGTGCCATAAGGAACAATCACGACGAAGGAATTTGGGAAAACAATCCATCTGTACATTCCTAAAATTACAGGTAACATATGTATATTTCTTGTTTACATTTATTTTTTCCATAAATGTTAGATATTTAAAGTTATTTATTTATTAAAACATGTTATAAAATAAAATAAGTATATGTTTTTTGTTTGTTTTATGTTTTTTTGGTTTACTTTATCATGTTTATAACCATTACATGAATTTTAAAATGCTTACTTTTGTTCACTGACAATTACTTTACCATGTTTAAAATGTTTACCAGGTTTACCATTTTTACCATTTTTACCATTTTTACCATTTTTACCATCTTGACCATCTTGATCATCTTTTCCATCTTTACCATTGTTTAACATGCTTACCATATTACCAATGTTTACTATTATTTAACTTAGTACACTTTTATATTTTCTGATTACAGTAGTATTAAAATATTTGAATTTGTATATTTGTTCAGTGACAATTACTTTACCATGTTTACAATGTTTACCAGGTTTACCATTTTTACAATTTTTACCATCTTGACAATCTTGACTATCTTTGACATCTTTACCATTGTTTAACATGCTTACCATATTACCAATGATTACTATTATGTAACTTAGTACACTTTTCTATTTTCTGATTACAGTAGTATTAAAATATTTGAATTAGTATATTTGTGAACTGACGTTTGTTTTTTTGACTTGAAGGATAATGACAGATCATTCAGTTGATCAACCACATGATTATGGAGAGGAGAATATTGCTGGTCATACCTCTGGGGATGAGCATTCACATGCTCCTATTACGACAAAGAGTTCAAAGGTTGGTAAACGTGGGTGCACACGTTTACCAAAATTATCACGTGCCCGTACGCAGGATCAGAGGATAGTAGTTGAGTTTGATGATGATGATATTCCTAGAGGACTGAATGCCAAAGATTTTAAGAGTTTTGTTGAAACACAGGATGAGACCAAAGTAAGCATTCTGTATGATGATTGGAGAGTTGTGGATAAAGCGATTATCTCTCAGTTGTGGGAGACTATTTTGGTAAGATCTTTTGTCATTGTTTGACCATTCTTTTAATGTTTCTAGTATATATAATATGTTTAACCTCTTCTTCATCAGATGAAATTTGATATTCCTGACACTGGAGGAGTCAAGAAGAAATGCTTATCGTTGGCTGCCAGGATATGGAGGGTTTTCAAATCAAACCTCTCATCTGATTTCATTTATGGTCATAGAAGTCATGACAATCCATGTCGTATATATCCTTTTATAGATGAAGAGACATGGAGACAATTTTTTGAAAGTAGAAAAAAAGAGTCATTTCTGGTAAGGGCAATGTAAACTTTTATAAACGTTCTTATATAAATGATTTTATTAATGTTTTGTTAATGATTTCATATTCTTAAATTACAGTAAACAAGGAACGCTCATCAGGAGATCCAATCTAAAAATGTATACCCTCATAGTTTATCTCGGGATACATTATTGGAAGAAAAAATGATGGCAGAAAAATTTCAACAACTAAGAGCTGAGTCTTCAGGCTCTGGAGAGGTGGCCCCTCCATCCCCTCCAACTAGACATGAAAAATGGAAGTGAGCTCAGAAGGGAAAAAATGGCAATATCATTCAGAAGAATCGAGAATCTTAGCTGAGAGGATTGTAAGATATCTATTTAATTTTTTTATGTTATCTTTTTTCTTCTTATAAGTTTCAATCATTACAGAAATGTTCAATTAATTAATACAGGACTCTCTTGAGGAGCAGAGTTCAGAGGGGACATTTACAGGTACTAGGAGGGAAGATATTTTATTTGCAGCATTGGGAAGGCCCGAACATCCTGGTCGTGTAAGAGGATATTCGGCAGGTGTATCGGTAAGAAAAGTGTTTCCATGTTCTTCAACTTCTAACATTGAGGGGGTTTATAAAAAAATTAAATCCTTGGAGGCTGAAGTTCAAAATATTAATGCGATGATGGAAGACAAGATTATAGAGTCGGTGCAGTCTATGTTTGCAGAAATGCAAAGACAATTTCAGACTGCAGCTCCCACTCCTCCACCTCCCCCTGCAGACACCATTATTTATCCTCCACCTCCGCCAGTAGCTCCCACTCCCCCACCTTAGCCTGCGGACTCCATTTTTTATCCTAATCCTCCGCCGCAGCTTCTTACATATTGCGAGTTGTATGTTGATGATTCTCAACATCATATAGTAACATACATGTTGGTATATTGTATATGAGATACATTTCATCATCAAAAATTAGAGGTAGAGAATCAGAGGGTCACTGTACATGATATTATAGATAGATCAGCTAGGGTACCAATACCTACAGAAGAGGTGGCGACAGTTGGACAGAGTATCAGCCATTTTTTAGTTTGGCCATCCAGACTTCTTCGACTCATTACCATAAGGGTATGAATTCTATATCTTTTATTTTATTTTTTTATTAAAGTTGTTTTATAATTTGAAAACTACTATATTTCTCAGTTTTTTTTCACAGGAATACTTCAAAGGTAATGAAATATTGTATAGACTACAAGAAAGACAACAGGCTATGACATCAGATACAGATTCCAGTGGTCTTCACAGATTGTCAAGATATTCACATTTGTTGTTGGGTTTTTATCAGTTTCAAATGGAATCTCATGTTTGTGGACGTGAAATAAGTGTGGGGATTACAAAATCTGATATCATGGAGCTTGTTACTTGAGATAAGTTGGGCAACAACGTGGTGAAAATTTTTTCCATGTAAGTCTTAACAACTTTTCCCTGCATTATATGTATTAAAAATGTATACTTATATATGTTTTGTATTAGGTATCTTTATAAAATTTGTGAGAGGAATGAACTGACAGAAGTATATGGATTCATGGACCCACAATTGATTTCCCCTGAAGCATGTGCATTGACTGAGGAACAAAGAATGGTTTATATTGCTGAATGATTTGAAAAGAACATAATCAGACAATGTTGTATGATGCCTTTTTGTGAGAGGTATGAAACACATTTCTCTCAAAGATTTAATTATCTTTTAACATAAAAAACCACTAACATTAAATTTCCTTTTATCAGTGATCATTGGATGTTAGGGATTTTTTGCCCAAGGGAGAAAGCTCATTATTGGATATGCTCTATTTATGGTGATGTGCGGGAAAGTTTTAAGAATATATTGGAAAAGTAAGTTTCAATTTCTCAATAGTTTTATATATTATAATGAATTTTAAATTTACCCAATTCTTATTATTTTGTAACAGTTCATGGGTATACTTTCGAAAAAAGACAAAGAAAAGAAATGCGAAGATCAAATATGTAAATGCGAAGGTAAATTTCCATTTATAATTTGTACTTTTTGATTTATTACATAAAAATAATATATTGAATTTACACTCATTCAAAATAGAATTTTAATGAACAACAAGGCCTCATCGAATGCGGATATTATATGTTAAGATTTATGTATGAAATAATAACAACTGGGACAGTTGTGAATTATGACCTGGTACGATTTCCTCATAAACTTTTCCATAATATTTCAATTTGATTTATTCATTATACATGTTAACTATCTTCTTTTTCATTTGTAGATTTTTGATGACCCTCAACCCTATACTGCTGAAGACATCAAACACGTACAAGTGGAGTTGTCAAATTATTATACAGGTTTGATTGAATTTTAGTTGTTTGTAATGTAAAATGTAATTTTGAATATTGTCGTTTTGATTGTGTATTTGGTAGTTGTTTAGGTTTGATTTAGTTTTTTTTAAGTTGACAGTGTAAGTTTTGAATGTTATATAAGTGAATGTTTTATTTTGCTCTACTTCTTGTTTTGGTCTACTTTTGATGGTTCTTCTAGTATGGATTTGGGTCTGTGGGGGTGTGTTCAGTGGGGTTGGGGGTGTCCAGCAGTCTGGGAGGGCTGTCCGGTGGGGTGGGGGGATAGTCCTGGGGGGTGGAAGGGATGTCCTGGGGTGTGGGAAGCCGGTCCAGGGGTGTGGGAGTGCTGTCCAGGGGTGGGGGGGGTTGTCCAGAGGTGTTTGGGGCTGTCCAGGGGTGTGGTGGGGGCTGTCAAGTGGGGTGAGGGGGTGAGGAGGTGATGTTCAGGTGGGTGGGGGGTTGTTGAGAGGTGTTTGTGGGTGTCCGGGGGTCGGGGGGCAGTCCAAGAGTGTGGTGGGGGCTCCAATGGGGTGGGGGAGGGTTGTCCAAGGGGTGTACATGAGGGTGGGAGCTCCAATGGGGTGAGGGAGGGCTATCCAGGGGGTATACATGAGGGTGAGGGCTCCAACGGGGTGGGGGAGGGCTGTCCATGGGGTATAAATGAGGGTGGATGCTATCTAGTGGGTAAGTTTTATATGTTATATATGTACATGCTTAATTTTGATGTACTTCTGTTTTTGTGGTATGATTTCTTGATTTGTTTTCTGGTTGATTCGGGTGGAGAGAAGATCACTGCATTCTGTTTTAAAAAAAATATGCTTTATCACGTCGGTTATTTAATAACCGACGTGATAAAATGTCTGAAGAATGGTTTATCACGTCAGTTATTGAATAAACGACTTGATAAAAGGCCTGCAGAATGGTTAACACGTCGGTTATTAAATAACCGGCGTGATAAAGGGCCTGCAGAATGGTTTATCACGTCGGTTATTCAATAACCGACGTGATAAAGGGCCTGGAGAATGGTTTATCACATCGGTTATTCAATAACTGGCGTGCTAAACGGCCTGGGCAATGGTTTATCACGTCAGTTATTCAATAACTGATGTGATAAACCGCCTCCCTCCGGTTTATCACGGCGGTTATATAATAACCGAGGTGATAAACCCCCCTCCCCCGGGTTTTCACGTCGGTTTTATATGAACCGACGTGATAAACCGCGCTCAGCCCGGTTTATCATGTCGGTTCCTATAGAACCGACGTGATAAACCACCCTCACCCCCGTTTATCACGTCGGTTCTATATCAACCGATGTGATAAACCCCCTCGCCCCTGTTTATCACGTCGGTTGTTTAAGAACCGACATGATAAACCATTATCCAGGCCGTTTATCACGTCGGTTCTTCAATAACCGACGTGATAAACCATTCTTCAGTCCCTTTATCACGTCGGTTCTAAAATAACCGACGTGATAAACCATCCTCCAGGCCCTTTATCAAGTCGGTTATAAAATAACTGACGTGATAAACATCGCAATTTTATGTTTTTGACGTCGGTTTTTAAATAACCAACGTCAAAAACCTTATTTATAACGTCACACGTATTAACGTCGGCTAGAAACCGACGTAAAAAATTAAAAATAACCGACGTAAAAAAATGTTTTCTGCACTAGTGCTTACCAAATCATGGACCGAACTATTTTTTTAATATTATAAAATCATTCTTCAATAGAATAAAACTTATTAATACACCATCATGAATACAACAAACATAAAAACCTATCATACAAATAATATACATTTATATGATACATTAGTTGGGATTATTGGTTCCCCATTAAAGGATCCATGACCATCTAGTCTATCTTCCTCAAAAAAAATAAATCATTTTTTCACTTATTATTATCTAGTATAAAAGATGGCTACAATGGATTAGTTTAAATATCATCATTAAACTCTACTTATCTATTCCGGAAATCGTATAGACTATTATCTCATATTATTATATCTTATTTCACTATAATTATAAAGAACACTATAATTATTTTATATATTAGGGGTTTGTCACTAAGAAACTAGCTCCACTTGCATTCATAAATATATGTGTATCGTCTTCAATTACAATATCAACATGAGAAAATAAATCCATTTCATAATAAATGGTATCCAAATATTGAATTTATTCTTAATCATCACAAATTTTCATTCCTATGTATTTATAAAAATTTGATAACAAATAAAAATCCTATTACCCTTATTTATGGTGAACACCAATCCCCAGTAATATTTTTTTTCAATTCCAAATTTACTAACATTTTAAAATTCAATATAGTCATGGTCCCAGTTAATAATAAATTAATATTTACGAAGGTTATTTCGCCCATAGATCCTATAGTCTATGATAATTTATATGTTATCTTAGAAAATATTTCCCCCTTTTTAATTGTATACTTTCAAAGGTATCCATTGTTTCTATAAGAGAAAGATAAAATAAAATTGTTTTATAAATGTGAAATAAAAAATAGTAATCTATATCTATATGGGATAACATATTGTAGTATGAAAGTGTATTTAATTTACACAATAATTTTTTTTAACGTTCCATAATGTGTTCCACTTCTAAAACTAACTGATTTGTGTTCGGAAAAATTGATTTATAGGAATGTGAATGAACATTCACTTATAATCACAAAAAACATTTGAAAACATGATTTGAATGTAAATATTCCCCCATTAATGCTAAAAAGTATATCCCTATTTATAATCACAATAATTTTATTACCAAATAGTGAAGTGATATTGAAAATGAAACCTCCCTATTGAAATTTGATAACTCAGAATTGATATATAGATTTAAAAAGAATTAATAAATCATTAATTATTGGGGATTTTTTATTCATCCCCCACATTGGACTATTTACATACTTTTCCATGGTTGATTATATTCAAATATGTTACCATATAGATATATATTAAAATTTTGATTCAAATGCCAATTTAATTGCCAATAATCGAAAATATTTGAAGTGTTCATGCTATTAAATGTCTCATCTTTTATATTATTTCCTATATAGAATATTATTCACTACTTTTGATAATAGTCAAATTGATATGGTAAATATGTATCTATATAATAGTAATTATTTTAGTGTTGTAACTAGTACATATTTCACAAACAAATAAACATCTTCATTGCATCTATAAAACAAGATAACTCTTCATTCTATTTCCTCCTTTAAATTTTCAAGAAAAATTCTTTATAGTGATAAGGTTTTAATTTCTCATAGATATTTGTTATTTTATAGAATATTCTTATATAATTTATCAAATTAAGAATAATATTTCGTTTATCCTTGATCAAATAATATAGACTAATACAACTGGTATGGAGATATAAATAAGTGGACTTTAGGCGCATGCTCAACCTTATTCATGGGACTTAATTCCCACTATGTAGTAATATTTTCATAGAACATATCCTCCCAGGTTCATTTCCATATCTTATAATTTGGTTAGGAAATCAACAATACATATGAGAACGATGTGTCCTACCTTGATACACACTCCATTTGTCTCGTTATCCCATTTATGCAAACCCTTTTTGGTATGTATTCCATATTCATCATTATAGATTTTTAACTACCATTTTTTACACTATATCTATAATGGATAACATCTTTCTATATTTATTTGATCATTCACATATTTTGCATTAATGTTAAATTCAATTTAAAAAAGTTATATTTTCTGGCCTCTCTTGGAAAATTATAATCATCTATTATCTTTATGTTTAATATTCATCTTAACATTCATAATTAATTTTTTGGGTGTACATTGTTAAATGAACTTCTTTTACATACTATTTTCCATGATTGTATTCATCATATAATTTTTCTTCACCTAAGGTTAGGCAATTTATTAATTATCATTGTATTTATTGTATTGGCTAGGTACATTACTACAATATTCAATGTAGATTCTATATCTATTTCTAATAACTCATAAATCTTCTCCATTCTCTCAATTATATTTATCTGGTAAAAACTATTCCTCTAATTTGAGTTTATATGTTATAATGGACTTACTTTCATTATTTTAGCACTACTATTACCTACTGTTTGAATTATATAATTTGTATATGCTAACATTTTATACCAAAAATCAATATCAGTCTTCCCAAAAATTCAAACACCACGAACAAATTACATTAGTTATTATTCATTTTTCTATTATTTCAATACATGTATAATTATATTCATTCAATTTTTTTTGTGCGAACTCGGAAATTATTTAATAATTTGGGGTTTGTTCTTTATAAATAGATGCATTCACTGTTGATAATGTTTATAATTTCATTGAATTTTACAATTCTATATTTTCATAGTATTTAACTAGTTTTTAAAAGTCTTAATTGAATCATATTCAGTGAAATATTCACTCAATAAATTATGGATAATATTATTGAATGACATTTCACATCTTATATAGGTGATCAAAATACCTTTGAGCAACCATTTTATGTCTTTTTTTGAGAATTAATAATTTCAATCTTTTTTTTGGTGGAAATAATTTTCTTAAATTACATTGATGTTCCAAGATAATTCACTTTATATTAAATACTTTTATATCTAACTATAGGAATGTTAAATTTATAGATTTATAATCATCATTGAATTTTATGAAACAATATTATTATAAATTATTTAACATTTTTTATCCTCATGTATTTTCCTTGGAACATGAAAAATTTTCTATAACTATATCAATCAATTTCATTTATCTTCATGTTGGGAAGACATGAAATTCATGGATACCTTATGAAATTTCACTAAATAATGGGGAACCTCTTCAAAAAGCTAAAAAATTTCATTCTCACTTAAAAATCACTAGAATTATTCATAATCCAATGATATTATTGCATTGATAATTTAAATTTCATTATTTATCACAACTAAGAATTGTGACAGTGTTACATAATTATTGGTTCTAGGAAAATTCATATTTCATAAAATCATATTTTGTCATGATTTATGACTTTTTATCACTTTTTCAAATTATTAATATTAATATATTCTTCCACATGATTATGTAAATTATAAAATATTCATTATCCAAGAGGGATATTTCTTTTTTCATTTCAATTCTGCAACATTATGAAAACTTATATTTATATCACTCTGGGAATAATTTTCAATACATTCATCAATATGATTACGAATAAAGCTACCCTGAAATATTAGTTTTTCCTATATATTATTGGAACCTTTAAAAATTTTATAGAAAACATTCTATGAAACCTGAGTAATTATAAATTTATGTATTTTTTAGAATAAATATAATTTCGTAGAAAACATGCATTACAAGCTGCATATTTTTTCACAAATTTTGAAAAACTATTAGTTATGTTATTTAAAAAAACCGTTATTACCCAAAATTTAGACATGGATGATTAAATAGGAATAAATAAATATTAAATATTATATATATTTTATTATCTTGATATAACACATGAAAAAATGTACATAATGTGATGTAATGTCATTTTATGTTTTAAAAAATCATTTTTCTATAAAAAGTAGTTTTCTTTTTTTAATATTAATGAATTAAATTTTACAATATCTATAAAATTAATTTATGAAAAATATTATTTATCTAGAATTTAATAATATCAAAATTTTCCGAGGATTATGTTTTCAATTTTTTTTGAAAAGATTCAATTTTTAATGAATTGTGAAAATACATCTTTTTCCAGAAACAAGCCTTTAGTGTTAATATTCTATGATGTTCCCTTCCTTTTTTAAAATATATTAAATGTAAATGGGATAGTTATATATCTATTAATAAAATATGTGTCAATGGAAATATTTTTATAATGAAATATTTTATAATATTTGTTTAATTTTTTCTATGTTGTTTATTTGTAAAACCGTTCATTTGTCATGGTTATAAGTCTAATTTTAAATTCAAATTTTCCAATTTTGTTGATAGAATTTAAATAACATTTTCTATATTTAGAATAAAAATAATAATTATTATTTAATACTTTCAACATAACGTTTTCCAAATTGAATAATAAATATATGAAAAATTATTTTCAATGATTAAAATGTATATATGTTTATCGAGAGTAAATCTAAAAATACATAGTTAATAATAACTCAAAACATGTAAAACAAATAGTGTTTGGAAATATATACATCATATATACTCTAGTATAAAATATTTACAGACTTTATATGATGTTTATTTTAATTATATAAATCATTAGATTATGGAACAATGAAAAAATTATGTACAAAAATAAAAAATCAGATCATATACGAAAAAAATCTTAAATTACCCAAACGTTACTTTATCCTGGAATTGTAAATAAAATTGTAATATTAGGAAATAATTGAATCATATATGGTATGATATATATATTATTTGTTCATTAATTTATTTTGAATAAAAATATATTTATTATACATTATTTCTAAACATGTACGAAGGATGTCAAGACATATGATAAAGGATTTGTTTATCAATTTCCCTTTTCTAAGACATATATTATGTTTTACACCAATATTATTTTATAAGGTTTATATTTGACCAATATAAATTATTATATATATATATACATATATAAATGATGTTAAATTATTTATTTTATTTTATTCTTTAATGGTACTTATGATTTAAATGATTCAAATGTTTTGATGATTTTATGTTGCAATCTCATTGTTTATCATGATTCATTACAATTATGATCATGATGATGAAGTATTATCTTATATATATTAATATATTTCTGAATATTATTATCTTATAATTATTTTATGAGAATAATGGTTTTCCCATTTTCCTCTATTTATTTACTCAAGATATTGTAATATAGTTTTCATGAAATATTACATTTATTTCTTTATTCGGTCGAAACCCATTTTTCCTCTAAAATGATTTTTTGATAATATTTTCAAAAAAAAATTAAAATTTCAAAATTATATTCTATTGATATTTCTACCCATGTTTTAAATTTTATAATATGTTTCAATGGAATTTTTATTTCGTTTTCAAATTGATAACCACTGGGATTTTTTAATATGTGAATATAATTTTTATTAACATATACCGAATGATTGTAATTTCTCAACTACATTACCATTACATTATTTGAATAATAATTTTTATGTTTGAAATGTTATTTTATATGAATAAGTTTTCCACAATATTTTATTAATTAGTAATTTTTAAAAAAAATGAAATCATATATTCCCCAAGAAACCTTCTATGTAAATATTATTTAAAAATAATATACTATCTTATATGACATCCTTCGATGCAACATAATATTTATACAGATATAATCAAATGATTCCATCGTTATTATTTCTTTATATGGTTTATGTTTTTTATGACATCATGTTTATGAAACAAATATCTCTTCTATATTACGTTAAATGATTAGATGATTATGAAGCATATTTTTTCCATAGTTTTTAAAATGATTAAATGTTTAACAAACCCTATTATTATTCTATGAGTTATGAGTTGATGATGTGATTAAATGACTATGAATAGTATTCCTATTCTATAGTTTTTTATAAAAATATATTTTTATGAAAACAATTTCATGTCTTAGGTTGTGATAATATGATTTTTTTGATCTTTTTGAACACAAATATATTTGATTTTTATTGAATGATGGGTGGGACATATTTCACCAAAAAATTGAATTGGGTAAATATTTATATTTTAAGAGACAAATAAGACTATAATGGGGATTTATCCTACTTTAGTAAGAGATAATGACCACATTTATGGTCCTTAGAGTAAAAAATGACTTCTATGATGGTTTTGTATATGAACCCATTCCAAAATTATATTCATAATATTGATCCAGGAATTACTAAGAAAATTATTTAATATACATATGTGTAAGAAAAAAAATCAATATGTTATGCCATTTTATTCCTTTATGGATCATGTTATTTGATTCCCTTATGAATATTGTCTGATGAATTTCATTTTATTATACTCAAACACAAAATTATAATCACTAATATACATTGTATGATTTCCAAATGTCATTATCATGTTTTTATTCCCTTCATCCCATGTTATGTTACGGTATATCCATTTTTACCCTTATTGATATCTTGATCTCACACTTTCATATTTCTCTTTCCCTAGATTTTGTAGAATTGGGTATTGTATGTATTTTCTAGGATAGTTTATAGTTTTGAATTTCATAGTGGGATACAATATAGTTCACATGTGAACTTGTTGTTTATGTTTCCATGTTTTCGAAGGACTAATACCTTTATATTATATGGGCTTCAATTTTTGTAATTAAATTTATATACATGAGAGAATTTTGTAATAAATATTTATTAAAACCATTGGTCATTATATTTTGTTTTATAATATATGTTTAGTTTTAATTTTAAATTAAGGATAAGAAAACTATTGTAAGGACCGTTACGATTGACTACAGTTGAGGTTAACATCCTAATTTTTTTTAAGAAATGAATTATGTATTTTAAATATAAATATATCCTTGTATGTATACTACATGTTGACATGGCCATGTAATTGATGTACCTACTGGTATTAACACATAAAAATTTACTTCATTACTAACATGATCATTACATAGAATATAATGTTGGCCCCAACTCCACACATTTTTTGACACCCCTGTAGGATATGATTGGGATAAATAAAATTTACTTTATGAAATATCGTCAGGTATTTGAATATATAATGATCATTTATAAAAAAGTTTAATCTTATTGTTTCATATATTAAAAAAAATTCATATATTTAGATATCCTAAATGAATTTTTCTATATAATTTGTTGTTCTTCAATGATTATTGTTACCCAAGATGTGTTTTTTATGGGAGTTAGAATGAAAAATATTGTTTCTATGATCAAATATATTTTTTAATATATGAATTATATTGGACTTCCTGATGATAAAAATAAAGAATAATGTTATATTGTTTTCTTAATGAGAAAACATAAACCATCCAATAGTGGGTCTTCATAGTCAAATAGATACTGGGAAACAGATCAAAATCACTAAAATGATATTTTTAAATATATATTTTATAGATCATGAGAAATTAATTTTGGAGGACTTTAATTTAAAAGGTGAAGATGATAAATAGTGGACTATTATTAGGATTTAGAGGATATATGATAAAATTGACACCATTTTTTTGTATGTGTTTAAGAACATATTATATAATAATTTCATTCCTCAAACTCTTCGTACAATGATGTAAAAATAGTTTTTTATGCTAATGAAAATGATTGAGGAATCTATTGCAGCTAGAATATAAAACATTACAAGAAACAAGAGGTACACATTTCGTATAATCATCCAATAAAACATTGATGTTGATCAATTACTCATTGGGATAAAATAATATATCTATAGGGAATTATCCATCTGATATTTCAGTATCTATGAAGATATTTTTTTTATCATCAATCATGTTGGAAACTAAATTTTTAGTTACATATCAATCTCATTGTTTTGGATAATATGAGAAAGGAGGAATTCAATTTAAATACTAAAAAATTAAAATTATATAAAGATCATTCTTTATTATCATAGTGTAGGATGTAACCTAGAGATATTTGTATTAAATGGACTATTAAACGTTTTAGGTGTGGTATGGTTCATCAGTGGGATATCGGATTCCAATGTGATGAGAATATTGTAGTTAATTATATGAATAAAGAGAATGAGTGACATAATGCTACTCCTAGAATCTAGTGTATCAAATTAAAAGAGCATGGTAATAATGCTTTTTGGGGACCAAATCTAAAGGATAATGATAATGATCAAGGTTAGTCACTTTTTATATTGATGGAAAAGTAAAAATATTAAGAGATCATTGTTTCTGACAAGGTGTATAATGTCAACGTCTCGAAAGGTATACATATCATCCACTCTTTAACTGATAATATATTGTTTGACTATAGATATAGACATGAATTGTTTTCTAATATATTTCATATGATGATTAATTGATTCCAACCAAAATATTAGATGTATAATTAGCTATGAAAACCTCTAATAGTATGATGATCCTAACTAATGTATATTATTTATTTCCAGTTGAATATTTTTGTAATGTGCATCATCTAAAGCCTTTTTATTCCTTTTTTGACGAATTTCACATTATCTTAGTCATGGATTTAATTTCACTACAAAAATCATGCATTAAATTCCATGTAATAGATGTTTTGTTTGATATTCTAGACTAAAATATAGTCATTTATAACAGAAATGAAAAATGTGAACATCCATTGGAAAAAATCCATTTTATATGTCTTTATTACTATTCAATAATTTTCTTAAGTCATAAGGATGTGGAGAAACTCAACATCAATGATTTTTCATTTATTTGGGAGTATTTTATATCCTTACAAAAGAGATTACTATACTTACACCCAAAATTATAGGTGAGTTTTGAATAGAACAAAAACCATGGGACACAAATATTTCAAAGACTACATATAAAATGGAATGATTGAATTGATGAAATTGAAGAAGAAACTACTATAAAATCATGATTAATGATTCATTCACCCATTTGTGTCACCGAATGGTGATACCATTCTCATTATCAAAAAGAAATATGGATAGATGTGAATTTTCAGTGATTATTGGGATTCGAACAAGAAAAAAATAAATAAAGGGTATCTTCTAAACTATACTGATGTATTGTTTGATCAACACTAGGGATCTCAATAAATTTCAAGGATTGACCAATGTTCTGGATATTGTCAATGGGGTCCAAGAAGGAAGATAAACCCATGTCTATATTCAATATATGTTATGTAAAATAGGAATATATTTTTATTGAATGAAATTATAATAAATACTATGTTATCATTATAGCAATAATTAATAGTGTCCTATGATTCTATCATAATTATTTTATGTAATCATTATTGATGGTTATATTTTATATTCAGAGGGAATGAAAGATCCTAATGATCATATAATTAGTATAACAAGGTACATAAAAAATTGAATTTAGTGAAAAATATACATTGTGTAAATTTATCCTATATAAAGTCCCAATCTTGGTTCATATAATGTAAAGAGAATGTATGTCTATGAATCCATCAAATAAGGGGATATTGAAGGATATATCAGTCCAACTATGGTGAATGAGAACCTAATTTTTCTTGGTCTGTCAATATTTTCTTCGAAATTTATATAAAATTTCTCAAAACTATCTTATCCACAACCATGTTATCATGGAAGGGATCCATTTTCCTCATTAAAGATGACTATTATGAAAATTTCAAGTATGTTGAGTAATCATTATTCTGTGATACTATTGATATATTACCCTGTATTGTGATAGTATTTTAATCTATATTTTTTCATCTAATAATGGATAGTTAAGTTTTCTTCTTCATAATTACATGGTTATTGATTTTTACTAATGGAAAGTGTTTCTCCATGTGGAAAATTGGGAAACTCAATATATGAGTTATTTTTTTTATTCATTAAATATATGGATTCATTATCATTGTTTAGAAAATTTTATATATATACTGTTAAAAATTAATAATTTTTCTATTCATAGATCGGTTGTTGAGTAAATATGATACAGTATGGTTTGAACGGATTAATGGTCATGACTAGAAAATGCATTACCACCATTGGAAAGTTATCAATGTAAAAAAATACTCTGAGTAAAAAGGATCAATAATCATGATCTATGTTGAGGTTCCCAAAAGTTAAATTTTTTGGGATTTTAAATGGATGAATCGAGATAAAATTATGGAATGAGATAAATGACATAATTACCGATTAAATGTTTTACCATATATCCATTTGAAGATTAAAGAAGAAGAAAAATGAATATGTAGAGTTGAAATATATGGTTAGTAATTTTTAGAAGTGTATCCTTGGTCATGTTGGAGTGATAATGTTTAAGAAACATTTTCTTGTTATATTTAGACTAGATATGAAGAATTATTTGAAAGATTAATCACCATTTACTAGTATTATCATTCTTCATGGAAACATGCTGACTTACTGCGATTTGAAAGAGTATTTCTATTTTGAATTCCTATATATATATATATCATAGATTTTGTATGACTGTTATTAATATTTGTAAAATATAATGATGATATATATAATTATAAATAAATGTTACATTTGTTACCCAAACTAGAATATAAATGCAAAAAATAGACGGAGTATAATCAATGAACTCCTAAAATTCAATAAAAGAAAAAATTATATATGGGTTGTAGTTGATCACATAAAAATGTTATAACACTTTAGCTCTATCATTTATTTTTTGTATATATCTTTATAAGATCTTGCTGAGTTATACATTAAGAACATGGTATTTATGAATGGAGAACCTCATTCAATTACAATTGATTAAGATTTACGGATTACCTCAATGATCTATTGAATCCTTTAGAATGTTCTTTATGTAAAAATATCACCTCGGTTACCCAGAGCCGGTTAATTATTACATGACATTTTCACGATCACAAAATATGAAGTCTCGAATGGCCGATTAGTTTAGTAGACTTTGAAGTACTAGATACATTCATAAGGATTAAATTACATTATAAAATGAAATACTATAACAACATAGTCTCTATAGAAAACAATGAGATCCTATAGAGTATACCTATAGGTTAGAGAAAGTATACTTCTTCACATCCTGGGAAAAATGAAACATATAAATGGGTGAGATCAGATTCTCAATAAGGATAAAAATATATCGGAAACATTCATAAATAATAATAAACAAATAAGTCTATGTCTAAACCGAAAACAAAATCCTTTTAAACATAATATTAATCATAATATGAAAAATATAAATCAATATAATTCCATTTACATACTCACATTAATATTTTACTAGTCTAATAATCACACGCAATATCAATAAGATCTTTCATAATGATGGAATGTCTAATGCCAGACTTTCATAACCACATATTCAAGGCCTTGTACCAAGACTACAAATAAGATTTTGTCAAGGAGTTGTGCCAAGACACTAGTTTGTCTCATTAGACCCTGAGATTCAATGAGGAGCTACATTGTTCTCCATCCATCACATACTATGTCCAATGCATTCCTCATATGAAAAGGTTTAAATATAACATAAACATTTGTATTAAATCAAGCATATGGAATGACAATAATTTATTTATAAACCATTAATGGTATAAAAATAACACATACACAGTCAAACATACCACAAAACCCTCAATACAATATATATGTTTTTTATCATAATAAATCTACATCAAATAAACTTATAATCGATCAATGAATGTTGACAGAGATGAAATCAAAACCTTTTTAGAGAAATATATGTTTCTATTTTGAAATCATTTAAAATTAATATTATTAAAAATGAAAATATTTATTTTTTTAATAATATTATAAGCTTGTATGGGATTCTTTGATGATGTTAAAATAGTGGAAAATATCTTCACCTGCTGTATACGTTAAAAAAAGACATTCTAAGCATAATTTTGTCGAAAAGGTTATAATGGATCAGGTTTGGAAAATGATGGAAATATTCCGTTATAAAAATCATATAAAAACTAAAAAAAGGGTATACATGACATTAACCCATAGTCTATAAAATTGTAAGAATGTTTTTAAATACATTTTTATGAAACATGGATTTGGATGATAAAGAGGTCCATGTAGGTACTTACGTAAAAACTCCCTCGGATAATAAAGAGATTGTGAAATTAACACATACCTTGTGCATTTCCTTGGTTGATGGTATGTTAACATCCCGTATAATGGTGAATTAATTTTTATTAAATTATAAAATAATAATATAAAATAATAAAATATCATATATGATATTTTAATGTTGCTTTGTTAATAATATCTTACTATTATCATCGTTTTGGGTGTTAAGTGATTCATTTTCCTTTATATAATTTGTCAAATAAGTAATGTTTTTTACTGATAAGATGTATATTATTCATAATAATAATGATATTATTTCATTAAACTATATTTTTAATCATCAAATGAATATAAATCTTGAATGGATATGATGGGAAATGAATCTCATCGCGTTCATGGAGACGATAATCTGTACGTACGCACGAGTGACAATATCATTATTCTGTTATTAAGATAATATATAATTGTATGGTATATACTATATACATAATCATTATCATGTTATATTTATTATTTACATCAATTACACAACATTATTATACCCATAAAAATAATAATGTATTGAATAACAATTACACCACGATGTGGAGACGGTAATCCGTACGTATAAATGTATGCTGACATGTCATTCAGAGGATGGATATAATAATGAATATGGTGGTACCATATTCATAATAACATCAATGAATATGGAATATAATTGAGTTATTATTTTATAATGGACACAACAATGAAAGAGGAAGTGAAAGAAGAAATGAACTTGAAAGAGGTGATGAAATATTTACCTTTCCTTCGGGTTCCTCCATTTGATTTGATCAAAAGGACTCCTTATATTTGATTATGACTAAAGGAACGCCTCTTTGAGGAAGGGAGGACTGCTGAGAGGGTATTTATGAAGGTTTTGGACAATTCAAATGGCTTTGATGGTGTGAATTATAGAGAAGGGAGAGTTCCCTTTTATAAGAGGGGTGAGGGGAACCTTAGGAAAAGCTAGAAATAATTTTTTATAATAAAATAATTTTCGGTTTCTAATTGCTCCAAAATAGATTATTTAAATTATAATGGGGGTATGGGTCTAAAAACACTCAATAAATAGGTTTTAGATAGGTTTGGGTCACTATATTAACCTTATCTTTTAAATTTAAATATTAGTTAAATAGTTTGACATTTACCATGTCTCTTTGTATTTTTATAATATATCGTTAATAAAAATACTATATTACTACAAGAGAAATTAAATTTGTTCATTAATTATACACCTATAATTATATATGTTTTTTGGTTGAACATTATATTTTTAGGATATAATATCAATTAATAATATATTATTTTCTTTAAAAACTCTTTTTTGTTAATGTCGACACTATTTGGTACATTGTTTTTACTATATTCATAAAAGCATTATTACTTTAAAAAAATTCCTCTAACCAACCATAACATGAAATTTTAAGCTATAAAGTTAGTGGAATTCATAAAAATTATAAAATTATATTTATTTTCATATTTATTATATCAGTTTTTTTAATATTTTATTAATTAGGTAATTACTGCATCATCATTGTTTCATTAAAAAATTAAATTATTTAATTTATAAAAATTATAAATAAATAAAAATTATGTAGGACATATTTGAGATTTTTAATTAATATTTAATGTCAAATTTATCTTTTCTATAACCCTATATTAAAAATGATTTAGTTATTATACAATGATTTTAACTCTTTTAACTCCTCTTTAAATAAAATATTAATAAGTGTCCTAATCTAATCCCAGTGGACCGAAGGGATCATAATTTAATCCTAAGGTTGTTTCTGGTCGAATTACACTTATCCAATAGAATTATGACATTTTTATTATAATAATAATATTATTTTTATCTTTAATTTCCTTATATACTTTTCACTATTGTAAATAAAAGTAAACAATTACTATTCACCAAGATTTATTTTCATCTTATTGAACCAAATTTTATTTACTAATATCAACTGTGTCCCTTAGATTTTTGAAATTCAACTCACAGAAGTTGTAAAATTATTTTTTTTGTAAATTTGAAAATGCTCCTAGAAGGTGTAAAATAGGGTAAAAAGTTCATTAAAAATTGTATATGTCAAAATTTTTGATAAACTATCTCCAATGAATTACATTGAACATATATAGGTATTATGTATCTATTTTGACATAAAATAAATTTAAATAACACAATTAATTATTTAAATAAAAAATTTATTTTAAAATATAACTCATTGTTTTTCACTACTCATCAAAATTTAATGTTATCAGAAAAAAACCAAAAAATCACACTAAGATATTTTCAAAATTTAGAATCCAGTAATGAAGTATATTTTAAAAGATAAAATTTTAAAAATTTAAAAAATTGGGTAATACTATTCATAACAGCTAGTTTGATTGGTTGTGATGTGTTAGAACTTGAAGTTGCGTACAACACACGGTATTGTGTTATTCAAAGAGAAGCATACCGTTAAAGCTTGGGGTGTTACAATTTATTTTGTGTTATGTCCTAGAACTATATATAAACCGCAGATAGTCATTCATATTGAGGGAATAATTAAAACACTATAGGATATATTAATATCTTATTATATGGAATTAAATGTTTTTTTGTGATCAACAATAGAATGTAGTGTATTTTTCCTACTACAACACATTTCAAATAAATATTACGATGGTTCATTATAAAACACTAAATAGAAATAAGCATAGAGATATAATGTTTTTGACGGATGTTATAGAATTAGTGTAATTTAGAAATGGGATATCTGAATTAATTGTATAGATGTTTAATGTTTTTCCTCATAATAATTGGGATGCATAATGTTGATATAAAGAAAATGCTGATAATAACCGATATGACCTTGAATTTAATGATTATAAAAAAGGGAATCAATGAATTTCTACATTTAATAATCATATGAGAATTAGGTTGAAAGGGGAACTATGACTTTGGTGTATATATTAATTTAAAATTCATACACATATCAATAAATTAGCCTATTATTTGTGCTTCCACAAAACCAACCTGAAATCCATGATGTGTTCCATGAATCCATCACATGAAATTATAGAATTGAACCATCACATGTATGGAATCCATATTTTTTTAAAAAAATTGTGATAATTCATATCAGAAAAAATTTTATAATAAGAACCATTAAGTGAATGTTTAGTAAAACATAAATCTCATTTTGTAAATATTTTGTTGTGAATCCACTTGTTTGATGATGCTATATGGGAACCTACAGATGTAATGAGGAAAAATTATCTATATTTTCTATTCATAATTTATGATATTTATTTGGAAAAATTATTTTCTAGGGGTTCAGATTGGTGAACCTACATATTTTATGTTTGTTTTTAGAAAAATAGAAATTTCCATGATAACATTTGTTAAACAATTCACCGAGTTTCAACAAACTGTGAAATAAAATTAACAATAATATATAACCTTAACTATTATTAGCTAGTAATTAATCTCTATGTAATTAATAGTATTATAAAAATTATTATATTATTTATAATGGTTTCTTATAAATAAATCAAATTTTTAGAAATTAGTTTTTTTCATAATGTGTTTTTATGTTTCAAACATAATAGTTTCACAAACAAAAATTTAATCATCTCTTAAACAATTAATAATTTTTTTTGACAATTTTAAATAATTTATTTGAATAATTAAAATTTACTTTTTTCATTATAATATAAAAATTATCCTAGGGTGATTTATTTTATATTTTAAAAGAATCATTTTTCAATGAAATGAAAATAAAATTGGTTTAAATTAAAAATAATAAATACATTTAAATAATTTATAATGTTATTTTTGGTTTGATTAAAAAAACTAAATTGAGTTCAATTATATATATATTAATCCAATTTCATTCGTTTTAATAATGTTCATCTTATTCATTTTGAATTTGTATATATAATCGTTTTCCTATTTTTTATATTTTATCTTTATTAAACAGCTTTCTCATCACAACTTCAGTTTTAATATTAAATTATAATTTCTCACATATAAGGATAAATTAATAAAAAAATTTCTTTATTTTAAATAAAAATAATTCATATTATCTATTAAATTAATTCTAAAATTTGGGCATAATTAATTCTAAAAACAGTAATCAAAATTTTAAATTTTAAGGTAAAAATGGTTTTACTAGGGGTTAATATAAAAATATATATGCTAAAGTGGTAAAAATAGTAAAATACTATTTTATGGAAGTAATAATACATTATCAAACCTTTTATTGACAATGGTACATTTCGGAGACTTTTTGGGAAAATAAAAACGCTGGTACGCCTTTTTCTTTTCCAAAATTAAATGTCTTCCAATGACCACACACATAAAAATCCACCACTAACCTCTCTTATCCAGTAATAGAAAACCACTTCATTCATAAAATACATTACATAATTTATTCCATATATCAGTAGTAAAATCCTATAATCCTTCATTTTTCTCACAAATCCAACATAGGGTAGTTTTTTAAATACTAGGAGGTTATCTGAAGAAGAGGTAATGTTCATCAACAAGTGTTTTTATTTTATTTCTTCCTAAACCAATTTCAATTATTATAATACCAATATGATATAATAAACTCGTTATATTCAATATGATGAATGTATTTTGTTAATTCTAATTAAATTCATCCATTAATTCATTCTTTAATTTTGAAATAATAAATTCTCCCATCAGTATAGAAGACAACTGTTTCGTGAACCAATCTACCAAATTTTCTTTCAACACCCTCATATTTGGGAATGATGATGGATATAATATATATAAATATATGAAAATTTATATACAATACTTATTAATAAAATATATTATCATATATAATTTTTTATTTCCATTCAATCTGGAATATGATAATTTTATTCGGGTGTATAGCAGACTATAACCACACGAATTGATGTGAACTATTTTCACATTTATTTTAATTAGATCGTAATAAGGGATATATTAAATTAATATACATGATATATATACAATATATGTAATTATTAAAAGATAATATATTACTATCATTTATTTCAATACATTGATCAAGGAAATGAAAACATTGTTCATGTCTAAGTACAATCTGTCATCTCTATGAACAATGTATTTCAATTTCTATCTCAAACATTCATTAATTACCATATATATCTACAAAATTTATCTATTTTTCATTTATATAATTTTTAACATTATAAATAATATATATCCTTGATAAATATAATAGGGATAAAATTTAAAATCAAAAAATATCTAACATGCAAAACAAGTACAACCCAAAACGTGGCATTAACATGGAATTGTTAATAAATAGGTAATAAAGGTCATAATTAAATATTATATGATATGATATATAAAATGTTCATTCATTAATAATTTTATAATTAATAATTTTTTATTATATAGGATGTCCGAATTTTCAATAAGGAAGTCACAATATATGGTAATTGATTTTTCTATCAATATTTCATCATTTGGTTATATGTTATGTTATGCACCAATATTATTAATTATGGTTTATTTAAATCCCCAATTACAATTTATGTCATTAATATCATTAATATTGTTATATTTGAGAATTATTTTTATGTTAAAATTTAATTTTACTTTTGATTCAAAATATTCCAATGTGGTTAATATTATATATTATAATCACCTCATTTATTAGGATTGTTTATGATAATGATTGTTATGATGATATATTTCTATCTATATAGGAAAAAACTATTATTTTTTTATCCTTCATTTAATTCATGTTAATAAAATTTTCTCCTTTATTTTCCTCTTTTTATAAAATTTATATATTTTTTTGGAAAAAAATAATTTTTTCTCCCCTCAATCAAAAACACTTTTTCTTCTAAAAACATGATTCCTAAAATAGTTATCAAAAATATTTTTACCCATATTCATATGATTTACTAAATAATTATATTCCATAGATTGATTTTTTTTAATAATAATTATATCTCCATGAAATTATATTCATAACACTATTTTATTTAATTGATAATTGGAATCTAATCATTTTATTAACATTTATGGAATGAAATAAATTCACTGAAACCATGACCATTAATCAAATTGCAAAATTATATACTTTTTTTCAAGGATATTTCTAATGAAAACTATTTATACAACATTTTATGTTTTTTTAAAAACAATTGTTAATGAATGGATGATTTCTCTAGGAAACATTCCATGTGATATTTATTTCTAAATAATATCCGTATATGATGGATATTTTAATGATACATAATCAATAAAATATATATGATCAAATGATAAAAATTTCTTTTTTCCCATTATGTTTTATGACTATGATAATAATATGACTATGATACTCATTTCACTTTCACATGTGATAATGGGGTAAAATTCTTATAAACCCACTACTTTTTCCATGAGTTATATCATGAAAAAATAAATATGAACCTTGAAAACATTCCATGGGTTATGATTTGATAAAATAATGAAATTATTATGAAATTATTATGAAATATATTTCTTTTCCACAACATATATAATGATGAAATAATTATTATGCACATGTATTGTTAAGGGTTCTAATATGAAGAATTATTTATGATCTAGTGGAAGAAAAATATACAATTTTAATTATATGATGGGTTTTACCAAACTCTCCCTCTAGTACATTTCAAAGTGGTTGATAACTCATGTAATAAATAGGGATATAATTTTGGAGTAAAACATTTTTGTTAAGGGACTCTGTCCACTATTATAGTCCTGGGATATAACCTTGACTACTACAGTTGTTTTGGATGTGAACCCAATACACAATAGTTTTCAATGAAATAATTATTGAACTAATAAGGTTTGGAATTTTGATTACTATTTTTAATAAATTTAATATATTATTTCATTTTTATACTCTCATGTTTCATGTTATTTTATTTCATTATAAGTATTTATTTTGATCTGTAACTCTTTACGTGGTTACACTATATTATAATCATTGTTATTCCAGAAATGGTTTTCAAATGTTATTATAATGTTTTCCCACCATTAAACTCACTATATGATTATATATATCCAGTTTTATATCCACAAAAAGCATTTGATTTCACCCATTCCTATGATTCATGTCCATGTGATATGGATAAATGAATTGTGTATGATATTTATATTAAGGGTAATTGTTATTAAGAACATAGTGGTAGATGATATAGTTAAACTATGAACCAAATATTTATGTTTCCATGATTCCAAATGCACTAGACCTTTATAATCATCCATAATATTTTTTTTAATATATATAATGTTCATATAAAATTACATAATTTCTATGAATGAAAATCATGGTTTCTATATTATTTTCTTACTCTTTATGAATGCCTTTTACGAGGAATCCAAATATATCTTGTTTGGGATATAATTAGAATTATAATTACATTGATACTCAAAAATAACATATAATATTACATTAAATCTCCACAATATATATTCATTAGTGAAATTGGTAATGAAAATTTTGGTCTGACCAAAGATATTCCAATTCGCTAATTTCATTTAATGTAGAAATATTTATATATTACATATTAATCCTTTTCTTTGACACTAATTAAGAGTCCTGATGTTTTGAAGCAGATATTAAAAATTTAGGTGGTGATTTAGGTGTTTTCAAATATTTATCAAATTCCATATGTTCTTTTTATAATAAACCCACATTTTTTCTATTGAACAATTGTGGTCAGTTTTGATTCAACGGAATCATCATCTGTTCTCCCAACCCACATAAACCACATGAAAGATCAGAATGTTATATTGTAATGCACAAAATATTTTTCTGTTTTTTGGTCACAATTTTATATTAATAATTATTGTAAACATTTATTAGCAAGGTATAACTTTATTCAACTATAAATTTTATAATCACTTTTATAGTTATTTGGATTTATTTTTATCAAGCCCCACTATAACCATGTTATGTAGTTTATGGATCAATATATTATTCATGTGATCAAATACCCCAAATGGTTACTTATAATCACTATTAAGATTTAAATAGTGAAACTTAAGTAATATTTTCACTTTATACATATACTTTGAATGGATTCCTTACGCTCAACTTTTTATTCTTTTCTTGTCATCATTTTTCATAATTTATCATGAATTTTTAATAAATAATCCTATCATTTTGAAAATGAAATAATTTAATGAATTTAGAAAGAAATACCATTATCCAAAAATAATCATTATTTAATAAATAATTTTATTTCTCTTAATCATAATATAATAGCTCAAAAGCATGCCACAAGAAAATTATTTTCACTAATTTGTAATTTTCTATAAAAAATAATCATATTTAAATGAATCCAATATTTTCAAAACTAAATTAAATCAACCCTATAATTCTAATAAATGGGTAGAAATATCTTCTTCCATAAAATTTAAGAAAGACATTATATTTAAACACTCATCAAGGATTTAAAAATTATACAAAAGTAACAACATCATCTTGGAATCTCATTTCCTTCGGTATGTGTGCATGTTTAGAAAACTAGATCATATTCTATAGTGGGTTTAAACATAAAAAATAATATCTCTTATCTTCCGTATTATTCTATGAAAAAATATTTTGAGTAAAAATTATTTTTCTGATATTTATATTGATGAAAACATGTAATGAATTTAATTAAATTCATTTACATTATTCTATATAACCCAACTAAATATTTTTAATATTTTTAATTTTTTAGAAATTGTTCCACTATATTGTCTTTCTCTATTTTATAATGACTATTAGATTCCCAATCCTAAATTAAAATTTTCATGAAATGATTTTATATATTAATAATATAATTATCATCATCGATATCATTTTCTTCTATAGATTCTTAAATCTATAAAGATGAATTTCCAGTCTGTAATAACTCATATTTCATCATAGTATTAAACATTATGAGGTTTATATATGATTCATACAATGTTGAAAAAAATATTATTAAGTACATATTTAAATGGAAAAAGTAATAGACAAAACCATATAATGAAATAACCTAAAAATTAAGGATGTTTTGAAACTATACACATTAGAAAAATATAAAATAATAATAGAGGTGGATCTTATTTCAAAAGTATGATGAACAATCCATACCATATAGTGAATTTTAAAAACAATTTAAATATGGATACCCTAACTATATGATGTTGATTTTATAATCCTTACAATATTCCTATATAGATGATATATGAAACTATCTAAACATTATGATAATTATTTATCAACATTATGAATGTATGTCTCACCCATATCATATATAGGACTTATCTAATTTCATAATTTTTTAAATACATTTATGAATATATTTTTTACCATATAAAACATATTCTATATTTATAAAAAATCAAAAAAACATCATCCAATGAAGAAAATTTCACATAACACTTCATTTGGAGTGTTTTTTTCACTGTGGATGGATTTATCATAATTTTTTCTTCATTTATCCATACCATGGGTCATTTTTTACACATGTTATTAATAGATGTATATGTTTTTCAACAATTTTATTGCCATATAATATCTTCAACCTCATATCATATATTTATAATAACTTTTATACTATTATTAATTTATCCTTTAATATATTTCATTTGCATTATAAAAAACTCTAAAATAACTATATATATTCAAACAACGGATTTTAATTTATGGAAGTTGTTTTTATTTTTTATTTTCTTTAATTCCAAAGTATGTTTAATCTAATATTTTTATAAAAAATATTTATTAAATGGGTGATGTATTCAGTGTTATAGGTGGGATCATATACTAGTTGTTTCTAAATTTTTGTATCCTAAAATTTGGAGGAAGTAAAAAGCATCATGAAATGAGTAATTTTTTGATTTCATGTAAACAAAAAATGTACAATCATGTTTTTTTTATATGGGTTTCACAATGGTTGGATTTTTTGAAGGATTATTTTTTTGACAGAGTGGGGAATTGCGAACATGCATTGGAATGATGGTGTTTTCATGACTATAAGAAACTTCATGAATTCCTGATGGTTTGATAATAAATATATGCAACTATGAGAAAGATTGTGAGTCGATAAAATTTCCGTAGAGTATTATTAATTAATGAACACTATAATCCTGATAGAATACGTTTTTATAACATCTGTGGGGAGCTCATGATATTCTTGGAGGGACGAGATAAAACATAGTTAGTCACTGATCATTTGATACAGTGAAATATTATGAGAAAAGAAATAATCACATTTAATTTATGAGGTACAAATCTTTAGAAATCTAGATTTATTTCAATTATTTAGAAACATAAATAGAGTAATTATGAATTGACATATCCAATGGATTTTATAAAAATGTGTTTTTAGGAAGACTGTGATTTTTTGAAGATTTAGTGTTCCATAAAGGATTCATTCATCACATAGTATGAGAGCTTAGTGGAGTATAGGAGCTTTGTAAATAATATAAGCTTTTTTAAAATATCCGTCTTTATGAAGGGTATTAATTATTTGAAACACAAATGGTTATTGTGAATGGTGGAATCATTAGGAACATTGTTGTTGAACATCATGTTTGAGTTACTAGTTCTATAAAGTGTGTAAAATCATAACTATGATTTAAGAATAGTCTTGTGATAATTAAGGAAAATGAATTTAATTCCCAGAATTCAAGTGAAACATTCAACTCATCAAACTGGTTAATGCATCACCCAAGGCAGTGAGATATAGAGGGTTGGTGGATGTGTTTTGAAGGAGGTAGTGTTTTATCCATAAAAATTATCTAAATGAGGTGTTCATGGAACATATTGAATATGTTTGGTCATCTGTATTCCATAATAACTAGTGATTATTAGTGGATTTTAGTATGAGTGACACACTGTTATTTTATGCTTCTTTGGGTAGGCCATAGTGGTTAACCGTGTAAAGCTACTATATTGTATCTCTGAATTTAAATGTTTAATAATTGTACGATTCCACAATATTTGATTTATATGTTCCTAGAAAAATTTGAAGAATAGATGTAACCATGAATGAAAAATTTTACACACATATTCACCAACCCTTATCATGATGTTTTATGGTACTTATTTTTTCAATACAGTGAACTTGTTATTTGTTTAAAATAGATCCTCTATTGTAATAGATAAATCAATGAATATTATAGGAGTTCAATTTTTTATGAAAAAACATATATTTGAGATAATTTAATGAGATCTAAACTATGCTCCCTTGGGATTGATGTTCTCTATGACATAACATATGGGATTCAGGTAAGGGATGTGTATGTCCATTTGATGAATGAAATATTTAGGAAAATTCATGATGATGCTGACAATGCTCCAAATTCTCTTCAAAATCATTATTTGATTATATCTATTTTATAGTGATGATATTAACTTCATCTAAGTCCATGGTAGAGAAATGAGAAAATTCATAAAATATACATAACATGTTATAGGTGGAAAACATATTGAATACCACACTCATATTGATGACCTGGTAATAAAACCAAAAGAAAACATAGAAGGACAATTTAATTTCATGACTGATGTTGTTGGAGATATTTGATGATTTGGGGACGAAATTATATATATTGAAAATATGAAGAAAATAATAATATGACTCCCATATCTATGAAATCCAAATATTTTGGTTGATGAGGGATGATATTTTTATTTTCTATCTCTTGATGGTTTTTATGTAGTCTGGTGGTTTATGAAATGAGTTTCCCACCAATATATTCATACATACATGTATGAAATTAAAAAAGAAATCAAATTCAAGTAAAATAATTATATTCTCAAATATAGAGATGGTAGGGATAATTAAATTGTTCTCTTTTTTTGAATATTTCATCGATAGGTTGGGAGAAAGGAAGGAAAGATTTCGTTTTCTTGTTTTTGTTTTTGAATTTTGATAAAATTTCCTTTTGATGCCAAAGAAACATTAATGATGTAAAATTTTATATATAAATCATTAATAAGACCCAAAAGTGGTTCTATAATAAATTATGCCACAAGTTTTGAAAACAAAATAGAGAAAGAGCTTCATCTGAAAAAACAAATTAACATGATGATAATAGATTTTTTGATGATATAGAACTAGAGATTGAATCTGAACCCAAATAGTCTCTCGTGGAAACTGTTCAAACAGAATATTCCGCATAAGAAAAATATAATAAGATTCCAGGTGTTATTGAACTCATGGTGGACAATGGGTCTTTTCATTATCATTATGAAAAATAGAAATAGAATGATGTAGTTTTTCTGAAAGAGTCATTACATAATGTTGATTGGATTGAAGCATAAATTTATCGAATGGAATGACTAGAAGATTAACACTTAAAATATAATGTATACCCATAAGAGATAATGTAATTGAAACATATAATTGTGGAGAAGTAAAAATTCAAAAATTCTATTAAATTGAGACTACATGAAACTTTTAAGATATTTTAGGGATTTGAAGCTGATTTTTTTTACTTAAATGAGTTAATAGGAAACAAAATCATAATCAATGGAAAGGAAGATGAAATTACTCCTTGGGAATTTCTAATATTTTCCCTTTTTTGTAGAGTGTTAAAAAAGTTAACAATGATTTAGATAAGGGATGAAATGTTATGAGTTCTATATATATGGGGAAAATTAGAATATGATGTGATGCAAGAACATCATTGGATAAAAATGGGAATATCAAAAATAAAGTGATGCATAGTGATTCTCATTACACAAAAGAATAAATTTTTAAAATAAATAATTACTCAAAATATCTAAAATGGATCAGAAAATAATATTCATGTACATATAGAGGCTTTATTGACAAATTACACAATAAAATAATATGAATGTTGGGGGAATTGATGTGATATTATATTCACCCCTATGATATTTCAATTCTGTTGATTCCATGGCCATACCATGTCATACCAGGATTATGAAATGAGTTATCTGATAAGGGAAGTATCTATAAGTAAAAAAATTATAATGTGAAGATATATTTAATAAAATATATGAAGTCTTTTTCCTTGGTTATTTTTCACTATTGTAACAATGACCATAAATTTAATCATTTTCAAATAAATAAAGGTGGGAACAATACCTAAAAAAATCAGATACATGTCAATACACATTAGTCATGTAGAGTTTTCGTTCAAAATATATTATCTTATGGATGAAGACTATTTGTATGATGAACCCATTATTATTTAAATTATATTGGAAAATATGTATTTATTCCCTATGAAACAAATTATGTCATGGAAGGAAAACTAAATAATATTGAGAAATTTATTCCTAAAGAAATATATCACAGTTATAGAAGAAAATGTATCACATGGATTTTTTAGAATAGATGATTTCCCAAAATAATGGAAATGAATATTTGATTATATTTTTTAATAAAAGGTTAGATGGGACAATGAGATTCATAAAATTAGTTTTTTCAATATTAAAAGAAATAGAAAAATAGAACTAGAAAATTATGAGCTAATGAAAACTAAAGTTCACTATGTATAGTTATTTTGTCACAATCTCTTTATGATGAGTAAACTCTACGATCAATGATTAATAGTGAAATTTATTCTAAATGTATTCACTACCAATGGAAATATAGGTACTTATATCATGAAAGGATGTAAGATAGATAATAATTTATAGAATGTTGATAGTAAAGGGAACATTTATTACTAAACAATTGAAGATGAATACAACATATGGAACTCATGGTTGGGTCACAATTATCATTAGATCATTGAATAGATACATATGAAAAATTTAGTTTTAAAATTTCCTCAAATGATGTGTGCTAGTGATATGACATGTTATGTATATATAAAAGTAAATGTGGTTTGATGTTCATATCTACTGGAGACAAATAGGTAATCAAATATTCTTGATCTTAGCCAGACATACATATCTAAACCAGTGAATATGTATGGAATATCATGAAATATATACATAATTAATTTTATTGATTATTACTGAATAATTTATTGTGTGACATATATAAAGAGGAACGTATAAGATATTGATTACATTATTAGATAAGATTTATTAGATGGGAATATAACTAGGCTCACACAAAATATTCTATGATCTTACAATAGAGGAGAGTTCAAATCCATTAAATATTAAAATTACATAAAAAATTAATAAATCATCTGGTGTTTACGATGGTAACCTCTAAATTAATTGTGGCAATTTAATGTATTATTAAATTAGTAAAAAATATTTATATAACTATTTTGATTGAGATTCTATTTTATTATTATAACTAGAATGTGGAAACTAATGAATCGATGTAAACTCACTGTTGATCAGGTATTTTTATAGGGGAAACCAGTACACCATTTGCCATATGGAATTGAATGAATCCCTTTGTGATATATTTTCTTGTTTTTCTAATTAAATTTTTCATATGAAAAAAAATAATAAAATCAATGAATGTTAGTGAAATTGTATATGATGTAATATGCATTGGATCTTCAAGAATGAGTAAAGCATAAAAATTTTACAATAGTAATTTTTTAAAATTTTTGGAAAGAATTCATGTTAACATCATTATTGATAAACCATAGATAACTACAACAAATAATAAAATGATATGATTTAAGATGAAGAATAATGTGGAAAAGGTAAAAATTAAAATGAATTAACTTTCTACATCATGAAAACTATACATAGTTCTCAAAATGATGATTATTTAGTAGAATAACTAGAATATGAAACAATCATGATTTAAAATCTGTCAAAACCTCAAAGTAGAAACAGAAGATCTAAAATTGATCAATCCAACAACATTTTGGAATATACCGAACCCAAACAGATTATGGTAATAAATAATTAAGAACATTATTCATTCATTTAAATTATGGAACTATGTTTATTTGAATCATATGTTATGATTAAATCATTCGTAAATGATCTTAATAAAGAACTAGATTAGACTGACAAGATAGTCATGGGATCTTGTTTGGTGTGCTGAAAATCACAACATGATTGGCACAAATTGTATATTCAAATAAATAATGTCAATGGAAATGTGTTTTGAAACATGGTACCTTTGGTTCATAATGTATTTTCACATATTTAAGGAACTAATGGTGATGAAATGTTTCTTCTAGTATTTCGACTGGAGTCAATCAGGATCATCAATTCCTTATAAAATTAATGAAGTTAAAATGATTACAACATGGATTCTAAAATTACAATCGTAAATAGTGTTCTTGAAAAATAAATCCATATAGGACAACTTTTATGATTGTTTATTTGAAATGTTTTGATGACTGTTTTGGGATTAAATAATTACATCTAAATTATAATAATGTAATTATGAGTGTTGTATTCTCAATTGGACGTTTATCAAGGAAATCTAATTTAAAATATGTGGTGTTGACTATAATATCAATGTGATTAATTTTCAAAAAGATGAATTTATGTTTCAAATGTATTTAGATGATATTATCATTTTGGATGTAAGAATGTATTACTGAAAGAATTATATAATCATTTGAATTTTGAATTTTAAATTCCAAAGATTGATGTACTGAAATACTTTTAAGGGATATTGGTAGTTCAAATTAATGATTACACATTCATTTCATAGGAAAATTATACATTAGATATTATAATTAAATTCAATATTTATGGAACTAGAATAATGTTTTCTCCTATTGTTGTTGACAAAAAACATGGAATGCAAGAGGATGTAAAATATATAGATCACACTGTGTACATGAGGTTAATTTGAAGCTTGATATATATGAATGCAACACGACCAGATATTTTTTATTCAAAGGAAATATCCATTTGATTCCAATGTAATATGAAGGAATAAAATTTTTCATCTATTAAAAATATCATAAGGTATATTCATGGTACCTTTAATTTTTTCATATACATTATTGTGGGAAGAGATAATTAATTATAAGAATTTTCATAATTCTAACTATGATTTATACGTTGTGGATAGAATTTCCTCGAGTGTAAGATAATTAATTATTGGAAATTAAATCATGGGATTGTTGAAAAACAAACAAAAATAAATTTTCATTCAGTGGATAAAGAATAGAATATCTCCACCACAAAGCCATGCACATCACTGTTGTGAATGAAGTGTCATCTAACTGACATTGGTGATGAGGTGAAATAAGTAGTGGTGATTCAATGTGATAATAAAATATTGATATATCATGCAATGAATCTTGTTCAACATTCTAATACCAAACATATTGATTATAAATTTAATGTCATCAAAGTAAAGGTGGATCAATGGGTGATTACTATGATACATTTTAGAAATGATGACCAAGTGAATGACATGCTGACGAAGACCCTTGAAACACCAATGTTTGTGAAACATAGGTTGAACCTTGGGGTTTAAATATCTCCTATTATTTTAGGATGTCATAGTTTTCTACTCTACAACTTTGTGTTAACTAATATAAATTTTTATTGGATTTAATACGGTCTATATAGAAAACAAGTTCTAGTGGGTGTTTTGTTTTTGGTTACTAAATATATAAATACTATTTTCTTTGTTTTATATTCATAAGGGGAGGTAAATAAAATGGATTAATTTACAAGATTGGATGGTTGTAATGGTCTGTCGAGGCATCTGAATTTGTTTTATCCCTATTTTTGTACATAATTATTTAATCATATATAATTACAGTGACGAATGAGAATTATTAGGAAATTGAGTTTTTGATAATTGATGGTGCTTTATTGATTTATTCTTCACATTCCAAATAAAATAAATTGGGGAGATTATTAGAACCATGGATTTTCATTAGAGGAAATAGACTGTATTATGTGTTTCTATTTAATCCACACTAGGGTTGATCATGGATTTTCCTAGACAAGAGATCTTATAGAGTATATGGAATAATTTTTGAAGGTGGAATTACTTCACAATGTTATCCATATTATTGAAAATATAAAATAGGATGATAGTGTAATCTTAATAAATGATGTATATTCAGGATTGAGTCTATATAAATTTATAAAATGAATGATTTTCAAGAAGGCTGAGTTTTATTATATTTGGGATTAATGAAGGGTTTCCTTTACACAAAGGAGTTGAGCATCATTAATGTTTGATGGTCATACAATGTTCTCAAAACAATTATAAGCTTCATGGATACATGATGGTGTGATGATACATATACACAAATATGATAAGTTTCATGAATGGGTAAAATTTCACTAGAGCATCAAGATTTATGTATCTTGACAAAAATGATAAATTATATTATTGTAATGGATATTTGGATCTTGTTTTCATCATGAATGGAATGGTATATAAATAGTCATTTGTGCATCATTTTAAACAATTAATATATTTTGAACAAAGGATTAATCTATCTGAATTCATGATGTTCAGGTTCAATGTGATTCATGAATTATTTTGAATATTTGGAATAATAAAATGTCTATTTATGTGTTGAATGATGATGTGGAGTCTCAGAAATGTTTTTTTGGTTGGGGAGTGAGTATCAGGAGGATATAGAATTTCATGTTGTATGTGAGGTTCAAGATGGTTTGGATCTTAATAATTTTGGGATCTTTGTTAATGTGTATTGGTAGTGAAGGATGTTATTTCATTGGAAAAAAGTGGCTTTGAAGATCTATGTGATCATTGAAAAAAGAAATGATTAACATATAATATAGTTAAAAAATTAATTCAAGTGAAATAACTCAGGATTTTAATGAAATAAGACTCACATTATAATCAGGTAAAATTACTTATATTATCAATCTTATGATGCGGCCTTCACGTATTTAATGAGAGTAACACATCACCAAAGGATGTGTCATAAGGGGTGTCCATGAAAGTGTTCAAAAAGAGGTAGTGTTCTGTCCCAAATATTCATGGAATGGATATTTTATCAAAATATAGTGTCTGGGTCTAATCTTCCATATTCCAAAATAACTAGTGAATCATAATGGATTTAGGTTTGAAAGACAGACAATCGATGGGTGATCCTTGGTATAGTCCTTGGTGGTGAACCAAGGAAAATTAATATGTTTTTTCTCTATATAATAATGATTAATATATCTATGATTATATTAGTAAGACATTATATGTTCATACCAATGATTAAAATTGATTCGTCTTTTATAGAGAAAAATATCACACCTTGAGTCACCCATCACCCCTAATGGTGTTTGGTGTTTTAATGTATATATAAGTTTCTTCTCACTGGGTAACCATTCGTATCATTCTTTCCCAAATACATGAGAAACGTCTTAAATTACATTTATAGTATGGTTTAATCTCCCCCTTTCAAGTTCAATGGAATCTATCACTTAACATAATTCTTTATTATAACTAGTTGAAAATAGCCTACCTTAATGACCATTATTATTCCACTTCACATATGTAATTAAAATAATATGATGATTACTAAACATATGTTTCATTAGATTTTTATCCACAATCACATATGTTTTGTAATGTACAAGGAGGTAAAACTATTAATATATCATAGAGAATCATGAAATTATCGATGTAATCTTAGAGTCAACTCATATAATAACAATAACATTTTACTGATCAGATAATAAATCAACATATTCATTAAAGAGAAAAAAATAGTCATATTAATTAATCCATAGAGCCATAAAATTAACTTTTCATACCATTGATTCACCTTAATACCTATAATTATATTTTCCCATATTCGATTAGAGTATTTTATTGACAATAACGTCATATATATTTTATTTCCCAATAATCCCCTCATCATTTTATTTATCACGAATTCAATGTCAATATAATGATGAAATCTATCTGATATGGCTCTACTATTGATTCTAGATGAGAGCCCATGAATAATACCCATATAAAAATCATACAGTGTGATACATATTGTACTAAATTTTATTGTTCCTATGGTAAATGATATTTCCATCATTTATTTGGATATATTTATATTGACTATTGTCATAAATTCCACCTGTATGAGTTCTTATATTATCAAAACAATTATCATATATGCATCGTATAACCCCCATTAAATTTAAATATCTATATTGGTGTGGTATTGAATAAGGGTTAGTGAATTTCCTCAAACAACCCTTCCCAATGATATTATTCCAAACGTAGTTGGAACCGAAATTTACCTCATAATTGATTTGAATAAATTTTCTATCAAAGGAAAGTCATAAAATGGTTTTACATATCTCTCATACACTTAATATAAGAATATGAGTATACAATAGTGATATTCCAATCTCGAAAAATAATAAATCACATTATACATATATTTTTTTAGAGTGAACTCAACTTCCATTATTTTTTATGTAATTTTATTGATACCTCACACACATCTAACAATTTCTGGACTCAATAATATCTAAACTACAAAAAACTGTTCTTTCATTGCCCTAATATTTTTCTAATTTTTTTTCTATACAATAAACTATCTATCATGATCCTCGTAGATTATATAAATGATGCTAAAGTATTTTATATCAATTTTATTAAGGTTCATATAAGAATATTTATATAAAATAACGTATATAGAAATAATTTTCATCCAAACATATTATTATGAATTATTATTTCTATGATAAACTATTTGATACTTCAATTCATTGGTCAAAGGAATAAGTTCACATAATCATTTCATGAAAAAAACAACTAATGTTCTTATGTATTTCATTGTAATTTCAAAATGAGTGATAAATACCATAGTTTTATGAAACATCAATCCATCACAAATCCATTCAATATGCATAATAATAAATTTCCTATATTAATACACATAACTTATTTTATAATACACCCTATTGTGAGTCTATATTATTTGTGTGAAAATATACAATTTTTTTCCAATAATCATTCAAATACTCCAAATATCTATGAAATCATATTGAAATGAATACAAAATCCTGTAGTGACTTTATGTTTTTAATAGCCAATAGAAATTTAAAATATATAACATTACTAAAATTCATTTTAAATAAATAACCCAAAATTTTTTAAAATAAATCTAGATGAATTATAAAAAAAAATAGATATTACACAAGGATAATAAAATTCCTTGATGCAATTAATAACATTTTATAATTAAATTATTTGACTCAAATAATATTATAGATGAAAATATATGGATTAATTTCAGATTCTAATCATAATTTTCCAAATAATAGATATAAATTTATTTTAATATACTTAATGTTCATGAAATATGGGAACATATTTCCATCATATGATATAAATAGATTCATTTCATTATAAATGAATATAATTATGGGAGTGGGGTTGTCAATAGTGAACAATATTTTGTTCAATTACCTTAGAGACCCTAAAATGAGAATTACACAAATGACATGAGTTGCATTGATGATGAAAAAATATTAATTATGTTGAATAATATTATGGTGATATCTCTATGTGTCATAGGAATTAAAACATTACATTGGATGTTTATCCTTAAAAAACATTTCATAACAAGTTTAAAAGAATTAGAGAACCTCCTATCGTGATTAGTTTATAGAATTCATAAATTTTTTTATAAAATAATTAACCCAGTGGAATATATAATATTGAATTATTTTAGGACCTCTATAATACCTTTAGATCTACTTCATTAGTTATAAACACCGTCCTATAGAAAAGTTCACTCCAAAGGATTCAATATGATTTACATAGAGAAAAAAAAGATTGAATAAATGTTTTGGGATTTGATATTGTAATTTTATGGGTTTGTTTCACATTGTTCATAATCATACCCTGATTAACTCCTTGAATTTTTCTATCCTCAATGTAGAAATATGGTATTCTTTATGAATTATTTACATACTCCCATCCATTAATTCAATGTGTTTTACCCAACAATGCATTCCATAATTTCCTTTACATGTCCCATGCTTTGTTCCCCATGTTCCCATATAGAAGGCAACATTGAGTTCATTTTTATATGTTTCAAATCTCACACCCACCAATATGTGAACCATGATGGTTCCTAGCTCCACATTACCAACTATACCCATATAGTCTCATGAATATCACTTTGTTCACTAATAATGATCCCCATTTCGTATTCCCAATTATGTGTATATGATATCATGAACTAATGAAAACACTAATCCATATACTTGGTTTCCTGAATTTGTTTTCAGTTGTACGTTTAGATTCGAGCCACCCATTAAAAATAAAATAATCCACATTACTCATATTTATAACACCCTAACGGAATCCCCTATTAATCTAAACAACTACATATCATAAGGAACGGATTGAGGAACCCAAGTCTTCAATGGAATACCACAAAGAAATTTTTAAAAGATATTCTATGGTAATGAGATCTATGAAGTGGGAAATATAATTGCACCCATGATCATTTCATTGAGAGTTCCACAAATCCTCAAATACCTTAACAATAATGAAACATCTTGGCCCTAGATCATCTTATTATGGTTATGTGCATATGTTATCCCATGAATCTATTCATAAGCCCTCCCGATGTGCATCGATATCCATGCCATGTTGATGTGGATCCCCATTTTTATTTTTTGTTCATAATTTGGATCCCATTACAATAGGCCTCAAACATATGTTCATAATCATCTTCTCCACCTACCTGGGCACCAAATCATCCAATACACCTATCTAGGATACAAATTACATGTATCCATTCACATCTATAATTCACTTCATGAATAATTTAGTGTCACTACATATATAATTATTCCCTAGTCCTACTAAATTTGGTTAACTATACCGATAACACCCACATTGACCCCGATATAGATTTATTTATTAAAATACTATTGGAATTATAAATATCCTGGATATGACATCCACTACATTATTTCCACAAATAAATTAACTCAAGATAGTCCTATTGTTTGTCTCATATATATGTTGTTAATATCCTCTAATTGGTCTCTTCATATATTTAAATTGATACAATATTCCCCTTTTCATATAACACCATTAGTCATGATGATTCTCTTGGTATCCTCATATACATAGTGGATATGTTCTCCTCTTGGTTTCATTAAATTGCAATATTAAGGAATTTCCTCTTGGGTTCCAGAATTTTCTTAATTGTATATTCTTCTCTAAGAATCCCATCATTCCTTGATTCGATATTATACTAATGGTTTCTGATATGTACCTAGAATTAATATTCCCATATTTTTTTCCCACAATTAATTTCACTGAGAAAATCTAGCTAGATCCAATTAAAATATCTTCCTTTTTTATCAACTACAGTATTCATGAAAGGGAATATTCAATTTATTTCCCATAAAAATCTATTGATAGGTTACTTTCACGTAGTAGTACATGCTACATGACATTAATATACATAACGTGGTCATAGATTCATGACCCCTAATGGAACCACTATTGTCCTTTACAAATGATTTTAAATTATTTGAATTTTATATGTGAATGGAACCTAACTATGTGTGTAATAATTCCACTTATAATGCAATAGGGGAATCCCCACTCTAGGGATTTATCCAAACATTATATCGCCTCATACATATTTTTATATGATCCCATGTCCTACCAGTATAAAAATAAATTCCAAAGTCAAATCCTATATTTATTTAAAGCAAATAGTAATGAAATATAAATATATCAAACAATACAATATTTAATTCCAATGGGGAGTGTTCACAGAAATATATATTTAAAATCAATAAAAGTAAAAGAATGGTAATTGATATTTTTACCAATAAGGATTTTATAAATATTTATTAAATCCATAAGAGGTCATGTGATAAAGAATAAGACCCTTTATTTTATGAGAAAACCTACCAAATCTCTCTCAAAAAATATGTGTCATCATCAAAACCCCAGCAGATCAAGGGATGATTTCCAATTCAATGTCGAATATTCAAGTGTGTCTTGATGTAATAATGAAAAGTTCATGAGAATTGTTGTGTTTGAAATATAATGGTGAACCTTACATAAAATATTTTACTAGATAAACAAGATAATTTACCATGAATTGTTATTTATTACATGTCACTAATGGTATTCTAGTTATTCTCTATGATTTTTTATAGAATTTTTAATTATCAAAAAATAACGTGATAGGATATCTATCTAGAAGTCGGTTTTTTCTGATAGAGTGAGGATTTCTATTAACTACTAGATGATGGAACATTCACCATATGTCATCATTATTGTGACAATGACCTCTTCTATGTGTCACTGATCTCTGCTATCACCCATGTGGAACCTAAAATTCCAAATTATTATTCTAATAGTGACATAGTAACTCATAGAATAGGTAATAACAACGATAAAAATACCTTACTAATTTTGGGGATATTTTGGACACCTTGTATAGAATTGTATCGATATATCATTATGTTTATGGTGACCCCCATATCAATATAAAATTTCAATTTGATTCTCTACCTTTATTGGGAAATTAATTTCTTCACTACCTAGATGATTTTGGGGATGATATTTTTTATAACTTTATCCTAACTATAATGCATATAATAAGGTCTCCAACCAATCAAGGACATTATCATCAACTACACGTAGCTCCACTTTATATGGAATTAATCTATAAATAAATCTTCAATCATGAAATTTAATCCCTAGAATCTGAAATAGGATACAACTAGGCGAACACAACAACTACAAATAGAGATAAGGTCTAACTCGTAGATATTTCTAACATCCAACAGTATTACTGTAATAAACTAATTGTTTTTAGGGAAAATTATAGATAACTGGTAACCAAAATCCTTGGAAATTTTCAAATTATGAGTTTTTGGTGAGTTCAACATAGCCACAAACAATTATGAAGAGTATTGGTAGAGAATGAGTACCTTTTAGTGGTATAACAACACATCAATAAAATTGAATATTATTGGTCAATGAAACAAATATAATTGTCGTAACATTGTCCTAGTGAAATTACAGATCATAGGATTTGAATCATATTTACTCCTAAAATGATCTCCAATTTCATCCTGTTTGACGAAGTGTATTTACATTTTGGATATACATCATCAATATAAATTAATATTTCTAGTGTCATGTGTCATGTCAGCAAATATCATAGCGATTGATCCAATTGTTTTTGTTGATCATGATTTTGTTATGGAACTGAAAATTCATATATAATCTATACCTCTTACATAAAGGTGTGTGAGCATGGAATACATATCAATTATCACAAGATTTTATATGACCTGTGATCCTATTAAAATATTCTATTATTAATTACATTGTGGGATAAAGAAAATAAAAATGGAAATCAAATAACCATATCCAAACCCTTATCTTCGCCCTAATTTGGTGATTAAATCTACTTAAAAGACAATACTTATTAGTATCAAAAGAATATATAGTATCATAAATATATAAAAGATAAATTAATATTTGTATTTTTTATTATAAGATATGTTTTTATGATGAATCATTAATTCCTCCATCATGTGACCATGTCAACCTGATTAATTTTTTTAACCCACATAGGTAGAATCTAGAATCCCCATCAACATATGACCAATGTAATAACTATTTATTATTATACTTATGACTTACTATCATTTATTGAAATCATTGGGAAAAATTATTCACTATAAAATTCATGAAATGGGTGACTATATTAAATTAGAAATCCATATCGATATTCTATTTGTATTGTTATTCATGTACTCGTTCATGTTGTGGTATCCTAATTATTATTTTATTTGTTTTAATAATTGAGAGGCTACATAACAAAGTAATGACCAGTAATATACCATTAATTTACATGGGAACCATAGCCACCAATAGAAAACATGGGAATCATCCCTCAAAAAATATGTCTTCTTTTTATTTGGATCACCATTTTTCTCTATAAATGTTATAGGATTTATGTGGAAGCCCAATTGAAATGAAATGTTTCAGTAAATAGGGGTCTCTATTTCATACCACATGATATAAATTAGATAGAATAATGGAGATTCCCCCCAATGACATTGAACATTGTTTTTTCACTAATTTCTTTTTCAAAATGTGAGGTTGATTTTACATCAGTTACCGATGATAATTAATTGAAAAAAAACACTCAATCTATAGTATAAGAAAAATAATTTATCTAATATCAAAGGTTGAACCTATAATTTTTTCACCAACATGGAATTTAATTTCTTAAAACATTATTAATCTCATTTTGAGTGGAATATGTGATGTAATTTACACTTTATATCACCACTTTTATGTTTCAAAGGCCATAAATATTGAAAAAAAATTCAAAACAATAAAAAACTATATAAAATAAATAATAATTTACAGTAACAAACAATTACCCTACATGATGAGTTTTTGGATAAATTTTTAATTCATAAGTTGTACATAAAAAACATCATCATTTCTTATATATATAGCATCCAAATACTTTTACACATAACATTACATAATTTTAATAAAAATTAAACATTAGAGTACAAGATAAAGATCGTGGTGTCTAGTGTCTTTTAAGACAATGTACATAAAACATAAAACAATGAACTAAAAAACACATTATTATTAAATATTCATAAAGTTATCCTAACTTCTATTGAGCCCTAATATCTACATATAGTGCCCATGGGATCACATGAACCAACAGATGAGCTCAAATCCCGACAATGTAATAAACATATGAATAAAGAAGTGTCACGTTGGTTAGAAGGCAAAACATAATGAAATACAAATGTAAATAACATCATGAATCATAATATATATATATAGGATAATATAAAAATGAATTCACAGTACTGTGAACAAATCATAATACATGACTTTAGCAAAAATCATGTCTGATTTCCATGATCGCTGCACATGGTTGCATAATCCAAGGATAACGAACAATACCGTCAAACAAGGTAACAAAAGATAAGGTTAACTGCCAAGACTATTACATATAATCTCTCATAAGGCTCAACATAAAAAAGTTCATTGGAGCACTATTTTCTTTCTCCCTTATTAACTTTTCCGGAATATGTTTTCCAAAAAAATGTTCATTCATAATCAATGTTATCTAATCCTAAGGGTTACACATGGACTGAATTCGGTACCACAATCATGTCATAAAGCATAACAAATGGTCATATTATAATGGTGTCCATGAAATAAATGAAATAACATATACATGAACATTAATAAGGTTAAATAAGCATGTATTATGATATGTTATTTCAAATATATGTGAAAACATGTAAGAAATGTATTTATGAAATTTGACCATTTAACGTTTTTGGGAAGTTTAAAGAAAAATACTATAGAGTCGTTAAAATTGAAATGGGAAAAATCATTTATTTAAAACCATAAGTGAAACAATATGTTTATAATAATAAAAATACTAATTTTATATACACAATTGTTTCATAAAAAAATATATAGTTCACATGAAATTGGGTAAGAATTCGGGATGTTCCCTCAAAACAAGATTTCATGTGATGAAGTAGTGAGGGGGGAATTAATTAAAAAAAACATATATCTTCAGAAGTGAATAATAAAAGGGTAATGATAAATGAATTTGGTAGATGTAAAAATTATTTTTATAATTCACTTCAAATCATAAAATAACTTCATTTTGGTAAAAGGATGATATGGCGGCCTGAAGGGACAAATGAGGATCGAGTAGAATCCCGTACAGATTATCAGAATGGTATCAGTTGTAAAAAATTGGGAATAGTGAGAGACAAATGGTTTAATCATCACATATAAATCATTATTAAAGTATTATAGAGGTAAAAAATCATACCCCATCACCATGGATTACAATTAAAAGGGCATAATATAGAGGACATTCTTAAATAAAAGTGAAATATAGAGGATCCCTTACTGCCAGACTGATGGTGTTCATTGCTTGGTATTAATGAACTGAATAATCAAATTAGGTTAATTATTTAATAATTATATAAACTATTTTTTATTTAAAATATCTATTATAACCATTTTTTGTTAATTAATGACGTTATTGATGGGTTAAGTTGTTTAATTTCATTGTTTGGGTCCATTTGTTTTCTTGGTCTTTACGAATAGTTTACTTATTATCATGAATGTAGAATCATGTGAAATTGGGATGGTTTTCTATAATTGGTGTTATATTTTATTAATTAAAATCCATAGGGTTACATGTTTTTAAATTTAATTTTTTAACTTTCAGTGAATTAGATTCATTATACAACAAATTAATGGTAAAAACCCAGATTAACTAGGTGATTTTTCTCATAATTAACATGATTCCTATCATTATCAAACATAGTGTGTGAAAAAGGATTTTAGAACATAATTTAAGATAAAATACATATATAATAGTTTTATTATACCATAAAAATATTATCATGAAAAAAATTAATATGGTAAAATAAATTGATATCCTGTTGTCCTTGAATGTGATAAATTAACACATCTCTGATGGTGATTTTGTTTCATTCGTATAAAGGAAGTAGAAAGGAGAAATGATAATAACATATTCCGTTATCATAAAAATAGACCACTACATGTATAGTACTAGAGTTTTCATAAAATTTTTATGAGGACTAATACATATAGAAAAGGTAACAAATTAACTTTAAAATAAAGTAAATGAATTGTACAATGTAATTTACCTCTTGAATTAATCTTCCTTTAGAGCATATTCAGTGGAGATTATTTGGTAAATTGAAGATAATAAGGTATTTTGGACGTTGGGGGATATTGGGGAGTTATTTGGGATGAATTTAGGCATGGCACACCATCTGAGATGAGTGAAGAGAAGTGGTAAGGAGGGGTGGTATTTATAGTGGAGGAGAGGAGGGTTTTCATAATACGTAATTCCCTAGTTTATTAATTTCATGAACACCAAAAAAATTTATTATTCCATTAACAAAAATAGTAATAAAGGAATGTGACTAATATATTTTTGTGGATTCATCACTTATGATATATGGAATATTGTATTTAAATTATAATTTAATTATACAATAAATTAATGTATTTTACTATTCACAAAAAATCATGTATTTCAGAAAAAAAAATCAAACTAATGATTTTTCAATGTGTAGAACAGAAAAATGAATTCCTTTTCAAAAAAATATTTTTCTAAATATGATTAATTTTATTTTTAATTAAAATCACATTTTACATAAAAAATATAGATTTTAAAACTATTTCTGATTTTATATTTTTTCAAAAATTAAATAAGATGTAATAAAATTATCTTAAACCCATATGAATCAAAAAAAATTAATATATTAAACCCATTTAAGAAAGTAATAGTTTTTAATTTATTATTTATGAAATAAATTAAAACTAATACATTTAATATAGAAATATTATTATTTATAAGATTCCATGTTTTTATTTATATATTCAAGGGTGGGGATATAATTTTTTTGTTGATTTTCATTTCATAAGGGTCATATTACTATTCATAAGGGTCAGTTACTATTAACCATCAACTATTTGTTTCCATTAGACTCCATGCATATTAGGGATCACAGACGTCTATATAATATTTTTAAAATTAAAATAACAGAGGTGGCAATATTATGTTTAAACCTCACATAGCACTTAGCAGTTCACTATATTTTGATTTCGTGTGATTATATGACATAATTATAAGAATGGAATTTACATATATAAAATATTTTTCGATTAATGTATTCCTCCTTTATGAAATTTATAACAAAATTTTTTTTTACACTCTATGCCATAAATATGTGTGGGTATTTATCATTGACTGCCTCTTTCAATTCCCATAATACCTCTTTGAACTTATGGTACCACCACTAAACTTTGACAAGGTGATTAGTCGTGTTATATAGAAAAGTATCCCTATTATCCAATATCTTTAATTGATGCTCCTCATAAAAAGGATCATTCACCAACTGTACCACCTCAAAATAGGGTACATGTTATGGGTTTTGTATATCCATCCTTAAGAGGGATACCGGGAATACATCACATTCTTTGGCCATTGAAGGTGGAAGTGCTAATCGTTAATCCATAGACACAACACTCTCAAGAACCAAAAAGGGTCTTATGTACCTAGGAGATAACTCTCCTTTCTTACATAACCTAATGATCTTATCCAATGATGATATTCATAGAAATACCTTGTCTCTAACATTGAACTCATTTTCTCGTCCACGACTGTCTGCATAATTCTTCCGTCGACTCTAGGATTCCTTGACATTATATTGAATGGTTATAACCTTAAATGGAATTCTCTCAACCATTTCATGACATAATATCTTTCACCCACTGAATTCATCCCAACACATGAGTGTTCTTCACCTTTTCCCATTAAGGGCTTTATACCATCCCAATCGGTTGTACGAGTGGAAAATTTTGTTGTAAGATAATAAATCTAGGGGAGTATCTTCTTATAATCCACCTTCGATGTCCATATAACATGATCTAAACATATATTCTAGTTTTGGAATAGTTTAATCAGATTTCCCCTGAGTTTTGTGATGATAAGTAGTACTAATGTTCAGTTCAGTTCTTAGAGCATTTTGGAGACTTTTCCATAACATCAAGGTGAATCTAGGAAATTGATTTTATACAATATATAGTTTTACACCAATTATCCTTACAACCTCTTTGATATATTTAATTTAATTTTGATACAAATTTATTTCCAATCAAATTGTGATAAAGTGATCTGTATATGTATTATGATCCACAATGACCAATATTGCATTGTTTCCCATAGATTTCCTTGAATGTTCAGTGAAAAATTACATTGTGATTTTCTATGACATCCAGGTTTTTATGGGTAGTGGTTGTATCATCCCCTTGACTTATTTCTTTCATACATCACTTGCCGACATACTAGGCACTTAGATGTATACATAGTAATCCCATTCATCATATTATACCAACAAAAGTAATTTTGGAGATCTCAACACGTCTGTGTACTATCTGGGTTCATAGATATGGGTGAGCTATGTTAGTCATTACGATGATCCTTCTTTATCTTTATATCAGATAGTATGAATAATCGTGACCCAAATCATACAACTTCTTCCTCATCAAACTTGAACACATAGGATTTCACATTTCTAATATATTCCACCCATTCCATAATTTCATCATATTTTCATTGAGAAAACCTTATATTCTCCATGATATATGGTTGAGAAAACATTTGACAAAGTAAAAATGATGTTCCTCCATTAATGATTCCCATGTCCATCCTCTTCAAATCTATGAAGATCATATCTTTTTCAATTCTAATAATCGATGAAGATGTATAACCATGTCTACTTAAAGAATCTCCCGGATTATTTCCCATACTAGGATGGTAGTGGAATGGGTAGTCATAATCCATGATGAGATCTATCCATATTTGATGGCTCATATTAAGCTATCTTTTTTTAAAATATATTTTTAGATTCTAGTTATCAAAATATATATCAAACTTCTCCCCATATAGTTAATGCTGCTGGAATTTTAACTCAAAGATCACAGCCACCAACTCCCGATCATTTGTAGGATATTTTTTATCATGTATATTAATTTATCAGGAGGAATATGCTATCACGTTATTATTTTTCATCAGCACACATCCTATTAACTTCTTTGAAGTTCCATTTTACAACACAAAGATTTCTCCACTTTTTGTTAGTGTGAGTACTGGTGTAGTGATTACCAAATGTTTTAACTCCTTTCAATAATATTCCAATTATTTATTATAGAAAAACATCACTCGGGTCCATGTTATATTTGTAATTGGGTTTGATAATCATGAAAATTTCTTCACTAATCGTCAGTAATACCCAGATAGACAAATAAATTTGGTGGTCTCGGATATAGATGTTGTCATCGTCTACTCATGAATTGCCTTTTTCTTGGAAGGGTCCACCGAAATCCCATTGCTGGTGAAAATATTCCCAAATAATGATAAATCCTCTGCCTAGAACTCACATTTACTATACTATTCATATTTCTAATCATTTCAAAATGAAATTAACATTTTATTATAATGCTTCTCATGTACCTCATTTCTCTTGTAGTGTATCATAATATCATTGATAAACACTACAAAACATTTGTTGAGGTAATCTCAAAATACTATATTCATTAAATCCATGAATATATATGAATAAGATGTGATTCTAAAGGGAATCACTATGAAATCATATTTTCCATCCCTCGTTTGAATGGTAGTCTTGGAAATATCTTCCTTCCTCAACATTAAATGAATATACCCTGACTAAAGGTCCATGTTTGAGAAAAATCAGGCCCCACAAAGCAGATCCAACAAGTCATTTATCTAAGGTATTGGATACTTGTTCATTATTGCAGTTTTATTGGGAATATTATAATTAGAGCATAGGCACATTGATCAATCCTTCTTATTGAAAAAGAGTACCAGTGTACCCCACAATGGTTCACATTAACATATAAAACCCCTTTTCAGATTCTCTTGTAAATGACTATAAATATCATCCAACACTATAATGTTTATTATACATGTTGTCTTTGATATAGGTAGAGAATTAAGAATATTTTCACTTGAGAACTCAACCTCTCAGTTAAGAGAAATACTGTACAACTCATAATGGAATACATCAGTGTAATCCATCATGAATGGAATATCTTCATGCATGATTCTCTCCATTTTATGAATCATTTTAGCAGGACATGCTTTCTCATTATTAATTAATATCCACCAATGAGACACTGATTCTAGAAGAAATTCATCTTCCTCCTTATAGTTGTAATGAATTGGATGATGCTTCAGGATGTGACGAGTGATAACCCTTTTCATAATATTTGATGTTGGATTTGTAAAATGATTTATAATCCATGACCATTGTAATGTCAAACTCATCAAAAGTAAGTATGAGGATATTTCCATGTGCTTTCATTTCAAAAACATTAATTGGAGAGGTGTTATAAACAGTTGAGTCAATTATTTCATCATTTGTTGTCCTCACAGATATCATATCCTTGATATTTTGAGGGGGTATTTAAATATTTCTACTAAACATGCATGATATGAAAGAACATGTTGAACTATAATCACATAGTACAGTTTATACACATTAATGAATAACTATCATATTGGTCACCACACCATTGTGAAACTCCACCTCAGCTATAGTTATAACATTATCCCTTCCTTGTTTCCATGGTGGTTGTATTTTGATTTCCTCTGACAACCCTTGTCTTTGGGTAATAATTCTTATAATGCATATGGTCTTTGCAGTTGTAACACTAAACTATAGGAAGAGTGATGATTTAAACCATCATTTCTTCTTCCACATTAGTGGGATTCTTTACATCTATTTGGTTTAGTTAGATTTCCCAACTTTCAACATTTGTTGAAATTCCTAGTTCCATTTATACAGTTCCCAACAACGTTTTCCCAAAATTTTTAGACATGGGATGATCAGGATTATTTCAATCATGGAAATTATTTTTTGTGAACCTCCCACAATATATTCTATTTTTTCACTTCTTGTCACATGTTCTATGATACCACTGTGATTCTATTATCTGTATTTCAAAAAATATGGCATAATGGAAAATATCTTCACTAATGTCGATGTCTCGAATCACCAAGGCTTTTTATAGACTCTTCTTTATTCATCTAAATAAGTGATCCTACGTGCTTTTGGAGTTCATGATAAAGCTAGAGGCATAAATTTCATGACTTGTATTTTTTTCATCACACACCCCAATTTACTCATGTCACTTCTACAAGAGACCAAGAAACTCTCTTTCCATCTTCGGACCAACGGTTTGGGGATAATATATATCGAAAACATTTTCTTGAATTCATCCAATTACATGGAATTAATTTCCTCCTCGTGATTTGCATTCTTGATTAGGGTCCACCACAAATTAGCTTCCCCATAAAAACGATTGGCATCCACTATGACATTCCATTAGTATGAGCACACAAAGACCGAGAATATATTTTCAAAAGAGATATACATTGTTCTATTAGAAGGGGATTAGAAGATCCCCTAAACTTGGGAGATAATTTCAACATGACGGATTCGACGACAAATGACCTTTCCAAGGAGAAGGATGGTTTTCCACATGATTCATGTTATTAACCATAACATGAACTATCTGGGGAAGTATTTTCATGATGTTTGAGCACTCGATCCCATCATATCCGGACTTTAATTAGGGAAATCATCAGATTACCTATCACATTGATTGTTTGTACATGTTCTTATATTTCCCAAAATTAACTAAGAAAAAGAATGTAAAATTAGTGGTCTTAATGACTTAGCTATTGAGTAAAACAGGTAAACTTTGAACATAAGAGGATAAAATTGTAAAGGAGATGTATATCATAACGTCGAATTTATTATGTTTCAATAAAGGTTATCCTTGATCTATTTCATATATTATACTCTTCTGAGATATTTTTTTATCCCCTTAATAATAGTATTTTCTATGCTCATGAATTCACAAAATCATATCTCTCAGGAGTGTAAAACCAAGAGTGAAGCAAGATATGTTTCCATGCACCAATTCTCATTCGATTCTAGATCAAAGTAGTGTTTTTGGGTTTTAACCATAGATATATCAGTTCAAAAGGCACCTCTAACTATTTTCTAACACACTAGTATATATTTACATGACAAACCACATACTCTATACATACAAATATTTAAGGATGTTTTTTTATACTATGTCACATCATTAAGGTTCTTACTAATGTGCTTTCTTCCTAATCTCTAAAAATAACAAGACCATCCTATGATACAAAATATGGTGTCCCTAATATTATACAAATAACATTGAATTATTTTAAGCATAATTAATCATCATAGAATAAGAAATGGATCTTGAAATCTAATGTCATTGAAGACTAGGTACAAAAAACATAAAAAATAAGACTAAAAAGATATCCTTATTTAATAATCATAAAGAGATCCTAACTTCCGTTGAGCCCTTATATCTACATAGGTTACCTTGGGGATCACATTAACAATGAGATTAGATGAAAATACCATTAAGGGAATAAAAAATAGAATAATGTTTTATCACATCGTTTAGAAGGAAAACATAATTATATAAGAAGGCATGTAACATATAGAATCTTAACATATAATAATTGGATAATATAAAATGAATTCATAGTAATTTGATTGCAAAATAAACCATGACTTTAGAATCAGTCAAGGCTAACCACTAATATTGTTTCACATGGATTCACTATCCATGTCTAACCAGCATGACCGCCACGCATTGTAGAACAAGCCAAGGCTAACTGGCAAGACCATCACATATAACATATCAAGAGAAATAACTATACTCAATGAATTTAAGCACTAACGAGGATCACACATATTAATTTTTCATGAATGTTTCTTTCCATATAATTAATCATATATATTCCATTTCACATAAACATAAGTGTTTCCCATGGAAAGAATTAGGTACCACAATAATGTCATAAGGCATAAAAAATGGTCATAACATAAAATTGTTCTTGAAATAAAGGAACAACAATATACATGGAAATCCATAGGTGGTAACTGTATTTTTTCATGGGAAGTTATTTCATGAATAAGTGACGCCAAGGAAGAAAATTATTTATGAAATTTGAGCATTAAATCTTTTTTGTGCGGTTTTAAGGAAAATACTATAGAGATATTATAATAGAATAGGGAACAATACTTTATATAAATAATAAGTGAACCCAAAAGGTATTAATAATAAAAATAAATATTTTATAAATAAATTGGTAGCTTCAAATAGAACATTTAGTTCACTTGAGATCGTGTGAGAATTCAGGATGTTCTCTCAAAACATGTTTTCATATCGGGAAGTATTGAGGGGGAAATCACTTAACAACATGTATATCCCAAAAATTGAATGATAAAAGGGTCTAGATAAATGAATTTTGAAACTATTCACCTAAATTAGAAGATTAATATAATATAATAAAAAAACATCATTTTGGTAAAAGGAAGATATGAAAACCCGAAGGAACAAATGAGGTTTGGGTAGAATCTCTTATGGATTATCAGAATGCAATCGGGTGTACATAATAGGGATTAATGAGAGAGAAATGGATTTCGCATCACTTATAAATCATTAATAAAGTGTGAGGGAGGTTAAAAATCATACCCTATAGTTAGGGATTTTATATAAAATGGAATAACATATATAAAATTCTAGAATAAATTTGAAATAGAGAAGATACCATACCTTATGTCTGATGGTGTTCTTCACATGATATTAATGAACTGAATAGTCAATTTAGGTTTCTTAATTAATAATTAAAGAACATATTCTATATCTAAAAAATATATTATCAGCCTTTTATGTTAATTCATGGCCTTTTGATGGGTTAAGTGGTCCAACATCATTATTTGTGTCTATTTTTTCATCTTTATGATCAGTTTTCTAATTTTCATGAAATTAAAGTCAAGGATAATGGGGATGGTTCTCAAGAATTGATGTTATAATTTATTATTTATCATATAGAAGCTTACATGGGTGTAAATTTAATTTGGTTAAAATTAATTAAGATGATTCATTATATAAACCACTAATGATAAACACTTGGATTAATTTTGAAATTTTTCTGATACTGAACTTTTTTTGTATCATAATTTTACATCATGTGATTAAAAGGATTCTGGAACATAAAATAAGATAAAATACATATTTAATTGTCCGGTTAAACCGTAAAAATGGTATCATGATCGGAATTGTATATGGTAACACACATTGATTACCTATCATTCTTGAATGTGATAAATTAACACATCTAGAACAGTGTTATAGTTTCTTTAATAGAAATGAATTGGAAAGGAGTGATGATAATAACTTGTTCCATTATCATAACAAAATTCTATTATATGTAATGTAGTAGAGTTGTCATAAAATTTGGATTAGTAGTGTTGTGGATATATAAGAAAACAAATGAACATGATAAGAAAGTAAAATAATTGAAAAGAAGAATTTACCTCTTGAATCAATATTCCATGATAGACTCATAATGTAAGGATTTCGTATTTTGATGTTTCTATGAGCTATTGGACGTGGGTAGAATAGAGAGATATTTTTTCATAATTTAGGCAAGGCATAAGTCTAGAGAGGAGTGAAGAAAATATTTTAGGAGGGGTGGTGTTTATAGTGGGGGAGAGAAGGTTTTTCATAATATTTAATTCATTAGTTTATTAATTTCCATCAATACCAGAAATTGAGATGATTCCATGACCAAAAATAGTAGTAAATTCATCTGGGTTAATGATTTTGGTTCTTACATCAATTATAATGTAAGAAATGGATGGTTCAAATAATAATGTATTTATACGGTAAATTATTGTATTTTACTAATCACAAAAAATTAATTTATTTAAGAAAAATACCATATATTCATCCAAACCATTTTTCTATGTGTTGAATCCAAAAATTTAAATCCATTTTTAAAAATAAAATTAAAATATGATTGATTTAATTTTTAATTAATATCATAATATAATTTTAAAATAAATATTTTAAAACTATAACAAATTGTATAATGTATACAAAAGATAAATTATTTTATATAAAATAATCATAAAACCTTAAGAAATAATGTTTCTAATTTATTAAAACCTTTTATGAAAATAAATTTTCATTAAATTAATTAATTAATTGTAATTATTTATTTATGGCTTACTAAAATATCAATACTTTTACTATAATAATATTAAAACTTCCAAAATGAAAAAATTTAATTTATACATTCAATGTTTATGTTATAAATATTTTAGTCAATTTACTATTAATAAGGTACATATTACTATTCATTAGTGTAACAGTAATATTCGTAAGGGTCAGTTACTATTCACCAGAAATTATGTTTGTTCCATTAAATTCCTTGATTCTTAATGATCCCAATCGTGTATGTCATATTTTCGAAATTAAAATCCCATTGGGGATAATATTATGGTTGATGGTCACATAGAACATAGTAGTTTTTTGCGTTGTATTTCATATGATTATATGAAATAATTATAAGAAAGAAAAATACATTGATAAAACAATGACTTGTTAGAATTGATCACCACTATATTGTGTCGGTAGAGTCATTTTCCCAAGGATAAATTTCACAATCATAATAATGTTGTCCTCCTCTGCTATAGAGTGTCATTTGAGACATTTTCCCTGGGTTATATTTTAATATCCTACTATTTTACTCATTTGTTTAGTATCCTATACCATAGTGTTGGGGGTATTTTCATATAATCCACCCCCATATCCGGAGTATTATTGAATTACTTCCACTACAATGATCACCTAGTAGTCCTCAGGATAATAATATATAATTTTATTGTATTATTCACTGTCATTTTCACAATCATCATTAGCATATTCATATTCCTTTAGATTTGATATGATTAATAGACAATCTCTTATATCATATTAACATCTATGTTCGCAAATTGATCATGGAATATTTGGAAGAATGATAAATATTCATTTCATACTAATAATGTTAAATAAAACATGGTATATTCCATCTAATCAATGATGATTTTTTGTTATGTCACCTTTTATATAAAGAATTATTTGGATTATCCCCCCAAGGAAAACGAAGCCCGATAATGCGAAATTGTAGGGCAATCCAAATTACTAAACCTATGATCCATTATTTGGAAATAAAATCAATAAAATTATTATATTTATGTATTGGATTATTATATACTAAAATATGGTGATAATGGAGTATGAAAAACACAATTATATGATATTTCTATGTGAAATCATTGATAAAAGCACTGATTTATGTTGAATTTATTTGGATTTTTTGTCACTCAATTATTATGATAAATTGAATATTATATAAGGCCAAAGAAATTTTTTGAAAACATAATATAATCATTACAGTATAATTTTGTTACAATAAAAGTAATTATTGAACCAAATTGAAATGACCAATTATGATCTCTATCATCACAAAGATGGAGATGGAGGATAATCAGTGATAAATTCTTTTTTAAGTTATTTGGATTATAAATTCCATTAAATAAATTTAGATTGAATTTTCACTAATTAAAATAAACACATAAAATTGGATATGTGAACCAATTTGTTTTCAATGTTAACCTATGTGTAATAGTACATTGACAATGGCATGACCTATAATCGATTTAAGATCACACATTCTTAATAAAACTATACCATATTATTTAAAACAATAAGGGATTATCCATAACATTCATAAAATTATTGTTATTTTATTATGTGTGTTAATATTACAATGATATTATAAGAAAAATTATTTTTCAATAATGAAATTGACCTTAACCTATATGTTTCAACATGTCATCATTTTTTTGGTGATGCTTCATCAAAATTGTTCTCTTATATATTATATATAATTTTATAATTCTTAAAATTCATCAACTGTATCCTACAAGCCTTTTTACATAATTTTTTTGAAAAAATGTTTCTCAAAAAACATAGACATTTGGTACCTACAAATTTGAAACTAATTTACAGAGATTCTCACATTATACGGTACCAACTCCATTTTATACCTCACTTATTCATATAACGCCCCATGTAGGTTACAACACTATCCAAAACCCTATGTCAATAAATTGAAAAGGGTAACTCTCAAGAGTCTTACTGGAAATGACCAATATTTAAAAACATTCTTTAAAAGGATCAATCCACACTTCATATATGCATATTTTCCCCCCAAATCAATTGAGGATTACAAAATAAAAATTTTAAATTTTAGTAAAATAATTATTTTGATGATCACCTTCAATACCTTTAAACATAATATATTAAAAGATAATAATAATTATTTTCCACACAATTATACATTAATGAACTTTAATATTTTTAGAATTATTTATAGTATCACAATATTTCCATCAAAATAGTTAGGTTAATAAATATCCATCTCAGTATTAAGAAAATGTATGAATTTATAATCATTGAAGATATGTTAAATATATGATCTAGTACTTGTTCAATGGAGATCCTCTATATAGTAATTCTTTATCTGTTATTCATTTTCAATGTTCTTCATTGTCCAATTATCATCAATATATGAACACCTTAACCAAAGGAATCACAATAATTCCTAGATGACAAGATATATTTCTTTTAATCGTATAAAAATTAATATTTATATCCACCTAATAAAACATTATATCATTTCTACCTAGTTCATATTTTTCTAACCATATTATTCTTCTATAACTAGTCGCATGACTAAATTAATAAATATATTATTAATCATGAATAATTTTTTTAATCATGAATACTTTTTTTAATCATGTATTTCGGTATCTTTTCTTAAAACATTTCATTAACTAACATTATTTTTTGGAAAGACTCATTTTTATATACTTGTTAACACTTAATGATAAAAACATTATATCTTGTTATATTAGATCACATTAGTCCAGTATCATTATACATATCTATCTGGTAATGTGTTAATATCTCATAAATACCCTTTCTGAAAACATTATAAAAATGGATTTAAATGTTTCTTGTCTTTAATATTTTGAAAATTAAATAAATCTCCATGAACGCTTATTCTTCCTAGTAATGAGTTTCACTCTTATCTCATCAAAAATTAAAATTCATATTATCTCTACTATATCCCCATTTGGATTTTTTAGTTTAAAAATGAACATAAATCTGTGTATCTGTTTAATCTTGGATATATAACATTATAAAATAATTATTAGTGTGTTCGACTATGCTAAATGTATGAAATATGAATAATTTAACAATAATACATTTAAATTTATAATGTAGTACAACATTATCAAACTGAAAAGAAATCATTGAACTGTTCTTCATCATGTTAACTAATATATTTTTTATATTAATAACAACTCAAGGAATCTTGGTCAAATTTGATATGCCTCAGTTATGAACGATCAGCACAATTAAATCTCATCCAACAATATTTTGGGGAATATGATCAAGGATATATTTTTATTTATGGACTCACTCTGGAATCTACCATAATAATTGATTCTTAATCTAGATAATCCCCATAGTCATGAAAAATTCATAACTCTCACGGTAACTCCAATTGAAGTGAATTTTTAATAAATATCAATGTTGGATACAACTTCCTTATTTTAAGATACTATACTACATAAAACAATATTATTTTCATAAAAAAAATAAATTTATTTGTAAATAACCCTTGATGAATTAATCTATAGTAAATTCCCTAAATTCCATTTTTAATGAAAAAATATTACATGACATAAGCTGCTACCATGTGAAACCATAATATATTGTGATTTGTTTAAATTTTTTCCTTAAAATATTTTTAATAGTCTAACATAGGTAACACAAAATTATGTTCCTCTCATTGGGTAAGGGATCATCCCTCATAGGGCCATACTATATTTGTTGGGTGAGATTAATGTCTTCTAGAAATTAGTTTTTTATCATTAAATAATATACCTTTACAAAACCAATGATTAATATTACCACATTACGTATTGATACCACACATCATCCCTTATGATGCTTTATTTTCCATAATCATGCATTAGGTTCTATAATTTTTATAGAAATAGTTATTCCAACACATAGAATATTAAAAACCCTTTTATAAGTGTCAATATTCTAAAAATATAATTTTTTACATTCATGTACGAATAAATATTATAAAAAAATCCTGATGTCAAGATTTTCCTCTTGGTAATTTCAAAATTAGTGTTTCTTCATATTTCAATTATAATCCAAATACAATTAATAGAAATTATCATCATAAATTGATCACATAAAAAAAATAAAAATGGTCATTTAATCATATAAATAGTCTACCATGAGTATAAATGGTGAAAATCACGTTTAACTATAAGCTTCTAACTAATCCCATGTTTGATTTTTTAGCCATGAAATAGAGTAACAAAAAATCCTTGTTATTGTTTCTGAAAGTGTGGTAAAATATCTTTTTTTACGAGTTTATAACCTATTCCAACTAATAAAAATTATATTCTCTCTTATTCTGACATTTGATGTTAATATTTAATTCTTCTAAGTCCTCATTGTTCAAATTGATCTAAAAGTAAATCTATGTTGTCTACCCTTATTGTTTACCAATACAATTAAGAAATTTTTATGTATCATGAGAAGAAACTACATAAACTTTTATCCCAACATTTTTGAAAAACAAATTATAGAATAAATGGTTTATCCCACATGACTATAATCCCCATAAAGTGGCCAATTTCATGTGAGCTAAAATTTTAAAATATTCCTTTATATATAATATCAATATGTATGAGTGTTCTTTTCCATATGAATTTATTACATTCAACTACATATAAAATCTATAATTTCATGTTCCACATGACATATAAAAAATCCATTTAATATAAATAATCTTGTACTAATTCCCATTACCATGGGATATGTATTATTTCCATGTTCACTCATCCTTGCCCTTGAAATAGATTTAATTTATATGATAAATTAAATACTGATTGAATATTATATATTTTAATTTCTCGAAAAGGACAATTTTTTGGTTACCTGATTACCTGATAGGGATCCAATTATGAGAGAATGTGATCCCTAAATAATATGCAACATTTTGTGGTTGTGATTACAAAAAAAATTAGATAACAAAAATAATATATAATCATAAATAGGATCAAACAAGAAGTATAAACCTTCGAATGAATTCCATAATAAATATCCTTTAATTCCCAATGATGCTTATCTGAACTTGTTAGAGTTATACAATGCATATCAAGTAATTCATGATTATAAATACTTTTATAATGATTATAATAAAGAAATATTCATTCAAATTCCAATTCATCATATTATTTTATCAATAATGGATTTTGAATCCATTATCATCCTTGAGGGTTACCTCTCAAAGAAGGTGTATTCAATTAAATGTAGCCGCCATAGAGAACACATGAATGTAACTAACTTATAGGACCAACTCAACAAATTGATACCCTTCATTTGGTAGTTATAATTTAGGGCACATCATTCCTACATCAGTGTATAAATAGGTGGATATGGTATCCTAATACAAGACCATACCAAATTGTTTCATAAACTCCCTTATATAAATATTTGAAACAACAACAAAAGTCCATAGACCTATAAAAATTATTTCTCCAGTATTATCTACACCATATAATATTTTTCATTATAATCCTTTATATAATGATTGAATGTGCATGCACATGTAGTTGATAGAGGTATCCCACTAGAGGGATCATGAATAATTTGGTCAATATGAGAAGGAACTGCGATCTCTAAATGGTGTTAATTGGATAAATAATCTCTAAAAGTACAGTACTGATCAGTTATATAATCCATGGTATGAGATTTAGGGTAAGGAGACAGTGGATTCCCTTCCATGACCACACCATGACTCTTATGACATTTACCAATGGATGTCCAAAACCATGATATCAACATGAGGAGAAAAATCCTTTCAAATTATCAAAAAGAATATGTTTCCAATCCCCATACCATTAAAATAAAAAATTGATTTACCTCTTACGTGACTTGGAGAGCTCAACCTAGATACAACATTTAATATAAATAATGTTGGTATCATTAAAAATTCATTTTGGGTTTCATTAATCCTTATCAAATAGTTGAAACAATAAATTTCTCAGATTCAATACTATAATTGAGAGTTTTTTGTGAATTCACTTACTTATATATGAAATTATAGATGGTTTCTTATTATATTATTATACACAGTAACAACAACATATATTTTCTTATCCCATGTTTCAAATATCCTTCCTATTTTATCCAACACACAATACTGGTTTTTGAGTTTTTCTAATTTTCATTTGGTTTCCTCAAATAAGCCAATATTAGGAAAACACCATCATTTTCAAAAACTATGTATGAATTGATTGTTATTTACATGGATAAATTCTGACACCTATATTTCCCATTCTGATACTAGATACATATATTATCACAATTAACCCCCCAAATTGTATTTGTGGTCCCACTATTGACTTCAATTCAATATATATTAATAATTATTATTAGATAACAAATCATTATTTTAAAACTACGTGTATCCTAATTGTAGTTACAATTCGATACATTGTGAATCCTTGAACATTATTTATAGTCCCAACCCCAAATTTTTTTCACATTTAGTCCCCATTTTCATCATGGGTTGTAGATGATTCTAATTCATGTTGGATTAAATACCAATTCCCCCATGAGTATACCTCATCATCCCATACCATTATCTCTAATTTGTAATATATATCATGATGATGTTCCATATGGAATATAAAATTTCCATGTTCTATTCACTTATACATGGAAAAATACATTATAACTAGAAATATTATTTTAAACTCCATGTATGTCTCCTCTTATTTTGAGGATTTAGATAATAGTGGGATATATCAATCATATTACATTACTTATACCCAATCATGGTTAGGAAATATTGTATTTTTGAAATACTATATGGCTGTCGTAAGAACCTGGATCTTCTTTTCTGGTACGTTTTTCTTTATTCTGGAGTTTTTGGGAAAAATAGTGATTTTCGAAAAATTTTGAGGTACACATCATGTACTTTATGAGTACACATAATGTACATCATTGTTGCAATAGGTTGTGTACTAGGTATTTAGTAGCCACAGACACGGTCATGTGGGAGTGACTTGGAGGTATCCTAATCTGGAGTACGGAAATAGAAAGTAAACGCTGAGTACATCAAAAGTACACACCGTGTATTTTTTCATTAAATGCACCTAGGTCATGTCTGACAGAAAAAACCATCTTCTTTTACATATCGTTCATCCGAGAGAACCAATACGGCCACATTTCGTTGAGGATCCCCCAATCCTCTATCCATCCTTCGAATCAAACTCCGTCAGTTGTGTTGGAATCACATCAGTGGGTTATTTATTCTTTTATATAATTGTTTTCTAATTCCTCCACTTTTCCATGTTACCGTTCGTTGAAATTTTTATCTGTTTTCATAGATGAATGATGTTATATGGAGATTCATTCCTCGTGGTTCATGTATATTGATCTCCTAACCCCGAGTTAGGGGTTTTGTGCCTTTTTTTCAAATTCTTTGAGTATTGTGTGAGATTCTAACCAATACCCTTGAACGGGGTATTGCGTGTTTATTATTTTACCCATGTTGTCTTTACAACCATTTTTTATGATTTTTAGAGGTTAAATGGATAACAATAGGTTGTTTTGATATTATTTGTATGTTTTTCACATACATGTTTTGTTTACGACAGTTTGGTCATGTTTAGCTAGTTTTGCTGCTTTCCTATTTCCATGCCTATTGTTGTAGGTTGGAGAGTTGTATCCTGAAATGCTAGATATGATGTAGACTGATTAGACAAGTAGTTCTGTAGTTTTACTTTTTCCATATTGCTTTTTTATGTTGTTATCCTAAACAGGGCAATGAGAACTAGGTGTTGTAGACTATAAGAGGAATTTACTAAGTGAGCTACCATAGAGAGCCTTTAAGCATTAGGCTACAGAGGGATATACTAAGTGATCTTCCTCAGAGAGCCTAGGATTACTTTGGGCTATATGGGGATTGACTCGGTGAGATACCTAAGAAATTCTAGGACTGGTTTACACTATAAGGGGATAGACCATGTGACATTCCTCATAGAGTCTTTGTTTTACTTTTAATTACCTAGTTTATCATAGACAATAAGTGGAATTGACGGTGACTGCTTCCTCAGAGAGTCATTGAACGACCTAGGCTATAAGGGAAATTGACCGAGTGAGCTTCCTCAAAAAGTCCTTGACTTTTGGAGTATAAGGGGAATTGACTATGTGAGCTTCCAAAGAGAGTTCCTGACTATAATATACTATAAGGGGAATTTACTATGAGTTCTTCCTCTAATAGTCTTCATATAATAACCCATAGAATATATGTTGTGTGTACTTCCTAGAGGTTTACTATGCTTGATTGATTGTTTGACTTGTGGAAGTGGTTACGACTGAGCACCTTTCTTATTACTGTTTTCTGTAATTTTACCTGCAATATATTCACTGATTGTTTGGCATAGACCATTGGGTGGTTTCCTACTAGGATTTAGTCTCACGTCCTATTTGGGCCATGCTTTTGGGCCCAAACAGATTATATTGTTGCAGGTATAGAAATGGGCAAGCACCCTTCTACTTCAGGTACTTCACTTGCTGTGGAGCTAGAGAGCATGGGACCAAGCTTATGTTGGCGATGTTGTGGAGTTGTTTTATCTTTTATTTTGTACTTGGGTATACTAAAATTTGTATTCTATCAATGGGACTTGTTTTTTTATTTTCCTATACATATGTATCATGAATCATTATATATATATATGTGTGTGTGTGTGTGTGTGTGCTTCTGTAGTTTAGTTTTCCAGTCATTCGATGTTTACAATTTTTGGTTATTTTCTGCTTCCACTATTGTATGTTTTTTTACATCCATTTTCTACTCTTCTACTTAGGTCATAATTTACCCACTATCACACCCAAGGCCCTCGCTTCTAGTCGGCAGCCTCTAGCGTTCGGAGAAATGGGCTTCAGGCCATCAGACCTGCCAGGTACGGCGCGCCTCTGGGTGGCTTCTGGAATAGGAATGTTACAACTGTAAACATTATCCACATTTGGAAAATTTTATATGTACATTAATATAATTTCTCTATAGTCTATATTATTTAGGTAAAATCTATAATTTAATGAGATTGAATGTAGTTTCAGGTTGAAAACACAAAAAAAATCAGCATAAAAAATCAAGTATTCCATGGTTATTATATTCAATTTATTGGATTAAAATAATTAGAGAGCTACAATAACATGTGTACATAATGAAAATATAAAAATGGGATATATATATATATATATGAAATCCAGTAAAAATCTTGAGTAAATGAAATTTTTTCACCAAAAATGTTCAAATTTTAATGAATTATAATAATTGATTGTAAAATGTAAAAGGAATAAATAATTTACGGATAAACACCTAGAACAATAGAAATAATATTTTTTATCACTAGACCAATTATTTATAGAAGCTATTCGAAAAAAACCCTCTACACTATAAGAGTAACTTTTTGTGACAGGATTTGAAAATTTATTAAAAGTTTTTAGTTATAAAAAAGTAAAAAAATAAATATATTGTATTATTTGAGAAATTCTCTATCAAATGATAATTAAATATAATAATATTGAATATATTGTAGTTTTTAAAATAAACAATGTTTTTATAATTGAAATTAATTTTATGTGATGAAATATATATAATTAACGGTATATACATGGAATTCAATGGATGTTGATTAATTTCATCATTTTATTTGTTTTGATTGAATTATTTCAAGTAATATAATAATCTTTCAAGGAGTATAATAGTACATATTATCCATGAATGTGTATCATTTCATGCAATATATCCTTTCGTTTGAATAAGGACCATAGAGCACAATGATTTATGCATGTGTTTTTTCTTGGGTATGTATGGATTAATTCATACATAGAAATTCTTGTAGTATAATGTTTCATTTTAAATGGAAAGATTTAAAGAAACATAAATAGTATATTATTCCTGAATTCCTAGTGTAATTTAGATATTCCACATTATATCATGTACACGATGTGGTTGATAGGTGGTAATACATTTAAGATATTATTTTATATAAATCTATATGACATGGGTACTGTTAAGGGTCCTTTTTTGTCATTCAATGGAGGAAATATATATTTTTATACAATAGATGTGATACATCCAATTATAGAATATCATTTATACCATGTATTTTTTTTCAGGGTATTTTTTCCAGGGATATGATTTGTGTGTCCATAGTTAAGGTATTTGGAGTGAAATTTTATTATTCCTACAAATCATGACAAACTAGGTAGGGTTCTTGGATAAGTTGTGTGTTCATGAATAGAATATCATGAAAATATGGTTGATTTGATATTGAAATTTTTATATTATTATATCATGTATATGTTTTAGATGAGGTTTTTTTTGTATCTAAGGACTGAGGTTCTGAGAAGAGGTTTGGAAGTGGTCTTGAGGGGTTTGGATGCCAAATGATAGAAGCTAGAATAATTAACATCATGGAAAATTGTGTGATGTATAAGGGTGGTTCACATATTGTTTATGGATGATTCTATATGTGTGAGTTTTTTTGTTAAATAATTTAAAATTGACTAATTTTTTATGAATATAAATAACACTAGTAATTAAAATTTATGAAAGGAGAATAGATGTCGTGTAAATCCCATTTGAAACACATCATTAAATTGTAAAACCACTCAGGTTTTCTCCAATCCCTATAGCCAGCCAGACCTCACTATCATTCCCAAAAACAAGTGGAATCCTTCATTGGGGTTTTTTTATCCTTTTGACATTAATAAATAATTGTCCTTTCTTCTTCAATCTATTGTTATATAATGTATATAACATCATTTTTATAGAAGTTTTTCCCGATCAGATTTAATTTCCTCTATTTATTCATAATAGTTGATGACAATTCATATCGAATGATTCTAATAGGAGTTTTCTTATTTTTTTAGTTTGGTTGTGGCATGGAATCCACAGATATTGGTGGTTATTATATGATATGTGATTGGAGAACATTAACATGAATTTTTCTAATTCCACGTACATTAACATCTTTTGAGGAGGGAATTCATTAATCTCGCATCATTATTGTGAAACCATAAATTGATCATGATTAATCATTTTTTATATTAATGGAATAAACAAATAAGATTTATTAGGATAAAAACAATTGGATAATGATCACGTGTTGATGATGATGTCTCTTAATATTAGGATTTTGGAATGCCTCTTTTTTCTAAATAGTGTGATATCTACATTGTATTATTTGTTACAGGATATTATTCCTTGATTAGAATTTCGGAATTGTTAAGGAATTTATTTCTATAATTAATTGATAATTAATTGTATTTTGCAATTAATAATGAGGCATGTTTGTAATTCATGGGTTAATGTAATTTTATCATAATCAATTTGATGAAATGTTCATATTTAATAGAATCGGAATTGTATATAAATAATGGAATTGATAAATAATGTTAAAAATGTTTATTATAAATGTCAATGATTATAAAGACATGTAAATTTATAATGGTGCTTCTAAATATTTCATTAAACCATATATTGATTCTAAAATCATATTTTCCTTTTACAATGGGTTATATATTGATTGATAATGTTTTTAACAATTGGAACTTATTAATAATGAATCATTAAATTAAATATGGAATAATAAATGGGTTTTGTGACAATGATAGCTTTTTCATTAGGCATTTCCCATTTATTTAGTTGTTTGAGTGCCTCTTTTGGTACTATAACTATCCATTTCCATGTGGAGGGTGGATTCCATCTTTCGAGGGACAATTTTCAATGTTTACAATTCATTTTTAATATATGTTTTTTGTATTGTGATTTAGATGTGATCTATGTGACAAGATCTTGATACTTCTAATCCAGATTTGGGTGATATGTTGTTGGGTGGTCGGGATGTTGTCACGACCCGTCCTCGGGGCCCGTGTCATGACTACCCCAATCCCGCCTTCCATAGTCCAGGGGCTGGTGACTAGCACCAAAGGCTTAAATCCAGATATAAGGGAAGACATTTCTTTTATATAGTAAACAAACTCATCAGAGTACGCAGATGAAGAAATCACTATGTAAACTGAGTGCAGATGTAAGTGCTGAAAATTAAATGGGCCAGTACACAAACACAACTAAAAGTATAGTACAACTGAAAAACTAGTACAACTTTAGTAAAGTAAAACAGCAACCACTATGTTGTCCTCTGGGAATCCCACATAAAGGGTGGGTACAGATGACCTCCTAAGCATCTCGGGTCCAACCGTCCACTCTGTGTACGTCCCTCCTAGTGGTCCACCTTTGGGTACCATCCATCACCACAAGCCACCATCTCGATCAGTGTTGTTCGTCGTCTGCATCCAACACAATGTAGTGCGCACATAGCCTTTGCAGGGGTGAGTATACGGTACTCAGTAGGGACCCCAAGAACCCCGAAGGTCTCCCAGAATCCACGGATTATAAACCAGGAAAGAAAATATACAACCACGAAGTATCAACCACCTATACTTAGGTATATGCCCATACATATACCTAAGTCATCAATTCTAGTTCGGCACCAACTCTCGAGACCAAGAACGACCTAGTCCACACAGGAAGGAAGTCAATCACACCGATGGTAATGATTGAATGTCAAGAATCTGCTCACAAAGGTATACATCTTTCATAAAGTGATAAAGATGATCAGATGCAGTCACTGATTCATCTAAGTTGTCGGAACCATGTTGGATTATAGACCTACTAAGATGTCGGACCCATGTAGGATACCAGACCAGCTACTCTGTCGGACACACGTAGGATACTAAAACAGAAGAAAAACAGTCAGACCCATGTAGGATACAAGAACAGTAACCATCATCGTCGAACCCACTGAGTATTCCAGTATGGTAGTCATCATCACCGAACCAATAGAGGATTCTATTATGGTAGTCTTCATCGTTGAACCCACGAAGGATTCTAGTATGGTTGTCATTGCAGTCGCAGCCAACTCTATGGTTCCTGCACACAGCCCGCTCAATTCAGGGAGGGTCTGATCCTCAAGCAAAGGGGTCGATACATCAACTATCATGAGGTCTAGAGTTGATGTATAGTGATGCTTCGTCTCGTCCAAAGGAACCCAACACGACAGAAGGCGTGTCAATCAGACGCCCGGTCTGAGAGTTATTATCATTTCTGCTCTGGGGGCCCGGTTAGAAATATGCTCGTTCCAATCCCAGCCATTTTCAAAAATTGTCAGAACTCAATAATATTTTTTCAAATGAGTTTCCAGGTCACGAGGGTCCCAGTGCCACAGACGGCGCATCGATCAGAGGCACGGTCTTCATGTTATTCATCGTTAAGTGAAAACTGGCACAGCCCATTAAAACTAGTGGGTGGGCAGGACGGGTCAACCCGGTTTTGGCAGGTCTGACCTGGCAGAGGGTCAGACCGGCCCAGTGAATCGCACGGTCTGACCCGAAGGGGCTTGGCCCGGGTGGCCGAGCGGTCAGAAGCTAGGGGGTGCTTTCCCGCACCTATGGCATCGAGCGGCACCACCCTCCAATCGGATCGGCCTATGCCGCCCGGTCTTCCCAGCCCAAGCGGATCGCTCAGGCGGGCCATCGTCTTGTTGCACGGCACATTCGGGTGTCGCATCTCCTTCACACAGTTGGCCGACGAGCCGATCGGGCTGCCGCCGAAGTGGCCCGTGGAGCGTGGGATGCGGTCATCCGCAGCGTGGCGCCCCTTGTGGTGACGCGGTCTTCTATCGGCCCAGCCGGCTTTAGCCGGTCGATTCTTCTTCAGTCGAGCAGCCCGTGGTTTTAGTCCATTGTCTTCTGCATGTAGCATGCGCACGACCACCACTTCCATTCGTCGCCACAGCCTCTCGTGGCCACCGCCAATGTATCCAAGAACAATTGGAGGGTCGTTGTGCAGTGTTCGTTCGGTCTGCACCCTCCATGTTAGGAGGTATCAAATGGACAAAGGTAAAACCTGGTTTCAACGATGGACGAAGAAAAATTTTAATCAATGAAAATTGATAAAATCCCCTACCTTGATGTAAGGTTCGCTTTATTCAAGATTCGCGGAAAATGGCGTCGCAGGGAGACGGCATCAACTCGTTGACGTCGGGAATAAAGGGGCCAAGGATGTCGCGTAGTCATCATTCCATGCGGGTGGCTCATTCTCCTTTGGATTAGCCTATGATCGATGGTGATGATCGACACTCCCCAGCTGTTTCTCAATGGAAGAAAGGTGTTCTTCATTGAGAGAATAACACAATTATATAATTCCCCAGAGCTTCCTCAAGGTTCTCCCATCACAACAAGTGCCAATATAAAAAAACAGCTAAGGCTATTATTTTATTAACACATGTAATTCAAAATTCAAACACTTTAATTAATTAATTGGATCTCAATTCATTAATTAAAAGAGTTGGAAAATATTAAAAAGGTTGAGTGGGAGGTGAATATATCACTTAAATAAAGTGGAGTTGTCAAATTAAATAAGGGGAAATTAATGGGCATTTAAAAGGATATTAAATTTTAGGGGTTATTGTGGGCCCCACCAAACATTATCCCCCATGGGAGGTTATGTGGGTGTGCTCCCCAACAGTATCTTCTCCATTGTATGATATAACTACCATAGATAAATAAAATTTGTGTTCTACAATTTTATTTAATTAATTCCAATTTCCCCCAAAAATTAACTATCAACCCGCATAAAACGCAACTGTTGTAAAGGTCCCCTTAAGAAATTACTGGTGTTGCGAGTTCATCGGTGCCCTCAGATTTTAATTCCAAGAACTGGTTCAAAAGATAGAAAATCCTGCATGTACGTTTACTGAACGTACCCGAACAAAACTTTAGAAATTGATTCCGGGCACACCGGGCCTCAGAAACAAGTTCCGTTAGAAACCGCAGACTCATAAAATTACAAAGTATTTATGAAAAAAAATTCATTGAAATTTATGGGTCATTACATTACTCCCACCTCAGGGATTTATGCCCCCATAAAGCTACAACACACACTAGAGAATGAAATGGGGCTACAGAGCTCGCATATGAGCCTTCTTCTCCCATGTGCTCTGCTAGAGGTTCACGTGCTTCCAGCAAATGCGCAACAGAGGAATCAACTGCCCAAGTAGGACTCGCTCCTCTCGATCCTCGATCTCCAACGGGAACATCATGAATATCTACCCGTCATCGATATCCAGATCCCCATATTCGATTATGTTGGATGGGTCGTGCACGTATCTCCTCAGCTGAGATACGTGGAAGACGTCATGCATCTAGTGAAACCTAGATGGAAGTCCTTGGCGGTAATCCACCTCACCTACTCTTCTGAGGACCTGGAATGATCCTATGATTCTCAGAGATAACATAACACCCTGTCCAAGTGTCTATATAACTCGTCGAGGTGATACCTATAAGAAAACTTGATCGCCATCCTCGAACTCTAGTTGTATATGTCTCCTATCAGTATAGGAAAATTTTCTTCTCTATGCAGTCTTCATCCGCTCCGTGAAGATCTGATCATTCTATGTCGTAGCCTGAACCATCTCTGGTCCTACAAGTGTTGTCTCCCAAGAGTGAGTCTTGTACAGAGGTGATCTGCATGGTCGGCCGTACAGTGCCCCATAAGGTTCCATCCCGATGTTGGAGTGACAACTATTGTTGTACGCAAACTCCAACAAGGGTAGATGATCCTCCCAGTTGTGACCAAAGTCAAGGACACATGCATGAGCATGTCCTTGAGATACTGAATGGTTATCTCATTCTGGACGTCCGTCTGAGGAAGGATGATAGTACTCAGACAGAACTGTGTCCCAGAAGCCACATGTAACCCCTTCCATATCCCCAAAGTGAAATGAGCATCTTGATCGGAAATGATAGACGATGGTACACCATGAAGTCGTACGATCTCCCGATGGTACATACATCCCAAGATCTCTAATGAGGCATGCCCTCTGATCGGTAGGAAGGGAGATGACCTGGTGAGTCGGTCTACGGTCACCCAGATAGAGTCGTGTCCTATGGATGTATATGGAACCCCTTTCATGAAATGCATCGATATCCCATCCAACTTCCACTCTGGGACATCTAAGGGTGGATCCATGCCTGTTGGTACTTGGTGCTCCGCCTTCACATGCTGACAAGTGAGGCATCGTGAAACGAACTCTCCTACAACCTTCTTCATACCTAGCCACCAGTACTGTCATCTGAGGTCCTGATTCTTCTTCTCCACTCTTAGATGTTACAATAGAGGGGAAGTGTGGAACTCCCTCAACACCTCCTCATGTAATGAGGCTAGTACCATGGTAAATCCTTTGAAGAGGATGACATGCTCCCCTCCTTCAGAAAATCAATCAGGCACTTGCCCTGTGATATCTGAGCATGTCACGTCTCACAGTAAACATCCCCACATTGTTCCTCTCTGACTCACTGAAGGAGTAGAGGAGTGACTGTGAGTGACTATAGAAAGGCTACTCCATCTCTATCCACAATGGATATCTTCAACGTGGCTAGCTGCTCAGCCGCCTATCCTAGTATTTAAATTCCAGATCTCCTACTGAGAGCATCAGCTACAACCTTCCCCTTCCCAGGAGAATAGACCATCTCAAAGTCATAGTCTTGGAGGAACTCAAGCCATCACCACTGTCTCAGGTTCAAGTCCTTTTGTGAGATGATATACCTGAGAATTGGTGGTCAGAGTAAACTATAATGCAATGGCCCATTAGATAGTGCCACCACATCTTCAAGGAGAAGACCACTACTGCAAATTCCAGGTCATGGGTGGCGTAGTTCTTCTCATGTTGTATCAACTACCATGAACCATACACAATCACTACTCACTCCTGCATCAGGACACACCTGAGTCTGGTCCCTAATGCATCGCAATATACAAGGTATTGAACGCCCTCCTCCGGTAGCTTCAAGATGGGTGCACAGGTCAATCTCTGCCTCAGCTCATGAAATCTCTTCTGGAATCTCTCTAAACACATGAAGGGTTTCCCCTTTTTCATCAAATCTGAAAGCGGTGCTGTGACTCTGGATAAGTCTCGATCAAATCTATGATAGTATCCAGTGAGACACGGGAAACTCCACAGCTCTGTCACACTCCTGGCTGGCTCCCAAGCATGCACTTACTCAATCTTCACTGGATCCACTGCTACACTCGCCTCTGAGATGATGTGTCCCAAAAAGTGATCCTTTCAAATCTAGAACTGGCACTTCGAGAGCATACCATAAAGCAGGTTCTCTCGGAGTGTCTCCAGTACAACCCGCAAGTGGTAGGTGTGATCCTCCATAGTAGTCGAGTAAACCAGTATGTCGTCGATGAAGACTATGAAAAAATGATCGAGGTAAGGTTGGAAGATCCTATTCATGAGACTCATGAACAATTCTGGATCGTTGGTTACGCCGAAGGGCATAACCATGAACTCGAAGTGGCCATACCGACACCTGTTGGTCATCTTCTGCACATCCTTGTCTCAAACTACGAGCTAGTGATAGCCTGACCTAAGGTCTATCTTCGAGAACAATAATTATAACTAGATCTGATCAAATAGGTCTCAAATCCTAGAAAGTGGGTACTTGTTCATCACGGCCACCTGATTCATGCAATGGTAGTTGACACACAGTCACAGGCTCTCATCCACCTTCTTGGAGAACAAAATCGGAGAAGCCCAGGGTGAAACCCTGGGTCGGATGAATCCCTTTCCCTACTAGTCCCCTACCTATACCCGAAGCTCACAAAGCATAGCAGGATCCATCTGATATGCTGTAGTAGATATAGGGGATGTCTCGGGGTACAGGTCTATGTATAAGTTTCCCTCTCTATGAGTAGGTAGTCCTAGAACGTCGTCAAGAAAAACTCCACATACTGATCCACCACAACATGAAAACTCGCACTTCGCACATCAACTGCTCCAAGGATGAGACTAGAAAACTTATGTGTGATCGGATGCCCTCTCCTATGCGAAATTCCATCCTATGCAGAAAAGGCTCCCTTCCCACCGGTGAAGGTGAATCTACTCACATCTGTGCGGATACACTGCACTTTGCACCTATGCAGTCGATCGGAGAATGGACTGTAGACAACCAGTCCATACCCCAGATGACGTCGTATAGCCTCAGCGCCGCTAGAAGAAGATCCCAACCAAATATCACGCATCCTAGAGTAATCACACATTGTTGGCACCAGTGCGTAGTCATCGAGTCTACTCCAATAGATGTCTCTAACCATAAGGATCGAGCCAACGACTCCGTCGGAATCTCCGAGCTCCGAACAACGGCAGAGGCAATGAAAGAATGAATCACACCTATGTCTATAAGTACTGAAGCATGGGTGGAGTAGAAATAGATAGTACCTAAAATAATCTCAGGTGCACCGTGGTCATAAGCCTCCCATGCCTGGAGCTGAGCCTGCCTCTGTCTACCATCTCCCTGTTGTCGGGGTGGACCTCTTGGTTGTGGTGGTGGTAGAGCCTCAAAAATTAATCCACTAACTGCTACTCGGCCAGCTACTCTTCCTCGTCTACCAGATCTCTATATACCGCCATGGCCGAACCTCTGCCTCCACATGGGAGGTCCTTCCAATGTCAGTTTCTCATCTTCATGGTGGGTCGGGATGTCTCGATCCATGTGACCATGCCTGCCACATGTGTTGCACTTCCTGCTCCTTGTATAGCTGGCTCTGTTTCGGGTGCCCCACACAACGGAACAGTAATGTCCCAGACCTCTCTGGACCATTAGTTTGTCAAAAAGAAGGCCATGAAGTGTTCTGGAATGTAAAATGGACTATTTCCACACCTTCCAAAATTTTGAAGCTACACGCCGTGTAGTTTGAGTACACGCCGTGTACCCCCTTGGTGGGTACACCCCGTGTTGAATGTTGTTTCCTTGTCGTGTGCAATAAATGAGTACACTCCGTGTGTCCATACAACACACCTTGTACCACCTTGCTTGGTATACCCCGTGTTGAAGGTTGAGTCCTTGCTATGGGAAATAAATGGGAACACGCTGTCTGTCTAGTACTACACGCCATGTAGTCCTTCCCCGCGTACGCGTTACCAGTCAACGACCGTGTGCCTTGTTGGAGCCGTGTCTTTGCCATGTGAAATTAATGGGTACATTCCATGTGTCAAAACTACATGCCGTGTAGTCCCTCCCCGCATATGTGTTACCCTCAAACCGTGTGTTGACCAGTCAACGGCCGCGGAGCCGTGTTGGAAGCAGCGTGGAGACCGTGTGAAATAACCAAGTAAAAGCTGTGTACCATAAAGTACACGCCGTTTACATTTTCTTTTCTCGCCTATAAAAGGAGGGGTACCCTCCTCCTTTTAAACTCACCCCTCTCCTCCCCTTTCTCTGAGCAGAGTTTTCCCAAGAGACTCGAAGGCTCTTCCTTCTATAACTTTTTCTTCTGAGCTCCAATTTATGATCTGTCAGTGGCCACGGGATTGTAACGACGAGGTGGAACTTACAAGCTTGGATCCATTGCCTTTCATTCATCATTTCCTTTTATACATCCACCCAAGGAGGTTTTCCTGGGACCGGACAGAATTGACAGATGTCAACGGATGTCTTCTATGGTTGATCTGGGGGAGGGTTGCGATCGGAACATTTTGAGGTACGGATTTTACCTTCGTCTCTCTAATTTGTACATCATGTGGGGTGGGTATCATTTTGTTTTCATGAGAAACAGTTGAAACATTAAATAAAGATAATAACTGGTTAAATAACAGGGATGGAAATGTTTTTATGTTAATCTTTGTTTTTACTATTTATTTGTTATGAATTGAATAGGATTATGCCTACTAAAAATCACTGTCGTTGGGGGCCTTTTCTTGAACAATTTAATGTCTCCCTATCTTCTAGACAGTTTTTTTGAATGGAACCATGTGGAATGTGCAATTTGGTTAATCACGTAAAGTTGGTTGTTTAAAATCTAGAACCCATGTGTGATCACCCCGGTTGAACAAAAATAGAATAATGAACATATGGGTGTTGACTTGGATACGTGGCATGTGATGGGTGTGTTTTGTGGGTTGTTGTGGATAGGTTGAGCAGCAGGATTGCAGTTGGATTGGTTGTGGGATGGTGTAAATGATATGTTGGTAACAGGGATCAGGGATACGATAAATGGTATTAAAGGGATAATGATGTATGGTGTGGTTGTGTTTACGGTGGTTGGCAACAGGGCTGCAGGGTTGGGTTTTAATGTCAACAAAAAGTGGTTTGTGAATAATAAATAAAAGTGGAAGAGTTAATGAATGACTGGTCATGGTAATGGAACAGGATTAATAATCAATGGGTTCGTTGGCTAATAATAAGGGACTTTGTTGTGCTGCTTGTGTTTTCCTAACTTGATTTTTGGATGGAAGGGATATGTTTTATGAATGATCGATGTGGTTGGTTGTGGATAGTTTCCTAGTAGTTAAGGAAGTAATAAACTAATTCTTCTGAAGCATGAAAACCTAAATGGGGGTGGGGTTGTTTGTTGTATGCATGCTTCATAGTAGAGACATGTGCTCAGTTTCTCTTTTTATAAGCCATAGGTGGGGTTGTGTGTTTATTATACATATATATAAAACTGTATACTTTGTGTTTTATCACACCCCACCCATGTTGAGCACTTAGTACCAAACACTCCCATTTCATGGGAGAGGGTGTTTTCCCCTTAGTTACTAGCTCCTTCCTTCTCCTTTTCCCTAGGCTGTGATGGCTTGAGGATACCTTATAGCTAAGACTCTTCGAGTAGGTTTTGATTGGGGTGGTTTTAGCCCAAGACTCTTCGGGTAGGTTTCGATTGGGGTGGTTTTATCCCAATACTCTTCGGGCAGGTTCTACTCTTTCCCAAGAATCTTCGGGATGAGGCCCAGGCGTGTGCAGGCAGGATACGTGGTTGTGAGGCACAGGTGTGTTCAGGCGGGATACTTGGTTGTGAGTCCCATGTGTGTGTGAGCGGGATACGTGGTTCTGAGGCACAGGTTTGTGTGTATCGAATACGTGGTTTTGAGACCCAAGTATGTGCAGGCGGGATACGTGGTTGTGAGGCCCAGGTGTGTTCAGGCGGGATACGTGGTTGTGAGGCCCAGGTGTGTGCGGGTGGGATAAGTGGTTGTGAGGCCCAGGTGTGTGCGGGTGGGATACGTGGTTGTGAGGCCTAGGTGTGTGAAGGCGGGGAGAGTGTGGCAGCGTCAGGACGTTCACCATTAGGAAGATCATCTATCTAAAGGGAAATGATGCGGGGTACCCAATATTCTTGTTCATATACACTACTACCTTTTGTGATTGTTTTTTGGTGAGTGTGGCTGGTGAGGTTGGGTGGATATAATTCCTTGCTAGGTTTCTTCTGTTGTTCTCATGGGACATTAGGATGTCTCCCTACGTGTGCACGAGAGCTTTAGGTTTCCCTACTGAGTATACTTGTATGGTCACCCTACATTTACTTTCAAGTTTCCAGGAGGACTACCGGTGTAATAACCTTATATTTTATAAGATATATTCTTTTTAATTTCTTTCATATCTTCAGTTTTACGATACACCAAGATTATCTTGCGCTATACGCAACACTGTATTAGCTTTCAGTACACACAACATTATTCTTGGATCATGTTACACAAAATTTCATGTTTTTTTTATAGTTGTAATTCTACGCAACATTGAGTGTGTATATATATATATATATATTAAATTTATAAATGAAATATGGTTGTATTTTGTTATACGCGACATCAACGGAGTCTTTCACTACAAGCAACCCTGATTTGGCTTTCATTACATGCAATCGCGACCTACCTCAATAGCGTCTGTTGTACGCAATAATGGGTTTCACTAAACAAAAATATATGGTTATAATATTGTTATGAACTAGCCGTTATGAATATTATTAACTACATTTTGAATGATATAACATTATTATTTCATCTTACACATTTTTTAGAACATGGTATGTGAACAAAATAAATTTTTCGGGTAAAATAAGTATTTTTCAAAAAATGCTGTTTTGTCACCTTTTGATGGCGCACCCACATTAAATCTAGTTTTTGACATGTTTATAAGTTAAATTTTACAAAATAATATTCTTCCTTGTATTGAGGATATAAAAATTTTCTTTTGGATAATGTTTTGATATTTTTCTGATAACTTTCATATTTTAATGAATAGTAAAAACACGCTATATTTTAATTAAAAACAAATTTTTTCTTCATAATAATTTATATGGATAAATTATAATTCTGAATGGTTTTAAATTATAAATAGAATATATTTTTACTAATTAATATAATTTATGTCACTAGCATAGATTATTCCCTGAATTCTTAGGTCAAATCAATTCAATCTTTTGCAGTTTTTTAATCAAAAACCCATTTTCTTTCGACAACAGGGTTAATTTTAATTTAATTTCAGCAACTTTTGTGTATTGAATTTGGAAAAATGGATTTCATATTTGGGCATTATGAATAGTAACTACAGTAAATTTTTTTCCATAATTAAAGGTAAATCGGGTAATTAATGATAAATATAAAATTATAAAATTACTCTAACACCTGCGGAAATTCTATTGTATGGCTAAAAGTCAACCCATATCACCTAAGGGTAAGATGAGATTCATTTTATAGACTTTTTACAATAAAAATAATTTAATTATTATTAAAACCAACGAATGTGACAACATGCCACTCCCTTAAATTTTATAAGTATATTAATTTTAATTTTGAGATAAACTTCATGAAACATCGAACATGAATAGTCTCCAGAAAGATAATAAAATTATATACATCATATGAATTTATTAATAATTTTTAGGGATTAAATATTTATCATTAATTGTGACACAATAGTGAAGCGGAAATTGATTATCTAGTAAAAAATCAAGAATATATTTTTTATTAAACTGATAGTCACCATAAAAGGCACAAAACCCGGACCAAAACTTATTGGTCATGTAAATGTAAACCATAATCATCCAATGGTCTAATATCTGACCATTTAGAGCCTTATAAAAGCGATTATGACACTTATATTATTTTATTTTAGATGATGCCAAAGTTGTCACCTTCATAATTTAATAAATATAACAATTAAAATATTGTGATTTTAAGATGATAAATTCTAGTAGAAGTATTATTTTGAAAGTTAATTTATTTATATTCATCATAGGAATATATTTTTAATTTTTATGCAAAAAATAATTATATTAAATAATTATACAAAAATGTTGTAGTAATTATTTTATTAAGAGATAAACCAAATAAAAGGTTTTAAAATTAATAAAATAAATATTATAGGAACTATTTAATGTCCTACACTGATTTTATAGATACATATGTCCTTTTATGAATCTATTAAAGCATTTAGTTCGAACATATCTTTTGTATATATTTTATTTAAATTCAAATAAATGAATAGTGTCAAAATTGACACTATTGTTATTTTATAAAAATAACATATTATAAAATTATTTAAAAATCACAAAAATATTTAAAAAATTTAAATTTAAATTTATATGTTATAAAATGTTATGATATATCCAATAATAGTCATTTCACATCAAATAAGTAATTATTTGTTATAATTTAAAATTTATAATATTATTAACACAAATAGAATTAAATTGATTAAATAAGGATAAATCAAGTTGATAATGTTTAAAATAAATTCCAAACATGTCTAAATTTTATTTTTTGATGTGATTACAACCCAATATCATCTAATATTTAAATATGAGTCATTTTTGGAGGTTTTTAAGTGGGGAAGGATTTATTATAAATTAATATTTTTATGATTTCCAAAGGTTCCCCTCTCCTCCCTTATAAAAGGGAACCTCCTCCCTCTCATCTTTACACAACATTGAGCCTTAAAACTCGGCCAACCTTTTCCCATTTCCCTTATTAACTTCCCTAGAAATATTCTTGAGGTCCTGGTATTTTTCAAAGACCAATTTTACTACCCTAAGAGGAGGTTTCAAAGAGGCGTGTCGAAAAAGAGGTAATATCTATTACCGATTCTTTCAGATTTATTTCTTTTTCTACTTCTTCTTATTTAGTTGTTTAATTATGAAGTAATAACATAAGTATCACTAATATACTGTTATGTTATTATAAATATGAAACAATCCTATTTCACCTTCTATCCATCCTATGGAAAACAAAATCACCCCACGTGCGTACGTACAGAATACCGTCTCCACACCGTGGTGTAATCTGTTTTTCCACCAACACCTTCCATGGATTGGTATAATGGTTTAAAGAATAACTATATATGGTTATTATAACTTCATACTGATTCTGATATATTATACCATCCACTCCAATTCAATTCAATAATTATGGGAATGATATCATCGCTCGTGTGTATGTACGGACTACTGTCTCCCTGACGTGATGAGATTCATTTTCAATGATTAACCATTCATGAATGATTATAAAGTATATATAATAAGTAATAATGAAATATATGACATAATAATGATACTTTATTTTTGTATATATATATTTATGTCATCCAATTAATTCCATTCAATTCAATGAGGAAACAAAAACAACGTTCATGCATACGTACGGCCTACCATCACCATGAACGGTGTATTTCTTTCTATTTATCTATCTATTATATATATGTATATTATGAATATATATTATATATAAATCATGTTTTATATTCTGGAATTAATTAATCATGATCTAAGTAATCATATGAATAATTTCAAGTCCAAACACGAACGAAAAATTAAACAATTTTACCCAAAATGCTCTTTAACATAGAATTTACAAAAGAACGGGTAATATAAAGTCATAAGTGAACCATATAAGATATCATAACATTTAATATGAATCTGTAATATGTCAATGAAATTATTTAAATCATTATACAGGAGGTTAGGATACGTACGAAGCATATCTGACCTAAGGTAAGGGATAACTTTTCCAATCTCATTTTTATCCGAGATTGTTTATTCGTACGTATTCACTGGGGTTATATTTATCATCCATGTTCCTGTTTTCTATAAATGGTTTCATGTATTTTTAAATTCCTTTTTACCCATTTTTTACTTTTACTACATGGTATGTAAGGAATCTTTCTATTGTTTACATTACGAGTTACTTTTTGGCTTTTCCGGCCAAAAGTACGAGAAGAATGTTTTTTTAACTTATACGACATGAATGGATTTATACGGTTTTATAAAGCCATATTTTCATGAAGGTTCCTCCAAAATATTTCATGACTATTTTCAACAAAATATCTTTCTTTTAAAAATTACATGACATTTTGTGAAAAGATATCGATTTTGAAGAAGAAATGATATTTTCCTCAAGAATTCATTTCAAATGTTTTATCAAAACCATTTTCCATCTAAGATGACATTATTTCATATGCGTATGTTTCAAGTATAATGTCACTATGATTTACATGGTTTCATTTTTCATATGATGAAATATCCATTTTTTATACAGATTATGTGATGATGGGATGATGTTTATGAAACCCATTTTATTCTTTGTGTTATGATGAATGTTTTATGTTTATTCAGTGGCACAAGTAAGAATGATTTCATTATGAGCTTGGTGGTACCTATATCTCCCTCCAATACATTGAGTAAATATTTATATCTCATGAGATAGACATGGCTGGAATGGTCTGTTAATCCGGTTCAGTGGTACAGGACTGAAACGTGAAGGGAATTCAATTTGGAAAGGGACATTGTCCACTAAGATGGTCTTGGAAGCAATGCCTTGGCTACTACGGAAATCATGATATGTGGTGAATGGTTTCAACAGTTACATGTTTTATTCCCATCACATGTTATCATGATTGATGTTCCATTATGATATATGACTTACGTACATCCACGATTTATGTCTTTGCTCAAGATTTTATTGTTTAAATTTCATGTTCAAGTTTTTGCTATCAAATGTTTATGGATTGTTTTATGTTCACTATGTTTTCCCTTACTGAGCATTTGAGCTCACCCTTTTTATTTTTTCTTTTCCCCTAGGAAATAAATAATGGTTTTAGGTAAGGAAACAAAAAGGGGAAGATTGTTGTGGGAGTTGTAGAAGACCTTTCAACATGATTAGAAGTTTATATTACAAGTTTCCAAAGACACTAAACTATTAATGTACATGAGTGTTGGTTCTTATTATGTATTAAGTATTCCGAAAAAGTAATGTAATGTCTATTTACGTCATGATTTGGGTCTTTACAGTTGGTATTAGAGGAACGGTTTAGTCAACCTTTGGAAACTAGGATGCAAAAATGATAGTGAGATCCCTAAATATATTTCTAAGGCATGTCTAGGGATGTCCCTAAGGTTAAATATAAGTATAGGTTATAGTCCTAGAATTACGGTAACGATATTAAAATTAAACCTAAGATGTTATATGTTGAAGGTACACCCCCTAGATTATGTTATTTTCCTTGTATGATTTTTTCCTTTCACATAATTATTTTTGTGTTTTAGTCAATAGAGGGAACTATAAGGAATTAGTTTAACATAGAATCCAATAAACAAATTGGTGACTATGAGAAACAAAATTGCATAATTCCTAGAGAGATAGATATTGTGATTATTCTGAATCAGTCATCACGCTATATGATTAACAATGTGAAATTTAGTGGTATGCCTAATTCATCAAATAAGAGGAAGATAGACTTTTATGCATGTTCGCATGTTGAGGAGCATAAAGAAAGGAAGATTGATATTTTTAAAGAAGGGAAGAAGAACCATATGGAATACCTCAAATAGAGGGATATATTTTATCTGTGTGGAGAAAAGGGTCATAGAGTGACAAAATCTTATGGAGTTCAATGTATTATTTGTGGATAACATGGGCATTACCTAACTCAATGCCCTGTCCTAAAAAGTAACTTCTAAATTAAGGAAGTACTTATTCTAGAAAAATATTGAAGAGGATGGATTGAAGTGTTTATGTATTGATATTCAAGAATAATTTTGTTGAGGTACGTTTATGGTGTATTAGAATATTTTTGTATTATTATATTGTGGTTTTCAATAATTTTATCTTACCGGTTAACATGGAAAGTGTTTCAAATATTTTGGAATGCAGATGATATGCGCATAATGAAGGGATGAAGAGAAAATGAAATGTTTGATAGTATTCATGAGCTCATTATTGATATAAGGACAAAGTGATATCATGGTTTGAGTATATATAATTTTGAAGATTTTGGTATGTGGAAAGTGTTAACTTTTAACTGCATTCATGTTTTCACTATGGTTCAATGGGAATTCTTTTTTCAAGAGAATACATGATTAAGGCCTTTGAATGTTTGGAATGTGACCAACACGACATATCTTATGATATATGGGGATCAATGATGGTAATAACATGCTGGTTATATGAACTCTTGGGTAATCTTTTTCACTATAATATGAGATTGGACAACAATATTTTGGATAAGCCTAAAGATTGGAATGCATTATGTTGGTCATAAGTTTGTATTATTTAAGGCCATAACTTTTTCAATATTAATGAAGGAATGATATAATAATGTATTTTTAGAAAAAAAAAAGGACAACCTGCAGGATGAACGATAACCCATCACGTCAGACAAGGTTGTGGGAATCGAACCCACAACCGAAGTGCGATTGGCCTTTATCACCTACCACTGGCCTACAGGAAGTCCCTGGTTATTAGAAACTAGTATTATTTTATTAAGCGGTATAATATATGATGTATATGTTCATTTTTGGAATCGTATATGATTAACCACATCATTAATGGACTTATGTATATTTGATAACTTTTTCTAACCTTTTGTTTAAAACAGATGGAATGACCCATCATTCTATCACATGACCTGTTAACACTTCTCGAATAACAAATTCAACTTTATTTCTTTATGAGATGAAGTGGAAATTGTTCAAAGCACGAACAAAAGTGATATTGTACCAAAATCATGCAAGTATTTTTCTAATTCAAAATTTTCAACTTTAGGGAAATGATATTGAAAACCAAAAATGTTGTCTTAGTGATCTTATATCCAATGAATCATATGATACCTTAAATCATCACAAATTTATGGTTGTGTGATTATTGGATTTTTCATAGCCATGTCCCCTACCACTCTCTATCATAACATGATGGTTAGATTTCTCTTCCATATCCATATTTTCACATATGTTCTCCTTTGTGGAAACCCAGTGATTAGTTTATTTGGGTAACTGTTACGTTTCATACTTTATTTTTTAATGATAATTTTTGGAATTCCTTTTTATAATGATGGTTTCAATTAAGGAACCTTTCATGTAGAAAACCATTTATGACCCTGACGATTTTCAAGGTCGAAATTCATTTTAAGGGGGTTAGAATATAATAACATGATATTTTATAAGATATATTATTTTTAATTTCTTTTATTTCTTCTGTTGTACGATACACCAAGATTATCTTGCGCTATACGCAACACCGTATTATCTTGCAGTATACGCAACATTATTCTCTGATCGTGTTACACAGAATTTCATGTTTATTTGATAGTTGTTATTCTCTGCAACATTGACTGCATATATATTTATATATATTCAATGTATAAATGAAAAATGGTTGTATTTTTTTATACGCAACAACAATGGAGTCTGGCACTACACACAACCCTGATTTGGCTTGCATTACACGCAATCGCGACCTTTCTCAATAGCGTGTGTTGTACGCAATACCGTGTTTCACTAAACAACAATATATGGTTATAATATTATTATTAACTAGTCGTTATTAATATTATTAACTACATTTTGAATGATATAACATTATTATTTCATCTTACACATTTTCTATAACATGGTATGTGAACAAATTAAATTTTTCATGATCAATAAGTATTTTTTTTAAAATGCAGTTTTGTCGCCTTTTGATGGCACACCAACATTAAATCTAGTTTCTGATGTTTTTATAAGTTAAATAGGAAAAAATAAAATTCTTCCTTGGATTCAGGATATAAAAATTTAATTTGTATAAAGTTTTGATATTTTTCTGATAACTTTTAATACATTAATGAATAGTAAAAACACTCTATATTTTAATTAAAAACAACATTTTCATCGTAATAATTTATATGGTTAAATTATAATATTTAATGATTTTAGAGTATAAATTGAATATATTTTTACAATTTAATATAATGTATGTCATTAGCATTGATTTTATCGTGAATTAGCAGGTTAAATCAATTCAATCTTTTGCAATGTTTTAAAAAAACCCATTTTCTTTCGACAACAGGATTAATTTTAATTTAATTTCTGAAACTTTTGTATATTGAATTTGGAAAAATGGATTCCATATTTGGAATCGGCGGGTCCAAATTATGTTAATAAGATACTTTTTTTGGGGCATTATGAATAGTAACTATGATAAATTTTATTTACCATAGTTAAAGTTAATCAGATAATTAAGGGTAAATATATGATTATAAATATAACCTAACACCTGCCAAAATTTTATTGGATAGATAAAAGTCGACCCATATCGCCTAAGGGTAGGATGAGATTCATTTTATGGACTTTTAACAATAAAAATAATTTAATTATTATTAAAACCAAAGAAAGTGACAACAAGTCACTCTCTTAAATCTTATAAGTATATTAATTTTAATTTAGTGATAAACTTCATGAAACCATGAACATGAATTGTATCCAAAAATCTAATAAAGTTATCTACATCATATGAAATTATTTATAATTTTTAGGTATTAATTAATTATCATTAATTGTGACACAATAGTGATGCAGAAATTGTTTATCTAGTAAAAAATCAAGAATATTGTTTTTATTAATCAAATAGTGACCATAAAAGGCACAAAACCCTGACCAAAACTTATTGGTCATGTAAATTTAAACCATAATCATTTTATGGTCTAATATTTGACCATTTTACAGCCTTATAAAAGCGATTATGACACATATATTATTATATTTTAAATGATGCCAAAGGTTTCACCTCCATAATTTAATAAATATAACAATTTAAATATTGTTATTTTAATATGATAAATTGGATTAAAAGTATTATTGTGGAAGTTTATATATTTATATTCATCATAGGATTATATTTTTAATTTTTATGCAACAAATATGTATATTAAATAATTATACAAAAATGTTGTAGTAATTATTTTATTAAGAGATAAACCAAATAAATGGTTTTAAAAATAATAAAATAAATAATATATGAACTATTTAATGTTATCAAATAATTTTATAGATACATATGACCTTTTATGAATCTATTAAAGCTTTTATTTCGAACATATCTTCTTTATATATATTATTTAAATTCAAATAAATTAATAGTTTTAAAATTGACACTATTGTTATTTCATAAAAATAACATATTATATAATTGTTTAAAAATCACAAAATTTTTTACAAATTATAAATTTAAATTTATTTAGTATAAAATGATATAAAGTATCAAATAATGGACAATTCACAACAAATAAGTAATTATTTTTTATAATTTAAAATTTATAATGGTATTACCACAAATAAAATTAAATTTATTAAATAAGGATAAATCAAGTTGATAATGCTTAAAATAAATTCCTAACATGTCTAAATTTTATTGGTTGATGGGATTAAAATCCTATATCATCTAATATTCAAATATGAGTCATTTTAGAGGTTTTTATGTGGGGTTAGAATTATTATAAATTAATATTTTTATGATTTCCAAAGGTTCCCCTCGCCTCCCTTATAAAAGGGAACCTCATCCCTCTCATATTTACACAACATTGAGCCGTAATGCTCTGCCAACCACTACCCATTTACCTTCTCAACTTCTCTAGAAATATTCTTGAGGTCCTGGTGTTCTTAAAAGGCCAATTTTAGTGCCTTAAGAGGAGGTTTCAAAGAGGCGTGTTGAAGAAGAGGTAATATCTGTTACAGATTCTTTCAAATTTATTTCTTCTTATACTTGATCTTATTTAGTTCTTTATTTATTAAGTAATAACATAAGTATCACTCATATACTGGTATTTTATTATAAATATGTAACAATCCTATTTCACTTTCTATCCATCCTATGAAAAACAAAATCACCACGTGTGCGTACGTACAGAATACCGTCTCCACGCCGTGGTGTAATCTGTTTTTCCACCAAAACCTTACATGGATGGGTATAATGGTGTAATGAATAACTATATATGGTTATTATAACATAATAATGATTCTGACATTTTATACCATCCACTCCAATTCAATTCAATAATTATGGGTACGATATCACTGCTCGTGTGTACGTACGGACTATCGTCTCCATGATGTGATGAGATTCATTCTCAATGATTAACCATTCATGAATTATTATAAATTATATATAATAAAAAATCTTGAAATATATTAAATAATAATGATTTTAGATTTATCTATATATATATATATATGTATGTCATGCAATTAATTCCATTCAATTCAATGAGGCAACGAAAACAATGTTCATGCGTATGTACAATCTACCGTCTCCATGAACGGTGTATTTCATTTCATTTATAAATCTATTATATATATGTATATTCTGAATATATATTTTATATAAATCATTTTTTATGTTCTGGAATTAATTAATAATGGTCTAAGTAATCATATGAATAATTACAAGTCAAAACACGGACGACAGATGAAACGATTTTACCCAAAACGCTTTTTAACATGGAATTTACTAAAGAACAGGTAATATAAAGTCATAAGTGAAACATATATGATATCATAACAATGGAAATGATACTGTAATAAGTCAATCACATTATTTAAATCATTATACAGGAGGATCGGATACGTACGAAGCATACCGGACCTAACGTTAGGGATAACTTTTCCATTCTCATTTTTATCTAAGGTTTTTTATTCGTATGTATTCAATGAGGTTATATTTATCATACATGTTCATGTCTTATATAAATGGATTCAATATTTTTTAAAGACCTTTTTACCCATTTTTACTTTTACTACATGGTATGTACGAAATCTTTCTTTTGTTTACATTACGATGTACTTTTTGACATTTCCCGCAAAAAGTACAAGAAGAATGTTTTTTAGCTTATATGGAAAGAAAGGATTTATACGGTTTTATAAAGCCTTATTTTCATGACGCATACTCCAAAATATTTCATTACTATTTTCATCAAAATATCATCCTTTTAAAAATTTCATGATGTTTTGTGAGAAGAAATTGATTTTGAAGAAGAAAGGATATTTTCCTCAAGAATTCAATTTAAATGTTTTACCAAAACCATTTTCCATCTAAGATGAAATTATTTCATATGTGTATGTTTCAAGTATAATGTCACTATGATTTACATGTTTTCACTTTTCTTATGAAGAAATATCCATATGTTTTATATGGATTATGTGATGATGGGAAGATGTTTATGAAACCCATTTTATTCTTTGGGTTATGATGAATTTTTTATGTTTATTTTTTGGCACAAGTAAGAATGATTTCATTATGAGATGGGTGGGACCTATATCTCCCTCCAATGCATTGGGTAATGATTTATATCTCATGAGATAGACATGGCTGGAACGGTAAGTTAATCTGGTTCAGTGTTACAGGACTAAAACGAGGAGTGAACTTGATTCAGAAAGGGACTTTGTCCACTAAGATGGTCTTGGAACCAATGTCTTGGATACTATGGAAATCATGACATGTGCTGAATGGTTTCCACAATTACATGTTTTATTTCAATTATATTTTATCATGATTTATGTTCCATTATGATATATTCCTTACGTACTTCCACAATTTATGTCATTGTTCAAGATTTTGATGTTTAAATTTCATGTTCATGTATTTTCTTTCAAATGTTTATTGATTGTTTTATGTTCACTATGGTTTCCCTTACTGATCATTTGAGCTCACCCTTTTTATTTTTATTTTCCCCAAGGAAATAAAGAAAGGTTTTAGGTAAATAAACAAAAAAGGGGAAGATCGTTATGGGAGTTGTTGAAGATCATTCAACATGATTAGAAGTTTATATTCCATGTTTTTAGAGACACTAAAATATTACGGTCCTTGAGTGTTGGTTCTTATTCTGTATTAAGAATTCCGAAAATGTAATGTAATTTCCACGTACATCAAGATTCGGGTCTCTACAACCAGGGTTGTGCGGGACCCTACTAGTCGGACATTTGGAGTTGTTGATGTTGTTATACACTTTTTTCATTTGGTATTGTAATTTTGAGATTTCTTTTACTTGTACCTTGTTATAAAATTTTTTAAACATGCATGTGGGATAGGTTTGGGTTTTTTTATATATTCACATGTTCTTTTCCTTTTTGGTGGTTATCTTGTCCTATTTCCCGATCCGAAATAATAAAAAATGATAATACCTCCCATATTTGTGAAAACTCATACCCTTGGTGATAGTCATCACTACGGGGCCTACTGGAGGGGGGGCTCTGGGGTCATTTTCTCCCTTTCACTATTTCCAGCTCAGGAGGGGCATCTTTGGTGGGGGGGGGGGTCATGACAGAATGGTATCATAGGTGATGGTTGAGAGATAGGATGGATTCTGGAGTTAGCAACAGTGAGGATTACATGGGATGGCAGAGCAACAGTGTTAGTTAATCATAGTGAATGACATAGGCCAGGGAAGACTAGCTAGGATACAGGATTTTAGGGACCCTCGTGATCCGATGCAAGGACTATGAGTATACCGAATGACCAAGTGAGACTACATTGATTGTAGGGTAGAGACCCCAGGGAAAGTACATGCATCATCATGATTGTGGTTTACTTGATTTGGGTGTTCAAGGAAAAAAGTGAAATAAAATGATAAAATAAAACCTTGAGTTTTTCCTTATTACATGGGCTTAGGAGATCCTTGATTGCCGTAAAACTATGGAACCTGGACGTCGTCCCTGGGTAGCTAAGATGGCCAAGGCCCAGTAGATTCAGGTGGTCGATTAGTTGAGGATTGAACGAGAGGAGGAAGATAGCCAATGGCAGAATACTCTACGTTCTTTTCAGCGGAAGACCCCCAAGAAGTACGAGGGTAGTACTTCAGATACAGAGACAGAGGGGTGGCTTGAGGAGCTAGGGATCACTTTTACTTTTATCCTTTCTCAGAGGGAGTACTGGGTTCCCCTATCAGTTAGTCAGCTGAGAGGTGAGGCGCGGCAATGGTGGATGCTCTACCTCGGAGAGAGGATAGAGGCAGAGGTTCCATGGGCTGACATTGAGATGGAATTCCAAGAGTAATTCCATTCTAACCTGATCAAAGTGGAGAAGAGGAAGGAGTTACTCCCCCTTCAGCAGTGGAGTATGTCAGTACAAGAGATGGGGATCAAGTTCAAGGATCACCTGCTCTTTTATCCGGACCTCTTTCGGGATGAGGTGTCTCGGGAGAGATGTTTGGAGGAGGTGATTCTTCCTTCAATCCAGTATGCTTTCACCCCCTTTACCGTTCCGACATACGTGGTGGTACAGAAGAAGGAAGAGGTTGTAGAGAGGATGCACTCGCTGGGAGGTGCACCACGAGAGGGGATCCAGCCGGGCTCGTTGAAGGGGAAGGCAGTCACCAGAAGGTCTCCTGGGACGGGACCTTCTAGGTTCATGCCAATGGGGAGCAGCCCCCAGCAGTTCTAGTTCAGATCTTCGGGTCCTCATCCCATTTTCACGATCCCAAGACCGAAGTTTTTTTCGTGTGGAGGTTTCGGGCATGTTCAGAGATGGTGCCTGACCCGAGCTCAGTATGGTGGAGGTGGAAAGGTTCAGCACCCTCCTCAGCATCACCAGTTGCCGGCGAGGCCTTTCTAGCAACAGCAGGACCATCCTTCTCTGAGTGCAGAATTTGCGGGAGGAGACCGACCTTAGGGTTCCCCTCAGGGACCTCGACCAGGGCGTGGTCGGGGAGGTGGACGAAATCATAGAGGCAGAGGATATGGGTGTGGATAGTTGTACGCAGCAGAGATGACATCTCTAGCATAACGAGAGGTGGTGCGAGGTATGATTTGTTTGTTCATCACTCTTGTTTCTACTTTGTTCAATTTGGGAGCTTTGCACTCCTTTGTTGCACCTGGCCTAGCCCATGCATTGGAACTAGATGTAGAGAGAATTTCCGTACCACTGGTGCTGAGTACACCAGTTGAAGGTCAGACCAGCGTATCTTGTGTTTGCTGGCGATGTGGGCTGATGTTGGGACCACATCGATCATGTGGGGACCTTATTCTGTTACAGATGCAGCTATACGATATCATCCAAGGCATCGACTGGTTGTTTTTTTAGTGTCGTTATCAATTGCTTCCTGATAAGTGTCGTGTTCTCCGACGTGGTTGGGCAGCAGATATCTTTTGTTGGTGAGAGGAGCTATCAGGTGGGATGACGGCATGTGGATCCCCTCCTTTCCTTGTTAGGTGGTTTATTAGTGGTTCCAACTGATAAGGAGATGATGGATTTCCCAGAGGTAGTTGTGGAGTTCCTTGATGTTTTTCCGGAGGAGGTTGTGACTCTACACCCCCACCCCCCTCCGACGTGACATTCAGTTTGGGATAGACTTACAGTCTGGTTCCCGTCCGATGTCGATGGCCCCTTATCAGATGACACCTTCACAGTTGCGGGAGTTGCAGATTCATATTGATAATCTGATGGAGAAGGGTTTTGTTCGACCAATCGTATCGCCATGGGGGGCTCCAGTTTTGTTCGTGAAGAAGGAAGATGGTGGTCTCAGGTTATGCATAGACTACCGAAGGTTGAACGATCTAATGGTCATGAATCGTTACCCCCTTCCAAGGATAGATGATCTCTTCGACCAACTAAGGGAAGAAGGTTGGTTTTCCAAGATTGATCTACGATTTGGATATCATCAGCTGAGGGTAAAGGACAATGACATATCAAAAACATCTTTGAGGTGCACGTATGGGCACTTCGAGTTTTTATTGATGCCATTTAGAGTTACGAATGCACCGGCTGTGTTCAAGGGACTTATGAACTTGGTCTCTAAGAGTTTCTGGACCGGTTCGTCGTTGTGTTTATCGATGAAATCCGGATCTACTCAAGATCAGAGGAGGAGCACGTTGATCATCTCAGGGAAGTCTTGGAAGTCCTTCGATACCACCAGTGTTACGGGAAATTGTCAAAGGGTAAGTTCTTGACACAAGAAGTACACTTCCTTGGGCACGTAGTGTCTCAGCAAGGAGTGTCAGTGGACCTGTCGAAGGCGGAGGCATTTATTTCTTGGGCAGCACCCAAGAGCGTGGCAGATGTTCGTAGTTTTCTGGGGTTAGCAGGTTACTATTGGAAGTTCTTTTTGGACTTATCTCGAGTTGCTGCTCCATTGACAGCTTTGACTAGGAAGAACCAGGTATTCCTATGGAGCGAGAAATTCTAGAAGGATTTCGACTACCTGAAGGAGAAGTTGATCAGTGCTCCCGTACTCAGGTTTCCAGAGGAAGGGTTGTTGTATAAGGTTTTTTGTGATGCTTCTAGCCTTGGTCTGGGGTGCGTTATGATGCAGAAGAAGGGTGTAATCTATTATGAGTCTAGGTAGTTATGCCCTCATGAGCATAACTATGCCAGCCATGACCTAGAGCTTACTACAGTAGTGTTTACATTGATGTGGTGGTGACATTACCACATTGGGGAGCATTTCTTGGTCTTCTCAGATCATAAGATCATGTGTTATATCATCTCCCAGTGTGACCTGAACTTACGGAAGAGGAGATGGGTTGAGTTTCTCCAAGAATATGACTTTGAGATCTCTTACACTGAACGTAAGGGAAATGTTGTGGTTGATTCCCTGAGAAGGAAGTTGCATAAGGAAGTGGTTTGGGAATCCAATGATTCATGGAAGGTGATGGGAGAGTTGGATGCCTTGCACTTGGATGCCAGGGTAGAACGTGTTAGAGGATGTTTGTTTCAGATGACAGTGCAGTCCTCCTTGTTGTAGTAGGTGGAAGAGTCTCAGGGCGGACTCCGAGGCGGAAGTGATGCGGGATCGTTTCGATCAGGGGAATGCTCGAGAAGGATGGTCATAGGACAGCCGACATCAGATTCTTTTCCATGGAAGGTTCTTTGTTACGGAGGCGATGCGTGAGGGAGTTCTCCATGACTTCCATAGCTCATCCTTTGCGGTACATCCATGAGTTTCAAAAATATACAGAGGCCTGAGGGAACAGTTCTGGTGGCCCAGGGTGAAACGGGCAGTGGTGGAGTTTGTGGATAAATTCTGAGTGTGTCAGCAAGTGAAGGCTGAACACCGTGTTCTCAGTGGTTTGTTGCATCCTCTAGATGTCCCCGAGTGGAAGTGGGATGACATCTCAATGGACTTCGTCACAAGACTACCCAGAACTCAGGGTGGTTATGATGCTATTTGGGTAGTGGTGGATCGACTGAAAAAATCAGCGCACTTCTTAGCAATTAAAGAGTCGGGCCCAGTGAGTACCTTATCACAGAGGTACGTAGACGAGGTTGTGCCGTTTCATGGAGTCCCAATAACTATTGTCTCATATCGGGATACTCGGTTTACCTCGCGAGTTTGGAGGGTGTTACAACATGCTTTTGGCATCCAGCTACACCTTAGCACTACATTCCACCCCCAGACTGATTGGCAGACAGAGAAGACTATCCAGACGTTGAAGTTCATGCTGTGAGCATGCGTTAAGGATTTTAGAGGATCATGGGTACGACACTTGCCTTTAGTAGAGTTCGCCTACAACAACAACTTCCACTCTACTATTGCCATGTCACCATTTGAGGCTTTGTATGGAAGACCATTTCGTTCACCAATTTGTTGGGAATAGGCTGGTGAGACAGGTACCCCTGGGCCAGAGGTAGTGCAGAGCACCACAGAGAAAGTCCATCTTGTATGTGAGAGGATGAATGAGGCTCAGGACTGACAGAAGTCCTATGATGATCTTCATAGGAGGCTCTTGTAGTTCGAGGTGGAGGATCATGTGTTCTTGAAGGTTTCCCATCGACGGGGGCAGCGGAGGTTTGGGAAAGTGAGAAAGCTCTCACCTAGGTTCATTGGACCTTTTGAGGTGCTGAGGCCAGTCGGCGAGGTGGCATATCAGCTGGCCCTGCCACCTAAGTTGGAGAAGGTTCATGACGTCTTCCACGTCTCCCAGTTTCGCCAGTACTTACACGACGACTCCCATGTTATCGACTGTGGAGAGTTAGATATGGGAGACGATGCCACCTTCTAGGAACGACTAGTCAGAATCGTGGATCGTAAAGAGAAGCTGCTCTATGGACAAACCATTCCGTTGGTTCGTGTGTTGTGGAGGCATGGCAGCCTCGAGGAGAGCACTTGGGAGCGGGAGACCCAAATGCATTCTCAGTACCCAAAGTTGTTTTTACTTGTGTTCTTCTGAGCTTTTTTGTTGATCTTGTACTATATAACTTTGATATATGGAATGCTTGGCTTGTCGGTTTTGAGACCATTTGTTTCCTTGTTCTCTGGAAGTGTGTAGCATGTCCGGGTGTGTGGGGAAAGGTAAAACATTGACTCATAATCTGGACACATTAACGAGGATGCGATTGAACCCGTGCGGGCGAGTCAGTTCCGCCTAAAGCGGATAATATCTCGACATAGAAGAAGTAATTTTCCCCAAACCACGTGTTCAGACAATGTGTGGGTCGTACTGTGTTATGGGCAGTGTATATTGGAAAATCCTAATATATGGAAGTGGGAAGGCCCAATCCTTAATTGAGACGCATTATTACGGATGCGATTAAACCCGTGCAGGCGAGTCAGTGCCGCCTAAAGCGGATAATATCTCAACATAGAAGATGTAATTCCTAACATATATGATTAGGGTTGATGGTTGGGTTCCGTTTATAACGTGAACCTGAATAGGTTTCTTGTTGGGTTCCTCTAGGTTGGTTTTTGAATTCTCGAGGATGAGAATGTTTTAATATGTATCCGATGTAATTGCCCGGACCACTCCGTCCCATTACATTGTCAAAAATAAGTCCATGAAGTGTTCTGGAGGGTAAAATGGACTTTTTCCACACCTTCAAGAATTTTGATACCACATGCCGTGTAGTTTGAGTACACACCATGTACCCCCTTGCTGGGTATACCCCATGTTGAATGTTGTGTCCTTGCCGTGTGCAATATATGAGTACACATTGTGTGTCTATACTACACGCTGTGTACCACCTTGCTGGGTATACCCCATGTCAAAGGATGTGTCCTTGCTGTGTGAAATAAATGGGAACACACTGTGTGTCCAGTACTACACGTCGTGTAGTCCTTCCCCGTGTACGCGTTACAAGTCTAAGGTCGTGTGCAGTGTTGGAGATGTGTCTTTTCTGTGTGAAATAAATGGGTGCACTCCGTGTGCCTGAACTACTTGTCATGTAGTCCCTCCCCACGTATGTGTTACCCTCAAACCGTGTGTTGACTAGTCAACGGCCACAAAGCCATGTTGGAAGTCGCGTGGAAACCGTGTAAAATAACCGACTACACCCAGTGAACCATAAAGTACACGCCGTGTACTTTTTATTTTCTTTCCTATAAAAGGAGGGGTCCCATACTCCTTCTTAACTCACCTCTGTCCCCGCCTTTCCTCTGAGCAGAGTTCTCCCAAGAGACTCGAAGGGTCATTCTTCTATAACTTCTTCGTCTGAGCTCGGATTTACGATCTGTCAGCAGCCACAGGATCGTAACAACGAGGCGGAACATCTAAGCATGGATCTGTTGTCTTTCCATCAGCCTTTCCATTCCGAATTCCACCCGAGGAGGTTTTTGTTGGACCCGATAGAAGTGATGGACGCCGACAGACATCTTCTAAGATTGATCCGGGGGAGCATTGTGATCAGAACCTATTGAGGTAGGGATCTTACCTTCATCTCTATAATTTGTGCATCATGCGGTCTGGGTATCCTTTTTCATTCATGAAAAACATTTGAACCATTAAATAAAGATAATAAATTGTTAAAGAACTTGGATGGGAAAGTTGTTATGTTTATCTTTGTTTATCCTATTGATTTGTTATGAATTGAATAGGCTTATGCCAACTAGAAATCGTGGTCGTTGGGGGCCATTACATGCACAATTAAATGATGACCTATCTTCTAGACCATTTTTGTGAATGGAACCTTGTGGAATGTGGAATTTGGTTAATCACATAATGTTGGCTGTTTAAAATATGGTACCCGTGTGTGATCACCCCGGTTGAAAAAAAATGGAATAATGAACATATGTGTGTTGGCTTGGATACATGGCTTGTGATGGGGGTGTTTTTTGGGTTTTTTTGGATACGTTGAGCAATGGGGCTGCGGTTGGCATGGTTTTGGGTTGGTGTAAATGTTATTTTGGTAACGGGCAGCGGGGCTGTGAAAAGTGGCATAAATGGGATAATGATGTATGGTGTGGTTGTGGTTACGGTGCTTGGCAGCAGGGCTGCAGGGTTGGGTATTAATGTGAACGAACAGTGGGTAGTGAATAATAAATAAAAGTGGAAGAGTTAATGAATGGTGGGTCATGGTAATGGAATGGGAATAATAATCAATGGGTTGGTTGGCTGATAAGAAGGGACTTTGTTGTGCTTCCTTTGTTTTCCTAACTTGATTTGTGGATAGTAGGGATATGTTTTACAAACGATCGATGTGGTTGGTTGTGGATAGTTTCCCAGTAGTTAAGGAACTAATAAACTAATTCTACTGAAACATGAAAACCTAAATGGGGTTTGGGTTGTTTTTTGTATTCATGCTTCGTAGTAGCAGTGCCGAGACACAAGCTTAGTTTCCCAGTTTAGAAGCCATAGGTTGGGTTGTGTGTTTGGTATACATACATACATACATATATATATATATCGGTATCTGTTGTTTTTTATCTCACTCCACCCATGATGAGAACTTAGTGTCGAACACTCACATTTCATGGGAGAGGGGGTTTTCCTCTTAGTTACTAGCTCTTTATTTCTCATTCTTCTCTAGGATTTGAAGGCTTGAGGCGACCTTACACCTAAGAATCTTCGGGTAGGTTTCGATTGGGTTGTTTTTATCCCAAGACTCTTCAGGCAGGGTCTACTATTTCCCATGAATCTTTAGGATGAGGCCCAGGTGTGCGTGGTTGGGATACGTGGTTGTGAGGCACAGGTGTGTGCGGGCGGGATACGTGGTTGTGAGGCCCAGGTGTGTGTGGGCGGGATACGTGGTTGCGAGGCCCAGGTGTGTGTGGGCGGGATACTTGGTTGTGAGGCCGAGGTGTGTGCGGGCGGGATACGTGGTTGTGAGGCCCATGTGTGTGTCGGCGCGATACATGGTTGTGAGGCCCAGGTGTGTGCGGGTGGGATACGTGGTTGTGAGGCCCAGGTGTGTGCTGGCAGGATACGTGGTTGTGAGGCCCAGGTGTGTGCGGCCGGGGAGAGTGTGGCAGCGTCAGGACGTTCGTCATTAGGAAGAGTAGCTAACTAGAGGGAAATGGTGCGGGGTACCCAATACTATTGTTCTTATACACTACTACATGTTGTGATTGTGTTTTGGTGAGTGTGGCTGGTGAGGTTGGGTGGATAGAATTACTTGCTAGGATTCTTCTGTTGTTCTCATGGGACATTAGGATGTCTCCCCACTTATGCACGAGAGCTATAGGTTTCCCTATTGAGTATACTTGTATTCTCACCCTACGTTTACATTCAGGTTTCTAGGATGACTACCAGGGCCGTGCGGGACCCTACTAGTTGGACAGTTGGAGTTGTTGCGGTTGATATACACTTGTTTCTTTTGGTATTGTCATTTTGAGCTTTGTTTTACTTATACCTTGTTATAAAATTTTTTAAACATGCATGTGGGATTGGTTTGAGATTATTTGTATATATACTTGTTCTTTTCATTTTTTGGTGGTTGACTTGTCCTATTTCCCAATCCTAAATAATAAAAAAGGGTAATGTCTCCCATATTTGTAAAAACTCATACCCTCGGAGCTAGTCGCCACCCCGGGGCCAACTGGAGGCGGGACTCGGGGGGTCATTATCTCCCTTTCACCATTTCCAGCTCAAGAGGAGCATCTTTGGTGGGAGGGGGTCATGACACGAAACTATATCCTGTGGTTTTCCATCCTGATGTCCGGGTCTGCTTGGACCTCAACATCATCTCTCTACAGCCAGCTGAAGAAGACTCCGCTACGTGTCGCCCTACTGTGGGTCTCACTGCTGGTGTCAGCTTAGCAAGAAATCTCACAAAAATAAGGGCTCGCTCCAGCACTCCCACATACGTTGGACTATTGAGGGAGATCATCGAAACCATTATATTGTGCCTCAGTCCCTGATCAAATTTCCAGGCCCTAAAGAATGGGTCCCATACCATGTCCGTGGCGTTGCGTGAAAGGTCTGTAAACCTCGCTGCGTAATGAGCTACTGTAATGCTGCCCTACCGTAGGTGAAGTTACTCCTGAATCTGCACCGCATGAAGTGTGGTTGGAATAAACATTAAGTGAAAGAGACACTCGATGTCTGTCAAATGTAGAGATGCCTCATCATACACCTGGAGCATCATGCTCCACCATCTACCTACTACTACGTGCATGAGACTCGCAACATGGATCACCATAAGGTCGGCTGGTGTCCCTACCAATCTGAAGACTCTAATGACAGCCTCTGGCAAATCCTCGACTGTCTGTGGGTTCCTCTCTCTGCGGATGTTGGGTGTCCTCTATCGCTGAAACTCATGCAACGCAGTTTGGAGGCGTGCACTCACTGCTGTCAGGGCAGATAGTATCGGTGGCTCATTCGGTAGTGGTACCACTGGCGCCTCCACTGTGATAGGGCCCTACACCGAGGCCTCGTTGCTCTGTGGGATACCATATCGTACGTAACTCGGAACTCAAGATGGCTGCCTTCGTGTGGAAATCCTAAAAAGAAACATGTGCACCATAGTCAAAATAGTATTCCATCTGAGCTGACAAAAAGTAATCACAATGAAAACTTTTCAAAGGAAACACACACGCAATCAGTGTTTTTGTACACAGAGTAAGAAATCAATGGTCTGGGTCCTGGTGTATGGATATTTCAGCCACCGAACGCACACTGGACTCCATGGACTGATAACTACACTCACTACTCTTAACACTATTTCTTCACAGAGAAGAAAGATCAGAGTCCTATTTTATGTGGTAGAACTGACTCCTCTGATACCAATTTTGTCACGACCCGTCCTCGGGGCCCGTTCCATGACTATATCAAGCCCACCTTCCATAGACTAGGGGCTGGTGACTAGCACCAAAGTCATAAATCCTGATAAAATAGAAGGCATCGCCTTTGTATAGTAAACAAACACATCAGAGTACGCAGCTGATGAAATAACTACGTAAACTGAGTACAAATGTAAGTGCTAAAAAGTAAATGAGACATTATAAAATCCCAATTGAAAGTACAGTAGAACTGGAAAACTAGTACAACAGCAGTAAAATAATAAAACAACCACTGATTCATCCTCCAGGAATCCCAACTAAAGGGTGGGTATGGATTCCATCCTCAGTACCTCAGGTCCGGCCATCCGCTCCGTGTACGCCCCGTAATGTGGTCCACCATCGGGTGCCATCCATCTCCACAAGCCTCCACCTTGATCAGTGATGTCTGTCGTCTTCATCTAACACAACATAGTGCGGGCATAGCCCGTGTAGGGGTGAGTATACAATACTCATTAGGGACCCTGAGACCCCCGATGGTCTCCCAGAATCCACGTAGGATAAACCACAAAAGTAAAGATACAATCCTGATGTATCAAACAACTCAACTTAGGTATATTCCCATACATATAACTAAGACATCAATTCTAGTTCGGCTCCAACTCTTGAGCCCATGGACGACCTAGTCCACACTGGAAAGAATTCAATCACACCGATGTTAATGATTGAAATTCATAACTCTGCTCACACAGGTATACATCTTTTGTAAAGTGATAAATATGATCAGATGTAGTAGTTGATTCATCTATGCTGTCAGACCTACATGGGATACTAGACCAGCTAATCTGTCAGTCCCACGTAGGATACTAGACCCGCTACTCTATCAGACCCACATAGGATACTAGAATAGAATTCAAACTGTAGGACCCACATTGGATACAAGAACAGTAACCATCACCGTCGAACCCAATTATGATTACAGTATGGTAGTCTTCGTCGCTGAACCCATAGAGGATTCTAGTACGGTAGTTGTTGCAGTCACAACCAGCTCTTGGGTTCCCGCACACAACACGCGTGATTCCGTGAGGGTCCGCTCCTAAAGAAAAGGGGTCGATACATCAACTATAAATAAGTCCATAGTTTATGTATCCTAAAGTTCCATCTCGTCAGAAGGAAGCCAACACAATTGACGGCGCGTCAATTAGACGCCTGGTCTGAGAGTTATTAGCATTTTTGCTCTAGGGGCCCAATTAGAAATATGCTTGTTCCAAACTCGGCCATTTTCCAATGTTTTCAAAACTCACTTAGAGTATCTCAAAAGGACTTCCATGTCATGAGGGTCCTAGTGTCGCAGACGGCGCGTTGATCAGAAGCGTGGTCTTCATGTTATTCACCTTTAAGTGAAAACGGGCCCAGCCTATTAAGCCCAGTGGGAGAGTCACTACATGCGAGGCTCTAATGGTGTTACAGAGGGGGGACTATACCATCGTAATCAGAGTTACTTAGAGCTATAACCACTATAAATCAATAAATAATATAAAATTTGAAAATAGTCACATACAAATAATATGAGAATAAAATGATAACAAAACCTAAAATTGGTCGCTGTTAATTTACAATAATTATTTTATGAAAAATGATTCTACAAGTACAACGAGTAAGAATTACAATAATCAATAGAAACTAATCAATGAATAACTATCCAGCAACTACGTACACATGAATCTTGTGAATGAGCTCGGTCCTCTACCACATATGCACCCAAGTAATGTGAATCATTCATTGGAAGCTAGATACATAACTTTGTCAATAGTTGTAGACATAAAGTCTACTCACATACCAATGGTACATGAGCAAGGTTAGAGATAAAATCTCAGTAGACTAGAACCCGTGATGTCTTGGAAAATCAATTTCATTCAAATAAATAAATTAGTGTTCCATAGTAAATAATTAATGTTTGTGGAATATAATAACTAAAATAATGATTACCTTGGTTTGGGATCCTAATGGACTATTTCCCCATACAACCAACTTCGAGATAAGATGTTTATTTGATAATAAGATAATTTTCATGTCTGGATATGTATGCATAATCTAGTTCAAAATAATCAACCATGGTAGTGGACTCGAATCATGTTATTTAGAATAGTGGTCTCATTTCCATAACATGAATCAATCTCCCTGAAATATACAGAGATGCAACACATGATGTACAAATCATCCATCAAATCTGAGAGGTGGAGTCCTAATCCAATCCAATGAAATATATAATGAATATTTAGTGTCACTATTGGTGTATGAAATATAGAACATACCTCTTGGTTTATCCAAGGCAACCCATACGACATTCCTAGAATCACTCATGGTATGGTAGCCTGCGTCTTTACTATGTATGTCCCATATGTGGTCAGGTATCACCTAACACATAGAGTATCCAACATGCCAATGAGACTATCCTCAGTTTCTCTACTAGGGAAATAACATCAATGATGAGTATTTGTAATATACATAGATATCTAATACCTGAAATTCCAATGTATCACAAACTATGTGTCAAGTGTATCCACCCGGGAAAAATGATTCCATCCATTGAATCCTTCATTCGGGACGCATGTTCTCTCTAGACCCATTGATAGTGAGACATATTATCTAATTCTCATCACAATGTGTGGTATCTATAATTAATTTTAATCTATCCTATAAAGACCGAGCCTTAAACATTACATAATCATTAATTATATCAAGAATACACATTGAGTATCTTTTCACGTTAAGAGATTTAGATATTTAGGCCATAAATATTTCATAATAGCTTGAATATTACATATAGACACTACTACATAGTGTCCATTTTTTATAAAACAAAATATCTTAAAAAAACCTGTCTAGTTCCTTGTTTTAGATAGAATGACTTTTCCTTAATACCATCCTTGACCCTGTTCATCTTTAATTCCTCTAAAAAACATTTCAAAAACATGGGATGAGTATAAAATGCTTAGTAAGGGTTAAAAAATAAGGAAGGAAAACATTATCCCATCAATAAATACAAATCAATGAAACCAAAACTTTTCAATCATAACATACATTATGAAACCATAATATTTATGAGAAACACATAGAAATCGAAAGAACATAAAGGTAACTTATGGCATTCATAACATACATACATTGAAGCTATCACAACTACACATGGAGTCACATTTGGAATACACATGACATTATATTACCTAAATATCTTAGAGGATACATTTACATTTACCTCTGTCAAGTTACCATATTTATTGGAGAGCTATCTCAGGCTCACCCACCCCAGGTTTATCACGGAACCACCTATATACGTAAAAAATTCCCAATAACCATAACATAATCATTACATATAACACAAGAATAAAAAAATATAATATTTCCACATTATAATCAAAATATATCAAATCAGGATTTTTATATAAACAATTATTTATCAATTCATTTTCAAAACCGTTAAAAACATTTAATAATGAAATTTTTGATTCAAATTGTCCCATACCACATTGAAGATTTTAAATGAATTATTATTTGAAATTATTAATGTCCATATAAAAAAAATTATAAAAACTATTTTTAAAACATGAACATTAATGAGAAATATCTAGAAGAATGGATCTTTAAAACATTTTTTATGATATTTTAGTTAAAGTGTTTTTAAAAAAATGAGATACGCTTGGTTTCAAATAATTGAGGAATAACATTTAATCAAAACATTATTATATCATGAGAATTAATATATTCATGATATAATATACCAAAGGATAGTATATACAAAATAGAAATTTGAATTGGCACATAAAAATAATGAAGTTTCAATGGAATGTAACTTAAGACGAAATCCCTTATAAAGATGGAATCGTTAGATTATGTATAAATCACTTACATAATTATGTGTGAAAAATAAAAATACACTAAATATGAATGGATATACAGTGTAAATTAATCAAAGGAAATTCACACATGTTCTTTTAAAGAAAAAACCAATGACTTAGACTCTTAACTCAATGAATGGAAATAAAGATAAAACTATTTTTATCAAGTTCATATCGATGACAATAGAATTTATCAATGCAGTGATTATGTATATAAAAAGTATATCCACACATAGGGGAGTGAAAATTACTACATAGATAAACAAACATTGATTCCACCGATAATCACATCATGACATAATTATGATTGAGATGATTAACTCAAGAAATGAAGTTTTGGTTTCAAAGTTCTCTTACCGATTTTGTGACATACGAAACATACACCAAATGATATAAGAATCATTAAATGAATAAGTAAATACCCATAATATAATTTATATTACACAAAGAGTAAAAATAATTGGCAGTACTTACACCACACAAAGGAAATAGTGAAAATGTAGCACGAACCTCACGTGAATAAAAGTGAGAGAAGAAATATCTTAACATGTTGTAATCAATAGAGTCGTATTACAAAAAGTTAATAACCACAAAATGAATCATATAATACGATGAATATACAGATAATAATTATAATATATTTCCAATTGCAGTACACATTACACCACATGAAATATATAAGTGCTTACCAATGGAATTCAGATGGAAATAAAAGTGAGATTAAAAACCCCTTACTTCGTGTCTGAATTGAATTGTTTGTTCCTTGTTCATCATGAATAATAAACTTAAGTTAATTTATACTTGATTAATAACCCTTTTTAATGTTTATTATTCATTTTATATCACTTATTAACATGTTATAAACATCATGTTATCATTTATGTTAATAATGGTTGTTTTGTCGATATTTGCATTTGAGTCAAAAATGGACTTCTAATAATTACAAGTTGTTCATGTGGTAAAAATTTCAATATATCCACAATGATAATCCTGATTTATATATCATATATATCTATTATATACATGTATTTATAATATTACATAACTTTTGGAGGTTAGAAATGAAAGTCATCATGCATGGAGATGGTATGTCGTATGCACGCATTAACACTACTTCCTTTTTTTATTTCATTCTCTAATGGAATCAAAACATAATGATACATATATATATTATAATTCTAGTATAATATCATATATAATTTCATTATCTCTACCCTTTATTCATTCCACATATGGCATGAATGAGTCATATCACATTGAGGGGGCGTTAGTCCACACTTCCTCAAATGATATTGTTGTATTTCCCCACTATGGAAACTATAATGGTATTCTATAAATGAAAAATACTGAAAAATAGAAAAAATATAAATATAATATATATCATATATACATACAGTTCCATCATAATGGCCACCATGAGAGCTTGTTGGATATATTTGAACAATCATCCATTCGTGAGGCAGTAGTTCATCATCCATAGAAATAATATGTTCTTTATCAAGTAGATGGAGGTGTGCTTAGGTGTAGTTCAAATGATTCTCATAAAAACAAAATATTATATTTAGGATACTGGTTTTGTATATAATAAAGGTATTAGAAGAGTTTAGGGGGTCTTAGAAGTAAAATAAAACAAAATAAAACAATGGAATTGTACGAAAAACTATTACCTATAATTCTTGTAACTCCATTTGGTTTGAACCAAACGAACTTCATGATTTGCCTTGGTCATAATTTAAATCTTCTAAGAGGAATATATGGATCATGAGAGATAATTTGAGTAGGGTTGGAGTAGCCAAGGGGCTTGAGATGATTGAGGAATGGGTTATAGGCGAGGGATTTTTATAAGAGGGAGGAGAGGTTCTTTTGTAAAGTGTTAAAATATTATTTTATTATATAACAATTTTTGTTATATAATTGTCAAAAACATATTAATGTCCATGATAATATGACTCATGGTAAAAAAAAATTATCCAATAATAATTGAATTGTTTTAGGATGTTATTTTTTTTATAATCTAATTTATATAAATAAATTATTAATGAGGGAAACAAATCATCATTAATGTGTCATAAATAATTTAATTTATATGGTGTATAAAAAAATAACATGATGTAGAAATAGTTTTATATTTCCATCTAATATTTATAGACTAAAATATAACTTATATAACCTTACGTAAAAATTAATTTACTAAAAGATATTTTTTATGTCATTTTTGTCTTTACTTTATGTTAATTAAAATAAAATGTGATTATCATTCATAAGTGTCTCCATGGGGTCCAAAAATTTACCCAAGGATATCCATGGTCATACAACACTCATCTAATATGGTTAGGAAATGTTTTATGTTAATATAATATTATTATGATATTCGGTTTACCTAGAATTATCTGATTTACCTTTAACCATGGAAAATAAAAGTCCAATGTTATAAAAAAAAATTATTTTAATCTTATTAATCGAAATTTTACATACTAATAACAACCATTTATGTCGGAGATTTTGAATTCAATTCACAAAAGCGCTAAAATGTCATTTAAATTTAAAAGTAAGTTTTTAACTACTACTTAGTGGTGTCACTATTCATCAAAAATTTATATTTTTCAGAAAAAGTTCTAAAAGTCAACTTAATATATTTTTGATATTCTGAATTAAAAAAATTATGATTATTTTACAAATTTCAAACCATATAATTTGGGTTAATTAATTTAAATTTAATTCCCATTGTCAAAACAAAAGGTGTTTCTTTAGGAAATATTAACTATCAAAAGATTGACACTAGTTTATGTACAATTTCAATGTGAAATTAATTTTAATGACCAAAATTGGTTTAAATGGTAAAAATATCTTATAATTACCCTTGAAAACAAATTAAAATGATTATCTAAAAAATTAAACAAATTGTATTATATGGATGTTTTGAATTAAAATGTAGTATTTTTCTATATTCATTAAAAATCAATTTTATCAAAAAATACCAAAATTTCATCCAATATAATTTTTGATGTCCCGATTCTATATAAGAATTATATTTTTTCAAAATGAAATATAAAAGTGACCAAAACTATATTTAAATATCGTTCTCCATAAAAATAAGGTAAATCGACCATTTAATGAATATTGTAGAATTTAGGCATAAAATTGAATTATTTCTTATTTTAATAATCTAAAATTTATTGAATAAATGTAAAAACATTTAACAAACATGTATATTCATATTGTATTTAGTTCTATTAATTATATCCATTACAATGGAATGGAGTTAACTTCCATTTAGAATAATATTATATTATTATTTTTTTGTATTACTCAGCATTGTGTACAACATAAGATTTCAAAGAAACCTGTTATTTCGTATCAGGTACACCATCGAACATATCATCCCCTTTAAAATAATTAATATTTAATTGTTAAAATTTAATTAATATAAAAAACATATATTCATTATTTATTGGGGATGTAATATCCTTCTCCCCTTTTGGGAATTACGTCCTTACAATTTTAAAATTGAGATTGGAAACATTGTTGAAATTCTATCATCAGAAAAATAGTAAATAAAATTACAACTTTAAGAAAAAAGGACACTTGTGGAAAAAGAAAATAGTATTCCATGAAAACATGGATATGATGGAGAAAAAAACCATCCTGATCTGATGGAGAGTGATATAAATCATGATTAGGAGAAAGTTAACCCCCATAAAATCACAAACATGTGATGGGTTAAACGGTCTTTGATTCCATAGAAAGAAATGTTAACAGAAAATGTTTTTGTTTTAAGTTACATTTCATAAATTTGTTGTATTAATTAGAGAGTTTGAATAAGAATATAAGTAAGCATACTATCTTTTCATGTAAACATTCATCCTTTACTATATTTATACCACAAACTCATCTTTTCTCTAAACAATGAGTATTCAAGATGACTTGTTCCCATTATAAGAACAATAATTGTAACATTACAGGTAAATAAAGAATATTAATTTTCCATTTTTATCCATATTTGTGAATAAAATTTTATTATTAAATTAAAGTCAATTCTATGCTAGATGGCATACCCAATACGCAACAACAAGTTTCTTTGAAATCTTAAGTTTCACACCAATAATAAAATAATATTATGGTAGTTAACGCCTAGCCATTGTAATGGCGTGAATGAACAGAACTAACTAAAAAATGATTATATATGTTTGTCAAATATTTTTACTTTTTTCCATTAAATGATAGAGGCTTAAAATGCGAATGAATCCAATTTTAAGCATAAATATTCTAATATTCTTTAAAAGGATTATTAACCACCTTTTGATGGTGAACCCTTTTTAAATATACTTTGGAAGATTTTATATGTTATATTTGAAAAAATAAAATCCTTCTTTAGAATCTGGTCATCAAAATTTACTTTGTGTAAAATTTTGTTATTTTTCCGATAAAGATCTGTTTTAGTGAAAATGTTGTATTTCAATTCAAAACCTCTTTTGAATATAATTTATTTATATGATTAGATCAACTTTCGAATTGGTTATAAAGTTAAATTAGAATAATTTTTTACCATTTAATCTAATTTTGGTCATTGTAATTAATTTCTCATTGAAAATGAACTTAAACTAGTGTCAATATTTTAATAGATTTTGTTTCTTAAAAACACGCTATTTGTTTTGACAACATGAAATAATTATTAAATTAATTAATTAAACATTTATGTTTTGAATTTTTTAAAATAGACATCATTTATCAATTCATAATATCAAATATATCTCATGGTGAATTTTTGGTATTTTTCTGAAAAATAACAATTTTTAATGAATAATGAAACCACTAAGTGGTAGTTAAAAAACTAATTTTTTGTTTAAATGATACTTTACCACTTCTGTTATTTAAATTTCAAAAATCTGACATACATTGTTGTCATTAGGATATAAAATTTGGTTCAATTGGATTAAAATAATTTTTTTGGTGAATATTAAGTTTTATGTTTTATTAATCGTGATTAAAGGTAATTTGTGTAATTTAAGGTAAAGATAATGGTATAATAATATGAAATGACCTTGAAAATTTAGTAGGAAAATGACATTAATAACTTTTTATTTAATGTTAAACTAAAAATCTCACAAACATGTATTGTTTAACTAAAACAATTTTTACATGGGGTTATAAAAGTCATATTTTTAACTATAAATATCCATTAGAAAGATACAAATATTTAAAAAATCATAGAATTTTTTTTTATAATTTTTAGACATTATATAAATTAATTTATTTTTGACACCATGATGATGCAGCGATTACCTCATCAATAAACGATTTAAATAAAATGAGAAGATAAGGTAAAATCTAAGACATACACATTCAAAAAACAATTGTATGGGTGGATTTCGAACCCTTATCACCTTATCCTATCAATATATAATTTTGTGACCTTTAATATCCGAAAATCATTTTATAATAAAGTAACTTTTCAAGGAATTCCAAGAGTGCCACTCCTCCGTCTTATAAAAGGCCCCCACCTCGACCCCCTTACCTACACCTCTAAAGCCTTTTGATAGACCAAATCTGCACATTTTATCTCTCCAAATCCCTATCTTCATCCTAGGATCCTTACCTATGGATGAAAGCTCTTCAATAAACCATTTTGGTTCAAACCAGGAGGAGTTACCCGATTTAAAGGTAATGTCTTCAATTGTGTTTTTTTGTTTTATTTTTCATCTCCAACCCATAAACTCTTTTTATTCCTTTATTTTGTAACAACACCAGTATCTTACATATACTAGGATGTTTCTATGTGAATTATTAGAGCTACACATACACACACCTTCATCTAATGGTTAAAAAGCATACCGTTTCTATGGATGGAGAATTACTACCTCACGAAACAATGATTTTTCAATATTCTCTTAACACATTTCATGGTGGCCATTATGATGTAACTATATTTTATATATGATATATATGGTATTTATGTTTTCTATATGCTTCTGTATTTTATATTTAAAACATACCTTTATGCTTTTCATGTTGTGCAAATGTGATAATTTCATACGAGGAAGCGTCGAGAACCGCCCCCTCAAGTTATGTGACTCGTTCATGCAATACATGAAATGTATAAAGAATGAAATTAATGAAAATATGTGAACTATATAAGAAATATATTATACTATAATTATAATATATATATCTCTCTCATCTAGTTTTAATTCTATTAATGTACCAAAGCAATGAAAGTAGCGTTCATGCTTACGTACGGCCTACCATCTCCATTAATGGTGCATTTCATTTCTTTTTATCATCAAATATTATCGAATAAGTATAAAACGAATATATACTGGATATATATATGATATTTACATAATTAATAATATTCTGGATATGATGTACATACAACTACATTTACAATGCTTTTCAAACAATATCATTTTTGACTCATGTACCGAACATCGACAAAACATATAATATGAACTCACATAATTGACTAATTATTATAACATGATAATATATGATCTTAATTGAATAAAAAAATTTAATGTATGTCCTTAAGAAATTATAAATTTGCCAGAGTTTATTATTCATGAATATAATGAAATTAATAAGACAAGTCAGACTTGAGGTAAGGGATCCTACCTCTCTCTTTCTTTTTAAGTACTCTCTTTTATGTCGTTTCTTTTAAACTCCTCTTTATTAGTTGGGGGATGTTATTTTATATTCCTATTAAATTAATTTCTATGTTCATATGATGATAGATTCTATTTTATTTCATCAATCCATTTTTTTGGATGTTTTAAGTGGTGTCGTTAGGCTGCCGAGTTTTTGTAAGGGGGTTTTCATCTCAGTTTTATTCCCGTGTGATTTATGCTACATTTTCCACCATTTCCTTTGATTGGTCTATGTACTGCCAATTATTATACTATTTTTGTAATATAATTTGGTTTATGAGTATTTACATCAATGTTTTATAGTCCTTATTTCCTGGGGTGTACGTTTCGAAAGTTACCCAAATCAGGAAGGGAACCTTTCACCCTCCTCTTTTTAAAAGACTTGTTTTTTTAGGTCTTTTAATTTACATCTTCTTATTTTGATATATGTTCTTTTATAACTTTATTGATGTAAATTTTATGTCCAAGTTATGAGATACCGTTATCTCTCTCACAAACTAATTTTATGAATTTTAATGTGATGCTGTTAGGCTATCGAATTTTACCAAGGGAACTTCTTAACACAATTTTGATTTCTTTGGGTTCAACATGTAGTTATTGAATATGTCGTCCTTTGAATATGTGTGAATGAAATTTGATTGTTTTACACTTAATATCCACTTATATTGTGTGTGCTTATATATTTCAAACATAATTATTAGATTTATTTGTCCTTAATTTAAGGATACCTTTTTTATAAGGGATTTCGTCTCATTTTACATTTCTATTGAGACTTCACTGTTGTTATGCACAAATTCACTCTTATTTGGTGTATATACTTTCCTTGGGAATATCATATCATGAATCCCTATATTCTTATGATATTATAATTATATGATTAAATTTCATTCCTCGATTATTTTATTCAAGTGTCTCTCATTTGGTTAAAACCCCTTTAACTAAAATATCTTTTTAAATGTTTTAATGATTTATTCTTATAAATATTTCTCATTATTATCCATGTTTTCAAAATGGTTTTAAGGATTTATTTATATGGATATTAATGGTTAAAAATTTTAAAAGCTTCAAAGTGGTATGGGACACTTTGATTCAAAAATATCTTTATTAAATGTTTTAAATGGTATTGAAAATGGTTTTTAAAATGGATTCATTATTTCAATATCATAAAATGTTATATTGTTATTGAAATGTGGGAATTATATCTTTCCTTTATTCTTACGTTATATTATTTGATTATGTTATGGTTCTTGGACATTGTTTATGAAGATGGGCGGTACCATGATAAACTAATGGCGGGTGAGCCCGATATAGCTCTCCAATGCATTTGGTAACGTTAAGGGGTTAAATGTTAAGGTTTCTCCGAATATATTTAGGGAATATACTGTGAGGGGTATTCCAAACATAACCATGAGGGTTACTCCCTACATAAGATTGTTATGAATGCCTCAAGTTACCTGTATGTCATATGATTTGTATGAGTTATTAATAAATCCTATGATTTCATGAGGTATGTTAATGAGCTTATGTTTTATGAGTAAAGTATGATTTCATTGATTCTATTTTATACATGTAGTAATGTTTCTTTTCTGTATTTTTAAATCCCTTACTGAGCTTTTTATGCTCATACAATGTTTTTGTAATGTTTTTTACAGGTCAAGGGAAAGGTACATGATATAATGATAGTGTCAAGGAAATGTCAAGAAAGAATCCATGTTTTATTTTAAACATGATTCTGTTGATGGATAAAAATGAATACTATCTTTTATTTAACTACTATGTTTAAATATATAATGTAATGCATGATTTATGACCTAATTTTCTAAAACTCTAATTCGGAAAATATCCTCAATGTTTATTCTTGAAATAACTCAAGATTAAGTAAGGTTTAAGGTCGGGTCCTTATAGTTGGTATCAGAGGTCGGTTTATATAACTTTAGAGGTTAGAGTGTTGTTTAAGCATAAGTGACATGTTTAGTATAACCATAATGGTAATTTTATTAGATAGAGTCATTGTTATTTTTGATTGTTGGAATGAGTTTGAGATAACTTGGATAATTATATCTTAGTGTTTGTCTTCCTCTTTAGTACATGATGATTTTTCTGGTATACTCACACTGAGCTTTTTGGTTTTAGTAAATGGATGGGTCTAGCAGGAACCAAAGTGACAATGGGTTTGAAGGAAACTATGGTGGTTCTCGGATTATAAGACTAGATGAAATGAGGGATTAAATGAGAAATCTCATGGTTATTCTAAACCAACTATAAAGATTCATGATCAACCACTTGAACCTTGGTGAGTTATCTGATTCATCTTGTATGAGAGAACCACCTCGATGTAGAAGTTTATGTGACAATTATAAAGGTAACCATTAGGGTTTATATGATCCATACTTTTGAGGTAATTATGGGTTACTATATGTTATGATGGAATATGAAAGGCATGAGATAAACATGAGGTTAAAATATATTATGATTAATTTGGATGATTTTATATCGTTTTGGGGAATGTTTTATGAATTATATATTTTTTGAAGAAGGACAACACGTAGACTGTGTGACAACCCGTCGCATCGGACAAAGACACGGGAATCAAACCCACAACCAAAATGTGACTGGTATTTATCACCTACCACTGCACTACATGAAGTCCCTAGTTATTTTGACTTATTATTTTTTGTTAGATGATTTTATGAATCAAGAGGAAGTTGATTGTGGGTTATCTATTGTCATTATAAACCTATCATGGAGGATATGTTATTAGGTTAATTACTTTTTAATATGAGACTTTATGAGAAACTGATGTTATTTGGAGATAAATTTTAATTTGTTCCTTGGATGACTACGTGGTTAAATCCTTCAAATATTTGGGTTTCAATCTTAGTTAGGTTTACATTTAAGAATTATATGGACAAATTGTTTATTGAATGGTCTTCGTTGAACTTTGTGTTTTGCTGGACAAATTTTGGAGATTAAGAATAGATTTTCTTTTATATAAATGATTATCCATTTGTGGATTATCTAATATTGTTCTAACAATTTTTTTTTTGGTTAAGGTCTAAAGAGATGGGAAATATATAGTTCTCTTTTTTGGAATAGGTGATTCTCTAGAATTTTATTATATCTCTCTTAATGTGTCCAAGTCTTCCTAGATACTCGTATTTTGGAGAAAATATGAGTTTGTGTAATAAATCTAGTAGGAGATGAGAGTCTACATGACAAGTTAGTATTTTTACTTATGATTTAGTTAGGCTCATAAATAAATTCCCCAATGAAAAGTAACTTAAAAACAAAAATGTTGTCAGTTAACTTTTCCTTCCCGGGAATCAAATACCGTTTAACCCATCACCAATTTGAGATTTTATAGTGGTTAAATTTCTCCTAAACATGTTTTCTATCACTCTCCCTCAGAACATGACAATTTTTTGTCTCTTCCATATCCATGTTTTCCTACATGGAATCATAGTATGGGTTAACTCGGGTGACCTTTGTACTTCCCTTTCATTCATTTAAAGTAACAGATTAATTTACTCCTTTTCCGATGTGGGGCTTTCAATGAATTTTCCAAGCCCAATTTTAAAAATTGCGAGGGTGAAATTCCCAAAAGGGGGGAAGGATGTAACATCCTAGGTAAATAAAGAACATTACTTTTTCATATTTATCCATATTTGTGAATAAAATGATAATATTAATTTAAAGGGAATGATGTGCTTGATGGAGTACCCAATACGCAACAATGAGTTTCTTTGAAATCTTACATTGCACTCCAATAATAAATTAATATTATGGTAGTTAACACCTAACCGTTGTAATGGCAGGAATGAAAATAACTAACTACAAACTGATTATAAGTTTTTGTAAAATATTTTTACTTTTTTTTCAAATAAATGTTAGAGGCTTAAAATGCGAATGAATCCAATTTTAAGCATAAATATTCTAATATACTTTAAAAGGACGATTAGCCGACTTTTGATGGTGAACCCTTTTTAAATATAATTTTTAATATTTTATATGTTATATTTGAAAAAATAAATTCCTTATTTTGAATATGGTCATCAAAATTTACTTTGGGTAAATTTTTGTTATTTTTCCGATAAAGATCAGTTTTAGTGTAAATGTTGTATTTTAATACAAAATCTCTTTTTAATCTAATTTATTTATACGATTACATCATATTTTGAAATGGTTTTAAAGTTCAATTAGAATATATTTTTACCATTTAATCCAATGGTGTTCATTGTATTTAATTTCACGTTGAAATTGGACTTAAAATAGTGTCAATCATTAAATATATATTTTTTCTTAAAAACATGCTATTTGATTTGACAACTGGAATTAATTATTAAATTAATTATTGAAACTTTTGTGTTTTGAATTTTTAAAAATAGACATCATTTTTGAATTCGTAACATAAAACATAGATTATGGTGAATTTTTGGTATTTTTCTGAAAAACCTCAATTTTTATGAAGTGTGAAACCACTAAGTTGTAGCTAAAAAACTGATTTTTCATTTAAATGAAACTTTACCACTTCAGTGATTTTAATTGCAAAAATCCGACATACATGGTTTTCATTAGGATGTAAAATTTGGTTCAATGGGATTAAAATAATTTTTTGGTGAATAGTGATTTTTAAGTTTTAGTAATTGTGATTAAAGGTAATTAGTGTAATTTAAGGTAATGATAATGTTATAATAACATGAAATGACCTTGAAACATGTACTACCCTTATTGGATGAGTCATGGACGACCAAGAATATCCATGGGTCAACTTGGGGACCCCATGGATCCACTTTGGTAGGAAAATTCCCTTAATAACATTTTATTTAAAGTTAAAATAAAAATGTCCCAAACATGAATTGTTTTACTAAAACAATTTTTACATGGGGTTATAAAAGTAATATTTCTCACTATAACTATCCATTAGAAAGATAAAATGATTTAAAACATCATAGTATCTGTTTTATAATTTGTAGACATTATATTAATTAATTTATTTATGACAACATGATGATGCAGAGATTACCTCATTAATAAACAATTTAAATATAATGAGAAGATAAGGTAAAATCAAAGACATACACTTGTACAAAACCTATTGTATGGTTGGATTTCGAACCCTTATCACCTTATCCTATAAAAATATAATTTTGGAACCTTTAATATCTGAAAAGTATTTTATAATAATGTGAATTTTTATGACATTCTAAGAGTGCCCCTCCGCCTTCTTATAAAAGGCCCCCACCTCTACCCCCATACCCACACCTCTAAAGAATTTTTCATGACCAAAATCTACTCATTTTATCTCTCCAAATCCCTATCATCTTCCTAGGAGCCTTAAATTTGGCTGAATTCTATTCAAGAATCACTTTTGTTTCAAACCAGGAGGAGTTACCCGATTTAAAGGTAATGTCTTCACTTGTGTTTTTTGTTTTATTTTGCTTCTCCAACACCTAAAGTATTTTTATTCCATTATTTTGTAACAAATACAGTACATTAAATATACTATTATGTTTATTTGATAATTATTAGAGCTAAACTTACACACACCTCCGTCTAATGGTTAGAAAACATACTGTTTCTGTGGATGGTGAATTACTGCCTCACGAAATGACGATTGTTCAATATTCTCTTAACATATTTCATGGTGGCCATTATGAGGTAAATATATATAATATATGATATATTTTATATTTATGTTTTCTATATGCATCTTTATTTTATATTTAAAACCTAAATTTATGATTTGCATGTTGTGCAAATGTGATAATTTCATTAGAGGAATTGTGGACTACCGCCCCCTCAAGTGATGTGACTCGTTCATGCAATACATGGAATGTATAAAGAATGAAACTAATGAACATATGTGACCTATATAACATATATATAATACTGTAATTATAATATATATATATTTATATTTATATCTCTTCTATTTTTAATTCCATTAATGTGCCAAAGCATTGAAAGTAGCGTTCATGCGTACGTACGACCTACCGTCTCCTTGAACGGTGCATTTCATTTCATTTTATCTCCAAATATTATGGAATAAGTATAAAACGAATATATACTGGATATATATGATATTTAAATCATTAATAATATTCTGTATATGATTTATATACAACTACATTAACAATGCTTTTCAAACAAGATCATTTTTGACTCGCGTACCGAACATCGACAAAACGTATGATATTAACTCACATAATTAACTAATTATTATAACATGATAATATATGATATTAATTAAATAATAATATTTAATTTATTTCCTTAAGCAATTATAAATTGACCAAACATTATTATTCAGGAATATACATAAATGAACAAGACAAGTCGGAATTAAGGTAAGGGATCCCACCTCTCTCTTTCTTTTTAAGTACTATCTTTTATGTCGTTTCTTTTAATCTCCACTTTCTTAGTTGGGGGATGTTATTTTATATTGATATTAATGTAATTTCTATGTTCATATGATGAGAAAACCTATTTTATTTTATAAATTCATTTTTTGGGATGTTTTAAGTGGTGCTGTTTGGCTGCCGAGTTTTCCTAAGGGGGTTTTCATCTCACTTTTATTCCTGTGAGATTCATGCTACATTTTCCACCATTTACATTGAGTAGTCTATGTAATGCCCATTATTCTACTCTTTGTGTAATATAATTTCGTTTATGAGTAGTTACATTAATGTTGTATAGTCCTTCTTTCATGGAGTGTACATTTCGAAAGTTACCCAAATCTGTAAGGGAACCTTTCACCCTCCTCTTTTTAAAAGACTTCATTTTGTTAGTTATTTTAATTTACATCTTCTTATGTTGATATATGTGCTTATATATTCTTATTGATGTAAATGTTATGTCCAAGTGATGAGATACCATTTTCTATTACATCAACTAATTTTATGAATTTTAATGTGACGTCGTTAGGCTGTCGAATTTTACCAAGGGAACTTCTTAACCAAATTTCAATTTCTTTGGGTTCAACATGTAGTTCATTAATATGTCATCCTTTGAATATGTGTGAATGACCTATGATTGTTTTACACTTAATATCCACTTATATTTGGTCTATTTATATTTGTCACACATAATTATGAGATTTATTTATCCTTAATTTAAGGATACCTTCTTTATAAGGGATTTCATCTAATTTTACAATTCTATTGAGACTTCATTGTTGTAATGCAACAATTAACTCTTATATGGTTAATATACTGTCCTTTGGAATATTATATCATGAATCCCTTTATTCTCATGATATTATAATGTTCTGATTTAATTTTATTCCTCAATTATTGTATTCAAGTGTCTCTCATTTTGTTAAAAACCTTTTAACTAAAATATAGTTTTAAATGTTTTAATTATTTATTCTTATAAATATTTATCATTAATATACATGTTTTCAAAATGGTTTTACAGAATTATTTATATGGATATTAATGGTTTAAAATATTAAAATCTTCAAAGTGGTATGGGACAATTTGATTCAAAAATCTCTTTATTAAATGTTTTAAATGGTTTTGAAAATGGGATTTAGAATGGATTCATTATTTCAATATCTTAAAATGTTATATTGTTATTGAAATGTGGTAATTTTATCCTTCCTTTATTCATAAGTTATGTGCTTTGATTATGTTATGGTTCTTGGGAATTGTTTATGAAGATGGGTGGTTTTGTGATAAACTATGGCGGGTGAGCCCGATTTAGCTCTCCAATGAATTGGGCAACGCGAAGGGGTTAAACGTTGAGGTTTCTCCGAAAAGATTTAGGGAATATACTGTTATAGGAATTCCAAACGTAACCATGAGATTTACTCCCTATGTAAGAATGTTATGAATGCCTCATGTTACCTTTATGTCTTATGATTTCTATGATTTATTCATACATCTGATGATTTCATGAGGTATGTTAATGTGATTATGTTTTATGAGTAAAGTATGATTTCATTGATTCTTATGTATGCATGTACTAATGTTTCCTTTCTGTATTTTTATATCCCTTACCGAGCTTTTTATTCTATCCCATGTTTTCGTAATGTTTTTCACAGGTCAAGGTAAAGGTACATGATATGATGATAGTGTCATGTATGTGTCTAGAAAGAATCCATGTTTTATTTTAAATATGTTTCCGTTGATGGGAAAAAATGAATATTATCTTGTGTGTAACCATTTTTTTAAATATGGAATGTTATTCATGATTTATGAACTAATTCTCTAAAACTCTAAACCGGAAAAGATCTTCAATGTGTATTCATGAAATAACACATGATTAAGTACGGTTTAAGGTTGGGTCCTATAAAGACCCGTAAATTTCAAGGAAATTTTTTTTATTAATTTTCATTGGAATTTTACAAGAGCACAGCTTCTGACGTCACCTGATTCCGAGGCCCAGTGTGCCCGGAATCATTTTCCGAAGTTTGGCTCGGGTACGTTCAGTGAACGGACGAGCGGGTTTTTCTAACTTTTGAACCGGTGCTCGGAATTGAATTCTGAGGGCACCGATGGAATCGCAGCGCCAGTATTTGCTTAGAAACGCCTCTTCCGGAGTTGCGTTTGCTCGGGTGTGGTTTTTTAATTTTCGGGCTTAAAGTTAAGAAATGAAATAATTTTACGACAACTTTATTTTATTTCACTTAAGCCACTTGGAAGCCACATGAAGCCACTTAAAAGCGGCTTAAACTGAGTTGAACCGGATAGGGTACTATCCAGAAATATCTTACCCTCTTGGTAGGATATTTGTGAGGTGGTGCCCGCACGAGCCCCGCTGTTTCTTTCCGCTAAGTAACGCACCAGTGAAAACCCGTCTTTATAAAAGTCAACTGACGCGTTTTCTTAATTTCATAACAGACCATTTAATTGGGCGGTTTATATCGTAAATTAAATGAGCTGTTTCTTTCGTTGAATTAATTCTACGAATTAATGGTTCGTTTCTTATCTTTTGAAATCCGAATGTTTAGTTGTGTAAATAAAATAAGGCTTAAGCTTATTTTATTTTGGGTTGAAACTTGTGGCGTGGAGAGGATTTGGAGGAAAGCGTTATTCTTCGGCGAAGAACGCGAAGAACGCGAAGAACACGAAGAACGCGAAGAACGCCAAACCTGCGGAGATCGACGACGCGAAGCCTTGTACTGCGACGCCAACGGATCTCCCTTCGCGACGCTTCGTCCGCGACGATCCAACCCCGCGACAGCCTTCGATCGACAACAACCAAGGTAGGGGGTTGTGCTTCTTTTTATTTTCTTTTTGGATTTCAACAACAACATGGATTTAATTATTATTAATTAAATCCGTATGTTCTTGGTCCTCGGAGATCGTCGACGCGACGCCCTTCCGCGGTGTGACGATCACCTCCTTCCGCGACGGTCAAATCTGCGACGACCTCGCATCCGACAGCGACGGCGAGGTAGGGATTTATTTTTGGGAATTACCCCCCTTTTCTTTTTATATTCCCATAATCGTTTCTTTAAAAAGTTAAAGAACAAGATTTTTTATCAATTTTAAAATTATTAAAAATTGTTGTTTCCGTTCAAATAAGGAACCCGTTTTTATGAAACAATTTTATTTCATTAAAAATTGTTTCAGATATGCGTTCATGTGTTGAACTTTAATTTTCTCCCGTTGTGTATATCTAACGCGGAGGGTGCCGGCCAAACGAACACGGCCCGACAACCCTCCCCCGTTCTTCGTTCTTGTGCGGATTTGACGGGCAACGACGGAACGTGCCGCAATGGATGTTTGATGATCCCGCAGTAAAGAACGGAACACGGGAGGAACAACGGCGCAGACGGGAAGGAAAACGGGCAACCGGAGCGACTCCGGAGGCCGGAGGGGGCGGCACCCCGCAGGTGTCCAGCGCGACACCCCGCGGGTGTCGCGGGGTTGTCAGGCGGCACCCCGCGGGTGTCCAGCGCGGCACCACGCGGGTGCCGCGGGTGTCCAGCGCGACACCCCGCGGGTGCCGCGGGGTTGTCATGCGGCACCCCGCGGGTGCCCCGGTGTCCAGCGCGACACCCCGCGGGTGCCGCGAGGTTGTCACGCGGCACCTCGCGGGTGTCCAGGGCGACACCCAGCGGGTGCCGCGGGGTTGTCACGCGGCACGCCGCGGGTGTCCAGGGCGGCACCCCGCGGGTGTCGCGGGGTTGTCACGCGGCACGTCCGGCTGTCTGGCCGACACCCCGCGGGTGCCGCGGGGGGGGGGGGGGGGGTGTGTGTCACGCGTGGCGGCGGCTTTCCCCCGCGTCGGCCGGTCGGCCGCTTGGCTGAGACGAGCCCGGCCGGCCCTGGCCGGGCCGGGCCGGGCCAACCGGGTCGGACCCGACCCGGATCGGGCCAAGAAGGGGGGGGGGGTCGGGCCGGGTCGGCCAGGGCCCGGACTCCCCGTCTTCGGACGACATTCGTTCAAACACCTGTAACGTGAGCTAAGGGCCTCCAAACGACTCGCCGTCAGCGGCAACGCAATCCTTGGAGCGAGTCGGTCGTTTCGGTTTATCGCACTCAAAGTTTCGGAATACTTTGGGTTCGGCCCGGTTGGTTCGTACACGTAACCAACCGGGCCCTCGGAGCGGAAACACTCATATCTTGAGCTACAGACGTCCGATTGACGTACCATCATCTTTGTTAGTTTCCTCTTAGTGGGACGGATCTTTTGGATCACTCCGCCCGGGGCTTGGGCGCAGGTGGAGTACGGTCGGGTTGGTTTTGCCTTAAAAACCAACCGGGCCCCTGGGACGAAAAAGCCAATAACTCTCAGACCGGGCGTCTGATTGACGCGACGTTTGTTGCGTTGAGTTCCTGTTGACGATATGGAACTTTTGGCATCCTTCGCCCGAGTTTTGGATACAGTTGGTAGTGGCCGGGTTGGATCGCACCAGAAATCCAACCGGGCCCCTGGAACGGAAAAACTGATAACTTTCAGACAGGACGTCCGTTTGACGAACCGTCTGCGGCGTTGAAGATCACGTTGAGAAACGGTCCCTATGAGTATAACCTATCAGAGATCGGGGTATAGTTGAGATATGACTGGGTTTGGTTCGCTCACGAAACCAACCGGGCCCCTGGGACATAAAGGCTATTAACTCACTGACCGGGCGTCCGATCGACGCGCCGTCTGTTGCGTTGAGACCCCTGTGACGAGGTGGTCCTTTGAGATACTTCTTCGTGGGACCTTGAGATACATGGAGTATCGACTTGCATCTCGTGGAGCGGACCCTCCCAGAGACGAGCGTGCGGAGTACGGAGACCGTGTAGCCGACTGAGACCTGACGACTGCTTGACCGACTCGACTTGGAGTGAGTCGACTAGCCCAGTGGATGGAGCACTACTTTGTTTGGGTGCAGACCCATGGAGGACGGAGCACTACCTGTGTGATATTGAAGACTCACGGTACTCGTTCGGAGAGTACCTCTGCAGGCTACTAGGGGGTGTGCACTACTGTGTTTGGGTGACATACCTCGGCTGGAAGCACTACTGTGTTTGGGAGGCTAGCCCGCGGTACTCGACAGGAGGAGTACCTCAGCAGTCTTAGGTTAGTGAGAAGTACCTCGGAAGTCGTGACAGGACCACTGTACACTCTAGAGACGGAGCTCTTCAGTAGTTACGGTTTCGATAATGAAAATCCTGGTTTGAGCTGAGACTTTTGACCTTTGTGTTTCCTCATGATTGAGATGGGTTACTTGATAACTTAGGTATATGTATGGGCATATACCTGGGTAGTGGTTATCCGTTGATCTCATGATCCTTGTGTTTCCTCATGATTAAGATGTGTTACTTGATAACTTATGTATATGTATGGGCATATATCTAAGTAGAGTTTATCGGTTGAGATCTTCTTATGGTTATCCTTGTTGGATTTAGTGAGACCTTGAGGGTCTCGGGGTCCCTACTGAGTATCGTTATACTCACCTCTGCACGGGCTATGCCTGCACCTCATTGTGTTGGTTGCAGACGACAGGCACTACTGACGGAGGCCGAGTGTTCGAGGACTGGACGGTACCCGGAGGTGGACTACACGACAAGTCAGTGTCCGGAGGTGGACTTCACGGCGAGACGACACTCGGAGGAGGTTGACGGACGAGAGCACTGTGGAGGTTATCTGTACCTACCCTTCAGGTAGGATTCGTGGTGGACGATCCAGGAGCTGCGCCATCTGTACCTACCCTTCAGGTAGGATCCGAGGAGGACGACCCAGGAGCCGCTTCCGTCCCTCCAGCTGTTGTCTTTTTCTGTTGTACTTTGTTCAGTTGTAGTTGTACTTTCTTTTGGGTTTGTATTCTGGCCCATTTACTTTTCAGCACTTCTTTTTGTACTTAGTGTTTTACTTCCGCTTGTACTCTGTGGTGTTTTGTTACTTTTATAAAGTCAATGCCTTCCCAGTTATCGGGATTGACGCCTTTGGTGCTAGTCGCCAGCCCCTGGCCTATGGAAGGCGGGCTTGGGGTAGTCACGGCACGGGCCCCGAGGACGGGTCGTGACAAATTGGTATCAGAGGTGGTCGGTTCTACCGCAAACTCTGGTCTTTCTTTCTGTAAAGAAATAGTGTTAAGGGTACCAAGTGTGGTTTTCAGTTTAGGGAGTCCAGTGTTGGTGCGGGCGGCCGACGTATCCATACACCAGGACCCTGGCATCTGATTTCCGACTTTGTGCACGAAAACACTGATTGCGTGTGGGTTTTCAATGGTTTCCCCCTTAAAACAGCTCAAACCAGGTCTGCTCACCAGGTATAATCGTTTGACCGTGTTACGTTGTTTCTTTCAGGATGCATTTTCTCAGACGACCAGCTAGAGCCCAGAGGGATGTGCGTGCTGATAGCCTGTCGAGTGACGAGGCTTCGGTACAGGGCCCTCTTGCAGTTGAGGCACCAGCGGAGGCGCCAGCGGTACTACCATGCGTTGGTCCACTGATGCCACCAGCCCCAACAGTAGGCGATGCCCGCTACTTGAGCGCACTGCATGAGTTCCAGCGCCAGAGGCCACCCAGGTTTGGGGGAGAGACGGACCCGCAGGCGGATGAGGATTGGATGGAGGCTGTGGTGGGAGTCTTCAGGCTAGTGGGGACACCATTGGACTTCATGGTGACCTTTGATGCCAGTCTTATTCAGGCACCAGCAGGCAGGTGGTGGAGCCACTTGTTCCAGTTTTGCGATGGGATGGCTTTCACATGGGAAGACTTCGAGACCTTCTTCAGGGTGGAGTTTGTGCCAGTAGCTCTACACCCCGAGCGTGTTCAGGAGCTGCTGCCTTTGCCGCGTGTTTTTCGATCAGATGCCGAGTCATCTGTGGGCAGTAGACAGATGATGCAGAGGTCCAGGAGGACCAGACCAGCAGTTGGGAGATCTCGAGTTTTAGGACCGGTGGTGCGGGGCTCCCAGGGTGGGGTAAGAGCCAGGCGTGCCAGAAGCAGAATGTGTTACTCGTGCGGTGGAAAGGGGCACCTGGAACGTGACTGTATGACTCCTCGTACAGTTGATCCATAGGATTTTGAGGAGCCACCGAGACAGAGGCAGCGACGAATGCTTGAGCAATAGTAGAGCTCCTGGAGCAGGTGGACAGGAGCGGAACTAGTGGATATGTCTCTTGTACTTCTAGTTCCATGTTGATGTTGTTTTTGTGTCTTTGAACCATGAGCTGAAATAAAATAAAGACACATATCTTGTGATGTTTTCCTTCCTGTCCTCTTTTGTGATGTTATTAAGTGGTCCTGGTTAAGACTGTTGACTTGACCCTCACTTTCGAAATTCCTACTAGAGGAGACCCAGTGACCTCACACTGATGCCGACAGTGTGACTCGACCCTTGGAGGCGAGAGTGACAGTTGGATCTATTAGTAGTTGCGTCGAGGCCTTACGACGTCATCCATGGCATGAATGCATCATTTATGTCAGGATTGACTGTATTAGGCAACTAATGTGGTTCATCCAGGGGATGAGACCAGATTTCTCTTATCGGAAAAGAAGAAATCATAGCAGCTCTTGTGAGGCTAAAGGAGGTGCAGTTCATCTAGGAGCGGATGAAGACTGCATAGTGCAGTAAGAAACAAGGAACTGGTGCCAGTCTTAGAGACTCGGGCGTGATAAATGTTTCAAGAAGAGGTATCTTTAAATAGAGATGAGTCTGCGAAGCGGCAGACGTGGAGGCAAATCTAGGAGAGCAGCATGAGGTTGTGTACATCTTAACATGCTACAACCACCCGCCTTAGTTATTCCCGCCAGGCTCAGGGAGCTGGAGGGCGGAGGAAGAGTGCGGCTGCATGCTGTCAAGGAGTGTGACCCAATGGCTCTAGAAATGATTCAAGGGGCAGTCTATGTCCACTACTAGCTGATGTAGTAACAGACGTCGATATGAATCATTCCTCGCTTCCACAAATCTTGTTCTAGACCTAGAGCTTCCGGTAAGCCGTGGACTTGACCCTCACGTCTGGAGATACCTTGGGAGGAGACTCGATAATCACACTTACGCCGACGGTGTGGTCAGAACCTCGAGGCGAGAGTTCTGGTTGGAATATCTTGGTAGTATCGTCGAGGCCTTACGACGTTAGTTTGAGTATGGAATGGACAATAACTGTTCATACTCAAATTGACGGTTTTAGGCAAACGTTGGGATGGGTTTTCCTTGGTCGGCGGAAAAGGAAACCCCAGGCAGTGCAGGGTAACTCTTGCACAGGAGGGTGCGACCGATCACTCTTGAGTCGGTCAACCTTACCCTCATAGCATCAGTCGTTTTGAGTTTCAGTTCTAACAGAAATGGAGACCTCTGGAGTTCGAGGATGACGACCACGTCTTCTTACGGGTCTCACCTCGACGAGGTTTACGGAGATGTGGCCTGGGAGGCAAGTTATCTCCGAGGTTCAACGGACCTTTCTAGGTCCTCAGCTAGGTAGGCGAGGTGGTTTACCACATGGCCCATCCACTTCAGTTGCACTAGGTGCATGACGTTTTCCACGTATCCCAATTGAGGAGATACGGGCTCGACCCCTTCGCATATCATCGACCACGAGGAGCTAGACGGTGGCGATGAGTGTCTTATACGGAGGTTCCTGTGGGGATCGAGGATCGACATGAGCGGATCCTAGGAGGATGGTCGATTCCTCTTGTGCACTTTCTTTGGAAGCGCGGGAACCTCCAGGTGAGCACATGAGAGCGGAATGCTCAGATGCGTGCTCAGTACCGCTTTGTTTCCCTAAGTTTGTGGTGAAGCTTTACGGGGACGTAAAGCCCTGTGGTGGGAGTAATGTAAAGACCCATAAATTTCAAGGAATTTTTTTTTCTTAATTTTCTTTGGAATTTTACAAGAGCGCAGCTTCTGACGGAACCTGATTCTGAGGCCCGGTGTGCCCGAAATCATTTTCCGAAGTTTGGCTCGGGTACGTTCAGTGAACAGACGAGCGGGTTTTTCTAACTTTTGAACCGGTGCTCGGAATCGAATTCTGAGGGCACCGATGGAATCGCAGTGCCTGTATTTGCTTAGAAACGCCTCTTCCGGAGTTGCGTTTGCTCGGGTGTGGTTTTTAATTTTCGGGCTTAAAGTTAAGAAATAAAATAATTTTACGACAACTTTATTTTATTTCACTTAAGCCACTTGGAAGACACTTTTAGCCACTTAAAAGTGGCTTAAACTGAGTTGAACCGGATAGGGTACTATCCAAAAATATCTTACCTTCTTGGTAGGATATTTGTGAGGTGGTGCCCGCACGAGCCCCGCTGTTTCTTTCCGCTAAGTAACGCACCCGTGAAAACCCGTCTTTATGAAAGACAAGTGACGCGTTTTCTTAATTTCTTAACAGACCATTTAATTGGGCGGTTTATTTCATAAATTAAATGAACTTTTTCTTTCGTTGAATTAATTCTACGAATTAATGGTTCGTTTCTTATCTTTTGAAATTCAAATGTTTAGTTGTGTAAATAAAATAAGGCTTAAGCTTATTTTATTTTGGGTGGAAACTTGTGGCGTGGAGAAGATTTGTAGGAAAGCGTTCTTCTTCGACCAAGAACGCGAAGAACGTGAAGAACACGAAGAACGCGAAGAACTCCAAACCTGCGGAGATCGACGACGCGAAGCCTTGTACCGTGACGCCAACGGATCTCCCTTCGCGAAGCTTCTTCCGCGATGATCCAACCCCGTGACAGCCTTCGATCGACAACAACCAAGGTAGGGGGTTGCGCTTCTTTTTATATTCTTTTTGGATTTCAACAACAACATGGATTTAATTATTATTAATTAAATCCGTATGTTCTTGGTCCTCGGAGATCGTCGACGCGATGCCCTTCCGCGGTGTGACGATCACCTCCTTCCGCGACGGTCAATTCCGCGACGACCTCGCATCCGACAGCGACGGCGAGGTAGGGATTTATTTTTGGGAATTACCCCCCTTTTCTTTTTATATTCCCGTAATTGTTTCTTTAAAAAGTTAAAGAACTGGATTTGTAAACAATTTTAAAATTATTAAAAAATGTTGTTTCCGTTCAAATAAGGAACCCGTTTTTATGAAACAATTTTATTTAATTGAAAATTGTTTCGGATATGCATTCATGTGTTGAACTTTAATTTTCTCCCGTTGTTTATATCTAACGCGGAGGGTGCGGGCCAAACGAACACGGCCCGACAACCCTCCGCCGTTCTTCGTTCTTGTGCGGATTTGACGGGAAACGACGGAACGTGCCGCAACGGATGTTTGATGATCCCGCAGTAAAGAACAGAACCCGGGAGGAACAACGGCACAGACGGGAAGGAAAACGGGCCACCGGAGCGACTCTGGCAGCCCGCGGAAGTCGGTGGCGGTGCGGGTCGCCGGCGCGGCGGCGCCCCGCGGGTGTCCAGCATGACACCCCGCGGGTGCCGCGGGGTTGTCCCGCGGCACCCTGCGGGTGTCCAGGGCGACACCCCGCGGGTGCCGCGGGGTTGTCACGCGGTACCCCGCGGGTGTCCAGGGCGGCACCCCGCGGGTGTCGCGGGGTTGTCACGCGGCACGTCTGACTGTCTGGACGACACCCAGCGGGTGCTGCGGGGGGGGGGGGGGGGGGTGTCACGCGCGGCGGCGGCTTTCCCCCGCGTCGGCCGCTCGGCCGAGCCGAGCCGGACCGGCCCTGGCCGGGCCGGGCCGGGCCAACCAGGGGGGGGGGGGTCGGGCCGGGTCGGCCCGGGCCCGGACCCCCCGTCTTCGGACGACTTTTGTTCAAACACACGTAACTTGAGCTACGGGCCTCCAAACGACTCGCCGTCAGCGGCAACGCAATCCATGGAGCGAGTCGGTAGTTTCGGTTTATCGCACTCAAAGTTTTGGAATACTTTGGGTTCGGCCGGGTTGGTTCGTACACGTAACCAACCGGGCCCTCGGAGCGGAAATGTTCATATCTTGAGCTACGGACGTCCGATTGACGTACCGTCAGCTTTGTTAGTTTCCTCTTAGTGAGACAGATCTTTTGGATCACTCCGCCCGGGGTTTGGGCGCAGGTGGAGTACGGTCGGGTTGGTTTTGCCTTAAAAACCAACCGGGCCCCTGGGACGAAAAAGCCAATAACTCTTAGACCGGGCGTCCGATTGACGTGCCGTCTGTTGCGTTGAGTTCCTGTTGACGATACAGAACTTTTGGCATCCTTCGCCCGAGTTTTGGATACAGTTGGTAGTGGCCGGGTTGGATCGCACCCAAAATCCAACCGCGCCCCTGGAACGGAAAAGCTGATAACTTTCAGACAGGACGTCCGTTTGACCAACCGTCAGCGGCGTTGAAGATCACGTTGAGAAACGGTCCCTATGAGTATACCCTATGAGATATCAGGGTAGAGTTGAGATACGACTGGGTTTGGTTCGCTCACGAAACCAACCGTGCTCGTAGGACGAAAAGGCTAATAACTCACAGACCGAGTGTCTGATCGACGCGCCGTCTGTTGCGTTGAGACCCCTGTGACGAGGTGGTCCTTTGAGATACTTCTTCGTGGGACCCTGAGATACTTGGAGTATCGACTTGCAGCTCGTGGATCGGACCCTCCCAGAGACGAGCGTGCGGAGTACGGAGACTGTGTAGCCGACTGAGACCTGACGACTGCTTGACCGACTCGACTTGGAGTGAGTCGACTAGCCCAGTGGACGGAGCACTTCTTTGTTTGGGTGCAGACCCATGGCGGATGGAGCACTACCTGTGTGATAGTGCAGACCCGCGGTACTCGTCCGGAGAGTACCTCTGCAGGCTACTAGGGGGTGTGCACTACTGTGTTTGGGTGACATACCTCGGCAGGAAGCACTACTGTGTTTGGGTTGCTAGCCCACGGTACTCGACAGGAGGAGTACCTCAGCAGTCTTAGGTTAGTGAGAAGTACCTCAGAGTCATGACAGGACCACTGTACACTCTAGAGACGGAGCTCTTCAGTAGTTACGGTTTCGATAATGAAAATCCTAGTTTGAGCTGAGACTTTTGACCTTTGTGTTTCCTCATGATTGAGATGGGTTATTTGATAACTTAGTTATATGTATGGGCATATACCTGGGTAGTGGTTATCTGTTGATCTCATGATCCTTGTGTTTCCTCTTGATTGAGATGGGTTACTTGATAACTTAGGTATATGTATGGGCATATACCTAAGTAGAGTTTATCTGTTGTGATCTTCTTGTGGTTATCCTTGTTGGATTTAGTGAGACCTTGAGGGTCTCGGGGTCCCTACTGAGTATCGTTATACTCACCCCTGCACGGGCTATGCCCGCACCTCGTTGTGTTGGTTGCAGACGACAGGCAGTGCTGACGGAGGCCGAGTGTTCGAGGACTGGACGGTACCCGGAGGTGGACTACACGACAAGTCAGTGTCCGGAGGTGGACTTCACGGCGAGACGACACTCGGAGGAGGTTGACGGACGAGAGCACTGTGGAGGCTATCTGTACGTACCCTTCAGGTAGGATTCGTGGTGGACGATCCAGGAGCTGCGCCATCTATACCTACCCTTCAGGTAGGATCCGAGGAGAACGACCCAAGAGCCGCTTCTGTCCCTCCAACTGTTGTCTTTTTCTGTTGTACTTTGTTCAGTTGTAGTTGTACTTTCTTTTGGGTTTGTATTCTGGCCCATTTACTTTTCAGCACTTCTTTTTGTACTTAGTGTTTTACTTCCGCTTGTACTCTGTGGTGTTTTGTTACTTTTATAAAGGCAATGCCTTCCCAGTTATCGGGATTTACGCCTTTGGTGCTAGTCGCCAGCCCCTGCCTATGGAAGGCGGGCTTGGGGTAGTCACGGCACGAGCCCCGAGGAAGGGTCGTGACAGGTCCTTATAATAATCAACATCTAGAGAATCACATAATCCACAAATGATGAACTATATTTTTCTCAAGTCTTTAGACATTAAATGAATCCAAAATGGTTTTTTGAAGATCAGATAATCAACAGAAAGGATAAACTTTTACAAAATAAAAACTACTCTTAATATCCAAAATTTGTGGAACAATACCCAAAGATCAAAAAAGACCATTTAATAAACAATTTTCCATAAAAATCATTAATATAATGTAAAAACTGATTTAACACAAATTTTAGAAGGATTTATTCACATAGTCTTCGAGGATAAATCTTAACATTTAACAAAAAAAACTTGATACTCTTAAAGTCTCATACGTAAGTGTAATTAACCAAATCAAATATTATCTATGATAGTTTAATCATTTCCATAAATAACCTAAGACACCATATATCCAAAAAATATAAACATAGATTCTTATAAAATAAAATTTTACCATTACTCCTGAAAAAATATTTATTCCTTGCATAACATTTTCATATATCAGACAACAGGGTTACACATATTATAAAACCTCTTCAAAAGTAATCCCATACTCAAAAGATCCATAATAACATTAAGAATTTCATCATCTTAAAATCGATCATAACTCGTTAATCCTTTATATGTAGACTTCTAACAATTTTAAGGTTCTTCGTGATCTATTAACCACTTATTACAAACTTATTCTAAAATAATTATTTCTGACAAAAAAAATCTTGAGTCATATCCTAAGATTCAATATTATGAAAACATATGTTAAGAAATAATCCATACCATTCATTTTTCATTGTCATTTTTTTATCCTCAATCAGAATGGAATTAGGTATTGGTAAAAATATATTTTTATGATCATAGTGATCTCATTCCTGAAAATTCTTCATAGGACATCTTGTTTGTGTAATGACTAGACAAACCACATTTAAAACATTCAATTGATCCCCCAGAAAGAAATTTTTCACATTCCTAGATTCAACAGGATGCTTCCTTTTTCCAGGGTAGGTTATTGATTTATGACTTTTATTTCCACATCTATATCGTCTTCCAGTCCCTTGAAACATTTTTCAATGTGTTTCTTTCCACATCCCGGACACATAGGTTTTTGAACACACTTACCTTTATGATTTTTTACTAAACATTCCTATAGATTTTTTTCATTCATAAAGGATGCGTTATAAAAAAAACCATGGTTTAGGTGGTCAATCATGACTTCAGATACTTGGTTGAGAATAAACATAAGAGTTCTTATTGCATATCCCATTTCATTCAGTAGCTTATCTAGAAAACCATCACAATTATATTCACATCCATTGTTACTTTGTTTCCTACTAGATCCAGCCATTTACTAAAATAAAAAAGGTTTCAGTGAGTATATTAGAAAATTCATCATATAATATCTTATGAGGAGGGTAAATACTAATATATAGTTATTAATGTTATCTTAAAACATTCACGTTATCTAGAATAACTATGACTCTTTCTATAATCCTAAAAATTCTAGTTATGTCACTAATTTTTAAAGAACTCCCTATCCTCAAAAGTTATCTGAACCGACCTCTGATACCAACTATAAGAACCCGAATTAAAACATTACATATTCTTGAATTACGTCAAGAATTCACATTGATGATATTTTCAGGTTTTGAGTTTTATATAAGTAGGCCATAACTATTACATAACAACATGAATATTACATGAAGCCACTACTACTCAGTATCCATTTTTCATAAAATAATACCTCTTAAAAAGAAACATGGTTAATTAAATGTTTTAGACAACATGACTTTTCCTTGATCCCATCCTTGACCATATTCATCTTTACGTCTAGTGGGAAACATTTCAAAAACATGGGATGACCATAAAAATATCAGTAAGGGTTATAAAATAATGAAGGGAAGCGTTAGTCCATAAATAAATACAAATCTATGAAACTAACACGTTTTAATCATAACATACTTTACAAAATCATAAGATTTATTAATAACAAACAGAAATTTAAAATCATAAAAGTAACTTATGGCATTCCTAACATACATAGGTTTTAGCTATCACAGCTACATAAGGAGTCACATTTGGAATACCCATCATAGTATATTCACTAAATCTCATAGGAGACACATTAACGTTTACCTCTGTCACGTTCCCAATGCATTGGAGAGCTATCTAGGGCTCACCCGACGTAGGTTAATCACGAAACCACCCATATACATAAACAATGCCCAATAACCATAACATAATCATAACACATAACATAAGCAAAAAAGGAAAGATAACATTTCAACATTCTAATAAAAATATATCAAATTAGGATATTGAAATAAAAAATTCTTTATCAATCCATTTTCAATACCATTTAAAATATTTAATACATAGATATTTGAATCAAAGTATCCCATACCACTTTAAAATTTTTAAAATAATTATCAATTGAAAACATTAATGTACATATAAATAAATCCTTAAAGCCAATTTGAAAACATGGACAGTAATGATAAATATTTAGAATAATATATAATTAAAAGATTTTAAACGATACTTTAGTTAAAAATTTTTTAACAAAATTAGATACGCTTTAATACAAATATTTGAGGAATAACATTTAATCAAAACGCTATTATATCATGAAGAAAAAAGGTATTCATGATATAATATTCCAAATGATAGTATATAAACAATATAAATGTGAATTGGCGCATTAGAACAATGACGTCTCAATGGAATGTAATTTGAGTAAAAATTCCGTATAAATATGGATTCCTTAGATTAAGGATAATTCAAATACATAATTATGTGTAAAAAATATAACTACACTCAATATCATTAGATATTCATTGTAAATTGATCATAGGACATTCAAACATGTTCTTTTTTTAGGCAAAACCTTTGACTTTGATTTTTAACTCAATGAATGGAAAATAATTTAAAATTTCACTTATCATGTTCATATTGATGACTTTAGAATTTATCAATGGAGTGATTATGTGTATCAAAAGTATATCCACACAAAGGGGAGTATAAATTACATTATATATAATCATACAATGATTCCACACATAATCATAGAATTAAATAATTTTGAATTAGAATATTAACACAATGAATGAAATTTCTGTTGAGAGGTTCCCTAACCGATTTGGTAACATACAAAACATACACCACATGGAGGAAGAATCATTCAATGAAGATGTTAATTCCAACAAATGAAATTTTATTAAACAAAGTTTACAAATCATGGGAAGTATGCACATGACAAAAAGGAAATAGGGACAAATATAGCATGAATCTCACTAGAATAAAATTGAGATAAGAAATACCTTACCAAATTGTAATCAATCGAGTCATATGAAAAAAAGTTAATAACAACAAAATGAATCACTGAATACCATGAATATATAGAGAATTATGATAATATATATCAAATGGAGGTACATAATACACTACATGAAATAAATAAGTGACAACCAATGGAAATATCATAGAATTAAAATTGAGATCAGAACCCCCTTACCTCATGTCCAGCTAGACTTATTTTTTCCTTGTTCTTCCTACATAATAAACTTAAGTTAATTTATTCTTTATTAAGCACCCTTTTTCAAGATTATTATTAATTTTATATAACATATTTCTATTGATTCAATAAGGTTATCATATGACTTCTTCATTCCTTATGGTATTATGTTTTGAAAATCACAAACTCATTTTCTTAAGTTCTGAATTTTTTTTAAGTTTTGTTTTTTTCTTATGATCCGAACATGTAATTATATTATACTTATAGATATATCATTATGATTTTCCATTTGGTTATACTAACAGATTGATCATTACAATTTTCAATTATGTTATACTTACAAATATATCATTATGTTTTTTCTATTCTATTATACATACAGATTTATCATTACGATTTTTTATTTTATAGTAATTACAATTTTATGATTCCAATTCTAGTACCAATGTGATATCGTTTTCACAATCCGGTATACATTTTCTTAATAATTTGTTTTTCTTGATATTATTATTGTTTTTTAATTTATAATTTCAATATTATTGGATTCCAATATTTATTATACATACCGCATATCTTTATCCTATCATCTCTTTTTATAGTTGAAAAGATTTCGTACAATCTGTTACAAACTAATAGTTGTATGATTGACACGTGTCAATGTCTCTCTGGGATTTAAGGAAAATAAGACCATTGGACTAGAGCTGACTAACTGGGTATATTTTCCTATACATAAAACTCCATTTGAATGAGAAATTATAACTTAGATTGTGGATGAATGTGATTCTTGTGAAAATGATGTGACATGATTTCAAGAGATATTATCTCTTACCACTCTCAAAGTGTCATGCGGATGTCATGATCAACTTCTTCGGGTATGAAAAACTTGTTTAGACTAGCTTTGTGCAGAATCTGATTGCACTGATCATGGGATTCTGGGTTTCAAAGGCAGAGGTTCTGATTTCCTTCTAAATCTAGCGCATGCGGGGATAGAAATACTGAAACCGACCGTCAGATTGAGGGCCTACATGGGTTTGTGTAATAGAGTCTTCCATGAATGTATAAATCAAGAAAACTTTATCCAAGGTTTTTGGATAGCCTTCCCTTTGAGTCAAAATATTCTTATGGATACTAGTTTATTATGTTGTGTTGTTTGATATTTATGTTGTAATCCTAACTTTGGTAATGTTAGAAAGTATAACACTCTCATACATATTAAATTTTTTACACCGATTATATTAATAGTTCTACATGCTTTATGGTAGAATCATTCCTTTAATGGATCCAAATGGATTTCTTGTATACAATTAACCCCCCTCTTGTATATTGAGAATCAATATCATTATTTAGATAGCACAATTGGTATCATATGATGTCTCTGAAATACTTATATCCATATATATGTTTTATTGCTCATGGTTTTAATTCCTGATTTGTTTATAAATGTTTACTTCTAACAATTTTTGTAGAAAGAAATATTATTCTAGTATGATTTGCGTATTTGTTGGATCTATTGATAATATCAATACTACTTAACCACCAATCATTGATGGAATTTTCTATGAGTACTAGAGAGACAGAATAAAGACCTCTGTGGTAAACATGGGTGTAGATAACTATATTATGTTAACTGGAGATTATAAGAATCCGAAAAAGGAACATAGAACCTTTACTAATCCAGAAAATGTTGAATACCAACTATATTTAAACGTACGTAATACATTGATTTTCTCCATGACTAGAAATATATATAGACAAATTTCATCTTGTAAAGATTCTAATAGAATTTGGAAGAATCATGAAGTAACTCACTTTGGATCTTCTAAAGTCATTGGGACTAGAAGAGCTATTCTCAGAGCTGAGGGTCATGGTCTCTTCATTCCTTATGGATAACCCATATATAAGGTACATCAGTGATTTATATCTATTGACAATAGCATACAATCTAGGGGTGAGAAAGGTCTTGATGAGGATATTCTTGTATAATAGATTTTATACATCATGCCTAATGAATTTTAATCTAAGCGGACTGATATATATGAGAATAGAAAAGTCACACAGATTTCTCTGGATGAACTATTTGGAACTCTACATCAACATGAAACCAGAATGAAGAGAGATGTTGATAATATTAAGAATAATAATGGAAATAGAGGTGTTGATTTTACAACTACTTCAAATAATATGAATTCCAAGACTTCAGAGACAATTACAAGATCAAAATCTTGGAATGTTGTTATTCAATCCGAATCTAGTGAATGTCAATCATCCAAAAATGAGTTAGAAAATCATGTTCGAAGGATAAACACGGTTGTTGGACAGAAGAAATATTAATATATATTTGAAAAGAAAGATGGTCATACATGCTATAAATGCAGAAGAGCCGGTCATATTATACCTGACAGTCCCATTCATATGAAAATACACATGAAAGACAATAATTCTCAAGAAAACAAGAAGAAGTTCTACAGATCAAATGATAAAAAATTCTTCAATGTCAACGACACTTGGAGTGCCAGTGGTGAAGATTCATATGATGACTTTTCATAATATGAATTATCTGAGTAAAATAATATTGGTCTAATAGCCAAAGCTCCATTTCAAAATCATTGAATTATGGACAAGGTTCAAACTACTGAATCCTTAACCAATATGTCTTTATTTGAAAATTTTTTGGATGAATATTTTTCATTAGATGAAGATTCTTCTTCATCAAAATAATTATGATGATTTACATTCCAATGAATAAAATTCTATATTTTCTATGATTCTTGATATGAGAAATTGTAATGTTACTAAGAAACAAGAAAAATAAAATTCTAGTGAATATATTTAAACAAAAGAAATTTTGAATATATTAATGATATTGATAAGGAAAATGATGTATAAAATAAATTTCTATCAAACATGGGGAATAAAATTCTAAGAAGGATAAACATTCTATAGATCATAATGTTTTGTTTTTAGAAAAAGATGTTTTTGTGGTCAAACATAACTCTTAATATATTATTCTTGAGGATAATAATTTAGTCTAAAACTAAAATATGAAATATTTTCCTTCAATAATCATCTTCTAAAAATTACTTCAGGTAAAGAATCTTTTTACAAGATGTATTCTCAGATCCGACCTCATGATAATAATCAAGGTTTAGGTTATTCTCATGAAAAACATATTTTTTTTAAAAAAATATTTTGTTCCTCTAAGAGCCCCTTTTTATACTAAATTTCGGAGTGGTTGACATTGGAAGAAGAAAAAAATTTAAATAAAGTTCAATGTCTTGGGTTTCATAAATACTGTTTTCCTAAACAAATGTGGATACCCAAATTTTTATTATCTAAAAATTCTGGATCCAACCATATTTGGATTCCAAAAATATAAATATTTATTTTTTAGGTTAATGAAAGAAGTACCAATAATTTATGGTACATAGATAGTGTATGTTTATAGCATATGACTGGTAACAATAATTATTTCAATCTGATTTTAAAAAATTATTGTGGTAATGTAACCTTTGGAGATAACTCTCAAGAAGAAATTGTCGGTATTGGTTACATTATACTTCCTGGTAAATATTCAAAGATAATTCGTATAATATTGATAAATTATTCAGTGTATTCCAAATGGTATACATTATTTCTCTCTATTCTCTTATCTCATGTATAGTTATTGGTTTTTCGAAATTTTAAATTCCGGTTTACCTTACAACAAAATATCAGAAATCATGTAATCATCCTCAATCATCATATCAGATCTAGTTATTTTCAGCCATTTGATTATCTTATGGATGATGAAAGTCCATAAGTCTATTCTATATAATTGGTTCCCCATTTGTAATCATATCAACATCCTTACTGATCTTTGTGCCGAGGTTCTGTTGCCATCAATGTCTTCGTTCTATTGGCTTTGTCACTTTTATCCAAAATGACTTATGAATCCCCAGCAGAGACAATTCCGATTAGCAAGGAAATAAAAGAATGGTCAGTAATTTTGGAAAATTTGGGTTGTCGAAACTTCTTTTATAAATATGACACTCGTATCTCTAAGGTGATAAAAACTAATGGATGGGAGAGTGTTTGTGTTTCTAAGGAGAAAAGTCAGGATCTGGTTTTCCCTGACCCCATTATTCATTTATATGAGTCTGTTACATTCATTCAAACGAATGGAAAGTATTTTTTTTATGTTAATATGTTTTGATAAAAATTATACAGTTCCCTATAAGAAGGCATCAAATGTTCACATCATACCTTATGATGGTGAAGCAATTCTATACTCTCAAAGACTTCTTGAGAAGGATAGTTCTTTTGAAAAATTCTAGGCTTTGGATTGACTTGGAATTATGTATATTAAGAATCTGAAGATTATGAATCTTACAAAAAAACACAAGATGGTATCTCCCTGGATGGAAGGAATTCTTATTACAAGAAAAGTGGATATGGATTCTCTAAAGATACGTAATATCTTTCTTTTATAATTTCTTGTGAGCTTCAGAAATATCATGTTGGTAAATTATATCATTCTCAACATCCATGAAAAAAAGGCATAACCATCAGATCTCATATTCATATGTATCCAGAAACAATAACTAGGAAAATTATTATGTGTCTTCAAGAGATGAATGTCCCATGTTGATCAGTTCCAAATCCATTCAAAATTTTGTTTCTTAGTGATGACATTCTAAGGAGGATTAGGGAAGTGTTCTTAATAGAATCCAAATGTTTTGAAGAAATGGCTTTCCAGAACAAGGGTGATGTTCCAGAGTCTTCATGATCGGTACTCAAGCAAAGGAAACATGAAAAATCAATTTTTTCTGTACCAGTTCATAATGTCTTGATATCAACACCTCCTCCTGCCAAGAAACAGACAGAATATTCTGATGCAATAGTTTCAATGTGGAGAGAAATGGAAGCTACCAAAAAGGAAGGAGATCCTTCCATTCACATGAATCTTTCAGAAGATAAGGCCATAAAAATCAAGCAAGCGAGAAAACTTGAGAATGGAAATAAGAGAACATCTGGAAGATGAAATCATGGGAAGCTCATGTTTTTCAATCACTACTAAAGTCTATAGAAAATAGATATCACAAACCTGAACCTCTTACTATTCATATGAAGCTGGTTGTCACTTCTAAAATCTATAATTCCAAGAAAGTACTAGATTTAATATAACCAATTCATGAAATGGAAAATCAGATTATTCAAGAAGATTATGATGACATATTAAGAGTAGTTGAAAATTACATTGGAACTCCACTGAGTTCAGTTTCTAAATCAGTTTCAAAATAACAAGAGAATGATTAAATTTAAGTAGAAGAAGAAGTTGAAGAATAAGATTAGGCAGAAGAATATTTTGAAGAAGAAGTTGAGTAAGAAGTGGAATTTGAAGATGGAGAACATGTAAGAATTGAAGTGGAAAAAAAATAGAAAGAATAGGTTGAACAACATGGTGGTAAAGAGAAATAAATTCAGGTAGAACAAATTCAAGAAGGATCTCAACATCACGTGTTTAAAGAAGAAGAATATGAAAAATAATATATTAATGTTATCCAAGTATCCAAAGTACAATATATAGTTCAAAACACTGATTAATGCAAGAGTGTGTTGGTTTCATCATCTTAAAATGAAAAACCTTAGAAGTATTCTAAGAGAATTGAAAAATCAACTTCCTTAACTCCAAGATGAGCTGATAAAGGGAAAGATATTTTAAGTTCTAAATCATAATCATATGCTGAACAAGTCTTTGTTGATATACCATTGAGAATTTTGGTCATCGCAATTCTGGTTCTTGAAAATATAGATTCCTGGAGTTAAATGATTTATGAAACCCTGAACCAAAAGATGGAATCAACCAATATTCTCATGGACATGGTATCCATGAAAGAATCAGATTTCAGTAATATTTAAATTGAATATAAAGCTCTGAAGGTGAATTTTATGAAATTCCTTAAACGCACAATACCATTAATGAAGAGGTTAATCAGTTTTGTGACCTCATGGGGTTAATAAACCAAGATTTTGATACTCCTGAAACCAAGTTCAACATAATCAAGGCATCAATCTCCAGGAAGGCTAGTCAACCCAATTTCGTTGCGTGATCTATATGCAGTGAGAAAGAAGTCAGATCCGAATTAGAAAAAAAGGCGTCTTCTCTAGAATAGTTCATTATGAATCAATATGATCCAATCAAACATCAAAAAGAAATGATCGTGACCAATTAAAAGAATAACCCATATCTGGAGATGATGTTGAAGATGCTTCAGGAAGATAATAAGAAAGTCAATAAACATAATGCCTTGATAATGAAAATGTGGTCTGAGCAGAATAAGGATGTATGATTTTCATTACATTCCAATGTTTTGTTGTAATTGAAACCATATTTTGAAAATTTCTTTATAAAGCGTCTTCCCTGTCTTTATTTTTTATTTGAATGTATGTCTGCTTAACCTTATAGGTACATCTTATATTTCTCCATTCGTTTCCCGCTTTTTGGAAATCCCAGTGGTGGAGAATTTATTTAACGGAAGAATTTAATGAAGATCTCAAAGGAAGAGAATCGATTAAGGGAGAATATAGTAAGAGAGGATAATGTCCGTGTAAGGGGGAGTTTTCCTTTAAAAGGATATATTTATCTAAGAGGAAGATATTTTCTTAAGAAAGAAAACCAGATACTAAAGATCCAGAATACGATACGTGGAAAACATATCCTAAGGTGTGGGGGGGGGGGGGGGTTAGTCATATTCATCTGAAATCTCTTTTAAACGAGAAGATATTCTTTTCATACTATTTAATTTAAGTCAATATATTCTTCCTTAGAAAAGTTGTTTATGCTTTCCAAAAAGGGGGAGATTTTTCAGTCAATAATTTTATCTAATGACTTCTCCATTCCTTATGGTATTATGTTTTGAATATCACAAACACTTTTTCTTAAGTTCTGAATTTTTTTTCATAAGTTTGGTTTTTTTCTTCTTAAGAGCCGAACATGTAATGTTGTTATACTTATAGATATTTCCTTACAATTTTCCATTTTGTTATACTAAAAAATTTATCATTTTGATTTTGAATCCTTTTTTACTTAAAAAAATATAATTAAGTTTTTCCATTATGTTATAATTACATATTTTTCATTTCATTTTGTCATTCTATTGTAATTACAATTTTATGATTCCGATTTCGGTGACAATGTGATACTATTTTTACAATGTGATTTACATTTTATTAAGAATACATTTTTCTTGATATTGTGAGAGTATTTTAATGTATCACTCCAATATTAATGGATTCCAATATTTCTAATGCAAAACAATTATCTTTATCATATCATTGTTTCATATACTTGAAATGATGTTGTTCAATCTGTTACAAACTATACTTTGTATGTTTGACATGTGTCCAGGTCCCTCCAAGATATATGGAAAGTATGTGCATTACAGTGGAGCTGACCATTGGTAATTTTTCCAAAAAATACAAGTCCATTTGAAATAGAAACTATATCGTAGATATAGGATGAACTTGATTCATGTCATAAAGATATGATGTTATTTCTATAGAGAGAGTATCTTACAACTCTTATTGCTTCATGCAGATGTCATGAAAAAAAACTTCGGGCATAAATTAATTGTTGAAAATTTCTTTGTGCAGACTCTGATCATGCTGATCATGGGCTTCCAGGTTTATAAGATATAGGATCTGATTTCCTTCTAAAACTAGGGCTTGTGGGGACAGAAAGATAGATGCTGATCTTCGGATTGAGGGTTTACCTGGGTTTGGGTATGATAGAATTTTTGGAATGTATAAATCTTGAAACCTTTATCCAAGGTTTTAGGACACCCTTATCTTTGGGTTAAAATATTAATATTGTTAATTTTTTACTATTTAATGTTTTTTTATATTTCTTCTTTAAAAATAATGTTGTTAAAATTAGAATTTATAACATTCTCATATGTTGTAATTATGTTACCCTGATCATATTAAAGATTCTACATGCTTTGAGATAGAATCGTTCTATAAAAGGTTCCAAAGGGATTTGTTTTGTATAAAATTCACCCCCATCAAGTATATTAAGCATCTAAATAATTATTTTGACATTAAAATTACCATCTTATAAACATCATGTAATCATGTCAGTTAATAAGGGAAATTTTGTCAATATGTGGTATTTGTGTCAAAAATGGACCTCTTATAACTACAATTTGTTCATGTGGTGAAACTATCATTATATCCAGAATAGTTTTAATGATTTATATATCATATATATCATAAATATCAAATATATACATGTATTTATACTATTACTTAACATTTAGAGATATGAAATGAAATGCACCGTTCATGGAGACAAAATTCCATACGTACGCATGAACGCTACTTCCATTTCTATATCATTTTGTAATCGAATGGAAAACTAATGATAGATATGAATATTATAATTCTAGTATAATATCATATATAATTTTGTTAACTCTACCATTTATACATTCCACATATGTAATTAATGTGTCATATCTCTTTGAGGGGGAGTTAGTCCGCACTTCCTCATATGAGATTATCGTATTTACCAACTATGGAAACCATAATAGTATTCTTAGAAAAAAATACAAAAGCATATAAAAAATATAAATATAATATTTATCATATCTAAATACATTTCCTTCATAATGGATACCATGGTAGGTGGTTTGATATATTTGATCAACCATTGTTTCGTGAGGTAGTAGTTCATTGTCCACGTAAACAATATGTTCTTTACACATTAGACCGAGATGTGTGTAAGTGTATTTTGAATTTGTCACATAAAAACATCCTAGTTTATTTATGATACCATTTTTTTAAAAAATAATAGAATACATAGATTTTATTGATATGGGGATGTAAAATAAAACAAAATAAAAAATAATAATTGAAGAGAAAATATTACCTTTAATTCGGGTAACTCCCTTTGGTTTGAACAAAAAGGACATCACAAAATGCCTCTGCCTATGGTAAGGAATCTATGAGGAAGAGAGAGGTCATGCTAGCTAATTTAGATAGGGGTTGGATGATCTAAGGGGCTTGAGAGGTGTGAGTAATGGGTTAGATTTGAGGGCTTTTATAAGTGGAGGAGGGGTTCCTTAGTAATGTGAAAAAATATTATTTTATTTTATAATGATTTTCGATTTCTAAAAGTCCTCAACTAATTAAATGATTTATTAATTAGGTAAACACTGCACCATTATTGTGTCATAAATAATTTAATTTATTTGATGTCTAAAAATTATAAAAAAATACTATCATGTAGGAAATATTTTGATATTTTCTTATAATATTTATTTTTTAAATGATAACTTATATAACTCTATGTAAAAATTAATTTACTAAAATATATTGGTTTATGTCATTTTTTCATTACTTTATATTAATTAAAATAATGTGTCATTATCACTCTTAAGTGGCTCTGTGGGGTCCCCAAATTAACACGAGGATTCCCATGGTCGTCCATGACTCATACAATAGTTGTAGGGCAAGTGTTAAGCTAACTGTTTATTATTATGATTTTTATTTTACATTGAATTACCCTTTTTACATTTAATCGCGGTAAATAAAATTCAAACGTTACTAATCATCAAATATTCTTTCCCTCATATTGAGCCACATTTTACTAACTAAAAACTACCATGTATGTCATATTTTTGAAATTCCATTCACAATAGCTGTAAAATTTCATTTAAATGAAAAAGTCATTTTCTAACAACTACATAGTGGTTTCACTATTCATTAAAAATTGATGTTTTTCTGAAAAATACTAAAAATTCAGCATAACAAATATTTTTAATTACAAATTAAAAAGTCATTACAATTTTATTAAATTCAAAACATTTAAGTTGGATTAATTAATTTAAAATTAATTTCCACTGTTAAAACAAAAGGTGTTTTTAAGAAATATTAATTATCAAAAGATTGACACTTGTTTATGTCTAATATCAAAGTGAAATGAATTCCAATGACCAACATTGGATTAAATGTTAAAACTATATTATTATTAATCTTTTAAAACAATTAAAAAGATAGTCAAACTATATAAATAAATTATATTAAAGGCAATTTTTAATTAAAATACAGTATTTTTCATTATTCATTAAAAATGAATTTTATCTGAAAAATACCAGAATTTCATCAAAAGTAATTTTTTATATCCCATTTATAAAAAAGAATTTTATTTTTTCAAATATAACATATAAAAGTGACTAAAAATATATTCAATGTGGGTTCTCTATAAAAATGTCATAAATCGACCTTTTAATGAATATAAGACTATTAATGCCTAATTTTTTTTTATTATTTTAAGCCTCTAACATTTAAGGGACTAATGTAAAAAAAATTAACAAACTTGTATAATCATATTTTAGTTAGTTATGTACATTCCATCCATTAAAAAATCTATGTGTTAACTACCATTTAAAATACAATTATATTATTATTTTTTAGTATGTCTTAGCATTGTGGGCTACATAAGATTTCAAAGAAACCAATTGTTGCTTATTGGCTACACCATCAAACATATAATCCCCTTTAAATTATAAACTCTATATAATTTATAAATATTAATAAATATTATTATCTTATATTCTTTTTTTACCATGGATGTTACACATCCAATAGAATCTCAATGTCACATTCTCACCAACAAATAAAAATATACAATTTAATCAAAAATACCACGAAAAATTTAAAATGAAAAAATCCTAGGTCAATGCATATATATGGTAACATGTCTTTAATGAAACACAAGCGCCCAAGTTTATAGTCTTGTTACTAGAATATAATTCAATTTATCCACTCAATTAGGTAATGATCTATAACCAAATGTGCAAGGCACAGTGAATTTCCTAGAGGAATGAAATGAAATAATTCAATAATCATAGATATTTTTCAAAATGAATAATAAGTAATACATATGGAATGTGATATATAAGAGAATCATCAAGAAAAAAATTTATTTCACGCATAAGAACTATGTCCTAGGCTTTCACATAAGGCATTTTCAATTTGAAGACTATAGACTACATTGAGGGGGATAATTAAAAAACAATACACTATTGTTGATGAATTAATCTCGTAAAATTTGAAGAATTAAATTTAATCATAAGGAATAATGTATATATCATTCGACATAATTTATGAGTTTGAGGATATGAAAAATAATAAGGACGTATATGCTTAAATAATAATAACATGTAAAAGGTACACATCACATGATATAAGGCATATTACAAAATCCTAAAAAGGGGAAAATCAAGGAATCGTACCTCAATATAAGAAGCAAAAGATGGAAAATTTGGCAATTGACATTTTCATCTGGGACCGCTCGAATATTATATGTCTTCCGTCTGATGATATGCACCTTGATATATACATAATGACACCTTCCCCCAATGTAGATATTCGAATGTCCAAGAGTATATACATGGGGGTCTATACATAATTTTTTATATATTCATATACCCATTTACACATATAATCAGATGCATTGTTTAATATATATACATAACAACACCTATACACAATATATATATTCACACAACCATGGATCAATTATTATATAATGGGAAAACATATAAACATATATGTCTATTGAGAATACATGGGTGTGTCACCTTAAACATTGGAGACTTGAACCCAAATCAATGATTACAAATACGCATTACAAAATTATTTGGAACCCATAAAATTACCTAAACCCTAATTAAAGATGTGACAAAAAAGGAACTGAAAACCCTTATACAAAATCAATGAAAAAACCCACTTCCTTCAACAATTGTGTAAATAGTGGTCCTCGATGTGGTTAGTAAACCCTAATTATTAAATATAGTTCAAAACAACCCCCCCCCCCATTTAGTTTTATTCCCATGTCATACACAAAACATGTAGGATTAAAAATAAAAAATAGAAGTAGGATGATATGAGGAGTACCATATTAGGTATGTCAGCACCCACATGTAGGAGGAGAAATGGACTCAAATGAAGGATAGAGGGAAGGAGGTTACACACAAGATGGGCTTCATCTTGGTCAGATATAAGAGGAAGGATTAAGTGTTCAACAAGATTGGGTAAATGGTGAATCCAATTTTACGTTTTCATAAAACCATGATATAATAAAATTAATAATAATAATAATATTATTATTATTATTATTATTAATCATTATATTCCAATTATTATTGTAAAATTTCATATTTTTTATTATCGATATATTATCATTTAATTAATTTAAATTTAAATTTAAATCAATTTAATTTAATTTTTGTTGACCACATAACATAGTTTGGGTCACATGGTTAACAAATCCATGCACGAAATGTGCAATGAATAGTTCATAGGTACTGCCTAAGTGGCCATACCGATGATGGATGAGTGCATGTTTTTCAGTAAAGCATGCCTATCCTGTGAGACTCAGGCTAATCCACTAATCAATGCAACCCAATTTGTTGATGGGGACACAAGGTTTCAGACACACTTTACACCTTGTATAGACCCTCAAAACATGAGATTTATGGGGTCCAGCTCTCACTAATGTCAATAAGACACCTCATGGATTCCCCGTGACTTTTCCAAAGTATAAAAAACAAAATAATGAGGTGTTACAACTCTCATAAATATGTTCTGAATATTGATTCATATAATATACCATCTAGTAAACACCAAAATTCACTTTTCCAAAAAACATTACCATTTCTCAAAGCATGGGTTGTTATAACCTCCCCAGCCTCGAAATTATCATTCATGTGGAACATTTGTAAAAAGTAGAGAACAATACCTGACCTAAGAGAGTTATGTATTCATGTGTAGATATAAATGTTTCATATCCATATTCCCAATGATCCTTCTAGTGTCACCTTAACGCATGACACCTAAACCGTATCAATTCCATAGAATGGTAGTTTTCAAGAAGAAACCTTGAGACATAGCATACCTGATCCCATCCAACCCATAATATGATTACATGGCCATATCATTAAAAATATTGTTTATAGTGCATCCCACTACATTATTTAACATAAAATGGGCCATTTTTAGTCCATGAAACCTCAAAAAATAGTATTATCTATGTAGATATGGTTGTAGCACTCCATCAAGGCTTAGAACAGTAGTCACTATCAGATAAAAGGGTTGATTACGGACCAACCTCCTTTAACCTGATCATGTCGTCCATTAAATGAAATTTTTATCCCACAACTATATTCACCTCATCTTACCTGTCACATTCATATAGAGGGATCTCATTGGCTGGATACGATAATAGAAAGATATATCAAGTTGTGCAATCCCTAGTTTACTAACCTAGAGAAACCCAACATAAATAGTCAGTGAATTTCAAAAGCTGTACCTAATTTCTCTAGATGAAGGAATAAAATATCTCCTTTAAGAATTATCATGGATTCCTGAAACATATTGCCGATATTTCCTCTAGATTATACTCTCATTTTAATTGCTTTTTCCCATCACAAACATGGAAACATTCCCGATCCATCATATTTGGATCGTCGTGGATAAAATACACCTTTTGTGCCCAAAATATGTTTGAGGTAACATCATAGTAAAAAAAATTAATATAAATAGATAATCCAAGGAACCCTATGATTAGATATTACAAGTGTGACATTGAATGATTCTGAAATTTCTACCTCAATAGCTTTGAATGAACCCAAAAAGGAAATATCCTACTGGTCATGTCCAAAGAAATGTATCTTGAGTCCATGAGTATATCCATGGAGTACCTACTGGGACGAATGAATCACTCAAATATAACAATTACATTATGAAAAACCAGGATTATAGTGTTCATCTTGGACAAAAATATAATAACTCGGAATTCCTCAGGACATTCCATTGTGAACGATGTAGTTTTTAGAGTGTTTGGGGGGGGGTTGTCTGGGACTCATTTTGAGTGTTATCCAAAAATATTGTATGAATAATTGGTTTCATCATGTCAATGAGTCGGCATGTCAGTGTAGCAGTTATTTATGGGTGTTGGCATCGTTGAGTCTATGGAAATAGTGTTGGTAGTTCAGTAAGTCAGTAGTTCGAGGCGTCGATGGGTCATGGAATCAATATGCCGATGCGTCTGTAGGTCAGGGCATCGATAGGTCGATTCATTAGTAGATCATTGTGTCAGTATCTCAACACGAGTGCCTCATCATCGGTAGGTTGCGTCTGTATCTCACCTGTCGATGGATCCTAATCGGTGACTCACCCATTAGGGACTCATTTTATATTTTCCCAGTTTTACCACATTTTCTAGTTTCACTCCTCTTGAATCTTCTTTGAAATTAACTGAGTTTCAACCCTTATTCTGTCTTCCTTATGATATTTTTGAAGTATATTAAGTATATAATTGATATCCTACCATTCTAGGGTATTTGAGATAATCAAAACTATTGATCATGACCATGATCCCATGATTACGGACTTTTGAAACCATTCTTCAATAATATTGGATATGGCCCTTTAATATGGTATCATCACTTCCAAGTATGATTTTTGTTCCCCTAGGGTTTTCTTAGATTCTTCCTCCCAAGATGATTATTGCGGCTATTTTTGAGCCCCCCTGCTCTTTTTTCTTGTATTTCCCTACTCACACGTGATCATATGTTCATTGCACATATGGAGTTTGGATTTAATGTTGTTTTAGGTAGGTATTTATTATTCCTACCTATATTTTATCACATGATAGTTGGGTTTAATAATGATTCCTTATGTAGATAAGTTAAATATTTTTTTATAAAATGAAATAAATTAAGGAAAGGGATTATGATCAAATGATAACAGGGTCAATGAAATAATAGGCTGATGTTGGTTTGATGTTTATTACTTTTTTTATTTGATATCATTGGTCCTTTTATAGTTTTTATGGATGTATTAATTATGAAAATGATGTTCATTGGTTTTTTTTCATACACACCTGTGATGTTCTATTTTGTTGAGATGCTTAATAAATGACTATAATATGAAATTAGATTAATCATGTAAACTAGGTGAACTAGAAATTGATTCCCCATAAATAAAACCCAGGAATGTTCTCCAATGATTTTCATGTTGATTAAAGAATGGTGTTTAACAAATCTAAATATATATATCTTGGGGATAGGTGTGACTGAATTCTATGTTTTTTGGGTTTTTTTGTGAGTTGTGTGGTGTTGTTGTTGGGAGAATGTTTATGGGTACATGGGTTGGTAGGGGAGTTGGTTTTGTGAGAAGGGAGTCTTATGAGTGTGCAGCAATTTTGTAGTTTAAAAATGGATGATATGTCATTTGGGTGTGTGTGGAGGTATAAGAGGTTTGTTGGTATCCCATTTTTATAGATTTATTGATTGTGGAATTGATGGACATATAGGCAGTTGGGCTACCTTTGTTTTTGTTGTGTCTGCAGAGCGATGTTGGGAACTAGAAATTCTATGTGGTTATGAACTTGTTTTGTTGTGGGTTAGAATTTGGAAATTCATTGTGTAGTGAGGCTATAGGGATCGATTCTGAGATATTAAATGTCTGATATAACTTTCAAGACTGATAGTCGACTATGGTTTCCCTAGGGTGTGAAGTAGAACTGAAAATCTAGTCATGTAAGTTGTTTTGATATGGTTATGGTTGGTAGTATCTCAGTATTGCTAGAATAATTTAAGGTGAATCACTGTAAATAAATAAATGGGATGAGGTTAAATTAAAATGGGTTGGGTTTTTGACCGGAAGTGTGTGTTTTATTGTTAATCATATAGGGGTAGCATCGAAAGGTGTATAGGTGGGCTCATTTGTTTGGTTTCCTGAAACCCATAGGTTGGGCAGAGTATTTGATTAACTATATGTATAAAAATTTTTTCCATGTCATTTTAGTATGCACACCACCCTTGTTGAACATCATGTTCCAAACTCCCTCATTTCAAGGAGTATGGATTCTTTTCCAACATCCCTATGGGATGATAGATTGATGGTTATTGACTTTCTTCCTCAAAGACTCTTCCAATTTCTTACCACTTGAACATATCCAAGTAGGTTTTAATGGTTTGAGTCTTACCATAGTCCCACATCATTTATGTTGGGTTGTTGTGGATGAGAGGACTATGTGTTGAAGGCCATGATTCTTTTCCCATATGTCATCGGGATGAGGCATGGGTGTCTTCGAGCAACATGCGTGGCTATTGTACCCCAGTTGTGTACGGGATGGTTATAGTAGTGGGAATGTGTATGAGAAGGCTGGCAGCGTCAAGACGTTAGCCATTAGGGATGAGTAGTTAACCAATTGGAAAGTGGAGTGCAGTACCAAAATTTCGATTCCATTATGCTACAACCTTACATTACTTGGGTTATTTGGTGAGTGTTCATTGGTGAGGCTGGGCTGGTAAGTATTTCATTGAAGGAGCTATAAAGTTCTATTATTTTTTTCACAGGGACATTGGTATTTTCCCCCACCTATTCAGGGGTTAGTATAGTTTACCTACTGAGTGTATTTGAATTCTCACCATATGTATATAACATTGTTTCAGGTTTCTCAAAGGACATTGAGGACCATGATAGACTTTACTAGGTCAGACGTCAATATTACTTATTTTTTCTACTTTGAATCATTTTTTTGGTACCTTACATTTGATTTTTATGGTACCTTATATCATCTTAATTTTTGAACATGCACATGGGAATGTTTTTTTTCATTACTTCAAATTTTAGTATTTTGAGATTCTCGGGATATACCATTTTATATCTAAATATAGTTCTATGAAAAAGGTGATAGCTTCCAAATTATGTGAGATTATATAACCTTGGTTCTAGTCACCATTCGAGGATTTATTGAAAGAGGTACCCGTGGGTCATTATCTATCCTTCATCTTAATGATGGGTGTGTCACTTTACAGTCTTGTCATTCATCTTGACGAAGTAATTCATGAAAAAAATGAATCAGAAGGGAAATTTTAGGGATATGGTACTAATAAGAGTTATACATAGTGGTAATTACATGGGATGACAAGGAAATAGTGATAGGTAACCATGGATAGTGAAATTGGCCAGAGAAGAATGGCTACGAAATGGGATTTTAGGGCACCTTGTTATCTGATGCTAGGACTCTGGACATAATGAATGACCAAGTGGGGCTACACTGATTGTTGGGTTAAAACCCAATTTAAGTTACAAGAATCATAATGAATTGTGTTTTTATGAAACGTGGATTTTTTTAAAATTTAAATTTATATAAAAAGATAAAATAAATAATTAAAAAATTCAATAGTACATGAGCGTACGAGTTCCGTGATTACCCTTTTTAGCAATGGAACCCAGACATCACCCATGTATTGTATGTGCAGTTGAGGACAAGTAGGTTGTCATGATTGATTAGAAAAGGGATGATCGAGAAGAGGAATATGTATAGTGGTAGAAGACGCTTTGTGCCTTCTAGTGATAGACACTGGAAAAGTACAAGGGTGGAATCTTGGACATGGTGATAGATTTTCAGATCAAGGAGCATGTGATTTCTTTAAGCATGATCTGATATCCATTACAGTACTAGGTTCCTCTAATGATGATCTTGATATAATTATTTTCATGTCAGTGGTGGATAAAATACAACCGGGAGATGAATGATACCGATGTCTCATGGGTTGGATTTGAGAAGGAGTTCCAAGAAGATTTATATTCATCCCAGATGAAGGTCGAGAAGAGGCAGGAACTACTCTCACAATATCTAGGGAGTATATTGGTGAGGTAACATGGGATTGAGTTCAAGGATCTCCTTTTCTTTTCATTGGATCTATTTTGGGAAGAGGATTCGTGGGTTAGACGCTTGGAGGAGGCACTCCAACCATCTCTTCAGAGTTTCGTCACTCCATTTACTCTTCTAACATACATGGATGTTCATAGGAAGGAAAAATTAGTTGAGAGTATTCACTCAGATTGATGTGTACAATGAGAGGGGAGCCATCGGATATCATCAATGGGGAAAGAATTCAGCAGAAGGCCTCTATCATTAGGGCCTTCTAGATTTCATCATGTAGTGGCTAGGCCTATGTAGTTCCAATTACGATCTCATGGTCATAAAACCTTCCTCATGGGCCTTAGAATGAGATTCATTGTATTTGGAGGATGTCGTAATCTTTAGAACCATTGCTCAGATTGAGCACAGTGCTATGGTGGTGGGATGGTTCAACACTCACTTCAATAACAGTTGTTGTTAGTCAGTCCTTTAAGTATTAGGGTTTGAGAGCTCCCAATCCAAAGAGGGTATACAGTTTTGGGGGAGGTAAACCATAGGATCCCCCTTTATGACCTCAAACAGGGTGTGGTCATGGAGGAGGTCGATGGCATAGGGGCAGATGATCTATACGTGGGAATTTTCACGTTGTAGAGACAGTTTTTCCAGCATTTCTGGAGTTCATTTGACGTACAATCAGTTTTTAGGACTTTTTCAGGTAATATGTTTGATTCTGGAGCCGCACACTCTTTATTTTCACCCTGTACAACCGATTCTCTTGGAATAGATTTCTAGAGGTTTCCTGTGCCCCTGGTTTTAAGTACGCTATTTGGAGGTCAGACAAGTCGGTTTGATGGTTGTCAGTGACGTAGACTGATTTTAGGACAAAATGAGTCTGATGGAGATCTTATTCTACTATTGATTTAGCCATACAATTTTTTCATGGGTATTGACTGGTTTTTTAATGTGGGTTCTGTTATCTAATGCTTCCGGTGAGGGGTCTTGATCTTAGATATGGTGGACAATTAATAGTTTTCATTGGTGAGCGGGGCTGTATGGTGGGAAGTCGGTTGGTGGATCCTCTTCTATCCTTCTCATCCAAGAAGCTACTGGGATCAATCGATACATAGATGGTGGAGTATCTGGTGGTTGTAAAAGCAGTATTGGATGTCTTCCCATATGAGGTTGTGACTCTACCCCCTTGATGTCTGGTTGAGTTCGAGATAGACTTGAAACCCTAGACACATCTGATTGTGTTGGATCCCTATAAGATAGTGCCTTCTTAGTAGTAAGAGTTATGGATTCATGTTGATGACCAAATGAAGAAGGGTTTTATCTGGACAAGTGCATTATAGTGGGGTGATCTAGACTTGTTTGTGATGAAAGATGATGTTTCACTAAAACTGTACATAGACTATCGAACATTGAATCTGGTGGTAGTCAGGAACAGTTTCCCCCATCCAACAATTGATGAACTTTTCGACTAGTTAAAGGGAGTAGGTTTATTATATAAGATCTATCTAATGTCCGGATATCACTAGTTGAGGGTGAAAGACCACGACATACTAAATACTACTTTCAGATGTAGTTATGTTCACTTCATGTTTGTGGTCATGACCTTCGACATTATGAATGCACCAGCTGTGTTCATGGGGCTCATGAACAATATCATTGACATGTTCCTAGATAATTCTATCATCATATTCATTGAGTAAATCCTAATCTACTCCTGGAATAAATAAGATAAAATAGATAATATGAGAAATATCATGAATTTCATCCAACACTACCAGCTCTATGGTATGTTTTTCAAGTTCATGTTCTAGACACGAGAGGTGAACTACGATCGACACATGGTGTGTGAAAAATAGATAGATGTGGTCCCATTAATGGTTTAGGTGATTGTTTCTTTGTAATCACCTAATAACATGAAATATGTTCACAATTTCCTTTGTCCAGAAAGATAATACTGGATGTTTGTACCTGAATTCAATTATCTTGCGGCTTTGTAGATGGATTTGACCAGAAAAGAGCAGGCCTTTTTAGAGTGAGTAGTGTCAGGAACCCTTCAGTTATCTAAAGTGGAATATGGTTAGTGATCTACTGCTTCTATTTTTAGAGGATGGGGTGTTTATTGAAGTTTTTTTACAACTTTGGTCTGGGTTTTGGGTTTGGGTTTATGATGTAGCGGGGAGTGATCTTTTATGGGTCTAAGTAGTTACATCATCATGAGTGTAATTATGCCACCCATGACCTTGATCTTGAAGCTATTGTTTTCACAATTATTTTTTGGAGACAACACCTAATTGGGGACCGATTTTTGGTTTTCACAATTCACAATAGAATGGGGTATAACATTTCCCAGGGATACCTAAACATGAGAATGCGAAGGTGGTTAGAGTTTATCCAGGAGTATGACATTGAGATCTCTTATAACCTAGAAAATGGGAACATAGTGGCTAATTTCATAAGAAGAATTTCATGAAATGATGTTATTTGGGAATCCAATGATTCATTGAAGGCAAGGGGGAGTTGGTCTCCTTGCGTTTCGATGAAAAAATGGATGATGGAAGATGCTTTCCATTTTAGATGATAGTGCAGTCTACCTTAATGTGGTTGGTGGATGATTCTCAGTGGTGAGACTCAGAGAATTAGGTGATGCGTGATTTCCCTATCCATGGTGATTCTATGAACAGATGATTAGAAAATAGTTAGAATAAGATTTTGTTTTGTGGGAATGTGTTTTTTCCTGTAACTATGTCTGAGGGACTTCTCCATAAGTTCCATTGTTCACCCACTGTGGTACACCCAAGAGTTTCTAAGTTGTATCGAGTCCTGAGGGAATAGTTTTGGTTACTCCGGATGAAGTGGGATGTGGATGTGATTATGAAAAGGTTACTAGTGTGTTATAATTTGAAGGTTTTTCATTGTTTTCCCAGCATTATATTGTATCCCTTAGACATTCACAATTACATGTGGTATGAAATCACAATGGATTATTTCATTAGACTACCCAGCACTGAGGGAGGTTGTGATATTATTTGAGTGGTGGTGGATTAATTGAAAAAATCAGCTAACTTCTTGGAAATCAAGGAGTCAATAACATTGGATTCATTAGCACAGAGTTACATAGATGAAGTGGGGAAGTTTCATAGAGTTCCAATATCCATATTCACATTTTGGGATATTCGTTTTACATCATGATTATAAAATGGATTACAACATGATTTTGGAACCCAACTATACCTCAGTACTACATTCCCCCCAATGATGGATGGGCAGATAGAGAGGACCATCTATACATTGGAATTTATGCTACAGGAACATGTTCTGGTCTTCATATGATTATGGGTATGACACTTTTCCCAAGTAAACTATGGTTAAAATAACTGTTATCACTATAACATTGGCATGGAATAATTAAATTCCTTGTTTGTAAGATCATTTCATTCATCAGTATACTAGAAATACCATGGGGAGGGAGGTATTCTTGCATAAGAGGCAGTGAAGAGCACAATGGACAAGGTTCATCTTGTATGTGAGATGTTGAAGGCGGCTCAAGACCAGTAGAATTTTTATGCCTATCACATGAGGAGGCCCCTGCAATTATTGGTAGGAATCCACATGATATTAAAGGTTTCCCGTCAGTGTGGTTTTATTAGGCTTGTGAAGGGAAAGAAGTTTTACCCAAGTCTCATCAGATATTTTGAGGTGTTAGGATGAGTGGGATTGGTGGCATATTAGTTGGCACTTCCACTGTAGTTGGAGAAGATCCATAACGTCTTCCATGTCCCGCAGCATTGTCGGTATATACACTTGGTATGACAATAAATAATTACCCAAATTGAATCATTATATCTAGTAGTCTTTGGTATCCCCATGAAAAAGTCCATTTTAATATCATCCCATTTCCAAATAGGGAAAGGAAAATGTTTCATGACTCCTCTAGGATATTGTCTTCCAACCTTCACCTATTGATAATCAAAATTTTTCAACACACATTCATCAATCTCCCTCTTCATGTGGTCCCACCAAAAATATTTCTTCAAATATATATACATATTAGTTCCAATAGGCTGTATATAAAAATTGGTGACATGAAAATCATATAACAATTATATTTTTAAATCAGGTATAGTGGGAACACAAAGAATTTTCCCAAATTTTAAAATTTCATCTTCATATGAGAAATCAATAAATAACCCATCATTCACAACATTATTTTTATTTTGAAACTCCTAGTCATCATTCTGAGAAAATTTTATCATTTCTAATATTTATTTTTTGGAATCCATTTGAAAATGTAGTGATGCTTCTCCCTCAATGATAATTCCAATGTCAATATTTACTAGATCCATTAACATTGGACCCCATTCTACTCTAATGTTGTTTATAACTCCATGGTATTTTCTCCAAAATTCATCCACCACATTATCTTCCGTCCATGGGTGGTAGTTTATTGTGAAATCACAATCCACGAGTAACACAAGACATCTCTTTTTTCTAATGTTGAGTTATTTTTTTGAGATTCTATATTTAATCTCTTTTTCTCAGTATATATCTATCATTTTCACCATATTAATAGTGTCTGTACATCATCAGAGTAAATATTACTACAGATAACTCAAGATAACATGATGGAAATTTTTTTCATTTGTTTTTAATTTCATTGATGCCTATTCAATAACCCTATCATTCTTCATAAAGACACAACCATGTCCTTTCCATGATGCACAACTATAAAATAACAAAACCATCATTCCTAGATGGTAACGACAAGATTAGAGAATTGACTAATATTCTCTTAAATTCAACAAAACATTCTTCATACTATTTTTTACAAAATCATTTTACCAATTTATGTGTGTTATTGGTTAATGAGATAGCCAACCATGTGAAAATATGGTTGAATGCCAATAATAAACTACCAAACCAATAAAACAGCGTACCTCTGTTATACTTGTCGGTGATTTCCATTCATGTATTGTCTTTTTCATTAAAGGATCAACATAGATTCGATTCATGAAGAATATATTCCCATGGAATGAAATTTCTTGAATCCATAATTCACACATGCTAAATAGACCATATAATTCTTCTCTCCTCAGAGTCTAAAGAATGATTCAGAAGTTATACTCATGGTCTTCAAATCTATTAGAATTTATCAGAATATATTTAATGAATACCACAAAAAAATTATCAATATACTCCATGAATAGTATATACAATAGATCCATAAAGACTGAGGGTGAATTAGTCAATCCAAAAATAAAATACTATAAATTCATAATGACCATACCTCATCTAAAAAGATTTATTCAGAATGAATTCCTTCTTAACACATAATTGATGATATCAAAAATTATGATCAATCATCAAAAAGGATTGAGCACAATGATGTTGATCAAATAAATCAGAAATATAGGGCAGATGATACTTGTTCTTTATTATAATCTCTTTGATTTCCCAATTATCACTTCACATCATCATGAATCCATCTTTCTTCCCAAAAATTAGAATATGGGATCTCTATAGAGAAATAGTAAGGAAGAGAAATTAAGATCAATCATCCAATAGAATTGAGCTACATGAAGTTGAGAAAATAAATCATTAATACAGGGTAGAGGATGCTTATTCTTTATTATAATCGAATTAATATCCTAATAATCAATTCACATCCCCATGGATCCATTATATTTCCTAAGACAGTTTAAAATTAAGGGCAGAAATAAATTTTTTCAACTAATTCATCTCATGAGAACATGTTGACTCATCAAGGAGCTATTTAAATTCCAGGCTCCACCCATGAATGCCAGTCCAAAATATTTCTCAAACCAAAATAAATAATATTCCTTATCAATGACAAAATTGAACAATTAACATAGATCTATAAATAATTCCCATGAAATAAAAAATAAATTATCACAAAAATAATGAGATTTTATGTTTTAATAATAAAAAATTTAGAATATAAACTATATTAAATGAACTAGTTTCATAATATTACAATATTTCACAATAAAATTGAATTGATACTAAATCCCTTACATTGATTTTGACTTGTCTCATTCGTTATTTATATTCTAGAATAATAAAAATATGTAAAATTCAAAATTATTGAGACCCTATTTGAATTTTATTATTAATTTTATATTACTTGTCATCATTTTATAAAAATTACATAATTATTTAATTTATTATCGATCATTTTCCAATATTCAGTACTTGGCTCAAAAATGAAATTATTTTGTTGTAAATTGTCTTTGTAGTATATAGTCTATCATCACCATAATATTAATCACGATTTAAGTATCATATATGTCCTGTATATATGTTTTTGGTTCCAATTTATATGTATTTATAATTGCCCATAACATATGGAGAAAACATAAAAATGCACCATTCCGGGAGACAGTAAGCCCTACGTACGTATGAATGATATTATCTTTTATTTATCATCTTAATGGAATGAATACTAAATGATAAATATATATAATATATTTTAACTATATTATCATATTTTATATATGTTACATATGTTAATTAACTCCATACTTTATACATTCCATGTATAGAATGAACGAGTCATATCACTTTGATGGGGTAGTTGTCCAAACATCCTCAAATGAAATTATCATATTAACACAATACGGAATGCATAAAGGTAATATTTAAATAAAAAATAAAGAGTAATATATAAAATATAAATATAATATATATCATATATAAATACAGCTCCATCATACTGCCCACCATGAGAGGTGGTCAGAGAAAATTGAACAATCAACATTTTGTGGGGCAGTAGATCACTGTCCGCAAACACAATATGTTCATATCAATTTGATTGAGGTGTGTGTAAGTGTAGTTATAATAAATAATAAAAAATAATCCTTGTCTAAATAGGATATTTGTGTTATTATTGAATAATATAATAAGAAGAGAATACGGAGTGGAGAAGGAATATAAAATAAAGGAACTTGTGAGAAGATGTTATCTCAAAATCAGGTGACTTTTTTTGATTTGGGCCAAAAGGGTTTACTGAATTTACATATGACCAAGATATGGATTCTAGGACAAATGTACGGATTTTGGTAGATTATTTTGGCAGATTTTTGTTGAGCTAGGGGGATTGAGATTTGATATTAATTGGGTAGAAGTGGTTCCCTCTTATAAGAGGGTGGAGGGGTACATTAAGAAGGTAATGAAATCTTATTTTATTATAAATTTATATTCCTTTTTAAATGGTCCAAAACTCTTTTATTTAAAATATAATATGGTATTGGGTCTACATAATGTCGTCCAATTGGTTTTAGACCAGTTAATTCACATAAGTAACCTTGTCTTTTAACATTTAACTTTAGTTATAAATATTAACTCTTAACTAGTATTCTTGCATTTTTAAAATATATTGTGATGATATTTACAATAAAATTACAGTAGAACGATATGTTGATCCATAATGAAAATTTTAAAATTATATAATTTATAGTGTCGACTCTTATATTTTTAGGACTGTCATATCAATTTATAAAATAGAATATTTTTTAAAGACACATTTATGTCAATTTTTATGCTATTTAGGAATTTATTTTTTATAAAGTCATAAAAAATTGATTACATCAAACCTAAGTTATAAAATAAAATATAATAGGTCAATATCATCCAAAAAAATATAATATCGCATCAAAATGATCAAATTATTTTAATTTTAATATTTATAATATCATTTTTTTGAATCATTCATTTATAAGGTAATCATTGAATAATCATTGTTTCATAAATAAAATTACTTTTTAATGCCTAACAATTTAAAATAAAATGACATGATGTTAGTAATATTTTTATATTTATAATGAATATATTTATTCAAATAGATCAATCATATAACCATAAATTAATTTTTTAGTTGAAGATACTTGTTCATGTTATATTTTTCTTTACATTAAATAATTTTTAAAACATGTTAATATCAAACCCATGTTGATCTATAAGGTCACAAAATCTACCCATGGAATCCCATGGTTGGATATATCTCATAAAATGAAATTATTACATGATATAGGGTAGTTTAATATTATTATAATATTATTTTCTATCCTCATTTACGAGATTTACTTTTTAAACATGGTAAATAGAAACAATTACTCAAGTTATTATTTTTAGTATCTAAAAAAAAAGAAGATATTTAAAAAAAAATACTTATGATTCCAAATATGGGATTCATTTTTTGAAATAAAAAACATAGAAGTTGGAGTAATTAATTTAATAGTAATTCCCATTGTTAAAAATAAATGTGGGTTTTTAAGAAGTAAATGATATCAATAGATATACATGTTTTCATTATCAATTTAAATGGGAAGTTTCTTCAAATCATCATCATTGGATTAGAAGATAAAATTTTAATTTAATAACACTTTAAAACCTATTAAAAAGACAATATAACAATATAAATAAATTAGATGAAAAGGCATTTTTGAATTAAAATGCAATATTTTTCACTATTTATCAAAAAATGATATGTTTCAGAAAATTCCCAAAAGTTCTACCTAAGATAATTATGATATTAAGAATTGAAAAATATAGTTTTTTATTAAAAACAAACTTTATAAAATTTAATAATGTGATTAATACTATTCATAAATACTTGTTAAATGCCTTCATTGATAGGTTCGGTAGTATTTGATCATAGGGTTGCATAAAATGAAAGCCAATAAATTATTTAAAAATAATAATACCATGGAAGAATGGGGTGTTACATCAATCGTGCTATTCCATTGTCCCAAAAAATAAATCTCACAAAAAACCACACAAATTATTAGTTAAAAACAATTAATGAACTGTTTAATTTAATTTAAATTGGAATAATAAAAAAACTCAATGTTCTTCAATGCTACATTGAAATATATTAGACAACATGTGATCAACCATATGGAACTTCATATATATAATAAAAATTATATCCTTTTTTTCTCGTAAAATTCTATAATCTTATAATGGAATCAACAACAAGAACCTCTATTGAATCATCCCAAATTATATTTCACTAATTGAATTTAGAATTGAAGGACATAAATTGATGGAATCCATATATATCACAAATTAAGGGAATAAAAACAATTCCACAATATGGGGGATTCGAGGGAGGAATGTATTGGTGGAGTGAGATAATTTATCAACCAACCAAATCACCCACACCCAAAAATAATAAGGGGTGACATGGAAAATACAAACCTACCCCTGATAAAAAACTAGGTGGGGGAATTTTAGTTCCATGACAATAGGTTCCATGATGATAGGCCTTTTTTGGGGTTTAGTGAATGGATCCATGGAATATAACACATTAGGTGTATTCTTGGTTATCGCCACCCGAGGTTCCTCCATGGTGTAGCTCCTCATGGATTTTAGGTATCTTTACTCAACCAGGGCCTTGATAATATATTGATAACCCCCAAATAGATTACCCAAGATGATAGAGAACCCATGATTACCACCACACTGAATCCATACCAATAAGTCATGGACTCCTAGATATCACCTTCTTGCAAAACATTACTCTGGTAAATCATTAGTCTACAATGAGTCCATCCATGTGTAATGTTAATTTGATGTTCACCCCTCTGTATCACCTCCATATAGTTATACCACCAACTACATCTTAAAATCATTCCCAGTACACAATTTCCTCTGATATCCCACACATTAATCACATATTTAAACCCATTAGGGTTATGATATGTTTTATTTCCATGCCCCTTATTTTTTATCCCCTATGTTTATTCCATAATTGAATAATAAGGTTCAATATTTGATTACGGAACAACTCTGGGGGATGTAGAATAATCATCATTTAAAAATTTCATAACCCTTGATGGGTTATGACATTTATAGGTGGTGTGGTATATGTACATATAAATTTTCTCAATGCCAATTTTTCAATGATTCTTCCTAAAGGAAAACAATATAGGGGAAAATGTGGGGGTGGACATCATATAACGATTATGCCTAGATGGAATCATTATGGATGAATGGTATCTATGTGGATTATGTGAAAATATGTGATGTCTTAGAGAAAGTGGATTATTTTTACATAAATGACGATATGTTATAATAGGGTATTTTATGTTGATAGTCCAACTATTTTTTGGTCACATAGGTTGTAGTGTGTCCCTGGTCATGTAAGGCTATAGAGAATCCATTTTTGTTACACCAGGGAGGAACCTCAAGGGATTAATATCAAGATGAACCCATAATGTGGTATTTTCCCCCTATCCATGCGCTACTCTAAAAAATTGAATATCATCCTGGACCTTAAGACTATTCCAATAAAATCCCCCCACATAGTTTTTTACATGGGTATTTTGGTATTACAACTATCAAACCCTTTTTCTTTTATTGATTGGGGGCATCAGGAAGGTGCTAAAATAGCTCACAATCCCTATTTTATTCCTCTCTCTATTGACCCTTGGTGTAGGGAAAAATTTTTTTCACTCCATTTCTGATCATGGATGATTTCTTCAGTTTACCTCCTTTAATATTTATTTCAATCAATACACTATAATTTTGGAAAAATTTGGCTTCAATATTGGTGTTGATTACACTTTTGAAGGGTATAATTCGGTTGGAACTATGTGAATTTTATATTTTGCATCTATATGAAGTCCAAAATTGTTGATCACGAGCTTTATAATGTGGTATTGATGAAAATTTAAATCACAATGTGTTATATGTGATTAATCCTATTTAACTTAAATTGAATATATTTTTTTAATTATTTATAATTAATTATTTATTATTGGTGCTGTGAGATGGGTTCTTAGGGCCACATAAGTTCTTTGTTAAGGCTTAATGGATTATTTAAAGGATGCTAACTACATTTCATTATTAAGTGTCACCTTTAATAGGTGATCAAAAAAAATTGTTCGTATGACTATATGAAGAAGGTTTCATCGGTCTTGTTTGGGAATTAGGGACTGAGAGTTCCCATTATAATATATTTATGCAACTTATAACTCTCCTTGGGATTGGAAGAGTTGAATTAAACTCATTACTTGTATTGGGATCACCCCATGAATATGTTTATAAGGACCAGGCATGTTCTAGGGGTTGATATTTGGCCATTTTTATGTTTTGGGGTATGAGTGGGGAATGAAGTATTAATAATTGGTTTATTCAGAACCAGTAGTATTGGAAGGGAAATACCAGGCATAATGATTATAGGTGGAATATTTTTTATCTTTTTCTTTGAAGTGACACCCAATAATGGATGGTTAGAGGAATAATGTGCATTTTGATTGGGATAAGACATCATGGACTAAATGGGGTGGGTAATAAAGTGATTTTCATCAAATGGATTAAAATTATTTCTCCTTTATTATATGTGAGAATTAACCTATCTCTAGATCATGGCAATTGTATAACACTTCGAATTTAGTTTCAAATTTGGTTTACAACTCGTTAGCTTATAAAAATACATGGGTAAAGATAAAAGGAGGACAACTATGTTTCAATTAGATTAGATTACAAATTGATGTTTGGGATTGGATGATCCTATGTATTTTGATTTTATTAAGGGGTGATAGTCTCATGAATGTATCAATGAGTAGTGTCTATTAAATATCATCAAGACCTACTGAATTACATGAAAGGAATGGTTATATGGAATTAGATATATGGTGATTGTTTTTGGTTACTAATGCCTGGGAGAAAGGATAGTGAGATTTATGGAATACATGATCTATTTGTTTGGATGTATTTTTTCTAGGAGATGTATTATGGTGGTTGAATGGATCACATGTATTCACATTTCATTGATTAAGATTAATTAGGTCATATTACAAGGCCTTTCATTGAGTAGTCTTGGGTTATGGATGATGACCCCCAACTTCGGCTTTCATGGATCAAGGATCATACATAATATGGAGGGTTCAATATATGATTCATGGTATGGGTAATGGACGATGTGTTGAGTGATAAGAATATCGGTGATGATATAGATATATGATACTACCCTATCCCTTTGGGTCATGGGTACATTATGATTTCATGGGTGACATAGAATTTTTTTTGATGGCATGGTATGAAGGAATAAGAAATTAGATTCCATTATTGACCGAAAGTAATATTGATTCAAGAATCATGGAATCCTTGGAAACACATGGTGATCTAATGTGTTCTCATTTATGGTGTCTTTGTTATCACATGAAGTCCTATTTGTGTTTGGGGTGATGGTGGTCATTTTATAACACAATGTCAAATTCTCTTGTGTACCATTTTTTACATTCCCCAGGAATACTTGTATTTGATAATGTGTACATAGTGATAATGGGGGAACCCAACTGATCTATATTTCATACAACCTTCATGGGAAATCTACTAGGCATGTTGTAATGTATAAGAATTTCTGTTTAATTTTTTTTTAAATTATATGGTATTATTTTGAGAAAACACGCTCAAATGACAGGTGATTCTGAGTCTGGTCATCCCAGAATGGAATTTTGATGTTTTCTATTGTACTTTTAGGAAACATGTGAGCATGTATTTTTACTTTTTGAAACGGTGCTCAAATCGAAAATCTGAGGGTGTCATTGACCTTAGAGTGTCAGGTTATACCTAGAAGGGACTTAACATTGGTGGGAAGGGCCAAATGAAAAGGATAATTTTAAGACCATTCGATAAAAATAATAAAATAACATAAAACATTATTTTATTTTTTCTAAATAAATTTGGAAAAAATGGTGACACTGTGGTGTAGCGACGATTCAGTGATGATACATATTCATGGATCTAAATAATGGTTATTTAACATGTACCATAATGATTCTTTAGAGTGTTGTAACATCGAAGTAGTTTGATAAATGAAAAGGCATAACAACACGACATCACTGAGTAATATAAATAATGCGACATGTTTTCTTTTTTAAGTGTTTTCTGCGTTGGTGGAACAAGGATTAACACCGAGAGAATTCACTGAAGAACCTATGACCGATTTCTTCCCCAATAAAGAACAATGATCACTGGAGGATTTCATTGACATTGATGTACCATGAAGAAAGTTTAATTCAATTGACCTATTTCACTCAAGAGAATGAACCGCTAAGACCATTAATTTGAATGAGGTAAGAGTTTGTCTAAAATTGATGTTCTCCCCCATTCTTATTCTAAATGAAAAGTACGGGTCTACAGAAGAAAATTTTTATATAAACACTATGTGTCATTAATGGTGGTGGAAATTTATATTAGGTTTTCTCTATACATGATTTTGTTATTACTTTCAATGTTTGAACATATCCCTCAAACCACCCCCATGCTCTTAATCCTAATGCATAGGGCCCATGACGACATGAACAAACTCAAGCCCCTCTGTCGTTTGTGTTCATATTGGCCATGAATTTCAATCGATGACAATGTGGGATTGAGACCATTTCTATGAGTATTACATTCCTCGGAGGTCGTATGCACATGTGAAAGGAATAAAAAACCAGTGGGGCATGACCAATGTTCCACTGAAGAATATGTTGGTGTTCCGACACAAGTAGTAGTGGCCGCGTTCTGGATGGAAGGACAATAGGATGTCGAGCAGAGCAGCTTGCCCCGACGGCGCCCCGAGATAGTAGATGACGCGACCCATGCTAGCCACAGTGCAGGAGACCAGTGACGCTAGCCAATCACCACATTGATGGGCCAAACCCACAGACTGAGTCTGCGGGTGGTGAGGGGGGGGGTATGTTTTTAGTCCTTCCTGCCAAGCTAGCGGGCAGAGTGGCTCAACCGGTGGTGGATGGAGGCCCGGTACACGAACTGTGGGGTAGGTGGGGAGTTGGGCGTAGTAACCGGAGGTGTCCAGGCCTATCTCACACCATCACCCCACTTCCAGCGAGTCGAGATCTAGCTATAGGGTCATGCCACCAGCCGTCAGGCTCGTCCGGAACATCACTGATAAGTGGATTGGATCCGCTCCCTATGGGCCGAACCCGCACCGTCGGACCGGACCCACAACCTTCAGGCTAGGGTGTGCGACCCAATAGGTTGGACCCCTGCCAAACTGGGCCAGGCTCATTGAGCCCCATTGGGTCTAGCCCACTAGCTCGGCCAGACCAGACCTACCCAGACCTGAACCAAGTTACACCGGTCAAGTTGAATTAAACTGCGGTATGTGGGACCCCCATGACAGGTAGATCAGCTCGATCCGAATGGGTCAGACCGGGCCTAGGAGAAACTGGTCCCTGATTACTGAAACATCGATAACATACAGTCTGAGAGTCTAATTGATGCACAGTCTACGACATGAGGACCCTTGAGAAGAGGCAGTCATGTTGAGATATATTAAGGGAATTTTATTGGGGTTTGGCTTACGACTAGGTTGGATTGAACAAGAATTCAACCAGGTCCATTTTAATAAAATGCATATATGTTAAAAATCAAGATTCTATTAGATACACTATCTATTGTGTTGGAACACTTAATATGAGATGGTCCTATGGGTTGTTCTATGTGTTACTTCTTGGGGGATGAGGGAGGACTGATGGCTTCAGCTGCAGCCATGTGGATCCTTAGTGTCCTAGCAGACGAGCAGTAGCCATATGGATAATTAATGGCCTGGAATAAGAATAGTATCCCTATAGATCCTTAGTTTCCCGAAAGATGAACAGGAGCCATGTGGATTCTTACTAACCTAGTAGACGATCAATAGTCATGTGGATCATTAGTGGCCCAGCAGATGAGCATCAATTCATTAGGGATGATTCCCTTATCAGTATAAAAAGGTAATCACTCTAGTTGATGAACATTATTCATATCCATTAGATTATTCATGGGGTGAAATGTCCTTACTTTTTGTATTTCATTTGAGTATTCATTGTGGAATATCTCCTTATTGGACTGGGGTTCCCTATTGATTTCAATGTTACTCATCTCTTCACAGGACTCGCCTGCATGTATTGTGTCTTCTGCAGACGACATACGTTTCGAAGAAAGACATGGTGTCTGAGGAGAAAGTGGGGACATGTAGGATAAGAAGGGTAGGATATACTAATTTGGATTCCTGTAGCCACACTACTCTAACCATCAGGTGGGGTTTTAGTAGATGGCTACGACAATCACTTTGTACATTCTAGTTTTCAGTATTATAGTTTGGCATGTATTCTAACCGACTTGTTTTCAGTTTTACTAGTACTCAACCCATGTTTTAGTATAGTAGTTTTCCCCATTTAGTTTTTGGGGTGTGAATGACCGTGTTTTTTCACATATTTACTAAAGATAATTATCCCCACTAGGATTTAAACACCTTCTGCACTTGTCACTAACCCATTTCATTTGGGATGTGGGCTTGGTGTATTTCATGACACGAGCCCCGGGGGGATGGGTCAGGACAAAGTGGTATTAAAAATTGTCGATTCTACCTCAAATTCAAGGATTTTGTTGATTTGTTTTCTAGGAAACATTTTCCGAGTGTCCCAAGTTCAACTCTATGATATAGGGAGTATTGTGTTTGTTTGTTGAAGGATGTATCGATGCACAGGGACCCTGAATTATTCTTTTCAGATCTATACAAGAAAATAATTGTTGCATAAGTTTCTTATTAGGTAATTTTGTATATAATTTATCTCCCCATGTATAATCTATTGACTGTGATCCATATTGATCAACATCAGGATGACTCCAAGCAGAAAGACAACTAGGTTCCCGATTGGTGGACATTAGGATAGTCTGCCTAGCGATGAGGCATTAATTTAGTGTATAATGATAGAGATGGTCCCACCATGTGGTACACATGTATTTGCACCACCCATAGATTATCTAGTAGGGCCACCTCTAGTGGACCAAATGGATGAAGATTTCCAAACCAAGTTGTGGATGACTCATTTAGCCATAGAGATGAGGGATATGGTTTAAATATGTTTCATGGGAATCTGAGGAAATGATATCACGAGATGAAGGGTCAGTAGGGCCTACAGATTTTAGGTGTGAAATTTATTCCACTGAACCAGATTAATAATAGGAGGGAGAATGAAACTTTCCAATAGGAATTAGTTTGAAATAATTTTCATAAAAAGGGAAATCATGTGTGAGATTTTCCAACCATTCATTTTGTAAGGCAGGAGAGGAGATAATTTCATACTTTGAAGGATTATGACCTCAGAACTCCGGGGATGAATCAAGGTACAATTCATGCCTTTTTCACTTTAACATTAGTATTGATAGACACTTGTACAAGTGACTTCCATTTCACACCACTTCTTATTTTTTGATACCTATAGGTTCGGATTAATACTGTGGACTTGAACCTAACGTTTAGAGACTCATACTGGAGGAGAACCAATGACCACACACTTGTGCAGACAGTGTTTCCTGACTCATAGAGGATAGAGTATCAGTTGGGATCCCTTGGTAGTAGCACTGAGGCATTACAGTGTAATTCATGGTATGGACTAGTACCGCTCATGCATGGTTAGACATTATTAAAAAAAATATGGTTCATCCATTGAGATTGAACCATATTTATATTTATCAGTAGAGGGGAAATCCTGGCAGCTTCATGATTGACTCAGGAAGAGGAGGACATAGAAAATTATTACTCAGTTACCTAGTTCGACCCTTACTGATGTGAATTTAATGAGTCATCAAGTTCCTTATTGAATGTAGAGTATAAGTATGAATCCCCTAATGTTGTTAAATGTTTACCACTCCTTTGATAGTTAAAATTATGCATTGATATGTACCATAGGATGACACTAATATCCACACCAACATATCAGATGTCTCACATATAACTTCATGAATTGAGGGTATATATGGACGGTTCGCTGGAGAAAGGCTCTGTGAGGCCCAATGATTCACCAAGGGAAACCCCAATATTTTCTTCCAAGAAGGGAGATGGGAGTTTGTGTTAGGCATAGACTATTCACGTATGAACCAGGTAACAGTGATGTTCATGTATCCACTACCAAGGATTTATGACTTCTTCGCTCAACTGAAGGGAACATGGTGGTTCTCCAAGTCAGTCCTAAGATCAAACAATCATCAGCTTTAGGTATGGGATAAGGATGCACCAAAGATGGCCTTCAGGTATTGGTATAGACATTATGAGGTCCTGGTGATTCATTTTTGAATGACCAACACCCCATTTCTATTCATGGGACACATAAATAAGATCTTGTACCATTACCTCAATCATTTTGTGGTGGTAATTTTTTACAACATTTGGGGTTATTCAGTGTTCGAGGAGGATCAAGCAACACAACCGTAGATAATCCTAGATACACTCTGAGAGAAGCATAAATTTTTATTAATCGCTCGACGTTCCAATCTAGATATGGGAGAGCCACATTCTAAGACACGTCATCCCAGAGACTGTATTTGCAGTGGTTCCGGTGAAGATATATGCATTTCTTGGTTGGTATCCACCCAAGAACATGAATGAGGTGAACAGTTTCATAGGGTTGGATGGGTACAACCAGAGATTTGTACCAGTATTTTCCATAGAAGAAGCACCCTTTTCTTATTTTACAAGAAAGTGGCAATCCTTCATGTGGGTGGAGGTGTTCTAGTTGGGTTTTGAGGTGCTGAGAGATATACTAACGAGTGCCCCCCTCTTGAGATTACTAGAAGAGGCAGTTCAGTAAGTTGTTTTTTGAGAGACTTCATGGACCGGTCTGGGGTTTTTTCTTGTTGCTTTATTGAGGGGTGATCACATAACTCTCTCAATATTTTAGGTATCATGAGTATAACTATTCAAAACATGATCTAGATTTAGTAATAGTGGTATTTTCGTAAAAGATATTGTGTCACTACATGCTGGGTGAATTATTAAAAGTCTACTCTGATCAAATAGTCTCATATATATCATATCTCAAAAGGATCCAATCATGAGATAGTGGCGATTGATAGAGATCCTCATGGACTATAACTTTGAGGTTGCATATAATCTTGGGAAGGGTAATTTTTTAGTATACATGCTTAATATGAGGACCTATTTGCAGTAGATGAGTGAGGAAGCATATTAATTATCCAAGATGCAAATATATTTCATGGATGATTATAAAGCCACCTACATTTAGTTGATGATTTTTACTCCCCCACTCATACAGTGAGTAAGGGAGGCACAGCTAGAGAATGACGACTCCTATGCATTAAATTCTCAGTTTTCCTAAGGACATGGTCCATATAAAGTTTTGATACAGAGGTAGCATTTTTTCCTTTCAATATGATGAACAATAGAACCAATGATGTTACAGGAGGAGGTGTTGAGGGAGTTCCATACTTCCCCTTTGGCGGTACATCTGAGTGTCTCGAAGAGGTACTCTGTCATTTGGCATCAAATCTAGTGACCAAATATGTTGAAAGTGGTTTCATAGTTCATTTCTTGATTCCTCACTTGTCAGCAAGTGAAGGCAGGTCATCAGGTTCTAGCAGGCTTGGCTCATCCACATGGGGTACAATAGTGGAAATGGGATGGTATCTCGGTGGACTTCGTTACAGGGTTACCATGTACATCAATAGGCCATGTTTCAATATTGGTGATTATTGAACGAATAAACAAGTCGGGTCACCTCATAACCAACTAGGAGTAGGCGCCATTAGATGGCATGGGAAAACTCTACATCGAGGAGATAGAACCTCTTCATAGGGTTCCTTTGATGATCCTCTCAGACCGCGATGCACACCGTACATCCTGGTTGTGGAAGTGATTATAGGAGTATTTTTTGACTCAGTGGGACATGAGAAAAACATTTCTTCCCTAGAATAATGGTCAAACAAAGTCGATCATATATTCCTTAGAGTTCATGCTTCATGGTTTCATTGTAGATTTTTTTCATGGTTGGGAGGAAAACTTACCACTGGTGGAGTTAGAAAAATATCTATCAATCAACCATTGGTATATAACTATTTGAGGCCATGGGCCGGTGGCCTGGTAGATAATTCTTATGCTAGACAGACCAAGGGGTGTCATCCCTCAAGGGTCTAGAGTTCGTATGGGCAACCACCAAATGTTTCAGATCATCTAGGAGAAGATAATGAATTCATAGAGTTCGAAGATGTCTTATGCCGATAGGAGACGAATACCCTTGGTGTTCGATGAGGGATTCCATTTTTTCATTAGATTATCACTTTGATGGAGATTGAAGAGATTTGGCCAAGGGGGAATATTATCTTTGAGGTTTATTGAGGCTTTTCGAATACTAAGAAGACATGGAATGCTGGCGTACTTCTTAGATCATCCCTCACAGATGCATCACATGCATGATGTTTTCCATTGGTCATTCCTTAGGTGATACGTGCATTATCCATCACAAGTCATCAACTAGTGAGATCTAGAAATTGGTGATGGGGAGATGTTTACGAAGTTCTTGATGGAGATAGGGGAAGGATATGATAAGGTCATGCATGGGTGTTTGATTATTCTAGGGTGCATTCCGAGCAGCACGAGATTCTCGAAGAGAGCACATGGGAGGAGGAGGCTCAGATTCCTACTCAGTTACCCCATTTGATTTATCAGCCCTTGTTTTCAATTTCAGGGACTTAAATACCTATATTGTGAGAATGTAATGTCTCATAAGTTCCATGTAATTTTTGTAAAAATTATAAAGAATTATATCGAGACAACGCACTCTGATGGCATGTGATTCTGAGGCCCAGTGAGCCTGAAATGAATTCTTGATCATTTTTTAAGGTACGTCAAGTAAAAATAAGAGCATGTTTTTTGTTTATTTTGAAATGGTGCTCAGATTGAAAATAAAAGGGTACCGTTGAACTCAGTATTCCAGGTTACTACCAGATAGAACATAACTTCATATGGAAAGGGCTGAACAGAAAATTTAACATTCTAACATTCAAGAAAAATAATAAAATAACATAAAATGTAATTTTATTTAGTATTTCACTAAATTGTAACAAAATAGTGAAATTGTCTTGTATAGATGTGGGAGCGATGAGACATATTGATGGAGCTCAATAATTGATCATCATCATACAGTGTAAGGACACATTCATGACGAATAAAAACAACACTATTTTATAAATGAAACAACATAATAGAAACACAGTGAAATGATTTATTTTTAATAGTTTGATGTGTTGGTGGAACATGGATTAAAACATTGAGGATTCGTTGATTCAACTCTAATGGATTTCCTCCCATATGAAGAATAAATACATCCTTAGAACGTAATCAAATTCGATGTACGTTGAATAATGAAGAACACCATCATCCTCTTGGACCCTTGAGGAAGAAGTGATATAGAAATGAACGTAAACGAGGTAGGGGTTTGTTTTATATTTAAGTTCATCACCATTCATATTCTAAATTATGAATGTAAATTAATCCATGAACACATTGATCCTCAGACAATGCATTATTTTAGGAGGGTAATGATTCTTTTCAGTTTTCCCTATAAGGGATTATGTTATTAATTGATATGATTGAACATCAACCCCAAACCACTCTCTGGTTTTTATATCCTAATTCGGAGGGAGCATGCCAACGAGAACAAATATTAATCCCCTAAACCATGTATGTTATTCATGGCCATGAATCTCAGTCGATGACAACGATGGTCTGAGACCTTCGTAGTGAATAAGACCTTCCCCTGAGGCTATAGGCATAGGCAACATGAAGAAGAAACCACAAGGGAAAATCTGGTGGTCCACCAAATATTTTGACGGCACGCCGGATGCAGCGATGTTGGTGGCGGCCCATAGAGACATTAGCCACATGCCAGATTGTGGGACAGTAGGCTACTGGCCATGCTAGTGGCTGGGTGTAGCGGCGTCTCCAAGTAGTTTTCTATGGTAGTGGATGTCGCGACCAATTTAGGCCACATCATTATAGAACTACAGTGCCACCCTAGCACTGTGTTGAAGGGTAAATCCCATGGACTGAGTCTGTATGTAACATGGATGGGGAGTCCATGTATAGGATACTCGGGTAAGCTTCCAGCCACGGTCGCTCAACCACTACTGGATGGTGGCTCCGATTATGAACCAGGTGGCAGGTGGGGATCCAGACGTGACAACTGACCATGTCCTGGCCTGACAGAAACCTACATCCATCATTTAGTTGGTTGGGATATAACTGGTAGGCCAGAATCATGCCCAGTAGGTAGGACCCATGCCGACAGACCAAACCCTACCCTTCAAGTTGAGCCAGATGAGATCGGGTCGCCAGGAGACCTGGAGGACAGGACCGTAGGACAAACACGGACGGGCACAACAAGGCTCATTGGGCAGGGACAACTGGATAGGCTGGACCATACATACCCTGAACTGAACTATGCTATATTGGGTTATTCGAATTAAATAAGGGTATGTGAGACCCAAGGTCGGGTTGGTGGGGTCGGACCAACTTGGTCAGGCAGGGACCAGATGCAACCGACCATTGATTACTAAATCATCGATAAGTCACAGACCGATTGTTTGATAGGCGTGGATTTTATGGCCTAGGGACCCATTAAATGAGGCATTCCTTATAGGATACTCTTCATGAGTTATAAAGGGGGTTGATATATTTGTGGGTTGGATCTAACTCAAATCTATGTTCGTTGATTTTACTAAAAAGGCCATATCTTATAGAATGAGGTTATGTTCAACGTGTCGTCTTTGGAATTCAAACCATTTTAATGAGATGATACTCTGGGTTATCCAATGTGGAACTTCTTGGTGGTTGCGGTAAGACTGAATGCTCAAGCATCAGTAATGTAGATCCTTAGTGTCCTAATATACGAGCAAAAACTATGTGGATCCTTAGTGGCATGGTAGATGAGAAGTAGCATTGTGGATTTGAAGTGGCCCGACAGACGAGCAGTAGCCGTGTGGATCCTTAGTGGCCAAGTAGAGAAGCAACAACCCTGTGGATCCTTAGTAACCTAGAAAATGAGAAGCTGTTGTGTGGATCCTTATTAGCCTGCTATATAAACAATGATTCACCAGGGATGATTCCATCAATAGTGCAAAACATTCACCACTATATTAGATGAACCATCTTCCTATGTTTCAGATTTCACCTGCTGTGAGTTATACGTACATTGTGGATTTTCATTGTGTATTCTTGGTGGTATTTATCCTTAGGGGATTGGGGTTCCCTAAGTTGTATTGTGTTACTCACCCATGCACATGCTTCTTCCGTATATGTTGTGTCTTCTGCAGATGATCGACAATTTTTAGATGACTTTGTGTGTAGGATCATGCGGGTCCCAGTAGGATCAAGTGATAAAGACGTACTACTTCGTCTTCCAGTGGCTACACTAATCTTATAATCATGTCGTATTTTCAGAGAATGGATACATGATTATCTTTGTATATTTCTATTTTCAGTATTTTTATTTTGTTAGTATTCATTATCACTTGTTTTTAGTTGTACTCATACTCAACCCTCATTTCAGTATACTTTTTTTACCCTTTCAGTTTGTCTGATGGGGATGGGAGTTTGTGTGCATACAGGTAATCAGGATAATGCCTCTCACATTCATGTTGAAGCCATCGATTCCAGTCTTCAACCCCTGGCCTTTGGGATGTGGGCTTGGGGTATGTCATGGAAGAAGCCCTGATGGGACTGGTCGTGACACATGTAAACATTTTTTTTCATTTTTAGGTTCCTCATTTCAGGTGTAGTGGATCACAGTGGTGCATCATGGATAGTTTTTGGAGATAGGGTGTGATGGTTCTTAGGGATGTATGTAGGGCATGTGTGTTTATGTTTTTGGTCAATTATGTATATGTTATTAGCCTATTGGTATATATGTTCTTTATATAATTTTATGATTTCCAAAAGATATATTTCTATATAATTGAATTTATAGGATTATCAATGATTTGATTACGTTGATTGGATGTTTCAATTATTTAAATGGTATTTCATGAATCTCATACAAATTATTGTTCCCCAAAAACATAGATTAGTCCAAAATATCAATTTAGTAGCCTTTAGAAAATGGGGATGTGTTCTTGAGGCTCTACGATTATCAATAGTAGTCATGAGTTATATGATGGGGATTTACAGGAAGGTCTCAAGAGAAAATTTCATAAATTATAATCATTTTACTACCTTAATCATCTTATTTTACTAAAATATCATATTTTTTTAAAATGAATAAGAATAATGTTCTAGTAGTTATGCGCATTCTATGTTCTCTCAAGAATTCGGGTTTAACAAATAATATGACCAAAATGATCATAGCCCATTAGAGAATAAGAAACAAAATATGGGTTAATACAGTCTTGAAATGAATAATAATAATAAGTCTAGTGAATTAAAATTTCAATGAATCTAAATGAGTAATTGATATCATATAAAAAAGAAGTTTAATAAAACATGTTACATGAACAAGGAGGTTTCTTCTATAATTTTTCACTATATCACAAACATTTAAGATAATGAGGAATCAAAATTTCCATAAGGATAAAATATATTTATTATGAGATTATTTCTCATAGATATGATATTTAAACACAGAATAATGGTCCACTAGGTGACATCAATTCATATATTCCCCGAAAGTAAATTTTTTCCTTTTTATCTAAATCTAGTGATAATAAATGGAATGTAACAATGTATGCAAGTTAGAATAATAGTCCCCTATACATGATATTATTCCATTTTTTCGCATTAGTCTTTCATTCAATATTATTCTTCTACTTACACAATCCTGATAAAAAAATTGGGTCATGAATAATGTTTAATCCAATAAAGCTAAAAATATTTGGAATATTAGCATCGACTGCTAGAGATATTTGAAAGCTACTTCCTAAAACTAATACTTAGAACGAAATTTAAAATAATTTTTACTCCAATTAGTACATTTTAATTTATGTTTTATTGACCAAAGATTAATTTCAAACAATATGAGAATAAAATAGTGTCACTCAATATAGATTTAAAATTATGTTTATTTTCATCCCATATATTGTAACAGTTCTCATTTATTTGATTTACAACAATTTTTCACTCTCTTGTAGTGAATTCAAGATCATTGATTCTCTTAAGAGTCAACAATTATTTCATAATCTATCCAAAATCTATTTTTGTTTCACCGCCAATTCTTATTTCATCTATAATTTTTTTTGTGACGTTTATTTGAACAATAGAACTATGTTTTCTTCCTTCGAAATTATTTGTTCTTGTTTATAAATTAATTTAGAAATATAACTGACTTATTTATCAGACACATATTGATTTTAAATATAAGAATATAATTCTATGAGGGATCCATGAATATAATTATGTTCCTTCCCTTAATCATGTGCTGGTGGTTTATCATAAAATATCTAATAAATGAAGTTCACTCTTTCTCATCCTACCTATTCAATTTAACTACCTTTACCTATTTTACTGTATCATTATCATCTACTTCCACATATATTATGTAATGTTGTATAAATATGTTATTTAAATGGTAATATAATCTATTAATAATTAATAAAATATTGGATCCATGTTATATTGATTGTTGTGGAGTTTAATTTATTGAGTGATCTATATATCAATTGATGACATCTACAACAATTGTGATTCCATCAAATATTTGTCAGAATTCATCTATTTTGTTGATTTAAATCCCCAATCACCATTATAGTAATACATATCTATTTTTTTATGTTGAATTCAAAAAATTTATAATCTCTTTTATGTGATTGATATTTGTATTCACTCCATTGTTGTGTTTGGAATTCAATGTAACCCTAAGATTATGACACATTCCACCATTCTCTATGTTTTTTCCACCATAATGAATTTAGTGTTTCAAATGATTTTAACTCATTTTGATATCTGTTGTAACATTTGGTTTATTGAATAATCTAGTAGGTTTGTATTCCATCATGAAAACACCACCATGAGAACCCAATAACATAAAAAGGAAGAAACAACAATAATAACAAAATGTATATTAAACATAAGAAATAGAAAAGAGGAATGCTATTTTTAAACATAAGAACTGGTTTTTATTCGTGTAATGGTGTCAATTAGTCCACTAAGAACAATTCCAAAAACACTACCATTAATATGGAATCATTAATTCATCAGAAAATCCACATTTTAGAAAATTATAACATTCAATCCAATAGAACTATTAGGGTATAGTTTAGTGAACAAACAAGTACAATCACATAATGAATATGGAATCCAATGACTAATCCATTCAAAATTTTAGATTATCGTACTATTTTTAGTAAAATGAAAATGAATCTAAAATAAATTAAACAAATCAGAAAATCCAAAAATAATGAAATGAAGATTTGTATCAATTTCAAAAGATAGTTTTACTAATTTAATAACATTACATCACCCACAAAATTACCAAAATAAATTGTTTAGTAAATATAAATTTAGAAGATTTGAGTTTTGTAAAATTTCTATAAAACAACGATATCATCCAATTACTCTAGGTAATATGATATAAAATTTCTATATTTCATTAATTTTATATTCCATGTGAAACCAAATAATATAGTTCATTATTTATGAACTATTTCTTCTTTCCTATATAACAGTACATTTACTATCATATATATTTGGTCACTGATAGAATCATGAATGATAAAAATAAATAATTAGAGATATTGTATATATAACTGAAATAGGTTTTGAGGAAATAAAATTTAATTAAATATATCGACACCATCTTCAATCTATTCAACTCTCTCCTATGGGTATAAACACTTTTTGTAGAGTGGTCACTGAAACTAAATAAATATACTGAAATAAAATAGAGAATATTAAGAAAAACAAAAACTCTGTCAATATACTAAATCTCACATAATGTAATGATCATCCAAACGTATATTACCAAGATTAGACATACAAAAATAAAAAACAAGTGAAATAAAAACCCTAGCAATAAAACCTTACAATTTCAATGCCTTCATGTCTTAAATATTGTCATTAAATCCATAGATGAGACTTATATGAATTCATTTAATCATGCCTCAAATTTAATCACATAGTATTGTTGAATTACTATTTTAAAAATATTTTAAAATCCAACATTATTGGAGATATATATAACTCATATTCTTGAATTTTTATCCATTTGGATTTTTTTTCAAAATGTATGAGTGAATCCCAATTCAGTTTTGAATCTTTCTACAATATGAATATGTTATATAATCTATTACATATATAATTATTCAAAAACATATCCATCTCTCATAATTATTATAGTGTTTTATTCTCTTCAAACAATTATTATTATCTTCTCACCACATCATGTAATTTACAAATTTTCCATTTTTGATCCTCATGAAGAAACTCCAACAAAACAAATGCCATTGAAAATCCATTACAATGTTATGTTCAAAGAATCCTTTTTAGACATGACCCATCCCTATAAATAATTGGAATTTTTATTTTCCATATCATTAATATTTATTAAAGTTGACCTGATCCACACACCAAACATAGTGATTTCATGTTTCCAAGAATTTTCATCAATTCCATGTGTTTGGTTTCCAACTACACCAACCATCCTTATTCCAAACCAAAACCCCAAAAATGTATACTTCCATCATATAATAATATTAATGAATTTCATTCTATATTAATTTGAAATCATCATGGATTTCACATACTCATGGATGATAAATTTTATATAGTTATTGTGTTTTTATAGAAGGCGGTTCAAATTCAATGAAGTTGGAGGTCAATATTTGTTATGGTAGTTTAATGGAGATTTTGTTATCATTTTCAATAAGTAAACATCAAATTCATCAAGAAAGTATTACGATTATGTGTCTTAGGTTATAATTGTATTTTACATAGCTAGAAATCGATTTCCCATCTCGCCAAAATTCTAGGAAAGGAACTGTGATAAATGTTTTGGTAATCATTTTCTACCTTGTGAAAACCTTGTGAAGATTACATCATGTGTTTCTATAGCTATGAGATTTTTAAAAAAATGTTTTTTTCATCCTCAATCACATCATTTTTACTCCCTATATAATAACCATTAAATCATTTATAATGTGTGAACATAGAATCTTGGTTATATCCTACTTCCACCCAAAACCAAGACCTCTCTTATATCTCCATATTATTTACCAATGAATGGTGTGTGTTCCATTAGAAGAAAATAAATGTTGTTGGATTTTAAATTTAACCAATCCACATAGATGATATAGAGGAACTTTTTTCCACTAATAGTTGAATGCCATAAATATTTCTATTGGTGATGACTCTTCCAATATACACCTCCTACCAAAAAATAATAGATTATATATTAATTAATATTTTCCATTTCCTACCAAATCCCAATTAATTACACATTATTTATAAGAACATTTCTCAACTATTGTAATTTTAAAAAATCATTGTCTTTGGAAAACATTTTCTTCTTCTCCCAAATATCTCTAAAATTAATCTACATCCATTGAAATTGAAAATAAATTAATTTCAATCTATAAAAATAACAACATAATATGAATAATAGTGAATTTATTATTTCTCTAATAAAACATTGATATATATATATATAATATCAATGCAAATGTATAATGTCATGCTCTAAAGATTAAGGGATAAAGTAACAAATTCATTTTGATAAATAAAAAAAGTTAAATGTACTTTAATGGAATTAAACAAAATACTAGGATTAAGTTTGAAAATATTTTTCTTTAGATATTGAGATGATAAATACAATAAACCAATCGCTGATTGAGGAAGGAAAATTTCACAAGGTTACATTGTTTTGAAAAAATAATTGAAGTATAAGAAATTATACCTATTGTAATTATGAGAAGGAATAATTCATGTTCGTTACATATCATTAACAATGTTATGGAATGCCTATCTGGAACAGCAGAGACAGAAAGCAGTAGACATTATCATAGATTAATGTATATAGTTGGTCAATGAATGGAATATGAGACTTGTGAATACTTATTATTTATAATGTAGAAAATGGTGTCATTTAAACATTATGTTAATGAACCAATGAATTGATATATAATGTCGATTCATATGGATGTATGAGGAAAGATCTAGTTTTTTCTCTCATAAGATAATTGTTACATATTTAATAAATTAGCTACGCATCATAGAATGTGTTGGGGAAATTTTTCATGTACATGTTCATTTTATTTAATTCCCTATTGTTGTTATTATTAATAGTAGAAAAGGTTAACGATTAAAAAAACATGTACCTACATTCTAATGATAGGGAGGAGTACAAAAGAATGCAGTTCAAGAGGCTCATCTAGAATAATTTAATACATTTTGAGATGATCGTACCATGTACTCCCTAATAGAATAGATTCATATAGAGTAATAATAAGTTTTTATAAAATAATTTAGTATGATATTTGACATATAACTATCCAATGTATTCTGGGTGGAAGAAGTGAAATGAGTGGAATATATACTCAATAGGAGTCTCCTTTATCCATTGGGGTTTGAATCACTATAATTCCATTTGTATTGAATTAAGGATTATTTCACTCATCTCAATGTCATTAGATATATTTTCTATATCTATTTAAATTACATGGAAAGGGATAATCTAAAACCTACGTCCTTTGTGAATTTCAATTTTGAATATAGTGACAATGAATTTAAATTTGACTTTGAGATTTAATTCAGGGAATATTATTATAATTTGAAGATTCGTCTTGAATATAGAGATTTAATGAATGTAATATAACATAGATGAATATTCTAATGAGTGAAATGTATCATCATAGTACAATTTTCAAATGATTTTACCTCATTATTTTATTGATTGTTTAGGGAATTTTGGATTTCAATCTATAATGAAATCATCCAAAAATTGGAAGATTTTTCCAATTTTTAGTCCAGATCAAATGGTGTTAAGAAGAAATAATTTATTAGAAAAATTTGAGATCATTAACTATCGTGATAGATTTTTATATGAAATAACATTATAAAAAATATATAATGATTTTTTACTACCAAAAGGAACTCATAAAAAGGAGGAATAAAAATGGTCTTCTAGAGTATATTTCAATGTGGAGAGGTAGGCGAGTAATCTATAATATGTACTACTCATGGATGATAGAGAAACTATAATCCCATAATAGGATAGAATATAAATTAGACATAGTAGTCGGATGTATCCTTGAGAGATGTTATTGATTCATTATATGTTTCAAGAGGAGGAGGGCTAACCTAATAGCCTACTATGAAGAAATTTATTCATAAAAGGTGTATCATATGAAGGGGGAATAGTATGGTTCATTATACACATGGAATAACTATACATAATGGTTGTTCAACAAACAGACTATGTAGATTTCTCAAAAAAACATTTCAAAGGTTGTTAAACATTTGATTATTTCAATGGTAATAAGTATGGTTCCTATAATGCGATTATATCTGGAATTGTTGGATTAGAAGAAAACATTAACTGATAAAGATATGTATTAGAAAATCACTATGGATCAATGATCGTGTTCTTTATAAAATTGGAACAAAGAAGTAATTTCCAAATAAAAATATTTCTTCTATTATTTAATTTATATATATGGAACTGAAATAAGATGATTGATGATTTTATAGAACATTAGAAGTTCATTTTGAGAATAAGAGACAAATTTTTACAGAAGGTGTATGATGGTGGAATTTTTATCATTTTTCTTCTATATGTTATTGATATTCTTACCAGTATTCATATATACAGAATAATTAATAATAAAATGGTTTCATTCTATATATGTTCTGATTTAAAAGATTATCATATGATTAAATATATCATGATGTATATATTATAATAGAAATTTAATATGGTACTTTATTTCTCCATGTCATATTATATATGAATTTTAGTGGAGTAATTCGGTTTGGGTGATGAAAAACAAGTGGCTACACCTAAATAAGAACTTGAAAATTAATAAAATATATGGTTTTATGAATGGAAACATTGGTAGAGAACATGGAAAATATTTTATATATATTGGTCGTTGTTTTCATGATGTATTCCATTGTTTTTAATGGATATAAAATTTTACAAGTAGTTGGTTCTGTAGGCCGATAGATGAAGAAGTAGAGAAGATAAAATTGAGAGTCTATATAGTGGAATCATTGGGGTGTAAAAGATCATGAAAAAAATCCACATTGTTTCTGAATGGATAAGTCTTTATAGGATATTTCAAACACTACTGTTGGGATAGGTTTAGTCACATTGATTATAACCACTAGATATATGTTCATTTTTTAAAGTATAAATTTATGCTAGATGTTGATTATTAAATTAATATTTGAGCTCTAAATATAGAAGAAATGTTTTCTAAATTTATGTATTTTGGGAAGGAGTTCATTTGTTTTATGGGGTTATATTTAATTATTAGAAGTGGAATATAATTATTTGAAGATATTATATTGACTGACATAGTGTTTTTCAATTGACCAAAAACCAGGTGTTACATTATTGGGAAAAAAGATTAAACTGTAGTATTATTTTATCATGAAGCTTTTTGGAGGATGAAGTGATGGATCTATGGATGAAATAAGCGGATAATAATCTAAAATTATTAAAAATAAACATTTTCCGGGAGGATGTGATATGTTATGTTGTTCCTCAATTGGGATTGGAAGAGTAAAAGCATTGTGTGGTAACCCACCCACAATAAATGAAGAATGTGTAATATAAGTTGTTTTTTGGATTCTATAGGGAAACATATTGGTCATCCTTAAAAATGATTCCGATGTGGGATACTGTTAGGATCGAGATAGGTGTGAATTTTTTTGTATACAATGGAAAATTTGATTATTGAGGAAAAAATAAAAAAAACTCTTTGTTATAGAAATCAAATGGAAATTCTGATGTTGTAGCATTGATTTATGGAATAAAAAAATTACATTAACTGAATGATATATTTGGATTCCATAATCAGTTCTTATACCCTAACTTAGACTAATGGAAAAGTTAAAAGGCTCAAATACTAGAAAAATTATTATTTCCATGGTATATTTTGGAAAAATAAATACATATGGTTCTTTAGTGAGAAAATTTAATACAAATTTAATGAGTGATTTATATGAACTCATTGTATACTGAATAATTAATTTATGATTACATTATATTTTGAATGAAATGATAGAAAACATCTTATATTGGGGATATTTGGAAACACATCCTATGTTGATTCCATGATATTTTTTATTATTTAACTTGTTGGGTCATTATATAAATAATAAGTTGGATTATTTGATTAGATATTAATTAATTGAAATCATATTTTGGATCTTTGATGGGAAGTGAATAAGAATTCCACCAATGGATGTGGACTCATGTAAAAACCATAATAATATTTTCTTTTAATTTCATTTCATTTCCTTCCAATTTGTTCCTTATAACATCGTATAATATATTCATTAATGTAATTTGTAAATTAATGTGTAGTGATATATGTTTGATGTTATTTTATGTTATATAAAACCAAAAAAGTAATGAATACTTCATATCTTTCAATGGATTAATAATAAGATAAACTTAATAAAAACATGGGAAATGAATATCTATTAATAAAAAACTCATGTGTTTATCAATGATATGAGAAAACTCCATTACTACTCCTCATTATTTGATGTAACAAAAAAACCTTCACATTACTCATTATTTCCTCCACTACGTTTTATACTATATTTTTTACTAAAACTATAGGAATAAAACAAGGTATTGAAAACAAAATTAGTATAGGTATAAAGCCACATAAATTATTTAAAGAAAAAAATTAAGAAGATATATTAGAATAAAAAATCAATGAATGAACATATAACGTGATAACAAAGGGAATGTTAGAATAATTACACATGTAAAAAATGTGTATTAGAAAACAATAACAAACCTCAAATTTCAGAATAGAAAAATATTTGAAATAAAAAATTGGTAATTTGGGAAGGGTTTGGGAAATAATTATATAACCAAATAATAAAACCAAAGTAAAATTAATAAAAGTGTACAAGATTAATTTTCAAGACATAATGATGTAATAAGGAACCCTTGAATCCTCTAAAATAATTTTTTTGTCGCAATCCATGAGCTATGTTAATGTTTATCATTATTTATTAACGTGGGTAGAGAAAAACATTTCATTTTAGAACGAGAAAACCTCCAATATATAACTATTTAATTGTTAATGAAAATAAATAATTTAAATATATTCTATTTGAATGATAGAATTTTTAGAATATGGTGGTATGATATTAACATGGGAGAAACCACCTTTAATAATAATATAGAACTAAAACAAATAATACACAACAATTTATGTGAATATAATGTACCAAAAAATTTATTAATATATACATATAATTTATTCATTAATGAAATGTTATATATTAATAAATAAATTAGAAAAGTCAAGAGCAAATTCAGAAATAGATTTTTAGTTTGGAAGAAAAGTAGATTTTTTTAATGATTGGTAATTATAGAACAACCTATAATGTAATGTAAATATATGTTCTTACCAATATAATATGAAATGTGAGAATTACTCTATGTGGATTTATTCTAACAGAGTATTCAACTTACGAAATTGTTGTTTTAGGTACAACTATAAATTCGAGAGGAATGGTATTTGATGAATGTTATGAAATATTATTTATAACTATATAATATTAGGATTATTATTATGGATTTTTCATAATTCATGAAAGAAAAAATCTATATTATTTTTCAAAAAATATACAATTTGAGAATTCTGGGATGATTCTGGTATGATTCTGGTTTGATGATTGGGTTCTTTACAATTATAAAAGTTTCAATACACTTATATTATAATAATTCATGGAACATAAATACTAATTAGACATTGGTTGGTAATGGTTTGGATAATTCTAGTCAGATATATTTTATAGATAGTTTTTAATATTTTGATTTAGTGGATACATATGAGTATATTATTATTTAGGCTCCATAAAAAAGAGTTTTTAACATGGGTATTCTTTAGATGATGATATCTTAATAAGGAGGATGACTTGGGATTTCAAATTATTAAGGATTTTTTTAAAAAGAATCCCTTCACAATTATATGCATTAAGAATTTAGAAATTTTATTTTTTTTCAAAAAAAACTAAAATTACATATCCATGTAACAAGTTGATACTCAATTATATATTTAGAATGATATAGTAACCTTAAAATTAATTTATTATCATGAAAAATATGGTTTTTAGTTGAAAATGAACATTATAAGTCTTTAAAAAAATTATACAATAATTATTATAACATAATTATGACAAAAAAAATTATTTGATTAAAAGGAGATAAATAAATATATTGAATAAGGTACATATTTATGAAATTGAAAATATATTTTAAAATATAGAAAAAGTATCATATTGTTTTAAATAAAATATAGTGATGATTTTTATAAATAGGAAAATCCATGTTATGAATGTACAAAGTTACTACAATAAAATTATCATTTTGAAATTCAAATGATAAATTAAAGGTGAAAAATTACAATGTGAAATTCCTTATAAAATTTGAATTGAAAAATTATAATACAAATATTATTTAAAATTTTCATTTAGAAATTTCACTACACAATTAAAATGAAACATTCCACAAAAAATATATTTAGAATACATCAATCATCATGATTTTTTTAGTATGTTTTCCCTATATAATTATTAAGTATATATTTTTAGTTGTTTTTCTAATTTTTTCAATCGATGTTTTAATTTCCAAAATTTATAATGAATTTTTTTACCTTAATTAGTCACATTTAATATATACAATTTTGTTGCCAAATGTTCTTTATAATAATTTTATTAGAATTTTAATCTAATAATTTTTTTTGATATTTTTATAGTAGTAAACATTATTTACAAATTTAATTGAAATATTTATAGAACCCACATGAATATTTCACTAATTCAAGAATGAATATCCAAAAAAAAATATTTGAATATTCTAATCTAAAATTTATCTTGAATTTTTTCATACACGATTTACTATAAAATACCGCTTTCTCAATTAGAATACTAGTATTTAATGCTTTCATGGAGATATTTTAGTATATGGATTCCTGCTAAAATGGTATTATATTTAATGGTAATAACAATCAATGGAAATTTATAAAGGGAACACTAGGTGAACAGGAACATATGAACCTGGTAATATATTCATGGTTCTAAAATACTATGGTTTCAAGGTGAACTATAAATATTATTCATTATAAATGATTCTATATAGTCCCCTATAGCCATATTTTGAAAAAATAAAATATTTATAGATTTATGTTCCATTATTATCCACAAAATCCCATGAGATCCCCATAGTCGGAGGCCCATCCTGTCTTCCAAAATTTCCCTTATTTATTTCAACATTTTGGAAAATAAATGATTTACCCATTAATGATACCATTAATTCAAGTTAAATTAATTTGAAATACACTGGAATTAATGGAAACAAGTTGTAACATGGAAAACACTCAAAAGACGAGGGCTAAAAAAATGAGAAAATAATAGTGTCATTTTTTGTAAATGTGCATACAAATGCGATGTTACTATTATTAGGGTAAAAGACTTGTTAATGATTCAATTGAATAATATATAATACTTATCAAAAAAATAGTCATAAAATATTAGATTATATTGTTGAGGTTGATAATTTTACATAGACGGGAGGGACTAGTTATATAGTCTACTCAAAGCACTACTCATGCTCATCTTCAAAACTGTGATGGTGGTTTCAGTTACCCAATTCAATTAATATACCCTCTTCACTTGTAAAAGAATTAATATAATTTTTTCCATCCAAAACATATTGTAAACATGTATATCACATGGATATTTTATTGAAACCCAATGATATCTCCAATCATAAATTTTTTCTACTAATATATGATACATTCATCTATACAAGGTTCCATGAGGATCAATATCTATTGAAAATAAAAAATTAATCTTCCTTCATCAAAAAATTAACTAAAATTTCATTAGTGTGAATTTTATAATTGTTCAGAAATCCTTCCTCCATTACATCATGAAAAAAGAGATATTGTATCAAAATCATCAGTTTCTAAGAAAGAAAAGATGAATTCCATACAATTTGAATTTTTTTCTCAGCATCATCAATATGTGGAATTTACTCATTTTTGTCCATCATTGATTCCATCAACATTATAATTAAAATATTGTCTTTATAAGACTATATAACTACTATATTTTTTATTGTACATAGAGAATGTATAAAATTATTGATAATTTTAAATCTATAAGAGAAATTGATTTTGAAGAATAAAAAATATGTATTTTACAAGAAATCCATTAACAAAAATAACCTATACCATCCGAATCTCCATAAAATTTGATATTGAAAAATCATCACATATTAAACAATACAACATTTTATTTCTCTTTGATCTATGTGAGGATCCAATTCACTAAATTCAAATTCTATTATCTTAAATTCTCTATGTGTCGAAAACTTATTCCCACAACAGGTGAAATTTTTGGCTTAGTGAAAATCGTATTATAAATTAAACTCCCTACCAATGATGAATTTGGTACTTCTGACATCTTCTTCCCATCTACATTACTCAATTAGTCATTGTAGATGATAACTATAATTTAACTAGAATATGAGAAGAAATTTTCATATTTTATTCCATGATACATAATTATAGGATGTTAATTATGTAATTATTCTATGATTTAAAAATATTTAAATTAATTATGTCTAATAAAATCGTTAAACTATGAATATTAATCGTTCGTCACATGTTTTTTATATCAAACTCTCTATAAAATTATGCCTTCATGTTATAGATTGGATCATTTATGTGTCCTAAAACCAACATGTCATCTATTTAAAATAAAATATTAATAAATTAATTACCTTCAAAACCCATGAGATATAAAAATGGATACAAATGAATTATTTGGTACCCATGGATCAAATTATATAAAATAAATATTTTAAATTGTCATCATAGTGTGTACATGCAACTATATATAGATTTCATCAACATTAAAACCATGTAAACTTTCCTTTAGTCTCCAAAATTCTCTAGCTATTGAATATTGATTACATCATCCAGATCACCATGGGTAATTTTTTTTTGAATATAGCTACTCTATATGTAAACTAATAAAAGAGCACATCACTAAAACTACATGAATAACTCTAAGTATAACAAAAGAAGAATATATTTAATTGATATCAATACATTCATTCGATGTATATCATTTGAAAAACTAGTCTTTCAGGATATATTTTCGTGTTCTCCTTTATGTACTAATTTATATAAATGAATCATTTATTATCAATAACCATTATTATATGTGGTAATGGAATAACATCCCAAGTTTTATTCTTGTTTTAAAATATATGTTCCTCTTACAAAACCACCACCAATTTATATATTTATCAACATTTATCCATCATGACTATATAATATTGATCTTCATCATCAAACAATTATAATCACATAATATATATTTATTAATTTATTAATAAGAGGAAGGTAATATTTCATTTTCTATCATATTTACTATCATGGTAAAAAAAGCTTGCACTAGAAAATTGTTCATTAGAAATGAAATAGATAAAACATATTATTTCTTTGATTTATCCATGACCATAAGTATTTTTTTTGTATTAAGTTCTATAATTATCTATAAATTTTTTTTTTCACCATGTCTTCATAAAAATTATATCTATACTAATGATATGTCTGCGGGATGTGAAAATGCACAAACAAAACACCTTCAGATCGTCACTGTATCCTAAGAAGACAAATTTCATGTATAAGAAAGATAACTTGGATATTTCTATTTCATTTAACTATCTATATGCAAGGTATTATTTTTTAAAATTGAGATTAATCCTTAGTTTTACTATTAAAAATCTCCATTGGTGTTATCAGATCAATTACAACTAATGTAGTTCTATTAATGTCAAATCATTTGTTCATTGCCTCATCTTGATAGAATATATATGAAACTCTTCTATTTTATAACATTTTTATTTTATGCCCAACTGTTTTAAGTAAATCTTATCTACAACTCAATTATACCAATTTTTTTGAGCCATAATGAGTGGTCTCTTGATTAATTCCTCTGAACAATAAGTACCATTCTCCTGACTTGTATAATTCTCTCTGTTTTCATTAAAAAAATTACACTTATTTTCATGAAAATTTTACGCAATGAATGTTTTAACATGAAATAATTCTTCTAGACTTGTTGTAATTAAAATATCCTAGAATATTTATCAATTAATGAATCCCATTTAATTTCTTTTCACAATAAAATAATTTATAATTTCAAAACATTAAAATTGGAAAAATGTAATATATCATTATTCCTCATCATTGAAATTCAAATCTATTTCATTATATTATTACTCATGACAACCAAAAGGTTAAGTATACACATGTTTGAACAATAAGTATATTTTGAAACGAAATAATATGTAAGGATCATTTACACATATTTCATTGATTTTAATACAATTACATTTTCAATTAATTTTTTATGTAGGTTACTTTATTGTTATATTTTCCTCATAAATAGAACAATTAATAAAGAATATGAACAATGAGGTATACTTCAAATTCATCAGAACATGAGTACCATACATAATTATCATCACCCTTTCATTGTGATAGTATTCCACCCAATGTCATAAAATTATCCAAAATATAATATGGGCGTCTTTTGTACCACTAGTTGTAATACTCACGGGAGTGTTCAAACAATACCATCAAACATCATTATTTTAGTTGTATCAACTCCAATGAAATTTAAGGTGTGATATTTACAAATGTAAATAAATATATAAAAAATATTTTCAAACATATCAAAACATACCATCAATATTTCATGTAAATTTTCACCATCGATTTGATTACTAATGATTATTTTGAGATGGTGTCTACCTCCAATATCTATCAGAGCTTTAATGACTAATATATATACATTTTAAGAAATAAAAACCATTTTTAGAGTTTGCCCACCACTATTATTATTCCAATTATCCATATTATTCTAATTATATTCATTGTTGTATATAGTTAATTTTTTTCAATGTCCTAGATTTAGAAAATCACTGATTCTGGATCCCATTAAAATCATGTTACTAAATCCAACCTCACTATAATGACAAATCATCTATCTATTGTGAATTTATTTCTCTTTCCACTCAATTATTATTTTGACACTCTTCATCACTAATTAGATATGCCACATCACTTAGTACTATCATATCTATTGAGATGTTATCTTAAAATATGATGATCAGGTGATGATACAAATATGTAAAATTTTAGAGCCTAATATCCACTAGGTCTGTATCACCAATTTTGAATCCCAATTTCACGAGACGAGTGAATAGGATATTGAGGTTGTTCATGTCAGTGGTCACATATGATGACATTGCCACTGAAATAAGTTCTGATTTTATTTTCAGGAAAATTTTTGTGTGCAGTGAATTGGAATCACACACCATTGTTAGATTTTGAAAAAAAATATTTGAGCATCTTTTTTACCGTAATACATGATAGGACCTGTATTCGAAAGGAAATTAAATGTGTACAATTACAGTCATATTCATCTACTTCCTTTTATCCTATATAAAACGTTTTTTACTTTATTAATTTCTAATATGAACTTATCCATATGTTTCACTTGTTGAATCTTAATTATTTTAAAAAAAAATTAACCCATTTATATTTATTTTATGGGAATTTCCTTTTTATCTAGATACTTTTTTCAATCCAAAGCCTCCAATATTTCTCATAAATTGATTTATAAATAAATATAATTTTATTCTAATTTAAAATATCAACCCCATTCAAATTCATAGGGAAACCTAAAATTAATGATTAATATTAATACCCAAAAAATAGGAATATCATCGAGCAAGAATCATTATTTTATTCCTATTTCTGGGACCATAAACCATTGTAATATCTTAGTGATGAGAATTGGGGGAAACAATAATGTAAAAAATCCGAAACAAATGTTGACAATATATAACAGGGAAAATTATCCAATCGTAGATTGGTAAAAACCTGATTAGATAAAAGAACAACTATGAGTAAAAGTGTGTACTAACACTATCTCAATATTACATGAATAAAAATATCATAAATGTATATATTAAGTAATTAAGAATACACATCACAAAATACCTCACTAATGAATACTAAATGAGAATATACCAAACTATTAGATCATATGATTATAAAAAGAGGGTAAATTATCATTTTATAAGCTTTCCATATCCACGATCCTCCTCCTCTACTAGACTCTTTGAATGTGATTATCCATCCAACCCACCAACTGATCAATCCCCATTGATAAAATATTGTAGGTTTGTTTTATTTTTGATCCCACAAAGGAATTCCAGTTAGAAATTTACATAGTATTCAATAAAAATGAAATATATATATTAAAAATTAAATATTTTCCCCAACAATATATGAAACTCTAAAAAACTGAAGTCTGGTTAATTTTCTAACCTACCTAGTGTCAATCTAGTTGAAAAAATCATTTTCATAAAAAAATTCATGTTGCATTATTTATGTTTTTAATTTTTTAAAATTGTAGAGAGGGGTGTTAAATATTATATCTTCTATTACTATGGGTTATAATAATTTATTAAAATTTTATAATTCAGTGAATTTTTAATCATAATATAAATTATATTTAATATTTCTACATAAGTACTATTATTATTTTGACAATTGATTTTCATAATATTACTTTTTTTTGGATATATAACCCATTTTTATCACTCTCTAATTTAATTTACAGAAAAAAGTTTTATAATTTTATAATTATAATATAAAAATGAATTTTCATTCATCTAAATTGAATTCTTTTAAAAAATCACTTAATATAATAATTTCATATAGTTCTATATAATAATTTTTTCTAATTAAAAACACATCTTATAATAGTAAAATAAATTAAAAAAATTGATAATCATCATTTGATTTCACTAAACATATATATAGGTAAAATAAATAATTAGAGGTAGTACATATTAATATATTTTATATGAGTAGTGGGGTTTGTTTTTCCAACTATCACTACTAAAAAAATATTTCACATATCAAAAAGGTTTATAAATTTTATAATAATAATGATTATTTTTTATGATTATAGTATATTAATTCGAAGATAATAAATTTTATGATGTTTTTATTAACATTGACCAAAGATTGAATTATATTGATGTGTGTATCTGAACTGTGTATCAAAATGAATTCACAGATAAATACATTAATAATAAAGAATATGAAACCCATAAATAAAGTCAATTTATAATATATATATTTATAATTTCTCCATTAATAGGATCAAATTGTGATTTTTTGAGGTTAGAAATGATCAGTTTTACACATAACACATCTACTCTAGATGATAATTATAATTATTGAGTTAGGTAATTGAAATTTTAAACATCGATAGAGAATCCCCATTACAGTTATATATTAACAACATTGTAGAAATATTACAATATATAGATATATTAAAAATATATACTGATGGAATAATAATATAATTTTTTTATAATTTAATATATCACCATAGATAAATTCAAATAGATTAATAATTGAGAAACCATAATATAACATAACACATTATCATTGAAACTACCCCAATAAAAATCATTATCTAGGATTGACATGTTAAATATAATTGTTTTATTTAATAAACATGATCTATTTTACCATTATACTAAGGGAAAAAGAATAGTTTAAGGGTAGTGTATTTATAGATTAACATGGTTAATGTAAAAATATTTTCAATGATATTTTTACATATAAATATTTTTCACATACAACGGTTTTGGGAAACAATTTCCCAATCTACTGCAAGTTTTTGTAAAATGGGTGTTTGTTGTCTTAGATATTAATTATCTAATTTTTTTTAAGAATGTGATGTCTCAATATAAACCATATATTAAATTTTATATTTTTATTATAATTAAAATATATATTTAATTAAAAAAGTTACTTATTTTTTATTTGACATTAATTTTAATAATTTATTTTGATAATCATAAATATATTAAAACACCTCCCGAAACACCTATTTAATGGGAATTACTACATTAAAACAATTCCTTATTTTCCATATGGAATTTAGACTCCCCAATTCCAGTACATAAAAATAAAATATTAATTTTTAACTAATTATTAAATAATATATCTAAAAATATAAATTCAAAAATAATATTTATTATTAGAAATAAATATATAATTCTTTATAATTAAATATCATAAATTTGTATAATGTAATAAATAAATGAATAATAAATAAATATATAAACAAGATTACTTAATATATTAATGAAAATATAAAATTATCAATATTTAAAATAAAAAATCTTATTTATTATTTAATTAAAAATATAATTACTAATTATTAATAAGATATTTTATTTGTAATTTTAAATTGTTGTAATTTTTTCGTAATCTAATATGTAATTACTTATATAATTAGGGGTTATTATTCTTAATGTCATATAAAAAATATTTATTATAAATGCAATAAAAAAATAATTAAAAATGAAATTACTTTTTATTCCTTGAAATAATAATATTTTAAATTATTTAATTTATTATATATATATATATATTATGGACACAACTGAATACCTTAATCTACTATTTTTATGTGTAAAATTTATGCATTGGATAAATTTGGATTTTATTTATATTTTATATTTTAAAACATTCATGGTCACCAATGAGAATCATAATATTTATTAATGTAGGTATCATTGGAAGGATATAAAAGATAAAAGATAAATATAAGTAAAAAGACAAATATTAAATAAAATTTTCACAGAAGAAGTCATTGAAAAATTGAATAATTTTACTAAAATAATAAGAAATAATATTTTTTTCAACACAAATTATATTTGTTTCAAAAATAACATGAATATTAGTTTATAATATAATTAATGATAATAAATTTAAAATTAATGAAATTAATAATATTATTAATATTAATATTTTTTAATAATATAATTTATGTTAATTTATGTTCATTAATGTAATATAATTCTGTAATTAATTATCATTCATCATAAGTTTCCTGGACTATGTGCTTGGTCAACAAGAATAATTGTTTTTTACTCAATTAAATGAAAATCATATCAAGGGGTCATATCAGGTGGAAACATTGGAATGTTCAATTTTGAAAGAATCTACTAAAATAGATTCTGAAAAAAGGAAAAAAAGATTAATGCACAATAACAACAAAAAACATATTCATAAAACATAATGAGCTTTTCCACTATAAGTTCCCTAAACACTAAAGGACTGGACCCTCCACTATGATTTTGTTTAATCTATAAATTTTTATCATCAAATTAAGATATATAAATTTCATCTAGAGTGTGGATATTTATAGAGGCTTTATGATCATTTTCTAAACCCTTTCGAGTTGCCTTCTTTTTAGCACTACACTAGAGAATTTGGATTGCATCTTTCCCTGCATCTGACATGATAGTCCCAGTTCTTGAGGTTGGTCCTTTATCGTGATTTATTTTTCAATATTTATAAATTATTCCATGATTTATTAAATACTACATGATTTATTCAAATTTAAAGGCATAATAAAGTTATTAGTTTACATAGTTACTATTTTTTAGAACCATTCTCTTTAACCCTTTTAGATTATATTTCCTCACCAACTATGTATATAATCACTGAACTATGCTTATCTAGACTTGTTGAAACTATATTGGGGAAAAACCTATGACAAATACTTGGGATTTTACCTTATTTTTTATGTTACATCAATAAATAACTAAACAAGGGATCAAAAAAATAAATGCAACCTTATGAATATACTCCCTCAAAAAATGTAAAGTATTTTAAAATAACGATCAGAAATCCCGAAACATTGTGATAAAATCATACTTTCCCAGCCTCTCAATGTAAATTTTCACTAACATCACATCATAATAAGAACCTATATCAATTAATCATTCACACATACCATTAGATCCAACCTTTTTTAGATTAGTCTCTCTCTTCTACACCTCATCCTATGAGACCATATCTTCATTAGAGCTCTACTGATACACAAAAGACCTATATATATCATTCATCTATGATAAGGAAGTGAAATGAATTTTCATATTTGAATAATTTAACACCATATTAGTGTGACTGGTCTATATAATCCACATTTTAATTTTTTTTAGGAATCATAATTTGAGAAAATGATAAAAAGTACACATCATGTGACTTATTAAATATTTAAATTTTCAACTAATAGTAGTGATGATTCTTGTCTTCCTTTGAGTTTGATTAAAAAGTACGCTCACCTTAAGAACATGAATACTTAGGGAATTGCATTGAGTGACATAATTTTAAATGAGGTGTGAGGAACCCAATTAATTTAAAATGTGTACATGTGCCTCTATCGATTCATTCTATTTATAGGCTTCGTAATACCCCACATGATTCCCCTGATATTTCCAATCATCTCGTGGGGGTTAAATAATAGTGAATGATCCTTCCTATAACCACACATTTTCGTGACATCATCCTCAACACCATGGGTCCCCTTGTAAACACTATCATAATTCACCACATCAAGGAAATTTATCTGTCCAGGGAGACCCACTTAATGAATAATTACACCCCCTAATAGAGAACCATATTTTACATGACGATCAATGTTACCATTTATATTTTATTTTCATATAATTTAATATAAATTTAAAAATATTTTCAATATATAAAACATTTTAATTAATGAAAAATACTCCATGAATCTATAAATATATAATGCGTATCATTTAAATTTAATTAGATATTTTATGTTTGTAAAGATGGTTTTCTATGTTATTTATAATATTTTTTAATTTCAATTATTAATTTATATCTCTAGTAAATTATTTAAAAATTATTAATATTTTTTATGGTATGTTCAATAGGATTTCAAAATCACCTACTTAAATCTATATAGAGTATGAATGTTGGGCTTTAAAACACCACTATTTCATGTCATATTTTTTCATGTTATATTTTTATATATTCATCTAATATTAAAATATTTGTATGTATAGTAATTATTTTTTATATTAGATTGTTTTATTTTTTATTTATTTTATAATTTTTTTTAAAATATCATACATAAATCATTATTATGTTTCAAATAGGTGAATTCAAAATCATACAGAGTGTAATGTAAAAATACATTCATATTGAAGTTGGTGACATTATCATGAACATAAAAAACAATTGAAAATAATATTAAATATATTAATAATAAAGAAGTAAATATTTTAAATTCAATAAAATATGTGGACTAGAAACATAATGAATAATTATACATAAATATTTTTGAAGTTCAAAGTGTATAAAACATTGAGTATAGTTACACTATATGTGAAATTAAAAACATTTATTGTAAACATAATGAATTTTTTAAAATTAAATGATTTTTATAAAAATATAAAATCAAACATAACTTAAAAACCCCCAAAAAATGTTGTTTTTAAGCATAACATTTTAAAAAAATTCAATGAATAGTTTTTACTTAATTATAATTTATAATTAATTCATTAATTAATTATAATACTATTTATAATATGAATTGACTTAACCTTGCTTGTGGATTACCAATTCCATGGTCCCTTTATAAAATAAAATAAAATTTTACATTAGGTGTGAATTTCATGGAATCAATAATGACCGAGGCTTAACAAAGATTGATATTACATCTTATTTAATTAATATTACATTACAATAATTCATTCTATAGGACCTCAGAAGTTTACTATATTTGAAAATGTGGAAAAATATATTCTATATTAGTGAATGATCTTCAACATCTCCCATAATCATCTCCACATTTAGTACTTATACCTTATACAATTCTTAATAAACTAGGGAAATGAAATATAATAAGGGATGAGCAGATATGCTCAATAAGGGTATGTAAAGGAAATGTGAATACATATCTTGAACAAAGGGTATGATACATCAGAATAACATTTCAATATCATACCCTTTGTATTAGAGATTATAATAACGATTAGAAATTAATTAGACCAAAATAAAACTAGAATTATGATCATAATTCCTAAATGAAAAACAAATAAATAAATCATGGGATTATGGAAGACACATAAACATATACTATTATTTCCATAGTAGTCATGACATTGCTTCAAAGACCGTCTTAGTAGTACAGGTTCACTCCCTATACCATGTGAGTTGTCATGGTTCACTCCAATAGCCATCATAGTATCATTATTTCTCTTCTCAAAAAATATTGGAATTTATAGATCACTACCATTGGAATTATATTAGTCTCGGATCAATCATAATACCGTCAGTGTCTGTAACATGATATATAAATCATTACCCAATAATTTTCATGTAGATATAGATCTCACCAATATCATAGTGAAATCATACTTACAATACATACATGTTCAAAAAAATAAAAAACACATTCTTTTCACGACCTATGAATTTAAATGGTTATAATGAACATGTAATCAAATCATAACCTGTGAAAAGTGATACATGTTTCATAACCATTTAATAAAATGCATATCCCATGAAATATTAACAAATTTCATAAACATATAACCTATGAATGAGAAACAAATTTCATTAATATATAACTGATGAATGAAAAACAAATTTCATAAACATATAATATGTGAATGATAAATGCGGAATACCTTAATATTAAGCATAACCCATTCATTAAAACAATATGAATAAAACCATTTCATCATATCCAATAAGTAAATGAGTAACATCATCAGGTGTCATATATGATGTAAAATAAAATTGAAATATATTTAAATAAATATCATTAGGGAAATATCGTTTCTTCTTTGAAAAAAGAATTTTTAATACATAAATCCATTTGAAAATAATTTCCATAAAAAACACCTTGATAAAATTTAAAAATTCATTAAATAATTTCGAAAATATTTTTCCATTCAAAGCTATAAAATAAGATTCAAAGTATTTAAAAAATATTTTACTTGAAAATAAAATGAATACTTATAAATAGTGACTGGAATTATTTTGAAAACAATTTTACATCAAAACATATTATGGATTCTTGAAAATGCTTTTAAAAATATTTATTTGATAAAAATTTGAAAAATTATAAATGAAATGTGAAACTATTTTGAACAACACATTAATTAAAAAATTATTAATGAGTATTGAGAATTGTTGTGAAAATAATTTATTTAAAAAATAATTTGAAAATATTAAAATAAATATTGAAATTTTTTTAAACCTTATTACTTAAAAACAAATTAAAGAAGCTTGAAAATGTTTTGAAAAAAATTTCATTGAAAATAATAAGAAAACATTAAAATATGTTTTGAAAGAATTATAAAAAATATTACTTGATCTTTACATTTTATCACATTTTCATTAAAATAAAACATTTAAAATTAAAATTATTCCTTAAATAAATTACTACCGGTAAATCTACATCAAACGCTTGAGTTAAAAAAACATTCCATTTACATTTTAGAAAGGATATAAAAATTGATTAATTTAAAAGTGGTTTGATGGTTCCATTAATTAAATAGGTAAAATAAAAAATGGAATTAATTGTGTTTAAAATTTATAAAATAATATTATATTATTCTTGGAATCCCTTTTTAGAAAACATGGGTTTGAAGGAAAATAGTTTTCTGACCGAAGATTGGGTAATGTATTGCTTTCGTAAAAACACATTTCATAATTATCTTATGTACAATAAATTAAAAAATTTGTACCAATACCAGAGTATATCATTAATAATAGGAGGATAAAATCCATGGATGTTCTTGAAACATGTATGATAGGATCTCATCAATGAAATCATAAACATAAACAATCGTAAAAATTTATGAGATTGTTTATATAAACACTTCTATGTGGGTAATTTGGATTCATACAGTACATATAATATTACTATAACACATGAATCATAAAATTAAATTAATATAATTATATTAATTATATAACATGTATAATTTATTTATATTTGATCATAAGAAGTTTAAGTGAATAAAAAAACATTAGTCACAAAGAAGATAAAATGAGACAAAACTTTTTTACTGACATTGAAACTTTTGAAAATTATACCCCGTGAAATATCTGTCAAAAATTAAATATGTAAATACCCATAAATTTATGAATAATAGACATATATTACATTTTTTGTTAGTACATGCACTGTACAAATGGAATTGGTGGTGAATAAAACATGAATCTCACAGAAATATAAAAGTGAGATGAAATCCCATTTCATTCTATCTTGACTCTCATCGTACTCATTCAAATCACATCTGTAATAAATATAAATTTATTATACATATTTTCAAAAAGCAAATTCTTATATCTAATACATTGTATGCTTTTATTATTACATTATTTCACCCACTTCATATCGATCCCATCTAATAGTTTCACATCAGATAATATTATCTTTGGCCTTTGTATGTATCTTAATTTTTCATATTGCTGATTATATAAAATATATAATAGATATAAGATTTAAATAATTATATAATTATAAGGTACACAAATTAAATTTTTATTATAATAATATATATGATCTAGAAGTACAAAATTGATTACACTGTTCATGTAGATAGTAAGGTGTACATATGCATGAACATTGATTCTACTTTTTATCATATTGAAAGAAATAAAGAAAATTATATATATATATTATACTTAAATTAAAATTATATTATTATATATATCATATAATTTCACTAAAACCATAGTTATTACATTAATTGTAGTGTTTGAATGAATCGATCCGTTTGAGGGGACAATAGTCGAAATATCCTCAAACATAATTACCGTATTTAAAAAAATGGAAAGAAAACATGATTTTTTTTCAAAATTAATAAATAAGATTAAATATATAATAAATATAATATATAATATATATAATTACTTTTCCATCATAATTTCTTCCATTAGATATAGTACGGATAATTGAACAATCATCGCTTTGGGATGAGGAAGCTTTTCTTAAACAAAAACAATTTGTTTGTTACCCATTGGATAGATTTTATGGTATGTATAGCGGTAAAAAATATTTTTATGAATATTTTATTGATAATAAATTTTATAATTTCCTATCATAGTGGTAAATGTGTTAATTTATAGAACATTTTGGGTTAGATCATTTATTTTCAAATTTGATGAAAATTCTAGTTTAACACTTATAAAATAATCTATTGTATCTCTATCGTGAATATTTTAATTTTTACTATTTTAAAAATATATTCTGAAACATTGGTCATCACATAATGATATATATGTTTTATTCAGGTCAGTGAAGCTAAATCGTACATTAGGGTGAGGTAAATGATCCATTAAGTTACAGGAAGGATGGAACTATGAGATTGGATATCACATCTGTATTTAGGCCATAACATTCTTATAATTGACTGGATAGGGCCCAAATATGGAGAAAATATCGAGGAAACATTTTAAAACAAATATTCCTTATGAATGAATTGTTTTCTCATGTGTTTCTAGGATCAAACAACTGTTGCAAGTTCTATTAATTTATTTTTCTGAATTCCCCCTTTTACACTTGTAACCTTTAGAAAACTATCCTCCCCTCTTCTATAAAAATAGTTATTTTTAAATATCAATGTTCTGAGATGTTCATTAAGATTTTAAGGGAATATGATATGTGGTTATACTCTCATTATCCCCGAATTTCAATTAGGTTAGTTGTTGAATAAATGATCGTTTCCTCAAAGCCTTCTTTTTCTTTTTATAGGAATTTTAATGTTTGTGTTTTCCTAATATACATATTATGTCATATTTATTTATTAAATATTTTTATATTTTCTTCAATTAACATCATTAATAATATTCCTATATGATCTTTAAATCAATAGTAGAAACATATTTGGTTTTTACCATTTAAATATCTTTTGGAAATGAAAAATGATTCTAAAAGGTCTACATTCTCCATGGAAGAATAATTCTTCATAGTAATTGATATATCTCTAACAATCCTTAATTAATTTTGATTAATTAATGGGATACATAAATTCCAATCGTATGATTTATGAATTGATTTTATAAATTATAAGAAACTAATAAATCAATTTAAAAACATACATAAAACATGTGAGGTTGAGTAAAGTGTGAATTGTGTGAGCATAAACTTAATCAGTAAAACAAAAATACAGATAATAATTTGTTGAGTTTAAATAAAATTCATAAACAAAATAAATCCAAATTTTAAGAATGGTTATGGACCAAAATTTACCACTAACCATAAGAAAAAAATTGTATAGAAATTCTTTAAATGGGGCAATGATTTCATGTTATGAAGATATCCTAGTGTTCAATTCATGTCATCATTATAGTTATGTTTACTCTCATAGGGTTCGATGGTTAGAATATTATGGGATTATAATTATTTATAGAATAATATAAATAAAACTTTTAACTAATTAAGTGAATATATATAGTTTGATTTGTTAATATTTTTCAAATTGTTTTCTAAAAACACATATTCTTATTGTGTTTTTTAATCAAGATTCATTTTAAATACAGGAACAAAAAAATTAAATATTATTCTAGAAAACATAGTAATTTTATTTTATAAATGTAAATCCACCCATTTTTCTAGTTTATTTTATATTATTTTATTTTATTTTAAAAATAAAATAAATAAGTTTTTAAATTTCTTCTTCTTTTGGGATATGACCTCCATACGCTACACTACAACACATAAGTACCCAAAACATCACGCATCATTTGGGAGGACCCATGACAATGCGCTTAAAATTAGAACCATTGAAGGTATGAAATTATGTTATTCATCTAATTGGATGAAATTTTTTACTTTTTTTTGTCCTTCGATTGTCTCTTCTTTCTTCTTTCTTCCATATTCATTGTCATTTCTCATTTTTTTTTTGTTTTTTTGTTTATTTATTTCATATATATTTTATTATTTATTAGACTATAAAATAAATCTTATTATCATAATATTATAGTCTACTATTATCAAATTCTATTATATGTCATGTGATCCCATCCCATGGATCTCTTTGAGATAGAACTTTAGAATGAACATAGCCTTTGGGCTCAAATTTGACATTCTTGGTCTACATGAATTGTAGATATTTAACCAACAAGGGAAAAACTCCACTCAAAGAACATTTAAATTGGAAATGCATCAAAATCCAAAACAAAAAAAAATCCAATGGCTAAAAAATAAAAATGAATATAACATAACCATTTGATAATTGGATGCACCCGATATTAACTAGCAAAAAATCTATACTGCATAACTAATCCTCGAATCGAACATTGAATTGAAATCTAGATTGAATAATCTTCTTCAAATGTTTCATGGATTATATATTGTGGATCCAAAAAATAATTTAAAATAAGTTAATATGTTTTTATCAACCCTAAAACCTAGGAATGTATATGAAAACCAAATCAAACTAAGAGAATTCCAATTCTCACATTTGGGAATAGAAAATCGTGGGATGTATTATTTACAACATGAATATGAATCTTGTTAAAATGATTTCATGTATCTTTTCTTAGAGACATTCTTCCTGAATCAAGGACAAATTCCATTATAAAACAGATATCAGGAATCAATAAATCTGATGGGGAATGAATGTATGAGTACTAGGAGTGATTCAATGTAATGACCTGCCAATTATCATTGGCATGAGAGTACAACGAGTCATTACTAGGACTTACGAGACCTCCCCAAGACATTAAAGGTAGGAAATAAATGCCAAAGGGTTTCAAATATATGTTGGGGGAAGATTTACCCTTTAAGAAATAAACCCATAAACAAACCATAAAAAACATTCACAACATGATTCATGAAAAAATGAATAACCAATTAACACCTCTTTTATAACAAACGACTTAAAATACTCAATAATGGAAGAACAAACTAAGAATCAAAGAACACAATGGATGAACAATTCAATACTCTCAAAAGACACTACAAATCCATGCTCCACAAGCACCACGCTCCACAACATCTCCAATGCATCATCATAAGACACTAACAATAAGATTCATTACCTTTGCATGTGTCCTAGAATACGACATCTGCAAAATCACCAATGTTCTATAGAGTGGGTGAGTATAAAACATAGTAAGTTTTCCCGATTGACTTCCCTACCTACGCCACTATGATAAAAGATTTATCCACGTTTATATAAAATCAGTTTATATAAAACATTTCTGAAAAGTAGTTTATAACTAAATATAAACAATTTTCTGAATCCATTAATAACCAAATTCATTCTAGGAGAAATTGAAACAAATTTTCCAGCAAGTAATGTTTCACAAAAAATAACCAAACAAGCTTTAAAACCATTTCACAATGTCCCGTTTTGGCATACCAAACAATTTCCAAAAACCCTTGAAACAAACCATGCATGCTACCTCGAAGAGGGGAGAATTCATATCCCTTATCCATCACAACTATGATGGGGGAGACTTCATACCCTTATCCAACCGAAATGCACATGAATTATTGATGAGGGAGATCCCTAACCCTAATCCATCCCAACACTGATGGGGGAGACCCCCAACCTTCATACATCCCGAATGCAATATGAATGTTTGAAGGGGGAGTGGCCTAACCATTATCCATCCCAACACTGATGGGATAGACTCCTAAACATTATCCATACCACATGACGATGAACACACACATCCATCATGTCAAAAACAAAGTGTGTTCATCCAATTCAACACATTTCAATGCATAACCTTTTCAATTCTAGATAATTTCAGTAAACCACCATTTTTATTGAAATCCAAATCCATCAATGCCATTTCAATCTCAAACGATTTCAATAAAACACCCTTTTAATTGATAACCCATTTTTCATCAAACCATCTAAAATTTCAGAAAATCCATAATTTGAAATAATCATTTTAAATTCAACAAGACAAATCCCATTGCACAAAAATTCACCAAGATTTCACAATCTAATCAAAACCATAAATCCTTACTAAAAAAGATTAATTCTATGATTTTCACAATCATATCCATTCATATAAACCAATTATAATCTAATACACTTAATTCTAGCAAGATTAGTCAAGTGTGAAGTCTCCTACCTCAACAGTTTTGACGAAAACCCAAAAAAATATAGATCGCACAAGAAAACCTGGCTGATTCACCAAAGATCCTACTTAGATCTCTTCTCATAACAGAACCAAGACCAAATTGCATCATATTTGGAATCCCCACACATAGATATACCCATAACAGGAATAGATCTAAGACACTGAGAGAAGAGGAGAAGTAGATCTATGTATATCCAGGAAACCAAACAAGAACGATCACATACCTCGAGAATCTGGCTTCGATTCATCAGGATAAACCTTTGGGTCTCCTTTAGAATGATGGGAGATCCCTCTTTGACCTTATGAGAATAAAAATACCAAGTTAGGGCCGCATATAATTTCAAATGCGGCACATTGTGGTAGAAATGTGTTAGATCCACCTTTATAGGATCTCGTTTAAGTGGTTGCACGGTTAGTTCGCACAGTTTTACAAACAGTGCGCTAACCGTGCATTAGCTACTGTATCAGGCACCATTATCACATGTTTTGGTCTCATGGTTAGACAAACCATGTGCCTCCCATGCAGAAGCTACTTCCTCCAAAACCAACTATGCACAATTTAGAAAAATTGTGTGTTGTACGTGCGACTTCCCCTTTTTCAAGAAAACATCATTCCTAGATCTCTCGACTATCCCAAATGTCACCCTTAATTTTAGAACCACTAAGAGAATCATCAAATGGTTACATGCCAGAAACCAGGGGTATTACATTCTCCCCACCATTTTCCTTTCCGTCCACAGAATGTAGAAAACCTTCATCCAGCTGAAAGAGTTCCGACCATTGCTTTTTCATTTCTGTTTCACGTTCCCAGGTCTCTTCTTGAATCTGACCATGATGCCATAAAACCTAGAATAGACTAAATATTTTTCCAGAAAAGACTTTCTCATGCTGATCAATAATTTGTACGAGGATATGTATCAATGAATCATTTGGCTCTAGGTCAATGTGATCCCATCTGATCACATGGTTTAGATCAGGATGATACTTTATTAGCTGAGATGCATGGAACACATTATGCACCGAACAAAACCGTGGTGATAAAGCCAACCGATATGCCACCTCACCAACCCATTACAGTATGTCAAAAGGGACAATGTATCTATGATATAACTTATCATGATTCTCGCAACGACGATGCCCAAGACTTGTAGAGAACATCAAGAAGACATGATCACCCACAACGAACGACAATGGACTTCGACGGCAATCTCTATAAGATTTTCGACGACTCTAAGCCATCTCCATCCTCTTTCTAATCAACTGATTAATCTCTATTGTTTCTTAGACATGGTTCATCCAAACTAGTGATGGTTCACCAGTTTCCACCCAACATAGTAGAGAACAACAAGGACTCCCATACAATGCTTCATACGGAGCCATGCGTTTTGAGGCTTCATAGATATTATTGTATGTGAACTTCTATAAGGGTATATTATCCTCCCATGAGCCACCAAAATCCATTAGAGAAGACCGGAACACATCTTCCAATGTTTGTATCATCTTCTCGGATTTCCCATCCGTCTGAGGAAGATACACCGTGCTCATAGTTAACTATGTTCCAAAGTCTTAGTGTAATGATTTCCAGAAACGAGATGTGAAACTCAGATCTCTATCAAGGAATATAGAAACTGGAACACCATAAATCTATAACACCTCTAAGATATTGATTTTTTAAATATCTTCCATCAAATGAGTTTCACGAATAGGGATAAAATGGGCCGACATGGTTAGATGATCCACTATCACCCAAAATATCATTGTGTTTATAGATCGTTCTTGGAAGACCTGTATCCAAATCCATTACTATATGATCCCACTTCCATAATAGGATAGGTAAGGATTTTAACATACCTGCAGGTCTCGGATACTCTTCTTTAACATCCTGAAAAGTTAAGCACTGTGAGATGAACTCAACCACCTTCATTTTCAGGCCGATTCACTAAAACTACGGCTTCAACAACTTATACATCTTTGTGTACCTGGGAGTACATCCCATCACGAATGATGATATCCATGAAGGATATGTTCTTGAAAAAACATAGGTAAATCCCTCTGATCTCCCAAACACAAAACTGAACCCTCATCAAGTTTCCAGAATTCAATGGTCTCCCCACCAAGGATTTTTGAACTACCAACCATACATTCTGCATCAGATATTTTTTCATCTTTGATCATCATTACTATATCAGGAAAAAGTGTATCTGAAAGGAAACCAGCAACATCCCCTTAGTATTCACAGTCCATATGCTTTTCGGCCTAGACCAACATCAACTGCCACTCATTTGAAGCTTCTTTCTCCAACTGAGCATATGACTTTCAACTAAATGATTATGTCACCAAATTCCTTTTTCCTAGTGTGTACATCTATGTCAAAGTCAAACATCTAGTGATACACCATCCATCTCCTTTTCCTCATATTCAAATATCAATGTGATAAAATATGTTTCAAGATTTTATGATCCATAAACATAGTGAATTTTGCACCTAAGATATAATGTCTCCTTGTTTTCAGAGCATGTACAACTGCAAATAACTCCATATCATGCGTTAGGAAATTTTTCTCATGCACCCACAAATGCCTTGAGCCATAAGAACCACATGGTCTCACTGCATTAGAACACAGCCAAACCCTTTTCTCAAAGCATCACATTACCTCACATACCCCTGTTCTGATTCATGCAAGATCAAGATGGGTACCGAGGTAAGACGTACCTTCAGTTCCTGGAAGGACTTCTGATGTTATTCTGTCCATTGGAATATAGCATTATTCATTGTCAGATATTTCATTGGTGAAACTAGTCATGATAAATCATGCACAAATCATCGATAGTAACTAGATATACCAGGAAAGTTTCGTATATCGAAAACATTCTTCAGTGGTTTCCAAGAGATAATAGATTCAATCTTTTCTGGATCAACAGAAATGCATTTCTCAGAAATGACATGGCCATTGAAATGTACATCCTATATCCAAAAATCACACTTTGATAATTTGGCATACAAACGATCATCTCTCAATATTTTTAACATTGTTTCAAGGTGCTCCTCATGATCAGCCCTTGCCATTGAATACACCAAGAAATCATCCACAAACACCACAAAAAAGAATCCTGATATTGCTAAAATATCTGATTCATCAAATCCATGAAGACCGATGGAGAATTCATTATACCAAAAGGCATGACTACATATTTATAGTGGCCATATCTACTTCTAAATGCTGTCATTGAAATATCCTCCTTCCGAAATCGCAATTGGTGATATATTGATCGCAAGCCAATCTTGTAGAACCACTAATAACCCCTTAATTGATCGATCATATCGTCAATGCGTGGAAGTGGATATCAATTCATTATCATAACTTGGTTATGCTTACGATAATCAACACACAAGTGAAGAGTTCCATTTACCTTTTTCATGAAAACAACAGGTGCTTCCCTTGGAGATGTACATGGTCAAATGAAACCCTTGATTTACAACTCCTCTAACTGCATTTTCAATTCCCATAACTCCTTTGGTGACATCCTATAATACGGAAGTGAAGTAGGACTGGTCCACAGAAGCAGATCAATCATAAACTCCACTTCCCTTGAAGGTTGTAACCCTAGATGTTATTTAGAATGTCATCGGGAAATTGATCCACAACAACTATGAAAATATTTTCATCAATCTCTTCCATTGATGCCAAATTCAATGCTACCAGTTAGTAATAGATCGTTCCCACCATTTGTGCCAATAAGCACTTTGTATCGTTCTATACCATCTTCTCTCCTCTGAAGAGATGGTTGATTACATCCTCAGTCGTGAAACTAATTCTTCACCTATAATAGTCGGTGTGAGCCTTAACCATAGTCAACCAATCCATACCCGGAAATACATCATAGAAATTTATGTCCAACATCAAGAAATCCCATTTTAACTCAGCTCCATCAACAGTTATAGCACATGCTCTATACACAAAGGCATGACATTCTCTTTCACCAAGAAGAGTTTTTAGTATCAAAACAGAAGTTATCATTTCTAGTTTTAAACCTAGAAATTCATCAAATATGAGAAGCAATGAAATAATTTGATTCACCCGTATCAATGAGCACTTGTACAAGGGTATAATTAAAAATAATAGTACCTCTCACCGTAGATGGTCCAGCCTGTTCAGCGACCATCATCTACTTAGTGCCATTCCATTGCTTCATCGTTGCGCTGATCTCCTTGTTGCCTAGCTGAGATTTCCCTAGTTGAGGAGTCATGGTATTTAAAAAATCTCCATGGATAGATTTTTATGCTGACGATACTAATTATATTGTCCACGGCCTGTCGAAGCATATAATGATTGTGACTCCTAAGGATTGTCACGTTCCCCTGACCACATGAAATTCCTATAATAGTACTGTCGATGCCCCATCCCTTTGCAATTGTGACATGCTTTAGGTTGCGTCATATAATCTCGCCTTTTTTGGTCAAGCGATCCACGTTGAAAATTACATGCTTTGCTCTGGGGTCATGGAAGAAGGTTCACTGATCCCACCTTCTGGTTCTGATATCCACTTGCACCATGGAAATAGGTGTCCCTTTTCCTCTTATTTTCAATGGTTGAGATCCCACCATTTCTCAGAGGTATCAACATTCTTCCTCCCATCGATCCCATGATATTGCTTTCCCCTACAGTCTCTATGTTCACTATCTCTATATAATCTGTAATACAGAGCATTGCAATCTTCGATCGAAAATCTTTACATAACACCAATTCGAATATGTGTTCCTTCAACAATGCACTCACCGCAAACACTGGTGCAAAAAGGACTAAATTCATTAATTTAGCAACATACTTGGTGACAGAGAGACTCTCTTGTTTCAAGCAGAAGAAGTCCATCGTTTTCCAGATTTTGAACGTGTGTGGATAGAATTTTTTGTTGAACAATTCTTCAAGATACTCCCATGTATGTCCATCATCCAATTTATCCCCCACCACTAAATCCCACCACTTACGTGCAAAATCATCTAGGATATATGTCATCGACATTAATTTCAATTCTACTGGTGTGCCGATGATATCGAAGATAGGATTCATCCTACATAGCCACACCCCGCCCTTTTGGATTCATTATCACCCCGAATGTTTGGTGGATTCTTGTTCATGAACTAGATGGTATGATCCACATGCCTTGGTTCATTTCTCCGGTTTGTCGTATACACACCCTGAAAAGCTTGGATGATACTCTAAACCTGCTCTTTGTTCACATGTGGTTCAAGTGTAACCACATTCATTGCAACTTCTTCAGGTTGGTTCCAACGATGCCTACCGGGTGCCATTTTCTAAACCAACAACAAAATCCAATAATCTCACTCCTTAGAAAATGTTGTCTTATAATTCAAATTCTATCACAACATTGTTCGCAAAACAACATTTTCCCCATGTTCAATCCTTTTTTGAAAGTATTCATCATGCTTATTCAAAATCAACCCATTTTTTAAATACACCAAATAACATGTTATCAAAATCATTCACTTGAAAACAATTATTGCATTTTTTAAAAATTCACACCATGGACAAAATATTTACTCTTTATTCACAATGAGATATGGAATCCTAGTGGGAGGTCATTACTCTACAATGCATGTCATGCTCCTCTCATTGCCTAAACCCTTGACAATGCTGTTACCAACATTCTAGAAGTGTATCCAAAACACATCTGTACCCAACAAACTGTTAACTAGATGTTTATCATAAACGAGTTAGCTACGCCCTTTTATGCTATACATTTCAATTTTCGACAATGATATTCCATTATAAGATTTCGACACAAGGAATAGACAAGAATGAATTTCAACTCCCATACTAAGAACATTCATGACCACTTGTTAGGTGAGGACCAAGCATGTTGATACCATTTGTAATGACCCGCCAATTTTCATTGGCTCGAGAGTACAACAAGTCATTACTAGGTCTTAAGAGACATCCCCAAGACACCAAAGGCTAGAAATAAATGCCGAAGGGTTACAAATATAAGTTTCAGGACAATTTTACCATTAAAAAATAAACCCATAAACCAACCATAACCAAAAATTTACTATATGATGCATGACCAAATGAAAGACCAATAAACACATCATTTATATCAAACAACTTCAAAGTACAGAACAACGAAATACCAAAATAAACATCAAAGTACACAACAGATGACCAACTCAAGACTCTCAAAAGACACTACAACTTCATGCTCCACATGCTCCATGCTCCACAACATCTCTCAAGCATTATCAAAATCCACTATCAATAAGATTCTTTACATTTACCTTGGTCCCAGAATATGACATCTGCAAAAGCACCAATGTGCCAAATCAGGGGTGAGTATAAAACTCATTAGGAATCCCTAATGTCAACCCTACTCACGCCATTAGGATAGAAGAGTTAGCAACATTTATATAAAAGTAGATTATATAAATCATTTCTCCGAAGTAGTTTATAACTAAATATAAACAAGCTTCTAAAACCATTAATAACCAAAGTCATTCCAAGAGCAATTGAATCAAATTTTTACAGCAATTTATTTTTATAGAAAAATAACCAAACAAGCTTTAGAACAATTTCACAATGTCCCTTTTTGGCATACCCATCCATTTCAACCAACCCATACAACCAACCATGCATGCAACCTAGAAGAGGGGAGAAATAATAACCCTTATCCATCCCAACTATGATGGGGGAGTCTTCTTACCCTTGTCCAACACAAATGCACATGAATTCTTGACGGGGGCGTGCCCTAAACCTTATCCATTCTTACACTAATGGGGGAGACCCCTAACCCGTATCTGTACCGAATGCAATATGAATTTTTGGTGGGGAGAGCCCTAACCGTTATCCATCCCAACATTGATGGGGGATACTCTTGCCCCTTTTCCGTCCCACATGCCCGTGAACACACACAACCATCATGTCAAAAACCTAGTCTGTTAAACCAATTCAAACAATTTCAATACTTAACCATTTTAATTCCAAATAATTTCAATAAAACTCCCTTTTTATTGAAAACGAAATCCATCAACGTCATTTTCAATCTCATACAATTTCAATAAAACACCATTTTTAATGAACACCCATTTTTCTGCAAACCATCTGAAATTTCAGAAAATCCATATTTTAAAATCAACATTTTAAATTCATCAAGCCAAATATCTTTTCTCAACAATTAACCATGATTTCATAATGTTGTCAAAAACATAAATCCCCACTAAAGAAGATTTAATATTTCATTTAACAATAAAATCCATTCAAATAATACAATTTGAATATATGAAAATAAATTTTAGCAAGAGGAGTCGTGAGTGAACCCTCCTACCTCAATGGTTTGGATGAATACCCTAACAAACAGAGAACGCACAAGATAAACGCTCTGTTTCACCAATGATCTTCCTCATATCTCTTCTCCTTACACAACCAAGACCAAATATCATCTTATTGGGCATCCAAACACTTAGATCTACCCATGGCAGATGTAAATCTACAAAACTGATAGAAGAGGAGAAGTAGATCTATGTAAATCTAAGAAACCAAATAATAACGATCACATACCTCAAGAATCCGGCTTCGATTCATCAAGAGAAGCATTCAGATCACCTCTGGAATGATGGCAGAACCCACTTTTACCTTTAGAGAAGAAAAATTCTGAGTTAAGTGCACTTAGAAGCTTAAATGAGGCACTTATATGCGAAAAACCTTGACATCCACCTTTATTGGATCTCTTTTAAGTGGCCACACAGTTAGTTTGCACTGTTTGACAAACCGTACGCCGCTCGTGTGGAAGCTACTGCCTCGAAGACCAGCTACGGAAGGTTTGGCCGCACGGTTTAGAAAAATAGTGTGTCGCCCATCCAACATCCTCTATTTCCTCAAAACATCATTCCATGTTCTCCAAAATCTCCCAAACGTCATGATTAACTTTAAAACCACTAAAATCATCAAAAAAAGGGTTACATACCAGAAACCGGGGGTACTATATTTTGGAATATTTATGCAAGGTGTCCACATCACCAAATTGGTGAGAAACATATCATCCAATAATTCTATGAATTACTCACTCTTATATAATGTATGATGGAAAATTTCATGGATGGAAGAGCATTGGCGGAAAAAACCCAATATTATCACGTTCATTGATTGAAAATATAGAAAAAACTCTGAACAATTTTTTTACAGATTAAGACAATGTGTCATGGGTTTACATCAGATGAGTCAATATTTTTATGATATTCATTTAATTGATGCCATGTTAGAATAATTTAACACTATGGAGAATAAATATATTTGGCTCTAAAGACATTCTAACCCACTCCTATAAGGCCTTGTAGAATTTTCACTGAAACATACAACCCACCTGGCTACTACCCCCAAAAATAAGATAAATAAGATTGTGTAGGAATATTACAAAGGATATCGTATCAGTATCAAAAAAACAAAATCCCTAGAAGATGTATTGTTACTATTCTTCAACATACAATAAAGGGGGGAAGGATAAATCATATATGAGATACGGCTCTGGACAACAACATATATCCCCTTTTCAATAGAATTTCCAACAGCCTCTTTCTTACACTTAGTTTTTCAAACATCACCAAAATATATTTGATTCTCATGAATCAACAATTTAACACAATAAGAACTCCAACCCAACAGTTTATTCTAATAAAATTTTATTTTGAAACAAAATGTTCTTAATAAACTGAAGGAGCTCAAGAGTGATGGTTATATGAAGATAGAGTTGATGAAACATATCAGCTAGATTTCCACTACACTCTGCAAACTAGTATATAAGAACAATATGAATTTACAATCCCAACCAACTCCAAATCCTATGATAAATGTCAGTGGAATCACATTGAGAATTGGGAAGAAAATGAGTGATATATTAGCATATTTCATTCCAATAGGGTTCACCTCAACACTAGAGAATCCAAATTCTTGACAAACTTATGAGAAGCTCATGGATATAGACAATGGTACGAAATATATTTATGATGCTCCTAAAAAAACCCATCCATTTACAAATGAATTTGTACAAACGAAAAAGGTTATTGAAGAGGAAATGCATAAACGGGGGTTTTGAAACATTCAAGTGTGTTGAGATCAATATCCCATGACATGAATCTATTAATAAAATGCCAAATAATAAAAAATTATTAAATGAATAATGTACTAATTGAAGAGGGCTCAAGGGAAATGAGAGGATCAAACTTGGAAGGAATTTGTCAGTATTCATTACACCAACTCTAGGATTTCCAACAATGTTCAATGATATCAGTACATTCACCATCCAATTAATTGTAGTGGAGTTACACTTTTCTTATACATTATGTGATTTAAGAGCTTCAATTAATGTTTTGAAACACTATGTATTCTCTTATTTATAGGTTTCAATGTTGAAGATGAAGAGATTAGTGGTGTAGTTTGAAAATAGTGATACAACCCCTCCAATAGGATCCCTTGAAGATGATATTTTTTGGATGAGAGAAATGATATTTCCAGCATATATTTAGATGCAATAAATGGTTCATGACCATTTTGTTTCTCATGAAACAATTATCATAGTTGGACCTTCAAAAATACTGAAATAACAGTCATAAATTTTCATGAGGGTACACATTCCATGGATTTTGCAGATAATGTTGTTATATTTATTGTTATGACTCAATGAAGTACCCCTCATAAGACTATTCTGATATTTTATCTCTCATTATGAACAACCAAGAAAAAAACATGGATTTTTATTTTCATATTCTTAGAGATTATATGATCATTTATTCTTGTTTTATAACTAAGAGAACATCCACACTTGTTTCGAATGAAAAAAATCTCTTAGATTTTATTTTTAATAGATTCATATTCTGATGTTGATCATCTTCACATTGTATAAGAATTATATATTGGGTATTATGATGGTTTTGATCTATTATTTTCTAATTTTTATGATGTTTATTGTGGTACTTCTAATTATTATGCAAATATTTCATTTAATTCAATATATCCAAACATACTTCACCACCCTTCATTGGAACTCATGTTGTAACCTCAAAATAACTAATACTCAAACCTATCGAGTAGTGAGATATTTCTTGTTGTAATTTCAAAAAATATCCATTTTTAGCATGGATAAAAACTTTTGAATAATTCTAGGGAGAACATCAAGGAAATTGGGTGGACCCTAGATTAAATATTATGTATTAACCCTTCCATTTTCATGAATAGAATTCTTCTTGAGGACGAGGATTAATCAGATAGGCAGCCACAATTCATAGTAAATCCAACTCTTCCAAATATTTTTAAAATAGAAGTTGAAAATTTTCAAGAGATATGTATTATTCATCCAATTTCTGATTATTAATAGGTGAGTTCTATTCATGTTTTTCCCATGAATAATGTTGTTACTTTTAATAGAAATGATTGATATCAGTATGTTCCAATGAGGGTGAAAAATAGTTGGTGTGAAATTAAGGATTATTAGAAACTATGTCAATCCACTTGCAAGGACCACCCCTCCCATTTAATGATAAAATACATGAGAGACTATATGGGAAAACACCCTATTGTTTCTTGGATTTATTTTATTGATATTTTTTCATTCCTATAGCTCCAATGGATCAGGATAATCCAATATTAACATGTATATTTAGTATATTTTCCTACCGAAGGAGTCCATTTAGACTTTTCAATTCCCCAGATAGCATCCAGCGACTCATGGTGATGGTTTTCCCAGATTTCATTGTAATGTACATGGAGGTATTTATGGATGATTTTATAGTTTATTGATCATCATTTTAATAATTCATATTTAGTTTAGGAAAGGTGTCGAATCATTGTATTGATAATAATATAAATTTTATCTTTGAATTGTTTCATTTCATTTTAGAGAATGGAATTGACATATGGCATGTAGTGTAAAAACATTGGATAAAGGTTAAAAGATCTAAATTAGATATTATTTTATCCTTACAATATCATTCATGGGTGCATGATGTTAGATCATTCCAAGTGAATTCATGATTTTATCGATGATTCAACAATGATTTTAGAATGATTTCGCGTCTAATGTACCGATTACATAATAATGATTCAGATTTTAATTTGAATATTCTAATAGGACATCCTTTGTTGAGTTAAAAAATCGATTGACCACTACTCCAGTCATACAACCCCCATGATGGGACATTCCATTTGATCATAATTTTGATTTTTCTAGCTACATGGTTAGATATATCATAAGTTATAGGGTGGAGGTATGTTCACATGTGATTGTCTATGATTTGAGGACATTGGATTCTGCCCAAATGAACTACAAAACCATATTACAGGTGTTTGTTTCCGTTATATTTTCATTATATAAATTAAATTCATATTCATTTGTATGTAATATAGTTGTTTTTTATTACCATGATGTTCTCAGGTACCTCTTGAAGAATCTATATGATAAGTCTAAACTTATACAATGGATGATCCTTCTTCAAGAAATAAATATTTAGATAAATATCAATAAGTGGATATAAAAAATGGTGGAGGACCTCATTAGTAGGCCTAATCACACATTATAGGTTGGCACCATTTAACAAGTACCACTTCAGGACACTTTCTCAAATTAGGATCATTATTCCATCTCAGGAACACATCCTTGGTATAGTAATTTAGTTATCTAAATTGTTTCATATGAAATTCATAAAAATTTATAGAAACATCATTTCCAAATGATAATGTGTGAGTCATGATTTTATGTTTCGGATGATCCCTACATCTGGATCATTCGTATTGATCAATTTATTAGGAGTGTTCGTGATCATGATTTTGAGTCTGTTATGCATTTTTCCCATACATATTCATGAGGATGAAACTTTGGACCATAATGAATAGATAATATTGTCTTAAACTATGGAATATACTATCCAATCTTATTCCTTAATTCTGATGTTTCTTATGTCATTATCATATTTCGAACCCAATGGTAATTTTTATAGGAGACATGAGACACCCCAACAACCAATATTATTATGATATATTTTTTATGTATGGGGAAATTATTTAATGGTTCATTTTTCTAGTTCATTTAATTTTTTGTATATTGTTATTTTTGTTTATTATTCTAGTAAATGGATGGTTTCTAAGGCCACCATGAATGATGATTCCAATATTGCAGAGGACATTGTCAAGAAACATGTGTATTATATTTTGGGAGTAAAATCCCCATCATCAGGGACCATGAGACACACTTTATTAATCCTAATTTTTATTCCAACCATTGGAATTATGGGATTACACAAAAACATCAACAACATACCTCCCTCAAACAAATTGTCAGGATAAGATTTCAAATTAGGAGTTGAATAATTTTTGGACAAAACCATGCAGCCAAATATGAAGGCTGAGAAATTTCATGGAAGATATGATGTGGACATACAAGAAAACATAATATACCCACATCTTTATGTCCCAATTTCTTATTGTTGATATAAATTTTTCTAATATCCATGTGGAAGTCGAGAATCTGGAATATTAGGATATAAAAAAAATTCCACAAGGATTTTCCTCATGATGGAAATAAGAAGATGATGAAAAAATATGATCATGAGGATATTCAATTATCATACTATGAGAACTCAAGTTTCCATAAGGAAATATAAATATTATCTCACAATAGAACGATCCAATAAAAGGATATTCATATTGGAGGGAAAGTCCTTATCTATAGTTCACAACTGATGATGATGCATGGTATGTTGCGTTCCAGATGGTTAGATACCTCTGTTGTGACTAATAATGTTTCTTATGGTGTGGTGTAGATCAAATAAGAGCACACAAGAAGAATATTTACAATAAATGGAGAAAATATCAAAAAATACATTGAGGGACTTACTTTTAATGTAGTTGATTTCATCACACTTCATGAACCCATCAACACATGAAAATATCAGTCTGATCCTAATCCTTTAACTTTGATGTATTATTTCAATTTTAAATTATACATTTCATATGAACATATCATCTCATGCATTCACATTGAGGACCATGATATATTTTATGTGTGGGGGAGGGGAAAACATTTTGTATTAATTATATAGGATCATTATTAGTGTTCTTTTCTATGTTTTATGTTATGTTTTTTATTTAAATATTCACAAAGAAATTTAAAAAAAGAAACAAAAAGAAAGAAAAAAATAATAATATCAGGTAACATGTTCATTTAGATATGATATATATTGATAATGAATGTTTTAAAAATTCATTTGTGTCATAATAAGAATGGAATATATCTTTATCAAAGAATTTATTTTTATAAATATAGATGTTTTTGTTGATATTGTTGGTTGTGTCATAATAAAACCTTGTATATTTTGATACCAAAATTTGTAATTATTTTATTGTTAAATTGTTCCATTGATCACTGCACACTTATTTTCACACAATCAGAACATAAGTGTATCTCTTACCCAATTGAATGTATATTTAGTGTAAATAAATCTTTTTGGCTTATAACATTGTCTTTCCATATGTGTGATTCTCTTCTGATCATTTCAATCAATGTACCAGATTGAATTATGTGTGTGAACCTAATATATGACTATAGTACTCCCTAAAAATATTCAAAAACATTACTCAAATATAGTAATAAATAACAATAAATAATTAGGGGAGAGTATAAATGTACTATATTGGGGTGTATTTATGTCAGGAGTTAATGGTTTGACTTCTGTGAATTCTGAAATGAGTTGGTTTTGGAATTTGAATGCAATGAATATTGAATAAATTTTTTAAAATTTGTTCCGAACATAATTGGTTAAAACTTTGTTTAGGTTAATTGAGCTAAATCATGAATTCTATTAGATTAAATCAGCCATTATGTCAAAGGTAGTCTGGACACACTAGATTGGATATCACTTTATAATTTGTGACAAAACGTCTTCATTAGTTTTTGGATTGGGACCAAATTTAGAGAGACTCTCAGGGACCCGTTTTCTAAGTAGTAATCCTTGTGGAAGGATGGATAATTTATATATTTTGGGGGTCAAACATGCAGATCAAATTGGATTAATTTATATGTCTTACATTTCCCATTCACACTTGAATACTCTGAAAACCTAGCCCCCCTATACTCAATAAATTAATTTATTATAATTTGGAGTATTTGGGATGTGAATTATTATGTTAAATTATGATTATAAGTTGTTACACTCAAATTATTAATTCATTTCAATATGGATAGTTCTTGAAGCACGGATCCATTAATCAATGTTTTTTTCTTTTTTTCATTGTAATGTATGTGTTTGTGTAATTAAATTCATAGTTACACATTAATTATTCTCTTTTATCCCAGTTTTCACAATTATATTTTTATATAATATTCCAAATTGTTCAGTAAATAATGATTATAATCATGATTGGGTTATATCCGTTTAATGAAACATTCAAATGAGAAATCTAGATACGAAGACTACACCACCCAGAGAAGAGTAATTCTGCTAAGTAATCGATATAACTCTAACATTATTTACCTAATTAATTTGAATCAATGGTATATTATAATTAAAATATAATGATTTGTGGATATATGTTTATTTTTATCAGGAACTAACTAATAAATTGATCAACTTTCATAAATCATATGAAGACGAGTAATGTGTGAAATGTGGGAGTGTGAATTACTCAATAAAGTAAAACCACATAGGATTAATTTTTATGGTTAAAATTTATTCTATAAACTCAATTAATCCTAATTTCAAAAATTGGTATGATCCCTAATTTACCAATGACCATCAGATAGTATTTTAATGGCCATCAGCGTAGGGTGCTGTGATGAAATGTTCCAAATCTTTCCAAGGCTACAATTAATTTCATCAATGTAGTTAGGAATACTCTCGTGGGGTTTGAGGGATAGAATATTATCATTCCGTAATTAAGTGGATATAATATAAATGATTATTATTAATAATTAATTAATGATTTAGATTCAGTTTTGATACTTTTTTTAAAATGTGTTTTAATAAAAATATTCTCATTCTGTTTTATTGTCAAATTAAATTTTAAAAAACAAGAACAAAAAAATACTACATTATTATAGAAAAAATATTATTCATAATATATATACATATATCCCCCATCCATATATATTTGTATATTAATTTTTATTTTATTTTCAAACTACCATTATTATGTCTTTATGTTACTTCCCCTTTTGAGATACGACCTTGGTCTGCCACTCAGTTGCTCCATATACCAAAAAATCACACATCTTTTGTATGCTCCCATGACATCACCATCCATGTAAGTACAAACCATATAAAAAATACATAAAAGTATATTTATGATGCTATTATTTTATAAAATATGAGAATAAAGAAAGTGTTAGGTGGATAAAGAAAATGAATTAAATTTTATTGAGAGAAGGCATTACCTCTTATTGGGTAACTCATTAGGTTGGATCCATACCGCTATGATGGATTACTTTATATCCAAAGGGAAGAATCAAGGATAAATTGAGGTATTTCATGTAGTGTATAGGGTAGATTTTGGTCGATAATATGTGGTTTGATAGGTTTGATAAAGATGGAGTGGTGGGTTGCCATTTATATGGAAGGGAAATGACAGACATATCATTTTTGAAAACATGTTAGGTGTACCAATGAATTAACATAAAAAAAAGTCATAAAAAACCAAATTAACTCAATAATATAAGGTTAATGAATGAATAAAGGAAATAAAATGTTTGTTGGATATGTTTTAATGTTTTTTGGGTCTTAAATTTAATGTTTAGTCTTTAGGTAAGCTTAATTTTACTTTAGGTGGAGTAATTAATTTTATTTACGTTCAACAATAATTTTCATAAAAAAACAAAGTTGAACATTCTAGAAATTTTAAATTATGATTTTTCAAAATATAGAATATGTTTTTATAAATTTAAATCACAAGAGTTGCATAATTATTTTAAAATCAATCTAACTAATGGGAAGACAGTTGGGGTGTTTAATATTAAAAAATTGATCACATGTTTTCTACATTTTTATATCCAATTTCAATATCATAACTCTTACTATGACAGAAAATGGATTAATTTATAAATATATTATCTAATAAATTTTTCACCAATTTAAAATGTAAATAATTTTTATAACTAAATTAGATTAAAATTAATTTTTGCATTAAAATCCCATATGTTTAATTATTTATTAGAAAATGAAACCCCATAAAAATATAAAAAAATATATCATAAATAAAATTTCATGTTTTTATTCCAAATATAAATTTTAATTTCACATATATAATCTATAAACATTCCAAAAATTGGAATTAATATGGGTTTCACATTAAAACAGCTTCTATAAATAAATATAGGTTTTATCCATAAAATTAGGTTTGTTTTTCTATTATATCTATACAATATATTCGATGAATAAATAATATATTTAATTGAATATATAACATTTTTATTATATTAATATTACTCTCTAATTGTAATTAGTTTAATTTATTTGGGTAAAATAACTTTGTAAACCTGAAAATATTAATATTTTCAATCATATTCAATCAGTTTACAAATTAATTTCTAATTAATTGATAACCGATGAATTCATATTATTTTATTTGTAAAACATATGTTTTAATCATTTAGTTAATACTATTAATAAGTGTTAATTTTCTTGCTATGTTATAACTTATTATATTAAATAATATTTTTTTAATAATATTATATTGTTTGGTAAAACTCGGTCATGCGTGTTATCCTGGGAATTGATGAAAGGAATTATTGTCTGTAACACAAGCTAAAATCAGTGATCTGTGTAGAGAATGATAAAATATATATTTAATATAGTGAAATATTAACATTTTGTTTCATATAATAAGATATTAACATAGTGATTTAAACAAAAAATCATCCTTATAATTATTCTTAGGGACATACCTAGACATGTCATTAGATATATACCTAGAAATATATCAAAACATTTCTCATCCTCATTTCTATATGTTAACTGAACCTTTCCTTTGATAACAACTATATAAATATAGGCTTAACCTGCATAGATATTACATAATATTTGATGCATATTCATAGTATTAAAACAATACATGCTCTATGAATATAATAGTTTTGTGTATTTAAAAACATGAAAACAGAATATTTTATCCTCGTGAAATATCATCAACTTCTACAATAAATATTTTTGTCTTTTGTAAATCTACCTAAACCCATTATTTATAAACTAGGGAAAGAAAATATAATAAATGTTTATATTAGATTATTAGTAATGATAAATAAATGATATGTGAAATAATGACATGAACAATGGGTATGAAACAAGATCATAACATTTGAAGACCATACCCTACATATTATTGATCATAATAAAAAATGGCAATTCTTAATAAATGGATCATAATAGAATTATTTGAATAAGTCATGACAGCATAACATATGAATAGAATATAATTTTATGGAATACCATTATACTTATAATATGATTTACACAGTATCAAAGGCATCACTTCCATAACCATATTTGTAGTATGGTTTTACTCTTTATACCTACTTGGTATTAATTTTCCTCTTCAATTACTATCTTAATAGAATGATATAACTCTTAATAACATCTTGGAAGACATGGATCACTATAATGGCTATCTTAGTAGTAAAGGTTCACTTCCAATATGATCATAATATATCCCAGGACATATAAATCTATACACAACACATTAGAGAGAGATATAAACCCCAAAACACCTCTTATAATAATCATACATACATATTCAACACAACCATAAACATTCATATCGTAACATATGTAATAAAATCGGTATCATGAACATTTAAACATATCATAACCTATGAACAAAGATACAGTATTCATAATCATTTCATCAGAATTATAATATATAAAAGAGAAACAGATTTCATAAACATATAACCCACCAAATAAAAACAGAATTAATAAATATATATCTCATGGAAGACAAATATTTTTCATAAAAAATATAACCCATTAAAGGGGAAAAGGTTTCATGAATAACATGAAATTTTGAATTATCTATTCTAATAAATCATATGAATGGAACATTTAGATCATTACCTATAAGCGAAGCGGTAACATCAACATATGTTATCGTAGATGGAAACTAATTATGAAATAACATATAAAATTTTATCAAGAAGAAAATATCATTTCTTCATTGAAAAACTACTTTTAAAATGTCAAAAAAATTAAATAACTTTTTCTTTTAAAAAATCATGAAAACATATAAATAATACATGAAATAATTTTAAAAACCATTTTCAATGGAAGGTTATACTATAATTTTCAATGTATTTTAAAAACCATTTTCTTCAAAAATAATTTGAAAACATGTACTGATATATTTATAATGTTTTGAATAAATAATTACATGAAAACATGTTAAAGATAATTTAAAATGTCTTGGAAACCATTTATTTGAAAATAATTTTCGATCTTGTAAATAAATATTGATATTTTTTTAAAACCATTTTACATGAAATTCTTTAAAAATGCAGAAAAATGTTTTCAAAACCATTTCATTGAAAAAAATTGAAAACTCATAATAAAATCTTCAAAATGATGAAAACCATTATACTTGAAAACATATAAAACAATATTTATGACGTTTTCAAAACCAATTCATTGAATTTAATTTAAAAATATATGAATAAGGCTTGAAGACATGCTTCACACAATTTTCTTAAAAAAAATATAAAAACGATAAAAAATATTTTTAATACAAATTTCCATGAAAATTATGTTAAAAAAATCATAAAAAAATTCTATTTAAAAAGTAAAAGTATGTTTCAATTATGTGATAGTGGGTATATCCATACATACCATACAAGGTAAAAAACAAAATACTTTTTGCATGGTAAAAAGGATAGAAAATGAAATTCTTAAAATGATCCTAGAATATACATATTTCTATTTTCTAAAATGTCCAAATGGGTAAAAAATTATTAAAACATTATAGTAGAATGATACAATATTCTTGAAAATTATTTTTTTGAAAATATGGTTTGGAAGGAATGTAGATTTCTGAATAATGATCGGGTAAAGTCAAGTCATCATAAAAAACATTAATTACTACATTATTTATCAAAAAGTATATAAATGGTAACAATAAATTAATAAATAATTAATATTTAGATGATGAAAAAATTCAAGAATTTTCTGAAGGGATAAATCGCTATATTTCATTTAAGGAAGTATATAGGTAAGCAATCTGGATAAGTGATGAGATTGCCTTAATAAAGTCTTATATATTGTTATCATGGGGTCATACTCTTCATGTAATAAAATGAGATTATATGAAGCCTAAAATATCACGAAAAGAATATTATTCATGATATAACATTTAAACATTAACTATATAATCCTAAAACACATATGTCTCCGAAAAGTAAAATTTTGACAAAACTATTTTACTAGTGTAGTACATCTAAAACATAAAACCCATTAAAGAAATATCATATAATGGATTTGAGATTACCAATAAATTTAAATATCAGAGACATATAATACATTAAAAGTCATTACATACACCATAAAATGTGAACGGGTGGTGAATAAAGCATGCATCTCATAGAAATTAAAATGTGAGACGAAATACCCTTACCTTGTATCTTAACTCTCTGCATACTCACTCAAACCCATTATATAATAAATTCATATTTAATATATATCTTTTAGATAACATACTTTTATATATAGAACCATCCATGGTTTGATTATGACCTTATATTTCCTAATTTTTATCCATCTAATGTTAAGGTCACACTTTAGATATTATTCTCTTTATTCTCTGCATGTGCCTTAATTTGTTATATCATTGGTCCAAATAGAAATATCATGATTAAAAAATATAATAGAATATATAAATATTATGTATATATAGTTATTTTTTCATTTAATTAACTATATTATATAGATGAATGAAATGGAATACACCATTCCCGAATATGGTATGTTGTAGGTACACATTAATGTTGTTTTCACTTTTATTGTTTTATTGAAGGAAATAATGAAAAATAACAATTAGTATATATGTATATAAAATCATTAAAATAGAAATATAATTTTATATATATCATATATGTTCACTGAACCCATACTTAATACATTCCAAGTAGTGTGTGAAATAATCACATAGTTTGAGGGTGCAGAAATCCACGCTTTTTCAAACAAAATTATCATATTTACCCAAAATGGAAACTAATAAGATATGTGTTGTAAAAGAAATAAAGAAGCATAATGACATAAAAAATATAATTTATAACATATATAAAAAAATTTACGTCATAATTTCCACCATGATTAGAAGTAGGGAATGTTGAAAATCACCATTTTGTGTGGCAGAAGATCATCGTACACAGACACAATATGTATATTACCCATTAGATGGTAGTGTGTGTTAGTATATGTATAAAACATAAAATAAAAAATTAATAGTATACTGAGGATACTATTTTAGTTATTAAATCACATAATAAATATATTATAGGTTGTGGAGAACTAATGTTAAAAAATAGAGCTTGAGAGAACGTGGTACCTCTTGGTTAGGTAACTCCTTTTGGTTTGTGCCAAAAAAGGATTCCTTGTAATACAATATTCCCAAAAGGATTATTCAAGAATGAATGGTGTGATTTTGGGAATTGGATTATAATTATATTTTATAAACCTATGAGGTTTTATATTTTTGAAGAAGAGGGAGAGGTTGTTTCTTTTTATAGGGATGGTAATGGTCACATGTGAATTTTTTGAAATCAATTATGTTTTCCAAAGTTTTTATGTAATAAATTCATAAATGAAAAAAAATCAGTAATGGACGGTTCATGGTAGAATAATTTTTATAAAATATTAGTTTTATAATACTATTGTTATTTTTGGGTCTTAAATTTAAGGATTAGTCCCTATTTAAGATAGATTTTACTATAATAGCTCTAATTATTTTCAATTACATTCACTAATAATTTGTGTAATGAAATAAAAAATTATAAAATTATAAATTATTATGATTCCAAATATGGAATAAATTTTTCCAAATTCCATTCATAAGACTTTCATTAATATATTTAAAATTAATCTTACTGACAGGACGACAATGGGGGTTTTTAACATAAAAATAATCAAAAGCCTGCAATGTTTTTATGTCCAATTCATATGGGAAATATTATTTGATGAACTAAATTTGATTAACTGAAAAAAATTATTATCGAATAATAATAGAATAAAATTTAACATGTAATTGATCTTTATAAAATAAATTAAATAAAAAATAAGGTTTGAATTAACATCCTTTATTTTTTACAAATTCATTAATAAATGAAACATCACAAAAATATCAACCATAATATCATAAACTAATTTTTTTTGATTATCTCCAAATATAATGTTTAAATTGACATATTATGTCTATAATAGTTCGAAAATTTTTATTTAAAATGGAATATCCATTAAAAGATTTTAGAACTACATTTATAAAAATTAGGATTCTATAAATAAAAGTATTACTGTTCCACTTTTTTGCCTATCAAATCTATTTGATGAATACCAAGAATATTTTGCGTAATATATTAGATATATATTACATTAAAATCACTCCCAAATTGTTGGTAATTTAATTTATTATTGTAAAATGGATTTATAACAATAAAAATATTAACATTTTCATTTATATTTTAACGAATTTCATATTCATTTCATATTAGTAAAAAACCTATAAATTAATCTACTATTGGTTTAAAAAAATATTTTAAATAATTAGTTAATAATTATCACAAAAGGTAATTTATTTTCTTATTTATTACTTATTATATTAGATAATAATATTTTAATAATATATAATGGTTTTGTAAAACTCTAGAAGACGTGTTATTCAATCCATTGAGGAAATTCAGTATTTCATGTAATGCAAGCAAAACATGGTGTTATGATCTGAGAAAGATGACATTTAAGTTATTTTAGTGAATGATTAACATGTATTTTCATTTAATTCAAGCCAAACATATTTATTTAATATAATATAACTATTTTTCTTATAATGGGAGATGAAAAATAGAAAAAAGTTTGAATTTATAAAAAAAAAATTAAAAATATTTTCGTATTACATAAGCGGGATGATAGTCCCCCTAATACAAAAAACTATCCAATCGAACAATAAATAATGATAATACTCTATATGTCCTATTAATGAATGATAATCATTAAAAAAGGTTTAAAGTTTTCAAATGTTATATGGATAACCACTAAAAACCCCTCTTTCAATATCTATTATTCTTCTAGTGGATAAATGATTCATTTATATTTAATGTTTTTTGTTCTAACTACATAGAGGTTTTATTCACTACAGTGATGATTTATCCATATGTTTACAAGGAATTATTGAATATATGATTTCATAATTAGTGATGATTTTATATCTTAGTGTTGGACTAAATAATTTCAGTAATTATAGTGGATATGAATTCATAGAATGCTTTTTATTTATTGTAACAGAACATACCAAGCTAAAATTTTGAAATTATATACTCAATATGTGAGTCAGACATATCTTAAAATACATTACCATTTACTTATGGAAAAAAATATTCCTAAACACATCAATTGATAAAATGTAGTTATTTACCATTTTGTGTAATATTTCTCATTTTCGGTAATCAAAAAGATGTAAGAAATACATTTTATTGAAGAAGTTAAATGACTGGGTATGAAGTTTTACAATAATCATCTAAAACCAATTTCATAGAGATCACTATTTTATCTTTTATTTGATAAATCTCATTTTACCCAGATGAAACTAATCATGGGTAGATATATAGCCCCTCGTAGAATCAGCCATTCTAGGGGATTTACTGATTGTATTTTATTAGATGATGTACAAAATAATGATCTGAGTATGTGTTTTTATAGTAGGATCAAGATACCCCTATGAATATATGGGATCAATATCACATAAATTTGACCACCCATTAGTATAGGATACCTGGAGAACCTGCTAGGAAGAAATACTCAAGGAATCTATTATGGTTTCAGATGGGAAAAATAATGAATTAAGAAAACTCCTAGACATAATATCATAATAAAATGTTGAATAACATAATCTAACCACACCACCATTTTCATTATCATTAGCTATATACACCACATTCCCTATCTCCATAAAATTTTAGACTAACTAAGGCAATCCTTATTATATTCGAGAACATGAAGTGCCCTTTTCTAAAATAGGATATAGACATCATAAACCATATCAATATTACTATTACTAGAAGAAATAAATATGTCATATTTATTGGAATAATCATATCCACAAGACTATGTGTCCCATGACTATTTAAAAAATTCTCTTCTAAGATCTTCCACCTTATGGATGTCATCTATACTATTTATAGAAAAATTCTTTGTTAGAAAATGATTTCACAACGAACTTCAGAAAACGATCTAAAACAACTCTTTAATCAACCTCTTAATAAGGGATTTAAGGCCCCCACTACCAAATGAGTCGTGCTCACAGTGGATGGTACTGAGGGACTCATCAAAGATTCCATATATTATCACTAAAATGTTTAGTGAAGCATGTTAAATAAGGAAAATCTTCACAAATCCATTTACATGTAATAAAATTTCATTGTTATTAAGAATGTAATGATTAACATGACTATTATGAATTTTATTTCTCAATGATCATGAATTTTTTTATCTTCATGGAAAAATTATTTATTCTATTATTAAGAGTGGATATAGTATCCCCTATAACCTGAATAGAATGAATGTTAGTTGAATCTATAGAAAATGAAAATATCTCCGACGTATAAGGACTACATCCCTAATCCTTAGGCTATAAGGTATGCATTTTGGACATCAAATTTTTATTCAAATGTATATACATTTTATATAAATTATATATTTTATTCCTATAGTATAGATTGAAATATTATCCAATACAATGTAAATTCATGCTTAAATTTTGAATCTACTAAAATTCAACAGACATATAAAATATTTTCTAACAATTAATGAAAATTAAATTCGGAAAAATGGGGTAACATTAATCTACATGCACTAGAACCCTCACATAGAGCACATTACTATAGTGTTCATCCCTAATAACAGACATTACCATCACCCCCTAACAAGGATATTTCTTATATTATTTTGGGATATAAAAATAACCAATTTAGACCTCATATATGAATCCAAGTTTTCATAATAGAACTCCTGATATATTTTGTATTCAGGAAAGGGTCTTAGTCATGAATTCTGAAAAAGCTATAAAATTGGGAGAAAAATTAAAAATACAAAATAAATATGTAACATATAATATTAAATAATCCTATAAATTTTTAAAACTGATGTTTTTATGTTTTTAAATAATAATATTTATGTCGTATATTTTACAAATTATATTTGTAAAATTATTTACATTTTATCTATTTTTTACATGTTTATACTATGTATTTATTTTAATTTTTATTGTATTTATAATTTATATATTATATTCATCTAATGTAACATTTTTAATAGGTAATAAGTCTTATTATGTTTCATGTATGAATCGTTATAATGTTATAAAATATGAACTATATTAAATATAAACTATATCTAAAACATAGAATAAACACATACAAAAAAAGTATTTATTAAAATATTTACCTCAAAATAATAAATAAAATATAATGTAGATGACAAAGAACATTATTTATTTAAAATATAAAATTTATACATTTAAATTAGGCATAATTAAAATCTGATAATAATGTAATATTATAATAATAATTTATAGCAATATATTATTGTAATAAATTATAGTAATAAAATAATAGGTAGATAATAATATAAAAACAATATTTTAAATAATAATAATATATTAATGTAATAATTTATAATATTTAAAGGTATTAATTATTAAATGACTAATAATTAATATATTCTTTGCATATAGTTATAGTAATTATTATATTTTATTAATAAAATTTTATCTTTGACTTAATAAAGTCACAATCTATATATAAACTAAATAATCATCACTAAAACATTGACAACACACATAAAAAAATATAATATTGTTAAAAAATAACATATTATTAAAATAAATATATTAATTATTATTTAATGGTATTTTTATTAAAAAAATTATCAAAAAAATATAATATTAATTATTTTGATAAATAATGAGAGAATTTGGTAATTTATATTTTATAACCACAACATGTTATTTTTATTATTTTATTTAAATTTTATTATTTATTAATTATATTATTTAATAATAATTTTATTAGTTATTTAATTAACAATAATAATATTAACAACAATTTGTTTTAAAATAATAATTTTCATGATATAAAAAATTATTTTAAAAACAGATTACTAATAAAAATAAACATATTATTAATTTTAACTAAATTAATCATGAAAAAATAAAAATAGGATTTGGTGGAATAAGTAAATTAATAATAATACAATTAATTCGGGCATTTAACAAATAATAATATTATTCTACTGAAATAATTTAGTTCAAAGAAACCTATATCATAAATAAAAGAAAAAATAAATTATTTACAAAAAATGGGTTTTTTAATATTATAACACACACATTTTAAAATAATTATTTTCATAATTATTAATCATTATTAGATTTATAATTATATTTTTACAATTGGAAACAGGTTAAACCATGGTTATCCTATCATCCAATTATTATTAAAAGATAAAATGGAAACAAAAGATGTGTGGTTGGTATGATGTTTCCTTAACCTCCAAAAACAAAAACTCAAAAACATGTAAACTTTACAAAAATACTTAATCAAATTAGTCCCCAGGAGATAAAAAAGTAAAAAACCCATAAATGTTATAGCACCACTAATATGTTTCACACCTTGATCACCCCTTCTGTAAGGTCGCATACAATATAAAAAGATTCATCTTCATTTCAATGGAGACCCATTATCATAAAATTAAATTTATGGAATGAAACATTCTTTATAAATATAAACCTATTCAATAGGTTCATTGTCTTTAGGGAAAATAATAACCATCATTTTCTATTAGGTGTTTTTTTCAAAAAAATATTTAAACCCACAATAGAGAAAACATAATTAATTTGATCATGAATTGAAATTGAATTAATACTAGAAACACTAACCCTATATTGAGCATATTAATTTTGATTGTAAGAAAATACATAGAGAGAATTCACTTGATCCCACTTGAGGATACTGGATTTCATACCCACCATTCAAGATGATATGTGTCTAAAGAAATTCGAATCAAAATTTCTTTAAATTGTACCATTAGTCGTGTCATTTGAATTAATTCCAATATCATTCACATCATTAGATAGAACAATTTCATTCCCACATTTTCAATTATCTTTGATAAAAATCAATAGATTTGTACTTAGAGTCATTACAATTGTAAATTCCTTATGGATGAGAATGTTTTATTTAACAACCAGTAACTAGTATCCTTTTTAATTTCATTAATTTTAACCCTAATTACAATTAGTTATTTCAATCAATGAGTTATGTGTAATAGAGACCACATCCTTTGAAGTTATCTCAGTCCAGACACTTCATATTTTGGAATCAGAAGTATGATAGTGCATTACATGTTACATTACATTGATAGTGGTTCTGATACAAGTAATTGTGGAAGTAGTGTAGGTTTTTACATTCAAATACTTCCAACACATCATCAATTTCATGAAAATTATCTAAAATTCAATTTAACATCATATGATTTTTACGTACAATAAGTATAAAAATTTAAATTTTTAAGGTAATTTTTTTATTTGATCCCCCAATAAGAACGTCATTAAAACATGCTTGCTCCTTAAGAGAAATGTGTTAGTCTAGGTTCCCACAAATATCTCAACTTTCCAAATAAAATTTCTATAAATTACATCATATTTATATTTAGGAGAAGTAGAGGGCCTCTTAAATTTTTATTTTACAAAGGAAGATTGTCCTCTGTTAATTTTCCTTTTATGACACTTTGATGTTATAATTTTTTGTTCCATCCAAATTTCAAGATCCACACAAACATATGTAGAAAATTATTTATAATCCTAAAAATCATTGGTTTCCAAAAATGAAAGATAATAATCTAAGACATTAGAAAATGAATCATTTAAGTATTCCCAATATTAAAAAATATCTATCATCTTATATGTCATCATTGGACCCAATAGGATTATCCATTCCCAACAGTTAATAATGTGTAACTGTACTATCATTACCATTAATACTCTCAATAGCCTCAAATATAACATTATAATTAGGACATTAATTTTGGGAACATATATTTCTATACCCCAATGAATGATATGATTTTCATATAGAAAGAACGTTCAATGAGGTTTCATTGAAAATATATTAGGACTTATTATCAAAGACAATGTAATTCCAATATTCATTCTTCCTTTAATCATAAATCAAGTTATGGATTCTTAGTTGAAAATTGAAACATCCAAGATCTGTCCAAAAATTAGAATTTTGATTACCGATAACTCCATAAGAATCATATAATATATTTACCTTTTATATTTAATCAAAATATTAACTTTATTAGGACATATAGAGGGAACAACTTATTCAATTAAACTACAAATTAGATTTATTCAACTAAAGCCTTCATAAATTGTAAAATTAAACCTAGTATGTGTTTTAATTCATTTAAATTACAATTAAAATAGAATGGAGAATATCATACAGATTTTTGGGATTCATTAAAATCAAATTTAATCAATCTATTTTAACCTAGACATGCTTAAACGAATAATTATAATAATGAAAATTCAAATATAAATTCAAATAATTTTTCTATAGTTTTCTCGGTTATAAATTGAAAAAACATATATAGTATTCCCTCATATAATATTTAGTATAATGTAAAAGAAAAATGAACTAACATATTCTGTAGCTAACAAAATTAGAAATCAAATGTTCCCCAAACAGAGGATAAATGAGTAATAAATGTACTGACATTCTTGAGCATCAGACCATTTTACTACGTGACTCAATGAAATTATGAAGTGCTTATATAGAACAAGACAAACTATAATGTAACATTTGGATGTTTATACATGAGAAATTTTACACTTTATGGCTCTTTTCAAGACTCTATCCCTAGTAGAGGTGTAGAAAACTCCTAAAAACCCAAAAAATGCTGATAACCCCTTTAAATATTCATTCTATAATCAGTTGAAAGTGGATGATGACAATTTTATACTATTATGTGTAGTTTTAATAGTAATAATAAATCATTAAATAATTTTTGTTATGTAATTATTAATTTTAAATTATTACATTGTTAAATAATAATTAATTATTAACAAAATGTCATTATAATTCATTTAATATCATAATATCTTATTATAAACTATATATTTTTCATTAATTATTATAAATGTATTATTCTAATATCATATAAAAAATTTGAAAAATATCGTATGGACCACTCCCTTGTTAAAGGGAGGTTGGGTGGTTAATGTGTTAATACATTCATAATACATAATGTTGGATATAAATTAGTAAAATACACAATAATTTTGTTGACATTATATATATTCCTGAAAAAAATAAAAACATAAATATATATATATTTTAAAATATATGGTGCACTCGGGATGTATAAGACAACACTCTCCCTTCCCTACAAAAAATATTTGTATATTGGGAAATAGCTTTATTTAATGGTTTTTTTAATTAATTTTATTAATTTAGTTATATATGGAAATTTTGATTTTTTTTCAAATACCCATGTTTATCTATTCTTTGGTAAATTTATAAATTTTACAAATAATTTTTTACTATGAAATTTATTTTTATATACTTCTCCGAAATTCATAAATTTGAATTAGTAATGAATAAAAAAGATCTAATATTATTATAAAAATATTTTATAAAATCAATATTCATCTTCCATTTTGAATATTAAATAATATTTATGAAAAGTCAATAAAATATATCAAAAAAATATTACTCTAACAAGATCATGTTTTTATTTATTTTAAAAAAATAAATTTAGATCTATGAAATTATAATGGCTTGGCATTTCTTGGTTGTTTTTTAGATAGTTTTTTATATAAATTATTTACAGAGTATCTTATATGGGAACATTTGTTTTCGGTGGATTTCTACATTTTTTTCAATTGTTCGATGGGTGTATCAATTTTTGAATAAATTAAATATTTATTTTATAGATAATTATAAATATTATTTGATTATGAAAATAATTATTAATTTTTTAATGAATAATGTATTTGTTTATATATATATAAGAAAATATAATTGTTTTCTTTTTTTTATTTATTGTTTTTGAGTTATGTAATTAGAGTAGTATTAAATGTAGTAGTTCTAGTAGTAAAAGAACATAAATAAATGATTATGATGATAATCTAATTATTATTAGTATTTTAATATAATAATATAAGAATCATTAAATATATAATGGGAATTTTGTGATTATTATAAATTAATAATATTTAAAGAAAGAATCATGATAGTCATGGTGCTAATATTAATATAATTTAGTATTGTAAATTATTATTATTAATTTAAAAATAAATATTTATTTATTTTAAATTAATGGTATTTACTATTTTTACTATTTTAAAAAATTATAATTATTTTAAATTTTTATAATATGGCTGTAGTTTAGTGGTTGTGTCACGACCCGTCCTCAGGACCCGTTCCCTGACTACCACTAGCCTGCCTCCCATAGGCCAGAGGCTCGCGACTGGCACCAAGGCGTAAATCCCGATAAAAGAGGAAGGCATTGCCTTTTAATGTAAATAAACACCACATAGTATGCTAGCAGATGTAAACACTAAGTAAACTGGGTGCAATAGTAAGTACGGAAAGTAAATGGGCCAGAATACAAACCCAAACTAAAAGTAAGTACAACTGGAAAAAAGTACAACAACTGAAAGTAAAGTATAAACATCGAGCCATCCACTGGAAGTCCCACCTGAAGCATGGGTACAGATTGCCTGCTCAGCTCCTCGGGTCCAGCCGTCCGCTCCGTGTACGTCCTGCCCATTGGTTCACCTCCAGGTGCCAACTTGCTCCAAAATCATCAACCACGATCAGTGCAATCCTTCATATGCATCCAACAAAACATAGTGCGAGCAGATCCCATGCATGGGTGAGTATACGGTACTCACTAGTGTCCCAGAGACCCCCGATGGTCTCCCAGAATCCAAAAAGGATAATCCACAAGGAAAGATACAATCACGAAATAATATCCAAACACTACTTAGGTATATTCCCATACATATACCTAAGTCAACAATTCTAGTTTGTCTCCAACATCCGAGCCCAAGTTCGATCACATCCACACAGGAAAGTACATCTCAAACCACACAAGAAAGCATAACCCAATCCACAAAGGAAAGCATGTCAATCATATCGAAGATAATGATTGAAAGTCAAGACTCAGCTCACACAGGTATACTTTTCTTAAAGTTATAGAGATAATCAGATGTAGCAACTGATTCATCTAAGGTGGGACCCACGTAGGATACCAAATCAGCTAAGCTGCCGGACCCATGTAGGTTACAAGACCAGCTACTCTACCAGACCCACGTAGGATACAAGTACATAGTCAAACATTGCTGGACCCGTGTAGGATACAAGAACAGTAGTACTGCCGGACCCACGTAGGATACAAGAACAGTAGTCATCGTCGTCGAACCCATGGAGGATTTCAGTACGGTCGTCATCGCTGCCAAACCCACGGAGTATATCAGTGCAGTCGTCGTTGCTGCCGAACCCACGGAGGATTTCAGTGCAGTCATCATCGTCGTCGCAGTCGCATCCAGTTGTAGGGTTCCCTCACACAGCATGCTCGATTCTAGTAGGGTCCGCTACATGAGCCAAGGGGGGTCGATACATCAACTGACATGTATCCCGGAGTTGATGTATCCCAAAGTTTCGTCTCGACAAATGGATCTTAATGAGACAGACGACGCATCAATCGAACACCCAGCCTAAGAGTTATTGGTTTTTTTCTTTCCAGGGGCCTCATTGGTTATTATGTCAAAACCAACATGACCACACTCCAACTGCGTCCAAACCGCAATCGGAGTAAGACAAAAGGTCCATCTCACTAAGAGGAATCCAACAAAGTTGACGACACATCAATCGGACGTCTGGAGCTCAAGTTATAAGTGTTTCCGCTCCGAGGGCCCGTTTGGTTTCGTGTTAGAACCAACCCAGACGTACACAAAGTTCTCTGAAATCTTGAGTGTAATATACTAAAATTACCACCTCGATCCAAGGTTTGTATCTCAACTTACGGTCCGTCGATCGGAGGTCCGTAGCCCATATTATGGGAATTTAAACAAACCTGTCCGATTTTAGGGGGGTTTGGGCCCATACCGACCCAGCCCAAGACACCCTCGGTCAGCCCGTGCCAGGTACAGGTCCGGCCCGGCAGGCGAGGCCCTGCCTGGGGCGGCCGGTCCGGCCTGGGCTATTTGTCGCTGGACGAGCGGGGCGGCCTGACGATGGCTGAGCGGTCACGCAAATGGGGGGTGCGATGTCCCCCTGATTGAAGAAACCCCCCCCCCCCCGCATGGGGGGCCCGACCTTTTCCAGCCCGGGGTTACGACGCCCAGAATTCCCGGAAACCGGCAGGCCTTTGTGCCACAGCGGGACCCCCCTCGCGTGTCCCGCCATCCTTGCGCCAACGGCCGGTAGTTCGGGCCACCGCTCCCCGCACCACCACGACTTAGGCCGTGACCTTGTCCGACCTGCACGGTGCGACGACACGACGCCCCTTCGCCACCGCCCGACTACGGCCGCGGCTTCGTTCGGCCTCAACGGCGTGGCACGAAGGCGCCGCGCTTCTTCACCGTGTTCCTACTTGATTCTGCGCGGTGTCGTTGCACCGCGATGCGTTCCTTCGAGCTGCAAAGAATTCAACAACAAAGGGGGAGGAAGGTTGGGCGTGTTTGTGCGGTCTGACCTCCTCCTGTTATAACGATATCAGGAGGCCCAAAATAAAAGACGATGAATATCAAGGAATATTCATGAACAAAAGTTAACCCCTACCTCAAGGAGTTGTCGAACTATGGTCGTCGCGGAGAAACAGTGTCGCGGAAGACGGTGTTGCGGAAGATGGAGTCACGGAAGATGGCTTCGCGGAAAGAGGCTCCATATACGTCGTCGGTGTTCACCCGAAGAAGGTTGTGGTGTTCCAAATTCATTAAACAAATAAGAAATATCCATTTCATCCATTATCCCATTTGATATTTAAATATATGCTCCCATTAATTATAGAATAATATTATTGTTAACCCTAACATAACCATTCAAATAATATAGATAAATAAAATAATGTGGAACATATTTTTTTATAGTTTAGTCTCAATATAAGAATCCTAATCATTTCCAACTTCACATCCCATTATGAAATGCGATATAATCTAAAATTTTGTCATAATTAACTGTATATTAATAATGGGTCATCAAAAAATAATGACATGCCTTATTATTAATGTGTTATTTTGCAATAATATACATCTGAACCTTTATGGAATCACACAACTCCTCTTCATATTGGAATACCAAAAGTTATTATTATTTAATTTCCTAATCCTCATAATGTTTTTCAATACATTAACTACGGTTGAATATCCATCCAGGAAATGATAACATTATTTAATAAATGTGTTTCCTATACTGTATGAATATATTAAAAAACTAATCTTGAAACATGGACTCAGATTCTCTGTATAGATTATTATATCATTTCATTCCCTCTTAGTAGAATCTGACAACTCATTCATCAATACATATAGATTATAAATCTCTTCCCTAAAATTATTCACAAAATCTAACACCCTAAAAATTTTATCTTGATATTACATACACTAAATAACGAGATTTATTCATTTTCACCATTCTTTTTCTATTATTTTTCATTCATTTTAGAATCTATTTTGCAGTATGAGTTAAAACACATTGTCATTGCATTTTATAGACTATAGAAGGTCCTCCCCCATCATCTTTTTACATAATGAGGTTTTTTTTTACTACTAATAGTGGGTTTTCGAATTTGAGAGAGAACCAAAGGACTTTTGACAAACTAAAAAAACATAAACAAATGGTTGTAGTGATAAATTTATCTAATATAATTTTTCCTCATTTTTAACACATATAATCATATGGTTTTTGTAAATCATTGATATTTTTTTATAATTTTTTAATATTATATTGAATAGATTTATTCACATTCAAATTTTAATTGAAATGTAATTTTTATACATTAAAAATATTATCAACTTATACCATAATTGTTATAACATAAATTAGTAAAAATTGTTAAGAGTATCAATATTATGAAATAAATATAGTGTGTAGTTTATATTCAATCAATTAGAAGAAGTAATCAATTTTGTATTATTAATACAATCATGGAAAATAAGAAACCTCCATGGATTTTACATATAACAAGACCAATTATGACTTCAATAATTATTTATTTTGTAAAATAAATTGTGATAGATGTAAAAGTTCATGGTAAATTCTATAATACACATAAAATCAGCATTCACAAATTCCATAAGATAATATCTCTTGATAATGTTTTTCACTTTGATCTTCTGAGGCTTTATAGGTAGATATTAAAATGTATAGACATATAATTATCAATTTAATAAATTATTTATGTATAATTTTTTAAAATTTATATCAAAGTTTTAATATTTGAGAAAAAAAATCATTTTTAAAACTAATCTATTTATAAAAATAAATTACTATTGATAATAAACTAAAAGAAAATTTTTATATTTAAGTTAAAATTTTTATAAAATAATATTTTAATTTTTATTATTATAAAAAATTAAATATATATTATATAAATGATATATTTCCTATATTAAAAATTTATTATCAGTATTTTAATTATTAATTAAAAGGAAATATGATTAATAAAAATCAATATATTTAAAATTCCCCTTCATATGAAATGTGTTTCCATTATAATTATACATTTTTAATTAATAGTTACATTTCAAAATAAAAGAAATTTTATTTAGAAAAAAAATATTCTTTATTTTGGAATTAATAATTTTGTAGATGATATTTTACTAAATATTTGAGGTTTTTCTAAAAACGAATAATTGAAGGTGAATGCTGAAAAACAATGATTTTGAAAATATTTTCATTTTTATCATTTCATAATAACATAATATTTTTTTGAATGATAATGAATTTTTATAAATTTAAATATATTAATAATGTAAAAAAAATTAACATTAAATCCTCTTTTATAAATACGTAATTTAAAATTTTGGATACCTAATATTTATTCCATAGAGATAATAGGTAGTATTTTTTTGTTTCCTTTAACTAATTATCCAGAATAAAGAATTTAGTTGTCCATTTTCTTTAAATACACATAAATTTTGTTTTCTAAATAATAAGAAAATTAATTTCATTTAAAAAATATATTTGACTTCTTATACCTAGTTCAGTCAATATTAACTGAACCTGGTAGCTACAAGGTGAAAATCCCTACTCCCCGTATGCTAGAGGATACTAACTAGCATTGAGGTTCCATGGTGGAATAATGGGAAGAAAATAAACTCATGGATAGATTGTGTCATAGTGGTATAATCAGAAAAATAAATGTTTGAATCATATAAATAAATAAATAGGTAAAGACATGACATTCAATATATAAATAAATAAATAATTTTATCAACCACATTCATATATAATGATGCTCATTAAATGCTATAAAAAGATGGGTAACACAAAAAATAGGAATCTAGTATAGTATGTGTGTAAAAATAATAAAAATAACAAAATAAAATTCATGTAGATAGCGTTTTGAGGTAAAGCTGGGTCTTATTCTCATCTGATGCTAAATATCAACTAGTAACGAATCAGCAACTTGGATTTTTCTTCAATCCCAAACCACATCCATGATGTCTTCCATGGTACCCACTAATGTGTTGAACAAGGTTCTAGACAAAAATAATTTTTCCATCTGTATTGAACACTATAAATATATAGTATGTGTATAAATGTGGAATCTGTGTACATATATAAAAGGTGTACATGTGATAATAAAATAAGATAAGTTATCCAGCCTATTATTTTTCACAGTGAAGAGGAAATAAAATTATATAAAGATATATATAATATAAGCAATTATCAATTTCATCGTATGCCTTGTAATAATGTTTCAAACATTCATGGTCAAGGGACCAATGAGTTGTAGTGTTCATAGAAACCTAGATAGAAAAGTAAAACATGTAAATGGGATCCACAGATTAATAATTTTCCAGTGATCATAACTAGAACTTGTAACATTAGCGAGGGAGTTGGAATATCATTGTTATATTCGAATGTAGAGTATACTAGTTAAAATAGATCGTTGGAGTAGAAATTACAAATGCAATAAAGTATCCAGATTTAATATGTTTGAAGTAGCATAAATGTCCAAGGCGTCATAATAAGCTAAGTGAAATAGATAAAATATGTAGAAATTTATGAAAAATATTAAGGAGTCGAGTGACATGGATCTAGGTGGTAGTAATGTCCAACAATCCAATTGTTTTACCATATCCATGGATTATGAATGCCGAAGGCATCTTAGAATATCATAGGAATCTGGTCATCGGTTCATATGAGTAGAAATGTAAAAGGAATTGAAGTATTATAATTGAATATCATCGAAAGAGTAAAAATTTCATTGAAATCCTAATCAATTTATGCATCAATTATAAATTCCTTCTATAATCATACATCCTAATGGATTTAAAAAATTATACATTTTTAGATACAATTGGAAATGTAATATAATGTTAAAACAACCCTGAACAATTTACCATAGTACCCATTATACAATAAATTATATAAAGAGAACTCAATACACCATATGGGTGGCTTAAACATAGTAAAAGTTCAAAACTGACCGCATTGGAAGATCATGTTGAGGTCAACTACCTACAAAATTTTATAAAATGATCACCAGATTGCTAATACATGAATTAATATTATAATTCAAGGTTTTTTCAATTTATATTGAATGAACCCAAATGTACAGAGTACCAACCAATATAATTCTGCTACAAAATTGATACATTGATGGAAAATGTATATACCACATACCTTAGACAGGTAAGGTACATTAATCCATTATCATCCTCTGATTTAATATAGATTACAATTAAATGGGAAATGTATTAACACCCAGAATATGGGGAGCATGATCTTGCATACAAATAGAATAACTAATATTAATGTGAACAATAAAAGGTTTAATATGAATATATTACTCATCGATGGAAACCAAAAGAGATTGATGAATCTAGATCACATTCCTAATGATGAATTGAGTTCAAAACCTATAAAAATGTCATGGAAGAGCTCCCAAAGGAGTAGAAAAAGAAATAATTTATACTAGATGGATAAATAGGGGGTAAAAATTACAATTATTTATGGGTAATGGTATTTTCATTAATAAAAATTTGGTCTCAGGGTTTGGCCACCAGTTTGGGACAACAATGTTCCAACATTGTTCTCTTATATGTATCCAAACCGATATTTTATGGCCATGGAAAATTGCTAGACAAACTATTCTTTAACTATGCATTTTGTCCTTTAACTAAATCTCTCATGTGATCTAGGGTACATTGTTAGAGAAATATGTGTACCCTCTAATATGATATGAAGGTAATATAATAATTTAGAAAAATAGTGTTTAATGAGGCACATGGTTTCTAAAAACATTGAAAAGCATCTACATTATCAAAAAACTCGTTGATAGGGATCCATAGAAACCAAAATCCCTACGTTTTCTTCTATATCAACACTAGGCATTCACATTGGTCACAAAAAGAAAATTTAATTGGAAGTAAATTAGTTCCTCACCCCATAGTCAATATTAGATTGTATACCCCCCCCACAAATACATTCATCCCTATATTTCCTTTCTAAGGGTGGTCAGTAATCGACGAGCAATAACTATTCCCATAAGGCATATAGGTTTTCCTCCCACTAACGACTCTCATACTATACATTGATATACTTCCAAATCACCCTTACTATAGGAACTAACCTTCCATGGAAAATCATCATTCTATGATCATAAATATGGATAAGATGCTTCTTAAATGACACATCTACCTCCATGTCAACCACATGTGGATGCAAAATATTCTATAGATCAAAATAATAGCTCAAAATCATAGATATGTTGAATACATCATTCATGGTATGATCCATTTAAGGTAACTATATACAATAGAATATTGACCTAACACCATTCAAAAACTCATAGGGCCCATCATAATGAGGCGATAGCTTCGTTTTTTTCTAAATCAGCATATTCCTTCGTCCAAATGAATCTCCAAAAACCCCAACTCCACAAATCGATCTCTAGGGGTTGATTATGATATTATTATTATTATATCTATATTTTATGAATTTTATAAATATAATTCCTAAAAAATTATGCATACTCTAATGTATACTAAACATAATGAGTAACCAATAGAATTTTCCCTCTTTCCACTAACTAGTATATAGATGAATGAAAAGACCCTCCTTATAGGGCCTCATAAAGTGCCATATGTATGGAAAAATGATAGTTGTTATTATAAAAGAAAATGGTTAGAGGTATATATTTTCCCAATGAACAACTAAAATCATTGACCCATTCAAGAATGATTTCATCTAGAACATGTGTCACATTCAGGGATAGACTGTCAGTCTGTGGGTGAACGGACGTACTCAATAGTACATTGGAACCAAGTTCCCACTATAACTTCTGCTAGAACTATGACCTAAAATGAGTCTCTATGAATGATATGTTAGAACAAGGAAACCAGTGGATGTGTATGATCTCAAAAAAATCACCATGATCTCATCCACTAAATGATTATATTGAATAGGTACAAAATTGAGGAATTTGTCAACAAATATAAGCTCAACCATAATAAATCACAACCCAAAGTGATCTTTTTTCCCATTATGAAACCCATAGAGACATAATCACATTTCCACTCAATAATATGCAATTTTTTTAAAATTCTAGCGGATCATTTTTGTTCCGCATTCACCTGCTGACAGGTAGAAAATCATATAATCAACCCACCTATATCTTGCATCATCCTTGACCACCAGTACACATATTGCAACTCTTGATTCATATTGGTTATACCATGACGCACATCCAATATAAGGATGTGACTCTCTTGAATCATATCTTCTAATATTTCAATATAAACCTAACATGTATATGTATGTGAAAAATATCATCTTTGTCAACTTTTTTATGAGGAGTCATTTGACATTCTTCCGTTCATTCGAATAGGGAAATTTTTTCATATTCTCGTAGAATCCTCATCCTCACTCTCTACATATGTGAATAGTTAATTGATAATGATTCATATATTTAATTTTAATGATTTTCCTAAACATCCAAGAGCATCTAGAAAAATAGGATTATCGGTTTCCACTCTCTACTGGCCACTTGACCTGCCTACATTTGAGTCCACCAAAGCCGAGAATCTCTAACCTCATTATCATTTTCGGGTGGATCAGTAATGTTGAAGTAAAAATGTTGTAGTTGTTCTACCATAATTATTTTACTAATATTTAAATCCCATGGTGAAAATATGTACCTAAGTATTTTTTGGTTCATATACACCACAAAATATGTTTCATAATTTAATACTTCAAACAATAAAAGATATGTACCACAACACATATCTTGAGATCGTTCATCTGGTAGTTCCTCTCAATTGGTCTCAACTGAAGATACCAGTAATCATGGTCTCATTCTACCATCATTAGAATAACTCCATGACAAATACTAGATGAATTACACTATAATGTATTTCTTTTTCCCAGTAATGTAAGAATCGTGATCGCCACTAATGTTAGTATCACATTCATCTCCATGATGTAAATTTCATAGGTTTCTGAGCATATAAACATTACACCCATCTTCTTCATGCCCATAAGAGGTTATTATTATAATGGTAAGTAATATATAAATGATTTGTATTGTGAAACTATCCCCAAGAAACTCTTTATTTCAGAGAAGATATTGGGTTTGTCTTGGGAAACTACAACTCAATCCTTATATAGGTAAAAGTTTACACATTTTCATAGATAATATGGCCAGGGAAGTGAGTCTTATCAAACTATAAGTGTAAGTTTTTTATCCTTTCATATAATTTATTATACATTTGGTATCCTATATGGTCACAATATGTTCAACCTGGTCATGTCGAGTGTGTGAATACACCATGTTTTCAACGACGATCACCACCTCAAGTGTATTGAAATATGGATGGAAACAATTCATTAGTTCTATAAAAACTAATGGAATGTTCATAAGACAAATGTAAATGACTAGATTCTCTAATATAAAATACCTAATACAAAATTTTGTACATTGTATGTATGAAGTTCTAACACACACTTGATGATGACCTGATTTCATATCAATCTTTTTTATCACTTGAGCTCCTCAGTACATATCAAATAGATCATCTATATAAGAAATTGGAAATCCATTCATACCCTATAAATGAGTCAATTTTCTATAATCCACAAAATTCATGATGGTAAAATTATTTTTCTTTCAGAAAAGTATCAATGATCCCTGTATATAAGTATGCAGATGTACAAATCCATTTGGTTCCAAATCCTCTAACAGCCTCTTGAGCTCTTGTAACTACATAATATCCCCAGAATACAGTGGAATGGAAACCATTTAAGCACCTATAATATGATAAATGTAAAACTATACCACCCACTATGGTGGAATTCCTAAAAATTCATCCGAGGAAACATCGCTAAAACATTCAACTGAAAGAGGGGATTTCCCCGAAATGTGTTCCCCGATCAAATAGATATAATTCAAAAATATTGTTTTTATCCCTCTCCACCTATGATGAACAATTCTTTATCTTCACTATAGGACATACATTTCATCCTTATGAAAAAGTACCCCTCCACTGGGGGATGTGAAAGTAAACCACATGTTATAGAAATCAACATAATCATTATATTGAATGAACATGTGCAACATGAGAATAACACTAAACCTTTTCATATAAAGAATATAAAAGACCCATAAAAAGTGACACACACCTAAATTATGCGTAACTCTATATATTAGTGTAATATATTGGATCTAATTTGAAACCAAGTATCATGTGTCCTCATTCAACTTGTAACTAGTCACTAAGTTCAAGGCTCTCCATAAAATGGGAAAATATGAATGAATGATATGCCCCAGGATAAAAAATGAGCAGATAATTAAATTAAGTCTACTAGAATAGTACCTATCATAGTGGATGGTATAAAACTATTCTCATTATATATTTTATATAATGTATACATCAATCATGAACTATGACTATGATATATAACTTAATTATCATAAGCATGCCAGATTTAAAATTGCTAATAACAAGTTTTTTTTCTACCATGTCCATGACTACTACCTGGGAATGATCAACTAATCATACTCCATCTCCCAGCCTAATGGGAAGTACATTTCCCCCACTCTTGAATGTGGAGTTAGTGTAGACACTCATTGATTGTATGTTGGTGGAAGGGTTATACAAAAACATTGTAGATTTTCCATACTGACATAATCTCAGCACAAGATTAGTTCTCTATGACATAGACCCCCATGTTTCCCAGCCTCTCACATGAATTAATGTGATGAGAGATATATGAAATAATTTCATGTATTGTGCTCCCCACATGAGGGTCCTCAAAGTGGTTCTTCCTTCCACCAGAAATGGAACCACTAGGATATGAAGCTCATGTAAGATGATATGGTCCACCAACTTACCTCAGTTTACATTTTGTAATCATTGAATTATTTATTATTTATTTCATGGTATTAATCCAGTAAATGATCACCAATGGTCTCATTTAATACTTAAGACAATCCTCAAATATCCTATATTTCAATTCATTTTCACCTAATACAATATTTGAGAAATGTTGGATCTCAGTAATTGATGAAGAATATTCAATGACTAATAATTTTCGATACATTATATTTATAAAATCTCTATCTCTATAAAACCTTAATATGTCTTGATTTAAATAATCATATAATGATGTATATTGATCCCTCAAATACATATCTGGACAATGATCCATCCGAGTAATTGCATCCCATAACCTCTTGCTGGAATACTGAATAATATACATATCAATATTCACACTCTGATAAAGAGGGTCTCTAGGTGCTCAAAATTGATAGCATTCCCTCTAGTCAGGAATCATAATCATGTTTTTTACCATAATATAAAAATTTTGGTGGATTTTGTTACTAAAAAAACATGTCAACTCTACCATTGATGAAGAAGGAGGTGGTTCACCATGAACATTATTTAGGAAGCATAGAATTCTCTCCTGAAACTGGGAATCATCGCCCATATATAGTACAAAATATGATGCCACAAGTGAAAAAATAGATTAATATTGTGACACATGGGCCACCAAATCTTGAGCATTTCCCCCACCAACCATTTAGAACATGATTAGGGCACAACACATATGTATATATCTATAAAATCTATGCACACACCACATTCATGGATTGATAACATCAATGTCACAAATTCCTAAAAAACAAATGAAATACACATTAATAATATACATAAATCCTGTCATCCTACTCTTAATGATAGTTATGGGAAATATATAGATTATTTGATATGTAATAAAAATTTCCTACATCGCACTACTATGTGTATTTTAGGGTCATTCTCTCATGTAATATTCAGGTGTTCTAATTAGAATGGTTTCAGCATAAGGGATCACATATTAGGTCATAAGGAACATCATGCATCAATTACATCACCCAATGGTTTAATAGAGGAGAAAATAATAAGGACGATCCAGAACAAAATGCAACATCTCTATTAATTTTTCCTTTACTATACTTGGGTTTCCAACTCATAGGATAAGGCTCATATCCATGTCCAAAAAAATTTAATCTATTATTAAATTTTATAATATTGAAAGAAAAATGAAAGGAAACACATCTGATGCAACATTGTGATGTCCAAAAATCTGGTCACTCAAATGTAACTGATCCTGACCAGCCACATTACCTCAATTGTATATCACCATATGCTAGAGGCTACCTAATGTATTATGGGGTCCATGGTGGAATAATGGGGAGAGTATACAATCATACTAAATGTGTGTCACATTAGAGTAATCATATAAATAAATAAAAGAATCATATAAATATCTTAAAAATGATGAATAAACATCCATAATATAAATAAAAAATAATCAATTCCATTCGTTTCATATAAAATAATGATAAGTTAATTCTACAAAAATAAATTGAATTTATAGAAAAAACCTTTCAGTAAATTACATGTATAAAAAAATACAAACAAATCTACAAAAATATCATCCTATGATAAATCCCTAAATTATGCTCCACTACACATATGCGTCGACCAATCAATCATCATCAAGTAGTCACTTAACCCTATCCTTAACTGCTTAAATAAACAATGTATGGGTACCTAAAGGGTGCCCAAATTGGTTTGTGATCAAATCTATATAGAACCACCAACCTCTTTTATATTATGTCTAGTAGTTGTATAAAAGAATCAATATCTCGTACATATAAAATATGCAAATTTAAATGATGTATAATTGATCATTTCTATTTTATCAAGTCAAAATATGATAATGAAATGAAAATATAAGGGATATATGTAAAACATTGAAAGTATTAATTCCGAAAAATTCTATGTAATGGGATATAAGCCCACTAGGCCTTCGGGCTATGTAATGGGTCTCCCGCTACCCAGTTAAAAGAGGTCTTTGCATTTCTTTAATAATAAAATGAGGCTTTGGCCCCAACCTTTAAAACAATATATCAAGAATTAATAAGATAATTCAGGATGACTATTAATTTCTAATTAAACCTATATATAATTGAAAATAAATTAAAAGTGGTCTAAGGAGAATTAATTTCCATGGTGTAATGACCCATTTCTTGATCAAAGGATAAATTACAGGGAAATTTTCAATTTTCTGTTTACTAGATAATATGTTCCTTTTTTGAGCATAAAAAAAATTATGAGTGTTGAAACACCTTATTTTATTATTTTAGATTCGGGTAAAGGCTACAGGGGTCCCTCGCCTATCTCGTTGAGTTTCAAGAGTGTTGGACCCTGGAAATCTCATGTGTGGAAGGTCTTTATGGGGAACAAGGTTTGGTTAAAATCATGTGACCCCAGTAAGAAATCACATGTAATTAATTAGTGGAGAAGTTGGTGTCACATAGGCTACACAATGCTAAACCAAATAATTCTCCTTCCCACATGGGTAGTTCCACATTTCAAGTAACAATTAACTATTAATCACATCGTTGATGCATGGTATGGAAAACAATGTGACCAAATATGTGAACTATATTTTTTATGGAAAAGCAATAATATTAATGAAATAAAAAAGTTAAAAATAAATTAAATGGTAATAAATGGAAAATAAAAACAAAAGTTTTTTTTAAATAATAATATTATTACTATTATTATTTTGGCGTATGTAAACCAAAAAAGGGATATCTACAATTACCCTATTATTATGTAAAACCCCCCTCCTTCCAATTTTGTGAGGCCTAATTGAAGACCCTCCGGCGCACAACATCCATCCCTCTGGTCATTATTCATAGTCGTTTATCCTCCTGATTTTTAGTGGAAACCTCTTTAGTAAGGGCTACCTCAACTCCTCCTCGTCCAATTTCTTTTTTTCCTCCTATGTGTCTTATACATTACATGGCCAAACCATAATGTGTTTTAGGGGGTTTTTTAATTGGTGAATTCATGATGATTACTATTTCTTAACTCTATTTTGGACTATTCTATATACAGTTGGAAAAGGTATTAGTGTAGTCTTTTAATTTGTACATGGGGTTTTAGTTTTTTTTTTGGATCAATATTAATTAGAATTTATATAATTATATAGGCTACTAATAATATTTTAGTGCTTCATTGTCATCCATGAGGTTGGATTGAGTTCCCAATGTTGAAGTCGACTTACGGGTGTATGCATTGGTAGGAATATTTGTATGTATGTTTCCATATTATATATATATATGTATATTCAGTCATGGAACCCTGAATATATATTGGTGTTATGTGTGTTTATGTAAATCCATTATGAAAAAATACATGTGTATTTGTAAATGGGCATATGCCTAAATATTCATAAAAAAAGATCCCCTTTTACATATTCATGGATAATAGAATATGTACATAGGGGCTAGGTTTCCTTTTTTATATTCAAAGGTGAATATGCTTGGAGATGGGAAGGATAAGCTTCGAGTAGCGGCCAATGAAAATATCTTCTTCCAAATTTTTCATCTAGGACATCTTCTGTTGAGGTAGGATTTCTTTCTCATGACCTTTCTTATGTCATTTTAATATTCCTTATGTCATCTCCCATTTACCTTTTAAATAAAATTAAAATACTTTTTTTTGAAAAAACTTGATATATTTTCCTTTCCTTGCAATCTTACGTTTTGTTGTATGTTATATTCTTTAAACATTTTTATTAACTTATAATCATTAAATTGAATGAAATGAATTGTTTAATGACAAAATAATTTTTTATAATAAAAAACCTCAATGTGGTATGATGTATTAGAATTGAAAAACCTTATAGGGATTCTTATGACCTTGTAAATATGTTCTTATTCCATTTTTATGACTAATGCATTTCCTATATGTCACATGCATAATATTTTATTTCTTATAAGAGTTACCACACATTGTGTGATACAAGGAACAATACATGAGTTTCCATTGATATATATATAGAAGAATTGGCTATATCGGAACCACCTGCAGCAACCCTATAGAAACATTAAAGATCTCCTTTGATGGGATCGTGTATCCACCTATTGTATTTGATGGAATGATTTATGGATTACTTGTGCTTTATGTGATGTGTATCGTTCTATTTTAGTGAGTTGGATTAATTTTAAGGAAATGTGAACTCTATGCTATGCACCAGTTTTGTGTCCACTACATTTTTATTAGATTATAATTGATTTTGTATACATATAAAAACTGTCACATGTACCTCTTTTCCTACATATTTATTTTCCTATTGTAGGTAGTATTTCAGGAGTTTCTGTTTGGAACCCAGATAATGGTGACTGATATTTTATTTATTGCTGGCCATAAATTTTATTTTTTTAACATCACACACTATAATTAATTTATCTCCCAAAATTTATTGGCCTCGAAACCATAGGGGTCAGTCTATTGAGATTTTATCTCACACCATACATGGGAACCAATGATACCTAGTGTTATTTATATCAACAGATATTGCAAAAGGGATGTAGCCATCATCCAAGGATTTATTCCCAACAATAGAATGGAATTAGGGTAGATAACTGATCTGGTGCTCATGTTTCTCATGGATTTAGTCATTGTAAAATTATTTATTTATCACATTATATTTCTTAATTAATTCGTATTTCTTTTAATTAACGCAATTTCTATTATAAAATAATTTCTATAAACTCGAATTGGCCGCTTTCATTTAGTTATTATATTTTACGTCCTCTCTTATATAATTTATTATAATTGACTTCTTTTCTATTGTTTATTGATTTGCACCAATAATACTAATGTTAAACTATGACCACAAGGTTATTGTCTCCCCACTATACCACCATTGGACCCATGATACTACTTGGCAGACCCTGGCATAATGGGTGGTGTGCTTCTGGTCATGTGGTGAGTGGTCTGACTATTGGTTCAGTGGCCACTTGGGATAGGATGTTAAAAGGTTGAATCAAAGCATTCCATTTCCTTTTTAACTCTATTTTTTGTTGGAAGACATGAAACATTAAATGTTCTAGTTTTGTATATTTATCCACTTTATCTACTTATCACCCCACCAATAGGGAAATGCTTAAGTAGATAGGTATGCGATAGTTTTTCATGATGTTTTCTATAACTATTGGTTATGATTTCACCTAGAGAAAATTTTTTAAATTCTAATTCTAATTTATTGATTATATTTATAATAATTAACATTTTCTTTTTATGTCAAGGAAGTATCATTACATGAATCATGATAGGAAAATAGTAATTCACATTCCATGCCAGGTTGATTGCATTTTGAGAGTGTTGATTATCCTTGTGTTTTGTCTGCCTATCTGTTATATAACATGATAGGCCATTTTAGTGACACAAATTGATTTTAATTACATAGAATTTTTACTAGCATTAATAATAATAATTTTATTTTTTTACCATGTATAGGTGAATTATTAGTTCTCATGTTTTAAATTTCCATCCTTTGGTGCATGTAAATGATGGAATTGAAAATGTGGGTGGTCATTAAATGGGACTAAACTCCCAATTAATAAGGTGTATGTGAACATTATAAGTTTTAAGGTTATGGAACATATATAATAATTGTTTATAATCATATTAATATGCTTAAATTCTATTATATATATGTTAAATATGTGAAAATTTACATTTTTATTCAGAATTATTTGGATGCAGTTAAATGGGGTAAAATTTATAATATGTAAAGTGTATAGGAATTTTATAGATTAGAATAGGTTGATAACAATGGTTTGTCATGAACCACTATTTAATTAATTTTTTATTCTCCTAAGAGTGTACCATAGTGGCACAACCTAGGGTCGATCGCAAGGAGGTCGCTTGCAAGAGATAGTCATTCTATTGTCACTACTATTATTTAACTAATATAAATCTGACATATATAATATATATGGGGGGATCTGAAATTGAGCCTTAAATATTAAAATTATATATAATAATTCTACACAAACACAAAATTATGGTTGAAGAATGAAAGTAGGAAATTATTCTTGGGAGTTTATTTTTGTTGAAATCATTGTCTAAAAGAATTCATGTAATTCAATTCAATGTAGTGATTAAGACCTATCACACTATACCTTCTAGTTTGAAATTTCATTACCTCGTACCGAGACCAAAACATACAGGGTAATTCTCTACCTTAATAAAACTAAAATTAAACTTTTTTGACCATCTCAATCAATGACATGCTCTACTATATGCACGAAAAAATTACTGAAGGGATGGAACATAATAAACAAGAAGAAGAATTCAAACAATAGAAAAAATGAGGAAACCACCCACATAATCAATTTATCTATCACCAAAAATCATATAATTGAATAAGAATATTATAAGAATAATAAAACTCAGTCGATCTTTCATTCCCTCCCTCGAAAAAGAGATGATTTTAGGCCTCACTTTTTTATGGAATTTAGAAGGGAACAATAGTGGGAGAACAGAAAAGATAAATAAAAGTGAAGAAGTGAGATATGAAAAAGAAAAATAAGCTAATTTATAATAAAAATATGAATAATATTTAAAGAAACACAACTCCACTTTAGCCCCTCGGGAATGGCTATGTCAAAATCTGGGATAAGGGACACATATTTATAGCGACAAGGGGTGACAAATTCACAGACAAACCATTTAATCCAAATTATTCCACGTGGATATTCCATTCAATGACAGATTTTGTAATAGGTGTTTTCATTAAAGTTGTTCCCTAATAACTCCTATATTTTCTCCGTAGATTTCTGCACTATTTGATGTTCCTTGAAGGATTTATGAATTTAATATTTGCGGATACCTTTTGTGGATGCAGGTTCTAGGAAGATTCCATCAGATATATGTCGTTCAATGTCCCCCATAATGGATTCCAAATGACTTGAAGTAAATTTTGAAAACATGCCTTGGAAATACATTTTATGAGAGATGACCAAAATACCCATATGATAAAATTATTTTAAAATAGCAGAATTAGGCTATTTTTGATTTTAAGCTCAAAATAACACAACAAAATAAATATGTAATAATTTCCAATTAAAGAACACTATGGCGGGATCATAATCATTAAATTATAGTATAAAATATGTGAAAATATTATCTTCATCATAGGGTGACCCATATAATTTATCCCTTGTAGATGTACTATTTATATGTTAAAGTCTTTCAAGAAAATGTTTAAGAGTATTACATTTCCTTACACTGGAAAAAAATCGTTGAAGTTATACAGGTTCCTGTAACTACTTGTAATGTCTATGTGAACTTTATTTGTTGATTATGGAAACACATACAACCAAACAGACTACTAAGATCCTTATCATAGAATATGAGTTAGTTATAAATTTTTTTCAAATTTTAACCCTAACAGTTTTGGATTCCTTATTAAGGAATGTACCAATGTAGATAGGGCTTAATGACCCATATAGTTAATATCTAAATACCCAACTAGACCCATGTAGGCCAGTTACATTATTTGTTAATAAAATTGAACTATTAAGTGTTTTCTAAATATATTAATTTTTAAATGTTTGGGAACCATTTATTGAACCCAAAATGGATTGAAGGGACCCATATAAGATGCTAATTATTTTTATATTCCATGGTGCTAAACCCAGTGGGGTTGTTCCTATGATTGTGTTGAGGGAAATTTAGAATTATGTAGATGTCTATCTGGGTTAACTAGTAAACATAATGTGGATATTATTTTTAAAATAATATCATACATTAGGTAATAAATGAACATTAAATGATCATGAGATTTTGTGGATTGAGACCATGTAAATAAATGATTGGTTTTTAAAATGGTTTTGTGTGATATATGGATTAATTATAACAAGATGTCATTCAATAATAATGTATGAAAAGGTGAATGAAAATACATTTCATATTATTCATTAATCAAAGTGTTGGTTTTTCCTCAAAAATTAACATCGAAATGTTTATAAGATACTTGATTATTTAGTTTAATTCCACAATATGGAAACATTAGTTTTGTTTGTGACTAAACCTTTTGTAAAGGTAGTTTAATCATTCACTCCTTCCTTCCTTATTTTGTGATATGGGTACTTATGAATTACATTAGTCCTCCTTCCACAAGATTGGGATTAACCATTGTGACATTTTAATCATAGTGACATATTTGGTGTAACCCCTTGGTAGGGTCAACACTTTCTTTTTTTAGATAGAAAATAGATATATGTATAGAACCCTAAGAATTTTTGAATACCTTGTTTATTTCATGCATGATTTTACTCTTATGGTGTAATTTTTGGGTGCCATAGCCTCATGTAGGATTCATAGATCCTTAAAAATCCTTTATTTTGATGGGTGGTCATGTGTTATTTAATTATTTCTCTGAGAATGAAAATGTTAAAGTACTGAGTTCTAAAAGTCTATACATGCCAAGGGAATGATCACCCGGAATGTAGGTCATAAGACAATTCGTTTTCTATATTTTTCATCTAACTACTTGATATTAATTCAGTCATATTAATAGTCATATATGGAAATATGAATATGGGTTAAATATTTTGAGAATGAAATCATATAATTGAATTCTTATTTGTGTTATTTCCGTGTAAATGTTTTAAGGATGTTTCACTCTATTTCTGAATCCTTGGAGTAGTTTGTATCGATATACACATTAATCATTTTATTGATAAATGGTATATCAAACTATTGAGTTTAGTGTTAATAATTTAATCAGGAGTTTTTATCCCTTGAATTTGGGTTTAAATTTCAGCAGAGTTACAAGGTTGTTGATAGAGGTCTTGGATCATCATCATGTTTGAAATGATGTTTTAAAGGGAATTAGGTGTTTAACCCACTGGTTAGTCATTTTTCCCTTTCTAATAATTCTATAATGTACACTGGCATAATAGAAGAAAGCAGTTATTTATAAGTATAAATGATAATGTAATCTATCTCCCTTTAGTGGTTGGTAATCTCTGAATCTTCTACTAAATGATTTTAATGTGTCGTGGACATCACTAAGACCCATAGTCAGTGGTTGATGTATTTTATTCTATGGAAGTAGATGAATTTCTACGTTTTATCAAATTTTTTGGGACACTAATAAAGTGACGATAATCATGTTGACTCTTGTGCAATGCGATATTCCACGTAGAAGGAGTATAACCAGAGTAACATTTCGAACTAGTCAAACATGCTCCATGTCCTTTTTCCTAGATGTCATTCATTCAAGGAATTCCTCACTTGAGAGAATGCTGATGAATTAGTTGGCTATATGCACCGACTTTGAACATTCCATTGGTTAAGGATGCACTTCATGATTGTGCCTAATCTTGTTTGGATGAATTTTGTGGAAATGGAATCATGGTCATTCGATAGTGACGCATTAGTGTGTGTTGTTGATATCTTTTAAATAATTTGACCTATAATGATTTGATAGTCCATACCATTGATTTTGGAAGGGTATCTTTGAAACAAAACATAGAACTCTACTATTTTAATGGTTTCTGTGTCTTGGATCCATTTTGAAAATCGTTAAAAGCAATTAGTTTAATCTCATATTTAAGGGGATTATTTACTCTATAATTTTATCCTATGTGTATTCTGAGTGAGAGAGTTTTTCATACATCGTGCTAATTTTTTAAAAATTTATTGGGTTTTTTTGGGGGGTTTGTACCATGAACTACCTTTGTCAAGTTGATGGAAGGGATAACATTGTGTCATTCCCTTCCATCCTCAAGCTGAATGATAGATAAGGATCCTTGTGTCCCACCTTTAAAAGGCCTTGGAGAGACATCTATAATCAATGGTATTTAATCTCATATAATATGGAAGTTAATAACCTTCTCAATGATCATGATCTGGAGATGAGATGGTAAATACAAGCATAACCAAATAATAAAACAAAATTTAAACCCAAAATCCATTCCTGCATGAATGTTTCAAAGTAAAGATGATTAAAAGTCCAAAAAAGACAATGTAATGTTCCAAATGAAAAGATACTACGAAGGAAAATCAACTAATGCTGATGCGCATGCTAGAAATGCCCAAAATAGTACTCAAAGTCCTCTTTAAAACCAGAAAATAGTTTTATATACATAGGGTGAGCATATGAGTACACTCAGTATGGAATCTAAAGATACATGAGAACAAGTGGGGAAACATACTAATGTCTTTTTGAGAAAACATTAGAATCTAAAATCACATACCAAGGAATATTAACCATCCCAACCTCACCAAGGCCCACTCACTAAATAATGGAAGTCATGTAAAGTAGTAGTATAAGATCATCAACATTTGTGTACCTGAAACCCCTTCCCAATAGTTAATTTCTCATACCTAATTATTATCATGTTGATGCTACCACACATCCCATATGAAGTCCCATTACCAAAATCGTCCCACACACACCTCGGCCACACCAACAATGCCTCTTGGTTGAAGACACAAGGGCCTCATCATAAGGACACAAGGGAAAACAATCCTAGCACACAAAACCTAGGCCTCTCATTCACAAAAATCCTTCCTGAAGGATCCGAGAATATGTTAACACTCATGCTATTACAACATGGATGGATATGCTCTACCAGTTAGAACACAAAAGAGGATGCGAGGAAGATATTATGTAAGAAGCCATCCATCATCCTCTAGGATGATGGGAAAGACACCATCCCCAATAAAATGGGGGCGTTTGGTACATAGTGATCTAAAACCATGGGGTTCATGTAGAAATCACATGGAACTACAATTTATATATATTTGTTAAAAACACTCATCCCAACCAACGTGTTTCATATAATCAAACAAATGAGACCACAATTTACACTTTTTCTGCTAACCCTATATGCACAAACACACAACACCCTCTGACAAGCATAAACCGAATCACATTTCATTTAACAACTATCAATTTATTTATTTAAGGGGATTCTTTATAATTTATTATATCAGTACTGATAGACAACCATCTATATCAATATAAAAAACTAACAAAACCGGAATTGTAGTCCCAACTGCACACCCTCGTTCAACCACTACCAACTATCATTCTTCAATGTTATACTGCGCAATACTTCTCTAACAACACATCCCTACAGCCTGAATACTCGAACAATTCTGATATGTATTCCCACATCATAACAAGTTCACAACCACACCATAGTACTACTACCGACGACCGATCCGCTGTCACAACACAAACAAAGGAATTCCCTCTGCATACAAGTCCATCCATTCCACAATCAATCAGTCTCTCAAGTAGGGATACCAACACACCAACCATACTGCCCCACACACACAATGCTCACATAAACATCCATTAAACCACATCCATATTTCACACACATACCACTCCCTTCTCCCAAAACCAACACCCATGCCCACCCATTTACCCATGACCATGATCCCAATAAAAAACATCACAAATCACCAAAAAAACACAACAGAAAATAGGGGTCAGACACATCTATCAACATGATATATATTTTTATATTTTGTAAGAACAATTATTTAATCAACATGATAATATGGGTGATTATTAAACTATTTTCATAATGGGGAATCAATTTCAATTTAACCTAGTGTATGTGATTAAGTTGAATTCATATTACATCCATTTATTAAGCATCCCAACAAAATATAACATCACTGGTTCATAATAAAATTTCACCATTGTCCTTGATTTTTTGAAGTCGCACAACCATAAAACCATAAAATGACCAATGATAACATATAAACAAAGTAATCAACATCAAACCAATCCCATCCCATTATTTCAAGGACCATATTATCTTCTAATACTACTATGATTCCATTGTTTAATTATTGTTATGAAAATAGACTTAGTTGTTATCCATAAGGAATAATTAGTTAACCCATCACACATGATGCACAAATCAAGAGATAAAAATGAAACCCAACATGAGAAAATAGATGACCAAAAATCCCTTTGCACCAATAACAGCGGATCACATGAGCACCAAGGAAGTACTCGAATAAAACGAAGCATGAGGGGATCTAGAATAGGTGCATGACACTATTATTCAGGAAGACTCTAGGAACACAAATAGGTAATAAAAAACATTCTATTATGGGCTGATATTGTCTATGATGATCCATATTCTATAGTCACGAAATAAAGGATTCAAAAGACTTTAATTGTGATATCATGGTCAATATCACATTTATTGAGTCTCTCAAAAAACATGGAACATTACGATATTAATAGAATAAATAATTCATTAAAAATACTCTTAAAAACACCCATTCAAGGCTTTAAACTCTATTTACATCAAATAAATTGTTAAATAGAAAAAACATGAAAAGTGTGAAAAATTGGGAAAACTATCAATGTGTCACTGATGTGTGATTCACTGAAGAGGATACACTAATGGGTATGATAACGACGTGAAAAACTGACACTAATCCACCCATGCTTAGTTACGAGAGAAATTAACTACAGATGCCTCGACCTAACAACAACCTAACATACAAATTCTTGGATATGCCGGCACCTCGACCTCCAAATTCCCTGACCTAGTGATGCCCTTAACTACCGAAGGTAATTCTGTAGACTCCCAAAAGTTGATGCCCTTGAGTCACCACTGTACTGACATAATGACCCATTGACATGATTCCAAAGATTGTTCAAAATGTATTTTTGGATAACTATCGGAATGAGTCATGATCAGCCACCAGAACACACGAAACACTGTTTTTTCACAAAGAAATAGTCTTGAGAAATACGGGTTATTACCTAATATAACTCTCAAGACATTATCATCCTCGATAATTCAAATATAAACAACAATAAATGAGGTCAAAACAACCACCACGTAATATACCTCTAAGGAGAAAACCACATTGTTTTATTCTATTGCTAGAGTGAAAACATCAGTATCCCAGTGAAAACACATTGACACATATCTATTGAACAAATATGCAATCAATATGACCCCATATCCCCAAACATCCACACAAACACCAATGGTCATGCTGCCTAGACACATAGATTAGGGAGCTCCATCATCTATGTTATGATATTATCCTTTTTCGGCAGTACTAACTTGCTATCATGAATTTAATCATGTCCACATTAATGAATCTTGATTAGGGATGAGGTTCTCCCCTCCCCTCACTATTCTAATGAATTCAATGAATATGGAAACAACTCATCTGATAACGAACAATGTCAAGCATTATATCATTGAATGAATCATAAAAGTAAATCACAAAAACAAAACATAGAACATATCTGGGTGTTGGGAACACAACTTTGCCTCCTTCTCCTATGTACTCTACTTGAGGCCACCATGACTCCATAACACATGAACCTAATTAACGGTCCACCCACAAAGAACCTTCCCCTCATAGCCCTTTATTCTTACTGGTCATTCCACGAATATCATGTTTTCCTCGATATCCAACTCTCCCCCATCAATGATGTGGGCGTTTTTGTCACTTTATGCCATAAAAATGATGCCGCCTAATTTTTAATGCAATAAAAACAGCAGAAAATTCATATTCATGTCTAGTATAATTTAACTCATGAGGTTTCAACTGACATGATGCATAAGTAATTACCAGATCCTTCAGCATTAAGACACAACCAAGACTTTAAACTAAGCATCATTGTAGATATCAAATTCAACTTCTCTGGAAGATAAAACTAAAAATGGAGCACTCTCTAATCTTCTTTTCAAATCCTGTATTCAATCATCTCATTATTTTTTCCATATGAACATACCACCATTACATGTTTACATTTTCAGTGGGCTAGATTAGAATACAATGTTCTCAACAAACATTTTTAAATAGCATGATAAACAAATAAAACAATAATCTTGGTTATATATGTGGGTCATGTCCATTCGTCAATAGTGTTTGTTTTAGAAGGATCAACAGTTATACCATCTTTAGAAATAGTGTTACCATGCAATGAAATTTTTTGCGACCAAAATTCACTCTTACTAAACATTACATATAGATTATATTCTTTTAAGGTCAGAAAGTAAAAAATCAAATGACATACATGCTCCTCATTCATTAAAAAAAACGAAACTATCATCAATAATCAAAACCACCATTGATCACCTGAGTCAACTGAGCCATCACTGCAAAATTAGTTCAGATATAATTCTGACAATATCAAGATGTTGATTTGGAAGGTCATTACCCTCTGTATTCTATCTTAGCATAGCTTCCCTGTTTCCTCTACAAAAAAAATAATGAACACAAAAATATATTAGGTGAGGAAACATGGTAATCTTCAAATTCTATATAATTTCCATCGTATCATTAATTTCAAATAATTTATGGATTTTAATTTCATAATTTCCTAACATATAGGGTTTTCTAATCTGACCAGAGATACAATCTACAATTACCTGGCCTTAAAAATTATATATTAGTGAGTTATGTTCCTAATTTGACATTGAGTATCTTTTAATGTTTATAGTTCTACGAAATTTGTTCATAACTGTTACATTACATCTAAAAAAATACAGAGTAGATATTTGTTCTCTGTACAATTTTTTTAAAAAATAATTAAACTTCGTAAAATGAAAGAAGAATTATTTTCTTAAAGTAAATATTCCTGAATTCTTCCTTCCTCATAACCTTCCCTATACCTAGTGAAAAATATTAAAGAAACATGGGATGAGCACAAAAATCTCTGCAAGGATTATAAAATAATGAGAGAAAACATTTTTCCATCAATATATGCAAATCAAAGAAATCAATCTTTTCACACATAAAACATAATATCTTTAACATACCTCATGAAATCACATGATTTATTAATATAACATAGAAATAATAAATCATAATGGTAAATTGTGCCATCCACAACATACTTACATTGCATATTTCATTACTATATAGGGAGTTACATTTGGAATAACCATCGCGGTATATTCCCTAAATATCTTATGAGAAACATTTACGTTTACCTCTGTCACATAGCCCAATGAATTGGAGAGCTCTCATAGACTCACCCACCCTAGGTTTATCACGGATCTACCCATATATGTAAACAATCCAAAAGAAAAATAACAAATAAAACATGAATAAAGGAAAGATAACATTTCTACATTGCAATCACAAGATATCAGTTCAATAAATTGACAGAAGTAATAAATTTTCAAAACCATTTTCAATACCAAAATATGTAAAAAGTGTATATGGTATATATTTTTCTTTTAAAAACATTAAGTATTGTTAATGAACCCAAATATCAAACTAATTCTCGCGGTGATGAAAAGGTCACTGTCACCATGTACTAAAAAAGAAACATTTTTTATTCGTTTAGTAAAACGCATCATAGATAAATGATTCCAATTGAAATTTTTTGAATGAAATTAAATTTTAAAAGGGTATAATTATACATTGAATAATATATGGTCATTTATAACCCAAAATGTGAATCAATGAAAGGATATTGAGAATATGTCCCCTACGAAAATTCGGTATCTAACGGTGTCACATAAAATTTCAGAAATGAGTTAATGAGAGAGAAAAGGGTATCTAACACTTGGACATTAAATTGTTCAAAATAAAGATATATAATAACATACCCCAAAATTATAAATTGTAAAATAACATTAAATAAGTGTTTGACTAAATTATGAAGGTGAAAGGATGCCTTACAAAGATCATTTTTAAATAAAATAGATTGATTATGATTATTCACTATAAGTAAACATAATGTAAGTATTAATATAAGATAATATATGAAAAGTAATATCTCACATAATCATATCACGAAATTATGAAGAAGTATAAGTTTAACCCAAATAATGGAAATTGGGTTAACACGTTCTTTAACCTTAAGTATGACTCATCGCATATGTTCATTTTCCGTCCTGAATAATAATCTTAATTTAAGTTATACTTTATTTAGAACAATTATAAAGTTTATTATTCCTTTTAAATCACTTATTATAATGTAATGAATATTTTGTAATTATTTATGTTAATATCAGTCGTTTAAGTTGAAATTTGGTAATTGAGTCAAAATAGAACTTGTTATAATTACAAATTGTCCACGTGGTCAGATATACGCTATCACAAAAATGATATTGATGATTTAAATATAACATAAATACTGTATTCATATTTATTTATAATAGTACATAAAATTTGGAGATATGAAATGAAACACACCATTCATTGATATGATAAGCCCTACATATGCATTAATGCTACTTTCATTTATTCATCATATTTAATGGAATGAAAACATAATGATACATATGTATATTATAATTGAATTATAATATCATATTTTATATATGTTAAATATGACTATTAGCTCCATCCTTTATACGTTCCATGTATGGTATGAACGAGTCATATCACTTTTAGGTGTCAGTAGTCTACACTATCTCAAATGAAATTATCATATTTTCCAATTATGGGATCCATAAATATATGATATAAATGAAAAATATAGAATCATAGATGAAATATAACTATAATTTAGATCACATATAAATACAGGTCCATCATAATGGACACAATGATAGATTTTTGGGAAAAATCGAACAATCATCATTTCGTTAGGCAGTAGTTCGCCTTAAGCAGAAACGATATTTTCATATCGATTAGTTTGAGATGTGTGGAAGTGTAGTTAGAATCCTTTTCAAAAAACAAACAATATATATTGAGGATATTGGGGTTGTTATGTAAATAAATAATAAGGGGATCATAGGGAATGGATAAGCAAAATAAAAGAAATGAACATGGGATAAGATGTTACATTTAAATCGGGTAACTCTCTATGGTTTGAACTAAATATATTTCATGAATTTCGTTCATCCAAGGGAAATGCTTCTAAGTGGAAGAGTGGTATGTTGTGATCTTATTTTAGATGTGGTTGGTTGATCCATGTGTCTTGATAGTTGTCAGTAATGGGTTATAGGTGATGGCCTTTTATAAGAGGGAGGAGGGGCTCTTTTTGAAAATTTAAATATATTATTTTATTATAAAATAATTTTCGGCTTAAAAAAATAAAAAAATCCTTATATTCAAAGAAAATAAATTAATATGTCTAAATCAAAATCATCCCATAATAATTTAATTTTTTATTGATATTTTTAGTCCTTATCAATATTATTAAACTATTTTTTACGCTTACCATATTTAACGCATTTCACACTTTAACAAACAAAATAGTTACCAAAACATGAAAAATATCCAATTATAGAGTACATAAAAACAATTTAGACATATTTTCACTATGGATTCAGAATTTTATTTTTTTTCGAATTGTATAATATTTAATAAAATATTTTTTATTTTAAAATATGATTTATATAAATTTTGACACTATTCACATAATATTTTTTTTAAAAATAAAATTAATTTTATTCATAACAAAAAACATAATTAATTAATATAAAACAAGTACTAATAATCCCTTAAATTCTTCCATGGCCTAAAGAGTTTCAAAGTAAATTTATTTTAATTTTTATAATCTCCTTTATTTAAAACATTATTTAATAAGGTTATCACTACATCATCTTTGTATCATGAATAAATTTAATTATTAGATGTCTAAATGTTAAAAATAAAATACTATGATTTATTAAATATTTTTATATTTCTAATTAATATTTATAGTCGAATATATCACATATATAACCCCATATTATAATAGTTTTACTAAAAGATATATTTTTATGTTACATATTTCTTAACATTATATTAATGTTTATGAAATGTAATTTTCAATTCCAAGTGGCTCCATTGGGTCCCAAAATAATCCCAAGGATACACATGATAAGACATGAATCATCCAACAGTGTTAGGACAAGTGTTTGGGTAATTTAATATTATTATAATTAAATTTTTTTACCCTTATTTCAGAATATACCCTTTATCCATGGTAAATAAAATATTTACTGAAGTTCATATTCATCATATCTAAAAATAAAATTTACCTATTTACAAAATTTGATCCTCCTAATTATAAATATTGAATCCATTTCTTCAATTTCAAATCACATAATTTTCAGAAATTAATTTATAATTAATTCTCATTGTCAAAACAAAAAGCGTGTTTTTATGAGGTAAAAACTACCAAAAGATTGACATGTGTTTATGTCCAATTTAGAAATTAAATATCATAAATTGACCAAAATTTGATTAAATGGTAAACATATAATCTAATTACACATTAATATCTACTAAAAAGTCAATCTATTTATATAAACAAATTATATTAAAAACTAGTTTTGTCATTAAATGCTGTATTTTTTATTATTCCCTAAAAATGAATTTTATCCGAAAAATAACATCAATTTACCCAAAATTAAATTTTTTATGTCCCTATGCTATAGAAGTAGTATATTTTGAAAAATGGATCATATAAAAGTGAAAAACTATATTTAAAAGTGGTTCCTCGTTAGAAGAAGGTAAAACTACCATACAAAAATATAGCAGTATTTATATTTAAAATTGGATTCATTCTCATTTTTAGTATCTAAATTTTATTAGATAAATGTAAAAACATTTAACAAACATGTATTATAATTATATGGTTACTTGTGTTCATTTCCTTCAATTCAATGACTAGGCGTTAACTACCCTTTAAAATAATAATATTATATTATTAATATTTTCTCAGTACGACTCTGCTTTGTGTGAAACATAAGATTTCAGATGTAAACATTGTTGCTTTTCGAGTAAAAGATTGAACATTGTATCCCCATTAAATTAAAATTAATATATAATTCACTAATATTAATAAATATCAAAATTTCATATTCTTTTTTTACCTAGGATGATACAATGCACGATATGTCAATCGGATCAAAATGATCTATGGGGACATGTCATTCTCACTCAATTGTGGGAAAGTTAGTTCATACCTCCCATGTCCCCTATCGTTATTGGTCTGAGGTTTCTTGTTTATAACTATGTCAATCTCCATGTTGAATCTGGTTTGGTCACACATCCTAATTATATTCTAATTTTAATATGGTTTATTATATCGTATTTCACGATATTTACAATTTCTTATGTTGTACGTTATAAGTTGTGTAATTAAAACCACTTAATTGGGACTACATGACACAATTTGGTTCCATACTATCTCATGTTAGATATTCTATAATCCATCTATCTATGTATATAGATTCATTTGTGTACTACTCGATTTCACAATATTATTATTTTGGAATTTATTAAAAAAACAATTCTAGTAAATGGAACATGTCATTTTAGATCTATTGGCCTCCATAAATGGATCTACTAGACATGTACCTGCATATAAAACTAATTTTATTCCTAATGAAATCATTTTAGTTCCCCTCCTTCCAATTCATTTTGTTTTGTGGTACTGCCCTAATAAAGTCTTGTGCTATTTTGGATTTGATTAGGATTTTCTAGTTCCACACAAAAAGTCAAAGATGCATAAGTATGTGATGCTAACGATCAGTAACGATGTTGACCGGTTCCAATGACATGAAGGGTTTCATGAACGTTTTTTATAGAGGAGCATCGTTTCTTATTGAGACAATTATACATTGTGATTCTATATTTTACAGCATCTCGAGTATGATCCATGGTATTGATTAAAGTTAATACTACATCCTAGTCTACATAGATGATGGATTCTGGATATAATAACTAAATAAATTTACATTATTTTTTTCTAGTAAATTTTTATAATTATTCATGAATCTATTTACAAAATACTAAACTACAATATATTACCCACATGTCTAATCCATGGGGGGTACTGTTTTTAGGTAGGAATACTTCCATGATTCCATGGGTGAGCTGAATAAAACATATCATGGTATACATGATAATATATCTGATCATCCACCTTATTGAGATGATCTTCTAACCCGGGGATATGTGGATCCTACTCAGGATCCTCGTTATGTAGTTATTGATGTTAAGGACCCACAATGTAGATGATTCAGTCAACATCATGATGAAACTAAGGGATCATGAATTCCTTAGGATGTTGACGGAACTATATTAGTCCAGACTCAACTGATTGCATATGAGAATCTAGAGGCTTGTTGTCCTTTTTTCAGTATATATATAGTTTTCAACTATTATATTTCCTCTGACACATATTGTGGCTTATTTGCAATGCATCCACATTTGGTGTCTGAGAATTCACTGGCATTATGGTTCCTCCAAAGAATGATACCTAATACATCAATGTATATCGTTGGAGAAGGATCAAGAGAACATCATGATTTATCGATGAAACATCCTCTTAAAGATTCACTAGAAAATAATCAATCATTTGAGGTTCCAAATAAATTAGAAACACCATTATCCAACTCATCAGATAGCACCCTAGCACAAAGGTCAACAATCTCGATGCAGTCATCCCATTCTCACTATTGAATTTGGGAGTGGACCTTCTCATAGAAATTAATTATACACATTAATTTATATGTTCTATATTTACAGAAAATATTTTAAAAATATATTATATTCTCTATATTATTATTTTTCTATTAAACAGATGTAATTTATTTTGACATTAAACTTTTATTTACAGATTTATCAGGTGTTTTAATTTTCATTTATATTTTACTTATTGGTCAAATTTTTTAAGCATTCAAATTTGACTACTAAAAACAATGGAAAACTATTCAAATTTCCAATAGGTATCATTAAAATCATATAAAAATAACGTATCAAAAATCCATTCAGACATTTTAAAAACCATTAAAATATTATTTTATTAGTAGATAAAAAAAATTATCAATATAATAAATGATAAATATTTACACAGTGAAAAAATTATTCTTTCAAAAAATAATATATAAATATTAAAAAACATATGCAAAAAAATTATTGGATAAAAATTTCAAAATTAAATTTAGTACACTCGATACACATAAAAAAATTAATTGATTTTAAAAAAGGAATGTTAGAAAAACATAGAAACAGAAATGTATTGTTCTAAAACAAAAATATCACGTTCCATTAAAATTACATTTCTTTAGTATTTTATGTAATTATATTTAAATTAAAATATTTTTTATATTTTCAACAACTTCGTCAAATTTAATTTAGATTTTATTTTTAGTTTATTTTATTTATAAAAACTCAATCTCACATGAATGAATATGTATTTTGATTCATATCGAATTTATTACAAGAATAAAAATTATAATGTATAAATTAGATATAAAATAATTGTAAAAAATATAATTAACATATAAAAATAATTAATAATAATATTTTTCAATAAATAAAAAAAATAAATTTTAAACTCACAATATTTATTCAATAAAATAATTATCGTTTTACATTTAAAATATTTATTGGAAAATTCTAATTAAGTATTATATTACTGATTACATTACTGTGAATTATTGATAATTATTTTAATAAAATTAAAAGTTTACAACTAAATTGCAGAAAAATGTTAATTTTTTTCAAAATATTTACATTAATTCTCATAATTAATATTAGAAATTAATTAAATAATATAATTATTAACATAAAAATTATATTGCTATAAATATAATTTAAAAAATATTTTATTTAAATTCATAGTATAGAAAATTTAATTATTAATTAAAATTGTATAATTAAATAGATATTTATATATATATAAACAAAATAAAAGATATATTAATTTTAATATTTTAAAATATACAAATATATATATATTTATATTTATAATATAATATTATTTTTTTATTTAATTAAATTTTTTATATCCCGTATCACCATTATCATGATTTTACAAAAAATGATGTGGGGGCCTTCATGTCATTGAATATTTTTAAAAAAGGCCACACAAATCATGGGACTTGATGCCTTTCTTTTTTAGTTAAAAATATTTTTGACATATAAATATATTATCAATTTTTTAGAAATGTATATTAAAAAATCATAGAAGAGGTGATAAACTCATGTCATGATTGAAACATAACTAGGGTTTTTCTGACTCTTTTTTTTGCGGTTTTTAGTTATATAATATTAGGCCTTATACATTGGATAATAATTACTTCATATAATTTTTCTATTATTAATCAATTTTTAATTGATTTCTTTTTTACATCATCACTTCAATGGAGTTTGACCAATTAGTTACTGTGAATAATTCAACAATGAGTGCCTAACCCATAAGAGAAAGTATAAACAATAGAATAGTACAGGTACATATTTCATTGATTCTTTCAGTCGTGGATTGGTCTTATTTTTTAGTATCGTGATAAAAAATATATATTCATATTATTTTTTACATTATCATTCATTTAAATTATTCGATAGTGAATATACTCATGTACAAAATATGTAATTTGGTAACTAACAATGAAATGAATTATTCTTTTTCTTCTGAAATATAATGTTGAGGAAATCTTGCTATATGGATTCATCTGACCACAAGGAAGGAATATTTTAAGTGAATAATGATAATTATTGTCTATATTCAAGTGAAATTCATTTATAATCATGTAACAATTTGTTTTGGTTATTTTTATGAGTGGATTTGAGTTATACTTGTAGGAGAAACCATCTATGGAAATTAATTCGATTTTATTCATCTTCTATTTGAGTTATATTCTTTTTATGTTAAGAAAAAATATATTCAATTTCATATTCATGATGAAATAGTGAAGATCTAATATTATGTTTGGATTTTTAAATAGAATTTGTTTTTACTTATTAGATAGACCAAGTTTGTTTAGTATATAATTACCCAGTAGTCACTATTGTTTTGAGTTTTATTAATTTATAATTATTTTAAACCACGGGAAGTAATGTTTCTTCATGGTTGGATATTGAAATATATTATGTCTTCTATAAAAATAAGCCTTTATACATCCCATCTAGTATGATGGGTGAAATATAGATTCATAGACCATAATCCAAGACATAGGTGACCTGTTGGACCTAAGAACAAGAGAAATATTATCATTAGATACGTGATATCAGATTCCTTTTCTTGATTTTTTTCCCAAATTTCACTCTTTGATTATTATTATTACTATTTTAGAAACCTTTAGTAACAAAATTTCAACACATGGGACCACCTTCTTCTATGTTTCTGCATAGATGTCTTCTTATTTATTTCCATTCTCGTCGAAAATTTCATGTTGTAGTATTCTCTATTCCTTCTAAAATATATGTATTTCTAAAAGATATATTGATCTCATTATTATGACAATATTAATACATGATAATTTCATTGTAATCATAATACATCTATTTAATATACTCTCTTACATTTGTCACCACAGTTACTATAGTATCTGAAGTCTTTGGGAGTGATGATAGTAAAAAATAATTCCTATACTGGTTATCTTAATTTTACCTTCACAAATTAAAAATGACTCTTGATCATGTTGAATTTGTTTAGATGAAATTACAATAGTTTAAATTTCTATATCCTCATACTAAATAATATTAGAATAACAAACACCTTATTAATTTTTTTGGAAACTCATACATGTCATTAAAAATCCCGATATGTGTTCAATGGGGGTTTTGATGGGTTTCAGGAATACGTAGCAGAAGCTGGTGGGCCGAGAATTTAAAATTTTTCTACATTACCGGAGAGACATAACTGTGTCATCTCTGGTGATCTTGTTCTGTCTTGGTCCGAGGATCCTGAAAGGTTTATACAGAGCACAAAAAATTAAAATGAACATTTACTTTGTTCAGCTTTGACATGTGAAAGTCTGCTGTAGGACGCTGGCGATCATTTCTCAAAAACTTTAATGTCGAATCCCCCTAGATCATCCACACATGCCTCACAAATTTGCCCACCCACCGTTTGACAAGATCGGGGTGCTAGTGTGGATCATCGATGCTAACTTCATCCAAGCGACGATCACCGCAAAGGAAGGGGCTTCAATCCGAGATTGATGATCTTTAAGATCCTTCTATTCTAGAGAGACTCTCTCTCTAGATTCCTGTAGGAGAGAGAAGCACTCAATCATGACACATGAACATTTTTCATGGTAGGTCCTCTCTCAAACAAATATTCGGAGTGTTTAAAACACACAGTATAGGTTCCCGACAACCGTTTAATAGACATCCACTTTACAAGGCATATAAATAATTATTTATGACAAATAAAATTATGCAAAAAATAATATTTACAATTTATCACTTACTTGTTATATATAAACATATTACGTGATAAATTTGCGCCTTTAACTCAACTCATTCCTCCTGCTAATATTAAATTTACCTTGGATATTTAAATCCATTCGAATAATATTATTATAAGTATTTACTATATAACTTTTAAATACATGTTATAAATAAATTCAACGAATTATTCTAAACTCGAATAATTAATGAATTTATTTATTCTTTCGTGTTCCATAGAACTTGGATATTGCATGGACCCTTTGTCGGGGCCCACCATGTTCTAAATTCTTATTCCCAAAAGAGGGCAGATTGTCAAGGCGCTATTGTGTGTGACCCTCTAGGCCCTTATCTCAAGAGCAGTGAATAATACCACCAACCTAGAGATGGATCTAGCAACCCATCAAGGCCCCTATAGAGATAAGGAAAAGTCAAAGCAACAACTTCCTTCCTACGAGCACGGTCTGTGTAATACAATCTCTTGGTCATCGATATCTCAATAAAGCAGAATACATACTAGTGTCATCATTCATTATTTGCTTTATTTTGTTTGTTGATTTTTCCGGATGGTCTAAACTTCAACTACCATGGCGATGGATTTATTTAAGGTGAAACCATGCTAATAAACCAGGCCCGAGATATCTCTTCCTGAACTCAGAATCCACAAATCATTTCTCTATCAATCGATCAATGTCATGCCATTAATAACGTGCCTAATAAAAAATACCTCACCAAGACTTTTTCGCCATGGTTTTCGCCCTATATCAAATGTACTTAATTAATATACATCCATTGATAATGATATCAAGTCATGAGACCATTTCACATGTCCGTAGATAGGAACGGCCAATGACACTAGAAACATGTGGCGTTCCTATTAAGCGGGCATGTCCTCATGATCTAAATTACTCGAGATCATCAAGTGCGATCATCAAGAGAAGATGTCTCAATGCTTGTCATCCCCCAGCACCTGATGGTCACACATCATCAGTATCCTTTCAGAAAGATGTAACTAGACCATAGGATGTTACTTTAAGATTAATGTGATGGCGTCTCAAGGTTCTCATTATATCCTGGGACCTGCTATAACCATTTGATGTGATAGGTAATCTAAGGACATTTCCATCAACAAAGTGGATGCAAGAAGTATCTACACTATCATGTAAATGTAAAAACATGTTTAAAAAAACTGAATACAGGTAAAAATAATCAAGGTACAATACAAGTTGGGTCTAGGGAACCCACTATCAACACTCCCACTTGCACTAGATCTAACTACTAATAGGTTTGAATCCGCTAGCTCTCACATGTGAATCATGCTTATGCTAAGAAATGGATTTAGCAAGGGGGTCTGCCACTTTTTCCACTGTGGCTACTCTGTTAACTGTCAGTTCACTTATTTGAGTAAAATCTCTCAAGAGATGAAACATCCGATGATTATGACTTGTCCTCTTGGGAGACATGGGCTCATTGGAAATCACGACAATAGCAGTATTATCACATTATATTGGAACATGGTCAGCACTTCTAGGAACAACACCAATGACTAAGATAAAGCAATGTATCCAGGATGCTTCCTTTTTTGCATTGGATGCTACAATATATTTGGGCACTGTGCTAGAATCAGAAACCACAACTTTCTTTGACCTTCTCCAGCTCACTGCACCACCATTCAGGCAAAAGATATAGCCTCACTACGATTTCATATCATCATGATCTATCTGGAAACTTGCATCAGTGTATCACCTCACCACTAGTTCCCCATCTCTTCCATACAATAGGAACATATCCTTAGTATGCCTTAGGTACTTTAGGATAGTTTTTACAGTTGTCCAGTGTAGATCTCCATGGTTGCCTTGATATCTATCAACCATTCTTAAAGAAAAGGCAACATCAAACCTAGTACATAGCATGGCATACAAGATAGAACCCACTGCCAAAGCATAAGGGAATCTACTCATTCTGTCAATCTCCTCCTGTTTTTGTCGATATATTTCCATGGAGAGATTTACAGCATGTGACATAGGTAACAATCCTCTCTTGGATTATTCCATATTGTACCTTTTGAATACCTTGTCAATATATGTACTTTGACTTAGGTCAATCTACCTACGAGATCTATCATGATAGATCATGATCCCTAGAATGTAGGCTGCTTCACCTATATCTTTCAGGGATAATCATTCATTTGACCAAGTCTTAATTGACTATAATATTTGCACCTTGTTTTACATGATTAATATGTCTTCAACATATAATACTAGGAAAACGATAGCATTCACTTCAGCCTTTTTTGGACATAAGGCTCGCTTTCATTTTGAACAAAACCAACATCTCTTATGGCCTCATCAAAGCGATCATTCCATGATATTGATTCTTGCTTCAATCCATAAATGGATCTTTGCAACATGAATATTTTATTGTAATTTTTTGACTTAACACACCCTTCAGGTTGAGCCATATAGATGTCTTCAACCAACATCCCATTTAGAAAAGCATTTTTGACATCCATTTTCCAAATTTCATAATCATGAAAGGCTACTATTTCATGAAATATTCTTATGGATTTAATCATTGCCACTAGTGAGAAGGTTTCATCATAGTCAATGCCTTGATGTTGTGAGAACCCCTTTGCAACCAGTCTTGCTTTAGAGGTATTAACCTTACCATCCATGCCCAGATTCTTCATGAATACCAATTTTCATCCAATGGGATTTACATCAGCAGTAGGGAATACCAAAATCCAAACATGAATTTTATACATGGACTCCATCTCAGAATTCATGACATATTTCCATTTAGAATCTTCTTTGGCTTCTACAGCTTCCTTGTAGGTTATAGGTTCATTATCCTCAAGGACTATTGTGTCACCTGATTCGATGACATGAAAACCATAATGCTCTGGTTCTCTAACCTCTCGCGTAGACCTACGAAGTATCTATCTCTCAGGAGTAATTTCTTATTCCACTTCCACTTGTGGAGATTGTTCCTCTACCAACCCTAGTGCATCTGGAGAATTAACTTCATCATAGTCAATCTTGCTCCCACTATTTCAAGTAGAAATGGGATCCCTTTCTAGACAGGTGTTGTATCATTCCACAATGATTATTCTATTTAAAGGGTTATATTGGTAGTATCCTCTAGTTTCTTTAGGATAAAATATAAATAAGCATATAGTGCTTCTGGAAGCAAATTTTTCACTTGGTAATGTCTTGACAAATTCCTCGCACCCCAAACACACATGTGTGTCAAATTGGGATTCATTCTATACCATAACTGATATGGAATCCCATCTGCAACGTTATTTGGTACTCGGTTAAGGGTATATCATGTTGTCTACAAGGCGTATCCCTAAAAGGATAATGGAAGAGTTATATGACTCATCATTTATCTAACCATGTCAAGAAAGTTCATATTCCTCCTTTCAATAATACCATTCCATTGTTGTCTATAAGGAGGAGTGAGTTGGGATACTATCCCACACTCCTTCATGTGATCAATGAAATATTGGTTAATATATTCTCTGCCTCGGTCAGATCAATGTTCGTTTATCTTCTTACCAAGTTGATTTTCAACTTCATTTTGGTATTCCTCATTGAAACGAATGGAATATTACTTATACCACATTAATTAGATATTTCCATACCAACTATAATCATCGGTAAAAGTAATGAAGTATAGAAAACCACCCCTTTCCTCGACTGGAAATAGACTACATACATCTAAGGGTTCTAAACGTATCGAGTCTAGATACCCTTCTTGATGTAATCATCGTAATTGTTTCTCGTTTACATGACCATGCCTGAAGTGCCATTGGCGGGTGTTGTTTAAGTCATTTTGTCTTTTTTTGTTGTTGATTTCCATTACTGTGTTTTCTTGTTCTAGAATATAATCCATTGTTAATATGTTCGATAACATAACATATGTTATCCCTATAAAAGAGACAACTTTTATTTACAAAATTGAAAAAAAAACACATAGTGTCTAACCTTGACAGAGAGATAATGTTCTTGGTAATAGACGGTACATAATAAAAATTGTTTAAAACTAGAACCAAACATGTTGGTAAAGTCAAGTGATCATCTCCCACTGCCACGGCCTCCAGACTTGCACCATTTGCAGCTTGGAGATCCACTTGAGATTTTGATATCTTCTTGAACCTACTTGGATGTTGTATATGAAATAAAATGTGTGTGCCACATGTCGTATCCAATACCCAACTTGAAGATAAAGATATATTGCATTCAATGTCAATGAAAACTAATGTAAAATCATCATCTTGCTTCTTCTTCCTAGCTCTCCAATTAATCTTCCATCGGCCTTTCTTTCCACATCCAATGACGATAGATTCATGCTCATTACATTTCCTCTGAATCTTTTGCTTCTTTATAGGATGATGCATTGGGGTCTTTGGTCTTGACTTGTCCTTAGACGTCTTTGCCTTTCCCTTGTTTTTCTTGTTCACCATAAGGACAGTTGAATTGGTGTTTTTCATGTCCTTATCGGCTTGGAGATCTAAAGCCAATAGATCCAGGAGCGACATTGTCATATAATTCATATTATAATTGACAATGAATGTCGATAATCATGAAAGTAAAGAGGCAATAATGAGATCTACTACTAGTTCTTGGTTCTGTTTGAACCCAAGGGATTCAAGCTTCTTAATATACCCAATAATCTTGAGTACGTGAGGAGCGTCTTGGTGCCCTTCTGCTAGCCTGCACTTATAAAGTGCACTTGAGATCTCATACCTTTCCTGCCTAGACCTCTCCTCATATAGTTCATGGAGATGTGAAAGAAACTTGTATGAGTCCTCTTCCTTGTGTATTTTTTTGCAATTGGGTGGACATGGATGAAATTATGATGCATTGTACATCAAGTGCATCATCTATATGCTTCATCCACTTATCTTTTTCCATCTTGCTTGCTCCTTGAAGAGGCTCTGTAGGAATTTGGGATTCCAGCACATATAACATTATTTCATGGTGTAGTACTATACGCAAGCACATGTACCACTCCTGGAAGTTATTCCTAGTCATGATATTTTCTTTTTCCAAGATCGATCGTAGTAATAAAGTACTTGTGGTGTTGGTGATTTCCATTTTAAATCTACATTAGATAATCATTTAGTAGTTAGTACATTGTCTTGATTACCTTTTGACATTTTATGATTAATAAATTATTATATCATTTAATTTCTACCACTATTTTAACGTACATTAATTTCTCTCATTATTAGATTCGGAATACTCTATCGCTTGATCATTCTAGTGGCATGGATCCTAGAAACCTCCCTCGTAGTTTACAATCTAGGGCTACGACTCTACTTATAGGGTTCAAGGTAGGCGTTATTCTAGCCAACCACATGTTCTTTTGGTTCCTTGTGTTGTTGAGTAAAATCCTAGCTTTTGGAATCTAAATTTGATTCCCTCAACCTCTTGCCTCTAAAGTGATATCATGTCAGCTAAGGCTAAACCATAACTACTCACTTTAGTTATGTCGACCCATTTCTTTTATAAAAAACTGCCGGTAGTAAGAGGCACTCTCAACTCAGGCTGACGACTACCCAAACATCTAGTTTTGTTTAGATGTGAGAAATGGAAGGAATTTAGATATAATATATTTTTGAGGTATTTTTAATATTAATTGACGAATATAATACATTTATATTTATTACGGTCAAACTAGGTTGTTGTGCTCACAACTGAAAATTCAATAGAATATTATTCATCACAACATTATGCATTTTATCTTGATTACTATTCTATGTGATCATGCAATAATCATGTAGATGCATAAAATAATAAACTATATATAAATTAAATCATGCATTCTGACTGGTCTTGAGAATTCTATAATGATCGAGCGATTACGAATCAATCATAACCTAGGAGCATCCATATCTAAGTCTATACATGACTTGTGTCGTTATTGGCCCCAATGCAATGCGCCCACCTCCTGTCTGGACTACCACCTCAACATGGCGGAGTCTTCCTCATGGATCGTCACTGTATAATTAAAAATATATTGACACATGCGACGGGGTCTCAGGTGAAAAATAAAACTAGCGCAATGGATGTGCATGCCCTTATACATATTTTAATTAATAAACGATTTACAGACCGTCATTTATCTAATTAAATATTACAATCATTGCACACATTTAATAAATATATAAATAAATAAATAAATTTAAGACATTCAGAGATCATCCACTTTCTCCAGACCAGTCAGGGTAAAAGCGCAATAAAATTAAATTGCAATAGATTTATATTTTGTGAGGGTGTTCTAATAAATTAAATTAATTTGATTGAATTTAAATAATTTATTTTATCTGTTTCATTTGATTAATTTATTTTTAATTCCCTAAATTAAATTAAACCATCAATTTAGTTTAAAACATTAAATTAAATTAATATCTCAGATTAGAATATTTTAAACCCCTAAATTAATTACAATTAATTTAATATAAAAAATTAATTAATTAAAATTAATTCAATTCAGGGTTACCTCTTGCTGGAGAGGCCTTTGGCAGGAATGTGTACCGTCGCGGGATGTCATCCTAGAACAGTGTTCCACGGCTTGTTCGCGGAGTGACTGCGTCATGACCGCGCTGTGACCGCGGCATGACTGCGGCATGACCACGACGTGATCACGGAGTCCAACGACCCCTATGGCGGCTACATCTCCCAGCGTGGTCCAAGGGGGGAGGAAGGAGGCTGGGAAAGTGGTCGGCCTGGCACATGGGTGGTAGTCCGTTGCTCCAGTGAGCCATCAAAAAGGTTGTCCTGTCCGGGCGGCCTAAATGGCGTGGTTGGGCCCATCCGGCAAGCTCGGGGCGGCAGGCTGGAGGTGTTCCGGTAGGAGAGGAGGAGGTCGGCGCTGGCCGCGTCCAGCGCTGAGGAGGTGGCCGGCGAGCTCAGGGCGGCCAGCCGGAGGGGGTCCGACATGAGGGTTGGCCGGAGCGAGGCGGGTTCTGAGGCGACACAAATGGCAGGTCCGGTGGGAGAGGAGGAGGCCAGCGTGGGCTGTGTCCGGCATGAAGGAGGAGGCGGGTGAGCTCGGTGCGGCCGGACAGAGGAGGTCGGGCATGGGGTGCGGCAAAGGTTACACCCTCAAGGGGTGCCACAGCCCCTTGTGCCGCATGAGAGGAGGCCCCATTTGGGTCATCCTCCTTTTTTTTCTTTAGAATAAAGGAATCCAAGCCTTTTTTTAAATTAAATGGATAAGACCCCATTTTGGGGTCTTTTCGTCCCATTTTTTATTTAAAATCAAGAAGACCAAAATTTGGGGTCTTCGTCTTGGTCCCATTCCCTCATATATTTTATTATTATAAAATATAATAATATATTTATTATAATATATTTTATTATAAAATATAATAAAATATATATTTAATGTTAATTCTCAATTTGAGATAAACATCAAATGAACAAAAAAACATGACGTCGATCCTATTAAAAATTATAAATGATCGTAACTTGATCATTCGAAAATGAAACGTCACGTGGTCAAATCTGAGTGAACCATTTTAACACACTACAATTAAATTTAATACATTATAAATTTGGTTAATTAGAAAATCTTTGTGATCCCTTTGATACCCCATATGGGTATTGGGACTCCGCATCCGAAGCCGGTGGGCCGGGAATTTAAAATTTCTCTTCTTCGCCGGAGTGACATAACCATGTCAACTCTGGTGATCTTGTCCCAGCTTGGTCCAAGGATCTCTCAAGGTTTATACAGAGGAAGAAAAATTGAAATGAACATTTACCTTGTTCAGAATTTACTTGTGCATGTCTTCCGTAGGACGCCGGTAATAGTTTCTCGAGGACTCCGACGTCGGAGCCCTCTAGACCATCCACACATGCCTCGCGAATCATCTCGTGCATAGTTCATCATGATCAGGGTGCTAGCACAGATCTTTGATGCTAACTTCAGCACAGCGACAATCACCGCAAAGGAATGGGATTTAATCTGGGTTGTATGATCTTGAAGATCCATCATTGCTTGATAGACTCTCTCTGTAGATTCCAAGAGGAGATAGATGCTCTCAATTTTGACACATGAATAGTTATCATTGGAGAGCCTCTCTCTCACTTATATAGGGAGTGTTTAAAACACGCGGTATAGGATCCCGACCCCCGTGTAATAGGTGCCCGCTATATTAGTGACATAAATAATTATTTATTACAAATAAAATTATTCCATAAATATTGTTTACAATTTATCACTTACTTGTAATATATAAATATATAAAGTGATAAATTTGAGTCTTTAATTCATTCCTCCTACTAATATTAAACGAACCTAGGATATTTTAATTCATTCGATTAATATTATTACTTGTATTTACTATATAACATGTTAATACATGTTATAAATAAATTCAACAAATTATTCTAAACTCAAATAATTAATGAATTTATTTATTCGTTGGTGATCCATAGAACTTGGATAGTGCTCGGACCCTTTGGCCGGGCCCACCAAGTTCTAAATTTATATTCTTAGAATAATGAAAATTCACAATGTTTTATTGTGTGTGACCCTCTAGGACCTAATCTCAATAGAAGTGAATAATAACACCGACCTGAAGCGGGGTTTAGCAACACATCAAAGCCTATATAGAGATAAGGCAAAGTCAAAGCAACGACTGCCTTCTTATAAACACGGTCTGTGTAATATAATCTCTTCATCATCGATATATCAATAAAGAATAATACATACTAGTGTCATCATTATTTATTTTCTTTATTTTTTTTGTTTATTTGTCCAGACGGTCTTAACTTCGACTACCATGGACATGGAATTATTGAAAGTGGAACCATCCTAATCAACTAGGCCCGAGATATCCCTTCCTGAACATGAAAGCGACAAATCATTTCTCGATCATTCAATCAATACCTTGCCATTAATGACGTACCCGATACAAACTACCTCACCATGACATTGTTGCCATAGTTATCACCTTATATCAAATGTACTTAATTAAATGACATTCATTGATAATGATCTCAAGTCAGAAGACCATTACACATGTCCGTAGATAGGAATGACCAATGACACCAGAAACATGTGGTGTTACTATTTAGCGGGTTTTCCCACATGATATCAATTACTAGAGATCATCAAAGGTGATGTTCATGAGAAGAAGTCTCAATGCTTATGAGCCCCCAGCACTAGATAGTCACATATCATCTGTGTCCTTTCATAATGATGTAACTAGACCACAAAATGTTTTTTTAAGATTACTGTCATGGAATCTTAGGGTCCACATTATAGCCTAGGACCTGCTATAACTATTAAATGCGACAGGTAATATAAGTACATTTACATAAACATAGTGGATGCAGATATATCTACATTATCATGGAAAGATAAACACATGTATAAAAACAAACTGAATATATGTAATAGTAATCAAATTACAATACAAGTTGGGTCTAGGGAACCCACTTTCAACATGTTTTACTACCCTAATTTTATAAAAAACATTCTAGGATAATAAAATATGAATTAACCCCAATGATTTATCTTAAAACATTTAGCATTCCTCTACAGTCATCCCATTTTCATGATACCCATTAATAAACAGACATGATCCATATATAGAAAAAATTCATATATCTTCGATCTCTAGATTCTAAAATATATACAATCATAATTCTATACCTGCACCAAACCATTATCAAATTCTATTTCCCATGATATTAATAATGTAACAATAAATTTAGAAACATATAATTGGGTTGGAGAATTTCTAATAAAAAACTATCATACACGGAAATGGAAATAAATGATCTAATAATCAATGATTTGTAAAATAACAATGAGGCCATGGTCATTTGAAACTCACCAACAAAAAACATTCTGACCACTTGTTGGTCTAATGTCTATCTTTTTATTAGACTATATATATCATTGAACGTACCTTTGAACATAGTGTACTGGTATGAGCCTGTAATACCATGTTTGTAACATAGAATAAAAAACTAAAAACATTTCATAAATTACTCAACTGAACAATGAAATTAGAAATGAAGAAAAATGATTCATGGAAATGAAAAAAATGAACAAAAAATTTTATTTGATTAAAACTAATTCCTTATAAAATTGATGAAAAATAAATTATTATTATTCAATGAACTGGAAAATGATTTAAATATGAAAAATATGTTCAAATTATTTATCAAATGGCATATAGTAGGATCTAGATTGTGAAACTAGTTTATATATCTCATGATCTTCATATAGAGTTCTTACAGGAAGCGCCTATCTTTATCATAATCGTTTTATTCATTCAAAGGCTCACATAACCACTACATAAAAATATGATATAACCAAACGAATCCACATTATGTGCACCATTGATCAATCGTCTAGAAAGGGTTTTAACAAATTGATATAACCAACCGATTCCATTTATAATACACTTCTATTTCTTATGAATCATAATAAATAAAATTTATATTAATAAATTGTATCTATTGTTAAATTTTATGATAATAACTTTGGGTAATTTTATTGAGTTTGTTTTTTAGGGAATAAATAATTATGAATCACATTTACATCATTACAACAAAATATATTAACTGATATCTAACTTTTACTCAATATTTATGAAATTCTAAAATGTAGATTCCGTTAATCTAAAAATATTTCAACAATATAATAAATTTTCTAATTTCATTTTTTTAACCATGTGATTTTAATAATAATTTTTACTATTTCCCCTAACAGAGAGTTTGAGTGGATGGTCACTCGTTTAACTTCCAGGATGTTTGGGGTTCTATTCCCAATAGTTGTTTGTTTGGATCCTAATTACTCACTAGAATGATTTAACCTTTTATATTTCCTGGGATGCATTGAAATACAATAGTTCAACCCAATTATCTACACGATCACATAATTATACCTTTGGTATAGTAGTTATAGCTATGTGGGTGATATGCGAGGATGTTTATGACTTGTAATGGTGGTATTGGTTTATGTTAAAAATTTATAATATTACGAAAACCAACATATAATATAAAATTTATTTTTAATATGGTATATTTATTTTTTTATTTGTAGATTCATGGTTTTATAAATGTTTTAATATATTTGATAGATTACTATTATAAATAAAAATGATTATTTATAAATTCTATTCGACTAAATTGATTTTCGTATGATGAGTCATATTAGTTATTTATGGTTCAAAAAAGGAAACATATTAATTTAACAATTTTCATCAAACGTAAGAATTAATGGTGTCTTCAAAAAAAGTAAACATTAATAAATTTGATATAAGGATAGATTTTAAGAAATGATAGATGATTTCATAATGTTATCTATAGTGGTACTAATAAAGATTTGTATTTTATTGGTTGAAATGATAAATGATGTTATCTTTATTAGATCAATAAGGATTTCAATATTATCGCTTTGATGATACATAATAAGTATTTTCAATCATTTGTTAATTGAATTTTGAGGATATTTTTTTATATTTCAATAATGCAAATAGTTTAATCATTTTATCCAAATATCATAAATTTACTATGCCAGAACATGAGGATCTCTCAACTATAACAATATAAATTAATCATTAACCTCTATTTATGAAAAAATCCCATATTTTTAGAATATATAATGAATCCAAATTTTACACCACAGTGATATTTCATTGAATTTTCATTTCCACAAAACATGTTAAATTTACTAAATGAATTATCAGATAAAAGAAAAATAAATCAGGTATCACTATATTTAAAATATATAAATATATATGAGAAAATTAACTAAAGGATAAAGGGTGGGATTAATTTCATGATACTCATAATAGGTCACATACCATTATTAAATCTACAATGAGGCGAGTAATTTCTCATCCATAACAGCCACCCAATTGGGGTTCCTCTCTTAATTTGTTTTTTGGGTGTTTTTTAAAATGGTAAATTTGTATTGGCTTATAATTGTTTAAAAGGATTTAGTTAAAGGATTTTAAGCCCCTGAATCACTTGAGCATCTTGGGCCGAGGACCGAGAAATCATGGTTTTAATTCTGATTTTGTTTTAAATTGGGGGAGGCATGAATGTCCAACTTGTCTCCGGGTTTAATATATTTGAAAATAATTTATTTTATTACTTTAAAATATTAATTTGGAAGTAGTTATTAGTTATTAGTAATTTTTATATAGAAATAAATTATAATTATAATTATTTTTTTATTATATATATTCAAACCAGAGGAAAATAATTATTCAGAGAGTATTATTTAAAAAAATGTAAAAATAAATAATTTTATTAATTATTTTATAAGTTTTTACTATTATATTGAAAATATTGTTTCTATCTTTATTAATAACGAAATATGAATAAATAATTGATAATTATGAATTTTTTTAATTAGTTTTAATTATATATTTATTATTACAAATTATTTATTTTTTTCTAAAATTATTGTTAGTTTTTTGTAATGTAATACATATTAAAATTAATTAATATTAATTAATTTAAAATATAACCGTAATTATTATTAATTTATAAATATAACATATGAAATATTTAAAAATATTTCCAAAATCAATATATTTATACCTATTATAAAATTAATAATTTTATTTACATGTATTCAAAATGTTTTCTATAATTAAATAGTTTTATATTTTTTTAATAATTAGTAATTTATATTAATAATAATAATAATATGATTAAATTGAATTACACAATTTTATGCAAGTGAAGTTATTTGAAGGATACTAATTTGAATTAATTAGTTAATAATGTTTATAGAATAATTTTTTATTTTTTATTGATATTGATAACCCAATGTAATCTACAATGATTTATGTAATTATAAACATATTATATCCATGAGTATATATAATATTCTTATATGCCTATGAGGTGGTTTTATCCCACAGTATTGAGTGGGAATGGGATCCTCATATAGAGATTTTCATCCTCTGTGATGGGGAGCAGTCTGATGAGCAAGAGGTGGATATTCCTCTTGTATAAGAACATAAATTATGTTCTATTATATCTATGAGTAATTGAGGTGTGGTTTTATCTAGGTATTGATATATGCACACAATCTATAAATAACAAGGCTTTGAATACATAGATATTACATCATTTTAGATGATTATTAAATAAATTACAACCATAAATGTCTGAGGACTATAATAGTTTACTATATTTGGAAACATAGAAACATAATATAATATACTAGTGAAATATCTTCCTAATTTCCAATAAAAATATTAAACATTTCATGTTCTACCTAAAAAAGTTCTTCATAACATAGTGAAATAATACATAAGAAATGTGTGAGGTTTGATACTCCGTAAGGAAAAATAAAGTGAATACCGAATCAAAATGTGAAAAATATGGTATGAAACATTTTAAAAACATTTTAAGATCATGCCCTGTATATAAGTGGACATAATAAATAATGGAATTTCACAATAAATATATCGTAAGGGGGTTTTTATCATAAAACATTGAAGTATAAAATAGGAATAAGACATGGAAGTTTTCATATTCACATTAGATTATAATGTTGTGAATGTGTATAATTAGAAATAGCTTCACTCGTTATGAAATGGACATTAAATATATCCCCTGGATCAACTCATAGTCATGAATATAGGTCTATGAAAAACATTGTGAACATGTAATCAGGTTCAAACATAACCTTGTGGACTTGATAGAAGGCCCATAAATTTTTTTTGGAACCTGTAACCAGGTTCAAACATTACATTGTGAACATGTAATCAGGGTAACACATAAAAATGTGGACATGAAAACATGTCTATTCATAACCTTGTGAATGTGTAATTGGGTTTATGCATAACAATATTGACATGAAACCAATTCTATGAATTAAATTGAAAACATGTAATTAGTTTTACATATAACATTGTGAATGTGTAATCAGGTTCACTCATAAATGTATGGACATGAAACCATGTCCAGGATGAAAATTGTGAACATGTAACCATCATAAATAATAACATTTTGAACAATTAGTTAAGCTCACACATAATCTTATGTACATCCAACCATGTCCATGCATATCATTTGGAACATGTAATAAGCATAACTCATAACATTGTGAACATGTTATCCTTCTCAAACAGAAAGAAATAGACATGTAACTAGGTCAATGCATATCATTTTGAACATTTAACCATGTTCACTCATATCATTTATAAAAATGAGTCATATATTTTTATCAAGTGCATTTGATGGAGATATAGGTCCCACCAGTCTCATAATATCATTATTCAAACAAGTTCCAAAAAATATATATTTCCTCATATAATAACCCATAAATATATATGTATTTTTTAAACATAAAATCATAACCCATCAAATTAAATCGGTATCATTATCAATTCATCATAATATAAACAAGGAAGATAGATAGGTTTCTTAATCTCTATATGAAACAATAACCCCTGAATGAAGCTAGTTTTAAAAGAATATAACACATGGAAGAGATACATGTTTAACAAATATCATGACATCAAATCATAAACAATTCATTGATATAATATTAATGGAGCATTTGGATGATTTCTGAATGAGGAATGACTAACATCAATGGATTTACACATAGAGAAAAATAATTTTGAAAAATAATTTGAAATAATCCATGATGAAAATATCATTTCTTGTTTATAAAATTATTTTTATAACATTAAACATATTTAAATTAATTTCCTTTGAAAATACATTAAAAAATTACAAATAAGTCTTAAAATCATTTTGAAAAATATTTTCCCTTGGAAACGTATTAATGAAACAAGAAATTTTATTGAAAATATTTTTCCATGAGAACCTATGAAATTAATTTAAAATATGTTTAAAATTAAATTTCATTGAACAGGAATTGAAATCATATAAAAAAATTCGAAATTTTTTCAAAACAATTTCATTGATGATACTTTGAAAACATATAAACTAATGTTGAATTTTTTATGAAAATAAGTTCTTTGACAAAAATTGAAATAATATAATAAATTCCCGAAAACATTTTTTATTCCATTTCATTAAAAATAACTATGAATACATATAATTAAATTTGGAAAACATTATGGAAATAAATTATTTTAAAATGCATTTCAATCATATAAATGTGTCTTTAAAATCATTTGAAAAATATTTTCCTTGAAAACATATAGAAGATACATGAAAACACATTGAAATTATTTTTCATTGAAATTATTTTTAAAAACAAATAAAAAAATCATTGAAACCACAAAAAATTAGATCATTTGTCCTGGAAAAATATGTTTGGAAATGGTTTTTAAAACCTTTTCTTTATATAATATTGATTTCTGATCAAATATAGAGATACTATAAAATTTTTCATAAATAATATTTCCCAAACATATTAACTACAAAAGTGAGGGAAAATTGTACTTATACTTGGAAATATAATTAATCAACAGAGGAAAATAAAACGTATGATGGTTTATAATACATGGATACTACAATTTTTTAAGAGGAATCATAATCATTAACAATCTCTAAAAGTTATGATATTGTTTCCATAAACAATTACCACATGTTTACATGGGATCATACTCTTCATATAAGAAATCCTAATTACATTTAGTTAATAAATATTAGGAAAACATGTTGAATCATGATATATCATGTAAAATGGAAATATATGGACCTATATAAATAATGGAGGAGCATAATAAAAGATGTGTCTCACGGAAAGCTGTTTGAGACAAAACTGTCTTACCAATTGGGTAAATATTAAAACATAAACCCCATGATATAAATTTCATAGAATGGATATGTAAATACCAAAAAATTAATAATAATAAAAATAAAAATATTATATATCGATGTTCATTATACACATCAATCAAAATTATTGGGTTGTCAATAAAGCGTGTATCTAAAAAAATATTAAATGTTTTGAAATTCCCTTACCTTATCTATTTAGAGTCACCATACTCATTAAAAAATAAAGAATATTAATTATAAATTTAATATAATATTCTAAAATAACCATATTCTTATATCTAATTCCATATATGGATTATTATTACTTTATATTATAATCTTAAAAACAATTACTTGTTATGGTTATGCTTTGGGTAATATTCTCTTTATTTTCGCATGTGTCTAAATTTTTTATATATTTGGAAATTATCAGGATATAATGTTTTCAAAAATTTCCAACTTGATATAAAAATCATTTATATAAATTATAATTTAATTATTACAATCTATATAATATATATGTCTGAAATGGAGGACACTATTCATGGTGACGGTAGGCCATTCATATGGAAGAATGTTATTTCTGTTTTATTATCATATTGAATGAATGTAAAAGGCATGTGTGTGTGTATATATATCATTAATAAAATATATTTATGAAAACATATATATCATATATTTTCTCATTAAAAATCATTAATATATTTTATATAGAGTATGAATGAATCGTATCGCTTCGAAGAGGTAGTAGTCCACACTTTTCAAACAAAATTACCATATTAACACAAATAGGAAAGACAAATTTTATATGTCTTAAAAATAATTAATGAAGAATAAATACATAATAAATATTATATATTACATATATATATAGATTATCAATCATAATTTCCAACCAGATTGGTGGTCAAGGGGAAATGAATAATCATTATTTCGGGAGGTGGTAGTTCATCTTACACATAAACTGTAGGTTTGTTACCCATTAAATGGATATGTGTATATGTGTATATCAAACCATTATAATTAAAACATAAAATTATATATAATATATTTTATTTCAATACAAGCATGTAATATGGTTAATATAGGGTTTTGTAGAAGGAAAATATTACAATTTCTCTTGAGAGAAGAGGTTACCTCTTAACCGGGTAACTCCTTTGTTTTTGTGACAAAACGATTCCATTGATTCATTTATTCCCAAGGTGAGTATTATAATAATGGTTTGTTATGTTGAAATTGTTATTGGTAAGATAATTACCTAACATTATAGGGTTGCGATGAGGGAATAAGTGGGATAGAAGGTGTCCTTTTATTGGGAAGGAAAAGGACTCACTTGGAATTTATGAAAACAAGTTAGGATTACACATGTTATTACCAAGAAAATGACAAATAAAAAAATAAAATCCAGAATGGATGGATTATGGCCTAAATATTTTCATTAAATGGGTTTATAAAAAAATTAATGAATTTGTGTCCCTAATAATTTTGTTTATTCTATATTTAAACTTAATTTTACATTAATCACTGTGAATAATTTTTATTACTTTTACTAATAATTATGGTCAAAAAAGAATTATATATTTATAATATAAATAATAAACATGTTAAAAATAATTATTAATATTTTTATAAATTAAATTAATTTAATAGGAAAAATTATTTATAATTCAAATCACACAGAAAAGATGAAATAACGTTTTTTAATGTATAAAAATTTTAAAATGATTGATTTGTTTTTATATTCAATTTCAAAGTCAAATTGATTATAATTACCTAAATTTTATTAACTGATGTATAATTGATATAATTTTAACTTAAAACAAATATAATGATCAATTTAACAATAATTATTATTTAAATAGGAAGGTGGTTATTAACTAAATTACAATATCTTCTATTATTCATCAAAATATGTAGTTTCTAGGAAAAATCCCAAAAAGTCACCCAAATATAAATTTTGAATTATAAAATAAATAATTAAGATTATTTTATCAAATAATATTACTATATGTGTTTAAAATATTTTTTTTGCATTATAGGGGAAATGAAAATAAACTCATTTGAGAAAATTGTATTATTAAACATACCATGACTTTACGTAAAATTATATTTTTCATTATCAATATCTTTTATTTATATGAAAACAATATAAAAATATTTTTAATGTGGTTACTAATATTAATATTACAATGTTTTAATATCTGGGTTATAAAAAACATGTTTAAATAATTATAACAATAAATGATATTCCAAAGATACTGGGTATTGCATACAGTGCATGCCATGTTAGTGTTTCATGTAGCACAAGACAAGTCCATGCTATTTGTAGAATTCACTAGGTTGATGTTATGTATTTCATAATTTGATTTGGTTTGGGATAATTTATTCCAATTCTGTTTCGTGTGAATGGAATGTTTTCCTTAGTGATTTACTAATTCAAAACTATTTTCATATTTTCATGAATTTAAAAACATAAATAGTAAAAATTAAAAAAAATTATTTGATTGAAAAATATATTAATCGTAAATTATACTCCCTTTAAAATTAATTTCACCCTTGAAACTTTTCTAGGTTATCAGTGGTTTAATACTTGAAATTTAATATCATATAAAAATGAATCATAAATATAAATATTAAAAATTTCTTTTAAAATAGGAATGTACAGTTACGCAATGTAACATTTAAATGGGTTTCCATATAGGAAAACATATGATTAAAGTGGAAAAAGTGGAAGGGAAAAAATACCATCATGTTCTGATTGATATTGATACTGAAAATGACAAGAGAATGACTACAGTCATGAATCAATAAATTAATAATGAATTAAGGGACCATCTGATTCATCAGAAATGGATGTACTATGATTAAATTTTTTGGTTTCAAAATAATTTTCCTAAATATAATTAAATTTACTGAAATGATATATTTTCATGATTTTTTGGATTGCCTCTCCCTTTATTGTTTTTTGATCAACTTCACATGGTTAAAAAAATAGTTTTTTTTCTCAATGGGTCATTAATCACGAGATCCATGATATTCTATCCCATATATCATCTTTTATCATAAATAGATCATTTTTAATATAGATTATCCTTTATTTTTATATCATAATGTTGAATGATAATACTATATTATCACAAAATTCATCCAAATATTAACATTATCTATCCATAAATGGTTAACCTTATAACAATTCCAAAATTTGAAAATCCAACATTTTATAATGAATTCAAAAACATAGTTTTCCATTTATCCCCTATATATGACATAGAATGTCTTGGTTTTATCATTCCAAAAAATGTGTATATCCTATTCATATATTCTTTTGAATCATAGTAATGAATCAAATTACCATATATACATTGTGAAAAAATACATGATTCCCTATTATAATGGTTACCAAATATATTCACTATATCTAAGAAGTTGTAAACATCATCCATGATATCATATAATAAATTTTTCAATCAATAAACGGTCTTATCCAGGTTAATCGGTGTTATCTAATTTAGTCAATCCAAATAAATCATCTGTTTATCCAAGAGAAAAAATATATCAATACATTGATCACATTAAGGGTTACATGCCTATAATCAAAATATCACCTTTATTTGTATTCCCCACCATTTTTCATACCCCATAAAATCCATAATATAGTATTATAATATATATAATTCTATATTTCATGATTCATAAAACATAATCTTTGTATTCCAAAACACAAGTACTTCCTTTATCCAAATTTTTTATTAAACTGATACTCCTGCAACATCAACTAATTCCTTAATTCATTATTCCTATAATATTAAATAATGATCATTTATTGAGGTTACTCACCCTTAATATAATCATTCTTCTAATGATCAATGTAAAAAACTCCAAAATAACATCACATACCTTTAACATTTCATATTCAATATTTTTATATTTAAAGGTATAACTATTACTCATACAACCTTCCTGGTTCGTTTTATGATATTTCCACATGGGAAATTGGTTTTAATAACACCCATGTGTTCCAAATATTAAATATTCAATGTTAACGATATTCCCTCTAGTTCAATCCATTGACTAAAACTATAAATCACGTGGTGTGAAAAACATATCATATAATAGAGCCACATAAAGAAGAAACATTACTTAAAGGATGTATAAATCATGAATCCTTCATTTTAATTTACGAAACCTTACTTTTATCTATCTTTATTCTTTTTAATCTTCTATTTAAGTCTATAATAATGGTTAATGATGATTTTCTAAATTTCTAAAGCATATCCTCTAGGAGTGACAAACCAGGTGTTTAGTAAGGCCCATTGTCTTGTACCATATTACCCAGAGACAGGACAATAAAATCATTTCACATTTTTTAATCCAAGGTACATTTAGGATAGTGCCACATACACTTATAAAATCAATATAGGTATTTATTTCTAGGAAACTACATTCGCAATCATTTACCAAAATTCCTATACATTTTACGAAACATTAACTCATATATATAATTATCATTAGATATATCAGTAGTCATATCTTTAGAAATATACATAGTTATCACTATAATGTTTTCTCATTATAGTTTCCAAATCATTTATAATCATTTTCACTGATACAAACTATATAATCCCAATATTAACCTAAAAGGATATTACAATATTTTAGATGAATATTAAATACATTAAAAAATTACTTCCACTATACCGTAGTAGTTTAGTGTATTTAGAAACATAAAACCAATACCTATATCCATGTTAAATATCTTAAACATATCCCATAATGAACATATAATTTTTAACGTCTACCTAATACCATTTTTCATAAACTACAGAAAAGAGACATAACAAATCAGTGAACTTTGATACTCTATATGGGTAAAAAAGTAAATGTGTAACACCCCGACCCCAGCTGCCCAGAGTCGGTGCATTACATCTTAACATTGGCATGATCACAAGAAAGATCAAATCCCGAAAGACCGATTGGTTTAGTAGCCTTGGAAACACTAGATATAATCATAAAGTTTTACATTACATTTCAAAGTGAAAAACTACTACAACAACAAAGTCTTCATATCCACACTATTAACTCCTCATAATATCCCTGCAAGTCATTCATAATTTACTTCTTCACTACCTGGGAAAAATAAAACATAGAAAAGGGGTGAGCTCAAATGCCCAGTAAGGATAACAATATAGCGGAACATTCAAAATAATCATAAACATTTAAGGCAATGAATTACTAAAACAAAAGCCTTTTAAACTTGAACTTCAACATAGTATGGCAAAAGTAAAATGCAATAATGCCATTTACTTATTCACATGGATATTCTACTAATCGAATAATCACATGCAATATCAATAACCACTTTCATAATGTTGGAATGCATAATGTCAAACGTTAATTTCATTGTCTAGGCCTCATCCCAAGACCTAGGGGTTACTTCTAACCAGAACCCAACCCGGAGTGCCTCTAATAACCGGACACCAACCCGGAGTGCCTCTAATAACCGGACACCAACCCGGAGTGCCTCTAATAACCGGACACCAACCCGGAGTACTTCTAATAACCGGAGACCAAACCGGAGGGCATACTTTTACCAGTCCCTAACCTGGAGGGCTTACTTTAACCAGTCCCCAACCTGGAGGGCTTACTTTTACCGGTCCCCAACCCGGAACATACTTGTTTAGCACATTCATCTGAAGAAAAGTTTGAAATATAACATAAACATTCGGATTAAAACTAGCATACGAAATGTCAATAGTTTCACCATAAACTATGAATGGTATAAAATAGCACATCTACAGTCAAACATATCACAAAACCTTCAATACAATATAGAAGTTTTGTATTATAATAAATCAACTTCAAATAAGCGTAAAATCCATTAAAGGATGTTGACATAGATGAAATCAAAACACTTTTTAGAGAAATATCTCTTTCTATTTTTGAAATCATTTAAGAGCCATATAAAATAAAACATTTTCTTGAAAATATTCATGTAAGCTTGTAGGGAAAGCTTCGACGATTTTATAACGGCGGAAAATAACCGCACCCGCCGTATAAGTTAAAAAAAACATTCTTACCTCAATTCTGTCGAAAGGTTAAAAAGGACCTTGTTTTGAAAACGACGGAAAGATTCCTTTATAAACCTCTTATAAAATTCAAACAAGGGTATAAATGACTTTAACCCATATTCTTGTAAATATTAAAAATGTTTTGAAATACATTTCGAAGAAACATGGATGTGGATGATAAAGAGATCCCAGTAGATTATTACGTATAATACAACCTCGGATAATGGAGAGATTGTGAAATAACCCTTAACTTGTACATTTCCTTGGTTGGGGTAGGTTAACCTCCTGTATAATAGTGAAATAATTGTTACTAAATTATACAAGAATCATATACATTAATATGATATTATATATGATCTTTTAATATTGATTTGATAATAATATCTTAGTATTATCGCCGTTTCGGGTGTTAACTTACTCATTTTCTTTATATGTTTTGTTACATAAGTCATGTTTTTTGTATCTTATTCATATCCAGAATGATATCAAGTCCTTAAAAATCATTTTTAAATCATTAAATGATAATTATACTTGAATGGATACGATGGAGAATGAATCTCATCGCGTTCGTGGAGACGGTAGTCCGTACGTACGCACGAACGCTACTTCCATTTAATTTTTATTTTAAAAGAATCGAATCCAAATGATACATAGGTATATTACTATTCCAGTATAATATAATATTTTATATATGTTACTTAAGTTCATTAACACCATCCTTTATACGTTCCATGTGTGGTATGAACGAGTCATATCATTTTAAGGGGGCGGTAGTCCGTACTTCCTCAAATGAAATTATCGTATGTATATACAACATGAAACGAATAATGGTATGAAATAAAATGGAATTACAGAAGCTTATATATAAAATATATATCATTAATAACATATTTAATTATAGTGCCATCATAATGGCCACCACGAGAGGCGGTAAGATGTATTTGAACAATCATCGTTTCGTGAGGCGTTAGTTTGCCATCCACAGAAACATTATGTTCATCATCCATTAGATGGAGTTGTGTGTATGTGTAGTTTGAATAATTCTTATAACAACATCCTAGTATATTGAGGATACTGGTGTTGTTACAAAAGAATGGAAATAAAAAGAGTTTGGGGGTTGAAGAAGCAAAATAAATGAAAATAATTTAAGAGAAATCGTTACCTTTAATTTAGGTAACTCACTTTGGTTGGAACCAAAGGACTTGTTGAAATGATTTCTGCCTAAGGGGAAGCATCAAGGAGGAGGAGAGGGATTTGGGGAGCTTAGTTGGGCATAGTTTGGACGATCCAAGTGGCTTGAGAGGTGTGAGGAAAAGAGAAGGAGGAGTGCCCTTTTATAAGAGGGGTGAGGGGCACTTTTGGAAAAGCTAGAAATATTAATTTATAATAAATTCATATTCGGTTTCCAAAGGCTCAAAAGTTGACTATTCAAAGGATGAGGTGGGTATAGGTCGAAAACAACTCATCCAATAGAATTTAGGCAGGTTTGGGTACTTATATTAACCTTATCTTTAAGTATTAACTCCAAGTAAATTAGTTTCACTTTTACAATGTCTCTTTGTATTTTTATATAATATGGTTAATAAACTTACTATATACATCCAAGAGACCCCCAAGTGGTCCATTAATGATTAACCTATCATAATATAAGTCTCTTGGCCGATCCTTAGATTTTTAGGAATTTAATATCAATTAATAATATAATATTTGTTTTAAGAACTCTTTTATGTCAATTTTGACACTATTCAATAGTTGATTTTTTTGAAACTCATAACAGATTGATTACTTCTAAAAAAGTCAATTAAATCAACTCTAATATATCATATTATCCTAGAAAATTAGTTTATTTCATTAAAAGTTTCATATTATATTTATTTCGGTATTTATAATATCAATTATGTTAATTTTTTACTATTTTAGTAATTACTGCATCATCATTGTGTCATAAATAAAATAAATTATTTAATGTCTAAAAATTATAAATAAAACATCATTATGTAGGAAATCTTTTTAGCTTTCTAATGAATATTTATAATCTAAAATCCAACTTATATAACTCTATGTAACAATTGTTTTGCTAAACGATATATGCTTGTGTCATTTTTGTATTCATTTTGACTTAATTAAAATAAAGTGTCATTATCACTTACAAGTGGATCCATGGGGTCCCAAAATTGACACAAAGATTCCCATGGTCGACCATTTATCAACCAATAGGGTTAAGACACTTTTTAGGGTAATTTATTATTATTATAATATTATTTTTTTAACCCTTATTTACCGGATTTACCCTTAACCATGGTAAATAAAATATTTACCGCAGTAATTATTCAAAATGTCTAAAAATAAAAGTTACCTATTTACACAATTTGAACATTCTGATTCCAAATATGGAATCCATTTTCCTAAATTTTAAACACAGAAGTGGCAGAAATTAATTTAAAATTAATTCCCGCTGTCAAAACAAAAAGCGTGTTTTTAAGAGATAATAACTACCAAAAGATTGACACTTGTTTATGTTCGGTTTAATTGTAAAATTATGTCCAATGACCAAAAATATATTAAATAGTAAAAATATATTCTAAATATACTTTAAAACTACTCAAATTCATAATTTATCACTATTAATTATTTTGATTAAAAAAGTTGTTTTTAATTAAAATTTAGTAATTTTCACTATTCATCAAAATATGAAAGTTATCCGAAAAGTACCAAAATTTCACCTTAGGCTAAATTTGATATTCCGAATCCAAAAATGAAGTCCATTTTAAAATATAAAAAATATATAACTTCAAAAATTAGATATTACTATTCATAACAGCTAGTTTGATTGGTTACGGTGTGTTAGAACTCGAAGTTGCGTACAACACACGCTACTGTTTTATTCAAAGGAAAGCGTACCGTGGAAGCTTGGGATGTTTCATTTTAAATTTTTTGATGTCTCCATTTAGTCAAAAAGTTTAAAATATTGTATTTAAAAAGGTTTCACTATCAAAAGTTGATAAAAGTGCAATACTGAAAATGAATCTGTTCTTGCATTATGACTAAGAAACTCATAATATGGATTCTAAAATTATAAGGATTATATAAAGTTTAAAATTTAGTTAATACTATTCATGAACTCTTTTAATGGCGTTTTTTTTGGTAAGTCATGGTGCAATTGAACTCGGTGTTGCGTGTAGTGCAAGTTATTAAATTATTTTGAAGAAATAACACACTATGAAATCTTGGGGTGTTACATTCTCCCCTCCTTCAATAAATTGTGTCCTCGCAATTTGAAATTGTTCTTCGAAAATAAAAGGTTGAAAATAGATAATATATTTGTGGGAAAATCCACATCGGAAATTGGGATACTAAAATTTAGTCTTAATATGAGGAAAAGTGAAATCAAAGGTTCACCACCAAATTATGATCTCGATTAGGAGAACATTGGTGGAAATTAGAGACATATAATTGGAGGAAAAACGTAAATATTTATAGGTAGTGATTGAGTTCATCAATCACAAACAAGTATAAAATTGAGGTCCTTAAATTCATCAATCTATGATGAATTTAAATACCATCGGTTCAACAAAACATAGGGTATTAGGATAACACATTTTTGACGTTTCAATGTATCCTAGTTGAAATCCCACATCGAAAAATGAATTAATGAGGCCTCTATTTAAAATAAAGAGTCGAAAGTATGAAGATTACCGAAAATAACACATACTAGGGTTCCATGTAGTAAAATATGGATATGGAAGAAAAATCTAACCATAAATTATCTGATGGAGAGTGGTAGAGAACATGGCTATAAAAAGGCCAATAATCCCAAAGCCAAAAATTAGTGATGATTTAAGGTACCATCTAGGAAAACATTTTTGTTCAAAGTTTCTTTTCTTAATATTGAGGAATTTATTTATGAGATTGGCTAAGATCATAAGGAGATATTCTTACTTTATAATTAGAGTTTTATCCATTAATAAATTTCTACCACAAACTCATCTTTCACTCTAAAAGATAATAGAATGTAAAAAAAATTCTATTTACACTATTCGTATAGGGTTCTAAAATAAACGAATTTATAATTCATCTACATGATCTTTTAATAAAAACTACATTATTTAATCCAGGACATCTCATGGTCCAGTGGTAGGTGATATACCCTTGTCGTCCTTCGGTTGCGGGTTCAAGTCTCGCAGTCTTGCCGGACGCGACGGGTTGCCGCCCGACCTCCGGGTTGTCCTTTTATGGCAATCCAAAATAATCCAAACTAGAACTATCCAAAATACTTCTGTCCAAACTCACAGTCTAACATTTATAAGGAAGGTAAACATAATATAGATCCTTTTTACCCCGTAATATCATATGAATACCTTCATCATGTATTACCATATTCCTTATTGATTACATTCATGCTCCCTTATTCCATATAGAATGCTGGATATACTTCATTAATCCAAAAATGTTTTAAACCCCAACAATGATGGAATATACAAATCATTAATCAGCTTCAAGGTAGTCAATAATATCCAATATAATTTATCCAAATCAATCATGTATTATTCTAAAATCACCACCTCGGTATCTGAACCATATTATGGTTTATCTTTCTCTCAACCATATATTTTCCAAAAATTTAACCTGCTACTGAGTCACTTTTCTTTGTTCCACACCATCACAAGTCCTTAATGAAATAGTACTGCAGTACAATCCTTATATACTCCATAATTATTATAACAAGTACATTGTTGATACAACACTCAATTGACATAATCAACATAAGAACTCTAATCATTCCTCTTCATCTGTGGTAGTATCATAACTTGATTATTATCCAATAGCATCATTTGCGTCATAGTCTGATGACTGGGACATAGGTTCGCGTAGTGTCCAAACTCCTTTCAAATGAAGCATTGTACATTTGAAACCATTTTCTTACCCTTGCAGTCACGTACTTTGTGCCCTTTTCCTCCACACTTATAACAAACTCCCATTCCTTTCAGGCAAGTTCCAGGGTGTTTCTTTCCACAGTTACCACATATGGGAAAATTCTTCTTTTCCCTCTTCCCTTTATCCATCTTTCTCTCTTCTATCCTTTTCTTCTCTTGCTTCCCTTCAAAGGCATAGGACTCAGTAATCTCTTTACTTATCTTACCAATACATGATATTATTTCTTCATATGATGATAATACATGGGAGACTATTTCTCTTATAAATTCTAGCTTAAGACCATGAAAGATATGATCCTTCCTTCTCTTTGGATCATGTGCATTTCCGGAGTTCTCATTCCTTCTACTGGGCGCCATTTCTAAACAATGGCATAAACTAGATCAGTTTATGAATCAAAATACATAATCTCATACTTATAAAACACTTAACATAAATTGAACTATTTATGGATATAATCCATAATCATAAAAATGTTTTCTTTGAGAAAGTATATACTCATAAACCCTTCATAATGATTTGTAAAGAAAATGAGAGTTATCCTAAGCATATCCCCCAGGAGTGTCGTAACCAAGAGTGCAGCAAGGCCCGTTGTCGTGCACCAGTTCCCGTTCGAGTCTAGCTCAAAGCGGTGTTTTCGGGTTTTACCCCTAGGTACATCTGTGCCAGAGCCGCCTCTACCTGCTCGTATCCAGACAGGGATGTATTGCTCGGAAAACTCACAAAATCTCTACAATACCAAAATTCTAGGAAGTTCTTCTATACTAATCTTCAAAGTTCATCTTTGGTCTACGTGCTCTAATCAGAGTTTATCTAAATCTAGCTTCCAAGGTTTGTACTAAACTTCCTCTGATACCAACTGTAACACCCTGACCCCAGCTGCCCAGAGTCGGTGCATTACTTCGTAACATTGGCATGATCACAAGAAAGATCAAATCCCGAAAGACCGATTGGTTTAGTAGCCTTGGAAACACTAGATAAAATCATAAAGTTTTACATTACATTTCAAAGTGAAAAACTACTACAACAACAAAGTCTTCATATCCACACTATTAACTCCTCATAATATCCCTGCAAGTCATTCATAATTTACTTCTTCACTACCTGGGAAAAATAAAACATAGAAAAGGGGTGAGCTCAAATTCCCAGTAAGGATAACAATATAGCGGAACATTCAAAATAATCATAAACATTTATGGCAATGAATTACTAAAACAAAAGCCTTTTAAACTTGAACTTCAACATAGTATGGCAAAAGTAAAATGAAATAATGCCATTTACTTATTCACATGGATATTCTACTAATCGAATAATAACATGCAATATCAATAACCACTTTCATAATGTTGGAATGCATAATGTCAAACGTTAATTTCATTGTCTAGGCCTCATCCCAAGACCTAGGGGTTACTTCTAACCGGAACCCAACCCGGAGTGCCTCTAATAACCGGACACCAACCCGGAGTGCCTCTAATAACCGGACACCAACCCGGAGTGCCTCTAATAACCGGACACCAACTCGGAGTACCTCTAATAACTGGAGACCAAACCGGAGGGCTTACTTTTACCAGTCCCTAACCTGGAGGGCTTACTTTAACCAGTCCCCAACCTGGAGGGCTTACTTTTACCGGTCCCCAACCCGGAACATACTTGTTTAGCACATTCATCTGAAGAAAAGTTTGAAATATAACATAAACATTCGGATTAAAACTAGCATACGAAATGTCAATAGTTTCACCATAAACTATGAATGGTATAAAATAGCACATCCACAGTCAAACATATCACAAAACCTTCAATACAATATAGAAGTTTTGTATTATAATAAATCAACTTCAAATAAGCGTAAAATCCATTAAAGGATGTTGACATAGATGAAATCAAAACACTTTTTAGAGAAATATCTCTTTCTATTTTTGAAATCATTTAAGAGCCATATAAAATAAAACATTTTCTTGAAAATATTCATGTAAGCTTGTAAGGAAAGCTTCGACGATTTTATAACGGCGGAAAATAACCGCACCCGCCGTATAAGTTAAAAAAAACATTCTTACCTCAATTCTGTCGAAAGGTTAAAAAGGACCTCGTTTTGAAAACGATGGAAAGATTCCTTTATAAACCTCTTATAAAAGTCAAACAAGGGTATAAATGACTTTAACCCATATTCTTGTAAATAGTAAAAATGTTTTGAAATACATTTCGAAGAAACATGGATGTGGATGATAAAGAGATCCCAGTAGATTATTACGTATAATACAACCTCGGATAATGGAGAGATTGTGAAATAACCCTTACCTTGTACTTTTCCTTGGTTGGGGTAGGTTATCCTCCTGTATAATAGTGAAATAATTGTTACTAAATTTTACAAGAATCATATACATTAATATGATATTATATATGATCTTTTAATATTGATTTGATAATAATATCTTAGTATTATAGCCGTTTCGGGTGTTAACTTACTCATTTTCTTTATATGTTTTGTTACATAAGTCATGTTTGTTGTATCTTATTCATATCCTTAATGATATCAAGTCCTTAAAAATCATTTTTAAATCATTAAATGATAATTATACTTGAATGGATAAGATGGAGAATGAATCTCATCGCGTTCGTGGAGACGGTAGTCCGTACGTACGCACGAACGCTACTTCCATTTAATTTTTATTTTAAAAGAATCGAATCCAAATGATACATAGGTATATTACTATTCCAGTATAATATAATATTTTATATATGTTACTTATGTTCATTAACACCATCCTTTATACGTTCCATGTGTGGTATGAACGAGTCATATCATTTTAAGGGGGCGGTAGTCCGTACTTCCTCAAATGAAATTATCGTATGTATATACAACATGAAACGAATAATGGTATGAAATAAAATGGAATTACAGAAGCTTATATATAAAATATATATCATTAATAACATATTTAATTATAGTGCCATCATAATGGCCACCATGAGAGGCGGTAAGATGTATTTGAACAATCATCGTTTCGTGAAGCGTTAGTTTTCCATCCACAGAAACATTATGTTCATCATCCATTAGATGGAGTTGTGTGTATGTGTAGTTTGAATAATTCTTATAACAACATCCTAGTATATTGAGGATACTGGTGTTGTTACAAAAGAATGGAAATAAAAAGAGTTTTGGGGTTGAAGAAGCAAAATAAATGAAAATAATTTAAGAGAAATCGTTACCTTTAATTTAGGTAACTCACTTTGGTTGGAACCAAAGGACTTGTTGAAATGCTTTCTGCCTAAGGGGAAGCTTCAAGGAGGAGGAGAGGGATTTGGGTAGCTTAGTTGGGCAGAGTTTGGACGAGCCAAGTGGCTTGAGAGGTGTGAGGAAAAGAGAAGGAGGAGTGCCCTTTTATAAGAGGGGTGAGGGGCACTTTTGGAAAAGCTAGAAATATTAATTTATAATAAATTCATATTCGATTTCCAAAGGCTCCAAAGTTGACTATTCAAAGGATGAGGTGGGGATAGGTCTAAAACAACTCATCCAATAGAATTTAGACAGGTTTGGGTACTTATAGTAACCTTATCTTTAAGTATTAACTCCAAGTTAATTAGTTTCACTTTTACAATGTCTCTTTGTATTTTTATATAATATGGTTAATAAACATACTATATACATCCAAGCGACCCCCAAGTAGTCCATTAATGATTAACCTATCATAATATAAGTCTCTTGGCCGAACCTTAGATTTTTATGAATTTAATATCAATTAATAATATAATATTTGTTTTAAGAACTCTTTTATGTCAATTTTGACACTATTCAATAGTTGATTTTTGTGAAACTCATAACAGATTGATTACTTCGAACAAAGTCAATTAAATCAATCCTAATATATCATATTATCCTAGAAAATTAGTTTAATTCATTAAAAGTTTCATATTATATTTATTTGGGAATTTATAATATCAATTATGTTAATTTTTTACTATTTTAGTAATTACTGCATCATCATTGTGTCATAAATAAAATAAATTATTTAATGTCTAAAAATTATTAATAAAACATAATTATGTAGGAAATCTTTTTATCTTTCTAATGAATATTTATAATCTAAAATCCAACTTATATAACTCTATGTAACAATTGTTTTGCTAAAAGATATATGCTTGTGTCATTTTTGTATTCATTTTGACTTAATTAAAATAAAGTGTCATTATCACTTACAAGTGGATCCATGGGGTCCCAAAATTGACACAAAGATGCCCATGGTCGACCATTTATCAACAAATATGGTTAAGACACGTTTTAGGGTAATTTATTATTATTATAATATTATTTTTTAACCCTTATTTACCGGATTTACCCTTAACCATGGTAAATAAAATATTTACCGCAGTAATTATTCAAAATGTCTAAAAATAAAAGTTACCTATTTACACAATTTGAACATCCTGATTCCAAATATGGAATCCATTTTCCTAAATTCTAAACACAGAAGTGGCAGAAATTAATTTAAAATTAATTCCCGCTGTCAAAACAAAAAGCGTGTTTTTAAGAGATAATAACTATCAAAAGATTGACACTTGTTTATGTTCGGTTTAATTGTAAAATTATGTCCAATGACCAAAAATATATTAAATAGTAAAAATATATTCTAAATATACTTTAAAACTACTCAAATTCATAATTTATCACTATTAATTAATTTGATTAAAAAAGTTGTTTTTAATTAAAATTTAGTAATTTTCACTATTCATCAAAATATGAAAGTTATCCGAAAAGTACCAAAATTTCACCTTAGGATAAATTTGATATTCTGAATCCAAAAATGAAGTCTATTTTAAAATATAAAATATATATAACTTCAAAAAGTAGATATTACTATTCATAACAGCTAGTTTGATTGGTTACGGTGTGTTAGAACTCGAAGTTGCGTACAACACACGCTACTGTTTTATTCAAAGGAAAGCGTACCGTGGAATCTTGGGATGTTTCATTTTAAATTTTTTGATGTCTCCATTTAGTCAAAAAGTTTAAAATATTGTATTTAAAAATGTTTCACTATCAAAAGTTGATAAAAGTGCAATACTGAAAATGAATCTGTTCTTGCATTATGACTAAGAAACTCATAATATGGATTCTAAAATTATAAGGATTATATAAATTTTAAAATTTAGTTAATACTATTAATGAACTCTTTTAATGGCTTTTTTTTTTGGTAAGTCATGGTGCAATTGAACTCGGTGTTGCGTGTAGTGCAAGTTATTAAATTATTTTGAAGAAATAACACACTATGAAATCTTGGGGTGTTACAAAATGTGTAAGCATAAAATGAACCAAAGTGGATGGAACTGGATCATAAGATTTAAAGATCATACCTTTCATATTAAACATCATAATAATGAAATGAAATTCATAAGACATAGATTATAAAATAATTAATAGAATAAAAAATGAATGTATAACCTAAGAATAATACGAGGAATTTTTCATCATGGAAATTGGTTTATAACAGTGTGATCATGTATAAGTAGAAACATGTTCACTCTTTAATTTAGGGACATGAGATCAGGACCGCACATCAACAGATGTACATGCATCCATGTCAATGAAAAACATAGTGAATGTGTAATCATGTTCACACATAACCTTAGGGATATAAAAATAGGTACCTGGATAACTTTTTGACAATGTAATCATGTTCATTCATTACATTTTGAACATGTAATTAGGTTCAATAATAATCTTATGGGCATGAATTCAGGTCCATCCATAACCTTATGAATATTTAATAATGTTCACATATTACATTATCGACATGATTCTTTGTCCATGGATACAATTGTAATCATTTAATTAGTTTCAGACGTAATATTGTAAACATGTAACTATGTTCACTCATAAAAATATTGAAATAATACATGGTCCATGAATAACATTGTGAACATGTAATAAGGTTCACTCATAACATTTGGAACATGGAATTAGGTTCACGCATAAAATAATTGACATGGAATCAGGTCCATGTATAACATTGTGAACACATAATAATGTTCACCAATAACTATGGGAACATGTAATAAAATTCACATGCAAAATTATTTCCATGAAAATGGATCCATGCTTAACATTATGAACATGTAATAAAGATCACAAAAAAAAATTTATACACATGACTCATCCATGGTTACTCAATTAATTGGAGGTAGATATAGGTCACACCCTTCTCATTAATTCATTAGTTATACATGTTTCACAAAATAAATCTGTCATCAAATCATGAACCCTAAAAAGATATTGGTTTTATAAAAATAAAATCATTACCCATGAAACTAAATGTGTATATTTAACATTTTATGGTGTCAAAAACTACGAAAACTGATAGGTTGGGTTATCAATTCATGAAATCATAACCCATGAAATGAAGCAGGTTTAAAAATAAAATAAATTGTCAAAGAGAAACATGTTCCATAAACATCATAGAATAAATTCATAAATAATTCATATAAATAATATATGAGGAACCCTTAAAACATTTTCTAGAGAATCATGAATAATATCAATGGATATCATCTTTGATAGAAAATAATTTTGAAAAATGTTTTGAAAACATTTATTGAAGAAAATATCATTTTTACATGGAAAATTCATTTTAAAACATAGAACCTTTTGAAGACAATTTTATTTTCAAATTCTTTGAAAACATAGAGAGAATTCATGAAATAATTTTAATAACCTTTTATTCTTGAATACTTTTGATAGAAGCATGAAAACATTTTTATTACCTTTATCTGTGAGAACATATAACACAAGATTCAAAACATTTAAAAACATTTTTCTTTGAAAACACATTTAAAATTAAAAATAATGATTAAAAACGTTTTGAAACCCATTTATTTTATGACTCTTTGAAATATTATAAATAAATCATAGAATAATTTTGAAAACCATTTCATTGAAAATATATTTTAAAACATATCATTAAATCATGAAAACATTTTGATATAAATTCCATTGAAAAAAGCATAAAAATTATATAGTTAAATAATTAAAAAAATTTGAAAACCTTTTCTTGATAATAGTTTATAGGAATATAAATATGGCATGAATATCAGTTGAAAAAAAATTTCATGAAAACATATAAAAGAAGTTTGAACAAAATTTGAAAACTTTTTTCTATGAAATTTATTTTGAAAACATATATTGGATGATTGAAAACCATAAAAAATGTAAATTTTTTATCCTCAAATAATAAATAACAAAACATTTTTGAATTTTTTTTGAAATAAAACATATTTCAGACTGAATAGAGAGATACAAAAATATTTTTCTTTAAAACATTTTCATAATCATAAAAAATAGCAATGAGTGGGAAAAATGGAACATATACATGGGAATGTAATTAATAATCATATGATAATGAAATATATGAGGTATTTTAGGACACGGATTATAATATTTTAGAAAAAGAATCATAATCATTAATAATCTCTAAAATTAGTATGGATTTGTCTTAGTGGTAATCAGCATGTAATCAAAAATAATAAATGGTGGTTCAAAACCCATTGGATGTAGGGTACTATAGCAGTACAATAGCGTAATGTAGCAGTGGCAGAACTGTAGAAACAACGAGCACTGTAGTGGTGGAATGACACTGTAGCGGTGGCAGGGTACTGTAGTTGTGGTGGATATTGTGCAGTATTTTAGTAGGAAGACTACTGTAGAAGTAATTTTCACAAAATGGGACATTAGCCAAAAAATCGGGCCTACGGGCCCTGTATGGGGCTAAATGCCCACTGGGGCTTTAGGATATGTAATGGGTCTCCCTATAACCAGTCAAAAAATAGGTCTTTGCTTTACTTTAAATAAGAAATGAGGCTTCAACCACAACCATTCAAAAAATTAACAATCTCAAAAAGTGATGTGATTGTTCCAATAAACTCATACCACTCGGTTACATGGTATCAAACACTCTATGTAAAAAAATGGAATTATGTGATGTTTATAAATATCATTACATTATGGGAATTTATGACATAACATGTAAAATGTAAATATATACACCTCAAAAAAGAATAAAATAGAATAACAAAACATCTGTCTAACAGAAGGAAATTTGGGACAAAATAGTCTTTCTGATTTGGTAACTCTTAAAGCATAAACCCCATGAAATAAATATCATTGCATGGATATGTAAATACTCATAAATTTACTAACAACAATAATTCAATACTTAAATTTATGTAATACACACCACACAATGGAATGGGTGGTGAATAAAGCATGTATCTCTTTGAAATAAAACGTGAGATGAAATTCCCTTACCTTTTATCTTTACACTCATCGTACTAATTAAAATATCCTATATAATTAATATAAATTTACTATAAATGTTTTAATGAACCATATGTTTATATCAAATTCCATATATGGATTTATTATTACTTTATATCAGCCTCTTGTTATCACTTTCATGTTAAGGTTTAGCTTTGGGTAATATTCGATTTGTTTTTCTCATGTGTCTTAATTTTTTATATCATTGGTCCAAATAATTATGTCATGATTTTCAAAATTTAAAACATTATATAAATATCATTTATATAAATTATATTTGTATTATAATAATCAATACAATATATAAGTATGAAATGGAATACACCATTCGTGGGAACAATGGGTCGTACGTACGCATTAACGATATTTCAGTTCAATTGTCATGTTTATATAACGTAAAATAAATATAAATATATATATATATATATATATATCAATATTACATAATATTTATTTATCATATGAATCATAAATATTCATTAAAATCGTCTTGAATAAAATCTATGTTATGTATGACCAAATCATATTGCTTTGAGGGAGCGATAGTCCACACATCCACTAATGAAATTATCGTATTAACACAAAACTAAAGGTAAAAATAAATTCCATGAAAAAAAATGAATGTTAAATTCAGAATAAATATAGTATATAAAATATATAAATATATTTTCCATCCTGATTTCAATGATGACTAGGGGTAAAGAAAAAATGATCAATCGTTTGATAGTGAGGCGGTACTTCCTTGTACACATAAACAATATGTTTGTCACCCATTAGATGGTTGTGTGTGTAAGTGTAGTATGAAACCATATTATAATATAATAATAGTATATTAAATATATATTTTTTGTTATAAAATAATGGATGAAAGAGAATGTAGTGGTGGAGAAGGAAAACAAATGAAAGGAGCTTCAGATAAGCGGTTACCATTTAATCATGTAACTCCTTTTGGATTATGAATAAGGCTCCCTTAGATTGTTTTCATCCCAAAGTGATTGTTCTTGGATAAATTTAGGGAGGATAGTAAATTTATCTTGAAGATATTGTCCTATCCAAGTAGGGTTGGGTGATGTGATGAAGTGGGAGAGGTAGTGGTCTTTTATAATGAAGGAAAATGGGTCGCTATGAAATTTTGAATAAAAATTAGGTGTACACATGTAATTACAAAAAAAAAAGTCATACCAACCCATATTGAATCACGAATTTAAGTTTTATATATGAAATTTTACAATTAAATGGTTTTCATACATCTATATAGGTTATTACATTCCCAAAGAATAGTTTTTATGTCCCTGAATAAGATTTATTTTACCTCAATCATTGTCATAAATTTCCATCACGTATAGTAATGTTTTTTTTTCAAAATCAACATTAAAAAATTATAATATAAAGATTATACTTCTTAATTTTTTTTATATTTTTTAAATTCAATTTTCATAAGACTCATAATTTATATTACTACTAATCACACAGACGAGACAAATTAATAGGTATTTAAATTAGAAAAATGGTCAACATTTTGTTATGTTTTTAAATTCAATTTCAATGATAAAATGATTATAATGACATAAATAGTATTATTAGATTAAAAAAATTTCTATTTTTTACTTAAAAAAATTGAATTATAATTTTGCATTAATAATTATTTAAATGAAAATGTAGTTATTAATTAAAATTGAGTATTTTACATTATTTATCAAAAAATGGATTTTCCCAAAAAAAATCATAAAAAAATCATTAATCTAGTTTCATAATTATAAAATAAATAAATGAAGTTTATTATTAAAAATTTAATTTCTATATGTGCCTGAAATTATTTTTTTATAGGGGGACATTTAGTGTGGCTCAATTGAGATGATATTTTTAAAACATATAAAAACATTACATAAAAATACATTTTTCATTATGAGTATGATTACTTTATATAAAACAAATAAAAAATATTTTAAAAATATTTATTACTATTCATTATACTATTTCATAATAGGTGGGTTATAACTATCATGTTTAAATAATTATAACATTATATGATGTTTCTTAGAAACTCATTATTACGTCTGATGCATGCCATATCGATGTTGTGTGTAGTGCATGAAATGATAGTATAGAATGATGCATAATATTAGCCTATGTTTTGTGTATCATATGCCGATTTGGGGAAGTGTATCATATTCCATGTAGGTTTTATATGAATGTAATGGTTTACATAGTGATATACAAATAAAAAACATCTTTAGAGTAACATTAAAAAAATATAAAATGATTGAATTACATTTAAAAAATAATATACAACATCTTTGTGTGTTATATAATCCTTCTCCCACTACATAAGTAGATTTACCTAACATATCATTGGGTTTAAATAAACTATGTGAATGATCTATCATAAAAGATGAATATATGGTAAATGTCTCTAGAAACAATCTTAGAAATTCTACACCAGTTGAAAACAATGGATATTCTGACAACATAAATGGATATCATGAATGATGTTTCACATTGAAATATGAATAAAGATCATCTAGTAGAGGTACATCTTATCCCTATGGATCCGTTAGGACATACATGTATCCTAGTCTGGTATACATCATTGTTTCCATGAAATGTAATCATCTGTAGCAGATGGATTAGCCTACTAAGCTGGAACATCCTATCCATGAGATGGATCATTAAATATACGATTGTGTACAAACAGAAAATATGGAATCATATGTTGTTCAACATTATGGAAATTTTCTGAATTAAATACATCTTAATCATCAAGACTATGAATGTAGATAATGTGATCTAGTCATGCATGCAGTAATAAAATTCAAACTAAACATAAAAAATGATCATAAAACAAGCTGATGTAATTTTGTCAATTTACCATATCTATCCTCCTAACATATGGTGAAATATAAAATATATAATTTACTCCATACTATGACATATAATGGAACTATTGTGACATATGAAATCGTATATTACTTTTTCCCTCAATACGAAACAGTATACATCATTCCTAGATGTGGACATATTATTCATATTATCATCTTGAGTTAATATAATCTCTCCCTCATGGCTTTTAGAAATTAAGTACTTATTTTGGTTTAGATAGAATACACATATTGCATCCAAATATATGCACAACACTATCAATATAGTCCCATCCAACAATATATTTTTTTTGAGATGTACAACATCAATTACATCACTGATCCAAAAATAGTAGTACACATGATGCTGGTCCAAGGTACCTCAATATGGAAACTAATAAATTTTAAATGAGAGGTGAATAATTTTAAAAAATTGTGTTAATGATAACAAATATAAGTATAATATTTTGAAATTATTTTTGAAAAAATGTATGTATATACCTTTTTTAGTATATAATATAATTTATAACATGATATGGAATGCATATATATTATTTTTTTATGTCCTAATAAAATAGTGTACCACCCTCCACTTATAATATATGCTATTTAATTTCATCTATAATAATAATTCATATAAAATAACACATTTTACCATATGATAAAACAATAATAATGATAGATCATACCATTATCCATGAAGATCATCATGAAGTACATCTATTAGAATCTCCAGATCATTAATGATATGGGTTATGGGATGAATGTCCACCCTTTCCAACTTCAGAATGAGGATGATAGACAATGAAAGATGAGTGCAAACTTATCAGCATGCAGTATTATTTCTCAATATATGTATTCCATCAATAATGATTCATAGAAATATCTCCAATAGAGATCAATGTCCTTTTTTATCCATAAATACATTATATTTACATGTGTAATGCAATGATCCACAAAAATCATCCAACTAATCTGTTGAAATATATACAAATATATATGATGGACGATAGTCTACAAATAAAGGATAGAAACTAATTGTGTGTTGTTCATGTTATTCTAGCCCATATATAGAGAACATCACTTTGTATGAGTATCATTTATTAAAAAATTTAGACCTATCAAACATTATAATACATAAGTCCATTCTTTATGAGTGTGTCATATAACTGTATCTCCCAAGATATGATGACCATGAATAACATCCACTTCTTCTACTATGATTGTTTTCTCTTCCTTTCAGAAGTTTAAAATAATGTTTCCATTTTAACACTATCATAGTGATATTAGAAAGGACATGATAATAAAAAAATTAAAATATAATAAACCAACACCAAAAAACCCTATACTCTACATGTATGGTGTAATAGGGGAAAGATGTTGAATGTGATAATAATGGTGTTCCTCATACTCTAACCCATCAAACCTCATTTCCTAGTTTCACATCACATTATACATATTGATACAACTTTTTGAGTAGATTATTTATGTCTATGTTAACCAGTCACACAAAAATAAATACTATATTAGTGTAAAAAAATAAATAAAATTTTGTATTTAATATAATGTTATGGTATGTAGGTAAAAAATCACATTTGTTATTTTAAAAGAATTATTTATTTCATAATATAATGACAAGGAATGATTTCTATATATCATAAATAGTATTGGTTATAATTACATATTCATTATTATTTAAAACTCCGTTTTCTAAACTTCCATCAATATTATTTCGAGATATGAAGATAAACTTTTTTCAATATCGGAATACTAACCCATGAATAATTGTAGGACTTTGTGATGTTAAATTTAGTTAAGGAATTATTTTCTCATCGTATGGTTCAGTTTAACCTCATATTATCTATTTATGAAACATTTTTTATTTTTAATATTAATAACTAACAATACAATAACCATTACATGGTTTACAAACAAAATAAAAATAAATTTGTCACATTAAATCTTATTGATTAAATAGGGAGCTTATTGACTTTTTTCAAAATGTTTATTTTAAAACACTTTTTTTTAATATTTGTTTTCATACAATGTGAAAATACTAATCATTTTAAAAATGCCATAATGGATGAAGTGATGATAGACCTAGTCTTGTTTATAAATACTGAAAACATTAAATTTTTTCATGAAATGAATTATCATGTATTAAAATGAGACAACATTCAAATAATTAGGGATTCATATTTTCTTATAACATTCTCTATTATATAAAATAAATATCTGACATTGGACATATTCTTCAGGACATACATTATCATTCATAATATCACAGGACATTTTGTAACTTGTTTTCTCAACCTACTAATGTCATATATCATCGTGGTTTGACCTTTTCGAAAAGGGAAATGTTTAACCCCCAAATATTCATCGATGGTGCACTATAATAGTTAAAAATTACTTATAGCTGGTAAACATTATCAAAATAAGGTTCCCATACTATTTTCTTGGTGGTGCATGATGAAATTTAATGGTCAGATGGAAACCAAAATGTCTAAATGGTTCTATAGTCACAATTCATGTGATCATGTAATACCACTAACAATCATACGCTACTACCAATTATGGCGTCTTAACACTTTTCCACTTTAATTTGAGTTCATTTTCAATTGAAAAATTACACTCAAAAAGAAAAATATTCAGTAATTTTCCTATAAATCGGTTGTTATTGGTTTCATCCATACAAAACCCTTGATGAATCCCATCGTCAATTATTTCTCCTCTTTCTGTAAAGTACATTATAATGTGATAAAATGTCTCAGGAACTAGCTTGATTATATGAAATTTGTGAATCCATTTTAAGAAATTATTGAGGAGCTCATCCATGTTTTTTGTCATGTGTCTGTACCTCTTCCCCCCATTGTATGAATTTTTCTATTTCTCTCTGGTAGTTGGGATCATGTAAGCAAAGAATCCCTAATTATCCTAATGAATTCCCTCCAATTCCTACATATATTTTCACCCATCGTGTTCATATTATAAACCACAGTATTCATATTAATTATAAATAAATTTTATCATTATGTTGTCTTAATAATACATAAGTAGTTTTTTTCATCCCAATAGTCATGGTATCCTTTTTTAGAAATTCATTATGAATAGTCTGTGAGACACTACTAGAAATATTTCTAATGCATTATCGATGATGTGTATTTTGGGATCTTCTTGTAACAATATCTAAATTTTTTTCTCATTGATCATCTATAGATTATCATATATCAATCATATACTATGATTATGGGTAAACGTTTTCTAATACATTCCAAATATACTCAAGGAATTATAATATCCTTACCTGTTATAGAAAATGAATGTTTTATTGCTATATAATTACAATATTGGGATTCCCCAATCAGCAATACACTACTGTAGTTTTTATAAAGTTTCATTACTTTAGTCTATATAAATATTTCAATAAATCAAAATATGGTAACCCATAGAATTAATGAAAACAGAAATAGATGAAATTTCACATGATAAGGATCAACTCAGTCATCGGGAGACATATGTTCGTCAATGTCAAGATGGAAGAAGATATTTTTTTCCTCCCTATAGATAGAAATTATTGAAACACTTAATAATATTGATCCTAATCACCATGAATTTACAAAATTGTCTTCGAGTTTCACCTTTGTTCCATTCAATATGAAATCATTTCAACCAAATGATATTTTATGAACTCTATTATATGAGGTACTATAACATCCTAGATGAGTCTGATCATCTCAAAAATAATAGATGATAGAAATTTGGTCTAAAATGATATATAATCATTTTTCATGTTAGAGTGAATAAAAATATGAGATGTTTTAATCATATAAATCTTTATCCCATAAATATAAATTTTAAGAATCATTTGAAAATGAAATATACAATCATCCAAATATTGTTAACATCATATGATGTATTTTTCTAAATTTTAATCCCCATATAACAATCTATTGTGTCTCTCAATATGAATTAATATTAATAAATATTATTGAAATATTCGCTAGGAAATATATTTCAATATATAGTTATTTCTTTATTGAACCATGTCTACCATTGAAAAATCCATTAAACTCAGTTTTATATGTGATGATATTCTAGTAGAATTTAGTTAATCATGTTTTAAATTTCAAACATCATACAAAGTGTTTTTTGGTACTAGGGGATGAATCAATGAGATATTAAATAGGGTATTAATATTTTTATAACTATAAAGAAGTGAAAACATTGTTTTTATGGATCAATAAAATATTAATAAACATGAGGATATCTCCTGAATGGAATTAAACAAGGAAAACTAAATAAAATTGTAATGTTGTTTGGTTTGTTGATACTATCGAAGATCACACATTACCGATGACTGCTGCTCAATGAAACAAATATCAAATCCTTATAAATCCAACAAACATCCTTCTAATTTCTATCTGAGAATTGAATGTTAGTTTATGATTTCTACCCAAAATGAAAATTATTATTATAACCTCCCGAAGAACTCCACAATGATGGTCCATCAATCAAAAAAGGTGAAAAAATATAAGTTCATGCAATGAGGAGCATATAGTAATAATATCATTGATAGATATGTGTGGAGCTTTATAATTCCATTAGAAGAATAGCCACTCCATTATGAGACTTCTCTTTTATATCTTGTGGGGATAACATACCTTGAAATCGATCACTGACCATCGAACACGTATTAATCACTAAATAATTGACGAATTACATCATACGGCCTATTATAAAAATTAATCATCATTTATATGTATATCAATAATATTTAATATAATAAATATATGACATGATTAAATTGAGATATTAACATTACTCGTAATACCATTAATTATTAAAAAAACTTATAATATTTAAATATTATTTGTTCCATAATTATATTGCATGTATTTACTATATAAATTGGCAATACCTTTAATAAATAAATTTTCTCCAGATTATTATGAACATGAAAATTTTCTATTTATTTATATGATGATAATTTTTTAATTATGGAAACCATTGGACCAAATGGTGATGCCCCCAAAGTTATATACTCATATATATATATATATATGAATATGGCTATAAAATTGAATGTGCTAAGTGTTTGAAACCCAATGACCCTATCTCAAATGATGTGAGTACTACTTATAGTAAAAGAGAAGTGACTAGAAACCCATCTGGGCCACAAAAGAGATATTTTATTTCCATAATAATGAAAAAATTTCATACAAACACATGTTGCAAATTATAGTCTCTTTATCTCGTTATGTATCATTTATTAGTATGAATACTTTTTCTTCATCTGTTCTTTTTTTATATTTATTTTAATGTAATAGAAAAAATTAACCATTTTCTTCAATGATAATGTATTTGGTATATATTAATACAATCTTGAATAACTAATCTTGATAAATCTCTTAATTTTAGAATTGAAAATTTATATCCTGATAATTCAATAAATCAAAATCACCAATGACAAATCCTTCACATGCTACCACACCCTGAATCAAATATAATGGTTTTCATCAACGACCAATGAATCAAATCAGATAGAACACACTATTAATAATATTAATATTTGTGACCAATGTACATGTTCCTAGATATAAACTAATAATGAAACTTTATACAAGTGGTGTTCCTACTAGAGGGTAATTCCTCAGGATCTCAAATACTCGAGATCACCAAGGGTGAACTTCATGAGAATAAATGTCAATGACTATTGTCCCCAATAACTAATATCTGAACATCATATATATCATATTAAAATTATCAATCAAGACTACAAGACATAAAAGTAGTATTACTTCCATAGTACCTCTTCGTTCTCATTATTTCATTGGAACTTATATATCTTTTCCATATGAAATGTAATCTAAGGGAATTACCATAAATATAAAATAATTATAAGTATCAAAACTATTATGGTAATATAAACACACACATAGACAAACAAATAAATAGATATATAGATATATAGATATATATATGTGTTTTACATTTGATTTTAATCAAAAACTCAAATGAGTTAAGTCTACAGAAACAACTAAAAACACTCCCAATCTAATAAATTTAACTTTTATCAATCCTCATCCCTATAGATACCACATTAGAATCATACTTATTCAAATATATTTATTTATATAGGAGGGCCAACATTGCATCCTATGTCGATACTATTATAACAATGACATCACCAGTATAGGTAAAATCCATCAGGATTCGAAATAGATAGAGTATACACTCTCTCTTATTTAGTGACCAAGGGTAATTTGAAAGAATCATTGCAATAGTATTATAAAAAAGAATAGTTTCTATGATTCTATGTAAAAAATCCAATATCTTAGAAAAATATCATTATTCATACATTCAATATATCTATATCACATGCCACTATATACATGGATTAATATGTAGAATCAGAGACCAATGGATTCTTTGACCATCCCTATATCACTGACCATCCATTCTAGGGAAAAATAGACTGTAAATGATTTCAAAATATTTTGATCTATTTTGAAGAAATTACTCATGTATCCACACACAAATAGTTCCTCATCTACTACACACATTAGGAACATATACATTAAACATCTCAAGTAATTCAGAATATTTTTTACAGCTTCCCAACACTACTTTAATGTCCCTGTTCTAGGTGTCGCCCAGAGGTTCCCTTTACCCAGTAGGTCACATGGCCTCAAGCGTGTTTCCCCAAATTCCAAAGGTTGTCGACTAGCAGTGAGGTCCTTGGGTGAGATAGAGGGGAAACTATTTCCTCTTTTTCAGGGTAATCAAGCAGAATAAAATAGATATTAATAGAGGATAATGTAATAATTACATACATAAGAAACAGTGGGATACAAGATGTAGATAAACAAATGGAGAACATATATGTTAAATATGCATGATACATAGGTCTAAGAAAGAATCTAAACATGTAAAACTGCTTGAATACAGAACTAAACAAAAGAAAATAATGAAAAAATTTATCTCCAACTGCATCGCAATTCACAGCTTGGTCCCACGCTCTACAGCTCCACAGTATTCAAGTACTTGACATAGAAGGGAGCTCTCAAAAATCTATAACTGTAGCAATATAATCTGTTTCAGACCAGAAACATGACCCAAAACCATTTATGAGACGAATCCCTATAGGCAACCACCAAAAGATTGGTGCCTAACAATCAATGAATATATATGGAAGAAAATAAGAAAAATGAGGGAGTAAACTTGAATTACTCAAAAGTAAACTATCCTATAGTTTCAATTCCTTCATTTTCAGGTATCAAGAAAGAATATAATAAAAATAGAAACCCATTGGGGATTAATCACAGCCTAACCCCTCTATTTTATCCTTACAAATAGAAGAAACACTCTGCGAAGTACTCAGAGTCTGACCCCTCTGATCAGTATTAGAAAAGACACTCTAAGGAAGTAGTCACCTTCAATTCCCGATGTGGTCTTTTATCAGTTAACCGGTGACACTCTGGGGAATCACTCAACTTCTAATTAAACTTCTAGTCTCACAATGTGTAACTACATGCTCTCCAATGGAGCACAAAGTTCATCTTTTATATGGTCTCACAACATAAAATAAACAGACACTATGGATAATCCTTCAATGTCCATTCATCCTATGGTCTTCTACATTAGGTTCCCACAACACTGTGTAAGTTAATCATACACAATGATGTTCAACATACAAATTATACATTAATAACTACATGGCTAACACCTACTAGCATATAACAACATCATATAAAATTACTCCATACTAACAATACAAGGCATGGAAAGGAATCATCCTAACTGGAAAATCTAGAATAAATGGTCATATTAAAACAACATGGTAAACACATCCATAGCATGGAAAATAACCCTATTCATAATAAAAAACCTCTACTCAGAAACACAAGGCATAAAGGCATTAACAGGGCTAAAATCCCTAAACATGTAATACCCCGAAATAGGTTATTGGAACTTTTTCACATATAACCCAAAGTCCAATTACAAAAATGTATAACCAACCTACCTTGACGTTGTATGATCGATATACTCTTGTTTTGGCCATTTAATATCTTAAAAAATTTTTGATCCAAAAAAATGTCTAAAACATTCAACCAAGTATATCTCACACAATAAAAGTAATCTAAAAACATTGATGTAGAAGAAATGAAATCTTACCCTGGTGATTCCAATGAAAATGACAGTGGTCGAATCAGAGAATAGATGCTCAATCGGGGACTTCGGTATGAGTCAGTGATCTTCATTCACTCTTGAATGAGAGAGATCCAAAAAAAGGAATTTTAGCCAATTCGACAGGACCTCAGTCTGATATAACAATTAAAAAGAAAACTACATGGCATGTATTTTTAATGTACATGGTGTGTACTTTCCTTTACCCAGCCCCACATTAGGCAGCCTCTAGGTCATCCCATACGACCATGTACTCCGTCGTTACATAACCAGTACACGGTCTCCTATGGAAATCTGTTACACAACATGTACTTTTAAATACACAGAGTGTACTCCGAAAACATCTAGAAACTCATCTTTTTCTCAAAACAAACTATAGGAAAAAAACAAATCTTAAAATAAGGTCTGGGTTCTAACAAAATTCCCCATTTAGAGAATTTTTTCCCGGAATTTCCCTAATATGGTGGCATAGAAGAAGAATCCTTGAACATCTACACCCACTACAATCTTACATCAGCCTCCCTCTCCCATGTATGATCCTATACACGCCCGTAATTCCATAGCACCCGTACCGGAGGAACATACCTACCATGGCTAACTCGTTCACTATGATCAACAATCTAGGTAAGATGCTCCTCAAATTATGTGTACACCTTTATCTCAACCTACTTAGGATGAAAAACACGAGATGGGTCTGAGAATTATTATCATAGGTGAGAAACGTGGAAGATGTTGTGCATAGTCCAGTACCTCTGAGATAATTGAAATCGATAGGAAACTCATCTGACTCTTTCCAAAACCTCAAATGGTCCTACATATCAAAGTGAAAGCTTCCCCTTAATCATAATACTTCTTGTCCCAACCATAGTGTGACACGTAGGAAAACCTGATCCCTAACGATGAACTCAAGAGGTCATCTCCATCGTTCAGCATAAGACTTCTGTCATGGCTGGGTAGTAGCCATCATATTTTGAATCTACTCTATCTGTTTCGTCGTCTCTTGGAAAAGACGTGGTCCAAGTGTAGCTACCTCTCCTTCTTCCAGCCAACATAGGGGCGATGGGCATGGCCTACCATAAAAAGCCTCATCAGGTTTGATATGAATAGATTCATGAAAGATATTATTATAGTAAAACATCACAAGAAGTATGTGCTTCTCCCAAGAACCTCCAAAATCTATGACACATGCTTGAAGAATGTCCTATAGCACCTATATCATACACCTAGATTGGAAATATATATGGGTATTGTTGTTTTACTCAAAACTACATGTGTACCAAAAGACCTCTGTAGTCTCTACCAGACCCGAGAATTAAAACGAGTGTCCATGTCTGAAATGATGGAGTGTAGAACCCCATGAAAACATATAATCTCTCGAATGTACAACCTTCCATGATTGTCAAAACTGAAGGTCTCAATGATCGGTATGAAGTGAGAATCCTTCGTGAGTCATTCAATGACGACCCAAACTCTATAATTCAGTTGAGGCTACCTCAGTAAACCTGTCATGAAGTCTATCGTGACATCCTTTCACATCCACTCAGGAATGGGTAATTTCTGCAAAAGAACTAATGGTCCTTGATTTCCTACCTTCACCTCCAAACATGTGGAACACCACATCACAAAACTAGAAAGATCTCTCTCCATTCCTGTTCACCTAATCTGATAGTGTAGATCTTGATAAATCTTGGTGACACCAAGATGAACTACACAAAATGAGGAATAACTAACCCACATCTTTAACTAATGTATGTATGTTATCACCATTACACAACCATTAAAACAAAAGAAATAATTATATCCCACTATCCTTCTAGGAATAGGTACCTCTCCTAACACACTGTTCTATAAGACTAGGCCATCAGAATCCGATATCTACCTCATTCATAATCGATCGAGTAGAGTAGATGTAACATCCACAAAAGGATGAAATACCTTCCAATGTCTGTCATGCACCTCCAAATGCATCTTAGAAAATTGAGACATAAGCTACAACTCACTGATGGCCTCATGAATTGCATGTATCTGAATCCTCCTTCTCAACGCATCATCCACTGTGTTTCATTTCCAAGACATCTATACAAGTTCAAAATCAAAAGACTGAAGGTACTCAACCCACCTTAGCTCTCTCAAATTTAGATTTTGCTAAGTAAAGATATAATTGAGACTTTTTTGGTTGGTCAAAACCACTAAATGGTCTACCAGAAGATAATGTCTCCAACAATGTAAAGCATCTACAATTGTTGCCAAATCGATATTGTGTATTGGGTAATTCCTCTCATGTGGACTCAACTACTGAGACCTATACGCAAAAAATCCTTCTCCCTTCATAAGCACATATTCTAGTTCGATACCTGATGAATCATAGTATATAGTATAGATTTTTCTTGGCACTGGAAAAACTAGTATCAGTGCAGCCGTTAACCTCCATTTTAGCTCTAGAAAGGATCGCTCGCTAGAATATGACAACAAGTACATCACACCCTTCTTAGTCAGGCCCATCAGGGGTGCTACTATACATGACAATTCTTCTATTAAACATATACAGTAACCATCCATCACTAGAAAAATCTGTATTTAAAATACATTCTTCGGATTATCCTAGGAAACTACTACTCTAACATTCTCATGGTCTACTGATACTTCTGTCTCTGAGATTACATGACACGAGAATTGAATATGGTCCATCAAAAAGTGCCATTTTATTATTTTATAATATATCTGATTCTCTATCAGTGTACTCCAAACGACCTCAAGATAGGTTGCATGGTCATGTCCAGTATGGGAGTACCCCATGATATTGTCCAAAAATACTACCATGAAAGAATCCAAGTATGGATGGATAACTCTGTTCATCAGTGCAATAAAAACAGAAGGCATGTTAGTGAGACCGAATGGCATAACCACATACACATATAGACCATACCTTCTCGGAAATGCTGTAAGAGGTATATCAAAAGGGCTAACGTGCAACTGATGGTAACCGAATCTCAAATTAGACCATCACGAACACCAAGACTCCTCGAAGCTGATCAAAGATATCATCAATACTTGGAAAGGGATATCAGTTCTTGACCATAAACTTGTACAAATTTCAATAATACACACAATGTTTGAGGGAATTTTCTTTCTTCTTCACAAACATGACATGAAAACCCAAGGGAGAAGTACTGGGTCAGATGAAACAATTTTCATGCAACTCCTCTAACTACATCTTGATCTCCTATAACTCTGGTGTATCCATCCTATAAAGTGGAATGGACACTGGTGGCACTACAGGTACAAACTCAATAAAAAATTATACCCCTCACTCTGGAGGAAAACCTGAAAACTTTTTTATAAATAAATCTCTAAAATGATTCACCGCTGTACTAAAGTCCCCTTATGATGTCCACTGGTAATACATATTTAGACTATCAATGTATGTTTTAACTACTCCCAAAGCATGATTCTCGGGTCCCGCTCTGCTACTTGAACATCCCATTCTCCACTATGATGAAACGATCTCCCCTCTCATGACATGAAACTCACCCTAAGAATGATAGAAATCAACCAAAGCATTGAAGGGAACTAACCAGTAAATTCGGAGAATAATATCATTAATTGTCATCTCTATGACAAAGAGGATTCAAAATAAGTGTCACCCACCAACCTCAAGAGGGAACTCCTTGCACTGATGTACACTAGCCATTCTTGTCCCCAATGGAGTATAAAATGTCAAGACATAAGTAGAGGAAAAGATACAAATATCAAGGCTCTTCATGATAGAAAAATATATGAATCTATGGGAAGCCAGAATATCGAAAAGTGAAGAATCTAAAACTGAGGCAACCAATATTTTACCTCAAACTGTTGAGGGTCTGTGATCATGCTTCTACTGAATCTTCTATACTGTAAAATCTTGACCTACACCATGACCCTCTGATCCCTGCACTAATCCACCATGTGACTGTTGAAAAATATGTGTTGGACCACTGTGGACAAGACCTCCACCTCGTCCTAATCGACATGAAGTACACCAGTTCCCAAAACTAATGAGAAATATGGGGTCCTGCTCAGGTATGAGGTGTAAAGACCCGTAAATTTCAAGGAATTTTTTTTATTAATTTTCTTTGGAATTTTACAAGAACGCAGTTTCTGACGGCACGTGATTCTGAGGCCCGATTTGCCCGAAATCATTTTTCGAAGTTTGGCTCGGGTACGTTCAGTGAACGAACGAGCGGGTTTCTCTAACTTTTGAACCGGTGCTCAGAATCGAATTCTGAGGGCACCGATGGAATCGCGGCGCCGGTATTTGCTTAGAAACTCCTCTTCTGGAGTTGTGTTTGCTTGAGTGTGGTTTTTAATTTTTGGGCATTAAGTTAAGAAATAAAATAAAGTGGTGCGAAAACTTTATTTTTATTTCACTTAAGCTGCTTAAAAGCCACTTAATGCCACTTAAGATGAGTTGAAGCAGATAGGGTGGAATACAAAATATCATACCCTCTTGGTAGGATATTTGTGAGGTGGGGCCCGCACAAGCCCCACCGTTTCTTTTCCGATAAGTTACGCACCCGCGAAAACCGCTATTAATTAAAAGTCAACTAGGGAGTTTTCTTAAACAATTAAATGATCCTATTAATTGGGTGGTTTATTCATTGAAATTAATTCTATGAATTAATTTAGTTCGTTTCTTAACACGCTTTCGTTTTTTTGGAAAGTTAATAAAATAAGACCAACATTATTCTTCTTGTGTGTTGTTCGTTGAGAGGATTTGACAGAACTTTAAGTCCTTCAACCTCCTTCGCGAAGAACACGAAGAACGTGAAGAACACGAAAAACGCGAAGAACACGAAGAACGTGAAAAACGACAGCCTTTGACGAAAGGGCGACGAAGAACGCCGAGCCCTTGGAGATCGACGATGCAATGCCAAGTACCGTGACACCGACGATTCTTCTCCCGTGACCTTCTTCATCGACGTTCCTTCTTCTGCGACAAATATTCGAACATCCACTTGAGGTAGGAATTTAAAATTTTTTAAATTCTTTTGTGGTTTCTATCCTCAACATGGATTTAATTTTTATAATTAAATCCGTGTGTTTCTTAAAACCTGGGAGATCGTCGACGCGACACCCTTCCGTGACGACGTGACGCCCTTCGGCGACGATGCGACGCCCTTCCGTGACGTGATGATCACCTCCTACCATGCCGGTAAATTCCGTGAAGAACACACGTTCGACGAATTCGGCGAGGTAGGGGTTTGATTCTTTAAATCATTGGGATTAAATCCCCGGTCATTTAAATATTGTTGGGTAAATATCTTTATGACCGCTAACGCGGTGGATGCGGAATAACGAACAAGTCCGAACCCACCGCACCTTTTCGTTCTTGGTGCGTGAAACGGTGGATGACGACAAACGGGGCCGCAAGGGCGATTCGAGGGCCTTGAAGTGAAGATCGAGTCCCAGGAGGACCACTAGCGAAGACCACACACAAAACAGACCACCGGAGCGCGTCCAGTGGCCCGCAGAAGCTCCCGCCGACGGCCGGCGCGCCGCTGGAAAAACCCGCCGCGGCTGAAGCCGTGGCGGCGAGCCGGTTCTGCGACCGCGTGGAACCGGGAGGAGGGACGAGGCCCGGCTGCTGCGTCCGCTAGTGAGGCGGCCCCACCCGGGGCCACGACGTTCCTTCACGCGGGGGCAGCAAGCCCCCCGCGGCTTCCCCTGGCTCGGCCGAGCCGAGCCGTGCCTACCCACCGGGCCAGGCGGACCCGGTCGGGTTGCCCCGGTTCGGGCCGACCCAGGGGGGGTCGGGCCGGGTCGGTCCGGGCCCAGACCCTCCGTTTCTGGACCTTTTCGGTCTTTTACTCATAACATGAGCTACAGGCCTCCGAATGACGCACCGTCAGCGGCGATGCGATCCTTGGATCGAGACGGTCATTTCGGAATATCACAACCAATGTTTCAGAATACTTTGGGTTCGGCCGGGATGGTTCGTACACGAAACCAATCGGGCCCTCGAAGAGGAAACGCTCATATCTTGAGCTTCAGACGTCCGAATGACGTGCCGTCGACTTTGTTGAATTCCTCTAAGTGAGACGGATCTTTTGGCTTACTCCACCCATGGTTTGTACGCAGGTGGAGTACGGTCGGGTTGGTTTTGCCTTAGAAACCAACCGTGCCCCTGGGACGAACAAGCCAATAACTCTGAGACTGGGCGTCTGATTGACGCGCCGTCTGCGATGTTGAGTTCCTGTTGGCGATACAGAACTTTTGGATACATCAAATCTGGACTATGTGTCAGTTGATGTATCAGCCTCTCGGCTCGTGGAGAGGACCCTCCCGAACGAGCTTGCTGTGGGCGGGAACCCTAGAGCTGGCTGCAACAACTGTTATGACGACAAAGACTGTACAGAAATCCTCAGTGGATTCGACTACGATGATGATGAAAATAGTACGGGAATCCTCCGTGTTTTCGGTAGAGACCCCTACGGTACATCTTGGGATACATCAACTCTGGACTACATGTCAGTTGATGCATCGACCTCTTATCTCGTGCAGTGGACCCTCCCGGAACGAACATGCTGTGTGCGGAAACCCTAGATCAGGTTGAGACTTGACGACTGCTGATCGAATGACTCGGTGTGTTACGGATAGCCCAGTGGGGAGCGCTTGGTTGCAGCGGCAAACCCATGGCGGAGGATTTCTTGGTTGTTGCGGCAGACCCGCGGTACTCAACAGAAGGAGTACCTCTGGAGGCTATGAGGGGGAGCACTTGGTTGTAGCGGCAGTCCCACGACATAGGTGCGCTTGGTTGTAGCCGCACATGGGAGCACTTGGTTGTAGCCACAAACCCATGACAGAGGTGTGCTTGGTTTTAGCGGCGCAGGGGAGCGCTTGGTTGTAGCGGCAGACCCACGACGGAGGAGCGATTGGTTGTAACGGCATGGGGGAGCGCTTGGTTGTAGCACCAGGCCCACAGTACTCGATAGGTGGAGTACTAAAACAGTCCAAGGTAAGAGGAAAGTGCTTGGTTGTAGCGGCATAACCACTGTAATTGATGCAGAAGGAGTTTCCCAATAGCTTTGGGATCAACTTCATGATTGATCCTGTTTGGGTCATTTCGAGGGTTAGTACCTACAGATCCTTTGTGGGTCCGACGTCTTAGATGAATCAGTAGCTACATCGGATCATCTCTAACTTCATACGAAGAAGTACCTGTGTGAGCTGAATCCTGTTTGCTTTCCTTTGTGGATTGTGTTGTGCCATCCTGTGTGGATTTATGTTTTGCTTTCCTTTGTGGATTGTGTTGTGCTATCATGTGTGGATTTACGTTTTGCTTTCCTTTGTGGATTGTGTTGTGCTATCCTACGTGGATTTATGTTTTTATTTCCTGTGTGGACTGGGTTGTACTTGGGCTCGGATGTTGGAGCCAGACGGGAATTGATGACTTAGGTATATGTATGGGTATATACCTAAGCAGTGACGGATGTTACTTTATGATTGTATCTTTCCTTTTTGGTTTATCCTTTGTGGATTCTGGGATACCTTTGAGGTTCTCGGGGTCCCTACTGAGTATATTATACTCACCCCTACACGGGCTATGCCCGCACTACGTTGTGTTGGATGCAGACGACGGACAGCGCTGATCATGGTGGAGGCTTGCGGAGCAGGACGGTACATGTAGGTGAACCACTGGGCGGGGTGTACTCAGAGCGGACGGCTAGACCGAGGAGCTTTGGAGGATATCTGTACTCACCCTTCAGGTGGGACTTCCAGAGAACGGCTCGACATGGTGGCTTTTCCTTTCAGTTTCTATTTTTACTCTTTTAGTTGTACGTTACAGTTGGGCTTGTATTTCTGGCCCCCTTTACTTTCAGCACATCTTGTTTCAGTTTTTACTTAGTGTTTTACTTCCGCTTACTCTGTAGTGTTTGTTGTTTACTTTACAAAGGCAATTCCTTCCCTTTACCAGGATTTACACCTTGGTGCTAGTTGCCAGCCCCTAGCCAATGGAAGGCGGGCTTGGGGTAGTCACGGCACGAGCCCTGAGGACGGTTCGTGAAAAATTGGTATCAGAGGAGTTTGGTTCTACCGAAGACTCTGATCTTTCTTCTATGTGAAGCAATAGTGATTATCGTATTGGGTGTGGTTATCAGTCCAGGGAGCCCAGTGTTGGTGCGGCGGCAGACGTATCCGTACACAAGGACCCTGACTTCTGATTTCCGACTAAATGCACGAAAACATTGATTGCATGTGTGTTTCAGGTTTTCCTAGTGATTTCTTGTATCAGCTCAACAGGAATATTATTCTGACCGTGGAGCACCTGTTTCCTTTTCAGGATGGCCCCATGACGGCATCCAGCTAGGGTTCCGAGAGTTGAGTGTGACGACAGCCCACCGAGCGACGAGGCCTCGGTACAGGGCCCTTTGACAGCAGAGGCACCAGCGGTTCCTCTACCCGTCGAACCACCGATGCTTCCAGCCCCAGCTGCTGACGATGCACGTCTCCTTAGTGCACTGCATGAGTTCCAGCGCCAGCGACCGCCCAGGTTCCATGGGGAGACGGACCCTCAGGAAGCCGAGGACTGGCTGGAGGCGGTTGTATGAGTTTTCTGTTTAGTGAGGACACTAGCAGACCTTATGGTGGTCCTTGCAGCGAGCCTCCTGCATGCGGCAACATGCAGATGGTGGAGCTTGATACTCCAGGTGCACAACGAGGCATCACTCCTTTGGACGGACTTTGAGAACCTTTTTCTCTCAGAGATCGTCCCAGCCACCCTCCAAGCGGTGCGCATTCAGGAGCTACTACAGCTGCCGCAGGGCAACATGACAGTAGCCCATTACGCTGCAAGGTTTACCGATCTCTCGTGCTATTCCATAGACATGGTACGGGACCCATTTTTCATGGACCTAACCTTCGGGCAGGGTCTCAGGCGAGAGATCAGAGCATCAGTTGTTTCTCACAGCATTCCGACACAGACGGGGGTGTTGGATCGAGCCCTCTTAGTGGAGAGTTTTCTTGGTGAGCAGTCTCCAGCAGTAGGACCCACCACTAGCCAACATGCGCAGAGTCTTCTGCAGCGGGATGTAGACAGATGACGCAGGGGTCCAAGAGGACTAGACCTACCGGTGGTCGATCGCATGACACATGATCCTTTGTGCGAGGCACTCGGGGTGGACAACTACTTACTATGAGCGGACAATGTTACTCCTACGGCGGGGTTGGTCACATGGCTCCTGACTGTCCATCCCGCCATACGGATGACCAGCAGATGAATGAAGGACCCCCCAGGCAGAGGCAGAGGTTTGATCAGGCAGGCCACAAGGAGCATGCAGCCATGGCAGGGGAGCTGGCAGTGCAGGTGGAGGTGGACGACGCTCCGGGGTGTTGCCACCACCACCACCAGGAGGTCCACCCTGACCGCAGGGGACATGAGGACATGGGAGAGCTCAGCTTCAGGCAGCTGAGGCCTACGATCATGGAGCTCCGGAATTAGATGGACAGGAGCGGGACTAGCTCCAGACCTGGAGAATTTTGTTCATGTTGCTTTTATTTTTGTTGATGTTTGTTTGTAGATGCTTTGTGTCTTTGTACTTGAGGTGCAGTAATAAAAGACACCTTTTTTGTGGCATTTACTTTCCTGTCCTCTCTTGTGTTGTTACTAAGAGGTTCTAGTTTATACTGTTGACTTGAACCTCACTTGAGAGATACCTACTGGAGGAGACCCAGTTACCACACACGGATGCCGACAGTGTGACTCAACCCTTGGAGGCGAGAGTAACGGTTGGATCTCTTGGTAGTAGCGTCGAGGCCTTACGACTCCGTCCTTGGTATGGGTTAGTATCATCCATGTCTGGATTGACTGTATTAGGAAAAGAAAGTGGTTCATCCATGGGATGTGACCAGATTTCTCTTATCAGCAAAGAAGAAATCATAGCAGCTCTTGTGGGAAAGGAGATGGTCCAGGCCACGACAGAGAAGGTCCATGTCATCCAGGTGTGGATGAGGACAGCTCGGAGCCGGCAGAAGTCTTATGCTGATAGGAGGCGGTGGCCACTGGAGTTCGTGGATGGCGACCACGTCTTCTTACGGGTCTCACCTCGATGTGAGTTACGGAGATTTGGCCGAGGCGGCAAGTTGTCTCCACGCTTCATCGGACCCATCCAGGTCCTCAGCAGGGTTGTCAAGGTGGCTTATCGTTTGACTCTACCACCTCAGTTGCACCGGGTGCACGACCTCTTCCACGTATCTTAGTTGAGGAGATACATGCGCGATCCGTCACAAAACATCGACCATGAGGAGCTGGACGATGGCGATGGGGTGACTTTGGCAGAGGTCCCGGTGGAGATCGAGGATCGACAAGAGAGGGTCCTACGTGGACGGTCAATTCCTAAAGTGTGTGTCATATGGCAACATGGGAACCTCCAGGAGAGCACTTGGGAGTGGGAGGCTCAGATTCGTGCTCAGTACCCACTTTTGTTTCCCTAGTTTATGATGTATCATTACGGGGACTTATAGCCCTGAGGTGGGAGTGATGTAAAGACCCGTAAATTTCAAAGAAATTTTTTTCTTAATTTTCTTTGGAATTTTACAAGAACGAAGTTTCTGATGGCACGTGATTCCGAGGCCCGGTGTGCCTGTAATCATTTTTCGAAGTTTGGCTCGGGTACGTTCAGTGAACGAACGAGCAGGTTTTTCTAACTTTTGAACCGATGCTCAGAATAGAATTCTGAGAGCACCGATGGAATAGCAACGCCGATATTTTCTTAGAAACACCTCTTCCAGAGTTTCATTTTCTTGGGTGTGGTTTTTAATTTTTGGGCTTCAAGTTAAGAAATAAAATAAAGTGGTGTGACAAGTTTATTTTTATTTCACTTAAGACGCATAAAAGACACTTAAAGCCACTTAAGTTGAGTTGAAGTGGATAGGGTGGAATTCAAAATATCCTACCCTCTTGGTTGGATATTTGTGAGGTGGGGCCCACACGAGCCCCACCGTTTCTTTTCCGCTAAGTAACGCACCCGCAAAAACCGCTATTAATTAAAATTCAACTAGGGTTTTTTCTTAAACAATTAAACGCTCCTATTAATTGGGCAGTTTATTCGTTGAAATTCTTTCTATGAATTAATTTCATTCATTTCTTAACACGTTTTCGTTTTTTGGCATGTTAATAAAATAAGACCAACATGCTTCTTCTTGTGTGTTTTTCGCTGAGAGGATTTGACAGAACCTTAAGTCCTTCAACCTCATTCACGAAGAACCCAAAGAATACGAAGAATGCGAAGAACATGAAGAACTCGAAGAACGCTGGCCTTCGACGAAAGGGAGGCGAAGAACGCCGATCCCTCGGAGATCGACGGCGCGACGCCAAGTACTGTGATGCCGACGATGCTTCTCTCGTGACGTTCTTCAGCGATGTTCCTTCTTCCATGAAAAATCTTCGAACATCCGCTTGAGGTAGGAATTTAAAATCTTTTAAATTTCTTTTTGGTTTCTGTCCTCAACATGGATTTAATTGTTATAATTAAATACGGGTGTCTCTTAAACCCTCAGAGATCGTTGACGTGACACCCTTCCACGACGACGCGACGCCCTTCCGCAATGCGACGATCACCTCCTACCGCGACGGTAAATTCTGCGAAGAATTCACGTTCGACGACTTCGGCGAGGTAGGGGATTGATTCTTTAAATCATTGTGATTAAATCCCCGGTCGTTTAAATATTATTGGGTGAATATCTTTAGGACCTCTAACGCGGTGGGTGCGGACTAACGAACAAGTCCAAACCCACCAAACCTTTTCGTTCATGGTGCGCGAAACGGCGAATGACGAAAAACGGGGCCTAAAGGGCGATTTGAGGGCCTGACAGTGAGGATCGAGTCCCGGGAGGACCACTGGCAAAGACCGCATGCAAAACAGACCACCAGAGCGCGTCCAGTGGCCCACAGAAGCTCCCACTGGCGCCGCCTGCGACCGGAGGCGGCGGCGGCGGCTCCCGGCGCGCCGCCGGAAAAACCTGCTGCGGCTGAAGCCGTGGGGGTGACCCGGTTCCACGGGCCGGCCGCCGCGTCCGCTGGCGAGGCGGCCCCACCCGGGGCCACATCGTTCCTTCACGCGGGGGCAGCAAGCCCCCCGCGGCTTCCCCCGGTCGGCCGCCCGGCCGGGCCGTGCCGGGCCGACCCGCCAGGATGGGTCGCGCCCCGGCCGGGCCCGGCCGGGCGGACTGGGTCGGGTCGACCCGGTTCGGGCCGACTCAGGGTGGTCGGGCCGGGTCGGGCCGGGCCCAAACCCCCCGTTTCTGGACCGTTTCGGTATTTTGCTAATAAGATGATATATGGGCCTCCGAACGTCGCGCCGTCAGCAGAGATGTGATCCTTGGATCGAGACAGTCGTTTCGGTATATCACACCCAAGGTTTCAGAATACTTTGGGTTCGGCCGGGGTGGTTCGTACACGAAACCAACCGGGACCTCGGAGCGGAAGTGCACATATCGTGAGCTTCGGACGTCCGATTGACGTGTCGTCGACTTTGTTGAATTCCTCGAAGTGAGATGGATCTTTTGGCTTACTCCGCCCTAGGATTTGATGCAGGTGGAGTACGGTCGGGTTGGTTTTGCCTTAGAAACCAACCGGGCCCCTGTGACGAAAAAGCCAATAACTCTCAGACCGGGCGTCCGATTGACGCGCCGTCTGCGACGTTGAGTTCTTGTTGGAGATACGGAACTTTTGGATACATCAACTCTGGACTATGTGTCCGTTGATGTATCAGCCTCTCGGATCGTGGAGCGGATCCTCCCGAAAGAGATTGTTGTGTGCAGGAACCCTAGAGCTGGCTGCAACTGCTGCTATGACGACGACGACGGTACAGTAATCCTTAGTGGATCTAACTGCGACGATGATGAAAACAGTACGGGAATCCTTCGTGTTTTAGGCAGTGACCACTACGGTACATAATGGGATACATCAACTCTGGACTACATGTCAGTTGATGCATTGACCTATTAGCTCGTGGAGTGGACCCTCCCGGAACGAGCATGCTTGGTGCGGAAACCCTAGAGCCGGTTGAGACTTGACGACTGCTGATCGAATGAATCGGTGTGTTACGGATAGCCCAGTGGGGAGTGCATGGTTGCAGAAGCAGACCCATGGAGGAGGAGTGCTTGGTTGTAGCGGCAGACCCGCGATACTCAATAGAAGGACTATCTATGGAGTCTATGAGGGGGAGCACTTGGTTGTAGCAGCAGACCCATGACAGAGGTGCGCTTGGTTGTAGAGGAACATGGGAGCGCTTGGTTGTGGCGGCAGACCCACGACAGAGGTGCGCTTGGTTGTAGCGGCACAGGGGAGCGCTTGGTTGTAGCGGCAGACCCACGACAGAGGAGCGCTTGGTTGTAGCGGCATGGGGGAGTGCTTGGTTGTAGCAGCAGGCCCACAGTACTCGATAGGTGGAGTACTACAATAGTCCAAAGTAAGAGGAAAGTGCTTGGTTGTAGCGACATAACCACTGTACCTGATGTAGAAGGAGTTTCCAAATAGCTTTGGGTTCAACTTCATGGTCGATCCTGTGTTGGTCATTGAGAGGGTTAGTACCTACAGATCGTTTGTGGATCCGATGGCTTAGATGAATCAGTAGCTACATCTGATCATCTCTATCTTCATGCGAAGAAGTACCTGTGTGAGCTGAATCCTGTTTGCTTTCCTTTGTGGATTGTGTTGGGCTATCCTATGTGGATTTACGTTTTGCTTTCCTTTGTGGATTGTGTTGTGCTATCCTGTGTGGATTTACTTTTTTGCTTTCCTTTGTGGATTGTGTTGTGCTATCCTGTGTGGATTTATGTTTTGCTTTCCTGTGTGGACTGGGTTGTTCTTGGGCTCAGATGTTGGAGCCAGATGGGAATTGATGACTTAGGTATATGTATGGGCATATACCTATGCAGTGTCAGATGTTACTTCGTGATTGTATCTTTCCTTTGTGGTTTATCCTTTGTGGATTATGGGAGACCTTCGGGGGTTTCGGGGTCCCTACTGAGTAGATTATACTCACCCCTGCACGGGCTATGCCCTCACTACGTTGTGTTGGTTGTAGATGACGGACAACGCTGATCGTGGTGGGGGCTTGCAGAGCAGGACGGTACCTGTAGGTGGACCACTAGGTAGGGTGTACTCAGAGCGGATGGTTGGACCGAGGAGCTGTGGAGGCTATCTGTACGCACCCTTCAGTTGAGACTTCCAGAGGACAGCTCGACGCGGCATCTTTTCCTTTCAGTTGTTGTTTTTCCCCATTCTATTGTTCTTTACAGTTGGGCTTGTATTTCCGGCCCCCTTTACTTTCAGCACAACTTGTTTCAGTTTTTACTTTGTGTTTTACTTCTGCTTACTCTGTGGTGTTTGTTGTTTACTTTACAAAGGAAATTCCTTCCCATTATCGTGATTTACGCCTTGGTGCTAGTCGCCAGCCCCTGGCCTATGGAAGGCGGGCTTGGGGTAGTCACGGCACGAGCCCCGAGGACGGGTCATGACATGAGGAGTTGAAGCAAAACCCCTACCACCAACTGCCGGTGAGCAGATTTGTTAGAACCGATGATTTGTCCCATATTTCCACACGATTGGAACTCCACTATGTATCTCTAGAAATGTTTCCTCATATTCCCTCTCTTCCCTCACTGGTTTCACCCCACATGGCTACCAAAATAAGTATCCCTCCAATTATGATCAACATGTGTATACTCCTTGTGATGCTTCCTGATGTCAGTCTAAGGGGTACAAACTCCAGATGAAAAACCGTCCTATCTAACAGCTCCAAAATCCCTCATATTGCACTCTATGATCAGAACCTAGTGGAATATAAAGTCTATGGAAGAAAAAATTAATATGTTCACCTCACATCAGATGTTGTGGATGAGATCTCACTCGTTCTTCCTTTCCAGAAATATCTCATCACCTCCTAGGATTGTGTAATGTGTTATAGCTCTATGAAAAGAGAAGCGTCCTCCATAACTAAAAGTGTAACCTAATCCAGACTCATGAACTCTCGGGCTCGATCATCCCTCAATGTCTCGATATAGAAGTATTCATATAATGCATGTTGTAACTCATCCAAATAGATAACCTGCTTGTGTAATTCATGTGAGATCACATCCCACCATCTCTTGGTGGAATCCTGAAGCATATACAGAGTAAGATTTACCCTCTTCTATAGAGGTTTGTTCAGATGCTCAAAGATAAATATAATGGATTCTAACCATGAAACTACACGCTGAGGTCTTCCATCCCCTGTGAAGGTGGGATGATGATGCTGCTTGAAAACCCACGTCAGCTCTACTATAGTAACGGCAGAATGCTATACTCCTTGGAAGGTCTGCATTAACTGCATGAAGCCATATTTGAACATTGCATCTTCACTTGTATCTAGAATAATGGCTGGTGAAAAGATTGGCACTATAAGACGATTTGTTGGTAGTCCCTGACTAGCCATGTCTGGTGTCTAATCACAACCCTGTAACAGGCATGAAACCAGAGGACGTCTCAGTGGAAAGACTCTTCATGGTCAAACACACAACATATCTCAATAATAAAAAGGATTGTAATATAGAATTGTATGAAGGGAACATGTGAAGGAATGAATTCAAGAATTCTAGGAGGTGGATACATGGTGGGTTATCTTAAGATTTCGCATGGGCGTGTACTCCTGCCAACCCATGTCATGTAACACCCCATACAAAAAGAAATTTGTACTAACACACAGCGTGTACTTGAATCCTATACCCCACACCGAGTACATATACATGGATGAGTCCACCTGGTTCTCCTAGATAAATATTGAATAGTGTGTTTTTTCCTTACACAGTTTATACTATAAATATTTCACTAACCCATTTTTTTAGTAACACGTCAGGTTACATGGCTAACAATACACGGCGTGTTTACTCTAGACACGGTGTGAATTAACTACCCATAATACAACCATGTCATTGGTTACACGACTGAAAACATGGTCTATACAAACATCATGTATTTCAGGTACACGGTATGTTACACCGATGAATACTCAACCCTAGGTCTCAGCCCACATAGGCAGTAACACTATTAGGGACTACATGACATGTACATATAGTACAAGATGTGTACTTTAGAAAAAGAGTTCATTCCCAAAAAGAAGGAAATATGGCGTGTATTTCTCATTACACACCGTGTATTCTGGGTTTTCATGGGCAGTAAGGGTCAAAAAATACTCTAAAACCCCAAAAATCATTGAAACGAACATTAATGTTCCAAATTCTAATCCCTAAGGTCCCATACGCCCTACAAATCAAAGCATGTAATCTTATACATCATATACATGCATAGTAGTGCAGTGATACACCAAATTCCGATCCATGAGGGCCCATAAAACTTCAAGAACCAAATTTTGGAATTCCTTCAAATGAAACCCTACACAATCCAATACCCAATAAAATAGTATGTATTCTATCAAGGAATATATCATAATAGAATGAATGTCAAGAAAAACATCTGTCACAAAAAATGCAATCAGAAATTCACCCCAAAGGGCATGGGAAGAATGTATGACATGGTATCTCTTGCAAGTGTCTATATGATGAATGATATAGAAAACCCTCTTCTCATTGGGTTGAAAAAGAAATATAACCTCAATAATATCATCAATAATGGCACAAAACATCTGAATCACCCAAAGGTGAAATAAAGTCAACTGTAAGAATTGAAAACCCAAAAAATTGACATATAGGAGGTAAATTAGATTTTCCCTATACACGGGTTAGCTACTCCCGAGCATAGATTATTACCATGTACATATTCCTTCCCATCCCAAGTTATAGGCTCTAAATAATAAGTCAAGAAGAGAATAATTCCTCTGATAACAATTTATAGCATCCTGGTTCCAGGTGCTGCCTGAGGTGCCCAGTACCTGGTAGGTCACATGGCCTCAAGCTCGTTTTCTCAAATGCCAGAGGCTATAGACTAGTAGCGAGGGCCATTAGTTTGATAGTGGGGGTACTCTTCACTCATTATCATAGTAATGTAGTAGAAATAAACAGATTAAAATAGCAGAATATTTAATAAAAACATGCAACCTAAAATAGCGGATGTCTTAAAGTACATATACAACTAGAGAAGATATAAGTAAATGCTGTATAATACAGATCCATAGGAATATTTTCAAAAAAAATTCACAATGTTGGAATACAGTACTAAACCAACATACCAGAAAAAAATACACTCCAGTAGCATCCCAATCATATGCTTTCTACAAGGCGTTCCAGCTCAACAATAGTCTAGTACCTGAAGTTGAAGGGCACTTTAACTTATCTATAACTTCAGCAATATATTCTCTTTGGGACTAAAAGAATGACCCAAATAGGGTATTTGGCGAATCCCAGTAGGAAACCACCCAAATATTTGTACCTAACAGACAGTGAATATATATGGAAGGCCATCAAAAATGAGGCAGTAAATAATGATTTACTCAAAAGTAAACTATACTACAGTTTCAATTGCATTCATTTTCATGTCTCAGGAATAAATATAACAAAAAACAAGTAACCCTCTTGGAATTAATCACTTCCTAAGGCATCTGGTTTAACCTATCAAACATAACAAACCCTCTGGGATGTACTCACATTCTAACCCCTATGGGTCAGATTTTTCAAAGACACTCTTGGGACGCACTCACCATCAATTCCCCCTGTGGTCTTTTATCGGTAAACTATAAACACTTTGGGGATGCACACAATTCATAATTCCCCCTATGGTATCACAAATTAAAACTAAAGACACTCTGAGGGACCACAATGTTCAACCCTATTGTAATGACCCATAAATTTTGAGGATGTTTTTTTAAATATTTTGTAATTTTACGAGTCTGCAGTTTCTGATGGCGCCTGATTCTGAGATGCAGTGTGCCCAGAATCATTTTCTGATGTTTATTGGGTACTTTTGTTAATTGTACGTGCGGGTTTATCTAACTTTTTATTGGGTGCTTGGAATTAAAATATGAGGGCATCATTGAACTCGCAGCACTGGTTTTCACTTAAGAAGACTTTCACCTCGATGGCAGATGATCATGTGTGAGAGTTGGTTTTTGGGATTTAGGTGGACTGATAAAATAAAATAAGTAACAACTTATTTTACATTATAAGAACTCACTCTATGTGGTAATGTTTGATAAATGCTCCACATGGGTCTTAACCCCCCCCCCCCCATTTAATGGGGAGAGAGAGGAATCCTCACAACCCTCTCATTTAATGCTGTGTGTCAACATAAATTTAATTGTTATCAATTAATTTTTTGTGTCAACATAAAATTAAATGAGGTGTGTCAACATATAATTATGATATCAAATAATTTTATGTGTCAACATAAAATTAATTGCTTTTAATTAAATTTATGCGCCAACCCTTGTAATTCTCTTGAACCCCCATTCTTTTTTTACCGGATCGTTGGAATTTAAGAAGGTTCCAATTAAATGAACTGTCATAAATTCCATGATGGTTACAATACTCTCCCCATCTCATATTTTTAGGGAGCTTGGGAGGAATATTTGGGATGGCTTCACCAAGTGACGAATCGCTGGTAAAGTGACACAAAGCCCAACACCTGGAGGATTACACTTCCTCCGACGAAGAACAAGAAGACACCAGCGATGATAAAATTCTTCCTTGGCTTCATCATCGGAACCCCGCATCTGATGTGCGATCTCTTCAATGACCCTTCTTCCTTCCTCTTCGCTGTTAACAGACCGAAGCACGAGCTCGGAAGTGGAAGCGTACGACGAATGATGACAACATCGTCTTCCTCCGCGATGATCCAACGTCCATCGATTTAAAAGGTAGGGGTTTGGTATATTCTTTAAGTGAATAATTGCAACCCGATCATCATTGATTGTTCTTGTATTATCATCGGCCACCTACTAATGCCTAATACGGAGGGTTCAAGCCAAAACAACATTGACCGATGACCCTCAGTTAATCTTTGTTTATATTCACGATGGAGGCAGAGATGGAAGAGGCGGTGATGACCGAGGCAGCGGCGGCAACAGCAGCCATACACCGGTCTGTTAGAAGACCGTGGAACCATATAATGCTCGTGGAGGGAAGATAGAGGCCCATGAACTGGACTCTCAGACGAAAAGAACCTGCCGGCTATAGCTGGCCAGACAAGTGGACAGTGAAGCCCTGTGGCGTCACACTGCGGAGGACCGCGGCCCGCACTCCGTGGGCCGCTTCGGCGAGCGAACTGACCGGAAAATTCCCGACTGGGTTAAAGAAGGCCGCAGCACCCGAAGGTGCCGCGTGGGAAAAAAATGGCCCATCCATGTAGTCCTCTCATGCCAGAAGAGCCGTCCAGCTTCGGCGGCTGGGGAGGAGGGGTGACACCTCTCGGCGCCGCCATTTCGGAAAGCTGGGGCCCGCGCCCCTCGGACCGCTAGACCAATTGGCTAAGCTACAACAGACCGCCTGGCCGAGCCGCGTCGCGCCCCACCGGGCCGGGCCATGCCAGGCCAGGCCGACCCCTCAACAATGTTTGACCCGCTGAGCCCTGACGGGCCAACCCGCCAGCCCACCGGGCTTGACGGGCTAGACCGGTTTCTCTTAAATGAGAATAACATCACGACCGTGTGTCTGGTCGTTGCGCCGTCTACGGCACAAGGACCTTTGCGACGAGGTGGTCCTTTTTCAATACTCTATGTAAGTTTTGGAAAACATTGGAAAACAGCCAGGTTTGGAATGAGCATAATTCCAACCGGGCCCCGGGAACGGAAAATCCAATAACTCTCAGACTGGGCGTCCGAATGATGCGCCGTCTGTCACGTTAGGTTCCTTTTGTTGAGAAAGAACATTGGGATACATCAAATCTAGATTTTGTGAATGTTTATGTATCAACCCTCTTTTCTCGAGGAGAGGACCGTCCTAGAATTGATCGTGTTGTGTGCGGGAACCTTAGAGATAGATGCGAATGCATCGACTACTGTACTGGAATCCTCCGTGGGTTCGATAGTGATGACTACCGTACTGGAATCCTATGTGTGTTCAACAACGAGGGATACTATTCTTGTATACTGTGTGGGTCAGGCAGTATTGACCTTTGTACTTGTATCATGTGCTGGTCTGGTAGAGTAGCTTGTCTTGTATCTTTTGTGGGTCCAACACATTAGATGGTCTTGTATCCTGTGTTGGTCTGACAGCTTAGATGAATCTGTGACAACATCTGATCATCTCTATCGCTATACGAATGATGTATTCCTGTGTGAGCTGATTCCTGACATTCAATCATTATCATTGATGTGATTGATTTCTTTCCTGTGTTGACTGGGTTGTATATGGGCTCGAGAGTTGTAGTTGTATTTGGTTGATAACTAAGGTATATGTATAGGCATACTCCTAAGTAGGGTTGCTTGATACTTCGTGTCTGTGTCTCTCTTCTGTGTTTTATCCTTTTTGGATTCTGGGAGACCTTCAGGGGTCTTATGGTCCCTACTGAGTATCATATACTCACCAATGCACTGGCTTTGCCCGCACTACATTGTGTTGGATGCAGAAAATAGACAACACTGATCGTGGTAGAGACTTGTAGAGCTGGATGGTACCCGGAGGTGGACCACTTGGCGAGACATACATGAAGCAGATGGACAGACTTGAGGTGCTGAGGAGGACATCTATACCCACCCTTAAGGCTAGCATCCCGGAGGGCGACTAAGTGGTTGTTGTTTTACATTATTGCAGTTGTGCTAGCTTTCATTTGTACAGTACATTCAGTTGCGATTGTATACTGGCCTATTTACTTTTCAACACATACTTTTTAATTAGTTTACATTGTACATACATCAGTTGTGTACTCTATTGTGTTTTTCTACATTTATAAAGGCAAATGCCATCCCTTTTTTTATCATTATTTACACCTATGGTGCTAGTCGCCAGCCCCTAGCCTATAAAAGGCGGGCTTGGTGTAGTCACGACACGGGCCCTGAGGACGGGTCGTGAAAAATTGTTATTAGAGGAGTCGGTTCTAACTCCGAACTCAGTACTACGAATATTCTTTTCTATTAAGAAATTGTGTTAAGAGTATTGAGTGTTTTTTTCAGTCTAGGGAGTCTAGTGTTGGTGCGGCGGCTGACGTATCCATGCACCAAGACCCTGACCTCTTATTTCCGACTCGATGCATGAAAACACTGATTTCATGTGTGTTTCAAGAGGTTTCTTTGTGATTAATTCGTGTCAGCTCACCAGGTATACTGTTTGACTGTGGCGCACCTGTTTTTTTTTTCAGGATGGCCCCACGAAGGCAGCAAGCTAGGGTTCCAATTTACGTACGAGATGGTACCCACCGAGCGACGAGACCTCGGTGCAAGTCCCAATCACAGTAGAGGCACCAGTGGTACCACTACCTACTGGTCCACCAGCACCACCAGCCCTAGCAGTAGAGATTGCACACCACCTGAGTGCATTGCACGAGTTCTAGCGACAGAGGCTGCCCAGGTTCCATGGACAGACGGACCCACAGGCATCTGAGGATTGGCTTGAGGCTATCGTCAGAGTTTTCAAACTGTTATGGACACCAGCCAACCTTATGGTGATCATTGTCGCGAGTCTTCTACATGCAGAAGTAGGTAGATGGTGGAGCCTAATTCTCTAGGTGCATGACGAGGCATCACTTCTTTGGACAGACTTCGAGAGTCTCTTCCTTTCGGAGTTTGTTCCAGCCACCCTTCCTTCGGTGTGGATTCAGGAGTTACTACATCTGCAGTAGCTAAGCATGACTGTAGCTCAGTACTCTGCAAGGTTTACCGAACTCTCATGCTACTCAATAGATATGGTATGGTACCCTTTCTTCAGGTCCCGGTCCTTCGAATAGGGACTGAGGCATGAGATCAGGGCTTCGACGATTCCCTCACCATCCCGATGCTGGCGGGGGTGCTGGAGCAATCCCTTCTAGTAGATATCTTTCTCGTTGATCAGTCACCAGCGGCGAGAATCACCGCAGGGAGACACATAGAAGAGTCTTCTGTATCCGTTAATAGACAGATGTCGCTGGGGTCCATGCAGACCAGGCCATCAAGTGGGAGAACTTAGCATATAGGTTCGGTTGTGTGTGGCACACAAAATAGATCCAGCCTTACGAGGAGCAGGCATTGCTATAAATGTGGCGCGTAGGGCCACATGACTCATGACTGCCCGAACTTCCATGCAAACAAGGAATAGATAGAATAGGGACCTCCCAGGAAGAGGTAGAGGTTTGACAGTTGTGGTTCACCGGGAGTAGGCGAACGAGGTAGAGGAGATGGCCGAGCAGCGGGTAGTGGACGATGTTTTGAGCCTCTACCACAACCACCACCCAGAGGTCCACCTCGACCACATGGTTCTAGATGAAAGAGGAGGGCTCATCTCCAGGGAGTCGAGGCCTATGACCACGACGCACCTATGATGATTTAAGATAATATATGTGTTTACTCCACCATTGCTGCAGAACTTATAGTCAAAGGTGTGAGTCATTCATTTATTGCTGCTTCCCTTGTTCGGAGCTCGGATATTCCCACATAGATGTTGGATCGATCCTTATGTCTAAAGACTTCTACGGGAGCAGACTCGACGATTACACACTGGTGCCGGCAGTGTGAGCTTACACTAGGAGGTGAGAGCTTTTGCTGGGATCTTTTTGTTGCAGTGTCGATGCCTTACGACTTCATCTTGGGTATGGACTGGTTATCTACAGTCCATGCTCAAATCGACTGTATTAGGCGCAATGTGCGGAGTGTCCACACAGATGGGACCAGGTTCACCTTCACCGCCGAAAAGGGAGCCTTTCCATCACAGGATGGACTTAGGGAGATGAGAGGAAAGCTGATCACACATCAGTTGGCTAGTCTCATCCTCAGAGCAGTTGATGTGCGAAGTCCGAGTTTTCATGTTGTGGGGGATCAGTATGTGGACGTTTTTTCCCGATGACGATCCAGGACTACCTCCTCATAGAGTGGTAGACTTCTATATAGACCTATACCCAGGGACATCACCGATATCCATTCCAGTATATCAGATTCCTTTCACTGAGCTTTGTGTGTTGTGGGTTGAGATGGATGACTTGTAGGGAAAGGGATTTATCCGAACTAGTGTTTCACCCTGGGATTCACTGATTTTTTTTCTCCAAGAAGGCATATTGGAGCTTGAGACTGTGTGTAGACTACCATCGCCAAAATCAGGTGACCATAAAGAACAAGTACCCACTTTTGAGGATTGACGACCTTTTCGATCAGCTCAAGGGATCTTGATGGTTCTCAAAGATAGAACTCATGTCAGGCTTTCACCAGCTCAGAGTTCGAGATGAGGATGTGGAGAAGACGACCTTCAGGTGTCAGTATGGCCACTACGAGTTCTTGGTTATGGCCTTCTACGTGACCAACACTCTAGCAGTGTTCATGAGTGTCATGAACATGATCTCCCAAACGTACCTTGATCGATTTTTCATAGTCTTCATCGAAGAAATACTTATTTACTCAACTATTGAGGAGGATCACGCCTACCATTTGCAGGTAGTACTGGACACACTCCGAGAGAACCATCTTTATGGTAAGCTCTCAAAGTGCCGGTTATGGATTCAAGAGGATCACATCTTGGGACACATCATCTTTGATGCGAGGGTAGTAGTGGATGCAGTGAAGATTTGGGCAGTGCTTGCATGGGAGTCACCCTGGTGTGTGATGGAGGTGAGGATTTTCCTGGGTCTGGCTTGCTACTATCAATGATTTGTGTCGAATTTCTCGAGAGCTGCATCACCGCTTTCATATTTGATGAAGAAGGGGAAGCCCTTCGTGTGGTCAGATAGATTCTAGTAGAGCTTTCAGGAGCTGAGGTAGAGATTGACCAGTGCACCCATCTTGAGGCTACCGGAGGAGGGCGTTGGGTACACAGTTTACTACGACGCATCAGGGATAGGACTCGGGTGTGTCTTGATGCAGGAGTGAGTAGTGATCGCATAAGGATCATAGTAGTTGAGAAAACACAAGAAGACCCACACTACCCATGACCTGGAGTTAGCTGCAGTAGTCTTCACCTTGAAGATGTGGCGGCACTATCTGATGGGCGAGCACTTTACAGTCTACTCTAACCACGAGAGTCTCAGGTACATAGTTTTGCAGAAGGACCTGAACCTGAGACTACAACGATGGCTCGAGTTCCTCCAGGACTATGACTTTGAGATAGTCTATACTTCTGGGAAATGGAACGTTGTAGATGATGCTATAAAGAGGAGATCAGGCATTCAACTACTAGGAGAGGCAACATAGTAGCTACCAGTGTTGCATATATCCTTAGTGGATATAGATGGAGCTGCCTTTCTCTAGCCTCTCACAGTCACTCCTCCACTTCATGGGTGAGTCAGAGAGGCACAGTGTGGGGAAATTTAATGTGAGATGCGACATGCTCAGATATCCATAGCGCAGACGCCTGATGGATTTTCTCATGGAGGAGAGCACATCTTCCTCTTCACGAGACGTATCATGGCACCAGTTGCGCTGTAGTAGGCGGTGTCGAGGGAGTTCCACACATCCCCTCTAGTGGTACATATAGGAGTGGTGAAGATGTATCATAACCTCATAAGACATCACTAGTGAATGGGTATAAAGAAGGTTTTTGAAGAGTTCGTTTCACGATTCCTCACTTGTCAGCAGGTGAAGGTGGATCACCAGGTACTAGCAGGCTTGGTACATCCCTTAAAGGTTCCAGAGTGGAAGAGATATGGGATATCCATGGTTTTCGTGATGGGGCTTCCATGCACATCTAGAGGACACGACTCTATCTGGGTGATTGTCGACTGACTTACCATATCGGCCCACTTCTACCGATGAGAGAGGTGGGCTTAGTAGATAGCTTGGGACGCCTCTACATACAAGAGATTTTACAGCTTCATGGTGTGCCATCGACGATCGTCTCTGATCGGGACACGCACTTTACTTCCTAGCTTTGGAAGGGGTTGCATGAGTCATTTGGGACACAACTACATTTGATCAATTCCTTCCATCATCAGACGGATGGGAAGACTGATAAAACCATTCAGACACTCAAGTACATGCTCTGTGCATGTGTCATCGACTTTGGTCGTAGTTAGGAGGATCACTTAACCTTGGTGGAGTTTTCATACAACAACAGCTATCACTCCACCATAAGGATGGCACCCTACGTGACACTGTACTGCTGACCACGAAGATCACCTCCATGCTGGACAGACCTAGGGGAGTCACCACTTGTAGGGCCATTGATGGTGCAGTCTATGATGGAGAAGGTGCAGATCATCTAGGAGTAGAGGAAGAGTGGACATAGCAGATAGAAGTCCAATCCTGCTAGGATACAAAGACCACTAAAGTTCGAGGATGGAAACCACATTTTCTTATGGGTCTCACCTCAATGAGTTATATGAAGATTTTTCCGGGGATGCTAGTTATCTCCACAATTCATCGAACCATTCTAGGTCCTCAGCAGGTTTGGCGAGATGGCTTACCGTCTGGCCCTTCCACCTCAGTTGCACAGGGTTCATGACATGTTCCATGTATCTAAACTGAGGAGATATGTGAACGACCTATCCCACATCATCGATCATGGGGAGCTAGACATTGATGATGGGGAGACTTTCAGGGAGGTCCCAGTGGAGATCGAGGATCGATAGAATCAGGTCCTACGTGGACAGTTGATTCCTCTGGTGGGCATTCTTTGGTAGCACGGGCACCTCTAGGAGAGCTACTGGGAGGGGGAGGCTCAAATTTGAGCTCAGTACCCCCTTTTTTTCTAGTATGTGTTGTAGTTTAATGGGGATGTAATTCCCTGAGGTGGGGTAATAAAAAGACCCCGAAATTTCCAATAATTTTTTTTAAATACTTTGAAATTTTTCGAGTCCGCAGTTTCTAACGGTACCTGATTCGGTGGCCCAATGTGCTCGAAATAAAATTCTAATTTTTTGTTCTGGTGTGTTCAGTAAACGTAAGTGCGGTTTTTTCTAACTTTTTACCAGGATCTCGGAATTGAAATCTGAGGGCCCCGTTGAAATCACAATGCCAGTGTTTTCTTAAGATGTCTTTCACCTTGACGACAGATGGTCATTTTTGAGATTTGGTTTTTGGGTTTCAAGTGTATTAATAAAATAAAATAAGTAACAACTTATTTTACTTTAGTTGAACCCACACCATGTGGTAATTTTTTTTAAAATCTCCATAAGGGGTTTAACCCCCCATTTAATTTGGAGGGAGAGGAAACCTCACAACCCTCTCATTTAATGTTGTGGGTCAACATAAAATTAATTGATATCAATAAATTTTATGTTTCAGTGTGAAATTAAATGTTATGTCTCAACTTAAAATTAAAGCTATCAATTAATTTTATGTGTCAACATAAAATTAATTGCTGACAGTTAATTTTATGCGCCAATGCTTTTAATTTGGTTGACCCCCCTTTCATTATTAACCACATCATTGGAATTTAAGAAGGCTCATATTAAATGAACTGTCATAAATTCAATGATGGTTACAATCCTCCCCCCTCTAATATTTATAGGGAGCTTGGGAGGAGGATTTGGGATGGCTTTACCAAGCGACGAAGCGTTGGTAAACTGACGTGATTCCCAACACCAGGGGGACTATAATTCCTCCAACGAAGAACGTGAATATGCCAGTGCCAAAAAACTATTCCTCGGATTCTTCCTCAGAACCCCCCTGTTGACATGGGATCTCTTCGATGACCCTTATTCCTTCCTCTTCACTGTCAACGAACCACGCACGAGCTCGAAAGTGGAAGCGTACAGCGAACGACGAGAACATCGTCTTCCCCCGCAACAAACCAACACCCGTCGATTTAAAAGGTAGTGGTTTTTTATACTCTATAAGTTAATAATTGTACCCCTTTATTCTTTGATTGTTCTTAGATTATCATCAACCACATGGTATATCCTAATGTGGAGGGCGCGACCCAAATCAACACAGCCCAAAAACCCTCCGTTAATCATTATTTATATTCCCGATGTATGCGGAGATGTAAGAGGTGGTGACGACCGAGGCGATGACATCAACACCAGCCATGAACCTGTCCATTAGAAGACCAAAACCCAGATTCCCCGCGGTGAGGGGAAGACCGTGGCCCAAGACCGGGCCGCTCGGCCGAAAAAGAACTGGCCGACTGTAGCCAGCTGGACAAGAGGACGATGACACCATGTGGCACCGCACTGCTGAGTACCGCGTCCCGCGCTCTGCGGGCCGCTTTGGCCAGCGAATCGGTTGGCAGGCGGCCGGCCAGGTTGAAGAAGGTGGCGTCACCCAAAGGTGCCGTGTGGGGAAATAGCGGATGCCCACGCGGGTCTCTTGTTCCAGAAGAGCCTTCCGGCATTCAACGGCCATGCAGGAGGGGCGGTGCTACTCAGTTTCGCCATTTCAGAAAGCCTGGGGTCACGCCCCTCGGAAGGGGCGGCCAGCCGCCAGGCCGAGCCGGGCTGACCCCTCAACCGGGTCAGACCAGCTGAGCCCGGTTGGGCCGACCTGCCAGCCCACCAAGCTTGATGGGCCTGGCCCGTTTCTCTTAAATGCGGATAACTTCACGAACGTACGTCCAATCGACACGCTGTCTGTGGAACATGGTCCTTTTTTGATGGGGAGGTCCTTTTGAGATACTCTAAGTGAGTATTGGACAACTTTGGAAAATGAATGTGTTTGGAACTAGCGTAATTCCAATCAAGCCCTTGGAACACAAAAACCAATAACTCTCCGATCGGGCATCCGAAAGACGCGCCGTTTGTCATGTTAGGTTCCTTTTGTTGAGATGGAACATTGGGATACATCAACATTAGACTTAGTGTCAGTTGATCTATCGACACCCTTTGCTCGAGGAGCGTACCATCCCAGAATTGAGCGTGCTTTGTGCGGGAACCCTAGAGCTGGTTGCGACTGTGTCAACTACTGTACTGGAATCCTCCGTGGGTTCAACAGAGACAAGTACCATACTGGAATCCTCCGTGGGTTTGACGGTGATGACTACTATTCTTGTATCCAGTGTGCGTCTGGTATTATTGATCTCTTTACTTGTATCATGTGTTCGTCCGGCAGAGTAGCTGGTCTTGTATCTTGTGCGGGTCCGATAGCATAGCTCGTCTTGTGTCATGTGTGGGTCCGACCACTTAAATGAATCTGTGACTACATATGATCATCACTGTCTCTATAATAAAGATTTATAACTATGTGATATGAGTATTTACATTCAATCATTATCATCTATGTGATTAACTTCTTTCATGTGTGGACTGGGATGTACTTGGGCTCGAGAGTTGGATTCGTACTATGGTTGATAACATAAGTATATGTATTTGCATATACCTAAGTATGGTTGGTTGATACTTTGTGTTTGTATCTCTATTCTTTGGTTTATCCTTTGTGTATTCTGGGAGACCGTCGTGGGTCTCGGGGTCCCAAATGAGTATTATATACTCACCCCAACATGGGTGTTTCCCGTACTACGTTGTGTTGGATGCAGACGATGGAAAGAACTGATCGAGGTAGAGACTTTTAGAGCTGGACGGTACCCGGAGGTGGACCACATGGCGATATGTACACGGAGCGGACAGATGGAATTGAGGTGCTGAGGAGGCCATCTGTACCAACCCTTCAGGTGGGATTCCCAAAGGATGACTCAGTGGTTGCTGTTTTACTTTTCTGCAGTTGTTCTAGCTTTCAGTTGTACTGTTCTTTCAGTTGGGTTTGTATACTGGCCCATTTATTTTTCATCGCATACTTTTGTACTCAGTTTATATAGTAATTACTTCATTTGTGTACTCTGTTGTATTTTTCTACTTTTATAAAGACAATGCCTTATCTTTTTTTATCAGGATTTACACCTTTGGTGCTAGTCGCTAGCCCCTGGCCTATGGAAGGCAGGCTTGGGGTAGTCATGACACGGGCCCCGAGAGCAGGTCGTGAAACCTATGGTCTCTCAACATAAAAGTAACCAGACACTCTGCAGAAGAAATCATCTTCCATTATCTCTATGGTCTACTACAACAGGATCCCACAGCCCAGTGTAAGTCAATCATACACTGTGATGTTTAAAAACCAAATTAAAACCTAAGAACTACTTGGCTAATAGATACATGAAAATAACATCATCCTAAAAATGAGACCATCCTAAAAATATTATTCATGGAGAGCATGAATCCATACAAGAAATGCATGACCATACAGTCATTATCAAAACAAAATTTTAAACACAACCATTGAATGGAAAATTACCCTAATCACAATAAAAGTATCTCTACTCAGGCACAGAAGGCATATCATGCATTAAAATGGCTACAATCCCTAAACACACAATACCTCTAACAAGTGTATTGGAAACTGTTCACATATAACTCAAAGACAAATAAGGAAAAGTCACAAACCACCTACCTGAAATTTGTAATATCGATATACTCTAGTGTATGCCCTTGAAATTAATTAGAACACTATAGATCTACAAAAATTTATAAAATTTCTATCCAAGGATATCTCACGCAAGAAGAGGAATCAGGATAAGAGGCTATAGATGAAGGAATATATTATCGTGGTGATTTAATTGCAATCAACAGTGGTCGAATTAGAGAATGTTTGATTGATTAGGGGATTCGGGGTGAATCGTCAATCTTTTATCACCACTGGATGAGACAGATCCAATGAAGCTGTTTCTATTGATTAGACGTAACCTTTGTATGATTTAAATATTAAAATGAAAAGCGCACTGTGTGTATTTTAAAAGTACATGGCGTGTACTTTCCTTTAGTGGGACACACATTAGGTAGCCTCTCGGTCAGCCCACACTGCCATATTCTCAGCCACTACATGGAAATACATAGTCACCCTCAGCAACTTAGTATACTCCGTGTACTTATAAGTACCAGATGTGTACTCCTAAAATTTCCAGAAACTCATCTTTTTCTAAAAAACAACCAGAGAAAAAAAATCTAGAAAAGATGGTATGGGTCTTAAAATATCTTCCATAGATTGGATTTATATCTACCCTCCATTCTTAAATAAAATGAATCCTCAAAACATGTATATAACATGATAAACATGATAGTTTAAAATTTTGAGTCCTAATTTATTCTATACATATTTTTAATATCCTCCTATTTTTGGGACACTTTTTCATAAAGAGATTGATACCGTGAAGCATTGGTGAAAATTATACATTGGATTGTTTCATATTTATCTTTTTGAGTTAATTGTTAATATTTGAACTTTTATATATCCAATGTAGCATCTCAGATCAATCTCTACGGATAATATTATATAGAATGTTGGATTCCATGCCTAGGTATTTCGAGTAGAAAGATTCATATATAGATGTTTTAACTATCTGTAATACATGAAACTAATTTCTTATAATTTATATTCATCAACATAAAAGAACTTTAATGTAATGGAATTTCCACTAAACTTATAAAAAACACATTGATTGGTTTCATTATTGATGAAACCAATTTTACTATTGTACTCATAAAATTTAACATTGCATGATCATGGTACCTGATTCAACCCATAAATGAATCTTTCCATAAAAAATATTTTATTCTCACAATCTGACCTAATAAACCCTTCTTCATGGGTTATATATACATATTTAAACAATTACCATTAAGAAAATTAGTTTCTTAAATTCATTTTAGAAATTTCATAATCATGGAGTTATAGTATTTCATGTAATATTCGGAAGGATTTCATAACCCAACTAGTGATTAATTTTCATTATAGTATATGCCTTGGTGTTTCATGATACCGTTCTAAGCCAATCAGGGTTTATAGCTATTTTTCATTACAATTAACATCTAGTATGTTCTTGAATATCTAATTTCAAAAAATGGGGTTTACATCAGTTGGATGGTATAAAAAAATCAAATAATTATTTTGATATAAGAATTTGATATCAGAATGAATGGATTCCTATCCTACAGTACTTTACATTTATATAACACTAATTTGTAGTCTAGTGGATCGTTATTTTCTTGGTGTAATCTATCACATGGATTAGTGATAATAAAATCATATCTATCTACATATATAACATCTCTTATAGACCTATTCGTATTTAAAATATCATGTACTCCCACTATCTCATTTGTTTATTTTTCCTATACCAACTCATATTTATCTTGTGGATCAAATTCATCTAATTACACAATTATCAAACTATTTCCATTGGAAACATGATTACGTTTAAAAATATGGAATTTCATTCAATAATAATTTTTTAATATGATGGATTTTATATCTAATACCCTTTAGGTTATTTATCATAACCTCTATTGATGATCATAGTTATTTGAGTTTCTAATTATCAGTAGGTGATGTCTCAAAATAAGAATGACATCTCTACCCAAGTAGAAAATGATAAATGAGTTTCTTTCAAAATCATAACTCATATGAATCCCATATACTTCCCATGTTAGTACTATACATAATCTATAAGGTGTTATATATTGAACATATCCCAAAAATTATAGTGGAAGAGTTTCTTGAGTCATCATTTATCATAAATTTCAAGAAAATATTGGTTCCCAAATTCATTAACACTATTCCACTGAGGACTATTAGGAATACAATGTTTTTATAATATAACACACTCCATAAAGTGATAAATAAAATATTGTATAGTTAACTATTTTACTTTATCTATGATGAGTTCTTTAATTTTCTTACCAGCATAGTTTTCTACTTCACATTCATATTCATTATTCATAAAAAAGATTCCAACATGTAATTTATTAATTGTTTATATCAAAACATTCTATATTAATTGCTAAATGTAATTATGAAATGAAAAAAACTCATTTACAATACTCATAACATACCACAAACAGCAATGTGAGTAAATTATATTTGTTTTTTAGACCATTCTCCTTTCTAGTGAAAGGTTATTTTATAATTTTCTATTGTCAAAAAGCATGACATGCATCCCATGACATTAAATCAATATTGTATTAATACCATGCTTGATAAAATATTTGTAAACGATTTTCATTTACATGATCTATGAAAATGTTCCATAAGAATATATTGTATGAGATGATTTCAATTGATTTTACATTGATATTCAAAATAGGATTTTGATTTTCAATTAAATGTTAACATTTTTTAAGATTAGGCACACTGTAATATATATTATCCTTAACAATATAAAACAATTAATTCCAAACAAGAAATAAAATCTCATGGTGTCCATCTATGATATAAAGATATTGTATTTCAAAACAGGAGGTACATAATAATAGTTTTTTAACACATGAACCAATCTAGTATGAAAATTTAGATGAAAATCACCCACTATAAATTCTATTAGTCACAGACCATATTTATCAAGGAGATCCTCGTCATTTTTTTCAATCTTTTATAATATACATGCATCATATATGTGAATAAAAATATTTTAGACAAATGCTATATCAAATAACCAACACGTATATAATGACAGATTGAATTCAATTACAAAAATACTAAAACACCCTGACCCCAGTTACCCAGATCCGGTGCATTATTTTAATAAATTGACATTATTAAAAGGAATCATGTCCCAAATGACCAATCCATTTAGAAGTATTGGAAAATATATTAAATACATCAACATAATGTTACACTTACTAAAATAAAACATAGCATAAATAATCCTTTCATAATTCAATTATTCACCTAGATTAACCCTACATACCAATCATAATACAATTCTTGGCATCTATGGGAAATAAAACATATGAATGGGGTGAGATCAGATGCTCAGCAAGGGTATATAATTTTTCAGAAGCTATAAAATTTTATGGAAGGATTTATTATAAAAATAGTATCATTTTTTTACATAATCATGAACATAATATGGAATACGTAAATAAAAAATTACCCTATAAACATACATAGGGATATTCTAGTACCTGAATAATCACATATAATAACTAATCTCATAATGAGGGAATGAAAATTATTGGACATGAAGACAACAACATCAGTGACTTGTGCCAAGACCATTCATAATTATTTTGTCAAGGCTTTGTCCCAACACAATTGTTTGTCTCATAAGGCCTACCGATGCATCGACGGGCTATATCATGCCCCACCCATCACTTAATTTTTCGGATGCATTCTTCATCTGAAAAGGGTGAAACATAACATAATCATTCGTATTAAAACTAGTATATATAATTCCAATAATTTAATCATAAAAAATAAATGATATATAGATATCCCATCCACATTCAAACATATCATAACTTAATCAATTCATTCTAGATGATTGTATTAGAATTAATAAACCCCAATTAATAAAAGTATCTAGTAAATTATGTTGATAGATTCGATAATGATCATTTAAACTCTTTGAGATAAATATCACATTTTCATGAAAACATTTGAACATCATACAATGTATAAAATATGTTATTTAAAATATATTATTTGACCTATGTTTACTATATTACGTCGAACCCTTTTAAAAGAATTCACATTTTAAAACAATCATGTTTATATAAATAAATACGAATTATCATTTTTGAAAGCATGGACATTAACTATATAGATTTGGAAAAAATAAATCATTAAAAGATTTAAAATGATGATCTAGTTAAAGATAACCATCCATAAAACATTATAAAATTCCTTTTTAAAAAAATATTTTAAACATGAACATGGATGTAAAATACTTCCAAACAAAACTTACACATAAATGATCTCAGATAATAATGAGATCGAGGAATTAGTACTTACCATATATCAGATATTCTACAAACCTATATAAATTTATTTTATAATGTTTTAAAATTATTATTTACTTATATAATAATTATAATAAAATTTACGATTCTTTTATAACATTATATTTTCCATTTATTAACAATTCCATGTTAATGCAACATTTCAGGTAATATCTCATTATTTATCTTATGTATTTTGACATGTTATTGATGATAATATTACTTAGATAATGATTTACATACATATAGATTTTATAATATGATTTAAATATAATATATATTCATAATATAAATATATATATAATGTGTTGTTATATAAAATGAAATAAAACATTCTTGGAGACAGTATGTCGTACGTACGCCTGAATGTTCTTTACATATTCTTATCATATTTAGTGGACGTAAGTGATTGTCAAATCTGTACACATATATATAAAATTTCAGTAGACATATTATTTCATATATTTCATAATTATGAATAATGTATTTTAATAATTTTATTTTTATGGTTAAAATAGACAATATATATCATCACATCATGGTGACGGTAGGTCGTATATACGCACAAGTGATGATATCGTTCCTTTGATGATTAAATAATATGTAACTAGAAGGTATATTAATTAAAATGATTCATAATCATGTCATATTACTTATTTATGTCTATTATACTCATCATTATACCCATCATAATAATTTAATGTGGAATAAAAAATTACACCATGTCCTGGATACGGTAAGCCGTACTCACGCAAACGTGGTGATATTTTTATTCATAGGATGGGTAAAATGATGAATATAATTTTAAAATGATTAAATTAACAGATCAGTATGTGGATGATATGTAATTTATTAATTTTATTTGGAAACAATATTGAATGAAGAAATATAATAAGAAATCAAATTTGAAAGAAGTGATAATGCAATTATCACTTCTTCGGGTGTTTCCTTTTGATATGACCAAAATGGATCTATAGGATGGCTAAATAACCAAATTTATGACTATAAGATGAATTGATAGAGGTTGGGAGGATAACTAGGCAGTTTAGGGCCAAAACAAGGCATTAGATATGTGAGTTAAAGAGAATGGGAGTGACATTTTATAAGATAAGTGAGTGGTACATGTCACGACCCGCCCTCGGGGTCCGTGTCGTGACTACCCCATGCCCGCCTTCCATAGGCCAGGGGTTGGCGACTAGCACCAAGGCGTAAATCCCGGTAAAAGGGAAGGCATTGCCTTTGTAAAGTAAACAAACACCACAGAGTAAGCAAGCGGAAAGTAAACACTAAGTAAAAACAGAGTACAACTGAAAGTGCGGAAAAGTAAATAGGCCAGTATACAAACCCAAACTGAAAGTAAAGTACAACTCGAAAGAGAAAAAAAAAACTGTAAGTAAATGCTGCTACTCCGAGCTGTCCACTGGAAATCCCAACTGAAGGGTGAGTACAGATAGCTCCACTGCTCCTTGGGTCCCGCCGTCCACTCCGAGTACGTCCCGCTCAGCGGTCCTGTGTGAACCAGCGCCTACAGGTCCTATGTGGGCCCGATCCTGTGTGGGTCTTTTTGCGGGGGTTAGTTACCTATCGATCCTTCGTGGGTCTGATGACTTAGATGGATCAGAGATCATCTTTATCGTCTTTCGAGAAGTATACCTTTGTGAGCTGAATCCAGTTGCTTTCCTGTGTGGATTGTGTTGTGCTATCCAGTGTGGATTTCGTTTTGCTTTCCTGTGTGGAATACGCTTACTTTCCTGTGTGGACTATGTTGTACTTGGGCTCGTAGGATGGAGCGTGTTGGAATTGATGGCTTAGGTATATGTATGGGCATATACCTAAGAAGTGTAGGTTGTTACTTCGTGTTTGTATCTCACCTTTGTGGTTTATCCTTTGTGGATTTTGGGAGACCTTCAGGGGTCTCGGGGTCCCTACTGAGTAGCTTATACTCACCCCTACACGGTCTATGCTCGCACTACGTTGTGCTGGTTGCAGACGATGGACATCGTTGATCTTGGCTGAGGCTTGCAGAGCAGGACGGTACCTGGAGGTGGACCACTGGGCAGGACGTACTCGGAGTGGACGGCGGGACCCGAGGAGCAGTGGAGCTATCTGTACTCACCCTTCAGGTGGGATTTCTAGTGGACAGCTCAGAGTAGCAGCTTTTACTTGCAGTTTTTGTTTTCCCTTTCGAGTTGTACTTTACTTTCAGTTTGGGTTTGTATACTGGCCCATTTACTTTTCCGCACTTTCAGTTGTACACTATTTTTACTTAGTGTTTACTTTCCGCTTTCTTACTCTGTGGTGTTTGTTTACTTTACAAAGGCAATGCCTTCCCTTTTACCGAGATTTACACCTTGGTGCTAGTCTCCAACCCCTGGCCTATGGAAGGCGGGCTTGGGGTAGTCACGGCACGGACCCCGAGGGCGGGTCGTGACAAATTGATATCAGAGGATTTCGGTTCTACGGCGAACTCTGATCTTTTATATGTGAAGCAATAATGTTTAGCGTATTGAGTGTGTTTATCAGTCCAGGGAGTCCAGTGTTGGTGCGGCGGCCGACGTATCCGTACACCAGGACCCTGACTTCTGATTTCTGACTTAATGCACGAAAACATTGTATGCATGTGTGTTTAAAAGTTTTCTATGTGATTACTTATATCAGCTCACCAGGTATATTGTTCTGACAGTGGCGCACCTGTTTCTTTTTCCGGATGGCCCCACGACGGCAGCTAGCTAGGGTTCCGAGAGTCGAGTGTGACGACAGCCCACCGAGCGCCGAGGCTTCGGTGTAGGGCCCTTTGTCATCAGTGGCACTGGTGGTAGCTCTACCCGTCGAGCCACTGATGCTTCCAGCGCCAGCCGCTGATGATGCACGTCGCCTCAGCGCACTGCATGAGTTTCAGCGCCAGTGACCACCCAGGTTTCGTAGGGAGACGGATACCCAGGAAGTAGAGGACTGGCTGGAGGCAGTGGTACGTGTGTTTAGGCTAGTGAGGACACCAGCAGACCTCATGGTGATCCTCGCTGCGAGCCTACTACATGCAGCAGCAGGACGATGGTGGAGCTTGATGCTCCAGGTGCACGATGATGTATCTCTACTATGGATGGACTTTGAGAGCCTCTTCCGCTCGGAGTTCGTCCCAGCCACCCTTCGTGCGGTGTGTATCCAGGAGCTTCTTCAGCTGCGGAAAGGCAGCATGACGGTCGCTCAGTACTCGGTGAGATTTACTGATCTCTCGCGCTACTTGACTGACATGGTACGGGACCCATTCTTCCGGGCCCGGACCTTCGAGCAGGGTTTGAGACACGAGATCAGAGCATCGCTGATCTCCCTCAGCATACCAACTCAGACATGAGTAATGGAGCAGTCCCTTTTGATCGAGAGATTCCTTGCTGAGTCTACACCAGCGCCAAGACCCATCGCAGGGCGGTACGTGGCAGAGTCATCTGCAGCAGGCAGGCGACGGATGGATCAGGGATCCAGACACACCAGACCTTCAGGAAGACGACCTCAGGACACTGTCTCAGCAATGTGTGGCACACAGTGTGGAGCCAGTCTTTCGAGTGGAAGACAGTGCTATGCATGAGGCGGGCAAGGCCACATGGCTCGTGACTGCCCGACCCGCCATGCAGAGGAGCAGCAGACGGTTGAAGAACCACCTAGGCAGAGGAAGAGGTTTGACCGTGGCGGTCCGCAGGGAGGAGGCGGACGAGGCAGAGGAGCTGGCCGAGAAGCAGGTAGTGGGAGACGCATTGAGGCTCTACCACCACCACCACCAGGAGGTCCACCCCGACCATAGGGGAGAGCACAACTTCAGGCAGCTGAAGCTTACGATCATGGAGCTCCGGAAGCGGGTGGACTAGTTCGGGACTAGCTCCAGGCATAGAGGCCTTTTCCCATAATTCCTCTAGCTTCATAGTTTGTGTTGCCTTGTGTCCTTGTACTTTAAGTTAATGTAATAGAAGATACTTGCCGTGGTGACTTTTGCTTTCTTGTCTTTTGTTTGTTTTTACTAAGAGGTTCGGGTTAAAAACTGTTGACTTGACCCTCACTTGCGAGATTCTTACTGGAGGAGACCCAGTGACCACACACTGATGACGACAGTGTGACTCAACCCTTGGAGGCGAGAGTAACGGTTGGATCTCTTGGTAGCAGCGTCGAGGCCTTACGACGTCATCCATGCCATGAATTAACTAATCATGACGGGATTGACTGTATTAGGAAAGGAACATGGTTCATCAAGGGGATGATACTGGATTTCACTTTTCGGCCAAGGAGAAATCTTTGCACCTTTGCCGTACGTTAAGAAGAAAGGGGAACGTAGTAGCCGATGCCCTCAGCAGGAGGACGGGCATTCAGCTACTTGAGGAGGCGACGGAGCAGCTAGTTTCTTTACACATATCCTTCGTGGATAGTGAAGGAGCAGCCTTCCTCCAGTCTCTCACAGTCACCCCTCCACTACTGCAGCGGGTCAGAGAGGCACAGCGTGAGGACGCTGACTGTGAGACAGAGCGTGCACAGATATCCTCGGGACATGCACCTGATGGTTTCTCCCTTGGAGCAGAGAACGACATAATTTTCAGAGGACGTACCATGGTACCAGTCGCCTTGCGAGAGGATGTGCTGAGAGAGTTTCACACTTCTCCTTTGGTGGTACATCCTGGAGTGGCGAAGATGTACCAGGACCTCAGACGATAGAAGTGGTGGCCGGGCATGAAGAAGGAAGTAGCAGAGTTCGTTTCTCGATGCCTCACCTTCCAGTAGGTGAAGGCAGAGCATCAGGTACCACCAGGCTTGGTACAGCCCTTGGAGGTTCCGGAGTGGAAGTGGGATGACATATCTATTGACTTTGTGACTGGACTTCCACGCACTTCCAGAGGTCATGACTCCATATTGGTGATTGTTGACCGACTCACCAAGTCAGCACACTTCTTACCCATTAGAGAGCAGGGCTCAGTAGAGAGCTTGGGACGTCTCTACATTCAGGATATTTTGCGGCTCCACGGTGTGCCATAATCTATCGTCTCTGATCGAGATGGTCACTTCACTTCCCGGCATTGGAAGGGGTTGCAGGAGGCGTTCGGGACGTAGCTACGTCTGAGCACAGCCGTTCACCCTCAGACGGATGGTCAGACGGAGAGGACCATTCAGACTCTCGAGGACATGCTCCGCCCATGTGTCCTCGACTTTGGTCGTAGCTGGGAGGACCACCTACCGTTGGTGGAGTTTGCGTACAACAACAGCTACCACTCCACCATCGGGATGGCACCGTATGAGGAATTGTACGGCCGACCTGGTAGATCTCCTTTGTGTTGGACAGACCCTGGGGAGTCAGCACATGTGGGACCGGAGATGGTCCAGGCCACGACAGAGAAGGTCCAGGTCATCCAGGAGCGGATGAGGAAAGCTCAGAGCCGGCAGAAGTCATATTCTTACAGGAGGCGGAGGACACTGGAGTTCGAGGATGGTGACCACGTCTTCTTGCGGGTCTCACCTCGACGTGGTATTCTAAGATTTGGTCGAGGCAGCAAGTTATCTCCGCGCTTCATCGGAACCTTCCAGGTCCTCAGCAGGGTTGGTGAGGTGGCTTATCGTCTGGCTCTGCCACCTCAGTTGCACCGGGTGCACGACGTCTTCCACGTATCTCAGCTGAGGAGATACTTTCACGACCCGACGCACATCATTGACCATGGGGAGCTTGACGCTGACGATGGGGAGACTTTTACGGAGGTCCCGGTGGAGATAGAGGATCGACAGGAGCGGGTCCTGCATGGGCGATCGATTCCTCTTGTGTGCATCAGATGGCAGCACGGGAATCTCCAGGAGAGCACATGGGAGCGGGAGGCTCAGATGCGTGCTCAGTACCCTCATTTGTTCCCCTAGTTTTTGATGTATCTTTACTGGGACGTAAAGCCCTGAGGTGGGAGTAATGTAAAGACCCGTAAAATTCAAGGAATGTTTTTTCTTAATTTTCTTTGGAATTTTACAAGAGCGCGGTTTCTGACGGCACCTGATTCCGAGGCTCGGTGTGCCCGGAATCAATTTCCGAAGTTTGGCTCGGGTACGTTCAGTGAACGAACGAGAGGGAATTCCTAACTTTTGATCTGATGCTTGGAATTGAAATCTGAGGGAACCGATGAACTCGCAGCACCGATATTCGCTTAAGGAGACCTTTTCCGAAGTTGCGTATTTTGCGGGACGAAAGATAATTTTTGGGAGAATTATAAAAAGTTGAATAAAAATGTGGAACACTTTTTATTTTATTTTTTATGTTAGTTAACTTCTCCCAAAGGGAGTTAAAGGTGGGACCCACATCCACTTAACCTCCCTTGGGAGGATTAAGTGTGGTGGGGCCCACATGAAACCCAACTTTTCAACTTCTCTCAAAACTCCCTTTAACCCCTCTATAAATGTTTTGACAACTTATCTTATTAACGAGGTTGAGTTGTTTAAACTTTTTCAAACCTTTGAAATTCAAAAAGGTTTGGTTGAGTTAATAAAAAAAGCTCTTAGATTATTTTATTTGGTTATAATTGTTAGCCATCATGAGAGGATTTGAGAGCTTTTCTTTCTTCTTCAATCTTTGATGAAGAACGCTCAAGATTTGACGAAGAACGCTCAAGCTCCGACGAAGAATGCTGCTCCTCTCTTCTTCGTCTTCCGTGTCTACGAAAGGGAATGCCGCTTCCTCCTCGGACTTCCTTCGTCGGCATACGAAGATTAGCCAACGACGTACCTCTTCGGGCGTACCTCTTCGTCATCGGATTTGAAGAACGACTACCGCGACGCCCGACCTCCGTGACGTTGTCTTCCGCAGGTCGTTGACGATCTTCGAACTTTACCCAAGGTAGGGGTTGTTGTTGATTATTTATTTATTTATTTATTCTTGTTCGTGGTTCTAGCATGACTAACGTGAGGATATTGGATATTTAAATATGTGTTTTTGTTTAACGTGAGGGGGCTGGACCGCATGAACACGGCCGAACCCCCTCCTTTGTTCTTGATAATTTATCCTGCGGTTGAAACAAGATGGCGTGGTTCCGTCGCACCACGCGGATATTCGCACACTTATATTGTGCGGCGCCGTCGCGCCGCGCCGTGGAAGGATCATCAAGAACGCGACGCCATCGCGCCGCGTCGAAGGGAATCAAAGGCGCGGCGGAGGGGTGCGGTGCCGTCGCACCGCGCCGGACGACGAACACCGCGGCCGGTTCCGGGCCGCGGCGAGACGGGAACACCGGCGGCACGCCGGGCCGCCGGCGTCGGAAACCGGAAGGGGACCGGTTTGCCGGTCCCGTTGGAGAAAAACCGGCCGGCCAGGTGGCCGGCCGGAAGGTCAAAAGCCGGGGGAATTTAATTCCCCCGGCCAGCACTAAAACCCCCCCATTTTATTAGGGGGGGCAGTTTCCTTGAGGGGGGCAGGCGGGCCCCCGGTTCTTTTCAAAGCAGGCCCCCCACGAGGGGGGGGGTTTCCAAAGGCGTGGCTAAAAGCCACGCCGCCAATCCGATGAAGCGGGGGATTAGCCCCCCACGCGTGGCACCAGCGGCGCCAGGCCGCGCCGCCGCCGGCCGGTCCGCGCCGCCGGGCCGGACCGCTGCCTGTCGGGCCGGGTCGGACCCGGGTCGCCCCGGGCCCGGACCCCCCATATTCGAATCGTTTTCGGTCTTTTGGCCTTAACATGAGCCACAGACCTCCGAATGAGGAACCGTCTGCGGCAACGTGATCCTTGGATTGAGACGGTCGTTTCGGTATATTACACTCAGTGTTTCGGAATATTTTGAGTTCAGCCGGGTTGGTTCGTTCACGAAACCAACCGGGCCTTCGGAGCGGAAACGCTCATATCTTGAGCTACGGATGTCCGATTGACGTGCCGTCAACTTTGTTGTGTTCCTCTTAGTGAGACGGATCTTTTGGCATACTCCGCCCAAGGTTTGGACGCAGGTGGAGTACGGTCGGGTTGGTTTTGCCTTAAAAACCAACTGGACCCCTGGGACGAAAAAGCCAATAACTCTCAGACAGGGCGTCCGATCGACGCACCGTCTCTTGCATTGAGTTCCTGTTGACGATACAGAAATTTTGGATACATCAACTCTAGACATTGTGACAGTTGATGTATCAGCCTCTCGGCTCGGGGAGCGGATCCTCCTGTACGAGCTTGCTGTGTGCGGGAACCCTAGTGCTGGCTGTGACTGTTACTGTGACTACTACTGCTACTGCTACTGTGACTGCGACGACGACAGTACAGAGATCCTGTGTGGATTCGACGACGACGGCTACAACACTCAGCGATCCTACGTGGATCAGTGCTACAGGTCCTGTGTGGGCCCGATCCTGTGTGGGTCCGATCCTGTGTGGGTCTTTGCGCTCAGCGGTCCTGTGTGAACCAGCGCCTACAGGTCCTATGTGGGCCCGATGGAGTGACATTTTATAAGATAAGTGAGTGGTACTTTTGAGAAAATCAAGAAAATATTATTTTATTATGAAAATATTTTCCATTAATAATTGCTCAAAATTGATTTATTTATATGATAATATGGTTGTGAATATAAACCCCCCCCATTCAATATGAATTATACATGCTTAAGTAATCAAAATTACATTAACTTTTTGACTTAACCCTTAGTTATATTGATTAACTCTTACAGTTTCATCTAGAATTTAGAAAAGATATGGTTAATTTAGTTAATATAAAGTTCCAAGAGAACTTCAACTGAAAAATTAATTTGATTTTTATCATTAACAGTGAAATTTGGCTGATTATTTGATTTATATGATTTTTATAGCATTTAATAAAATAGTATTTGTTTTACAAACTTATTTATGTCAATTTTGACATTATATAGTAATTGAGTTTTGTAAAAGTGATAACAACTTTATTAATTTCAAAAAAGTCATAACATCATCCCTAATATGTCCATTTAATCAAAAAAAAATGTTGATGTCATCAAAACGTTCAAATTATATTATTTTAATATGTGTAATATCATTCATTCGATTCTTTCTTTAATAAGGAAAATAGTGCAACATTATTCTGTCATAATTAAATTTAGTCATTAATTCCAAAAAATTAAATATAAAATATCACAATGTAAGAAAAAAATTTGGTTTCTATTTACTATTGGATACATAGGTATTGGTTATAGTACCCTATATTAAAACTGATTTTGTAAAAATATATTTTTTGTATAAATTGTCTTTACATTAAATTATTTTTTATTACATGTCTTTATCACACCCAAGTGGTCCCCAAATTCATAACATTCCACCAATGGAAGATCATGGTCGAATATATATCATCAAATAGGATTAGGTCATGTGTAAGGGTAGGTTTATATCATTATAATAATATTTTGTTTTATCCTTATTTACCTAATTTTTCCTTTAACCGTGGTAAATAAAAGTAATTACTGAGGTTACAATTCATAGTTTCCCAAAACAAAAGTTAACTATTAACACAGTTTGAACATTATGATTCCAAATATGGAATCTAATATTCCAAATTCAAAACACTAATTTTGATGTAATTAATTTTAAATTATTTTCATTTGACCAATCCAAAAAGTGGGTTTTAAAGAAGTAAAAACAATCAAAATATTTACATGTGTTTATGACCAATTTAAATGTAAATTTATTTCCAATGAACTAAATTATATTAAATTATATAAAGTTAATCCAAATATACATTATAACAAGTCAAATGTATGATTTAATATGATATATTATTTGGACGAAAAAAATTTGTTTTCAATTAAAATTTGGTATTTTCAATATTCATTAAAATATTAAGTTATTAGAAAAGTACCACAAATTTATCCATAATAAAGTAATATGTCCCTATAATAATGAAAATTTTAATTTCATCTAAATCAACATACTAAAGTGTCATATATTGTGTTTTCAATGGGTTCTCTATTAAAAGGCGGAAAACTACATTTTTATAAAAATACATCATATTTTTGAAAAAATTAAATTTTCATTATATTTTGACTATGAAAAAAAAATATGAATATTAAAATTTTATGGGATATATTAAATTAAATATTTGGTTAATAATAATCTTAACAACTTTTTAAACAGCTAGATTTATAGGTCGTGGTATGCCTGAACTCGGTGTTGCGTACATCACACGCTATTGAATTATTTAAAATGGATGCATAATGTGAAATATTTGGATGTTACATTATCCCCTATTTCAATAAATTTCATATTAAAGATTAATAGTTGGGACAAAAAAATATTGATTGGACATTTCAAAATGTCTTATTTGAAATATGACATAAAAAAATGGATTAACGAGGCCTTTAAAATAAAGAATGGTTGGTGTGAACGGTACCGGAAATAACATATACTGGGGTTAAAATATGAAAACATGGATATGGAAGAGAAAAATAACCATCAAGTTATAATGAGAGTGATATATAATATTATTAGGATAAAGTTAACTATCTGAAAGCCATAAAACTATAATGATTTAAGGGACCGTATGATTTCTTGAAAATGATTGTACTGGGAAAACATTTTTGGTTTTATGATCTATTCCATATAGCTGTAGAATTAATTTACCTCATAAAATAAGTGCATACATAATTTATATAGAGAGTTTCATCCATTAAATATTTCTACCACAAACTCTTATTTCTCTTCCAAATATAACACTGAAAAATATACTATTTATTTCAATAGTATAAGATTTAAAATATAAACATACACCATTTACATGAATAAAAATATGTTATAATAACTAGGGACTTCATATAGTCCAGTGGTATGAGACAAATCCTTGTCACACTTTTGTTAAGGGTTTGATTCATATAGCTTATTCTGACGCAACAACTTATCACCAAACTTGTAGGTTGTACGTTTTGTAAAACTATAGTTTTATATCATTCCAATAATAATATTAAGAAATGTTTAACCATAAACAATACTATCCAAAGTTCAATGTAATCCATTCCAACCATTAGAGTTTCCAAAATACATCTGTCTAAACTCTCTCTAACAGGTCTCCAAATATTCAAAATCAAATATAACATCAGATTCTCCAAAAGAAGTAATGTTTCTCACACTTAATATATAATTAACTTAAAAATATATAAACCAGAATGAAAAAAATTGAATTGTAGTACAATCCATATATATATCACATTTAGAATGTCTTATTTCATTGTAATTGTAGTATTGAACATCGATAGCCTCTTTCCTCCTCTTCATATCATGAGCTTGGTAGCCATTTTCACTACAATTTTAACAAACTCCCATTCTTTTTTCGATAAAAAAAATGGGATTTTTCACATTTATCCCATAATAGAAAAATAGCCTTTCCATTTTCTCTTTATTTGTAACTTGCTCTCCCATTCTCTTCTTCTCTTTCATTAATTTAATGTTATATGAAATAAAAAATCATTTTCCATCTTGATTGCACTCAAGAGTTTATCTTTGTATGATAAGAATTTTTCTAAGACAAATGTGTGTCGGAGTAATGGTTTTAAACCACCCATGAATAGATCAATCATAATTCATGGGTGATATATGTAGTCTATAGTGTTATATGATATTCTCATGATGTTATCATCATAATTTTCAAAATTCTCATACACTATATGTCTCTAACTCAGAAATAGCATTTCCACATTATATTGTTGTTCATCAGGAATTTATTTCTCAATGGGATTGTTCTTTGAAGTCCCTGTATTCTATATTCCCTACTTCTTCATCCTTATTTTTTCTTTGAATCAATGACCTCCATTAATATGCATCTCTTGAAAGCGGATAGAATGCCATAACAATATTTTCCATTTTTTAATCCCAAAGTATGAAATATTTTCTCCAAGGAAATTTAAATTGAAATGATATAAAAGGATTTCATGTCCCATTTATTGATCACAGTTTTTGTCTCACGATGCAGTCTAAAAAAGATCCTCTGCATTATGGATCATGATGCTCATTTCGGGTAAGGATATTATTCATAACCTGAGTCAGTTTTCCCACCATGGTTATAAGTTTTTCAGTACCTATTATGACACTAGATCCACTATCATTATCTTTCATAGAAGAGAAATCCCAACATGGATTACATTGTTTGAAACGATTTAAATTTCTTCTTCTAGACACCATTTCTAAACAATGGCATACACAAGATTAGGTTATTAATCATATTGCAAAATTCCAAACATGTATAATATTAATATAAAATGAAAAAGAATTCATATTTAATTAATAATCATAAATATGGTCTCTTTGATGATATATTTAATAATAAATCGTTCTTAGTGGTTTATAAATAAAATATGAAATATTATAAGAATATCACCTTTAAGTTTTAAAATAGGTCTGCATTATGGCCCATTATCATGTACCAAGTTACCTCGACTCAAGCTCAGAACACATTTTCAATATTTTCACTCATAGGTACATTTATGAAAAAACAACTTTCAATTTCCTTTTCTAGACTGGGATATATTTTCAATGAATACCCATATAATATCTATGTTAATATTCTAGGATTCTTTTCAATACTTTTCCACATAATCTATATTAGGGTTATGATCAATTTTTATAGTTTTCTAAATCTATTTCAATGGTTATTTCTAAACTTCCTCTAATAAAAAATGTTACTCTTGAACCCAGATACCTAGAGTCGGTGCATTAATTTATTACATTGTCAATATTACAAGTAATCAAGTCTCGAAAGACCAATCTGTTTAGCAGTCTTGGAAAAAATATTACATACATGAAAATTACATTAAACATTATAAAATAAAACACGGAATAAATAATACAATGAGAAATCCACTATTCCACTAGATTAATCATTAAAATAAATCATAATACACTTCTTGGAATCCTTAGAAAATAAAACATATGAAATAGTTGATCTCCGATGCTTGGTAAGGTTAAATAATAAAGTGGAAGCTATAATATTTTATGGAAAGATGTACAATAAAAACATCATTAATTTTAAATAAAAATTTTAACATAATATTAAAAAAATCAATGAAACATCACCATAATAACATTCACATTGATATTTTACAAGTCAAATAATCACATGTAATAACTATTCTCATAACAATATAATGCATAATCCTTGACATAATAACTACTACGTCAAGGCCTTGTTCCAAGAACATTCACTAATATTCATTCATTTCCTTGTGCTAAGACACTCATTTGTCTCATGGGACCACCTGATACATCAAGGGGCTATAGAGGGCCCCACCCGTCACATACTTAGTTCAATGCATTCATCATATGAAGTGGGTGAAATATAACAAAATCATTTGTATTAAATCTAGCATATGAAATGTCAAAACATTAACCAAAAATCATGAATGGGATAGAAATAGAACATCCACAGTCAAAAAAATCATAACTCATTCAATAAAATATGTATTATTGTATTATAATAAATAAACCTCATTTAGGAATAATATCTAGTAAATGATGTGGACATAGTTGAAAATTATTGGAAAATATCTTTGAGATAAATATCCATTTTTAATAAAATCATTTAAAAGTCAAAAAATTTATAAAAGAAGTAATTTAAAAGATATTTTTGAATAAAAGAGTAACATACCACATTGAATCTTCTAGAAGGATTTAAAATATTAAAACAAGCATGTCCATATAAATAAATCAATAAAATCATTTTAAAAACATTGATATTAATTTAATAGATTTAGAAAAAAGAAATCTTCTATCATTTAAAATGAAGATCTACTTAATGATTCCCTTCCATAAAACATAATAATTTCCCTTTTAAAAACATTTTAATGTTACATGGACATGGAAGATAAATATGTCCCAATAAATACTTCCACATAAACGATCTCGGATAATAATGAGATTGAGGAATTAACCCTTACTATAGATCTGATATTCTTCATACTTGTCTGAAACACCCATATAATGTTTTCAAACATATTATTAACTTATATAACAATCATAATATTATTTTTGATATCATATATGCTTTTTTATGACTTTATATTAACCATTAATTAACATCTCAATCCCAATTCAACATTTCAGGTAATATCACTTTGTTAATCGTACGTGTTTTGACATTTAATTCTTGACCATATTACATTGTTAGTGATTTACTTACTTAAAAATGTATAATATTATTTCAATACGAAATATACTCATAATATATATATATATATATTAGATAGATATATAAAATAGAATACACTGTTTATGGTGACGGTAGTCCGTACGTACACATGAATGTTGTTTCCATTTTATTATCATATTGAATGGAAGTAAGTGAATGGAATATATATATATATATACATTTGACATATTATTTCAAATATTTCATTATTAATAATAATATATTTTATTATAATTATTCATGAATAGTTAAAGTGGATAAACAATCTCATCTTGTCATGGATAAGGTAGGCCGTACAAACGCACGAGCAACGATTGCATTGATTTAATTATTATATGATATGGAACTATATGGTATATTAATTATATAGAATCATAACCATTTCATATTCGTTATTTATGTCTATTACACTCATCATTATACTCATCCATATAAGGTAATGTGTAATAAAAGATTACACCACGACATCGAGATGGATAGCTGTATGTACACACACATGGTGATATTATTATTCGTAGGATCTATAAAATGATTAATATAAATGTCCCATGATTATATTAACACCACAATAAATTTTTTATACATTATTTGTTACTTTTTTATAGAAATTATTTTTAATGAAGAAGTAAAAAAAGAAAATAAGTTTGAAAGAAATGATAAAATGACTTACTCTTCTTTAGGTGTTTCTTTTTTATATGAAAAAATGGCTCCTTAGGATGGATTGCATGCCAATGTTAAGACTATAGGATGAAATGAGTATGGTTTGGAAGAGAAATGTTCAGGGTGTTTCCAAACCAAAGTGCTTTAGCCGTGTGATTTAGAGAGAAAGGGAATTTCCCTTTTATAATAGAGGTGAGGAGAACTTTAAAATAAATATTGAAATATTAATTTATTATAAAAATATATTAGGATTGTAATAGATAAAATTTGATTTATTTATAGGATAAGATGATTATGGGTCTATATCTACTAAACCCATATGTTTTATAATTTTTTAGGCCATAAAATTAACCATATCCTTTTTATTTTACACTTAGTTAAATAGTTTAACCCATTATATATCTTTTTGTATTTAGACAATATAGGGTTAAATTAGTTACAATACACTTCCATGAGAACATAAAGTGGATAGTTAATTATATTTTTATCATTTTCTATGTCATTTAGATAATAATTGATTTTTGGGTTTTTTATATCATTTAATAAAATAGTGTTTGTTTTAAAAACATAATTTTATAAATTTTGACACTATTTAGTAATTGATTTTTGTTAAAGTCACAACCAATTTATTACATAGAAAAAAGGAATTAACTCATCCAAAATATCTCAAATGGAACCATAAAATTCATTGATGTTATAAAAAATTAAAATTATATTATTGTAATATTTATAATATCATTTTTTTATTTATTTATTAATAAGGAAACTAATGCATCATTATTATGTCCTAAATAAATTTAATTATTTATCACTACAAATTAAAAATTAAATACCATCACTTAGAAAATCATTGTATTTTTATAATGAATATTTATATGCATTGATATCCATTATATTACCCCATATTAAAATTTAATTATTAAATGATACATGTTTTTGTTATAAATATATTTGTTTTAAATTAATTCTTATACCATGTCATTATCAAACCGAAGTGGTCCTCAAATGCCAAAAATTCTACATAATTTTTCTCAAGTTCAAATAAATATCATCAAATAGGATTAGGAAACATCTTAGTGTAGTTTTATGTTATTATAATAATATATTTTACCCTTATTTACTTGATTTACCCTTTAAACAAGGTATATTAAAATAAATACTGATGTTATTTTTCATGATGTATAAAACATAAATGGTATATATTAACACAATATGATCCATATAAATCCATATATATAATCCATTTCTCCAAATTCAAAACACAGAAGTTTCAGTAATTTATTTAAAATTAATTCTTGCTATCAAAGCCCAAAAATTGGGTTTTTAAAATGTAAAAACTATATAAATATTGACATGTGTTTATGTCCAATTTAAAAACTAATTACATCCAATTACCCAAATTATTTTAAATGAAAAAACTGAAATCTAATTTACTTTACAACCACCCAAATTTATTGTTTGACACTATAATCTATTTTGAATAAAAAATTTAAAATTAAAATATGTTATTTTTCACTATTCATAATAATATAAAAGTTATCAGAAAAGTACCAAAAATTAATCAAAACTATGTTATTCTATGCCGATTAAAAATAATAATACAATTTAATAAAATTTAGTATTTAAAGATTTTAAATATTAGATTTTAAAAGGGTTTTCCATTAAATGATGGAAAACTGCAGTTTATTAAAAATATTTCTTTTAACTGAAAAATTCAATTTTTTTAATATTATGTCTAAGAAACACAATTAATGAATGATAAAATTATATATGGATATATAATTTTTAAAAATTAGTTATTACTATTCATAAACACTTTTTAAATAGCTATTTTGATAGGTCGTGATGCACTTGAACTTAGTGTTGCGTACACCTCACGCTATTGAATTATTGAAAAAGGAAGGGTATTATAGATACTTAGGGTGTTACAATTTTCAAAACTATTATCATCATTAGGTTTCACCATTGCAGTTGTTAAATGATTTTTCCCCTAGCCTTTCAAGCCACATGAAATTAAGATTACATCATTTTCATTTCCAATCCTATATATATACATATATATATTCTTCTTGGAAGGATGATGTGTTAGTGTCTCTGGAATTGATTTATCATTAAACCCCTTATAATTTTAATTCCTACCCTTCTTCAGAAAAATGACTGAATAGTTGGTATTTTTTATATGTTTATTACCTTAAATAACTGATGAGAATAGTTCTACAATCGAAATTTTCATGTTATTCATGTTATGATTAATAAAAAATCATGAACCTATGAGGTGAAGAAAAAAAATTATATTAGCCACTAGTTCGTTGGGTTTTCTAATCCCAAGAAATTCTAGTATTTAAATTTACGTAGTCATATTTAGTACATGAGGTCCATTTGAATCTCTTCTATAACAATGCACCTATAAAGTGAATTAGATATCTGAAATCATTATTTTCATTCTCTTCAGATGTAACCCTTATAGATAAGATAACATATTATATTACTCTTTTCCCTCCTAATTTTTTTAAAATCAACAAGACACTGAACATAACATCATATACTATATATCTAATTAATCATATATATATTTTTTATAATATTTATTATTGACCATTCATTCTTCCTATAGTGAATCATAAGGATGTGGGAAATTGAGCCCATAATGATTCCACCCATGGGGTATTACATTACTCAATGTCATGTACCACACATGGATGTTATGGATTGTCATAATATTGTTTTTATATTCAATTTCATTGTGAAATTGATTATAACTACCAAAATTGTAATAAATGATAAAAAATTATTTAATTATAAATTACATCTCATTAAAAGGAAAATATAAATATATAAATAAATAAAATGAATATGCAGCTTTGAATTAAAATGAATAATTTTTCCATATTCCTTAAAATTTGAATTTTATCAGACTGAAATCAAAATTTTATGCAAAGTGAATATTGATATCATTATTTGTAATAAGATGTTTATTTTCAAATATAAATCTTATTAATGTGTCAAAAAATTAATTTAAATTGGGTTCTCCATCAAAAGGTGGTAAAATTGGGTTCTTACAGAAGCACTCATTTTATCTATAAAATTGTATTCATTTTTATATAATGTCAAGAAAACAAATAAAATGAAATTTAAAAAATATATTTAAATAATGATTCATTAATATAATCCACCAAGAGTGATTTTATTATTTTTTAAACGTAATTATTTATATGAAAATTGTATTTCATAAAAATTCAACCATTATATTAAATTGGTTTTAAGATTTTTTCATTTAAATTATGTAACCAATGAATCATTATAAAAAATTTGTAAATAATATTTTATTAAGTTTTATTTCATTGATAGTTCCTTCCATTCTAGAGGATAGGTGATATGTACATGTTAAATCATAATATTTAGTTGTTCATTTAAACTTGATTTGGTGTATCATGTATCATACCAAACATTGTGTTTAATTTTAAAAACATTTGATGTTAGATTCAACCGCCTTGAAATCACAACCTTAGAATTTGTATTTGGGATGGTAAATTATTTTTTTATTTTCAAAATAACATTATTTTTTCCCTCATCAGAAGAAGGATAAATAAAATTTCCATATTAAATGAAATAAATTATAGTATGAAGGTCACATGAGATAACACATAGTACTAATAAATGTCGAAAAAAATAGATATGGAATAAAAAGTAAACATAATTCTTTGAGGAAGTGTGATAGAAAACATTTTTATGAAGTAACGTAAATAATCAAAATTCTATAAATTTGTGATTGGTTAAATAGTATTTCACTCCGTAGTAGAAAAAGTAAAAAGATTTTTTTTGAGATAATTTTCATAATGTTGAGGAATTATTTTAAATCATTGAATATGAACATAAAAAAATATACCTACATGAAATGAAAACATTCATTATTTAATAAATTTTTACCACGAACTCTTATTTTTTCACAAAATTATTAGTATTCAAGAATAATAATTATTTAAATAATCACATAATCAACAAATGGTTGACTATAAATGTATCCCTTAATGAAACATTATTCAAAAACACAAAAGTTAGAATAATATAACATAATTCCCCAAACAATAATAATCCATTATAAGAATAAATGCAGATCTTATTCTCCAAAATTCGAAAGTAATACCCAATGTTCAAAATAGATAATTTAATAATTAAAATCCTAACAAATCCGTAAAATAATCCATAATAATATTGAAATCAAAAATCAGATGGATTTGATAACATAATCATATAGGATAAATATTAACTTTATGTCTCCAAATTAAATAAATAACTATTAATGTCTATTAACAAAAAGTATTTATCCTAATCACATATTATCCATGATAGGGTGATCATTTCCATTATTAACATAATTCCCCATAATTCCAAATTTCCAAATATGAAATTTTAGATTTATTTCAAAATAAAAATAATTCACTAATACTAAATAATAATAGCATAGAATCATATTTACCATGATCATATAATGATCCCAAGTTACTTAACGTCTTCCAAAATAACATTTATCACTTAATTAACAAATCGTTTTCTAATACCAAGGATATCCATTTGATATAACATAATATCCCAAAATCAACTTATTCTTATTTCATGAACTGATTTAACTAAAAATATAATGTCATACTTACCAGGTAATTCATGTAGGCTACTGGTAGGTGATAATGACTTGTCACAATTTAGTTGTTGGTTCGATTCATATAGCCTTGTCTGAAAAGACATGTTGTCACCCTACAAGTGGGTTGCCTTTTTTGTAAAAATATATATTTATTATAACACTCCAAAAAGAATGTACAATCCCAAAAAATAATAATCACATATTTTAACATCATGTTTTATCTCAGACCATTAATTTTTCATCAAAAAATTTAATGACCCATAAATACCTAAAAAATAATTGCCTCTAAAAATATTGTTAATAACCTTAATTATTTTTAACATAATGCCTCAAAATGGTTTTCTATAACATTAAATGTCTACCAATGGATAAAATTATAAACCCATTATGATATCCCAAACACGTAATAAAACATTCTAATCCCAAAAAAAATTTAAACCGCCCTCTAATTCATACTATAAGGCCCCATCTGTAAACATTACTTAACCATGAGTAAAGTCAATAATTTGACATTACTTCACATTGAGGATATATTCAAGTTCACATAACTAGATAATTATTCTATTACTCATGCATAATAAAAATAAAAGACATATAATGTGGATACATCCAATAGTGTCAATTTATTCAATAAAACATAATGTTTTTAAATGAAATGTGGTTTCTTTTCCTGTTTGGTAATCATATATTTTCCATGATCGAATTTTTGAGTCCATTCTACCTTCAATCTTATGAAAAAAAATCATAAACATGGGATTATCACAAGAATATCATTAAGGGATATAAAATACCGGTTTGAGACCATTATTCCATGAATATTTGAAAAAACATGAATTCTTTTTCAAAAAATCATTCTTTTCTCAGATAAAACAGTAACTATTTATCTTACATGGTGAAATCATAAGATTAGAATAAAACATCAAATAAATAATAAAACATAAAGGTAACCTATGGAATCCATATCATACAAACACTGTAGTATTAATATCTACATAGGAATTAACCTTCATAGTGACATTTTGAAGAAGAATTAATGTATATTCCTCAAATTTATTAGGAGAAACCCAACTGATTAACCTCATCTCATTACCCAATGCGTTATAGAGAAATCACAGGCTCACCCACCCTAGTTCATTCATAGAACCATCGGTAAATTTTTATCACAAATCCACATATCGTTGCTTTATCAAGTATCCACTCTCCTATTTTCCAAGTACCAATATATAATCATAACACATAAAATTAAAATTATCAACATTTCACTCATAAATATTCATTATCAAAAACAAGAAATTATTTCATGGTATTGAAATTTTAATTCCACTATAAAAACCATTTTCATTACCAAATAACCAAGAAAGATTAAAAGGTGTTTATTTTTCATTAATAATAGAACGACATGTAGATGAATCCAAACAATTAATGGTCCCAACATTAGAGTATTCTTTGTCGGTATATATGTTAAAAATAAATTTCATTTTGTTATTTTAAAATAATGTAAATAAGTTTTATAATAATATTCATTTTAAAAACATTTAATAAAATTTAACATAGATATATAATTTAATGAAAAATCCTTTCATATCTATATAAAAAAGTATTAAAATTAATATCATGAAGAAAAATATTTCATTATTAAATGTTTAATCATTCAAGTTGTCTCATACCACTTTGAACATTTAAATCCAAATATCTCAGAATTAATAGATTTACAAGAATAATAAATAACATTATTATAGATGAAATATGGTTGTGAAATTTCATAGTGGTTTTGTATACACTTTATAAAAGAATAATGGTTCATATTAACAAGAAATTACATAATGAATGGATATTAAGATGATTTTTTTTCCTTATGTCTGAGTTATCATGTTCATTTTTATAATCCTAAATAATAAACAAAGGATAATTTATACATTATTGTGAACCATATTAATGTTTATTTTTTCCTTTATATAAATTATTACTATGTTAAAACTATTTCATACTTATTTAAGTTCATATCATACATTTTGTGGTTATCTGTTACTTTAGTCGAAAATGAACATAGTACGATGCCAATAGTCCTAGTGGACATAAGACCATCATAACTATAATAATACCCATGGAATAAGTATCAATTTAATAAATCCATTATACCTTTAAATACAATAATTAATTATTGTTATGAAAAATGTATAATGATATAATCGTGGATACATATGTCATATGTACCCATCAGTAACGCCGTCATTTTTCATTGATCATTATAAAAAGACATTATGTACTATTTTATCTTTAAATAAATTTCATAAAATAATAATGTAATATTAATAATTAAAATGTTGTAATTTATATCACACAAGTAATGTAGTGAATTTAAATGAATCGCATCACTTCATGGAGGTGATAGTTCACATACACACAAACTTCGTTATCACTTTTATGTACATGGAATGTCATATCATATTTGATATCGTACTATCATATAATTAATAATATATAAATAATATCACATATGAAAATTAATTCCATTATTATAAAAAGTTAAGAAATATGGTTTTGGAATCAAATTAAATCATTTCGTGGAGGGGATTGTTCACACGTACGCACAAAAGATTAATTCCATTCCCATTTAATGGAAGAGGAGATGGATTTAGGTGATAATATTACCATAATAACATCTATTTATATTTATAATACATGATTCATTGTTACATCATGGATGGAGTATTTTTTGTGGATGTGGATGAAGAAATATAATAGAATTACTTAAACAAAATGATCCATCTTCTTCAGTTCATCACTTTTGAAGAAAACATTACCACCTCTAATTAGGTTGTTCTACATAAAATCTGGCATCATGAATTTGGTTTAGGATTATATAAAGTCTTCTTTTAGATCTTGGATGATGAAAAAGGTTTTTTATGAGTGTTTAATAGATAGGAATGGGTTCCTTTTTATAGGAGAGGGGAGGGGCACCCCTGGAATAATAAAAAGTATTAAATTAATATATATTCATTTTTTCCAAAGGTTCCAAATTTATTTAAAAACAATTATTATTATTTTGATTATATACTAATCATATAACTAAAATTATAGAATCATTCAATATTTTTTAATCCTTATCATTTTTTAACAGGTTTTAACTCTTACAATTTGATTATGTAATTAACATGTTGAGGGATTAAATAGTGACCAAATCAGGAATAGTGACCAATTAATGAGTCATTAATGGATTTTTTTGGGTTTATATAATATTAATTTTTGAATATTGGTTTTTAAAAAATTATATAGAATTTAATTATATAATTTATAATTTAATTTATGAATTATGTCAATTTTGATGCCATTCATTACTTAACTTTTAAAAATATCATAAAAACATGATCCCTTAGAAAAAACTACATTAACTAAATACTAATATTTTATATTGATACATAAAAGTCATTTATAGAATTATATATATAATATATTATTTATTTTAATATTATTTGTATCATTTATTTGATTATTTATAAAATAAATCTATTACTGCATCAGAAGTGTGTCACAATTAAATTTAATTATTTAACAATGGGAAATTATAAATAAATTACCATGTTGTGGATATTAATTTTAGATTTATGAATAATATTTTTAGTCATATATTTCCCCTATATAATTTCACTTTTAAAGAAATTAATTTTAAAAAAAGTGTAACAAAAATGTCTACTCATTGAATATTATGTTATAAATGTATTAATGACATCCAAATGGATCAAAGTGGTCCTAAAAACATCCAAAGGATGATAATGGAATGAATAAACTCAGACATTTAAATTATGAAATGTTCTATTTTATTTTATACTATTATAATTTTTTTTACTATTAATTAGTTGACATACCCATAACCATGGTAGTTAAAATAATTACTAAATTTGCTATTTATAAAGTATAAAAATAAAAGGGACCTATTTACATAATTTGGTCCTTGTGATTCCAAACATGGAATCCAATTTTCCAAATTCATAACACAGAATTGGTAGAAATTAATTAAAAAATTTATCCCATTGACGGATTAAGAAAACAAGTTTTTATGTAAAATGTTCAAAAAGTTCCCATTGGTTTTATACTCAATTAAATATTAAAATTGACTACTATTACCAAAATTTTATTATATGATAAAAAATATTTAATTATAATTCAAATCTAATTACAAGTATAATCTAACTATATAAATAAATTACATGATAAATCCGTTTTGAATTAAAATGTAGAATTTTCCACAATTCATTTAAATATGAATTTTATCAAACAAAAACAAAAAATTAAACCAAAATACATATTTATGTACTTCTTCCAAATAGAAAAAATATTTTTTCCAATATAAAATATAAAATTTTCAAATAAATATATTTAAAATTGGTACTCTATCAAAGGGCGATAGAACTATATTTTTAGAAAAACAATCCTTTTATCTGTAAAATTGATTTTTTTTTTCTTTTATAATTGCTTGAAACCGTTAATGATTAATGTTTAAAATTATATTGAATCAATATTTCACTATTATAATCCAACAAGTGTGATTTTATAATTTTATAAATATAATTTTTCACATTTAAATTTATTTTTATAAAACACATCATTTTTATTAAATTGGTTTTTAGTTTCATTTCAAGTTAATTTGTTTACCATTGAATCAATATATATACATGTGTAAACAATATTTTCATAATTAAATCTACATTATTCATTAACTCGATTCTAATTCCTTGGTGATCACTATCATATTAAATAATAATAATTAGTTGTTCGTTTAGGGTCAAAGTGATGTATCATGTTTTCTATCGATCATCGTGTTTCCTTTTAAAAACCAGAGATGTTACATATATGACCCGAAAAGTTATGGTAGTGAAATAAATAATATAAGAATAATTGAACCAAAATGACATGGGGTGAAATTTGTGGCATCATGTAGTAATAATTTTGAAGAATCTGAATAAACTTACATGATTAGTTTAATTAGGATTACCTAAAGTGAGTCAACTAGAAGATTAAAATTTCATGTCCCTTCATTGTGAAAAAATAACCAATAAATAGTTGATCCCTGAAATACCTGACATAGATAAAAATATGAAGTGTATGAGTAATAAAATAATAAAATAATGTGGAATAGCTAGAGTTAATGAATATAGAGAAGAAAAACCACAGTATAATCGAATACTAACATTTATAGTGGGACAAGAACAAGTGAATACCAACATGAAAAAAATGAATAATTTAGGGAATATTTTAGGAAATTTAATATTAATCTCCATTTTGTAGATGATCTCTAAAACATTCCACTATGTGGAAAATTTTTGAATGTCCTCTAACTAACAAGAATTTTGATGAAATTAGAAATATTAAACTTAAATTAGTGTGTTTAGATGTGGTATCAAAGAACCAACAAATGAACAAACTTAGACCATGTATTTTTTATATTCCAATAATTATTTGAGCTTATAAAATTTTATAGGAATTATGTGAGTTAGGTGATAATATTAAATTCATTTCAGGCACTATTATCATAATTCAGTTATAGGATGTCCCGAAGACCACAATATTATTACATCAATTACTATATTAGACAATGAAATACCCATAGTGGTTATCAAATAATTATTTATTAATGATCAATCATTTCACTCATTTTCTTAATTTTTACTAATGGATATAAAACATTTTAAAAAATAACTCATTGTTTATAGAGTATTTTTACCACATGAGAGCAATGATTGTCAAAAAAAAGTGGCGAACTTTTTCTGATAGTTGGTTTTGAACATGATTCAATATAGTAAAGTCAATAAATATCTATGAGTTAGAATATATGAAGAGTTTTGAGAAGAAAAATACTTGGTGTTGCTTAAATTTCAATGACTACATTATTGTATGAGGTATTTGTATTGTGTGATAGGATATTCAATGTTAAATCGTATAGATAGTGAAAAGGAAACTGAGAGGCTAGATCACAGAAACTGAATGTGATATTGATACCACTGAGTTTATGAAATGTAACTATTATGGATTTTACATAACATTAAATTTAGTTTTATGGGTTAATAATTAAATTTTAGATAATCTTAATATAAATCACGGATATTCTTCAATCATGAATATTTAAGATGCCAATAGATTGAGGAAAGGGACCAACCTATCTGGAAAGGTCTTAAATGAGACCATTTATTGATCGTATTTAGGTAAGAAAATAAATCATTAGTTAACTGAGATGTGGTTGTATGATATATGATCGATCCCATGTTTTATGCAAAATCTATTTATGGAGGAAAGCTATTTTTTTTTTGTTTTTTTTTTGTTTTTTTCTTTGTTTCGGATCATGAACAGAAAACATAATATTTGAAATATCATTGTTTATATCCTATAATTTCCCCTGTATATATTTATTTTGAAGTCATATAATGTTACTGGAATGTGATGTGAGAAGAATCTATAGGAATAACACGCATCGTGACCTCCAGGAACCTCACCAAATAAAAGAATTCAAGTTTTGAAATCCATTCAAATCGTGAATAAGGATAACGAAGAATATACACATCCATATTTGAAACTAAATTTAAAAGTGAGTTTCTGTTCTATATATTTAGCATTTTCTGACTGTATTACCCACATATAATTTATTTAAATCTTTTAAACATTCAATTATATCCCACACATGATTTTTTCTTTAATCAACTAAACAGTAGAACATTAAATAGTTTAGAAAACCATTATTCTATGTTTTAAATTTCTTTTTAAACAAATTCTAATTAGTAATGTATAGAAAGATGGATACTAGAGATAAGAATGAGATATTTCATTTTTTGAAGTTTTGATCTTAAGGAACATGTAATATTTTTAAATGAAAATTTTAGATGAATTTTATTTTATTGATTTTATGATATTTGAATTAATTTACATACTTATTCATATCCATTTTCATGAGTATTTTCGTCAATAATTACTATCATTATAAATACATCATCTTAGACAAATATTTTCCCTTGATTTTATAGTATATTTCTTGTGATACTTGGGTATATACTATATTAAAAATTTCATGTAATCTTAGAAAATATATTAATGAACAAAATCCATTTTAATATGATTTATGGATATTTTTTTAATACATTATCCTTTGAAATTTATAAAATTAATCATTTTTTTCCACATATAATATTTGAAAAACCTTTCTATTAAATGATATGATTTACAATCCTATTTGATCCCCTATTTCTTTTCTACAATTATATAGATTGATTTTTCTAAAGCATATGAGTAGGGGAGCTCTATCCATTGTGGCTAAAGAGGTGTATAATTGGGGATATTTTTATAGTGTTTTTATGATATTTTTGGAGTATGTTCGATATTATTATAATGGTCTGGACCTCTCTGGTCCAAATGTGGTGTGGGAGGTGTTCCGGGAGGTCAAGGAGACTTATCCCCAACACTTTTCAAATTTTTCTAGTTATAAGAATAGTGTTTCTAGTTTTATGAATAGTAAAAGAACGGTTTCATCGATTGGTCTGAGAAATCAGTCTCACAGATCGGTCTCAAAGATCAGTCTGAAGGATCAGACTCACATATCAGTCTGACAGAACGGTCTCACAGATCAGTCTTACAGATCGGTCTGGCAGATAGGTCTCACAGACTGGTCACACAGATCAGTCTGACATATCAGTCTCACAGATCGGTCTCACAGATCAATCTCACAGATCGGTCTGAGAGGTCGGTCTAACAGATCGGTCTGACATATCAGTATGACAGATCGGTCTCACAGATCGGTCACATAGATCGGTCTCACAGATCGGTCTTACAGAGCGGTCTGACATATCGGTCTCACAGAGCGGTCTGACAGATCGGTCTCACAGAGCGGTCTGACAGATCAGTCTCAAAGATCGGTCTGACAGATCAGTCTCTCATATCGGTCTCACAGATCAGTTTGACAAATCTGTTTCACATATCGGTTTTATGTACAATAATGGTAGGTGGATAGAGTTTCTATATTCCTACAGTTTTACCCCTTTGGACGTTTCTTTTGACGTAAAAAACATTTAAAGCATTATTTTAAGGACTCTTAAGGAAGATTCAAATTCCATAAATCCTATATTAATTATTCCTATTGCCCCGATGTCTTTTACTTGGTCAAACCATGTGGGTTAATTAGATTTTCTTTTAATGGATAATTAAGCACATCTTAGACCATCACCCCATTAAATCATCAAAAAGGGACAAGATATAATTCTACCTTGTTCTTCTTCTTTGTTCTCGGATATGAGACACTAAAACCATTCAATCCTTCCCATAGGAGTTTCACAATCAAACTTTACACCTCAGATCAGTTCTTTTCTGCTTTGATGCAACAAAGTTGTGTCGATCATTCTTCAATACAAGGTATGTTTTATCATCGTTCCTTTGAGAATCATCTTCTCTTGTTTCTCCTTTCCATTATAGCATGTATTCTCTATGATTATAATGTGTTTTCCATGGGGCTTGGTTGTTATTGTCACACCGTGGCATCATCGAGTGGATGCAGTTGTCACAAGAGGTGGATTGTGACTCGTTGTGTGGATAAAGAACATTAAGAACTCTTCGTGGTAGGGGATTCATGGCCTCTCTTATTGTTTATGTGCAATTATAGAGTTAGCAGGATTTAGCCCTTTGGATCACAATAAAATTGACCAAATTAAATATATGAACCAGATTAAAATAACTGGTTTGATCGCATGTGTTGCTTTGTACCGTGATAATGGTTTTCCTCCTGATTTGATAAATAGTGTGATATCTATTCCCTTCTTGTTATCATGTTGTTCTTGATGAATTGATAACGAATGTAAATCCGGAATTAATTGATAATTTATTTGCTAATGAAAAAGAGGAATGTGAGAGAATCCGGTTGTTGTGGTTGGTGCTTGTTGTTTAAAGGCATGCCAAGTTAACTGTTTAACTAAATTGTGACAGGTGTGATAGATTTTTTTAAGATTCCCATAGTTTTAAACTACCAATATTGAACTGGTTAACTCAAGAGGGATTGAAGAACTTTTTATTGATAAAATATACTCCCTGATAGGGTTCTGAGTTACCATGTTGCTTGTACGTCCAAATGCCTTGTGAATTGGATCCCTGAGTTCTCATTTTGTAAGAAGGTTGGATGCCTTGTTAATGGGCCAAGATCCCATTTGATGTGATGAATGTTTTCCTACTGCTTGTTCGGTGATGTGATCCTGGATGGCTGATGTGATATGTAGAGGCAGGGAGGCCCTGTGGTTGTGGCAGCGGATGGCGACTAGTGTGGCGAGATGCATCTGTTTATGCATGTGGGTGTCGGTGAGGACACCAGGGATGATGGTATAAAGTGGATGTGTTGGCTGAAGGATTGAATGTTTGATTGAATGATTATCTGCTTTACTTTTCCCCACTACTCAAGGCATGCGTTCTTCTTTACCCTTCTTCCGAAGGAGGCGAATACACACGAGTTATGCCACATGCTTTCCGTGTTTAGCCTCATAGTGGAGAATGCATCTATGCTCTTGATATAGACAGTAACGACTTGATGGGTAGTATATTTACTCACCGTGTTGATCCCCCTTTGTTCTTAGTAGCATAAGATTCTTTTCTAGAATTACAAGGAATTTGAGAAATTAATTTATTTAATGAAATATTGATTAAATGGAGATAATCCATGGGGATGGTGATGCAATAATTTAATGGTGATGTTGAATCATAAATGGAGCAGTTGGTTTTGAATATGAAGCCTAATAAGTTTTTTGAGGTTGTGTTCATGGTTAATTAATGTTTAAAGAATTAATTAACATACAGTGGAATTGATAAAATGGGAATGAAGTAATCTAATAATGCCAATAAATGGTTGTGTTTTTATAGGATACCTAGTCTTAGAAGTGCCAGCTCGTAGTCTGAGAGACGTTAGCTGCTGTTGTTTCTAAGAATATGTAATGCCCATAGTGTGGTTTTGAGTTATATATATTCTGTAATTTTTGTGTTTTATACGCTACTCCACCTTGTCGGTAAGGGCAACTAACACCCCAGGGATTCTGAGCCCTGGGGGTGTTTTCCCCAACATTATGATGGGAGGTTGAATGGCTGACTACCCCCTTTAGCCCTGATCTATTCTCTTGGTAGATACTTATTCCTTTAGCACAACGGTTATTTTTCCCCATATATGTGTGTAGAGGGATGTAATGGCTTGTGGTTATTTCACACACATTTAATCTGGATATATTATCCTATGGACTACTATAGGTGTTACATGTATAGGCTGTGATGGTTTGAGGATCCTTACTCGGTGTATGGGATGTGTTGGCTTGAGGTATAATACTCGACGTATGATACACGTTATGTGAGCTGTGGTGGCTCCCGGAAACTACCTGGTTACTATTGGTTGTAAGGATGGTGTGGTGCTTAGACTAGATGTCTGCGGGCAAGCCTTTGTGGTGCAGGTGGTGCAGATTGGGGATCTTACACCAAGTTTATACAGGAAAGCCTTTGGTGAGAGATGCACATGACGTATGTCATTGGGTAAAAGCAGAATACCAGTGGGGAAGTAGTAGCAGGGTACCCTTGATATTCTTTACTATATTCAATATTCCTGTATGAGTTACTTGGTGAGAGTAGCCATGGTGTGGTTGAGAACATAGTATACCTACTTAGGTGACGAGTTAGTTTCACTTTTTGTTCACTGTGCTTTAGTATGCTTTCATTAATTTTGCACGAGAGGGTTCCGGGAGGATCCTACTGAGTATACTATTATACTCACCCTATGTATATATAAACTGTTTTTCAGGTCACATGGAGAAAGTTGGTGATCATGCTGGTTACTACATGCTTGTGGTTGCAGGAGCTGTTCGAGATTGTGGTTGCTACTCTCTTTTCCTTTATTTAGGGTACTTGTAGTTTCCCATTTCAGTTGTATTAATTTTTAATGACATTACATATGTGCACTTGGGTTTTATTTTATATTTTAGTTTTGAGTTGGATTTGGTTGGTGTCTATTCTATCTCTCTATTTTTCACGTGTTCTCATATAGGGTAATGCCTCCCATTTGTGTGTTTACTATACCCTCGATGTTAGTCGCCAACCCGGGCCTACTGGAGATGGGACTCGAGGGTCATTATCTCCCTTCATACATTGCCGATCCAGGAGGGGTACACTTTTTGGAGAGGGGGTCATGATAGAGTGGTAGTAGAGGTCTTGTTGGGGGATATGATGGAGATTGGAGTTAGGCACATGTGAGGTTGCATGGGTTAGTAGGGAAACGATGTCTTTGGTGTTTAGAAAGTTGGGTAAACACTAGATACCAGTAGAGACAAAATAATTTAGGGCCCCCTATGATCCGTTTCATGGACCATTAATTTTACGATAACTACTAAACAAGGTGATACTGGTTGCCGATTAGAGACCTAGGAAAGGATCATGCGTAATTTTTCATTTCTCTTGTGTTTGAATGGGTAGACCTTGGGATATGTAAACCTAAAATGAACAAAATAAAAAAATATATTAATTAATGTTGAGTCTTCCATAATCAAGTATTAGGAGCTCTAACAGTTTGTTCTTTTGCAGGTATGGCTCCAGGTCAACGTCCTCGTTAGGTTTTCGCAGAAAATGTCCAGCAGTTTGTTCCAGCCGATCGTCGCCGGGTAGAGGTGGATGACGATGACACTTTGAGGAAGACACTCTGAGAGTTTCAATGCTAGTGTCTGCAGAAGAACGAGGGATCTGTTTCAGATGCAGTCACGGAAGACAGGTTAGAGGAGGTCGAGATCGGCTTCAGTTCAATTCGTGCTCGGAAGGAGGACTAGGTGTTATTGGTTGTGACGATGGTGCGTGGAGTAGTGAGGAATTGATGTCTCTTGTTCCTCAGGGATCGTGAAGAGTCCACAATCTCATGGGAGGAGTTTCGAGACAAGTTCAGAGTTGAGTTCCTTTCTTCGACCGCGAAGGATTCCAGTCGTCAGGAGCTTCTTACACTTCGACAGGGGAGCTCCAGTGTTCTAGATTTTGGAATCCATTTTAGGAACCTTCTATGATATTCTTCAAACCTGTTACCAGATGAGGGGATAGGGCGAGGCATTTCAAGGAGGCCTTTCATCTAGAGATCCAGCGCCAGGTCACCCCATTTATGCTGAAGAAATATCTTGAGGTGCTGGAGATGGCTGAGGTTATTGAGTGGACTTTGGATAGGACCAGATCTTCATGAGAGGGGAAGATTCATGATTCCTCACGAAGCAGATCTATGGTCCGGGGTTCCCAGTTTTCAGGGAAGATGAGTTTTCGTTCACCTGGCGGTAGGTCCCAGCCCTTCCCATATCGTTTCTCCAGAGGTAGAAAGTCTCAGGCATATGCCAAGGGATCAGGTTCTTGTTTTTATTATGGTGGTCATGGTCATTAGAAGCGGGAGTGCACGACTTTTCAGAGCAGTCATCGTGCACCGGGCGCTCCGCTCCAGGATCCTCTGTTGAGACAGTTCCAGTCGAGGCAGTAGCAGCAAGACTAACCAGCCTTAGATCACCTGAGGGAAGATGGGGAAGGCAGAGGATAGTCCCATGACTCCACTCATCCTCAGAGAGCAGAGCGTGGCTGTGGTGGTGTTCGTCATATGGGTCAAAGAGGGTGTGGAGGAGGTCACGGTCAGCTTCATTCTCTAGAGTTTCTAGCTCCAGGCGAGCCAGACATCGTCTGAGGTACCCTTTTCTTGTTTTTGACCTTGGTGTAGGCCTTGATTGATTCAGGAGTGACACACTCCTTCATATCACCTACCCTTGTCCATGCCTTGGGACTTGAGGTAGAGAGGCTTCAAGTGCCCTTGGCGTTGAATACCCCAGTTGGAGGTTGAGCTAACTTGTTTGGACAATGTAGATATTGTGAGATAATGATGGGGAAGCACCACTCTTGGGGAGATTTCCTATGTTTAAGAATACAACCATATGATGTAATCCTCGACATGGATTACTTGTATTCGGTGTAGGCTATTGTGGATTTCTATAAGAAGAAGGTCATTTTCTTCAATGCAGATGGAGAGAAAGTGGTGTTTTTTAGTGAGCGGGATCCTCAGATGAGTTATAGACGCGTTCCATCCTTAACATCCTTGATGGATGATTTGATGTTGAGTTCATCATAGGTTCAGTAGTTGGTGTTTCCAAGGGTCATGGAGGAGTACCCTGATGTCTTTCCAGAAGAGGTCGTAGCATTTCCACCTCGATGAGAGATTGAGTTTGGGATCGATATATAGCCATGAGCATCTCCTATCTCTATGTCTCTGTATAGGATGTCCCCTTCTGAGTTACGAGATCTACGTATACAGATTGATGGTCTGTTATAGTGAGGTTTTCTTCGGCCAAGTGTGCCACCATGGGGTGCACCGGTCTTGTTCATGAAGAAGGTAGACGATAGTTTGTGGTTGTGTGTCGATTATTGTCACTTAAACAAAGTGAAAATAAAGAACCACAAACCTCTTCCATGGATTTATTATTTGTTCGATCAACTGAAGGATGCAAGTTGGTTCTCAATGATTGAATTGTAGTCAGGTTATCATCAAATGCATGTGAATGATGAGGATATCCCAAAGACTTCTTTTTGTTGTCTTCAGGGGCATTATGAGTTCGTTGTAATGACGTTCGACGTGGAGAATGCTCCATCTGTTTTCATGGGTTTGATGAACACTGTGTTCCGTGAGTTCTTGGACAAGTTTTTGGTGGTTTTCATTGATGACATCTGTGAGTACTACACATATGAAGAGGAGCATGTACATCATCTATGAGCCATTTTGGGAGTTCTTATCCAAAATCAGTTGTTTGGTAAGTTGTCGAAGTGTTTGTTTTGGGCTCGTGAATTCCGTTTCTTGGGGCATGTTTTTTCCCAACAGGGAGTAGTCGTGAATCCATCAAAGGTAGAAGCAATTTTGTCTTGGGAAGCCCCCAAGACAGTTTCAGAGGTGTGAAGATTCCTCAGTCTCGTAGGCTACTACAAAAGGTTATTATCCAATTTATCCCGACTTGCAACTCCTCTAATTGCTTTGACCAGGACTGATCAAGCGTTCATATGGACTGATCATTGTCAAGAAGCTTTCGAGTATCCAAAGGAGAATTTAGTAAGTTCTCCCATTCTTTTTCTTCCAGCTGAGGGAGTCCAGTTTGATGTTTTCTGTGATGCTTCACATCTATGTCTAGGATGTGTTCTCATGCAATAGAAGTCAGTTGTTTCTTATGGGTCATGGCAGTTGCATCCCCATGAATGCAACTATTTCACCCATGATCTTGAGTTTGTAGCTACGGTGTTTGCACTAAAGTTGTTGAGAAGTTACGTCGTTGGTGAGCACTTTGGTATTTTCACCGATCATAAGAGTTTGAGGTATGTTTTCTCCCAGTGTGACATAATATTGCGACAACGTCGGCGGGTGGAGTTCTTGCCAGAATACGACTTCGAAATATCGTGTACACATTGAAAAGGTAATGTTGTAGCTGATGTGCTGAGCCGAATGTCACATAGTGATGCTGTGCGTGAATCCGGTGATTCTTGGAGAGTAATGGAGGTACTTTTAGCTTTGAATCTTGATATGGAAGAGGTTAGAGGTTGAGGTTGTCTTTTCCAGATGACGGTGCAGTCATCACTGCTGCAGAAGTTGGAAGAGTCCCAGTTGGGTGATCCAGAGGCGGAAGTTTGGAGAGACATAGTTGTTTGTGGTGAGGCCCATGATGGTTGGTCGGAGGATGAATAACCCCAAGTGTTGTATCATGGTAGGCTTTCTGTTACCTTAGAGATGCATGATACGGTTCTCCGAGAGTTCACCCTTAGCAGAATATCCTGGTGTGACAAAGATGTACCGATCCTTGAGGAGTCAGTTTTGGTGGCCTGGGCTAAAGCATGCGGTTGTGGAGTTTGTGTCTTGATGTTTAGTCTGCCAGAAGGTGAAGGCCGAATACCGTGTTCCTGGTGGTCTTCTCCAGCCATTAGAGATTCCTCAGTGGAAGTGGGAGGACATATCAATGGAAACTGTTACAGGTTTACCTCGAGCTCCGGGAGGACATGATGTTACTTGGGTGGTTGTGGATTGTTTAAAAAAATCATCCCACTTCATAGAGATCAAGGAGTGGAGCTCAATGGATGTTTTTTCGAGGCAGTATCAATAATAGGGGGTGAGACTTCATGGAGTCCCTAGGATGATCATTTCTGATCGAGATCCTTGTTTTACATCTAGGGTGTGGAGAGGTCTCCAGCATGCTTTTGGTTCTCAATTGTGCAATAGCACTGCTTTTCATCCTCAAATAGATGGTCAGATAGAGAGAACCATCTAGACTCTTGAAGACATATTGTGCTCTTGTGTTCTTGATTTTGGAGGTTCATGGATGAGGCACATACCCTTGGTAGAGATCGCTTAAAATAATAGTTTTCATTCTACAATCGGTATGTCTCAGTTTTAAGACTTGTATGGCTGGCCTTGCCATTATCTGTTATGCTAGACTGTGGTCAGAGAATCAGCAATTCTCGGACCGGAAGTAGTTAAAAATCCAACAGAGATGGTTCAGGTGATTCATGATAGGGCGATGATAGCACAAGATTGTCAGAAATCATATTCTGATCAAAGGATGATACCCTTGGAGTTTACTGTTGGGTATCATGTGTTTCTATAGGTGACTCCCCGTCATAGGTAGTGATGGTCTGGTCATGGAAGTAAGATTTCTCCCCAGTTTGTTGGGCCTTTCGAGGTGTTAGCTCATGTTGGAGCTATGGCGTATCAAGTAGAACTTCCCCCATAGATGAGTCGGATACATGATGTTTTCCATGTATCACAACTCTATCATTATCTTCATGATGACTCTCACATCATCGATTGGGGAGAGATCAATGTTGATGCTGATTCAATCTTCGAGGAGAGACCATTGGAGATCCGAGACCGCAAGGAGAAGGTGTTTCACATGTGTTCTATCCCCTTATTTCATGTCTTTTTGGTGATATGGTGGCATGGAGGAGAGTACCTAGGAACGTGAGTCACAAATGTGTGTCCAGTACCCGGAGCTCTTTTAAGATGATGTGTTGTGTTTTCTTTGATCCTTTCTTTTAAATACCTATTATGTGATGTTATTCTTTAATGGTTTGGATATGGATTGTTTGTCCCCTTGCTCTCGGATTTCATGGTTTTGTTCCAGCTTTAGAACATTAATGATAAACTCTTGGATTAATGTAGCGATTTTTCTCAAAATTAACTTGTTTTGTATGTTTATATTACATAATAAATTTATATGAATTACATTCCATTAAATAAGAAAAAATACATATATTATAATATGTGTCAACCATGCAAATGGATTTATGATATGTCTAGAATATGGTAAACCAAATTGAAAACATGTTGTCCTTGAATGTGATAAATCAACACATCTCAGACGGTATGTTCATTTATAATATAAAAGGATGGGAGGGAGAGATTAGGATATACCATCCCAGAATCCTAATATAATTCGATTACATGTATTTTTATAGAGATTTTAGCCCATTTGGGTGAAGGGAGGTGAGGAATGAAATAAGAAAAAAATAATGTTAATGAAAATAATTGATTTGGAAAGAGGATTTTACATCTTGAGTGTATCTCCTTTGAGGGCCTCTTAAGGGAAAAGGATTTGTTCATTTGAGGATACCAAGGGATGATGTAAGTGGAGGAGGATCTTGGGGAGTGATTTGGGTAGAACATAGACAAGGAAAAAGTCTTGAGACGAGTTTTGGGAAGAGTGGAGTGTGGGTGGTTTTTATTGTGGCGGAGACGAGTGAATTATGAATATTTAATTCATTATTTAATAATTTTTCTCATGAAAAGCTATAATGTATCATGATTGTGACAAAAACTAGTAATTATTTCATGTGAGATTGAATAAATTTCCATTTACATAATCTATTAATCATGGTTAATGTTAAAATTCTTGTTTTATCAATTATTGTGATTTATCTTATTTTACTATTCATCAAAAATTCATTTATTTTAAAAAATTAAAAAATAATTCACCGTAACAATTTTTTACATGGTGAATCAATAAATTACCCTTATTTTTAAAAAATAATTTTCTAAATAAGATAAATTTTATTTTTATATAAAATCATACTTTATTTAAAAAACTAAATTAAACTTATAACTAGTTTATAACACCATAAAAATTTAATCAAGGTCCTATAAATTAATCATGTAACAATAATAAAATAAAATAACAACTTATGATTTCATTTTATGAAAAAATGTTTTAATTTTTATTTATTAAATAAATCATAAAACTGTAATTAAAATATATATAACATACAAATATACAAATACTTATACTATGATTGTTTTTTCACTTAGAAAATATCAATTTTTTATTTGTATATTCAAGTGATAAGTTTCTATTAATTTTCTTAATTTCAATTCATTACTATTCATTACTATGAAGTACTATTCATTACTATTCATAAGGGTATGTTACTATACAGAAGGGTATGTTACTATTCATCAAAAACCAAATTTGATTATATCATACTCTAAATATCTTATTGGAGACAATTGTGTCTGTCATATTTTTGAAATTAAAAAACAAATAAGTGACAATATTTTGTTTAAATGTCATATAGTACATAGTAGTTCATTATTCTGTGATTTCATTTGATTATATGAAATAATTATAAGAAGGTATTTTCCACTGATAATAAATTGGTTCATTACATTATTCCACCATTATGAAATTTCCCCCTTGAAATTTCTTTTTTTACATTATATCCCATAAACAGGTTTGGGTACATCCCCTTCTTTGCCTCCTCCAATTCCCATGTTGAATCTCTATGTTTATGGTTCCTCCATAGTACATTGAAAAGGGAATTAGTCTTGTTACATAGAACATTATCACTATGATACAATATCATCACTGGCTAATCCTCGTACAAAAGATCATTCTCCAACTGTACCACCTCTAAAGAGGGAACATGTGAAGGGCCTGGTATGTACTTTCTTAAGAGGTAAACATGGAAGACGTCGTGTATATTGACCATGGTAGGTGAAAGTTCTTCTTGATAGGCCACATCTCCAACACGAACATGAATCTCAAAGGGGCCAATGTACTTTGGACATAGCTTTCTGTTCTTCCCAAACCTCATGACATTCTTCCCTTTCGATATGCGTAGAAATATCATGTATCCAACTTTGAACCCAATTTCTTGTCAATAATTGTCTACATAACACATACGTAGACATTGTCCTGCCTTGATGTGTTGCTGGTTGGTTTTCACCTTCTTCTCCATTTCATTACCCATTTCAGTTCATAGCAGCTTACACTCACCGACTTCATCCAAACACATCAGGGTTATGTATCTATTCACATATAGGGCTTCGTATAGTGAAATTTGGATTCTCAAGTGGAAACTATTGTTATAAGAGAATTCAGCTAGTGGAAGGTGTTAGTACCATCCACTTTTAATGTCCATAAGACATGATCTCAACATATCATCCATTATATGAATAGATCACTTAGATTGGCCATAATTTGGAGGATGATAGGTCGTATTGAAGTTCTGTTCAGTAATTACAACATGTTGGAGACATTTCCTGAATGTTTATGTGAATATCAGATAAAAAATATAGTGGTACTCCATGAAGCCTTACCACATATTTGATATATATTCTTCCACTTTGATCATATGAGAAGTCCTCTCGAATCACGATAAAGTGAGATGTCTTTATAAGATGGATCACAATTACCCATATAGAATTGTGTCATTTAATTGTCCGTAGATGTCTAGGGATAAAGTTCATGGTGGTGTTCCCCCACTTCTATGTTGGTATGTGTAGTGCTTTTATCATCCTATTAAACTTATATCTTTCAGCCTTCACTTGTTGACATACGATGCCTTTTTATTTATACTCAGTAATATCTATCTTTAATTTATCCCAAATAATTTTCTCTCAGAGATCTAGATACATTTATTTCACTCGTTGTGTGGATAGAGAATGTTGAGATATGTTCTTCATTCAGAAGATCCTTATTTATCTCTAGATCCAATGGTACACATAATTGTGATCCAAATCATATTGTTCCTTACTCATCAATCATGAAATATATGGACATCCCATTTTTAATTGGTTATCCCCATTTCTGAATTTCCTCATCTTTTCTTTTAGTATCCTTTATTTTCTCCATGAGGGAAGGATGAAAAATCATTTGGGAATGGATTGATGATTTTCCTTCCTTAATGATTCCCATTCCATCCTATGAAAATCATTTTTAATTTAATCCTTTTCAATTCTCATCATTGATAACGATGGAATATCCTTTATTCTTAGATTATCTAACACATAATATTCGTTAATAGGATTGTAGATGATTGATAAGTCTTAATACTTGATGAACTCTATTCATCTTCATTGGCACATATTTAGATATTTCTATGTGAATATTTAATTGAGACTCTTAAAATTAGTATATATCTCACACTTTTCCCCATATAGATAATGTTTCTATATTTTTAACCCAAAGATCACATTTTCCTACTCCAGATGATACGTTGGATAGTTTTTATCGTGGATTTTTTGATGCCCTGTGGCATAGGATGCAACTTTATCATTTTTTATTATCACATATCATAATACCTTCTTTGAGGTATAATTTTACACCATAAATAGTTCTCTACTTGTTGGGAGTGTGAGTACTGATGCGGTGATTAGCCTCTTTATCCACTCCTTAAAACAGTCTTCACATTATTTAGTCTAGAAATACTTTACTCCCTTCTAGGTCATATTGGTCAATGGTTTTGATAAATAGAAAAAGTTACTTAAAAATCAACAATAATAAAAATATAGACCCAAAATTCTACGGATCTTTATTACAAATATTGATATGGGTCACTCTTCAATCACATTTTTCTTTGAAGGGTCCAAAGTTATCCCTCTTTTAGTGATAACATGCCCCATGAAGGATACATCCACCATTCAAAACTCCCATTTTCTCTACTTTTCATACAACTTCTCCCTTCTCCAACTCTTTAAAACTGTATCAAAATGATCCTCATGTTCCTCCTTTCTCTTGGATAGTATCATATTATCATCAAAAAATACTACCACAAATTGGTCGAGGTAATCGATAAATACTTTATTCACTAAATCTATGAAAATTTTTGGAGCTATAGTGAATCTGAAGGGCATCAGTAGGTACTCATAGTGTCCATACATCATTCAAAAGGCAGTCTTGAGAATATCTACCTTCCATACCTTTAATTACTGATATCCTGACCAAAGGTCCACCATAAAAAAACAATTATCCCCATAATGTTGATCAAAAAAATCATCTATTCGTTGAAAGGGATACTTGTTATATATCTTGATTATATTGATCTATTCATAATTAATGTAAATGTGCATTGATCCATCCTTCTTCTTTATTAAGAGGACTAGAGCACCCCATGGTGAAGCACTCATATGTATCAAAACATTCTCCGGATTCTAGTGTAACCACTTCTTCAGCTCTTCTAGCTATATATAGTCTATTCTATAAAGTTTCTTTGATATGGGGATTGATGTAGGAATAAGTTCAATTTGCAACTCCAACTCTTAGTAAGAAGGAAGACTAGGAAACTCTTCATGGAATACATCTGTGTAATTCCTCGTGATTGGGATGCCTTCTACCATGATTCTCACTTTTCTCTGAATCATTTGGGCTAGATATTATTTCTTATAAGGATGATATATACACACCTGATACGATGATTACAATAGAGATTCAACATCATCCTTACACTTTTAATGAATTGGAGGATGCTATAGGATGTGAAGAGTGATCTATCATTCCTGAAGGATGATTTTATTCTTTGTATAATGATATCCAGTCAATGCCCAAGATTGAGTTGAACTCCACTAAAGGAAGAATAATGATATTTCTGGGTGATTCAGTCCACCACTGTTAATAGGGGAGGATTTATAAACCATGAAAGTAATAATTTCCCCATTCTATATTCTCACAAATATACTGAACTCCAAATTATTAGATTGTAAATCAGTAGATCTACAAAACATTCATGACATGAATGAATGTGTAGAGCCAAAATAAAATATAAGTTTTTATATTCATAATTGAATTACAAGTGTATATATCACCACATCCTTGTCTGCCTCCACGTCATCTGTAGTGATAACCTAATCCCTTCCTTTATTCCATGTAGGTTGTTGTTGATTGCCTATGACAACCCTCAGATTAGGGAAATTGTTCTCATAATTCACATGCTCCATGTAGTTTTAGCACTACAATATAGGCTGAGTGTTGATCCGAAACTTCATTTCTTCCTCCACATTTGCGAGATCCTTCATATCTCTTTGGCAGTTTTTTGCAATATGACCCAACATTCCACATTTTATTGAATTCTTATTTCCCTTTAGATAGTTCCCAAGATGCTTCTTCGCCCAATTCATACACGTGGGGTGATCAATCATCATCAAAAAATGGAATTTATTTGTGGGAACTCCCACAAGAGATTTCATTTTCATCTTCTGGTCACTGGTCCCATGATACCACTTAGAGTCTCTGATCTACATATCACCCATGATGAATCAACAGATAATCTCATCATTTCTATCGAAGTCTCGAATAACCATCACTTTTTTTAGACTCATCTTTAGTCCACTAAAGAAGTGATTCATGTTTAATTATATGTTCATGATGAAGCCAAATGCATACCTTGGAAGCCTTATAAAGGTTTCTTCATATGCCACGGTTGAATCATCAAGCCTCTACATTAGTCCAAGGAACTATTTTTCCATCTTTAGATGGAGGGAACAGGGAAAATATTTATTGAAATTAATTCTCTTGAGTTCCTCTCATTCCATGGAATCAATTTTATCATGGGGCATCTTATTCATGATCAGTGTACTCCAATGATCACCTTCCCCATCATGACTATAGAATTATAGTTCAACATTCAATTATTATGAACACTGAAGGAAACAAAATCTCATTTCAATGGTGTTAATCCATTGTTCCATGAGTAGGGGTCAAATGATCTACTAAACATGTGAGGCCCATTCCACATGATGGATTGAAATCAGAACTTACTCCTTCCTTAGAGGAAGAGGTTGTTCCACATTTTTCAAGTTTTTATTCATAACATGAGCCATCTAAGAATGTATTATCATTATGTTTTATGTACCCATTCCAATCCTATCTGGAATATCATTACAGATCTCTTCACATTCTCTATCACATTTATTGTTGGAATATGTTATTCTATTTCCTAACATTAACATAGAAATGTAATGTACAATTTAAGGGCTTGAATACATAGATATTAATAATAATAAGGAAATATTGAACATAATAGGATAACCATATAATTAACATGAATATACTAACTTGTTATTCCCAATGTTTAAATCTATTTTATCCTTGATATATTTCATAACTTATATTATTATGGTTTTTTTCATTCCCTTAATGATGGTTTGTACCTACCCTATAAATTTACCAAATCATCTCCCATAAGAGTGTTAACCCAAGGGTGAAATAAGGCATTTTTCGTGCACTAGTTCTCAGTTGAGCCTTTCTCAATGAGGTGGTTTTGGGTTTTACCACTAGATATATTTTTTCCAGATCCACCACTACTTATTTGTAACTAGATAGGGATGTATATTATTGATAAACCAGTTACCCTATAGTTTCCAATATTGGCTGGGTGATTTATTATACATTGCCTCATCCTTAATGATCTTACTAAAGTTTTCTATTAAAAAACTCCAAAAATAACTAGACCATCCTCTGATACCAACTATAGACACACTATCCTTTTACATATAGAATTACATTATTTTAAGAATAATAATACATCATAGTACATGTCAAGGAATGTAAAGTATAGTGACATGTAAGAATAGGTACATATAACTAAAAACATGGAACAAAAAAACATCTATATATAATCTTCATAAAGTTATCCTAAATTCCTTTTAGCCATTACATCTGCATATGGTACCCTGGGGATCACATGCACAATGGTTTGATCTAAAAATCCCCGCATGAAAATTAAAATAAGAATTAGGCTTTAGCATAAGCATTAAATATCATGAAATAATGATATAAACTAGAATATAGAATCATAACATATAAATGTGGGATCCTATGAACATGAATTGATAGTATTGTGGAAGAAACATAAATAATGACTTCAGTATTGTTTAAGGATCGTTGCACAAACCATGATCATTGCACATGGTTGTATGAGTCCAGGATAACTGCAAAGACTAATGCACATAACATCACATAACAATAAAAATTACCCAATGCATTAGAGAGCCATCTGGGATCACCAATCATAAATTGATCAAGAATATTCATTCCACATAAAAAATCATACATAATCAATCAAACATAAACATAAGTGAACCAATGTGGATAAAATGGTATCACATTCATATCCTAAATCATAATTAACAGGCATGTCTTAAAAGTGTCACTGAGAGTACGGAATTAAAACATACATGGACATTAATAATTTAAAATATTAATATATCCTGGTATGTGATTTAATATATAAGTGACAATATGTAATAATAGTGTTAAGGAAATTCTTATCATTAAAACATTTTATTTTAGTTTAATGGAAAATATGAAAAGAAATTTAAAATAGAAAAGGGAATAATATTTTATATAAAACCAGAAGTGGAATAAAAATTATTTAATAATAATAATACCAATTTTATAAAAGAATACTTGGATTAAAAAAAACAGTATAGTGCACTTTGAATTAGAGAAAAAATTTGGGAAGTTCCATTAAAATGTGTTTTCTTAATAAGATGTATCGAGAATGGAATCACATAAAATCATGTATATAAAAAAAGTGAACGTGGGATGGATATTGACAAATGATTTTATAGAATATAAAAAGTAATTATATTTTTTAAATAAAAATAAAATACAACTTTATTTTATTTAAAGGAATGATAGAGCAACTCGTTGGAATAAATGTTGTTCTGGTATAATCCATAACGGAATATCGATATGGTATTATGTTTACAGAGGTGAAATTAATGAAAGATAAAAGGATTTATCATCCTATATAATTCATGATGGAATTAAATAAAAGGTTCAAAATCATACCTCATCATTAGGAGTTATACATAAAATGTAATAACATATAGAATATTCTTGAATAAATGTGAAAAAGTGAGGATCGCTTACGTTAGGTCCGACCATGTTACCCATTTGCTATTAATTACCTAAATAATAAAATTATGAACTTTAATTAATAATAAAAGAACTTATTTTATATTTAAATGATTTAATATATCCTTTTTGAGTTCTTTCTAAACCGTTTTGATTGGTTATGAAGTTCAATTTCATGGTTCAGGTCTGTCTGTTTCATGTTCGGTTAACTAATATACATGAACGGATTAACATGTATGTTGAATGTGGATTTAAATAATTTAAGTTATATTATATTAATAAAATTACATGTTATTAAATGGTTGTAAATTATATTTTCATACTGGGAGTGAACATGAGTCATTATATAAAAAATTAATGACAAACTCTTGGATTAATGTGGTGAGTTTTATCATAATTAACTTGTTATGTATTATTATTTTACATCATGAAATTATAAGAATTAAATTAAATTAAATAAGATAAAATGAATATATTATTATCTAGTTCGAACATTAAAATGGATCCAGGACTAGCCCAGAAGATGGTAATGAATATTAAAAACACGTCATCATTGAAAGTGATAAATCTATACATATAGGATAGTATATTCATTTATATAATAAAAGGAGCGGGGAGAGATTAGGATAATATATATCATTAGAATAATATTATTAATGTACATGTATGTTACTGGAGTTATCATATCATTTTGGTGAAGGGTGGTGAGGATGGAAATAAGAAAAGAATATAACTTTAATTAAAAAAAATGTTTCGGAAATAGGATTTTACCTCTTCAGTTTATCTCCTTTGTGAGCCTCTTAAAGGAAATGTATTTGGAATATTTGGGAGACAAAGGGATGTTGGAAATGGTGTATGAGAATTTCGATTGATTTGGTAAGAACATAGGAATGTCAGAAGGCATGATTTGAGTGATGATAACCGGGGAGAGTGGGAGGTTTTTTAGTGGAGAAGAGGAGTGCCTTTGGAATATTTAATTATTTTCCTCAAGAAAAGAAATATTTTTGGATGCTTGAGACCATAAATAGTAATAAATATGAGTGAAATCTTACCAATTTTCATTTACAACATCAATGACCCAAGAATTATGAACAAATTCTAGTTTTAGCATTTATTGTGAATTATCGTATTTCGTTGTTCATAAAAATTCATATATTTTAGAAAAATACAAAAAATTCAACCCAACCATTTTTCGACGTGTATATTTTTAAATTTAAATCCACTATTCAAAATTTATTTTCAAAATAATATAAATTTATTTTTTTAAATATAATCATAATTTATTCCAAAAAACATCATTAAAACTATTACTCATTTTCTAACACCTTGAAAATTTTATCAAGGTCCCATTGAATTATGTTATAAAAAAATGAAAATAAAATAAAAATTTATGATTACATTTTATGAAAATTAATTTTCATTTTTAATTATTAAATTAGTCATAAAATAGTAATTAAAATATTTATTCCATACAAAATACCAATACATATACTATAATCATATCTTAAACTTATAAGATGTCAAAAATTGTATTTGTACATTCATGGGTGAAGTTTATTTTTTTGGGCCAACTTAATATTCATTACAATTAATAAATATTCATAATGGTATGTTACTATTCCCAATGGTATGTTCCTATTTATCAAAAACTAAGATGATTCTATTAGACTCTAAATATATTACTGATCGCCACAGTGTATATAAGATTTTCAAAATTCAAAACAAAGAAATTAAAATACTATGCATAAAGGTCACATAGTACATAGTAGTTCATTGGGTTGAGATTTTTTGAGATTATATGATTTAATTATTAGAAGGTATTTCCCATTTTTAAAACATTAGGTCGTTACATTTAGGATAGAATATTTTTTGAATTTGATTGTGGTGCAATACTCCTCATCATAGCATGTGTAGGAGTCCTAGTGGTGAGGCTTGAAGTTAGATTTTATGTGAGACTCTGTGTCTTCAAATGATTCCTATGATGGTTGGTCGCAGGATGAGAACAATTATATGGTATTATATGGGATATTATTCATTCCAAAAATGAGTTTATATGTAATTTTTTCAGTCCAATATATTTCCTCTAACAGTGAATAAAGGTGCCTGTAAGATGTATTATTCTATTAGTATGTTGGTGTATCATATTGAGATAATTATATTTCTCAAAGAGTTCAATTCAAAATTTTTGAATTGTTATTAAGATAATGTAGTGAATAGTGTTCTATAAGTGTTATTGTACTTGCTATATGTTTTTGAGTGGATGTTGGGGGATATTTTCATGAAATTTTTACTAATTTTACATTAGTCTATTGAAAATGTGATTTTATTAGTACGATTTTGGAATGACCAATTAAATCATCAATATTTTTAGAGATTAAGGTATTAAGAACTATGGATTCTCTAACTATTATGTAAGTGGAAGAAATAGTATATGGCCCCAGCATTAAACCTTACTTAATATTGAATTAAATGAATAATTCACATTGAGGATATTTTTAGGTTTAGAGTTTTATAGAATTAGAGCATAACTATTACATCTCCAAAGATTACGAATTAGACACTTCTACTAAGTTTCCATAAAATAAAAAAAAAACACTTAAAATGAAACATGTCTAGTTCCATGTTTTAGATAACATGACATTCCCTTGATCCCATCCATGACCCTATTCCACATTAAGCCCTGTGAAAAACATTTCAAAAAAATTTGGGTGAGCATAAAAAGCTCAGTAAGTGATACACAAAGAATGAAAACTGTTAGTTTTTCAAACATCAAGTAAACCATGTATACTTTATCAAAGTAATACCTTCACATTAATGAAGTAGTACAAACTCTTCACTGAATAAAATATCATTACTTACCTTTCTATAACCAAAGGATTACCATAAAACCCATATAATGAACACATAACATATAAAGGCAACTTGGGACATAAACATAATTAAGTGGAATAACCATACGGTCGACTTCCACACATATCACTTAATGAAATAGCCATATGACCAAATTCTGTACATACTTAATGGAATAGCCATACGGCCAACTTCCATACCCAATGCATTGGAGGTTATAATGTAACCACCCATCCTGGTATTCATAGCACCACCCGTCATATGGTTCATCACATAACCACCCGTCAAATGTCCAAGTACCATTATAAAATCATAAGACATAAAACAAATATAATGGAAAGAAAAAATTTCCACACTTTGATCAAAATATATCACATAAATATATTGACATAACAAATCCATTATAAAAACCATTTTTAATTCCAAAATACATAAAAGAGTATATGATATTTATTTCATTTTAAAAAAACATTACGGCTTGTTCAGGAAGCCAAAGACAAAATAATACTCGCGGCGACGGAAAATGTTGTTTTCACCGCGTACGTTAAAAGAAACATTCATTTTTTTCGTTTCGTAAAACGCATCATAGAAAAATATTCCTTTTGTATATAAGTAACAGTCATAGGGGTTTATACACCGTATAAAAGAAAGTTGTGTATAAAACCAAATATGCCTCAATGAAAGGAGGTTGAGACGAAGTCCCTTACCTCGGGTCCGACTTGACTCGATCGTTCTTTAACGTCCTGAATAATAAACTTGAGTTAATTTATACTTGATTAAGAACCTTTTTCAAGTTCATTATTCCTTTTATATCACTTATAACCATGTTTTTAACATTATGTAGTCATTTAAATTGATAACGGCCGTTTGTCGATATTTGTTACTTGAGTCAAAAGTGAACTTCTTACAATTACATGATGTTCGTGTGGTCAAAGGTTCATTATATCCTGAATGATATTCATGATTTAGATATCATATATATCATATATATCCAGAATATACATGTATTTATAATATCACATAATCATTTAGAGTTAAGAAATGAAATGCACCGTTCATGGAGGCAGTAAGCCGTACGTACGCATGAACGCTACTTTCATTTCTATTTCATATTAATGGAATTAAAAATAATTGAGAGCTATGTATATTTTAATTCCAGAATTATATTCATCATTTATATGTAACATACATTATATATATCCATTATAAATATGTACTTATAATAGTACATTACATTTGGGGATAAGAAATTAAATGCACCGTTCATGGAGACGGTAAGCCGTACGTACGAATGAACGCTACTTTCATTTCAATCTCATTAAATAATGGAAAGAAATAATAATGATATAGAGGTATATTATAAATCCAGTATAACATCATATATAATAAATCTAAATCCATCCTTTATACGTCCCACATTTGGCATTAACGAATCACATCACTTTGAGGGGGCGATAGTCCGCACTTCCTTAAATGAAGATATCGCGTTTACCCATAATGGAAACCACAAAGGTATCCCCAAAATGAAAAATACAGAAGCATGAGGAAAACATAAACATATTATATATCATATATAAATATAGTGTCATCTTAATGTCCACCTTTGAAGATGTTAAAAGAATGTTGAACAATCATCGTTTCGGGAGGCCGAAATTCGCCATCCACGGAAACAGTATGTTCTTTATCCATTAGATGTATGTGTGTGTATGTGTAGATAGAATCCTTGTTATAACAACATCCTAGTATATTGATGATACTGAAGTTTTTACAAAATAAATGAATAAACAGATTTTAGGGGGTTGGAGAAGCAAAATAATACAAACAGAATCAAGTGAAGACATTACCTTAAAATCAGGTAACTCCCTTGGGCTTGATCTCAAAGACTTCCTTCGGAAGACTTCCTCACAAAGTGAGGCTTCGAGGAGTAAGAGAGGGAAGTGGAGAGACAAAATGGGTAGGTTTTGGCCGAGCAAAAGGCTTTTGGAGTGTGGGTAAGGAGGTAGAGTTGGAGGCCTTTTATAAGAGGAGAGGAGGGGCACTCTTGGAAATTAACGATATGTTACTTTATTTTAAAATGAGTTTCGGATTCAAAAGGTCCCACATTTATATAATTCGAGGCTAAGGTGATAAGCGTTCGAAATCTACCCATCCAATAGGTTTTGGACATGTGTAGGTCTTAGATATTACATTATCTTTCTATTTTATTTAAATCGATAAATAATGAGGTCACCGCTGAATCATCATTATGTCAAAAATAGTTTAATTTATTTAATGTCTAAAAATTATAAAAAAATACTATAATGTATGAAATATTTTTATATTTCCAATTAATATTTATAATTAAAAATATGACTTGTATAACAACATTAAAAAATTGTTTTAGTAAAATAACTCATGTTTGTGTTATTTTTACTTTAACATTAAATAAAAAGTTATTTATGTCATTTCCCAACCAAAGTGGCTCCATGGGGTCCCCAAGTTGACCCATGGCTTGGCTTGGTCGGCCATGAAACATCCAATAAGGGTAGGACATGTGTCAAGCTCATCTCATATTATTAAAACATTATTTTTACCTTAAACTACACTAATTACCTCTAATCGCGATTAAGAACTTAAAAGTTACTATTCACCAAAAAATTATTTTAATCTCATTGAACCACATTTTACTTCTTAATGAAACCCATGTATGTCGGATTTTTGAAAATCCAATCATAGAAGTGGCAAAGTTTCATTTAAACGAAAAATCAGTTTTTATAAGTACCACTTAGTGGTTTCACTATTCATCAAAAATTGAAGTTTTTCAGAAAAATACCAAAACATCACCCTAAGCTATATTTGATATTATGAATTCAAAAATGAAGTCCATTTCACAAAATTCAAAACATATAAGTTTCATTAATTAATTTAATAATTAATTCCCGTTTTCAGAGCACATAGCGTGTTTTTATGAAACAATAAGTATCAAAAGATTGACACTAACTTAAGTCCGATTTCAAAGTGATATTAATTCCAACCACCACTATTGGATTTAATGGTAAAAATATATTCTAATTTCACTTTAAAACCAATTCAAAAGATAATATAATCATATAAATAAATTATATTAAAAAGAGGTTTTGAATTAAAATACAACACTTTACACTATTCATTAAAAATAAACTTTATCGGAAAAATAACAAAAATTTACACAAAGTAGATTTTGATGTTTCGATTCTAAAAAAGAGTTATATTTGGTCCAATAGAATGAATAGGAGTTATCAAAATTATATTTAATGATGGTTCACCATCAAAAGGTGATAAGTGAACCTTTAGTGAAAATTAGGGTATAAATGCCTAAAATTGAGTTCTTTCCGTATTTTAAGCCTTTAGTTATTATTAGATAAAATTAAAAACATTTAAAAAACATATATAATCATATTTTAGTTATTTTTATCCATTCCATCTAATACAACGTCTACGTTTTAACTACCATTTAAAATAATATTATTTTATTACTAGTGTGCAACGAAAGATTTCAATGAAACTCTTTGTTTCATATCGGGTATGCTATCGAACATAGCAACCCTTTTAAAGTAAAATTAATATTTAATACGTAAATATTAATAAATATCAAAATTATTTATTCTTTATTTAACTGGGATGTTATATCCTTCCCCCCTTTTCAGAATTGCGTCCTCGCAATTTTATTCACTTATCAAAATAAGTGGGGGTATTTATCCCTCATAGCATTTTCAGATTCCCACGTTGCCTCTTCAACCATATGGTTTTTCCACAAAACCTTTACTTGGTGGATTACCTTATTTCGCAACACTTTCTCTCTTCGGTCAGGAATCTGGACTGGTTGTTCTTCATAAGATAGGTTCTCTTCCAGCTAAACTACCTCTGGACTCAAAACTTGAGATGGATCTGGCATATACTTCCTCAACATCGAAACATGAAAAGCATTGTGTACCAGAGATAAACTCGGAGGTAAAGCCACTATGTATTCAACTGATCCAACTCACTCCAGAATTTCATATGGTCCAATGAACCTTGGACTCAGCTTTCCTTTCTTACCAAATCTCATCACACTTTTCCATGGAGAAACCTTGAGAAAAACATGATCACCTACCTCGAAGGATAGATCCTTCCTCCAGTTATCCTCATAACTCTTCTGCCTGCTCTGAGCTGTTATCATGTGTTTCTGAATCAACAGAACTTTTTCTGCCATCTCTTCTACCAATTCTAGTCCCATCAGCTTCCTTTCACCCACTTAATCCCAAAATGCTGGAGTTCGACACAGGTTCCCATATAATGACTCAAACGGTGCCATCTGTATACTAGAATGAAAACTTTTATTATATGTAAGCTGAACCAAAGAAATATGTTGGTCCCAACTTACTTGATAATCCATCGAACAAGCTCGTAGCATATCCTCCACGTTCTGAATTGTTCGTTCTGACTACCCATCTGATTGAGGATGAAAAGATGTAATAAAATTTAATTCAGTACCCAACGACTTCTGAAAGAATTTCCAAAAGTTATAAGTAATCCTAGGATCACGGTCAGATACAATGGAGTGAGGAAATCCATGTAACCTGACGATCACTTTAAGATACAAACAGGAAAGTTGATCTAGTGAAAAAGTATCTCGTATAGCAAGGAAATAAGCAGATTTAGTCAAGCGATCAACAATAACCCATATTGCATTATTATCTCGAGATGTCCTCGGTAATTCCACAACAAAGTCCATGGATATGTTTTTTCATTTCCACTCTGGCACTGGTAAAGGCTTAAGCATCCCATTCGGTAACTGCCGCTATGCATTAACCTGCTGACAAGTCAAACACTTAACAGTAAAATCAGCAATATCCCTTTTCATTCCATCCCACCAGTAATACTCCCGCAGATCTCTGTACATATTATTACTACCAGGATGAACTGAAAACGGGGAATTATGAGCCTCACATAACAACTCATTCATCAACTGGGAATCAAATGGCACACATAATCTCCTCCCAAACCTCAAAACACAATCACTATCAATGTTGAATTCAGGAAACTTACCTTTCCGAACCAGCTCTACCTTTTTCTGCAACTCACTGTCTTGCTTCTGTGCTTGCTTGATTCTGTCTGATAGAGAAGATCTCACTGATACCTGAAACAAAATAGAAGAACTTCTTGCACCAACAACTTCTATGCCAAATTTCATCAAATCAAAAACCAAAGGATCTTGTTCCAGAAGTAGCATGGTTAATGAAGCATTACTTTTTCAACTCAATGCATCAGCCACTTTATTTTCTTTTCCCGGATGGTAATGAATTGTAAAATCATAATCCTTGATTAATTCCAGTCATTACCTATATCTCATGTTCAATTCTTTCTGAGTGACTATATACTTTAAAATTTTGTGATCATTATATATTTCACACTTTACTCAATACAAATGATGCCTCCAAATTTTTAAAGAAAAAAACAGCATCTAATTCCAAATCATGTGTAGGGTAATTTACCTCATGAGTTTTCAACTGACGTGAAGCATAAGCAATTACCTAATCATTCTGCATAAGGACACAATCAAGTCGTTGAATGAAGAATCACTGTAAATAACAAACTCACCATTCCTGGACGGAAGTGCCGAAACTAGAGCATTCACCAATCTAATTTTCAACTCCTGAAAAGAATCATCACATTCTTTTGTCTAGATGAACTTAACACCCTTACGAGTTAGCTTAGTCATTGGACTAGATAACCGTGAAAAATTTTCAACAAACCTTCGGTAGTAACCTACCAATCCAAGAAAACTATGGATATCGGTTACATTAGTGGGTCTTGGCCTTTTTTCAACAACTTTTGTTTTATCAGGTTAACAGTTATGCCATCTTTTGAAACAATGTGACCTAGGAAAGAAATTTTTTGTAACCAAAACTCACACTTGCTGAATTTTCCATACAGTTTCTTTTCTTTTAAGGTTTGTAAGATAACCCTTAAATGACTTTCATGCTCCTCTTTACTTTTAGAAAACACCAAAATATCATCAATAAAAACAACCAACATTTTTCCCCTGAGTCAATTGAGCCATCACTGAAACAAACTGTTCAGTTCCGATTTCCACCATCTCATGTTGCTGATTTGGAAGGTTGTCTTCCTCATGATGTCGTCCAAACATAGCTGCTTTATTTCCACTGCAAAAAACAATTCTGAACACAGAAATATCTTATGAAAATCAACATGGTAATCTTTAAATTCTATATCATTTCAATCATTCCATAAATTAACATTTAATTTTACACTTTTCTAACTCCTCAAGTTTTCTAAACCGACCTCTGATACCAACTATAAGGCCCCGACCTTAAACCTTACTTAATATTGAATTAAATGACTAATTCACATTGAATATCTTTTCAGGTTTAGAGTTTTAGAGAATTAGAACATGACTATTACATCTCAAAAGATTACAAATTAGACACTTCTACTAAGTTTCCATAAAATAAAAAAAAACTCTTAAAAAGAAACATGTCTAGTTCCATTTTTAGATAGCATGAGTTTCCCTTGATCACATCATTGACCCTATTCCATATTAAGTCATGTGAAAAACATTTCAAAATAACTTGGGGTGAGCATAAAAAGCTCAGTAAGGGATACACAAAGAATGAAAACTGTTAGTTTTTCAAACATCAAGTAAACCATGTATACATTATCAAAGTAATAACTTCACCTTCATGAAGTAGTAAAAACTCTTCACTGAATAAAATATCATTACTTACCTTTTTGTAACCAAAGGATTACCATAAAACCCATATAATGAACACATAACATATAAAGGTTACTTGGGACACAAACATACTTAAGTGGAATAACCATACGGTTGACTTCCACACATATCACTTAATGGAATAGCCATACGGCCAACTTCCATACATACTTAATGGAATAGCCATACAGCCGACTTCCGTACCCAATGCATTGGAGGTTAAAATGTAACCACCCTCCTTGGTATTCACGGAACCACCCGTCATATGGTTAATCACGTAACCACCCGTCAAATGTCTAAGTACCATTATAAAATCATATGACATAAAACAAATATAATGGAAAGAAAACATTTCCACACTTTGATCACAATATATCACATAAATATATTGACATAACAAATACATTATAAAAACCATTTTTAATAACAATATACATAAAAGTGTATATGGTATTTAATTCATTTAAAAAAACATTACGGCTTGTTCAGGAAGCCAAATACCAAATAATACTCACAGCGGCAGAAATGGTCGTTGTCACCGCGTACGTTAAAAGAATCATTCCTTTTTGTCATTTTGTAAAACGCTTCGTAGAAAAATATTCCTTTTGTATAAAATTAAAAGTCAAAGGGGATTATACACCGTATAAATTAATGTTGTGTATAAAATGAAATATGCCTCAATGAAAGGAGATTGAGACGAAGTCCCTTACCTCGGGTCCGACTTGACTCGATCGTTCTTTAACTTCCTGAATAATAAACATGAGTTAATTTCTACTTGATTATGAACCTTTTTCAAGTTAATTATTCCTTTTATGTCACTTATTACCATGTTTTGAACATTATTTAGTCATTTAAGTTGATAACGGTCATTTGTCGATATTTGGTACTTGAGTCAAAAGTTAACATTTACAATTACATGTTGTTTGTGTGGTCAAAGGTTCATTATATCCAGAATAATATTCATGATTTGGATATCATATATATCATATATATCCAGCATATACATGTTTATATAATATCACATAATCATTTAGAGGTAATAAATGAAATGCACCTTTCATTGAGACGGTAAGCCGTACGTACGCATGAACGCTACTTTCATTTCTATGTCATATTAACAAAATTAAAACTAAATGATAGGTATGTATATTTTAATTATAGAATTATATTAATCATTTATATGTATCATAAATTATATATATCCATTATAAATATGTACTTATAATAGTACATTACATTTTGGGATAAGAAATGAAATGCACCGTTCATGGAGACGGTAAGCCGTACGTACGCATGAACGCTACTTTCATTTATATCTCATACATTAATGGAAAGAAATAATAATTATATAGAAGTATATTATAATTACATTATAACATAATATATAATAACTTTAAATCCATCCTTTATACATCCCACATATGGCATTAACGAATCACATCACTTTGAGGGGGCCGTAGTCCGCACTTCCTTAAATGAAGATATCGCGTTTACCCATAATGGAAACCATAAAGATATAACCAAAATGAAAAATACAGAAGATTAATGAAAACATAAAAATATTACATATCATATATAAATATAGTGTCATCTTAATGGCCACCTTTGAAGGTGTTAAAAGAATGTTGAACAATCATCGTTTCGGGAGGCCGAAATTCGCCATTCACGGAAACAGTATGTTTTTTAACCATTAGATGTAGGTGTGTGTAAGTGTATATCTAATCCTTCTTATATAAAAATCCTAGTATATTGATGATACTGTATTTGTTACAAAATAAATGAATAAAAAGAGTTTAGGGGGTTGGAGAAGCCAAATAAAACAAACAGACTGAAGTGAAGACATTACCTTAAAATCGGGTAACTCCCATTGGTTTGAGCTCAAAGGCTTCCTTGGGAAGACTTCTGCCCAATTTGAGGCTTCATGGAGTAAGATAGGGAATTAGAGAGACAAAATGGGCAGGGTTTGGCCGAGCCATTGGCTTTGGTAGTGTGGGTAATGAGGTTGAGGTGGGGGCCTTTTATAAGAGGAGAGGAGGGGCACTCTTGGAAAGTAATGAAATGTTAGTTTATTTTAAAATGTGTTTCGGATTCAAAAAGAACCCAAATTTATATAATTCAAGTATAAGATGATAAGGGTTCTAAATCCACCCATCCAATAGGTTTTGGACACGTGTAGGTCTTATATATAACATTATATTTCCATTTTATTTAAATCGTTAAATAATGAGGTTATTGCTGCATCATCATGAGGTCATAAATAATTTAATTTATATAATGTCTAAAAATTATAAAAAAATTACTATTATGTAGGAGATCTTTTTATCTTTCCAATGACTATTTATAATCAAAAACTGGACTTGTATAACCCCATGTAAAAATTGTTATAGTAAAATAACTCTTGTTTGTGTCATTTTTACTTTAACATTAAATAAAAAGTTATTTATGTCATTTCCCAACCAAAGTGGCTCCATGGGGTCCCCAAGTTGACCCATGGCTTGTCTGGTTTGTCCATGACACATCCAATAAGGGTAGGACATGTTTCAAGCTCATCTCATATTATTAAAACATTATTTTTACCTTAAACTACACTAATTACCTCTAATCGCAATTAAGAACTTAAAAGATACTATTCACCAAAAAATTATTTTAATCTCATTGAACCAAATTTTACTTCATAATGACAACCATGTAAGTCAGATTTTTGAAAATAAAATCACAGAAGTTGCAAAGTTTCATTTAATCGAAAAATCAGTTTTTATAAGTACCACTTAGTGGTTTCACTATTCATCAAAAATTTATGTTTTTTCAGAAAAATACCAAAACATCACCCTAAGCTATATTTGATATTATGAATTCAAAAATGAAGTCCATTTTACAAAATTCAAAACATATATGTTGCATTAATTAATTTAATAATTAATTCCTGCTGTCAGAGCAAATATCGTGTTTTTATGAGACAATAAGTATCAAAAGACTGACACTAGTTTAAGTCCGATTTCAAAGTGAAATTAATTCAAAATACCACTATTGGATTTAATGGTAAAAATATATTCTAAGTCACTTCAAAACCAATTAAAAAGATAATATAATCATATAAATAAATTAAATTAAAAAGAGGTTTGGAATTAAAATACAACACTTTACACTATTCATTAAAAAATGATCTTTATCGGAAAAATACAAAAAATTTACTAAAGTATATTTTGATGTCCCGATTCTAAAAAAGAGTTATAATTGGTCCAATAGAATGTATAAGAGTGATAAAAACTATATTTAATGACAGTTCGCCATCAAAAGGTGATAAGAGAACCTTTAGTGAAAATTAGGGTATAAATGCCTAAAATTGAATTCTTTCCGTATTTTAAGCCTTTATCTTTTATTAGATAAAAGTAAAAACATTTAAAAAACATATATAATCATATTTTAGTTATTTCTATCCATGCCCTCTAATACAACGACTATTTTTTAAATACCATTTAAAATAATATTATTTTATTACTAGTGTGCAACGAAAGATTTCAATGAAACTCTGTTGCGTATCGGGTACGCAATCGAACATAGCATCCCTTTTAAAGTAAAATTAATATTTAATCCGTAAATATTAATAAATATCAAAATTATTTATTCTTTATTTACCTAGGATGTTACAAATAGGCTGCCCTGAGGGGGTACTATAGACCATCCCTTCTGATAATGATCTCAATTTTACATTAGAAGTATGAGGTGGTATTTAGTACACCATCCACTCCCAGTTATATCTTATCATTGATTTCCACCAATAGATGGATGGGAACACAAAGCATAATATTATGATCATCGAATATATGTTGCAACCATGAATCATTTATTGCAGTGTGACTAGGATGAATAAATTCCCACTAGTTGGATTTTTTATATCTAAATATACCCCATACAGTGAAATATCCTATTAGTAATATGGATGGATTTTATATTTTCTGAATCAATTATTTTTTCATAGTATACACGATGAAAATACTCATTACCATTGAATAAACCTGAAAATATTGTCATAGGTTATGTAAACCTAGAATACATGATAATTAAATATAAAATTTTAATTAATTTATTGATCAATAAACTACCTTGGTTTAGATTATTTTATCGATTTAAGATATGATCATCTAAACACCATCCAGTTTCACCTTCATTGTGTAACATGGATTCAATGATAGAATCCCTCTGTGAATGATACATACATTCTCATTTGGACTCAATGTGTCGTCGATGAAACATAGGTTTCTAGATTTGTGGAATTGATAATTTTATAGGCTTTCCATTAATTTCTACACAATTAGTTGATGATGAAGCATCATGTCGTGATTTATCATTCTATTGAAAGAGGTGAAGTTACATGAATATCTCATTTTTATAGAATCCCTAGTGATTTTCATTGAGTATATATTTTTCTATAGAGAAATCATTGTCTAAAACATTCATCTAGACTTAGAAAAGGATATAATGGTGTTTCTATAGTGTTAGGTTAGACAGTAATTATCTTAAGATACCCCCATTAGTATTATCTTACATCATTGAAACCTGTATATTAATATAATAATAATAATTATTACTTGACATGTGTTAAACTCAAGAGTAAGGAAATATCATTTCATTAAACGTATAAATTAATTTTTATTTAAATGAGATTTGGTTTATGATTCTCTCTTGACCCATTAACATGGGTCATGTTTCCTCCTCTATATTTATGGAAACGTGGATAATAAATATTATTAATTCAACAAATTAATAAATAAATATTCATGATCTTGAAAATAATTTTTTATTTAAATATTCAAATCCTAAAATAAAAATGTTTGAATAAATGTGATCAGTAATTTATGAATAAATATTTATATTTATATTTATTACAACCGTTAAAACATATTTTATTTTACTAACATCTATTTAACACTAATTGTGTGACCCAGAGAACTTCAACTATAGTTAAGTTAATCTGATTAACATAAAGTCCAATGTCATCATCTGGTGACATTTAATCCCACCCATGTGGAAGAAGATAATGTCATAATGTCAAAAACCACATACAAAAACATACTATGTAATTTAATATCTTTATCATAATATCTTATCAAGTAGTATGAACTTTGGATTCATCAACCAATACACTCGGAACATCATTAAATAATTATCTGAATTGAACCCATTAATACACCCTAGATGTGGAATTTATTTCTAATGTTTCATTCTAATTAATGTGTTGATATTACAACTTTATTATAGATGGATGTGACAAATTCATCCTCAACTTATACATTCATTGTGTATCACTCATGAAAATCCACACACACGAATTCACTGTGAACATCTATATACAAGACTCATGATGTATATTAATAAATGTAAGAATGTATATGTAATAATGTCTCACTCATAGATATAAATATCTAATGACACATAAATATATATAATTTCTACTAGTATTCTAATAGTCAAAATCTCCTTCCTTGTAGATTACAAAGTGAGATATTCATGTGATGAAGTTTCATCCGCATATGAATACTCATAGATGACAGTTGACATACTAAGTGTCCAGTTAAATAATGGCCTCTAACTATATAACAATATTTAATAATATCATCATATCACTTCCATGTTATCATCATTATCAAATACATTAATTCCCATTTCTATTCGATAGATAATCTAATTAATTATAACAGAAAATGTTAAATTGAATAATAATAAAAATTTTATGAGGTATTTATTATTAATGAAGTTCATGAATATACCACCTACAGAAGAAAAAATGTATTTTGTATTAGGTCACCTACTCCAACAAACACCTACATTCAATTAATCCAATCACTATCAACATTTAATCGTATATATCACACATAATATACATTCTTATTCAATGTATCTCTATAACATTGAGTCCCACCATGTTATTCTATGAATAGTCATGGTTTTTCCTCCTACCACTATGGGAAGTATCTTGATTAATACATCACCCATTTGATAAAATCCCTATGTAGTAACATCACAATGTAACCACATATTATTATCTCTATAGTAACGTAATAAGATGAATAATTCCATATAAATGGCTACCATAATAATGGTAATATTATTACTATATTTTCTACCAATACTGGAACATGTCATTACTATACTTTCTATTAATATGCATTAGAATCCATAATGTACTCAGATATTATTGATAAGGAATACATTGTGTGGTATATGTGTCACATGTATTTTACTATACACACGCAAAAATATATAAAATTGATATAATTGAAGATTACCATTCAATTTAATTAGTAACTAGTTTATCTAAATCCCCCATCACAAAGAGATCATCATGTTCTACATTATCATGCGATCCCATTGAGTCTTTAATATAATTCATTGTAGTTACCCTAGATATGATTAATATTCATCTACTATGAATTTTGAAATAATAAAATGAAACATCACTATATATCATGGAAAATGAGTTAGAATCATAAAACATAATCTTGTAAAGTACTATTTATTTCAATAATCCCTCCATATTATGATTCATGTTATATTGAAATTTTTATATGTCAATGTCAATTATTTATTGAAATGATCAATATTTCATTTAAAATGCTTTGAATAAATATTTGTGTTTGTGTGTGTTATGAATAAAGTTATAAAACATGTGGAACATTCATTAAATATCATGTTCCACATATCATTATTACTACATATATTTATAATTTTAGGAATTCTATCCTTATTCTAGAAAAACTAATAATAAATTAGATTTATTTTTCCATACATTATCAAAATATCTACCCAATAAAAATGGTTCTCCCTAAAAACATCTATATTCATATGGAACTATAGAATCTCAAGTCAATATTCAGTTATCATTATTCATGTTTTTAGGAATAAATATATTTATTTAACTTGTATGATTTAATTGAACTTTTATTTCAGTGAAAATTTATTCTCATTTCATATAGGCATGTTCTTTGTGATATCTACATAGATTTGTCATGTCAGGAACTTCCATAAGGATTGTTCTAGGGAATGTGGACTTGATAATAAACATGTAATTATAATGATAATAGAAAAATACTATTACATGTATAAGTCAAATGATTTTATCATGATTTTTGGTGTTAAGGTTTTCTCACAGACTTTTCCAAGACTTTTGCAAAACATTTCTATAATCAGTCGTTATTTTCTAATACCAACTTGTACCATCGATTTACAATTTACAATGAATACCCATGTGTAGTATCAAGCCTAAAACAACAAAAATATAGAGCCCATAAATTGTGGGACATGGAATTCATTACTCAATTCAATCCTATATTCCAATCATGGTATGTTCCCATTTAATTTCTTCTTGTATCAATGATTCTGAAAGAATAGTATTTGTCGGTATAACCCACCAATGTGAGCATAAAAACACATCCTTGGTTATGATTTCATATGCATTACGTATCCATAAAAACTCATCCAACAAACATTAGTGGAATCTAGTATTCCTATAAAATTCATGTTTTTATACATACTTAGTCTCATATATTTTAATAATGATCACACTATCTCAATAGTGACTTATATCAGTTGTAACTATTCCAATCAGAAACAACTAATACATTTCCAACATATGAAGTTTACTATCGTTAGTATATATCATATAAATAATTTGAGATGAAATTTGGGTTTCGTTTGATATTAGTTTGTATAAATAATTGTTCCCATCAAACACATATGGTTATTCCATAATATATTATCATATTACTATAATTTAATATGATGTTCAATAATAAATATATTTGGATATAGTTAAGTATTTCATTTTTATTTATGAAATATTTCATTGATGAAAAAATAAGGATGAAATGAAATACATCTAATACCCCTCATTTAAATTAATTTTACAGCCATCACTATATTTATTTATTTAACAAAATGAGAAATTAGGAATAACATCTCTCCAGAGGCCAATGATCCCTGATTACGTAGTTAGTATTTTCTATGATAAGATATATTGAATGATCCTATATCATTTATCATGTATAAAATGTTACATCACAGAGTATTCCTAAAAATTCTTAATGGAATCTCATAATTTGTATAAACATAACTCAAGCTTCTTGTTAGTGTATTCCATTTCTCCTTGATAAACTAACTCTAAAATATTATTTATATAAAATTATAAACAAAGGGTTTTTTAGAAAATGAAATTTAGTAGGATTATATAGCTTGTTTATTAGTTAAAACAGGGATCAATAGACTCTCCAATATATAAAAATGTCAACTAATATATGTCTTTCTTTAGAAACACATACATTATTCAATCAAAAAATAAATTATTATTTTTATTCATCATTATTATGATTGTATATCATTGATAATATAATTATTAATCTCATAGTTATGTATCAAATACCATAACAATGTAAATTTAGAATATGAAGTAATTTCTCATTTAATCAAAACAAATGACATATACTTTTCTATATTACTTGATATAAAATAATATTTTAACCTGAACCAATACATAGTGCACTGAAGATGTCTTTTTCCTCTCATGAATGATCTAGGAATCAATCTTCTTCAACACCTTTCATATGTAACATTAATTCATATAATAATTCTATAATTAATTGAGTCAATTATTTTAAATACAAAATGTAAAAATATTTTCCCAAGAAGTAAATGAAATAAAATTATATGATTATAAAAATACATACATTAGAGACATATGATTATTTATTTATCTATTCATAATAATTCTTATTCCAATTAATTTTATTTTAAAAAAATAACCACATGTTTATTTCATTTCCCTTTAATCTGATATATCTTCTTTTAACATTGAAAAGGAAAATCTGATTTTAAAATGTCAAAGATATTATAATTTATTTTATTTCTTCATTTAGAAGCGACGGAGAATGAAGTTCTCATTAATCCTTAATTTTCTTGTGGATCATTGTTAGAATATTTTAGAATGACTTACCCATACTATTCTACCAATCTTTGATTTATGAAATTAATTTATAAGATTAATGGAAAAAGTATTAGATAATAGGAATCCCATTTTTTTAATTTATCGATACACTCCAAAAGTTTAAGGTCATAATCTTCAGATAAATGGCCTCCATCTAGTTTACATTGATACATTTTAGTTTTGATATCATTTATCTCTCATCTTTATTACACATTATCATGTGATTTGGGATGACATTTAATGTCATGTCCATTCATGTCCATTTGTTGTATCATCATATCATTTGGTGTAGCTGATATTATGTTGCAATAAACATAGGAAACACTTACATATATTAATTATAGACATATATTTCATCATTATAAATTTATTTTCATATCATAATTGGAAAGTGGATTTCAATAGAGCGTAAATAATTTTGATATTTTATATGTGTATAAACATCTATGACACTATCATAAATTTATGCTTCTGAGGATACGTTGTGAGTTAAGGAATGATTTTTATATCATTATTTCATTTTCCATTTTTACAATAAATAAATATTATTTTTATTTCATTTCATGATTATAGAAATATTTGATAGAAAATAATTTAATTACATTATTAACCGAATATTATTTTAACAAGTATTGATTCACTCCCAATTGGACTCAAAATATCAAATAATTTTTAACTTATAAGGTAAAGGATCCATGTTTAGCTTCTTCAAATATAGTCAAATTTTATTAAAATTATAAAAAGGTATTTAGATAGTAATTTTTTACAACTACTAGTTTGAAATTCATTAATCTATTGAGTAGAATCCCCTGTGTTGAAATGTTGACATTGATTTCACTAATTTTTGGATTTAATTTTTATTAAGTGATTAAAATTCAATAAATTTTATATTGGTTTGTTGAAGTCAACACACTAACATGTATTATAATTCCTAACAACTAAAATTTCCATCAACAAAGGGCTTATCTATCAAATTGACAAAGATTCCATATTAATTGATTAATATAAGGAATATTGACATATTATTTTCTTGAGAGAATTTTTTTGTCATTCGTAACATTACTTTTCTACCAAATTATATATCATGTTAATATTAAATGGATTTAACTAAAGTGACTAACCTTTTCTTTATAAGTATTAATGCATAATATTTTCATTATCTTATTCAAAATAATTATGCTTGTTGTTTAATTTAATTATTTATATGATCGTGATATTGAATCCCTTATATAAATTAAAATTTATATGAAAATATTAAATATATTAAAGGATCATAATGTTTATCAACCTATTTTTCTATTCTGTGGAAAATAAAAAATCATTGATCATAGGGAAAAACATATCAAGAGTATCATTTAATGAGATTTATCATTCCAGATAATTCATGTTAATCACCTAGGTTTATTTTATATGGGATACATTTCAACCCACTTACAGTCACATGGTAGATCCACCCATATATATTATTTACTCACATGAATGTTAGGGAAAACAAATGGAATGGTTACATGGTTTAAATAAAGTAAAAAGAGTATATTATGGTCATTACATAAAAAGAGGGGATGACACACGAACTATCATTTTGATTAATAGTATAAATTCAACAAATATATCAAAACAATTAAAATCAAATAAATTTTACACATACATAGTTTGGTCAAGCTCATGGTCATCCATTTATTAAATGAATACATATTTAATAAACCAATGAGTATTAATTATGATCATTAATTATTTATTAAAAATTCTTAATATGTATAAATAAATTATTAAATTCCTTTATCAAAATATACATAAAAATGTCCTAGAAATTATTTTGAACGGAAAATTGAACAAATTTAAAAAAATTATTTAAATATCATTATGTGAAAAACACGTACATGGAGGAAACATGGAATGTACCCATCTGAACTACCTGATGTGGTCATAATTGTGTACTATTCAATCACTCAATATATATCATTCATGATGTTTCATATAATTATGTGATATTTATTGTCAATTAATGAAAAACAGACACATATTAATTCATGCTCTATGTACATATTTTAATGAATACAGAGAACATAGTGTGTAATGTGGATTATACATGCGTTATAATTATGAATTTTCTCTCTATTTTAATTAATCATATAGTAAAAAATCCATATCTTATGGTGTGTACTTTCAATCTATGACCAAAAAATACCTTTTGATGATTTTTAATAAAGTAATTAATATCATTAGTCTAAATTAATTTATGAGGTGTTCTCCCCAACATGGTAGTTCTTGGTGGGAACAATTAAAACACCACAGATGAATAAATTACATATCACATGATTATTATTTTAGTATACACCACATCTATATAAATTATACCCTGGGTGTTATATTATTTAAATATATACCACTAGTGTAGTGTTTAATTACATGGAGGGTTTGTATTAATTTATGAAAAATCACACATATATTAATTTCAAACGACATGGTTATTTTTTAATTATACACCACATGCGTATTAATAAATACTTCACCAGATGAATATTAATTACACAAAAAATGTGTTTTAGTTACCCCCAATGTGTGTATTAATTACATTTCATGAGTATATTTATTTATTACACAAGTGGTTTATTATAACTCATTGAATCGTGTGACCATGCGACCACCACATCGTGTGGGGTCACAACAAATATATGATATTTTCATGTTTTATAACCCAACAACATATATTCCTCCTTTATATAGTATATGATCTTAATTTTTTCTTGCTTATAACAACTGTAATAGAGATGATATCTCATCATTTAAATTAAAGATTAAAAAATCTAACTGAACAACTAATAGAATGCATAAATTAATCCATACATATTAAATAATATAATTTATTTCTGATTGTTCTGAGACTAATTAATGGTTCTAGATATATAAAAATTTCATATAGGTCTTATTGGTAAACAAATTTTTTTTAGAATAAATGTTTTCTTCACAATGTTAATGACATGAATCTTCATAAAAATAATATATACCTAAAAAATTGACATATATTTATAGTAAAATTAATGGATTATAATTAATAGTAAATTTATAATAAATTAATTACTCAATAATGTAGCTTCGTTTGAATAATTTAATTAATTAATTTTTTTATTCAAAGTAAATTTGGTTTCACCTTCATTGTACTATAAGATTCCAAGGGAAGAATACCTTTAGTGGTGATCCACCCATTCTCATTTTATCATGAATCTTCAATGATGATACTTCGTGTTCTAGCATGGTGGAACTGATCTTCTTGCATTTCTTCCATTGATTGCTACAAAATCCATCATGTTTATTGGATTGAGTATTTATTTCAAATTCATGATATGTTCTTAAATTATGGTATTCTCAAGATTAATGTGTGTGAAAAAAATAGTTTTACCATGAAAATTATTCCACAAAATATTTATATATATAAGTTATAGAGTTATATTTTTTCTAATGTCCCTATATTATTCTATTATCCCCATAAAAACACAGGACCAAATAATAAAAAATATCACATGAAAAAAATACATCGATAAAATAAATATAACATCTTTAAATAAAAAAATAATTTTTTAATGGTATTTAATATATCATATTCCGTAGACATGTTAACATGATTTGTATTCCCCCTCCTCATTTACCAAACCTATACAAATAAATGGTATTTTTTATAAATAAAAAATAATGTAATTATGGTCTTCAGAGTAAATATTTTTTTAAATATCTAACTCACATAAGAATAATTGAATGATAAATATAATAAAAATCTTTAATGAATTTAAATATAAATTTTAATGCAAACATTTATATTTTTTCCATCCATTAAATACACATAGTATTTCACTATGATCAAGGAAACACAATGTGTGTGGCCTATTTATCTTCTTCGTATAGGTAACAATGAATATTCTACTAAAGTCTAGTAATACTTCCACGTAACATGTAAAGGAACACATTTGGAATAAGTTATTGATACAACATAAAAAACACATTTTCACTCAAACTATTCAGATTAATTTGTTTGTCACAATATATTATCAGGTTGAAATCATAGTCATTTCATCAAACTATATGGTTGATTCATCATTTATTTACTATCTAAAATAAACTCATCATTACACCATGACTATGGAATTTTGTTCCAAAATAAAATTTTTATCAAAGGGTTTTGGTTTCAATATATAAAATGATCGAGGGGAAAATCCTTAATTTACTTAGTCATTAATATCATATACCTAGTGATACACCCAACGTACCCAAAATCAATATAAATATAATAAATATTATTAAAGAAAAAGTATATACATGAATCATGATTTGTATTAATTATAACATGAATTTATAAGGATCATGATAAGCAGTCATTTGTAGGAATATACAATGAAAATAAATCATATGGAATTCATATTGGTAGTATAATTCTCATATTTTTTTCTCAATCAAATTACCAAGTATGAAATCATTACGTGAAGACACATCATATTATTAGTACAAACAACTAACAATCAAAATATCCTTTCCCTAGATATAAAATGAAATCCTAATATATCAAAATATTTATGAATATCATCATAAAAAATTTCATATTATCTTTATTGGTGGGAAATGATATTCCATTTTCAATGTCTAAGATATTATTAGACATTTATAAATTAAATTCATAGGATATAAAAATAAATATGTTATAAATTATTCATTAATATTAAAATCGATCAATATAAAAACAATATGAATTAAATTGTTGTAGGTTTTAAAGAACTAATGATAAAAATATTAGTAGTTATCAGTATTACATGAAAATGGGACAATTTGAGAATTTTAATAGTTGTCATTTTTGATCCCAACAGACATAGATTGATATTGGATATATGGATTTAATTTGAATAGAAAATGATTGATGCATGAATAATAAGGTCGATGTGATTTGAGTGTGGATGGTTGAATCACATGACCATTATAATCCTTATTGTGATTGAACGAGACGTATTATACTTTATGATGGGGATAATATGTTGTTGATGGATTCTTCTCACCGTGATCTAAAAATGTCTGGTTGTTGGAGTAATCTATCTCTAAGGTTTATTGGACCATTTTTAGTGCTGGGGAATGTTAGCAAGATGGTGTACTTATTTGTGTGCTCCCCATAGCATTAGAGGACCCATGATGTATTTTATGTTCCACTGTTCACCAATATATTCTCTGTGTCACCCACATATTTATTGGGTAGATTTAGATGTATAGTATGATTCAAAATTTATGGAGAAGTTAGTTGTGGTGAATGATTTTTGAGAGAATGTGGTTCACATACAAGTGATTCATTTGTTTGTTTTATCTAGAGTCCTGATGAGATATAAGAATATATGTTTGAATACTATTTTAAATTTCATGGTCAATATATTGAGTTATTTTCTGTAATATTTTTTTTGAGATTCGTTGATTTTATAATGATATTTATTCATTGATACGTGAAATTTATTCTTCTTCTTGGATGTAATGTATTATTTATGGAATCTCTCTATCTTGAGAGAGTTCTTACCTAGGAAGTTTGTTCTAAATTTTTGTATCACATGATTTAATTTTTTGTTCTACCAATGTGGTTGTCATGTTTTGATTATAGAGATATCATTAACAGATTTCTCATAAAGTTTATTTTTTCATCTTTCATTCTACCTTTTAATTGATTTTTTAGGATTATTAAGGTTTATAATTTTTTAAGAGGTATATTATTAAAATAATTTGAGAAATATCACCAATTACATTGTGTTTTCTAGTGATGGGATACATTATGAGGGAGTAAGAGGGATATATCGAAGTTAGAGTAAAGTCATAACATCTTAAAATCCACAAATCTATGGTGGTAGGTGTGGAGGTTGCTATTTTTAACAATAATAGAGAGGCACTGGGTTATTTGGATGGTAGGCCATTGACCGCATTTGATTTTTGGAAATGGTGCATCCTATGGGTGAAAACAATAGTGTCTATATTTCTCATGGTGTTCGCCTTTGGATGATTCTCCAATGAGAAATAGAAAGGATAACCATTACATAGGAGGAAAGTGTGTTTCATATGTAGAATTATTGTGTATTCCTTGAGAGTGAGGAACACTGCACATTAAATGATGTTGGATTTATAGGTTAGGAGCATGAGGAGTTGTCGCTTTTGGAAGAAAAGACCATTTAAATTCTTTGGATGTTATTCATGATTGTAATATACGTTCATGGGTGCCACTTAGATTGTGCCCTAAGTCAGATCGTTATGTGACCTCTTGTTTTCCTCCCCATCTGTAAGAGGATTCTGACTAGTAGTGAGGGTCTAATATGGTACATATAGATACAATACACTCTTTATCAAATAAATTCAACGGAAAAATCATAATTAAGAATTACCAATGAGATAATAATATCTCATCAACAATAGTCATACATATCATTACCAATTACGAAAACTATGTAGGTTCCCATAAACAAATATAGTAAAAATGACATTTCATTGTAGTTTGAAAATAAAACCCTATCTAAAGACACCATTAAAATTACCAAAATAGTTCTAAACATTACTCTAGATCCCCAAATCATGATCTCTCCTTAATCCTAAATAAAAAATATAATATAGGACCCATTCCCTTATCCTCACTTGAAACAATAAAATATATTTGGGTTCCCATTGGGGCTGATGATTGCTGTTACTATTACATAATAGTCCATAACCATGTGTGTCTAATTAAATACCCAATCTAATTTTAGTGTATGAAATAGTTAAAAAATTTATAAAAATCACATAAGAAATGATCAATGTTTCAAATTAATGAATTATTAGGTTTCATAATTATCCTCATACTCTTGGAGACTAGACAATAACTATTTGGGGTCAAATTTTAAACATAAATTAGTCATTCATTTTTCATTTAACTTTTTCATGTTTTAATGTGGTTCCCATAATATTACCAACAATATGTCTAAAATTTTTTTCCATGATCATGGTGTCAGAACCTAATCAATATTGTAAGGTGTATTGGTCATCAATCTAAGATAAGGATTCTTTGAATCATGTTGGGTTTTCCTTAATAAATTATTAGGAATTTCATGTACAATATACTCAACCATGGGAAAAAAGCATTAATTAACACAAAAATAATAATCATCAACATTTTGATGTTTTGAAACACATTAAAATTCAACACATGGTGATAACAAGTTTTCACAATATTCTCAATCACATCATATTCCCATGATTAAAAATATTTTCCAATTTAACCAACATAACCCCCTTAAAATAACCTCCATATAGCAATGAAACAAATTATTTTTTAAATCCATTCAACAATTTATACACAGTACATTTATTCAGTTAACTGAATTCTATTTTATCATTTCTAAACACATATAAATTAAATCTTCTTAAAATGGACCCTTTCACATCATTATAATTTCATTTAATTATGGTCATTTTTTTTATTCTATACGCCCATTATTTCCCAGTTTTCATTTCACATGATAAATTTCATGAATTGGAATACCCAATTGTGGAAAATATTATTAGTATAAAAAATTGTAACAATTTGAAAAAGATATCTATGTGTCTAAATATTCATTTTAAAAAATATGTTCATTATTCATAACTATAAAAAATTAAGAAACATGATGGTGAAATATCACACATCATATACACATATAAAACATCAATAATATGGATGATAATGTAGTGAAAATATTTCTTAATGTTGCACCTTCGTCGAACCATGGTCCTTGATTAATGTTATAATTAAATAAATTAAAATTAAAATAATCTCATATAAATAGGTTTCATGAGCCATATTTGAAGATAAAAAACTGAGAAAAAACAATAATTAAAATCATTAATCAAAGTTGAAGCCTTATATGTGGATTTGAATATCACTAAATGATACATAAAACCCATATATGAAAATAATATCCACTCATGGAAGGAATGATATATTTTTGTTCCTACTCTAGGATTTTAGTAAAGCAAAGATGGTGAAAATCGACTCATATTTAATAAATTTTGGGTGGAAATAAAAATAAATTTACCACTGTTGGTGGGGCAAAAAATTAGTGCACATGGTTTTCCAAAACATATATCAACCACTTGATCACCTCTTTTCAAGTGTAAAAATTTATCCACCATTTTTCTAGGACATACTACAGATTTCTTCAACCATATAGTAACAATGAAGTTGTCATTATAAAAACTTATGTGGTCACACATTGTCTTTAGCAACCCCACATTGTTTTAGATTAATCATTCCCTCCATTACCTAGTAGAAGGGTTATGGCTCAAAATTATTACTAACCATGTTCCAACTATACCAAATTCACAATATGGAAACATTTCAACTTTTTTAATGTCCCATTCCGAAGGGAAACTCCAAATACCATTCATGTAATTGGGAGAAATTCGATTAATCATTTTATAATTATTTTATCCAGTATTTAAAAAAAGTAGATAATATAATGTGTGGGAACCTTCATTCTACCCAACATGTAATAACTCATCCTAAATCTAGTATTCCAGACATAGTTAAGCCACTATGGTAAAAATATAGGGATAATAAGCCCATGTATCAACATCCCAATTTATTGATTCCTCCATTACATGACCACGATTCAACAACACATGGCCCAAATGAATTATCTAATATCAATGAATATTCTCACAACAATATAGAATATTAAATTAATTCTCCTCAAATGAAAAAAAGACAACATTATCAACATCAACCAAATTAATTACATGGGAATGATTTGTTTGATACTTACAATGTTGTGGACCACTAAAAATATTGTGCATATTACAATATATATATGGATTATATGACCAATATGATAACATTATAATTATATCAATAATCATAAACAACTTAAAAATCCTAGTTGACAACTTATATGGATTCTTAAATCTATTATTGACCCATTCTTGATTAAAAAAATGAAACATAATGACACCCAATATAAAATCAATATAATGACAACATAAATTTGTGAATGACTTCTATCTACTCTATTACGTTTTCGCATACCTCCAAATCAACTGAACATGCTTCAATGACCCACTCATGATGCTCAAACCCTTGAACTCTGAATCTAACACTTCAATCCATCACAAAGGTTAACAACATTCTCTACCATAATTTACCTCATACAGTGCCATCATAATTTTCTCATGTTATCTATTTTTATGAGTGATCATTAAATGTTATAGGTGCTTCTACCACATTGTAAATAAATAGGATTCGTTTTCATATAATTTCTAAAAACATTTTGATAACACCTAAAATTTATATTAAATATGTGGTTGTGAATATTTTTTCATAATCACATGAGTACAATGCACCTTTTGTAAGCACAGATAAAATAATGACATAAAACGAGGGTTGTATGTAATAAAATGTTCCAATGAACCCAATGTAAAAAGAATATATCATTCACACATGATTCACCCAATTTATCAATGGTAAAAGTATTTCAAATTGAAAATAAATGTTCAATACTTTTCAAAAAGCCCACATCCACCCGTACCTTTTCAATATCTGGAGAATTCCATGGTAAAAAACCATTAATACCATTTTAGAATCATCACAATTCCATTCCATAAAAGAAAATTATTGTAAAAGACAAAATAAAAGCTATTACTTATCCTTCACATACAAAAAGGTGTGGGATCACATCACAAATCCTATGATCTATTTCATCATTCCTATCTTCCAATACTATATATAGATATCACCATTAATTTTGGTCAAAAATATGGTCTAAAAACATCATTGAATCTTGAGACAAAATAATTTTCTCCTTGTGAATATAATTGGCATGATCACTATACCATGAGCACTAATAATCACGCCATCATAAGTGTTCAAGCTAAAGGTGGATACACAAAATCGAGCAGTCCATCAAATCTATATACTCCTGAATCTCATACTTCCACCTTGATCTGGCTCAGAATAGTGGAATCCATATTTAATGATACGAGGGTCATCTTCTCCTTCTCCTCCCGAACAACTATATGCATCTTTGAAAATAATTCCATCATCTTTCACGTAGTGGTAGAATCATGATTTACCTAATGTCCTTTCTCCCAACTCAATGAATATGATACACTATTCTCTTTTCCCTAGAATATAATGATAAATGATATCATATATTTAAACTACCACTGATTTACGTATTCTAAATATCACCACGAATATTAAGTTTTCAATTCTTATGGTTGTTATGGACTAAAAACTTATCATCAAGGATATAGTACCACCAAAATTGTCTAACATGTAATACCAATACTAATAGGATATTGTGAATAATAAAATTACATTTTTATAGTCTAATCAATATTGATCCATATTCCAAGATTTGATGTCCAAATATCGACACTTCCTCTACTTAATTCAATAATTCATCCGAAAAAAAATCATTTCCTAACCTGGATTGGATAATACAGAAATGGTTAATTGGTAAATATCCTATTTAGATTTTGGAAACAATAATCACATGATTCATAGCATTAAATATAATACCCTCCTTTCATAGGCCCATGAGTGGTGTTGAATGGTGGGAAATATCTTTTACAAAACATTGATTATAACCTTCAATACACAAAAAAAATAAGATATAAAAAACATTTTTAGTATTCTCACAATGGAAAAATGCTTGAATGTTCATGGGTTTCACTTACACTACTTATTTTTAGATGATGTGACCCATGAAATTTACCTTGTTGATCAATAATTAATTCTTTGTTACCATGGTGTAAATCCTATTCCCTCTCAGTTTACTCGAGAGGATTTCAAGGTGTTTGGCATGACCATATCGAGTTTTTGAGTACACCATGATGTCATTAACTATGAGAACAAAAAATTAATTAATGAATATGTGAACTATTTGATTTTTCATTGACAGACCAATATATAATGCATTTGTGAACAATAATGGCATAAAAACTCATACAGGAAATACCACATTCTATTTGATGTATTCATTGTATCATATGGTCTCACCCATAATTAATGAAACCCTAATCTCAAGATAATCATCGAAATAACAGTATACACATGAATTTTTACTTAAATATAATTGATATTAGGAAGAGGGTAAATGTTTTTATGGTAATTTGTTTCATCTTCTATTATTTGACATATAACCTTAAAGTTCTATCTACCTATTTGGGAAAACACCTAGGGACCCGATAGTGAAATAATTGGACGCATTAAACCATTAACATATACATCAAAAAACATATCCATAATCACATAATGTGTCTCTATCTTAATTCTATAAGGGCAAATATATACTAGACCATACCCAACAATCTGCTCAGTGATGAACTCAAACACATTCTTAGGTTGTAGCATGGAGAACTCATCAGTGAACATATCCAGAAATTGTTCAACTGTATGATATATTAAATCATGCTTTACCACCTCTTTTATATTAAAAATACTCAGAACCTGAGCTATAAACTCTCCCAACTTCTTATAGGTAGGCCCAACATAGAAATCATTGATATCACATTCTCCACGATGAAGATAATTATCTCCCTTAAGTTATGTGAACATTAACCCTAAAAAGTAATAGTACATGTATTATTTATATGATTCTAACCAATTTATAACATGTATAAGTTCAATATATGAAAACTCATGTAAGAAAAAATATCAATGAGAAAGTTAATAAAAATTAATTTGAAAACAAATTAAATAAACTGATTCCCTCTAATTGCACCCCCTATATCATGTCAATCAATATAAAACCACAAAGGAACTCTACAAGATAACCCAAAACATACATATTTTGAGAAGATATAAATTTATTTGAATATCATTTTGAATATATTGAACTAAAAATCATAGAAACTCCTTGTCTCAAACCTCAAACAACTGATAATATAGCCTCACCACTACGTGGTGTAAGATAAACTCTATATATATTATATGTCCTTCTACTATATGTTCTTATCTGAGTCCCATGTTAATCACTACAATATTAATATATATTCTATATTTCTAAAGAACCACATCCTCCACATCAATAATTATGGTTAGTGGAACTCTAATTTCAATATCAATATGGGCTGGTTGAGCCCCTATCAATGCTATTTTTCTTCTTAGTTCGTCCACCGCATTTGATATATTTTGTTTCTGAAGATCCTAAATAGGTTCAAATCCCACCACATTCTTGGTACTCAAATGGTAGTTGAAGGAACTAATATCACATCTATGTTGTCTTCCAAAAATAATAAAATACCAGTTAACCAAAGTCATAAGAGTATGGTCCTCTCCCTTGGTCACCCACTCTGCCACCTCCCTACCAAAAGTTATCATAATGATGATTCTTACCATCAAAATATATAACACAATATCACCTTACTAAAACAATATATACCCCATAATATTCCTCTGTTAGGTTCCCTATTGAAATGATATCCTGATTCAGTACATCTGAATACTTCTTCATATATAAGTTATTCACCTGGGTTGTTATCTCACATTTACGACTATAATGAAAACATTTCATCACTGCTCTATCATCCCCTACCAAATGTGGAACAAATCATTTAATGTCAATGACGAATCCCACGTAATTCATTATAGATATAATTCCATTTGAAAAATTCATACATTACATTATTATCTCATTTCTCATATTCTTTATGTATATATATTTTCAAAGAACAATTCATCGAATTGCATCTAATAAATTCCCTCTAGATTCTCATATTTTCCATGTATTTTTTAATATATCTGCATTGGTCCTCAGAACAAGTATGCTTCCGAATAAAACCATTCTCTCTATATGTATCTCTAAGTGATCTAGAATCATTATGATAGACTCGATCCTAAACTATTCTACCTTAGGAACACCTTTTCCCAAAAAAATCAATGATATAACAGTAGAAACTCTATTCTCATATCAAACATACTTGAGGTCTACTTCAATGGATCTCAATCAATAAATTTCATGAACTGAGTGAAATTATCTGGGAACTATACATTCTCCCTATCACCAAGAACTAATGGGTCCTCTCATCCCACTACGGGGGCTTATTATTAGTAATTTCCTCCTATCTCCCTTCTAATAGATAATTCTTTAGTATAATATATCTATAATTTTGAACATACATCTCAAGACACATAACATATTATTTTATAGCTAAAAACATTCCTATTCATAACTAACCATAAATAATCAAACCCCCATACCCTATCCTAGCATTAATTACCAAAAAATGATATTATAACAATTAAAATCTCTTATTTAAGACCATGAATAATGTACGGTAAAACAAATTTCTAATTTACATCTTCATAATATTAAATAATATAATCATTTCATTTATTGTCTTTTGATAATTTAAATAGCTTCAAAATATTTATTTTTGAATATTTAATTAAAAATACGTAATAAACATGAAACTATTTTATATCCCATTACCCAACCATACATTACGTCATGTATGTTCTTAACATGATGCTTATCACATAAATCAATGTATGCCTAAAATGATTCATGCATACTCAACTATTATGACACTACAACCCATGAGTAAAAAAAATCATATCATCAATATCATCACACCAAATGTCTATAATTAATGGTTAAATAACATCCAAATATAAGATAATATCACGAAAAATACTCCCACCCTAGAAACATGGGTTTTCTCCTACAAATGAGTCATTTACTCACATGAACGGGCACATTTACAAGGTAAAGAACATAATAATATCAGGTATACCTTCCATAAATAGTATGAAATTAGTAAATAAACTACCACTGATACCACATTATAACATCATGTCTTGGGTTCCACTATGTCTATTCCACAAGGCAATTAATTATGTGACCTTAGGAATGACTCCCCATATATTAGAGGATGTTAACTTGTAATGAGGGTCTAATATGGTACCTAGGAATATAGACCATATTTATCAGAGTAACACAATAGAAGAAATAAAAGTCAATAAAAACATTAAATAAGATATTATACACATTAATAGTCATGCATAACATAACAAAATCCCAATACCATGTATGTTTACAGAAACCAATATAGTAAAAATTTACTCTCATGGTATTTTTAAAATAAAAACCAAATTAAAGACACCATAAAAATCCCAAAAAATGGTCCTGAAATTATTATGTTCTCATAATTCATATATTGTCTTGAATCCTAAAAATAGTAATCTTTCATTGGGACCTTTCCTATATCAAGGGCTATAACTATAACAACATGTCAATTTAACATGATGACCCAAACATGGACTGAGTACAACTCAGTAGGGAACTACAAATTGTGTATAATGATATGTAAATTCCAATAACAGTGTTTGTTAGTGTAATGGAATAATTATAATCAATAAAAAGAAATAATGTTTTAATTTTACTAATTATCAATTTAACACTTATTACTCACACTCCATGAGTCTATACCATAACTCTAAAGGATAATAATTTAATCCTTATGGGTGAATTAATTTATAATTTCACTAATTATTGTGTCAAGGGGGTTCTATTCCATGTTCAGACACTATATCTATCCATTTTTTCTTATATAATCCTACAATAAACTAATCATGATTATAGGGAGTCATGCGGATCAATATGAGAAAATCATACTAATAATCATTTCATACTATCATTATTCAAGGATTTGGAATTCAATTTCCAATATCATCGCCTATGGGCTTAGAGAATAAAATCCCATATCATGAATATTTCATCAAAAACAATATCCAAATTCTATGACACTTGAAATTTTAACCCACAATGGAAAAATTGTTGTAAAATATTCTAAATCATTCATTAATACCATGATTAACTATATTTATAGATGTTCACACAATTATTACCCATTCATTAACCTTCATATACCAGGGTTTCAATTTATTATTTATAAACATTCAACAATTTACACAAGTTACCTTTCATTTTTTACCCTTTAAATCTATGTAATCATGTCATAACACATATAAATTCTTGTTAGGAAAAATAATACATTGTAAGTAATTATCATACCACTTAGTTAAGGTGATTTTTTTAATTCCATTAACCCATTTTTTCCACATTACATTGCACTCCATCCATGTTCAAGGAATTTTCATGACCCTTGGTGGCCATCATGATTGGTCCTTCAAATTACAAGTGACCCAATAGGATCCATAATTTGTCTCAAAATTCATTTTCAAGCACAAATTTATGGTTCATAAACAAGAAGAACTGAACATCCAATTTACACAATAGTACACATCATATACACATGTATACCGTGAATACTATGTGGGATAGAAAACAACCCACCTTACTTATACTTGTTGATACTCCATTACACAACATCAACTATTTATTCAAGACACAATGATTGAATTAAAAAATAGAACAATCTCTTAAATAACAGATTCATGTTCATCATACGAATAAAATCAATAAATAAAAACATCTTCCAAAAATTATAATAAAATAGAGATTGATACTTACAGGGTTGTTAAAATTCCACTAAACAATGCCTCATACAACCTAGAATGGAAGGATATGAAATCCTATAAGAGGAATTAGAGTTTTTCACACTCTATGATGGTGGGGAATAAAATATGTTTTATTTTGGGTTAGATCATATATATTTTGGGAGGGGAAATGTTAATTTCAAACTTTAATGAGATAAACTGTTATCTTAATAGTTCCCCAACCATACAATATCCTCTATCCAAGAGGAAACTATGTTTCGTGGTTTTGATGGGAAACCCATATGGTTCTCAAAACCATGTAGTAGTTATGTGGTTATGTCATCATAATGGATCTTAGGTTTCACAGTATCCTATTGCAACCTCACTTGGTTTGATAGTTTTGAATCCCTCATTTACTAGGCTAAACGGTCTTGGAGCAAGGTTAGTAATAATTATTTTTCCAACAATACATCATGAAAGGAATGTATATTCACCCTCAATGTTCCAAAACCAATTGGACACTCTTTAAAACATTCATATCATCAGGAGACATTCCATTAACCATTTTTAGAGAATTTCAACCAAAATTAATACAAAACATACCTCATTGTTAGAGAGGGGTCTTACAGTGGTGAAGTGAGAGCTGAGGGGTTTTAGTGTAATAGGATGTGGAAAAAATGAAGTAGGTTACTCTATGATGTTGTCTTCAACATGGATGGACTAAATTGATATGTATTTCTCATTATGATTTTTGGGGTAAATTAAATAATAAATTCCATGAAAAAACTATGAATTAATGTGTGTTAGTAGTCGTATCTATTTCATGTGGTTTTGAAGAATCAAAATCCTTGTTGATTTGAATGTGGTAGAATAAGATCTCCCATAAAATGAATGAGGAACTACATATTTTGGGTTCACCACACCATATAAGAGAATAGTCAACCGTTATCTAAAAATAATGAGTGAGATCATCCTTGCGTAAATTTTCATTTGTTCCATTAAATCCCTATATAACCCATATCCTAATATCCACCCTCTAATCAAATCCACTTTAGATATTAAATAGATTTTATTTTCTAGACTAATTTCCTAGGTTCATATTTTTCTTCTCTCATTTTATCAAAATTTCCCATTATTTCATTTTATTTTATAGGGTCATATGGTGATTTTTATTTTTTTTAGTTTCATGTAATGATAAATGATAGCTAGTTATGGTTAGGATGTGGTACGATTACTTTAAATTTTGGTGGTGATCGATCCTAGATTTATTATTTCTTGTGTAGTGGTTCATTAAGGAATACAATTGTGGTAGTATATTCAAGACTCACATTTTTGTATGGGAAAATCATGGGATTATCATGATTTTAATTTTTTATGTAATTTTCCTTAATCGAACAAAGATTATAAATAACTTTAAGATAGGAAATAGAAATGGAACTGATTCATATATAATTAGAAACTATTTCAATGTTATGTCATGGTTGATTGATGATAATATTTATGTAGTATGTGTGGCATGCAGAACTAAAGAAAAATGTAATGATAAATGATATAGAGTGTCTATGAAATTAAAAATAGTGTGGGATTTATTTTATGTTTTTATTGAATCCACGAAAAATAAAATAATTTTTTCATGTTTTCAATTGCTGCAATTCAAAAAATATCAGGGATTGATTTTTATTTAAGAGATTATTATTGTATTATTCTTAAAACCCTAAATCACCTCGAATATTTGAATGAAAATCAATGTCGGTAATTAATAGGTTTTATAAATATCATTTTATAAAATGATGCTCTATTTTGTCCATGTGTTATATATATAAAGAATGATAAAAAAAATTTGATGATGAGAGAGTGTGGTCATGGTATGTGCCATGGTTATGGTAGATATATTTTGTGGGTGAGGTATGTGATGTGTTGGTAAATGGAATTTATTGAGGTAGTTCATATTATTCTTTTGATAAAGGAGTACGTTAGATTTGGAGTCCTATTATAATGTTACATGTGATAGTGGTAGGTATTTAATGTGTTTTTAAAGTGGAAGGGATGTGGATGGTGAATAACACATAGTTTTTTTACGAAGTGAATTCCTTACATAATTAACCAAGTCATATGACCTCATGGGTCTCCTATAGTATCTTTTTTATACTTCCTCAAAAACCATAGTCAATTACACACTAGGGTAACTAATTAGACAAAAGACTACACCTACATTCTAACACTTATTCTTTTATTTTGATTTTGCATCAATCAAACCCCTCATTAGGAACAACCTAATATGTCACCAATAATTTAACAAATCCATTAAAATCATGGTTAATTGTTTAGTTCTAATAAGGTTGGCACTCAAAAATAAATATTAACCTTGTTGACATGGGTAGAAAAAATTATTTATTTGCGCCTTAATTTTCTAGGTGTGTTAAATTATCCCCCCATAAACGAACAACACCGTATTTGTGTACCCCAAAACTAAATCACATATAGTTCCATAGTACATTTAGTAAGGTATTAGCTCTGATAATAATTTTCATTAGATAGCCTAGTTGAATAATGAATCACGTTGCCTAGCCCCATGGTTCTCACGGGATACCTAGGATTCCTTCATAAGAAACCATTGGCTATTACCCAGCAGTTTCACTTTTCAACAAATTATTATCCCACGGGCCAACACATGTTCATTTTGTGTTCTTATTTTATCACTCACAGACACCATTTGAAACATTTGAGTACATGTCATTTTAGGAAAGTAATTCATAACACTATTAATAATTGTGTATTTCTTATAAGGTTGGACCTTGAAAAGAAATATGGAATATGATTTCATGAGTATTATTATATAGAAATTTTCCATAGTTTTTCCAAGGTGTTTTACTGATTTATTAGGATTGGTGTGGTTTATCAGTTATTGGTTGTATGATGTGTGATTTTTAGTGGCTCCTAATGGTATATGATGGAATGGATTTAAAAAAATGAATCATTATTTTTGGGATAAAATCTATAATGTGGGAAAATGTTATGAATTAATTGTGAACAAATTGACATGATTTGGAAAGATAGTTATGTTATAATAACTAGTTAAATGATTATCCAAATTTGATGTTTGGTAGGTTTTGTGGTTTGTTTTGTGTGGTTAATGGTTGTATATGTTATATAGGAGAAAATGGTTGTTGATAGTTAGATATGGTGTAGTGGTGAAGTAAATGTGTTGTTATTGGTTTTTTCTACTACACCATTTCACTGGGATTTAGGTTTGACATTATATTTTGTCATTTTCTATTGATTTATATATTCACCCCCACCATATTCAGGTATTTTATACCAAATAATACATGTTTAGTTCAAATTGGTTAACCCAACATTAACTTTCAATAGAGAGTGGATGGATATCAACCCTTTATTCCATGCACTCCCATTAATAGTAGTTAATCTAATATTTATGGTGATGAAAAATGGATAAGGCGTAATATAAGGAAATTTATAGTGGTGATGCTACATTTAGGGGGTTTCCTAAGGGAGATGACACAGTTAGGGGTGATTCATAATGATGATGGAATAGTTGGGGGTGATTCTTAGGGATGGTATTGTGTATTTGGGGGATTCATGGTAGGAGGATGAAACAAGGTTTATGTCCTTCAAATTCATGATACCATACTACTCTATACATATTCTATGGTTATGACTGAATAATTATTATAGGTTGAGATATAAGGTATCATATTTTGATGATGTTATTATATACATAGTATAATATTAGTTCATTCATATTGTGATGGTGGTGGTGGTAAAGAAGGGATGGGAGTATAATACATTTGACGTTGGGCTGTTAGAGTGGGAAAAAAGTTGGGATGTAGATATAGGGCACCTATGATTATATTATTCAGATATTATGTTCATTAATTTTTCCTGATAAATGGTTTTTGATCCTTGGTGAGGCTATGAATGGGATGTTTTCCATGTAGTAACTTGACCATTCTACTACTTTTTTAACAGACAACTAGTACACTATTCCCATATTTTAATGTGATGTCAAGAGAAGCATCCTATAAACAATAATTTTATACTCACACCATATATATACATATATAAACTATTATTTAGGGGATAATATGTGATTTAGAGATTGATTTATTCCATTTGGACCTAGGGTGGAGAGTCATTGATGCTGCCGATGCCTACCAGTAAATTGTTATTTTATTTTTTAGGCTTTCAGGTTTCTCATATCTTGAATTTTTGTATTTAATTATCACGGGGTATAGGATTATTTTTTATATTGTGATTTTCATTGGTGGATCTCATTTTACCAATTAAACATTTCTTCATTTATTATGGGTAATGTATCTCATAGTGTGTTTTATACCCTCAGTTCTAGTTTCCAGCCCCTGGCCAATTGGATGTAGGCTATATGGGGTTACTCATTCTCCACAATTTTGACCAAATAGGGTACCAGAGTTTCTCTATGTATGTAAGGGTCATGTTAGTATATCTCATCATTATGAAATATTATTGATTATTTAATATGTAAATATCTTAGATGTGAGGATGTGTTTTATATTTTATTTATGGCTTGTAGATTTTTTAAAATTTGTTAAAAAACCCCCCATGATAACCTATTGTTTATTTATATAAATATTAATTAATAATTAAAATATTCATATTTATGAATTAATTTCCATATATTTTGTTTTTTGTTTTAAATTAAGACTTGAAATTCAAATATGAAATTTGAATGAAAAAAATGGATTGAATAGTAAAATTCCATATTTAGATAAAATAAATTTGGTGAAATAAATATTTATAAAAAAACCGAATAATAAAAACTATTTTTTTAAATCCCAAAATACATGATCTTATAAATGAATAATTTTCTCTATAAATTATATTGACTTTTCAAATCAAATATTAATTAAAAAATATAAAAATTAATCTTTACATTTTGGAAACCAGGATTATTACCAACATTATTCCTTATGATTTATTATAAAATTTAAATCATGTAATTTGAATTATATTATTCAAAAAAAAGTTTTTTTTTGAAAAAAAATAATTTTTAATTTAAATCAAATATTTACAACATAGTTATTCAAGGTGTATAATTCCAATATATTCAACATTAGAAATTTTATAATTTAAATACTCCCAAATTTTACTATAAATCATAAATTAATGAATAATAGATAATACACTCTAATATTTCATATATATATATATGGGAGAAACTATAAAAATTATTGTAGGGCCAATTTCAAAGATAATATATGGTGTTATATAAAATTATTTTCATTCTCTCTCCATATCCCACTTTGATTTTCCCCTCTATTAGAATAATTTGTTTATAATTTTGTTCCTCCCATAATATTATAATTTTATTCATAACATTACAAATGGTCATGTTATAGTACATTTGTTGATAGATAAGACTTAAACTGATGTAAATATCCAAATTTTTAGATCATGCACTTTAAACCCCTACAAGGACCCTTTATAGTAAATTGGGTATGCCCAAAAAATTACATTTATTAGTAATAAATACTCAAATTGAAGTTTATAATGGAAAATTATATATGTAAACTAATTTAATAATATTAATGGGTTATATTTAAATAATTTTTTATTGATTTATCTATGATGTCTATTCTATACATTTTATATATTCATTTGAAAAAACCACTTTCATGGGGTTATAAACATTAAATACACATGATTATGTATACCAAGTTTTCCATTATATTTAAATAAAAAATATTTGGTGTCTTAACATATCCTTTAAATATGAACCAATTTACCTAATTTTAAACTCATCAAATAAATTTTTGGCTCTAACATAATCATTATTTATTGACATATGAACATTAATATGAGTATCTATTTGCCCAATATTTCTAATGATGGTATGTTATATTAATAAATTCTAATTTATATGAAATAAATATAATTAAATAAATTAAATACAATGGCAGATATCATGGAATATTTTTTATGGTATAATGGTTTAAAAGAGACAAGTAAAAGTTGTGTCCTTTTCTCAAATTAATTTTATTTTAACTTCATTTTTTATTTCATCATCATATTTTTGTATATTTCTATTTTATAAATATTTATAATATAATATTATATAGTTAATAATTACATGATTATTTTTTTCATATGTTGAATAATTTTTAATATTCAAACCATTACTGACATGTTTAATATCAATCCATTGTACACGTTTCTTTATCTATCAATATATTTCATGGAAGCATATACAATTGAATTTATGGTATGTATGTCATATATAATGGAATAATTAATTATTATAATATAAAAATATTTTATTTATATTTTTTTATTTTAATTTTCTACATATTCATCTAGTCTACTATGACTTGTAAAAATTCTTCACTTCTGAGAAATATATTGAAATCATTAATTAAGTAATAAATAAATTCAACAATATGTTAATAATGATTAAATTATCATATATGGAATCATAAATAATTTTATAAATGATTAAAAAAATATTTTAAATAATTTATCTTGATAAGAAATCCATTATCATGAAATTACTCGACACATTATTTGTCATATACAAAATTATATTACAATATGTCAATCCACAATTCATATAACTAATTTATAATGGAAATATAGGTTCAATTCTATTATAAATATATATTTTTCCGCTCATTTATTCATTAAATATAAATTGAGAGGGAAATATTAATTGTTTATTATGGAATTTATGAATTTCGCATATCCTATGAAAAAATAATTATCTAAATATAAAATAAAATTAATTTTATTAAATTCTATTATAAATTTTTTGAGGATGAGAAAATATAAATGTGATATTTACATTTGGATTGGGAATTATAAGATTAAGATAATACACATGTTTCACTTATGAGTATAATGAACTTTGATATAAATATTTTAATAAATGAAATTTGACAAACATAATTTAATCTCAATAGAAGGGTCCAATAAATTTATTTAAATGTATTTATAAAAACGTCCCATTTTTAGTGGTGAATGAATCAAAATGTATTATATTTACTCATAAATTTATTAATGGAATTACCTTAATAAATCCATCCTCATCTAATTTTATCTATCATGAAATATAAACAAAAAACATGAATTTTTATGTAAAACTCAATGACTAGTACTGTTATTATAACATATATTTAATGTATCCCAACCACATGGATTAATTTTTTTTAACTAAAATAGAAGAGAGAAATCATTTTATCATTGTTGATACAGTTAAAAGAAATGAATAAAATAAAAATATTATAAAAATAACAAACAAATATAATAAAACCAAATTCATTAATAATCCCCTAGTCTTCATAAATCATTAAGGATGTCTAGATTCAATACTATCTAATCAATAAAAATATATGATATTTAATAATTCATTTATAGTGAAAGACTATTCTAATAAATAATAAATTATAATTTGGTAATTATATAATTTTAAAAGGGTTCATAACTCACATATTTTTCCCAAATCATGTATGATGAAAAATGAGAATGAAAAACATTCATGGTTTAATAATGATTTGTATGAGATCATAGATAATTTATGGTCGAAAATAACTTATTTCTTTTTTAGATAATAATATGTATAAATCCATCATGCCTCCAAAATTATTAACTTTTATCCATAATCCATTATTGTATTAATGAGTCATCCAAACATCAAAAGTGATATAAACATTTTTTATTATAGTAAAAATTAATATTGAATTTATTGGATGAATATACCTAAATTACTATAATTATTAATGTGATAATTAATCTATTCAAAAAATATATCAAGCCCCAATCCTATTTAGACACACACGCATACAAACAACCACAGATATATATTTTTCCTTTCATTAGGAAAATTTATAGCATTTTATCTAAAATAACTCAAAAAATAATTGGTGAATATATCTAATATAAAAAAATAATTTTTTACCTCCATATGAATTGAAACTTTTATTGATATGTCTATTCCTAAAATTTTAAATATCCAATGAAATCCACATAAATATATATATTTAAAACCCTTCTATATTTCTCGCAAGCATCATTCATTTTTATACTAAAAGATTCCAATCAACATTTTATTATGGTTCTACTCTTAATATCAATGTCAATTTTAAATTATTCCTGACTCAGGTAACACATATGTTTTGGTATATAAATAAGATATTCAATATTTCTTAATATACATCATTAATATAATTACATTAAAATCCTTTAGTTGAAAAACACATACATTAATATTACAACCATAAAATAAAAAATTCATGTAAAATTAATAAATAATAATACATGTATATCACATCATTTTATCAATATGAATGATATGATTCCTAAAATTCATCTTTATATCATTGGAAACTAGGGATTTATAAACAATTGAGTGTTATTTGATTCTTGTTATAGGTTAGTACACTAGTTTCACTATATATAAATTATGTAATTATTAATTGAATAAATTATATTATAAATCCAATTAATCTAAATTAATTTCTGTGTAAAACAACATTACAAATTACATAAACGAATAGTGAAAATTGAAATACATCACAAACATATAGAAACAAGATTTGAGAAAAAAACTATATTATTAGAAGTCATGAATTTCTCCATTACCATATATTATTTATGTTATTAATGTAGATAATTAATCAATGGGATATATTATTTATAAACATAAACATTAATTTATCAATGAAATAAATATAGTTCTAAGAAATTTTATATTGAAATACTATTTAGAATGTTCAATAATATATTCTTTAGTATAAATTTTCATAATTTTGAATAAATGTTTTTTGATTAAAAGTCTATAAAACATATATTCCTTGAATATTGAAATTGGTTAATTGTTTCCCCTATAAATTGAATTTTATGTATGTCTTGATGAATACTATTTAATAAAATATATAATTAGCTTTTCATAATGTAAGGTACATGATAAAAGTAAATAAAACAAAAAAAGTTATTTGAAATGACAATTGAATTAGTTAGTAAGGAAGAATGAAATTAAAATACCTTAATATATATCCAATATCATCTTTTTATTGAAATAAATATCTAGGAATTGTTTCTTGTAAATATGTTAAAAATATAATCATAATCTTATTCAAAATATCAAGAGTAATTATGATTGTCTGAAAAAGAGTTTAATTGATATATACATGATATTGAATTCTGTCATATATTTTTTTGAATTTAAATAAAAATTATATTTTTTGAGTTCTTAAAAACAATTAGGTAATATTAAATAAATTATCCGGTGTCTAAAACAAAAATTAATTTATATTACTATAAAATGAAAATAAAATTTTATAATTTATCAAAGGGACAAGCGATAAAATACTATTACCTTGTTTATATTATTATTTTCTAAAAAAACTCAATGTAATGTCTTAAATTTTATAATTATACACATATATAAGGGAAAAAATATAAGTACATTTAACATTATAAAAAAATTATTAAGATAATTTTTTTTGATATGGGTACTTCTATTTGAGATAGGGGGAAAATTCTTTAATTATTTTGGTTGGTAATGGGTACTTTTGGGTCATTATGGTTAGTGAGTTGAGTAACATACCATGTATTGAATGACATTCAATGGTAAATATAATAATGGATTATTCATGGAACCTATATATGTTTATAAAATTTCTATATTATGGTTCATTAAAAAAATACAATCTCTCTTAATTTAAATATAATATCATAATACAATAATTAATTCCCACTATTCAATATCATGTTATAGTATATCAAATAAAATTTATAAAACTTACTATTACAATATTTATATATCCTAAATGAAATATTTCCCTCGATTTATTAAAATTATAACATGAAGGATCATAAATATTTGAATTAAGAAAAAAATTATGGATTGAAAATATAATATTCTAGGAAGATTACCTATTTTTATTTTTAGATGAAATCATTACGTTAATTTATTTCATATTTATTAGAAATTATTATTTATATATATATATAAGAAATATAATTTTTATAATGGTTATATGGTATTTATAATGAATACCTAAAAATTATTTCAACAATCCAAATAATGGTAACATAAAACTAACATTATCTCCGTCCAATAGTCATGTAATGAATAATTCAACCTCACATGTTTATATAATAATATATGTTTCCATCCTGAAAATATGATCTATCATAAGCATAATATCTTTATAAATATATTTATTCCATTATATTATTTTCACTAGTTACATTTATTATTGTATATATGTTTCTTTCTTGGGAATATGTTCAAATATATTAAAAACTTTGATTATTAGTGTGTGATAGCATGTAACTAATATGTAAGCCCACATTGAATTTTAATTTTGGTTTTACTAATGTTTTAAATATTTAGGGAGGGTTTGAATCGTTTATAGTTTGTTGAATGGTTTATTATACCTTGGGTGTCTCAACCAATAGCCACTAATAACCCTTAACGCTGGTAACATAGCTTAGTGTGACACTATAAACAATATTCAATTTTTTCAGGGATATACTACTAGAAATGAGGGTATAGAATACACAAATTCGATGAATTAAGTGATAATTCATAAGGACGTATGATAAAACCCACCTATCAAAACTACTTCATATTAGATAAACACAAATCTCACAACTCATACAAATAAAGAAATATCCTATATGAATGAAATGAAACCACAGTGATTGTAGTGACACTATATACATCATCTATCTTCATTTCATGAGCTATAAATGTATACCATGTTAACATATTGTATCCTGAAAATATATAAAGATAGGATAAGATTATATGGGTGAAAATAAAATTATACTCAGAAGGAAACTCCCCTTACTGACTTTTAGAAAATTGAAATTTAGTAAATTATATCAATTGTGAAAAAAATATGAGTTATTACCTGTACATATTTTCTCACCATAGATCTCCTCCAAGGATCACTCTCAAAATTAGAATACATTAATCATTATATTCTATCATGATAATATATGAATAAAGGTACCTGACATCCATATACCCATAGAACAAGATACCCCCACCGTTATTATAAGATATCACTTCGTTCTCCTATTCCTCCACGTCTATATAACTTCATATCACAACCCAACCACATAATATAAACTATTACGGCATAACCACATGACTTCAACATGTCTTCATTATGCCACATCAGTTTTTATAACAAACATATCCTTTATTACACATTAATTTATGATTTATTACAAAAAATAGCATGCAATTAAACTTAAATTTCTGATAATTCATGTGTATTTTGGTACTAGATACCTATCATGACATCATGAACATTTCATAAAATAGGATTATTGAAAACATACTTAACATGCTTCAAAAAGTCCATGGATTTTAAAACTGCAAGGGAAAACTTTTGGAAAAACACAAAAAATGGTTTAAATATAATCATGTCATATGGTGGTACGTGATAGTAAATAGGCGTATAAATTGGGTAAAATAAGATTATTTATAATAAACATGAACAATGAGACATGCCATAACATGATCATCATAACATTAAAAATATGGAAACAACATAAAATATAATATCATAAACATTTTTGAAGGGTAACTTCCTAGACACCATGAAGTCAAAAGTAACATAAAGGAATCATGTTCACCCTAAGTCCCAACAAGATGACTCGTGAGTCTAAAAATTACCCAATGCATTGGAGAACAATATAATAGTAGGATAACCAACTACTTTACATTAACTCTTCTTATATTAGTGTTACATGTATATTATACACCAAGGATTCTTTCATATTAAAATTTTATTTCAAGATTAATAATTGTTTAATACATACATGTATGACCCAATTATATGTAGTATAGTATTTTAATACTAAATTCCCTTGATATGTAATGGGTATAGTATTCACTATACAATTGTTTCCCGGTGTGTAAACATAGTGAAATTTCAGCAGCATAATGGAATCACATAAGAATTGATAAAATTGTTTGATTATAGATAAATCAAAATCTCATTACTTGGAAATAAATTGTATATTATGTGGGATTTGTAATGAAATATACCATCGTAAGGAAATAAATATACAGAATATAAGGTAAATAAGTTACTTAAATAAAAAGGAGAAACGAAAATATCCCATACATGAGTGTGTGAATCCTAATGATTGGGAGGAGATTATTAAGAGATTATGGGAACCACAAGAGGATTATTGAGAGTGTAGGGAAGTTTATGGACATTCTCTATTGAGATTGAGTTTTGAAAAATGAGAGAATGGGAGGGTTTATATAGGAATAGAGGGGGATTTCTTTATTATTTATGTTTTCGAATCTACATAATTAAATAAACAAAAACACAAACCATCCCATTGTTTTACCTATGCTTTTTAAAAAATTGGATTGTTTATATTAATTTATAATCCCAAGGGAATATGATAGTAAAATAATAACCTTGCTTAGGTGGAGGTGTGTCAAACTCTTAATGAAATGGTTTTAATGCCTCAAAATATAACAATGCATTTGAAGGATTCAAAATTTATTTATAAAATTAAAAAATATAATCTCAATATAGTAAATTGAAAACATATATTTGGTCTTGTTTACCATTTATAGTATTTATTAGATTATTTTTCGGTCATTATGATGTCATAATAAACAAAGTATGTTTATACGGTATTTAATTGTTACTAGAAAATTCAAATGTCTTAGAAGATTATGAAAAATTAACCATTCGATAACTTAGATAATATTATTCCAAATATAATATTAATTTTATATAAACAATTTTCTATATATATGAATTTTAATATTTCAAATTAAATCAATATTTATTGATAAATGTTGCCTTATTTTGAGACTAAGAGTTTTTGAAAACATATAAAAATTACATTTGACTTCATAAAAATTTAATGAAAATTTTTATATAGTAATCATATTTTCATATTAATATTTTATTAAAATATTATTTATTTCTATTACCCATTAATTCATCAAAATAATTTCTTGGATTGAATTTAAATTTTACACAGAATAATATTTATTTTTTATTATATAAAAATAAAATTCATTTATAAAATAACTATAATAGGATGATAAAATATTAATTAATCAATGTAAATAGTCATATTTATTGGGTCTTGATTCATAAATGCCAAAAAAACACTCAAGGATATTGTGTGGGATTGTGATACATTTAGGGATGGCTTGACATACATCGTTTGGGTGATAATCTAGATGTGTGTGGACTGCTCTAGTAAATGGATTCAATCATTCTTAGGATATAGAATCTTATCGTGGGCTTGGTCATGTACTACTCGTGGTGATTCTGTCTCCCACAAAATCTCTGATAATTGGGCTTCATAGCGTATAACCCTACTTTTTGATGCCATCAATTCCTTTATCTATATCAAATGGATTTTGTAAAACCCTATATTTATAATAATCATGTGATCACTGTTAAATTTTTATATTATCAATGTCAATGATAGTTAAATAAATATTAAATAAAATTATATATAATAAATTAAAATGAGAGTGTTTTTTTCTAAAACTATTTTATATAATAAAACATTTAATTGAATCACATGGGTATATTTATTTGTAAGAGTTTTGGTCGTCACAATTTTCACCCCTTAAGAAACTTTTTCCTCAAAACCTTCATTTACCATACTTAAATTGATTAGGGTTACTATGTTTCATAACTTCTTCTGATACCCATATCTCTTCTTCATGTTTTGGTTTCTCCAGATCACATGGACCAGGTGAATTGTCTTATTCCATAGAACCTTTTCTCCATGATCTATGAGCATCACTAACTTCTCCTCATATGAGAGATCACTATCATGAGGTACCACCTATGGATTGATTACAAGTGATGTTATGTTATGTACTTTCTCAAGATGTATAAATATATTTAATAAATTACGTACTTGAGATATGTTAGGTTGGATTACATGTAGGTAGGATATTGCTCCAATGATATAATATATCTCAAAAGGGCCTATGTATCTTGGGCCAGTATTTCCATTATTCTCAAATCTCATGAAATTATTCAATAAAGATATTCAAATGAATAACATATCATAAAAAACAAAATCATGGTATCATCTATGACTTTCATCATTGATCATATGTCGACTCAGAGCATCCTCGATGTGATGCTGAGTGGTCTTATCCTTTTCCACCATATACAAGACCATTTCCAGACCTAGAAATTTTTGATCCCAAATTTAATCCCAACATATAGGTCCATACACCTCTACTCATAAATGTTATCATATGGAGCCTTTTGGATACTTCAGTTGATTTTTTTTTGTTTTAATAGAACTCAACTAAAAGATGATTTTGGTTACATCATCATTTGATGTCATTTGAGAATTCATTATACATTTAATTAATTTTTTTGAATTGGAAACTCATAATTGTTATAAATTTTCAGGGTGAAAAGTCATGAGGAAGTTCAACTCAATATACAGAGAATGTTAGATACCCTTCCATAACATAGAGGTCAATCTTGGTTATCAATCATGTACAATTGATAATGATGTTCCATAGAGCCAAACTACTTATCTGATGTAAATCAGTTCTTTTTTATTGAATGATAAATTCTCTCAATTCACAATTAATTGTGTAGTATTTTTATGACAATCCAACACAACCCATATAAAATTTTTTCCACTAGATGTCCCCGAATTTCTAATGAAAATTTCAATGATCATGTTTTCACATTTTCATGTACTTATGAGTAATGGTTTCATCACCCCCTTAGAATATTTCCTTTCATCTTTCACCTTCTATCATACCATACCTCTAGATGTATACTATGTGATCTCATTCTTCATATTTTCCCACAAATATTATTCTCGGTTATCTCGATTCATATTTTTATTATAGAATTGATATTGAAGTTTGAGCTATGTGCATCATCCATCAGGTCTTAAATTAACTCAGGATTTTATTGTACACATATTCTTGAACCAAATCATAAATAAAATTATTCATTAAAATTGAACTCTTAAGATTTACATTTTCATATTGTTTCTTCTTTCATCTGAACTCCCTCATAATTTCAATGAGAATACATTAGACACCTGGAAGAGATACCTAGGAATTCATTTGTGGAAGGATTGATGATGTAAATTAATTTATGATTACAACTTACGTCCATTCTAAATCTATGAAGATCAGATCCCTCTCAATTATCATCAATGATATAATTATTGAACCATTTCTTTTTATAGAATCAGATACCTTATTCAGTTTCCTAGGATGTTAATTGATTGTGTAGTTATAGCCTTTGATCATCTCTAACAATCACGATTGGTGCGTATTCATCTTTTTTTATGTGAAAATACAAATGAGGATTTTGTGATCCCCATATATTTCACACTCTCAAAAAACAAATAATGTTGATAGTTTTTCAAATAAAATATCACAACATCTGAATTCTAATCATGATTTGGAAAATTTTGTGTCTAAAAAATCATCTAACATTCAGAATAGGGTATTAAAATATCATTTTTCATTAACACAGGTCCCAATACCATTTTTAATGAGTCACTAAATACTATAAATATTTCTCCACATTTTGGTAGTGTGAGAACTTGTGCAGTGAGAAGGCTTATCTTAATCTCCTTAAATCACTCTTTAAAATCACTATACCTGATAATTTGACTATATCCTTTGATATCATGGTAATATTTTGTGAAAATCACTTGAAATTTCTCAAATATTGATGATAATACCCAAATAATCCAAGTAAACTATATATATCTATTACAGATACTTGCCTCATCCATCTTTCAATTTATTCTCACATCGAAGGGTCCATTTATATCCCTTTGCATGTAATTTTATTCCCAAATAATGAGAATTCCTTAATCAATAAATCATATTTAATGTACTTACCATAAAGATTTTCATTTCGCATGGTCTTTAAAACTATGCTCAGATTCTCCTCAATCTCCTCTATGGTTTTAGTGAATATTATAATATCATATATAAAGACAATAAAAATATTCAAGATAATATCACAAGAATATATTCATTATTTCCAGGAATATTGTTGGAGCATTAGAGGTCCCAAAACAAATCACTATGAACTCATAGTTCCAATACCTCATACGAAAAGTATCCTTGGGGATATCAACCCTTTTAACCCTAACATGGTAATATCTTGACTACATATCCACCTTGGATATGTATTGATATCCAGGTAGCTAGTTGACAATGTAATCAATCCATAATAGAGGATACATTTACTTTATCATGATATTATTTTGCTTACAATAATCAATAAAAATTGGTATTAACAAATCATTTTTCCAGATGAAGAGGACTAGGGTACCCCATGGTAAAGAGCAAGTGTTTATAAACCCATTAAAAGATTATCTTACAGTTGTTTTTTATCTCCATATGTTCCTGAATAGTTATTCGATAAGGATTCATGGATAGGGGTAATTCACCAGGTAAAAGGTCAGTTGAACATTCAAATTATCCTCATAGAGTAAGGTTAAGAAATTCATCAAGAAACACATCAACATATTCCCTCATAATAGGCATGTCTTCAATGTTTATTTGTTCCCTAGAATTAATAATTTGAGCTTTATTTTATTTCTCATTAGGAAATAATATCCATGATTTAGATGATGGTGATAACGAAGATTCATTATCCTCCTTGCACTTGTATAGAATTGGGGGATTATTCCCAATATAGAGAGTGATTTTCTTCTCTCAGAAATTTATGATTGTTTTATATAGAGAAATCCAATCAATTACAAGAATTTCATAAACATCCAGCATAGTATGTATAATCAGGTTCACTAGGAATTTTATCACTCAAAATATATAAGTTGAGGAGTTATATACATGGGATGCCATAATGTCACCCATTTCTATTTATAGTGATAACTCAACTTCCATTATTGGTGATGTTCTTTGAGTAGTTCATCAAAACTTTTGAGATATAAAAGAATTTATAGAACTAGAATAAAAAGTATATTCTTTATCCAGGAATGAATAACTTTATTACATCTCACCACATTGTTTTTGGGAACCACTTCAACATTTGTGATAGAAAAAATCTCACACTTTCATCCTTGGAGGATCTTTGTTTTCCATAAATAACCCTCACTTAGTGCATTGGTTTTCAAGGTTCCCTAGTTCCATGTAGTTAATTAAATGAAAAATGAACTGAGGGTTGACAAAAGAATTCCTTCACTCAATCTCATAAGTGGGATTCTCCTTTTAGAATTCTCGAGCTTTTTTCCCTTGCTTCACAAACCTGAAGAATATCATCACCGCCCTAATATTACTTTTTTGGTTTTTCCTTACATATAATTGATAAGTGGTATGTTGAAAAATCGTGGAACCATTATATTTTTACATCATACCAGGAGAATTAAACTCCACTTTCCACAACTTTTCCCTATTATACCCTTGATATTCTTTGATAACTATTTATACTTTGAGGGAACACCAGACAGTTAAATCATAACAAAAAAATCATTGATCTCTATGGCTTTTTATAGTCTAGGTTTTAAACCACCAAATTAGTTTAAATCCTTTTATTTTGACCTAAAAACTAATCTAGATCCACATCGTGAATGTCAGGTGAATTTTTCTCCACAAGACCTGATTAATTCGTTGTCTTTTCTCAATAGGGAAGTGAATTTTATATGAAATTATGATGGAGTGTAAGAGGAAAATGTATTTCAAATACAATTTTCCCTAATTTCTTCCCCCTCATATCCTTGATCTCTACAAATGGATTTGTATTCTTTACCAATATCCACCATTTATCAACTTCTCTCTCCACATAAAAAACAACCACTAGAACAATCAATTGTTTGAATCATTGAAGGATGGATAAGATCTTCCCAATGTAGTTCATCCACTTTTACTCTATTTTAGGAACAAATGTTCCAATAAATGGAGGATTCCTTTGATTCATAAATTTCTCAATCATAGTTGGATTTGGATACTCCTCCGAGGACAAATTTATATTCAACACCTAAGACAACTGAGATTGTATCATTATAATTTTTTTCATTCCCTCTCCCATCGGGTGGGTCGTCTCATTGGGAAGTCATCTCATTTCCCATTACATTTATTTCTTACTTGATTCTTCTTATATACATCCATTAGAGAGATTAAATGAATAATTTTTGATGAGTTTTGATATATTATTAAAAAATTAATTCAACTACATTAAATGGATAACATATAACATACATTTATTTCATTAAGTAAAGAATTTGAATTAATAGGCATCAATATATTTCATCCATGATCTATTTCGTAATATCAATTCTTATAAGAATTTTATGTTCCCCAAATGAAGGATCATAATGAGATAATGAATAAACCAATAAATATATCATGGGAGTGTCATGTCAGGTTCACATTCAGGATCATTGTTCTGTACTAGGTTATGCATAGTCAGGCCTAACACACCTTGTTAGAGTTGTTTCCCTAGTTAAATTTATGTCAGAACCATGTCTAAATGTAGTATATAGACATGGATTTAATTTCCCAATAAAAAAATTTACTCTATACTTAGTAAATGTTTTTTATTTTTTCCAATTCATAGTCTTATCCCTAATTCATTAACTAGATATTTTTAATCCCAAAACAAAAAATAAATAAACATTTCCTATGATACCAACTATAAAGAAAATATTTTTATTACATATTAATTCATGATTTATTATATGAAGTTACACATAAGAAACCCTAATGTATTAATAATTATAGTGTTTTTGTGAATTTGGTACATATCATAATATCTTGATATTTTTGAAAAAACCTCTTTATTGAAAACGTCCACAACATTGTTCTAAAAGTTTGGGGATTTTAAAACTAAACAGGATAACCCATGGACCAAAATAAGAAATGGGTGTGTTATAAATACAAGAAAGGTAATAAAAATAGAATAATGTAATAAATTATATAAAATAGGAATATAAATGTGGAATAAAAATTTTCGGTATCATCATCATGAATAATGAGATAGGATATAGCATGCTAATCGTAACATTTAAAATATTGAAACTACATAAAACAATGTCTCATAAAAAATGTTCAAAGATAAATGCCAAGTCATCATGGTAAGTCCCATTAAGTAATCATGTTCACTACATATCCCAACATGATTTTTCATGAGACTAAACATTACCCAATGCATTGGAGAACTATATAATTATGAGTGCACCGGTTACATTCATTTATTTCTAAATATTATGAGTGCCACATAGATTATACAACATGTATTCATTGATGGTCAAAATTTCTTATAAAAATATGTAGTTTGGAATAAATATATTTATGTACCAATTAAAATATGTATAACATTATAAAGGATAATTCTATTAATAGGAAATGGGTATGGTATTCACTAAATAATTGTTTTGGAAATAAAAAGTTTGGTAAAATTTCAGCATCATAATGGGGTCACTTAAAAATACGTAAATTATTTTGATGATCAAGGAAGTCATATATAATAACATGAAAAGAAGTTGGACTATAATGAAGATATATATTTATATATCCCATTATATTAAAATGAATAAAAAATGATACATTGTAAAGAAGATAATTGATTATAGAGGAGAAATGAAAAGATACCTTACTTTAGTGTGTGCCTCAAAATGATTACAGGGGTATTATAGAGAGATTGGGGGAGCCATGGGAGGATTATTTATAGTGTACATGGGAGTATGAACAATCTACAAGGAGTTTTAGTGCAGATAAATAATAGATTTTGTGAATTTATATAAGAAAATGGGTGAGTTTATCTATTATTTAGGTTTTGGACTACCAAAAAAAATATATAGTCGCAATCCATCCCTCGATTTTCCCATGGTTTATACCAAATATTAGTTGTTATAATTATTTTACAAGGAAAAAGTCCAAAATAAATAAATAACACTATTTAAAATGTGTAGGTGATTCATACTCTTTGATAAATTGTTTTAGAACCTAAAAGAATATTAATTATACTTGGGGATTCATAATGAATTTAAAAATTTGATAAAATTAAAATAAAGTAAAATTATTTTAAGGTTAAAAGAAATATTTGGCCATAGATACCATTTATATTATCTATTAAACCACTTCTGGTTTAGGATGATTCCATAATAGTCAAACTAAATTTCTAGGGTATTTATTTTTACATAAAAATTCTGTTATTTTGGAAAATTATGAAAAACTAAATATACAATAGGTTTTATTAATTGATTCCAAAAATAATATTAATTTTATTTAAATATTTTAACAAATATATGAAATTTGAATTTTAAAATAATATTTACATTTATTGAGAAGTAATGCGTTTTTTGAAAATAATTATTTTCCAACCCTTATTAAAATTACATTTGACTTTATTAAAATTATATGATCATTTATATTTACAAAACTACCAAATAATAATATTTAATTAAATTATTATTTATTTCAAAAATCCATTAATTCAAAAAAAAATCATTGATTGAATTCAAATATTACAAAACAATTGTTTTTATAAATTATTATATAAAAAATAAAATCATTTTTAAATAAAAATCAATAAGATGAAAATATATTCATTAGTATACGTACATAATCATATTTCTAGGGTATTTGTACATTTCCCATTAATATACTACAAAAAAACCTAGGCATATTGTGCATTACATTGAGACTTTCATGGGGTGTTTCAGTATACATTGATTGGGTCATGACCTCGATGGTCCTGAATAAATCCTGTAAATGCTTTCTCCCATGATTATGTTTTTTTATTTCAAAATGATCATTGTGAAGGGAAATGACAGTTAATTCTATCACTTGTAGAATATATGTTAAATCGGATGTATAAGGTATGATTATACTAGTTGAGGGTATCACATCCTTTGTCTATGTCAATTTAATTTTTTAATAACCAATATTTATACTAATCATGTTATAACAATTCAAAAACCATATTAGAAAAGGAAGGGATTCGTAAAGGTATATTAAATACAATTGGATATAATACAACAATAAAAGTGCATGTTTTTTATAACCATATTACATAATAATAAATTTTATTGAATCACAAGGGAAATTTTATTTTTATTAGTTTGAGTCTTTACAGTATTTAAATAACCTAATAAAAAACATCATGTTATCATAGACTATACAATGTTAAGAATAGATAGTAAGTAAGGGGTATTCAACCATTCATATAACCTCTATCATGTATTTTTGTGAAATCACATGATTCCCAATAACTCATATGGGTATTGGTCAGGTTACATGACTTGGTTGGGGGTTTGTTTGAAATAATAAAACCACTGTTAATATTATATGACAGAATACCCAACCAAATGGTTTTGATAATAATTTAAAAATTTTATAACCCAAAAAATCACCACATTGTATTCACCCCAATATTTGGTATCACCCCACCTATTGATAGGTATAAAATATAGTGATCATGACTTGATCACTTAAATAACATTATACCATATAATAACATGTCATATGGAGTGTTCCTAGATATCTAATGGTTAGAGGCTAGTGATGTTGGACTCTGAGTGTATTTTTTGAGTGTTTAACTAGGTTTTATTAATAAAATATAAATCTTGAAATAATGTAATATATAAAATAAATTATTTCCCAACTGATTTTGTGCACATCCCACATAATGATCCTAAATATATAGAAATACTCTTATAAATTTGGTTATATTAATCAAATGGTCATCAACATATATCTCTAAAAATATGTGGAACTCAAAAATGAAAATAAAAACCCTAAAAAAAGAATTAACAAAATGGACATCTTACATTACTTGTAGGTACATACAAATAAACCATGAAAATTGATTCCCATTGAGGTTCACATGTTTGTAGTGAGTCTAAAAAAATCCATAGAAAACCACCACAATAATATCATGTTAGGAATATAATCAAAAATATGAATTATATTAAACTATTAATTTATATATGTTTTAAAAATCATTTCAAAAAAACATGGAATAAAATTGTATGAAAAACATAACATGGTACGTGAATAGTCTTCAGGTGAAACTCACTATACCAGGAAGATCCCTGATGTTTTATTTTCCTAAATGAAATATTTCAAAACCATTATTGATAAACTAAATTATATTTTATATTTTTTACTTATATTAACATGAATATTATTTAACTGTATTATTTTATAATCTGTAATAACAAATTACTATCATCCATGTCTTACCACTCCAAACATTTCTTGTTTTGGAACTTATTAATAATCATATATCAAATGAAAAAATGGATGATTATGATTCAGTTTTCTAGAAATAGTTATAGTTGTAGGTGTTATCCCAATGATCTCAAAAAAATTATAACTAACTCTAATAAATAGATGATTTATATTTTGAGGACAATATTTAATATTGATTTTGTTCTAAAATAAAAAAAAATGATCCTAGAATCTATGAAAATATAAGTACATTTTTTTAATGAATTTTTTGTGTTAAAAATATGTGTTTTTATTATAAATTATCTAATAATTTCAAATAGAAATAATTTTACATATGATATTCTAGGATTAAATATTCCCTACAAATATTGAGTTAGTGTAGCCAATATTCAATTATAAAATAATTACAAGGGATAAGAACATAAATTTAATTATTTCAAATTGAATATGTCCATGGATAAGAGTCAAATTCTTCTCATTCATATAGAGTAGGTTTTGTTTTAAACCACTTTTTATAGATAACATTCTTTATCATATTTATAATTAAGATTAAATGATAATATGATTTAGTTATAAGAACCTAAATTCAATTTCCATAATATATATTATAATTTTATATATCATTATCCTAAAATAATTTAATATATTCTATTGTAATATATATATTGTCCTATTTTATCATAACATTATTTTCATTATTTTAGTAATTTTGAATCCGTAAAATTTTCTTATTCCCACCTCACTATTTAGTATTTATATTTATTTATGATTATATAGACCACTTTTATATTTTATTTTATTTTAAACTATATTTTTGAATGTATAAACATTTTATAATAATGTTAAATTCTTAAATATTCCCCCTATAGAAGTTACATTGATGGATAAAACAAGGTATCAAATGGATTTCGTTTATTTCCCTATAAATTAGATTTTATTTGAGTAAATTATTTTCGAGGGTATCCAATAAACAATTTGAAACATTTTATTATATGAATTTGACTCAGGAAATAATATTTTATGGTGATGATTTGAAAATTGGCGGGGTTGAATAAACACCATTATTGTTTATATTGTATATGAAAACTATTAGATCATGTTAAGAGACTAAAAAATTCATTAAAAATAAATTCAGATAATAACTGAATTGGATAGTTATTATTATCAATCAAACCACAGTGGATGAAACATGTTCTTATTTTAAATGACATTGAATATCTACATCCAAATTTCATATAAGGAAACTAGTAACAAAATCTATTAAAAATTAGAAATAAGTAATTTTTGTACACCATTGGTTTCTAAAAAGATAATGTATATACTACGACCAATATATTGAGATTTTATTTTATTAAATGGGGTAATATTTATTAATTTAATCAAAATTTTATGGTCAAGACTTGGTGATATTATTAGATCCATAATGTTTTATTAAAACAGAATGAATTGAGATGATGAGAAATTAAAATGGAAGAAAATAGTTTATTTTTCAAATAATAATTGTTCATATACAACATAATGAAATTTTACTTTTATCAATTCATTGATGAAATATTTTTATTATAGTGATATAGATCTTAGTAAAAGAGAATTTTCACAACTATATAATGTGTGGACATGATGTTTAAGAAGAATTGTTTGTAGAATATTAATATTAATTATAAATGATATATGGAATAAATGACCAATAAATGAGTTGTTATAATGGATTCTAGTTATTTTATTTGTTATAATGGTAATAAAATTGATAAAAATTAAATCATATTATAAAATATCTACAAAGAAGAATTTGTAATACAAATATTTCTCTATGTATTATGTGAAATGTTTTATAAAGGAAAAAAATCATGGAGTGTAAGTGAATACTCAACATCAAAATGTGACTAGAACAACGATTATATCATAATGCTACATTTATTTATTATTTCTACTAATCATAATGAAATATTATTCAATGATATGATTAATTAATCTATTTCCACTAATGATTTAGATTCAATTTATTTTTGAATGTTGAAGACGACTCCCTAAAGATTTAAAAAAATCAAGGAATATATGACCTATTTAGAGATGAAATATAATAATTTTTAGATAAAATATGATCAAGATAAGGAAGAAAATATAAAAGAGGATGGGAGTATTTCAAAAAATATCTTTTAGTTAAATTCAAATTCTCTATTATTTTTTGACAATTTTTAAATCACTATAAATATCTAAATATTAAATTGAAATATTATATAAAGATGAAATTTATTTATATTTTTAATTTCATAAGGTATGTCATCGATAAAAATTTAAGATAATTGAAAACACATGGGAATTTATTTGGAATATTTTATTCTTCTCCTAGAAATTCCCATTTTAATTTAATCTATTTTTTTCTATGATAAACAAATCAGTTCAAAACACTAAATTGGATTTTATTAAATAAATATACTATCTCTTGGAAATAGGAAATCATTTAGGAAAATTGAAACATTCCTTTAAATGAAATTTATGTTTGTTAAACACAAAATAGGTGGATAGATTTGGCCAACTAATGCTATATTTTATAATTGTTTTCATTTAAAAAAATTGAGTAACCTTCTTTTAATTTCATAAATTTAAAGGGAATGTTTTGAGTACCTATTATAGAAACACATAGTCTGCTGATTGTGATTAATCTTTTAATATGTTCAAAAAAAATTCTAACTTCTAAAACAGAAAAAAATAATGGTGGACATGTTATATTTGGAGACAATATGAAATGTTAAATCCTTAGACTTTGTTAAAGATCCATATATAGATGATGTTTATTTGAAGAAATTATAAAATTTATTTTATCTAAAATTATAGAATAAAATAATAATAATTATAACCCACTGGATGTATTAGACTAAATTATATTTGAGAATACAAAAAATTTTAATCATCCACATCTATAAGATCTTCAATAGAAAAATATATAATATTCAATGAACTAAATATTAGGAAAAAAATTATAGAATTCATTATTATCAAATGTGTCTGAATACGCATTTATGGAAAACCGTTATAAGAATACTAAAAGAGATTATAAAATCATAAATCATAAATTTATGGCAAATAGGATGATGAATATGAAGCGGTTATAATGTTAGTGAATGATTTTGTTGTTTATAAATTTTGATGTATAAAATAAAAACTAATCAAATAATAATCTTGAATAAAATATGGAATATAAGGATGTTATATCTGAATCACCTCAATATGTTTTATCGTGGGAGTATTAGTTTTGTAGTAAGATAACATTATAGTAGATTCAATGTAATAAAGATGATTATTTTAGTAATTTTATCATGGTTGAAGTCTCCAATATTTTAATTCTACTCAAATAGGAAATAATCATCATAACTATACATCATAATAAAAATACTATGAATATTTTCCTTGTTTATGAAATTAACAGTCGATATTGCATCATGCAGAAATTGAGTTTTCTTTCTCAATCACTATGATCTCAAAGATAGATTTATCATTATGAAGTAAAATATAGATTTTTTCTTATTGGATTCAAATAATATTATTTCTAAATATTTGGAAATATTAAAAGATAAACACAATGGATGGAAGTACACAATTTTTAGATTAAAAATAATCAATATGGAAAGTATTTTCTTAATAAAATAAATTGAATAAAAAGAGTATTGAATTTCAAATCAGGAGAAATCGATCGATGAGTTTCAATTGAAGGAAAAATCAGTAATTTAAATTTATAGTATTATTTTTCACCAATTAATGAATTTTATTATTCTACCATTATTTCATAGTATTTTTTTAAATCTTATTTTTTTATTTGAAAATAAAAAAGGGAAATGTTTTGGGTATGGTAGGTTTAAATAAATTAATTCATTTTTGGAATGTGTTAATACTATATTATTTATTTGTTTTTATAATCATATATGATACAAATTAATAAAATAACATATATTATCCATATAGTAACAAAAATGTTTTAGGTAATTATTGATTCATTTTCCTCAAAAATATCATTCATATCATTGTTTTGAAAAATAATAAGACACGTTACATTATTACTTATTTTCACGTGATGCTTGTTTGATTTTATATTTGAATAATGAAAACTTTTGATTTAATAGATTCCTAACCATATCATTAAAAACATTTATTGTTAAACTATTTTGGGAATAATCTATAAACCATGAAAAAAAATGATAAAGATGGTGAGATTCATAAATGGTTATATTAAATGATATTATCCTAAAGATCATGTAATTTTTATTTGTGTCTATTATAACAAAAACATATAAATGGTGGACCCATGCATCAAAGGAAAAATGATTAATAGACAATGTTCCAAATTTCTAGAGCTAATCATTACCTCTGTAATAGTGAGATTGCATTTTCAATGTATTCATAGTTATCTTAGTTCTTCTCCCTATGATGTTTTCATTGTAAATGCACTATAAATTTCATATTATAATCATTTTAAAAATAATTATATATTACTGACAATGTCTATGTGACAAGGACATTATTATTACATCATTATGAGATTCATTATATATAGGGATAACATATTTCCCTTATGATCATCTATTTTAACATTTCTATGGAAATTATATTCTTCTTTTGATCATGTATATCAAAATCGTTTCGTTATAGAACATGGTGATTATGGATCAGTCCAATGGTGCTCCTACCTGGGTGGATTAAAATAAAATATTCATGAGGGATAATAATGTAAATAAAATTAAAATAATAATAGTATTATCGATTTTATGTATTTTTAACTTGATCATCACTGAATTATTAGTTTTTTTTTACTTTATATTATGTTTGTTTCCTTTTATTAAAGTTAATTATGAATGTTTCAATCTTTCAAATTTCTCCATTTACACATTGTTTTTACTTTTTTTACATTTATTATGTAACGACAATCTACTTATATATTTTTATATAATTAAGAAAACTTTTCTGAAAAGGGTAAAATTTTTAATATTGTAAAAATAATACATTCACCCACACTATTAAAGCTTCCATATTAGAAAAAAAATTTGACACAAAATATAAATACATAGAGTCTATGGTAATTTTCTAAATGAATACCTCATACAGGTAGCTCTCGAATATATATAATCACCATGTATGTAAATATATTACAACCTTTATAAATGTGGGTGTGTATTGAAGACAAGCTTGTAGTAGTGAGTCCCATTAGTGGAAAGGTAATTGAGTATACCAATTTATGGAAATCATATATCCCATCCCATTGGGGTTAGGGGAATGCACCATACAAACAAAGAGAATTGTGATCTCATACCATTTATCATTTCCCATATAATATAAACCATCTTATAGTTATACATGTTAATAATCATATATTAGCATTCATAACTCTTATTGGTGTGGAATCCATTTTCAGATTATCATTTTTATCAACATTAATTAACAATATAGACAAAACAGAATGAAAATGTTCTCCACATCTATAGTTATTCAAAATACTGATATAAATATAAGAACTGCTATTAGGACATCGAAGAATGGACAATCAGGTGAATATACACTAGAACAACCATGCAATAAGTGATAGTATAATATGAAATATAATATCATATAGAGGAAATCCCAATAAAGAACAATCCATAGACATAGTATCTTTTCAAGGTTCACACATTCCTATTAAATGAGGAATAGAATATCGTGTCGAAAATACTATTGTTAACTACTATCAACATAGGTGATTATTATGAAATTATTATTTACTGTAATCACATACTTTTAACATCCTAAATGATGGGCGAACCGAGGAACATAAATATTTTTTGGATGATAATTATATTTTTATTTTCCATCATGACATAATTTTATTTTACATAAAAAAAATATTTAAGAATACTTTCTTATTGAGAAAATAGATCTTTTTGAATAATTTTTTTATACTTCATTCATATTCCCAAATAAAAGTATACATGGTTCACCATTAAATCTATACACTGTAAACCATAATAATGAATTCATTTTAGAAGAAATGTTTATTTTTCTTAAAAAAATAGTATAATATAATAATAATATAAAACCTAAATCAACCACAACATCATAAAGAACAAAAATGATTTTGTTCTCTTAAAAATTATATTTATTTTATGTATTGACCATGTTTATGATAATTGGATATATTTATGAACAAAATAATTTATTTCCAAAAAAATAATCAAAACATTATCACTCCCTCTATTGAAGAAATAATAAATATTTATTAATGGATAATTGACATGTAACTCATTCAAGCTCAAATATAAATAGATTTAGTCACTCTAATCAGTAATAAAAAATGCATCAAATGAGTGATGCTTTATTATTCTATGACATCAAATAACACTCACTCATATTCCTAATATTTTAACACCCACTAAAATCAATAATGTTTTCACATGGTTAAAGATGTGAAAATTATTTCTATATAGGTAATATAAATCTATTTTTTAATCTCAAATAAAATATTTGGAAATATTTTCCCACAGATTATCACATATATAAAAAGTTATTCACTAATCATGTTATGAGTTGATAATGTTTAAGATAACATCAAGGAGAAATATAGGACATAAGTACATGGTAAAAATAATATTTGTTACATTTATATAATAATTATGATCTTTATTATTCATTTATTTGTTTTAAAACATGAATTTTCAATTCAAGATCAATCATTTATGAATAATCACATACAATGAAAAGGAAAATTTTCCACTGATTCCTTTTATACATGTAAATATTTAGAATATAATAATGATTATTATGTTAGGACCTAGGTCAATATGGGATTCCAGATCCTTGGGAGCCATAATATTGATATAATTAATATAATAAATATATTATTTCCCATGAATACTTATTTTTGAAATATAGAAATTAATATCAAATGGAGAATTAGATTAGAAATATGATACATCCTTTAAATAAAATCTATAATTTTTCCCATATGCATAAAAAAACCTAAATTTTCATTAAGAGTTCATCATGGAAGATATCATGTGGATAATAATTAACAAATTATTAATTTATTATGTATTTAATTTAAAAAACATATTTCCCCTCTATTTAAACATAGTTATGATCAAATCCTAGGGTTTTCCATATAACCCTAGGTATTTGGAGAGGTCGTGGATGATAGATTTGAATGATGTCAATCAATATTTGATCAGTGAGTGTTGTTTAATGGAATTGTCTTGGAAATGATGTTTGGGGACATTTTCATGGAAAGTTACAGAGAATTGTTATTCATTACTGAACGGTCTAATAAGCTGGTATAGAATTTGCAATGATTAGTTTAATCCTAATTTTTTTTATTCAAATTATTACATCAATAAAACCTTCTAAAAAATTTCTTCATGGTTAAATTGAATGTTTATGGTTGATATATTATTATTCTTAAATTATTATTTGTTTACCATTGATTATTTCTTCTTCATTTCCATTCTCATAATTATGATTTTAGGCTAAACGTGATAGTGGAAGATGTTTTATCCTCATTTTTTGTTCTTTTTTGACCTTTTTCTTCGTCAATTCATTATTAGTATTCATTTTTTATGATAGTTTGAGGAATACCCATAAAATGATCATTATAAAATTGCTCCCTGGAATAAAGGATCATTCTATTAGGGTTGGATTCATGATTTGAAGATAAGTAATATTTGTGACAATAATGATAGTTGATTGGGAGACAAGATCAATAGTTATATATCCTCTGTTCGGTGATGTGGTGATGTGGTTCAATAAGAGATGATCCCTAAGTAGATTTGGTGACCAAAATCCATCCACTCATGATAGAACAAGCATCATGTGATAAAAATTTGTGTTTCTTTTTCTGATTCATTGTGGAATTAGTGGTTGTTGCAACATGGGTGAGATTAATGAAGATTGTATGAGGTTTTTGAAAATCCAAACACATGCCCAAATGCATTGGAAGAACAAAATACATGTATTTCACTCATATGGTGGGAAGGGTTTATACACATTATAAGGTATCAAATTTTGTGTAGGGAAAACCACAATCCATGTGACTTGTGACTGTAAACCTAGAATGAGACCTTGGTTTACAAAATCATATACATGGAAGGTATCACACACCTGAATAGGGTACACATGCACCACAGTGTTCTCTGACATGACCTATGTAGTCTAACATGGCCAGGTATATGGGATCAACTAGGTACACAAGCATGATTATAGTATACAATTTGGCCAGAGTACAAGGTACTGGGCCGAATTACACGAGTATGGTCCAATATACATTGGAGTATTTGGTCCAGACATTATGTTTTTTGTATACTTTATACATGCAGTGTCATTTTTAATGTTTTGTGAAAGTCTAAAATTATTCTCGATATATATTTGTAAATTTAGGATGTGTTCCCTTGATCCTTCTTCATGAGCTATTAATGAATTATCATGTAATGAGAATTGGATGATGTCCACTATAGGGAATTAGTCATAGATAGATTTAGAAATTCTTATATGTGTCTTGGGGTGTGATCCTATATCATTATTCTCTTCCCTATATAGGGATACACATCACAAGACCTATAAAACCAAGTTTTCAACCCCATTCCAAGCTGGTTATTAGGTTAGGGTCAGGCATCCCATAGAGGCCCTGGGTGAGATCCCATATTTTTGTATTGATATTTTCATTGTTCTATTGTTAACTTATTAATGGGGAAACCCAAAGTTAATGAACTCCTAGATGTAAAACATCAATGTTACACTACTAGAAAAATGGATTATAGTGATGGTCCATTTTTGAGGATTTCACATCCCAAATGGACCATTGTGGAAATGGGCGGCGCAAATATTACCATTTGTGACAATCCATCTCAAAATGTAATTTTGGCGACGTGTAATAGCACCACCGGAAAAAAAGGTTCGATTTTTTTTTAAAAAAAACTCTATTGTAATGGACCATCCACATCTCGCAAATAGTTTTCTTGAACTTAACATTTCTTGACAGACCATCTCAATTAGTATATGTGACGAACCATCGTAAATTTTATAGAATATATTTAAAAAATAACATTTTTTCAATAGTCTCGTCGCAAATACATGAATATATGTATATATAAATATATTTATAATATAATATTAAAATAAATGGATTCACAATATAAACATTTGTACAATGAAATTATTTATTAAATAATAATAATATAATAATATTAATATAAAATAAAAAATATTATTAACATTAGTAAAATAAAATTAAAAATAAAATAATCTATTAATATTATTATATTTTTAATTATATTAATAAAATAATAATATTAATATTAGTAATATAATAAAAACAAAATAATTCACAGAAATATAAAAATATATTAATTAATAAAATAATAAACATAATAAATATATTAAATAAATAATAAAAACTGTAATATTCAAGACAATAAAAAAACAACCTATTTAAAACATTAAATATTTAATATTACAAATAAAATACATTCGAATGTTTCATTTTAAAATAAAAATACCTCACTTAGGTGGAGGGTCATCAAGAGGAGCTAGAGGAGATGGTGGAGAGAACTACTTCCCTAAAAACGAGTCGGATGCCACATGTACTCTATCGGATCATGCACATGGTGATGCCACCAATGACACATCTCATCTGGCATCTCCAAATGTTGTTGTTGCTACAATCATAAGAACTCTTCCATCTACTGATGCTGCCACTAACACATCTCCTCTTACTCCCTATGCATAGTCTATATAGGATAACTCTGAACTCGTAGTTTCTCCTCATATTGTGCATGATATGATGATGAATTTTCGTGTCCTCCTCTAAATCTAGATGCTGTAATTGCAAAGGTCCCATAAAAATTTCTGGGTCAATCAAGTGCTGATAGCAACAACTCATCCAACTCCAAGGAATATTGGGTTGCCTATATCTAAGCCACATAAATAAATTGGGGGGGGGACAGGTCTGACAATCAGTCTCAACCTGACTCTCACCATGTGTCTAAGACATCGCAACCTCATATTACTCTTTCATTTTTATTTTAAAATTCGAATCGTTAAAATGTTTTTTTAGTTCAATTAAAAACACAAAAAATAAATTATAATGACCACAATCTGAGGCTGGTGAGCACCTCTAATATCTCAAGTGACTAGATCACTGTACCTCATACTATATACATAAAACTCTATAATATTGAGTTTTTCGACTGCATATATGAATATAAAATAATTCATTTTCATTTATAGTTATATACAATATTTTTAAAAAAATTATTTACCATATGCTCTTGATGCATACTGAATGTACGACTATCATCCCGATGTGTCACATCCTATCTCCCCTGATTTTTCTGACATACTGATTATCTACTCTTAAACGACATACTCAACCTGTGGGTATATTATCTATCCAAAACCTGAGATGAAATATTATCATGTCAGTGGATGTCACATGTCTCATCAAACTCTATCACTCATATATTCTACATTTCATTTCTTTTCAAATTGTGAAAATTATGAGGGAAATGTGGATTCCTAGCTCCATATCATGCCTTCCAGATATCCCAACACATGCTCTTATAAATGGGATGCCATAAACCCTAAAAAAATTCTTTATATAATGTAATTAATTAAATAAATTATAAAATAAATATTATATATATTAATGTACCATCCTATTCTCCACATGTTATGTTATACATAAATAGGAATCTGATCCCATGACACCCATGCATTAAGAAAATTAATTGCACAATATAAAACCCCCCAATCAAAAAGCAATATGCGTAATGATGTGAAAAAAAGTAACAATTATACAAAAAATTATACAATAAATAAATTAATGAAAAGTAACTAAAATAAAAGGTAAACATACCTTTATGTGCATGGATAGAACCTAAGATGTGGAAATAACTTGGGGATAGGGTGGGGAATCATTACTTAGGAAAGGCCACACCCACACCAAGTGCCCCCTGAACCGCCAACAGTCTGAGGTCAGATGATCTGACCTCCATCTAATCCAAAGTTATATTATCCTCATGTAGCAAAAGATACAGATCCTCATCCATTAGAAACAATAAATGATTTTTGATAAAAAATAGTTGAAAATAACTTTTACATATTATATATGATTATAACTAGTAAATAACTAAGTCAATGTATATCTTCATCAACTCATTCATAGCTATTGATGTCAATGTCCTCATCTTCCTCCTCAGCATCATCCATTTCCATTTTAGTTTCAGTTGCATCATATCATATCATTTCAAATTCAATTGAAACGTCATTAACATAGTTGTCAGCCTCTACCCTTAACTACGCGGTTTCATCAATGATATTCATGTCTCTTCATGAAAAATATTGATTCAGAGTAGTCGCTAGAAAATTTCAATTCCTTGCACTTTAGCGGAACAAAATTCACATTATGTAAATCGATTCTCTTGAGAATTAATTTTTATGCTCCACAAATTAGCCAAATACCATGAAGTTGAACAATAATTTTAATAATAAATGTTATGATCCATATGAGGAAATAAAAATAGGTCATTTACAGAAATAATTCATTTAAATTTAATATCAAAATTTCCATGGATTGGATGAACACACATGCCTCTCTCAGTAACCAACCACTAACATTTAATCTTCCTTATGTAATGTTGTCCCAAATAACATAGTTCAATGATTTTTTCCTACATGTTGTAAAAGTAAAATTTAGTTTCTCTATGATGATATTCTCTTAATAAAATACCACTATTCATTGTTTTTTTATTCCCCATATTCTTTTGTATGAAATCAAAAACCATTCACTACATAGGAATTATAATATTTAACCATTTTGGAGGGTGTGTTACTCAATACTCACAATCGATTATTAATTTTATCATTATGTTGAGATACCTGATTTTTTTTAAAATATTGATAACTATAATAAGTATTAAATAAATTTTATATGTGAAATAAACAATAATTTTTGTTACTAGTTTTTGTATCCCATAGAAAATTTTATTAATTAATTTCTTCAAAAAGGTTATGTAATTTATGGAAACTATTTCTTGATATGATTATCATATAACATACAAAAAAAATTGTGATTCATGTACTATTAAATTAATTATATGATATGTTATAGAAGAACTCACAATAAAAATGGTGTCATTTCTACATAGTTAAGAAGAATATATGTATGAGTTATATGATGTTCATCATAAAAAATCCATCATTCAAGAACTCCAACAAATGTAGATTTTGGGTAGACTGAAAACAGATAATTGATTACTCATGTCATTATCAAAATTTCCCTCTTTACAACTCATGAGGTTTTGTTTTGAGTAATATTTATATCTAATGTATTAAGAGAAGAAAAAATAATATTACTCTTACAAATAAGTTTACTCAATCGAGCCATCAACTAATTATCTATTACACACATTCTTTCAATGTATTTATGCATATCTCAAATGGGTACATCGATCAGAACTATATCAGACCTCCATATTTTGTTTCATTGGGAAAATATAACAAAATATGTACTATTGAGTCAAAATAAACATTGTTGGGAGAATTTTTCTAGTTTAGATAAAATCGAAACAACATATTCTTGAATATTTCATAATGAATTATAGTCTATTGTTGATGCATAAATTTACCGAAAAAAATTTAAAATTTATTTTAGCACATCCCATATCATAAGATTTAACATACATATTAATCCAATTTGCAGCCGTCTTTCCATTAAAACATGACTATCATGACATTTCAATCACGTAATATTAATATTTCTGACATATCTACCCAAATTGGATTCATAACCATCTAGATGTATCAATTCCTCAATCCATGGAAAAAATAATAAGCAACTCTGTTTGGATTCTGTATAATCTATTTCTGGATTCATTAAATTATGTGATCTGACATTTTCAAATAGGTGATGTTCCAGTTACTTAAAAATTTGGGTAAGATCAATTTATGCCTTTGCATTATCTTTGGACTTACCTAGTGTCTCAAAACTTGTATGAAATAAATTATAAAAACAACTCTTCTTTATATTCAACTCATCTAATATTTTATGGTCCAAAAAATCATAATAATATAGAAAATCCCAAAAAACTCCATTTTATTCAGTTTTTCACTTTTCCAAACATATCAATTTTCTACTTGTTTATTGTTGGTTCAAATGTGATGGAAGGTAGGAAAGAGATAATTGATTTTAACTCTTTACTTAAGATCATTGTTGGAGGCCCATATTTTCCAACAATTCCTTTTCCGAAATGACATTTATTTCCTCAAAATGGATGATTGGTCGAAAGAAATTTGTGATGACAGTCGATCAAAAAAAGTTCTCTATCATTGATGAGTAGAAACATTTAGTTTTCTCTCATACAATATGAAACTGATATGGAAAATGATTACTCTAGCTATAAAGCATTCCATATGCTGGTAAATAATTAATTATACACAACAATGCAGGTTTAAGTTGGAATTTTTGTTTCACCAAAACATCATATATACTGACACCATTACACCACTATGAATTAAACTCATCAATCAGTGGATTCATGTCAATATCAATATTTTTTATCAGATGACATAAAATTAATATATTCAAAAATATATTTTTCTCCTTCATCATCATCTATAGTGGTATATTATACGAAGTTATAAGGACATGCCGACATGAATACTAACTACTGTAAAAACGAAATGAATAGAAATCATCAATAGAAAGACCAAATCACACATTTTGTGATTTTAAAGAAAAATACAGATTCACATAGTCAAAATGTTTCCATGAATCACCATTATATGGATGGTTTATTTTTTTATTGGTTGAAATTTTTGTTTTGTGCAATGAAATCAATGTTGTTATGTTTTGAAACATAAGTAAATGATGCAATATGGGTTTGAACCAGAAATTTAACAATTATTTTACCAGAAAAAATCTATACATCCCTGGTTGAGATTTTTTATACCGTTATTGTCAACATGTAGGAAAATTATCCAATGAATAATTTTCACCATAATATATGATTCATTCATTTGAGCGTGCATTAATTTTTTAATAACAAATTTCTAGACTATGAACCAGCCTCATGCACTTAATGAAATTTTCAGGCAACACATTACCTTCACGTAGTAGTGTTTTTAAAAATGTGAATATCTAATCAGAACAACTATTTTACATTCCATTATCTTATTTTATATCTATAAATTTAGAAAATTATACAATCTAAATTATCTTGAAACAATGATATGAGGAATCCCTATCAGATCATAACAACTCGTATAAATGAGATGGTTCCAAATCACGAGTTATGTTAATATCAACTTGAGTTTTAGTTTATTGAAAATATGTACCTACCACATCATGTAAAAAATTTTGAAAGTATGATGGATTCGGAAAAAAAATATTTGTACCATCCCTTGAACTACGTTCACCATATTGATACCAAAAATGTAGTCTTGTAGAAGTCCAAAATGTAATAAATGTGTGAAAACATTGTCAATTGTTTTTTAATTCCTCAGATAACATTTTTTATAAGGGATCTTAATATTCCCATATGAAACAAATTTTAGTTGGAATGATGGAATTGAAAAGAAATCTTGAAAACCATCAATATATTCAAGATTTATACCAAAATAATTTGGATTCCATCAATGATTTATCCAAGAATGATAATCTAATGATGACTACTTTTGACTACCTTGTTACATATTTTTCTAAAAAATTTGAAATATTTAGTTATTTTGTATAATTAGACATAAAATAATCATTATCCAAATAAGAGAAGAAAATTAAAATCTATTCTCTTGAAATTTAGAATAATATATATTATTTTATAATTATTTATACTATTCTTTACCTTTTATACTAATCTACTATCATTTATAATAATTTATACTAATTACCACTAATTGTTAATAATTATATGTATTTTTTACTAATTATTTTTAATAATCGGTGGTACAATTTCCAATGGATCTGTGAAATCTCTTTTTCCCGGTGACTCATCCCCTTTCATCTTTCTACGACTAAAATCACAATGATAAGTTTACTATGATGTATGAATATTCATTTTCATATGTATAAGTATGGTGAGCCGAGAGGCATTGCTGCTCTAATCTCCATGATTTTGCATATAAAAAATGATATTTGTATATTAGAGCATACATTTTATAAACATTTCATTTGCGAAGATCCCAGGAGATGATTCTTCGGGAAAAATAGCATCTTTTTTCTGATGGCTCACCTCATAGCAACTTTCCCTGACTAAAATTTGTAGGATAAATCTTTTCCAATGTAATTCATAGCAGATTTATTTTTATAGTTTCAGTGGGAGAAAGTTGTAAGGTTCTGAGGCTTTGATCAAAAGGAATGTCACCAATTTCTTGTAAACTGTTCTATTTTATCAATTATTTGAATTAATTTCAATTATTACTAAAATTTATTCCAATTATTTCTAATTAAACCTAATTATTACAAATAAATCCTAATTGTAACTAATTAATCTCTATTGTTACACATTTATCCTAATTTTTACTAATTCTTGCTAAATGTCAATAATTGTTAATAATTGTTACAAATTAATCCTAATTTTTACTAATTAATCAAATTGTTACTAATTAATCTTAATTAATCCGAATTATTACTAATTATTCTTATTTATTAATAATTATTATTTATTACTACTAATTATTCATAATTATTACAAATTATTCCTTTTTATTACAAATTATTTCTAATTATTACTAATTATTACTAATTGATAAAAAATTTAGAAATTGTTACAAATTATTAGTAATTATTTTAAATTTCTATTAATTACTATAAATTATTAGTAATTATTAAAAATTAAAATAAATTATTACACGTTATTACAAATTATTAAAAATTATTACTAATCATTTCTGATTATTACTAATTGATAAAATTTATTACTAATTATTACAAATTATTGCTAATTATTACTAATTATTACAAATTTTTACTAAATATTACAAATTATTACTAACTACTCCAAATTAATCCTAATTGTTCGTAATTATTTCTTATGAAATTCAATTATTTCGAATTAATCCTAATTATTACTAAGTAATCCTGATTATTTCTAATTAGTCCTAAATATTACTAATTATTACAAATAAGTACTATTTATGACTAATTATTAGTAATTATTAAAATAATAATTAATGATTACTACTAATTACAATTAATTATAAATTATTACCAATTATTGCTTATTATTACTAATTATTGCTAATTATTAATAATTTTTACTAATTATTACTAATTATTAAAAATTATTAAAAATTATTAAAATTATTTCAAATTATTGCAAATTATTTCAAATTATTACAAATTATTACTAATTATTACTAATTATTACAAATTATTACAAATTATTTCTAATTATTACTATTTATTACTAATTATTACAAATTATTGGGAATAGTTACTAATTATTTCTAATTAATCCTAATTATTCATAATTAATACTAATTAATATAATTATTACTAACTAATCTTAATTATCCCTTATTAATCTTAATTATTACTAGTTAGTCCTAATTATTACTAGTTATTAGAAATTATTACTCATTATTAGTATATATTACAGTTTATTAATAATTATTAGTAATGTTTACTAATTATGAGTAATTATTAGTAATTATTATAATTTATTACCAATTATTACTAAGTATTAGTTATTATTACTAATTATTATCATTTATTAGATATAATTAATCCTAAGTATTATTAATTATTACAACATATTATTAAATTTTAAAATTTATTACTAATTATTACAATTTATTTCTAATTTTTGTAATATATAGCTTATTATTATTAATTATTATTAATTATTACAAATTATTACTATTTATTACTATTAAATACAAATTATTGCATTCTAATACTAATTATTAGTAATTATTAGTAATTATTGCAACTTTTTTTCAATGTGTTACTAATTGTTACAAATTATTACTATTAATTAAAAATTATTAAAAATTATTACAACAATCAACCATAATTATTACTAATTATTACAATTAATTACTAATTACGAAAATTTATTGCTATTTTCTACAATTAATTATTAATTATTTCAATTTATTATTAATTATTTCAATTTATTAAAAATTATTTAATTTATAAATAATTATTTAAATTTATTACTAATTATTACAATTCATTACTAATTATTTCAATTTATTAATTATTATTTGAATTTGTTACTATTTATTTCAATTTATTACTAATTAATACAATGTATTTCCAATTATTACAACTTATTACTTGTTATTATGAGTTGTTACTAGTTACTACTAATTAATTTTTATTAACACTTAGAAATAATTATTCATAAAAAAAATAATGAAAAACCAATCATCTAATTCTAATACTAATTTAATTGCATCTAAATAACAAAATTTATAAATAAATTAAAATTATATAAACTAAGTAAACAATAAAAATGGATAAATACGTTTAAACTAAGACATTCAGAGTATAAAAGAAATGGATTATTCTCCAATTTTAAAGTTTAAAATATCAAACATTCTTGAAGAAAATTTGTGAGAAGAGATATAGAGAGAATTTAAGAAAGAAGTGGAATAAGAGAAAAATAGATGATGGTATATATAGGTTATATTATTTGAGGCGGTTCCCATCGCAAATTCCCACAACCCTCATTGATTATAGTGGATCACAAAAAATTATTTTTGATGGGACCCATCACAAGTAAGTGCCAATAGACATACTATTTTCGAAGAGACAAGAACCTCATCATAAATAATAAAAATTGTCGCCTGGCATTTGGTACAAGCGTAAGAACCCGTTGCAAATACCACTCCATGTGGTTTGGCACATATTTGGTGTCATTCCTTTTACGACAGCTCATAACCCCCCCCATCACAAATATATATTATTTTCGATGGGTTAGGGGCCTATCACAAATAAACCCTTTTGAGAGGTTATTTCTGATGGACCCCTAACCCATTACAAATTGTTATATTCCCCAAAGTGTTAGAAAGTGTCATAGAGATACATCACTCGTATAACCATTTCCCTAAATCTTGAGTAGAATCCTAGATGGTTGTCTAGTTGTCACCTTACCCTGATACAGTGTATAACTATTGTGTATATTTTTTCTATTATTTATATTTTATGACATCCTAATTAACATGGCATCATGATGATAAGTTGACAAATCTCTTGATTCTTACTATTTGGTGATTTTAGGGTATCCAGTTGTGTATTTTTATACTTAACCATTCATGGGAGCTTTCCAGACATGAAAATTCATTGGAAAATGACATGCCTTATGATGGATCCCTCAGTGGACCAGAAGTATGTAGATAATATTTGACCATGATATACTATGGTTTGTTCTGGGAGTATCATTTGACATCAGAACCGTCCTTCATAGAGTGTTGGACTCATTAATAGATATAGTGTGATTTTATTTAGACTATTATTCATTCCTATACATTTATAATTCATTTATTTTGGGATAAATTTGTATAAATTAATTGTTATTATCAATTTTATTTTACCTTTAATAATTTTTATTTTTGGATAGAAATGTGGGTGGAAATATAAGTTCCTTATGATAAGGCCTATCAAGTGTGTTATATGGCTTCTTGTGGATTTTATCAAGCCCCTGACATATTGGATGTTGGATTGGGGTTTCACATCTATCGTTTTCATTCGCTACACATGTCCCGATTGATCTGGTGATAAACTATTTGTATCAAATAATATCTATCTTTTGACTAGTGTTTGTATGTTATATAGCTATGATATTAGGTTTTGGAATGTAAGAAATATAGGTATTGTTTCATTATTTTGTTTCATAGTCCAGGGAACCTAGTATTGTTTTCTTGGCCAATGTATCAATTCATAAAAACTATGACATTCTTCTTGATTTCTTGATACAAGTAGGAACGGTTAACAGGGAAAACATTGGTACATGCATCATATTATAATGGGTTTTGGTTTCTATTTAATTCCAAAGTCATCTACTTAGATATACTCATTAATTTTCACAAATCATGAATTTTTATAAATTCATGTGGGTTCCTAACCCACTAGGATTCTATATTAGGGTGTTGAGTATGAACTTCCTAGTGATTTGGATTTTGTATAGGGGCCTATGAAGGAGGTGGTACCTCAAAGTGGTTCTGATGTCTATCCATCACCCATTGAATTTAATCTTGTACCAATAGTACCAACAGATTATGTGAATTGTATGAGCATAGTTCATAATTTTCAATGGTAGTGACCATGTATGTTTTAGGGTGAGCTAGTATCCCATGTAGTAGAGGACTAGCATGAGGATATTTACTGAGTTATAATCCTTATTTTGACAAATCCTAATCAAATATAGGTTCAATCGGTGATTTTTATTCACAGATTCACATGTCAATGGTGGAGTCTGGTGACTTGTATATATGAAGATCAACCTCTTTCATAGATAGAGTTGAAGAATCAGATCTTAGATAAGTTATACCTATCTATGTTTATGTAGCACACATCCTTGAGTTTCTGCAGATTTAATAGGGAAGTAAGATAGTGGTAGAGTATTCTTTGAGATTCTATAACCTCATATAATTCCCCCAATATATTTTTTTTAAATATGTTCTCTCGGGATCAAAACATTTATTCTTCCCATTATTAAGATATCAAGGATAGTGTGATATATATTTTAATTTCTACTCCCACTAGGATTCATGAACGATCCTTAATGAGGGACATATTCTTAGAGAAGCAGTCGTTGGTAGTTGGTACTGGTAGTGGTTACGTTAGTGATTTGTGTTTGGTAGCTAGTAACTGAAGTCAAAATTATGGATCTATGCAAGAGATTAAAATTTGAATCATTTATTATGATAGAGTGTCTCTAGATAAGGGCTATCAAAATTGATCTGACCAGTCTTGGGAGAACTGAGTCAATTAATTTGATTGTCGGAGAAATCTTTTATGAGATTATCCAACACACCATACAATTAAATGGATATATTCAATGTCATTACATGGAAGTGGTATCGAATAGAGAAATGTGTTTTATGGTGTAGAATATATTTTTTAAAAGATTTTGGATAGTAGTATGAGGTGGATGATGATTTGATATATTTCCCTCACTACCCCATGTGGACAATGCTAGGATTAATGATTTGGATGGTAGAGATGACGAAAGATGTATTCTGTAGTGGTATATGAACAAAATTTTCTATGTATGGTTATGATTTAGATATGTTTCTCTTATACATTATTTTTAGTATTTATATACATGGGAATGATCTACGTTTTCTTTCTACATTCCTTGTTCAAAACCTTTTCATATAGTGTGTCATGACTCCTGGAGAATATTAATACATATGAGATGTTATAATGGAATTAATTAGGTATTATGAAATTATACAACAAATAGACTGACTATTGGTAGTTCATGAATAGATTGTTTTTTAAGTCAGTGGATGTAGTGTGTTCACAATAATGGGATGATTTTTTCCTTAATTTAGGATCATTAATCCGATGAATAGTATGACATGATGATAAGAAATAATATATTGTTTTTTACTCATCTTTGTTTTAGTTTTACCCTTTCAATAACAAATGTTATGAGATTACATATTCTTGTAGGAGTGATATATTATGTGGAAATCATTCTTAAAGTCATTATAATATTAAATCCTCACTAAAATTTTTCCTTTTTCATAGACATACACCTAGTTAAATCCCTAATATAATCACTATCATGTCATATGGATTATATAGATATTTTTGGGTTAAATTTATAGTTTTATTGTTTATATAGGAAGGGATTTTTTAGACCCAGTGTTTCACCCTTCGTAGCCCTAGTTTATTTCACAAAAAGAATGTTAAATATCTTGAGGTAATGGGTGGGTTACCATTACTAGAATATAGGGATCATCATGAATAAGATTCCACTTCTATGGATTGATGACAAGTATGACTAGTATAAATGGTCAAGGTGGTTCTTAATGATTGACCTTAGGTCGGTCATGCAAAAACTATGAGTTCAATATGAGTATATATCTATGAAAAAAAATTTATTTCACTAAATTAACTATGAGAAAATTCCACTTCCCATCAGTTTGATAAATTCAACAACACTGTTAATGGGATGCGTGAAATGGATCTTTCAGCCTTTCATGAACTAGTTGTTGTTATCTTGTTCAATGACATCAAAGTATACTCGACATTAAAGGAGAAGCATGTGAGACATTTCCGTATAGATCTATATTTATAGGAAACTCTCTACATGTTATATATTGATTGGATTGGCCCACTTCCATGGAAAGTTCATCTTAGATGAGGGATTGGTAGTGGAAACAAAAGTGTTTTATGGATTTTTATTTTGGGAGACACCTAGTAATGTGACTAAAGTTTAATATTCCTTTGTAATTGGTGATAATAATTGATATTCATGGTTTATTTCTCTAGTTTATCATCAGCATTGACTGCTTTGACCCAAAGGGGTGTCATTTTGTGTGGACGGAGAGGTTCTAATGGGATTATCAGGGGTTGGGGTAGATGTAGATTAGTTTCCCAATCATGAGACTTATAGAGGAGGGTGATGAATATGTGGTGTTCTGTGATGCCTCCAGAATTAATGATGGATGTTTTATAATGTATCGGTATGTTCTGATAACATATGGTTTTCGATAAATTAGAAACCATAAGTATAAACACCCAACACACAATCTTTAGTTAGAATTAGTGGTCTTCTCCCTAAAAATGTGGTGAAACTACCTTATGGGTGAGCATTTTATGTTTATTTTGATATAAACAGTCTCTTGTATATCTTATTAAGAAACATGTTAACTTTAGATAGAGTTAGTAACTTTATTTACTCAAGTATTATGAATTTCATGGTATCTACATTCTCATGTAGCGGTAGGAGGTAGTAGATTCTCTCGGCAATAAATATTATTTTTTGGTTGAGTCAGTCACGAGAGAATCTAGAATCATTGTAGTTGTGAATAGTGGATGAGGATGGAACATCTTACCTATAATCGATTTTCATTTCCCATATAGTTACATATTGTTCTTGTGATGTTCAAGTTGGAGTACTGGGCTACGAGAATCTTCGTGTTCAGATATCCACTAAATGTCTTCATTATGTGTTTTCTGGTGGTGGGGAGCACATTATTATTTTCCGAGGGCAGAATATGGTACCGGTGATGCTGTGAGGGAAATTACTATGGGTGTATCATAAATCCACAATAAATTTACATTCAATAGTGGAAATTATATAATCAGACCATGGTGAATTGATTTGGTGGCCATGGATGAAGAAGTGTGTTGCTTAGAATGTTTATTGATGCCTCATATTTCATCATTTGATGATAGAGAACCAACTTATTTGATAAACCCATTCAGGTCATAAATACTATTTGGGATGATATCTATAAGGACATTATGATGTGGGTTCCATGATAATCTAGAGGTCATGTAGTTATCTAGGTGATCATATAATGACTCACAATGTTGTCCCCCATCTTTCCCATCCTAGAGATGAGTTTATTGGACAATATTTGATGCCTTTACATGTTGTATGTTTTGTGGAATCCGAGAGATTCTATGATAATAATTACATATCATGATTCATTATTCATTTATTCATAATGGAGAGGATTAAAATATTCATTTGGGATATATTTTTATTCAATCAAAGAGTTTCACCCATAGAAATGTAGCCAAACTATGCAGAACATTTAGCTTTTTTTGGAATTTCATTGATGCATCATGTTAGCCTTTAGCCATTGGTTTTTAGGATCTTATAATCCAAGGGTGTTTTTTATGAAAATTGTTACCATTCATACCTCAGTATGGAACCATTTTAGGGATTATATGGGAGTCCATATTGGTCACCACAATGCTAAATCGGTCTAGGTGCATCATCACCTATGGGACTAGAGTTAGAATAAATGACTATAAAGGTGGTTCTGGTCAACAAGAGTAGATGATTACTATCGAAAGTATTGATTTGTATTATTAGGACAAATTAAGAAGTTATTTGGAATTTAATAAGGCCGTGAATGTGTTCTTAAAGGTCTCACCTAGAAGAGGATTGCAGAGATATGGATGGGGTGGTAGTTATCATCAAGGAACATTTTCACTTTCTTCATACTTATAGGTTTTATGAGGTGCCATAATAATTATGACAATCTCCAAAGTTAAACTGGGAATATGATGCCTTCCATGATCCATACCAGAGGAGGAATGTTCACAACACATCACATGTTGTCAATCAGAGTGAGATGGAAATTGTGGATTGTGTATCCTTCATATTATAAACGATGGAGATAAAATATTTGTAAGAGACTATCTTTTATTGGATTTTGATTCCATTACTTGGTTTATGGTCAAATATTGGGAGTACATAGAAAATCATGTGGATGTGGGGGAACTAGAAAGAATCTCAATACCCTAATCATTTTAGTAGTATTATACATCGTTATAATGATAACAACTGTGGAATGAACAATTTCATGACTCTATTTTCCATTTTTAATACTTGGAATATTTTAATGAAGTCTATTGAGTCTAGGAACTAACTAAACATTGGGTTTTGGGTCCCCCTGGCCCTCAAAACATATATACTAAATAAATAAAAATTTATAACACATGTTAAAAAATTTTCATAAAATAATATACATAATCCTCAATTGAGTCATGAAATGAAAATCTGAGACCAACATTAAATTTGGAATGCCTTTTTTACAGTAGGAATTGCATAAATATTATTTACATCAGGTGTTTGGAGGGACATTAGTCATGGGATGATCTTTAAATTAATTAATTATTTTTATTTTTCTATTATTTCATTAATTTAAATGAAAAATATCACCACTATTTAATCCCAGTTATGGGAAAATCATATAGTTATATTCTCAGCTAGTTGGATTTGGAGTGAATATAGGGGAGATATTTGGTATTTGTCAACAGATCCTGGAGAAATGTTCATTATGAAAAAGAATTTTCATCATTTATAGAGTTAATGGGTGTTCCCGATAATAATGATGTAGAACCATTCTTCATCATTGATCAATCCAAACATAGGGAAAGACATTTTCATCAATTGACATAATCCCATATTTTTTGTTCCATGGATATTTTCTACCAATCCATCAAAAAAATTTATTTTTATATAAATTAATGATTTATGTTTGACTTATTTTTATCTATAACATTATGATTTGTTTACTATTATTTATTTATTATTCACTATAAAATATCAAGGAAATTGATTGAATCCAGCCTACATAGTGGAAAATGTTCCCCTTGAAGTTTTTATTTACTATTTTTATCCAATCCTTCCATATAAAATATTTAGAAAAGTATATCATTTCTATAGTTTTGGATTCCTTCTAGGAAGAATGAAAAACGTGTTAAAATGAAAATTGTAGATTGGGAGTTTGGATTAAGTGATCTTCATTCATGGTTTAGAGAAACTGTTTTTCAGTTTAATGGGAGATGATTTTTTGGTACATCAGGTGGCTGGAATATTGTCACTAGTGATAAATCAGTCATGGTTGGTCGTAGATTCGAGTTACTCAACCAAATTTATAGAATATTAAGAGGTGAAATATTTGTGGGTCACACATGTAGAGACCGCGAATGTTTCTAGAAAAATACCAACATGTACAATATGTATTCTAAAATAACACACACAGTTAAGACCACTCCTAAAGTTTGTGATGGATTACATGTACAAAAAATTATCACATGCCATGTGAAAACTACTACATGTTGTGTTTCCCATGATCGGTGACTCAAAAAGAACCCCCATGAAACATGGTAATATACATGGCTAGGTATACATGAGCAACCTGAGTACACAAAAACAATAATTTTCTATGATATTACTAGTGCACTCATTCATGACAATGTAAATGAACATGATTATAGTACACATGGAATACCATTTTACATTGGCATTGGTTGTAGTACCTCGTTGTGGGATGAAGTACATGGGTATAGGCTAGAGTACATATGTATATCTAATCTTGAAAGAACATGTCAGGTATACCCTATACAAGCCATTTAATTTTTTATAGGTAGTTTGAGTCCCCAATTATCTTATGTTTATTATAGTTTCTATACGGTGTGTTCCCTTGATCCATCCTTATGAGGGTATAATGAGGCCTCTTGTGCTAATTTTAGGATGTGATCATATCTTTGTGATTACTCGATGATAGGGTGACAAATCCAAATGTGTGTCCAGGGGTGTGATCCTCTATCATTGTCATCTTTAAATGGTAGGATGATGAATCTTGTGACATACATACCATAGCATTAGATCCCCTACATAGTGGGTTAATCTAGTTTGGGTTAGGAATCCCTCATAGACATTGAGTGTGATCCCCTATCCATGTATCTATATATTTAGAGTTCAAACAAGTTCTTTTTCATTGATATTCTTGTTTTGAATGACCAGTGATATGATATTCATCAATTTTATAAGGATTGCGAAGTCAGTTCTCCCAGAGGATTGTTACCATGAATCATAGAGTAGAACCCTAGTCTAGATATATGGTTTTGGCCTTACACTGAGAATTGGTGTATCTCCTGAATATATTAGGGTTCTTATTTATATTTTCTTGTGTCACCATTTACATAACTTCACGATGATCAGATGAAGAATCTATTGATGCATTATGATTTCTTATTTCATATTTACCTAATAGTTATCATTATATTCACCTATACATGGGATAATCTAATACATTTCATGTCATTTGAGGATCATATTACAAACAATAGATTTGTATGTATATCAAGTGTATGTAAAGAATAGTCTAACTAGACATATTGTGGTTAGTTCCATTATTTTAATTTGATATATTTCCCCTAATTATTAATAGTTTGTATACTTCTATAGGATCTGTGTTATTATATAGGGATCCTTTTTTATTCCTATAGTGTGTTCATACTCTTATTATGGAATATTAATCTATTCATTCCTTTCATGAATCAATTTTATTTTACCTTTACACATTTTATTATATTTTGGAGATGCTTGTGTGCATATAGGTACCTTATTCAAAGGCCTCCCATGTGTTTTATTTGTCTACATGAATCTTTTATCAGTCCCTTTTCCTATTGGATTATGGAATGGTGTTTCACAATTGTCTTGTCATTTTCAAGGAGGGCCTTTGTCTTTCAGGTGAAGAAATAATTCCAATGAAAATCATGTATTTATATCCTTGATAAAAATAGGGGGGATATCAATTTCAATATATTATAAGACCTCCATGTTTTTTTTCTAAAGTGGCTCACCCAATCACTATTTTATATATCCTCAATTTAAATATTTGAAAAAATATATTGAAATTTTTCATAGAATTGAAATGTTCATTTCCTTATGAAAATAATTGTATAACTAATAAAAGTATTATTGATAAAATAATTCACGCATTACAAAATATAGAGTATTATATTTATTAAAATGATGAAAACAGCAAAAAAAAACTATAATTCAAATCCTTTGTAATTTCAAATTGGTCTAAAAACCCTACCATCAACATTTCTGTATTGATTGTCTAGTGGTACACAAAAAACTAACATAACAACTTCTAATATCAAATCCATAGTCATCCATGATTAATTTAACTTTATTTAAAAACACCTATACTAATATTAGAATTATAATGTAAAATACCATATGTGGAAGAAAACTAAAATTAGGTTTTCCATTCACCAATAGGAATCCCCAATTAATTCGGACTCAATGTACCTTATGTCAATGTCCCCAATCATGAAATCCAAAATAAAATAATAACATAAGGGAAAAAAAGAAAACCATTATGACAAATTCACCATGAACATTAATATCCTAAAAAGGAATAGAAAATGCATGAAAATGGTTTTCACCATGAATTTAATGAAATTTCAATCCACATGACCCATTTAGAGAAGTGGGATTAGTAGACAACCATAATATTTTAAGGAATAATAGAGAGGGGTGTTATTAACATTTATTTTTTATAATTAATAACTAATTAAATCACTAAATTTCAATAGGAATCCATGAATATGAGAAATAGTGACTGTGGATATCCAATAGTGGATCCCAGATAGAGGAATACTAATGGATTTGAATTTATGATAGAATGTATTTAAGGATTTAATTTATAGATGAAAATAATTATCTATTTTAAAAAATTCCTAGTACATTTCACACTAGATATATCCCCCATCACACATAGCACCATGCCCAACACATGATATACCCAGTACACTCCACTGAGTGCCTAGTTCCTTGTCCTATTTTTTACTATAGTTGGTAACTCTTACAAGCTATATCAAAACTATAAGTCCTTCCCAAACAAAAAAACATCTCAAAATCATTAAAAATATCATCCAAAAACACTTAATATGATATCCAATTTGATATAGAAAAATTGTACCCTGAAACGAAACAAATATTAAAAAAATACCATATTTAAACCATCAAAAATCTCCACATATTTCCCTGATGACAACTTAATCTCTATATTCGGGAAAAATGAAATTTAATTTATAAATTTATTCTACCTAATTATATTTTTTTTAAAATAATTTTTTATTTAGAGATGTCGATGGAGGCCTAATGGTGTGTTTTATTCATTTGGTCCGGGGTATTAGAAGAAAATATAAATCAGGTGGCTAGAAATACTGCAACCCAATCATTGAATATGGAATAATTTCCCAAATGAGGATACGATTTGATAACATGGGGGAATGTATACATAAATACCTAAAAAGGCTTTTTCCATATTTTAAATGATCACATTCTACTGTGACCTATAAAATGGTGATCTATTTCATTATGTCTAATGTATAGAGATGCATTGAGTCATATCACTTAGGATTATTCTATAACGTAGACCATGGAATTTCATTGAACAATAACCCATGTGGTAATAATCCCTTGAACTTCCATGATCAATATTAATTTAAATTAAAATGATTATGTAGAAATTTCTTTAAATAAGATCCTCCCCGTCTCCCCTATATATAGATGAAAACTAATTTGGTCTCTCCCTTGGTTATCTTCCTCCAAAATGCGATTTTACCATAACAATTGCGCTTAGATTTAAGAACGATATTTATTAATAGATATACTAATGAAAGGATAACACTATTCTACAATTAGATGTCATATTAATTCACTACTATATAATTTTTCACTAATTATGTCCTTATATATGAGTTATTTATGATTTTTCGGAAACCATAAAATAAGGATAACTCATTTAATTAATCTCAATGATAATGAATTTAGTATGTCAAAGATGGAGTTCCTTACAATTTTATGATGTTTTATTCATGTATTTATGCATTATGTGATGAACAATATTGATAACTATGTGTGCTTGAGACTATATTAATTTAAAAAAATTATTTCAAAGCATTAGAAAATGGTATACTTTATAAGTTTCATGAGTGGGATCTTGTGCTAATTTACATGATTTCATTTCAATTTAACCAAATGTTGTTCATTTAATGTTTTGAATATTATAAAATTGGGACCAAGATGGATGTACCAACAACAAAATATGTAATTTAAGACCTTGAATAGTACCCCTTATTCTCTATTTGGTATATTATGTGTGTGGTTAAGATATATTATGTTTATGTTTGATAACTTTTGATATTTTGAGTTTCATTAGAGAGTATAGGATTCTTTGACATGAATATGGGATTCATGTTCCTTTTTTATCTAACATGTATCTATCATGGTAACATATAACTTAGGATGAGATTTACTCATAACATTAACATGTATGGATTGACCAGGATAAAATATAATGTTTGTTGCATGTTATTTTATTCATAATAAGAATTAATTATTTTATATTTATTTATAGGTTTATTATTCCATACTTTTTTCTGGATATTTTATTTTATTCCATGCCAAATTGTTATATTATATTTATAAGGTAGATAAGATACCACTATGGTCAATGTTTTTCTAACGTGTGGGATAACATGCACATTAAACTAGATATTTACTGCAAAATGAGATAAGATATCTTTTATTTTATTGATTATTATGGAAATAGAAATCATTTTCTTATTATTATTATATATGATATCAGATGTAATGCCCATTTTCCATATTCTATGTATCATTTGGGGTCCTATGGATGTTGTTTCCTATTGAAGATGGATGCACTTCCCATTAAGTGATACGTCCATAGAAATGAATGTGATAATCATATATTCCTAGTTACTTATGATATGTAACATGCTACCGACTCATTTGATAAGGACTTGTTATTGGGATATTTTTTCAATATTTGGACTATGCTAGTGGATATGGATATTATTCCCTCACATGATGTTACAATGGGGACATGATAACCTCTGGATTTTATTTTAATGGGAGGATATTCCTTCTTAGATAATAATTCCACTAGTACATTATTCTTTATTATGTAACTTTATTATTATAACATACTACGCATTATTTTAATTTCATGTTCAGATAGGTTGATATTAATATTTGTAATGAAATTCGATGAGATTATTAGTTGATTTTAAACTTATGAATTGGAATTAATTCTTCTCACCTGGATATCTTACTTGTTATTTGTTAAGATACCCCCTATAGCCAATGATGGTATGGTTACTCTCATTTTTCTTTTTCATGACCTATGGTTGTGACATTTATTATATGTATTGTTTTATCTTAATGAATTTCAAAAATATCACACTACACATTCATAAAAAAAATTATATCCAATTTTTGATATAGTCAGTTACAACTTATTGGTTTATACTCACATCCAAAATGGGTACTATGGTACCTATAAAAATTTCATGATTTATGATCCATGTATTGGAAATGACCTAGTTGTGTATTAGGTATTTGTAGATTCCAGTAAATATTTAACATGAAATATTGGGTTATGTATTGCATCTAGTTTTTTAGTTACTATGGCTCATTTACTTATTTTTGTTAATTATGTATGTGACTGACCCAGGAGTGCTCATTTTTAATTCTAAAAGACTCATGTAAAATTACAATTGTTTATATTGATATATCATGGGTTGTGTTATCAATTTACTATAGGAACATTTAATTAATTACAACATATTTTCATTATTGTTTTGATGAGTATTATTAATATTGATTTGATAGTGATTTATGGACATATGTAACATAGGTTATTGTACCTATATGATCAATTATTGTCCCTTTCCTCTAGTTATAAATATCTAGAATTTTTAGGGGCTCTTTTGAGGAATGTATAATCCAAATTTGATCATGATAGGTGATAATGGTGTTAGTAACAATTCAAAATGGAATAAAACACTTTTTTCTATTAATATTATTTATCAAATGGTAGCCAAAATTATATGATTTGTTCATAATATAAGATAGAGGCTATTCCTATGAGTATCTAATACAAATATAGACAAATCCTCCCTTACTTGGTATTTAATTGTTGTAATTACACGTTTTATATAACGATTTCATTATTTTTTAAGAATATGATGTGTGATTTACTATTTATTATTTTCCTATTTTCATTGGGTGAAAAGAGAGATGAATTCATTCATCATAACTAGGAAATAATATTTCCATTAATCTTTAAGTGTTCTTAACGTATATGGATTTTTTTACCAAATATAGTTAATTTTTTTAAGTGGAAACAAGAATTTATATAGTTGTTTTATAGATGACTTGTTGGTGGTATACTAATAAAATTTGTTTTTTTAAATTTTTTTATTTTATTATTATCATATAATGGTCTATTATGTAAATGTATTATGTAACTGGTCTCAGCACTTATAGTGGGAAGCTAAGTGTTTTTCTTAAGTAATGTGTAACCCACATATGTGAGGGTGTGTATCACATAGTGGGGAATTATTCATGTTATTATATATAATATTTGGTATACCAATACCCATAATAAAAAGATTTGTATGAATCTTGAATATGGAATTATTGTGACATGCAACCATGATAACCGCCTTCTAGGTTCTTTGAGGGAATTTATGAACCCCACAAAAATATCCTAACCTAGAGCCCCTAATTTAACATATTCTTCTATTAATTTGAATCTCATTGAAAGTATAATTTTTTATATGTAGTATTTGGGACCTACATACCTAAGAGTGGTTCTTCCATGTCATATATAATTAAGGAAATATTATTCTATCATTAGAAACTATTTTTTGAGAGGGTGGATATCATACTACTCTGTGTTGGTTCAAGACTATATAGACAGTTTTTGTCCTTCATGGTAGACCTAATGATATGTGAATGATGATTTATATGCATATTCATCAAGGACCAATGATGTTCTTGTGAGATGTCTAAGTCCAGTATGTTTAGTATGTGGGATAACCAATGAAGGAATTCCATGATTGTCTCATCATATATTTCATCCTTGAGAAAATAGGAGATGATATAGAATAGGTTTTCAAGGATTTAGTTAAGTTTATATTATCCTTTAAAAACTATTGTACATGTATTACAGATCTTTTTTGGTTTTATCTTATACTAGATGTTGATGAGACTACTTGGGTTGACCATTTAGTGGATGGGTTGACACACTCTATTGTTTCCCCAGTGAATATCTTTTGGATTGATTCTTTTCTAGAGGATGTAAAAAATAACAATTTTACATATTCGGACATGAATATGGATATGATATATAATTATAATGGTTTTCAAGTTTTTTCTAGGAGTAAATATTTAAGAATTTCAAATAAGTATTTTGGTGAATTTTTATTGATCAAAAACATGCTAACCATTTAATGATGAAGATATTTTTATTCACAAATGGAAATGACTCTATTGACATGTCATTATTGTTTCATGTTATGTCATTATCAAAATAATTTTCCAAACCTTCTAATGTAGGGTCACTCATGAGTTTATATATGACATTTGATTTTTCTCTTATCAAAGTTCTTCTCAGTTGGATTGTGTCTTTGATAATGTGATGAAATTGGTATCAATAGTATGATAAAATGATTTATGGAAGGGAAGATGTTAGTATTATTAAAGATTGTGAAAGTACATATGGGGTCATGATTCATATGGTTAACATTGTCAACTATATAGTTCTCCTTAGGACTTCTATAGATCTAGATGCCATGTTATATGTTAACATTCATGCCTAATTCACTCCCTCAAGAAAATTAAAACTTATAAAATAATTCAATCACTAGAAATTAAATTTTGTATTTTATAGGTATCTAATTTAGTAATTTTTTTATTTTAATATGAGTAAACTAGATTTAATAGTATCTTACTATTTTTATCGTTATTTGGGACTCATTTTGGAGTATCTATTAGTGAGGATGTCTATATATATTACCCAATGTTTGTAATCTGATGAAATAGTGGGATATATAAAATGTGATATCAAGATTACATTGTATATTAATCTATGGAAATTTTCTATTTCAGAAATAGTAATATTTTATATGTTCTCTATGATGGATTATACAACTCACTGTTGAGAAAGAATCAATTTCATCATCGATATGTGTCATTCATGTCTTCTAATAGGGATTGTTATACACATTTGAGATACTGTAATTTACTAAAAGGATATTAAAGACCATAATATGTGTAGATATTTAATGTTTGGGCTCATTTTTTATTATTATTCTATGATATAACTGAATATGAAACTATAACATTTCTCTTTTTTTAGATTAGTTTAAGGGTTTTCTTTTTATCCTTATCAATGATTCAACCTAATACAAGGGTTGAGTTTACGATCTATATTATTAAAGGTACAAATCTCATATCTATACCTCTTTAGAGGATTCATCTTATAAATATTAGAGATATAGGGGATTATCTATAGGAAATCTAGGTATGGAGACTCATTAATTATAGAACATACCCTTAGGGTACTCTGTATTTATTCACCATTAAGAGAAATATCTCAATTCATTTCCGTGTTAATTCATAGTGGAAAATTCTTATAATATTTTACATAAATATAATGTGTGTGAAAAACTTTAGTCAAAAACTACGTTGTATATATATATATAAACCATGTTTTTATCTATTGTGATGTTAAAATATTCACTTGTTATGATTATTTATAAGGTGATAATTATATAATTTCCCATAGAGTATTTCATGGTATTAATTTCCTTCCAATCATGGTTGAGAATCATTAGAGGTTGTTGATATATTTTTTGAATCTATGAAGAATGAATTTGATATTAATAGAATTAATATTGATGTATTTTTATGTGATTATGAGGTGTTGGAATCCTTATCAATATAATATACAGAAGTAGGAAAATTGATAAGTCTGATAGTCTCTTATAGTGATTTGAAAAGCTGTATGAATTTTAAGACTAAAAAACGTGAATATAGTCATCTAAAATGTTGTCAATAATTTAATATGGCTTCTATAAAAATAATACTTTCAGTGAAATCCAATAACACATTACAATAGAAATTATGACTCTTGACAATTCATTTTACAGTATACATTTCATATGACATTAGTCATTATGTTTGGAATTATGAGAATATATGACATTTAGGAAAATTCCTATTAATTTTTCAGTGAGTATATGAATTCATATAGTGTGTATATAATTGAATAATAGGGTCTTAGTCTTGCTAATCATATTAAATTGACTGCCTCATATAATATTTCATGTCCTCTAAAATGGTTATTATAAAATCATCTTAAATTTTAGGGTATTCGAAACCAAGAAAATATAGAGTGTATAGAAATAACATTTTCAAAATAAGTAATACATTAATATTACAATATTGATCTTCAAGGATTAAGGCATCCCATATAAGATGTTATTCATTATGATTCTTTATATATTTTTTTGAAAATGGTTATAACTGTTCAAATCTTTTTGAAGTTTCAATATGTGTTTACCAAAAAATTAAAATTCCAATTATAATGCATATTCGTGAATTATAAAAAAACATTCTAGTATTTATCTGTGACAATACTGTGGTGGTTCGGATTTCATATAACCAATTCCAACTAATTATTAGTGATTTATGTTGTCTTATCATGTTTTTGCTATTGAATCTGCTAATTTAAGCTATGAAGATATGTCTTGTCATTATAATAATATATGAATATGAGTTTATTATGATTCAATATATAATATGATATGGGTATTAATATAATTCACATATTCAATTAATTGTGATTTTTTCGTTTTTGGTTCTCAATGATTGGGATGGTTCCCGATTACGATTTTTCAAGAATCTGAGAGTGAATAAGAGTAGAGTTATAATTATTCTTGAAATACTTAGTAATTAAAATTTTTATATGTTATGATACCATGGTGGATGTTTGGGAGCCTAAATAAATGATGAAAATAAATAGATTATTCCCTATGATTCAATTGGGTGATGTTTCAGTTATATTTTTGGTTTAAAACATATTTTCAAGAGTATTTTTATTTTTGTGTTCAACATGTGTGTCAGAATATAAGGATACATTGAATATAGGGAAAAACGTTATATGGAAATATTGAAAATAATTTATTTATATATTGAATGGGATAATATGCAGTGCCACTGAATCCCAAATACATGATTTCATTTTCATCATCTCATTGAGCTAGAGTATCCAGTTAATCCCTCAACTATTCTGAAACAACAATCATATCTACATCATATAGTAAATAAACTGATAAATATATTAGTTAATATTTATAAATTTCATGGAAGATTTCCCTCATTATCTTTTTTTAATGAAATTAGGCAAATGAAGTGATCCCTCTCATTCTAGTTCATATATTGGTATTAGTAGTGCGAAACACCTCTAACTGGTTTGACTTTATATATTATCACTTAGATCTTATGAACGCTATTTAATATTTTATCACATTTTATTATATTATAGATTCCATTTATGGGGAGACTAACTATCCATGATAGTGAGTAGGCATTCTAAGAAGGAACATTACCATGAAAAAAATTTTTTGTTCAATATTTCACATTTTCTTCACATGTGAGTGAGGTTGAGTTTTTATATTGAAGTAGATCATAATTCAATATTTCATTGGGGGGATATTTTAATTTTGGAAGAAAAATTTTAAAAATAAACTACATAGATTCATCCCCAAACTTCTTATAGGAACACCTTGATCTTTTTCACTTCAACTATAAAAAATGAAAAAATTCACACCATTAATCCAATTGTTAATAATAATGGATAATATAAATTTTATTAATATTTGGTTTAGTCATATATATCATAGAAAAAACTACCTTATAAGGAAGAACAATTTTCTTCTATATCGTTTATCACTTTTACTAGAAGTGATAGATATATCACTTTTGGGTTTTCTACCCATTGAGGGGAATTTTCCAATGGACATCATAGAAAAATGGAATATAGAGTTTGATAGTAATAAAAAAAATATTAATTCTAATTTATATTCTAGAAATACTATACCCTTATATGTTGGGAATTTAAATAACTAATTAAATATTGGACAAGATATATATAATCTATGTTGAAAATTTTAATTTCAAGGAGAATAGTTTACATATTCAAAGAAAAATATTGGAAGACATCAAAACATATGAGAAAATAAAATTGGTGATCATTTAATAAGTTTCAATATTGTAATACCCCTAGTTTTTTGTAAGTAACCCATTATTTGGGTTTATATGGATATAAAGTATAAGGTGGATTGTTGGGTGTGATTGGTGAACTTTCAGTATCTTGTGGGAGCTAACGTATAGGCACACTGGTTTTCCATTCATTATCCCAATAGTGGGGACATCCTATTAGAAAACATGCAAAATGGAAGGTGTGAGGTAGAGAGATTTGGTATGGTGTTTTCATGGTTTGGAAGCCCATGTGAGGAGGTTGTTCGAGTGTCTATCTAGGCAGTAGCTAAAACATAGTTAGCACACAGTTTTTCTAACTGTGCGAACAAACAATGCGCATAGTTTAAATTAGAGCCTAAAAAAATGTATCTCACATATTATTTCCTCTAATTGGGTAATTTATTTCTCCAAAGTGTCTATAACTCTTGATTTATCTTCTTTGAGGGCATAATATCCTCTCTCATGAGATTCGGAGTCATCCTGAAGGCTTCCCTTGGTGTTTTGAATCCATATTCTTGATGTATGTGATTGTTATTCATCATTCTTAAATGGTATATTAGATATACATTGATCCAATTATCTTATCCTCTTGGTATATCGAATATACAACCTTTATTAGTATATCTATGAGCTTCGATGATAAATAATGGTATTTTCTCTCTCGGGCATTCTAGGATAAGAGATCTAATGTGGTTCTGTGAAGTATTTCATGATTTTTATAAGCATTATTCGTCCGCTGTCATGTTTCTGCTAAAAATTAGATATTTATAGATTCCCTCTCGACCCCACTATATAGAAATGATGGGAATGATTTCAAAATGAATATCTTGTGATTAATGGGTTTTGATTTGGTTGTTTAGCAGTCGTTGGGAACCCATCATTGTGATGGTTTGGAAAAATGGGGAAATCTAGAAAATTGTGCATTGAAATAAATTGTGTGTGTTCTTGATTTTAAATTAGTGATTTTAAAATGGAAATTTTCTATAATTTTGGAAAATTGTTTTTAGAAAATGTTTTTAATAAAATGGAATGTTTTATTAAAATGAAAAGGGTTCTCTGAAATGGGTTTTTTCTTTGGTTTTCAATAAAAATGTTGTTTTATTGAAACCATTTTTCTGGTGATTTGAAATATTTTGAAATATATTGGGTTGGGTTAGTTCTAGTTAGACGTGACAATGAATAATGTATGTGTCCATTGGGGTATAAGTTGTGTGAACCTAGATCGTGGGAATGTGTTATTAGGACACATGGTAATTGGAAAAGAAATCCCATATAAGTATTAAACTCTCAGATGAAGCATGCATGAGTGGGTGCGTTGTAAACTACAGAATGGGTATGCCAAAATATAAATCAAACAATATTATAATCCATAATTAGTTATTATCTAGAAAATAATTTTCAAGAAATTGGTTTCATTTTCTTTTGTTTTCAACTGGTTATAATTGGTTTTTGAACTTGTTATATTTGTATATAAAATATTTTGGTATATTACCTAAAATAAACTATTCTACATAATATTCTAAATGTTCTATCGTAGTGGAATTAGTAGATAAGTAATTGGGAAAACCTAATGAGAGTTATACTTACACCATATTTGGAACATTGGTGCCCATTTAGATGTTACCTTTCGAGGCATGGGCAATTGTAACGTATCACACTTCATTAGGACTATATTGTCATACTAGGGGCTACATGGTGATGTTGGATCATAGAGATTGCGGATCATGGAGTCTTGTTGTTGTCATGGAGTTTATTTTTTGTCTTTCCATTTTATTATTTGATGTTTCTTTAGTTCTATTATACCATACCTTGGTTGGTTGTTTTAAATGGAATGATTTGAAATGTCTTAATTTATTTCGTTCATCCTACAGTGATCTGTTTATGGATGGTTAGTTGGGTTCTTGTTTCTAGACAATAAAGGCTAAATCGTCCCCCAATTTCTTTGTGAATAATTCATCATTTTTTTCCAGCCTTAGGAAACTTTGGAATGTCACTTAAGGGAGAGTAATGAATCGTTGTGCTATCAAATAATCGGGATTTAACGAGTCATAAAAAATGATGTCATGTTGTTTAGTCCTTTCCTAACAAGTAGTCATCAGTATTCGTGTCCATGGAGTTGAAATTTCTTCTTGTCTATTCCTTATGTTCGAATCATATAATGTAGATTGATTTTCAGAATGTGAAATTTATAGAATAATTTGACGTGGATAACTCGTTTAAAATGGACTTCTTGTTACCAGGGTGTTGGGTACACAAGTGTTTGGAAACACTTCTATGGTTTTGAATCCTCATTGTCACGGGTTTAGCCAATGAAACAATCAAGACATGCATTTTAGATGGATTCCATCCTAATAAGAGTGCATACATTATTTTTAGGAGTGATTAGTGTTGTGAAAAAGTGTTGATATATTGAGAAAATATGATATTATTGTTCATATAAAAGATTTTGAAAAATTAAATGATTATGGTTTTTTTTAAAATTGTTTTATTTTCAAAAAGAATGATGTAGGTTTCAATAATGTTTGAAAATTGAAAAGTTTTGATTTTTTGGAAAAAATTCTAGTAATATTCATTGTGATATAATTTGAAATTCTAATCCATCATTTTATATACAGTGAGATTGACAATGTTTGTTGTTGGTTTATAAAATTGCACCAGTAGTCATTGTTGAAACCAACCTGAATAAGATGCAGACAATGTGGTTTCACCTGAACCACGGGTGAACTGAGAGTTAGTTCATATTATTTTCGAATCTATTTATGTTATTGATATTGGTAATTTGAAGAATGACTGAATTCATGTGGATTATACCATCCAATTCATGAATCAGAACCCACTTAACATCTAGGGTGATGCTCAATTAGGAAAAGTCAAGGTGTGGTGAGTAGGATGAAATGTATCTCTGATTAAATATGCACACTATCATTGATCACTGTAAAGATAGTGACATATATGATCGAGGACCTTGCATTCTAATGGTGGGATTTAGTGGAGCAAGATATATTTAATGAAGGCCCTACATGGGATGAATTTAAGGAATTTTTCATCCAAAAATTCCATGCTCATATGTTTAAAATCCAGAAAACAACAGAATTTAATATCCTAAAGCATGATAATAACCTTATCATGGAATATGATGATAAATTTATGAATTTAGATCACATTCCCCTAGAATTTTTGGCATGCACATCCTTTAAGGCATGCATCTTCAAATCGGGACAAAGGTCGGAGATTTGATCAAAGATTTTTCTGCTCTGTATTACATATTATACAGAGATGGTGAAAAGAGTGATTATGGCTGATTATTATATCTCATGTTTTATATGAGGAGGTATGTTAACAGCTATAAGGAATTGTGGGAACTCAAACACTGTTGGAAAATAGTAATGGGACACTTCATTCCAAGTTGGACATGGAAATCTGAATCAGATTGCTGGATCAGTTAGCCTTCCTCCAGAACCCAAGAGAAAAGCATTTTGACTTCAATGTGGTTCATTTTACCACATAAGGTGACGGTGTACTTAAAAAAATAGATAATGTCATTACTGAAATAAGTAGGTGCAACTTCAGTGTTATTAACACAGAGCTCCAAGGTCAGGTGCTCGAGTCACTTCCCAGGTGTCGCAAGCATCATATGCTTAGAAAGGGAGGGAATAACATAATATGTCTTGTTATTATATCAGATCTAGACATGGTGATTATAGAAGTAACATGTCTCCATAAGCAAGGAAATCATAGCAATGAAACAAGGAGACAAATTCTGCAATGAAACTATTTTATGGAGTTGAACATATTATTGACGATGATCAGGATATACCATCTATGATGAGAGGTAAAATTATTTGGAATTATACCCTTGTGCACATGCTCTTCGATATTGGTTCATCGCATTCTATAATTTCCTCGACTTTTATTGATTTTATATGATTATAGTTATAAATATTTAAAACTATTTTAAAAAAGCAAACTCTTTTCGGGGAATGTAAATGTCAACCCTTTTGGTGTAGATCATGTGAAATAACTATTGAAGGATTTAAGCTAAAATGGGACTCCTCTGTGTTGTAAATGAATTTCTATGATGTAATCATGGGTATGGATTTGTTGAAAATGTTTTAGTCACACATCGACATTTATTATAAAACAATTAGTATCATGATTGAGGATGACATCAAGAATCTCTTAAAAAGAGAGAGGATGGTAATGAATGGTGGAATGATTTTGTTGGAACTGATAGTGGGAATGATCTATTATCATATAATAGCATTGACTTTGGAATCAAATGAAGAGATCGAGGAAAATAATTTCCAGTAGTTGTGGATCAATTTCCAAATTTATTTCCCAAAAAAATCGCAAGGTTTCCACCTATAAGGGTCATGGAGTTTATGATTGATCTCTTTCTAGGGAATAGTCATATTTCCATTCCTTCATAAAGGATGGAACCAATAGAGTTTTCAGAATAGAAAGTGTAGCTGCAGGAGAAGGAAAGCATGGGTTTCAATTGGAAAAGTATGTCTCTGTGGGCCACATCGATTTTTTTAATGAAATCAGATATAAAACTTTAGTTGTGAGTTTATTATTGTAAGATGAACCATGTAATGATAAAGAATAGATATCTGATTCTATGCATTAATGAACTTTTTGATCAATTAAGGGTTTCTCAATGGTTCTCTAAAACTGACTTTCAATAATGATATCACCAATTGTGAGTTTCAAAAGAATATATTCCAAAGAGAGAATTCCAAACCTGATATGTATAATAAAAATATGTAGCCATTCTATTCGGTCTGATAAATGTACCTGCGTTCTTCATGTATTTGATGAAAGAGATATTTCAGAGATATCTGGACTATTTTTTGTGGAGTTTGTGGACAACATATCAGTGTATTCTAGGAAAATGGATGACAATGTGGAACACATGGAAACTATGTTACAAATCATTTGAGATCACTATTTGTATTCCAAATTATAATGGTGTGATTTTTGGATACAAGATGTACGTTTTCATGACCATGTCATTTCAGAGAAATGCATTTTTGTTGATCCTGAAAAAATAGAATTTGTTATCTCGTGGACACCACCATCTAATGTCATTTAGATATGATTTTTTCTTGGTGTATCTGGTAACTACCGATGTTTTTTTTCATGATTTCTCATGACTGGATTCTCCAATGACAACTCTGAAAATGAAAAATGATGCATTCTAATGGAAATTGGAATGCCCAAAGACTTTCTTGGAATTGAAATTTCATCATACATCATCACCTATCATGGTTTCCTATAATCAGGATTCAGGTTTTGGTGTACTGTGATGCATTAGGATTAGGGTTGGGACGTGTTCTCATACAATGATACAATTTCGTGGCTTATGGTTCAAGGTAGTTGGCGGTGCATGATATGAATGACCCAACACACGATTTTGAGTAAGCTACCTTCATGCATTCATTTATGAAATGGTGTCAATATCCCTTTAGTGAGAAATTAACTGTGTTCACAGAACAAAAAATCATGAAATATATTTTCTGATAGTGGGATTTGAATCTATGACAAAGGAGATGGATGGAGTATCTCTAGATGTTTGACTTTGAATTGATGTATACTATAGAAAATGGGAATTCAGTGGCACATGCAATGAGTAGAAATCCAAAGGCTTATTTAGAGAATGATTCATTGGATGAATGGATGTTGATGTTTGTCCTATCCGACATGAATATGGAATTTGAATTTCGAGTTTATGTAGTAGTTTTATTTTAAGTTATTCTTGATCCGGATTTGGTAAATATGGTCAAAGAAGAACAAAAATATGATAATAATGTCTTGTTATAATATCAAAAATCAATGGTGGGGAGACCGTTGAGGGCTATAAACTTGATGAGAGTCCTGTTTTGGGTTTTAGTGATCAGATGGTTGTACATATGGATATTCAAAAACAAAAAATTCATGTTTATCACCATTCGATATGGGATAAACATCCAGGCACATATGTGATGTATAATATGTTGAAGGCATAGTTTTGGTGGAGCGTAATGAAAATGAAGGTGGTTGAGTTGATCTCGTGGTACTTTACTTATCAGCTGGTTAAAGTAGAGCATCAGAGACCAACAGGTATGTTGCAGTATTGTCCATTCCCAATGTGGAAATGGGAGTAGATAGTGATGGATTTTTTATAGGTATTCCAAGAATGATATGTAAACATGATTCCATATGGCTTATAGTGGACTGTCTTAACACATTTACCGATTTCATTCCAACTCTTCAAACTCATATGGTGGAAAATATATCCAAAATTCACATCAACAAAGAGGTAAAGATACATGGAATCCTAGTTTCCAAAATTGTTGATAGAGATCCATGGATATCATCTTGTTTCTAGAAATCCTTATAGATAGTCCTTGGAACTCAGTTTAATATAAGCACAGTGTATCATCCTCGAATGGATGGGAAATCTGAATGGATGATACAAACATTGGAAGACATTTTGTGGGGTTATGTAATGGATTTTGGTGGCTCATCTTAGGAGAGCATACCCATAGTGAAATTTCCATATAAAAACAATGGTCATGCCTCGATGTATAGGGCTCCGTTTTAAGCATTGTATGGGCATCATTGTCATTCCCCACTATGCTAGGTGGAAACTAGTGAAATGTCACTTGTTGGGTCGAGCATTTTCCAAAAAACAATTTAAAAGAATAAGTTAATTAGAATGTTGTTGGAGATGTCATAGAGTCTTCATAAATTTTATATGGATCATCATCGAAGGTCATTTTCATTTTCCATGAGGGATCATGTGTTCTTGGGGATCTCTCCACGACTTGGAAATTGTCATTTCGAAAATCAGGGAATCTTATCTCTTATATACATTGGCCATTTGGAGATACTATAATGGATCATAGAGGCGGAATATCGGTCGGAATTACCACCATGGTTCAGTTCGGCGCATAATGTTTTCAACATATCTCAGTTTAAAAAGTATTATCCTGCTCCTGAAAAAGTGGTCAGATGGTATCACGTTGACCTAGAGTCATATTATTTATTGATAAATAATCTACTATGGATTGTGGATATATAAGAGAAATTATTTAATTGAAAATGCATCGGTATTCTAAGGGTTTTTTATTAACATTATCATATTCAGTAAGATATTTGGGAACATGAGAAGGAATTGAAATAGTAATGGCTATAACTCTTTCAGAGTAGAAATGATTTTCTACTTTTCGAGGGTGGAAAGACAGATGTTGGAGAGAATTTAGTACCCCTATTTTCTGGTAAGTAACACTTTCATTATTTTTTATTGATATAATGTGTAAGGGGGGATGTTGGGATAGTTTGGTGAACATTGAATATGTTTTAGGGGATAAAGGATAGGCACACATGTAGTGAACAGTTTATCCAAATGTTGCAGAAATCCTACTAGAAACTGTGTGCAATGGTATATCGTAGAATTAAAGTTTTGGCATAGTGTGCGCATAGTTTGGGATACCATGTGAGGAGGTTGTACGATGTTCTTCCTATGCAATAACTAATGAATGGTTAGCACATGGTGCGTTTAACCACGCACATGGTTTAAATAAGATCCTAAAAAAATGGATCTCACCTGTTTTTGCCTTTATGTGGATTATTTTTTATCATAGTTGTCAATAACATGGGATTTCTCTTCCTTTAAGGTTGAAGAACCTATCCTAAGTAATTTTTAGTTTATTAGAAGGCTTCCCTTGGTGTTTCAAACCCAGAGTGTTGTGGTTTGTGATTTTTTATCATCGTTCATGATTGGTTTCTTAGATATACTTATACATACAACTTCTCTCTTCTTGGATTCTAAGATATACACCAACTATGGGTATATCTATGAGTTTGGATTCAAAATAACTTGAGTTTTGGTACTAATATTTATAAGAGAAGATATCTAAGGAGGTTTTTTGAGAAATTGACAATTTTTTCTTAATAATTCTTCATCTTTTGTCAGGTTTCATCCAAATAGTTGAGGTAGGTGCCTTCACTCTCAACTCCACTGAGTAGAAATGATGGTAATGATTTAAAATTAGATATCATGTGTCAAATTGGTTTTTATTTTGCCTTTTAAAAATTGGTGGGAACCCTTCTTTGTGATGGATTAGAAAATTTGGGAAATCATGAAAATTGGGCATTGAAATAAATTTTGTGTGTTCTTAATTTTTAAATTTAGATTTTAAAATAGAGAGTGTTTTTTAATTTTTCAATATTTTATATATTAGATGTATTCAATAAAAGGTAATGTTTTATTGAAATGAAATGGATGTTTTGAAATTAGTTTTTTCCATGGTTTTCCAAAAAATGCAGTTTTATTGAAATGGTTTATTTTGGTGATTTGAACTGTTTTGGAATACAGGTGGTTGTGTGATTTCATGCTCAATGTTCCCCTTAATAAGGGAAATGTGTCATTGGGTTAAAAGGTGTTTGATCGAGGATCGGTGTCATATGTAATTGGGACACAGGTCAATTGGAAAACAAACTGCTCATGAGTATGGAACAGCCAGATGAAGAAATCATGTGTGTGTGTGTTGTGAACAATAGAATGGGTACTCTAAAATAAAAATAATAATTTATTTAGAATCCTTGATTAGTTATTTTCTGGAAAATAACATGATGGAAATTGGTGTAATTTAGTTTCTTTCAATTGGGTATATTTGGTTTTCGAACATTTTTATATTTGGTTATAAAATGTTTTTGTAAATTGATTTATAAACTGTTTTATAAAATGTAGTTTCTATTATATTATAGTGGTGTGAGTTGGGAAGTCTTTGTTACACCTAATGAGTTATATAATCACCATTTTCTTGGATCATTGTTTCTATTTTAGATGTTACCTTCCAATACATGGGTAAAGGTAAAGTATCACACTTCTATTGCTCCATGTGGTGATACTATGGACTATTTAGTGATGACAGAGCATAAAGCATGTCAGTAAAGGGGCATTTTTGTCATCATGGTGTTTATTCATTATATTTCCAGTATTTTATTTGATGTTGGTTTTATTTCTCCTGTAGTATAACATGGTTAGTTGTTTTAAAGAGAGTGATTTGAAATGGCTAAGTTTATTTCATGCATCATATAGTGAGATTTTTGTGGATATTTTTCATGTTTTTGTTTCTTGACATAAAGTGTAAATGGACCCACACATACATTGAAACCCTTAAAAATTTATTTCCATCCTTTTTCTTCTTGGGGATGTCACCTAAGGCCCAAATAATGACTTTTTTGTACTCTAAATCCAATAGGAATTACTGGGTCAATACAAATATAATGCTTTTAGATTTTTGAGTGTTCAGTGAAAAAATTGATTATTCTTTTATTGTTAAGAAATTTTTTAGAAACATTCCAGACATGTTTGACAATTTTTCAATAATGAATTAATATTTTTAATTTTTTTATATATTTTTATGAATGAGTTTTTATTTGATAGTGAATTTATGAGAAGGATATAGATATAATGGTTGGTAAGGAATTACATGGTGTTACAAATCATTCGTTAAGATTGATTTATTTATGGGGTGTTCTTTAGGAATCATTTAAGTACTTGGTTTAATGTAGAAAAGTGTTCTATTTAAATAAAATTATTAATCATTATTATATAAGCTTTAGGAGTATTTAATGAATGATGTTTTCTTGGACTTGGATACACATTTATAGACATGGAAGAAGAAATCTATTAAATCTACATATTTAAATGAATATTATGTTAAAAAGGGTTCCAACCTATGGCCAACACACAACTCAAACAACCAAGACAACATATGATACCTAGAAACGATTAATGGTAGAATGAAATTTAGGTGGGGATAACGATGGTAATATCTAATGTGAGTCAAAACTAGTGAAAATGGGGGAATGAAAATGCGATGAATGTTCCAAGTAAAACATGATCTGTAGGTTTTGCGAATTCATAAGGTAATATTTTGGGGATGGTTGATATCACTTCCATAAACAGATGGTAGTTCTCACCCAAGAGTTATTATAATGTTGGATGGATTAATTATGTTCGAATTTGTATCCCCATAAATCATGATGAACATAAATTGTGTGATTATTTTTTTTCTACTTCAACATCTCATGCATGGATGCTTAATTTAATATTATTAAAATTTATATATATATATATATATTACATGTCGTCTCCTGATTGTAGAAGATTTATTTCACCTCCTCTCACTATAATTTTCATAGAATGGAAATATTATTTTAATTCCATGATATTTGGTGATCTAAACTGGAAATAAATAAAAGAATGGGTTTTTTAAAATTAAAAATGATATTTTTTGAACGGTTTTTGATCTAACTCCATGAATCAATATAATTATTTCTAACAAAAAATTTTTGAGGATGAATGAGGTTATGGAAAAATAATGATAAAATGTGATTGGTGGTGGGATCAGGGAGGGAAGACAGAATCATGGTGTGATCTACACTACAGAGTTTTGGGCATCCAGTTAGGTGTGTTTGTGCATAAAAATAAATGAATTATTCAGAATTAAAATACATATGAATCTTGTCTGTAATCTCATTTCAAAATTTTGATTAAAGAGTAATCTTTAATAAATCATCGACACATATACGAGTAGAGGAAGAAAAGAGTGGACTAAATAAATAGTTGTCACATGTGATGAAATTTTCAGTAGAATAATTAAATGAAATATATAGACAGAGACACAAATAAATATTTTTCATATCATATATATTAGAGAATTAATAGATACACATTCTTATATAGAATATCATCCATAGTAGAAAAATAGAGTGGAAAACATTCCCCTAATGAAACATCTATTACAATATAAATAGATGTAGAATATGATACACTGAAATATCATGACCAGTGTTGGTGGATGCTTTAGAGGGAAAATGAGGATCACTAATACATCATTCGATAATATTAGTAGTATTTTAATGAATAGTTCTATTATTCAGATTATCAATATTTAGAGAAGTGTTTTTCCTATGACTCATGATGGGAAACCAGTTTAACACTTTCTTATGAGGATATAATTGAATCTATAAAAGATAAAATGAATAAAATATAGTTTAAATACTCACACAGAAAAACATAATTGAATACAAAAATCATGTTTTTGAAAATCATTTCACTCATTTCATTAAATTATTGACGAAAATTGACGTTGACTATAAATTGTCACAACCTTATGGTAAAGAAGTGCAACAATTAGGTAAGAGGATTGAGAACAACTTTGGTCGTTAGTGTGACATTCCTAAATAAATATAATAAACTAATGAGTTATTGTTTACCTCAATGAATAACAATACATTGTTGGCGTGTAATCCTTGGATTACAACATTTGGGTTGACAATGCAAAATATTATATTTTTAGGTTAATTAATTTACGAATATGTGTATGATGTGTGATATGGTGGAATTTTAGAAAACCTTTTGATTAACTATTTGTTCTCGCATAGGATGTTTATCCTAAAAGGGTAAAAATAATATTTCTAAATTTGTAGAAAACAAGCTCTGCACCACCACCCCACTCATGATGTCTTGGATCCCAATTAGTCAGGTTACATCCTATTGGATCCATGATTAGTTAACTTGGCTTATTAATATTATTAAATACGAGTCGAGATATGACTAAAAATTTAAATGATATTTTTTTGAGGATGATTTCTCTCAGATTAGATAATATGATTCATTTCATATTTTAAAGATCATCTTGGAATAACGTGTAGTATTTCATTTAATTTATTTGTTTTATTAAGTGTAATTATAGTTTTATATTAATTACATCAATGGATGTTGAAAAATTATGCATGCCAAAATAATGTATTAAAAGACTATTAAGATGGAAATATAATAAAAAATTCCGATTTCAATTTTTGTAAATATACATTGATAAAATTAAGATATATGTTTGGAAACACATATATTACAATAGAAATAATACATTTTGGTTTATGCGGCATTCGTAAATATGATTCTGATATAAAGTTATAAATAATTATTTAAAAATTTCATTTTTCTTAAATCCAAAGTGGAAACATCAAGAAGAATGATAAAATTTGGATTCTATAATATAAGAAATAATATATTTATAAAATATTATTTTTAAATAGTAATATTTAAAATTTCAATCATCTAAATGTATTTAAGATTATATAAGTAATTTATTTTCAAAATCTAGATATTCTTTGTGAAAGCAGTAGGATATTCAATCCATGAGTGGTATTGTTCAAATATTAAATATTAAATATTAAATATTGGGTTTCTTCATAGAATATGTAGAGTAAATAAATTATAATATTATGAAGGATGTAAATTTTTTCGAGGAAACCATGACAATATAGAGAAACAACATAAATGGAAAAATATTATAAGATTTATAATCTTATAAAATATATAATTTAATGCATAGAAAAATATAAATTTCATGAAATAATCATGAATATCCTTAAAGAAAACATGATGAATAGAGAATTTCAATATATAATGAAATTAAGTCACACTTTGGGATTTTGAAAGGTAATATATTTATAAATAAAAAAAGTATAAAATAACTTCTACTTGAATGAAGAAAGTTGGTTGTTGAAAAAATTCATTTAAAAATTTCTTATATCTATATATAAAATCCTAATATGGTTTTAGATAAAATTTTGTAAAAATATTCTATAGTTCTTAAAAGTAGATCACTGATAATGAAGGGATGAAATTCTGATTTTTCCCAAATTGGACACACAATGAGTGAGTGTATGGATGACATAATTTTTAATAATGAAAGAATATCTCATGAAACCACATCATAACCAAGACAAATAAAATCCATGAGGTAGGATTATATTCAAATATAATATTTTTTTAAAAAAAATAATATTCATATGGAAAGATATTACAACATAAAAAATTATGAATCTACTAATGTGGGATCATAATGTTATCTAACAAAAAGGATAACTATATTTAAGATATATTTTTTTAACAAAAAAAATTATTTATTGGAATGAATAGGTATCTTTATATGAATGAAATTATGATTTCAAGTGTATAATTAGAGTCTTGGATTCAATATCCTGTGAGGAATGAAAATAATGAAAAAATATATTCATGAAATCAGAAAAGGATGATAAATAAATGCAATGATTCATTTAGTATTCAAAATAAGTGTACTTTTATAAACCTACAAGTAAATAATAGAAATAGACATGAAGATTAAAAGGGAGGAGGAAATGGATCTCATTGTAATTTCTAGATGACAAATATGAGTCTTAGTTGGGTGGGTTCTCATATTCTGCAATATTGAAAGGAAACAAAACTATTGTAGTTTCTTTTTGATGGGGAAAAAATTGGTGGCGCTAGATGGAACAATTTTTTCCCAAATATTATATTTTTTCACTAGTGGTATAATTATTACGTCATAGGGGAAGTCTAGTCAAAAAATGCTGACCAATTACATATAAATCCTTGAAGGAGAATGTTATTTGAGTACTGTTATATTATATCACACCACTATAAATACATAGATAATGACTATGAATGATGTGTCTATCCTCAAAGACCAACCATATTCCTTAACTTTAATATTTTAGTATGGATCATGTTCCCTTGAAAAATATTTTTAAATATGATTAATAAAGTGGTTCATAATTTATGGGAGACATAATCCTTGTGGAATATTATTATCAGTGGTTAAAAATGCTTCTTCTATGATGAAACATTGAAAAAATCTATTCTGCATGCTTTAAAAATGATGATCATGGGAATCAGGGATAGATTGGATTGAATAAGTATTATTATTCCTTTATGAAAACATTGTAGTATCTAGTAGTTGATTGAATAAAATGGAGATGTAGTGACCATTTAGATTTCATTATTATTTATTACTAACTAATATTATGATATAATATAAATAAAATTTAGGACACCTTAATGCTGCAATGGTGTGGTTTTTTCTTTTTATATTTTATTTCTTATGTAGCAAGAAGATAATTTCATGAAAATTTTGTTTTACATGATGGATTTTATCCAAATATATAGTTTCAAAATTTTCATAAACACAAGGTTAAACGAAAATTAGCTTCCAATTATTGGGTGTCCTTATACAAAAAACTTTTTAGGTATTGTGTAATTATTAGAAGGCTTATAAATGAACTAGTACCACCTATGTGGTATAAAAAAGTACATAAAATATATAAAATAGTGTTCTTATCAATATTTTGACATAATATTATAGACGATGGTCTATATATACATGATTAGTCTTGTACTGACCATGAAATTCTATAGAGATATCAAAGAGAATATGAAATTTCATGCTATTTCAAAAAATGGAAAAACCAGTTCCCATGTAGAATGAGGGAAATGGGGATGTTGAGTATATCATCTTGAATAAATATAGCTAAAATATATCAATATATGGACATTAATGATGTTTAGTGTATATCATTTTGAAATTAGAATTAATATGTGTATATCAAGTCAATTTTGATATCACCAAAAATTCTTTCAGTCAAATATTAATTTCGACAGCCTTGAAAAAACAATCTGTCATCTGAATGAAGGAGATATAATCATCCAAATATTTAATGCTTATTTACTATTCTTCAAAATTGAATTATTATAAGAGTATACTTTTAGGATATATATACTCTTAATAAAGGAAGGTAACAATTAATACATATTATCAACAATTTTTTCACAAGAATGAAGGGAAATTTCATGTGGATAATCAGTAAAGTTATTTCCATTTGAGTTAGAACTGGAATCTTCCTCCCCCATGTGAACAAATTTTTTTGAAAAAAATATTTTTTGAATGTTTTTTAAGGTTAGGGGACATTTTTTTTAAGATGTAATTTCTTTTAAGGGTTATTAGTGATAGATATGGAAAACATGTACATTGTTAACATTAAATATTGCATCCCATATTAAGATACAGTTTAGTAGGCGGGGAATTTTTGTGGGAATGTATTTTCCAATTTTTTTAATCACTCTTTACTCTTTGATTAATGTTATTATGCTATAATATAGAAATGATTCTGATATTTAATGAGCGATTGTTAATTTAATGATTCTCATTTATCATTGTTGTTATAAGGATTTGATATAATGTATTAATGGGAGTATTAAATTTTTTTTAAACCTGGATCAATGATAATAATATTTTTTGAATTTTGATTAATGATTTTATTGAGAAAGGTGGGTAAACAATTATGGTGATCCCCTATATAGAAGTAGTAATAACACATTATTTTATTTTTTTATAAAGGAGAATTGTAATAGAGGATATTCATAAAACCCATACAAGGTTAAACAAGTTTTTATATGTTTAGGGTGAAAATATAAGATATCATATATTGTAAAAAAAATATGATGAGGTAAAATGTTAGAACCCAGAGTTTATAGTTCAATTTTTAAAAATATTTTTTTTGGTTAAATTTGTAGTAGATAGTGAATTGATGTGTTGTATCTTCATATCATTACTGAAAAATAATTTCATGAAGTTATAAAAAATATTTCGTGATTAGATATATTTCAAGGACATACATGATGAATATTTTTTATGTACTTGGTGGAACGTAAAATGTGTTTTATTATATATAAAAGATTAACCTTTATCATACCTATTTGATGAGTATTTTGTATGAAAAAGTAGAGTGGTGTTTAATCGGCAATGAATATACATGGGAATGTACTTTTTTATTATATATTTATTAATATTTTTAGTTAGAAATAAATTATCCAACTGAAGGGAAACACATCACCCATGAAATTAATCCATTATTTGAATAATATCCATTATTAAACTTGTATATCAATCCAGGAGGTGGAAGTGAAGGTAAGAACCTATGTCGGTTGATATTGGTGTATGTAAAGGGAAGGAAAAGAGTATAATGTGTGAGGATACATGACACCCACAAGTTAGTGGTGGACCCCTTGTGATCTTATTCCGGAGGATGTCAGTGTGTCAATATTTTTAATGATATTCCCAACCAATATCTATTATTATGGGGTAATATTTTATTCTTTGGAAATAATTAATCCATTAAATTCATTATTAACCTAATCTTATCAAATCTATTTTGATATTATCCAACATCTCTCTATTGTATTCTTGGTTAGATGTATATAAAAAATATCATCCTTGTATTTTCCCAATTACAGAAGATCTCCAATGCATCGACTCACCTAATTTTTCAATTACTATAATGATGATTTCAATTCCATGATATTCAGTAATATAAAAAGGAAATATAATAAGATTATGTTTTTTGTAATATTTAAGTGGATGTATTTTTAGATTCTTTGAATATAAAATCATTACTCTTGTTAAATTTTCCTCTCTTAATAAATCAAATGATTAATAATATTTTTGAAAATATTTTCCGTAGAATATATATAGTAGGATCAATGATAAAAAGGAGAAAATAGTTTTATAAAATCCATGTGTTTATTTTCATGATTTTTTCCATGAACTTACATAATAATACCTTATTCAAGTATTCCCAGAATCTAGGTTTCCCCATGAACAATGCTTCGGGCCAGTTTCTCACTAGGCCTTTGCAGTGCCTCCTAGTGTGCAAAGGGCTTCTAACTAGAAGAAAAGTTCATAGGAGTGATTGTGAGGAGTCTATACACTCTAGTTGTGATAAATATAATATTCATAAATATATAAAGAATATTATGATAAAAAATCACTTCTTAAAATGAAATAACTCTGGAGGAGAATATATATAGTAGTAGCAGTGCTTAATAATCAAGCCAAAGGTGTACCATTTGTAAAAGACACAAATAATATCAGGTCATATAAAAATCTGACATGCAGGGTCCCCCATGTATAACTATATCAGTACATACATATATAAGACATGATAATAACTATAAAGGACACTGCAGCTATTTTAGAGGTATCACAATTGTCCAATTTTACTAATCCAATGCTAAATAGAATTACAACTTCACTGAGGTCAAACTCTCATGATCGGTCACGTACCTGATCATAGTGACATAAAGACTATAAACCTCTCGACAACCCCATGTAGTGTGTAAGAATAATCTCAGTATGCTACAACAAACATGTTTCATTCAAATTTACATAATTATGTAGGTGTCCACTGAAAATAAACATAATGAAGCATATGCACTTTTAATAAATAAAACTCTTCCCTTGAACTAGAATCCAAAAAGAAGCTATTGATTACATTGGTAATATATAGTATAGTTATGAACATGAACCCATAATTATATATATGGAACACATCACTTTTCTGGATATATTTAAATTCTTAGTGGTAAGGATCTATAGATCATCATAGAAGGAATCAGCTAACAAACTAAATCCCAAGTTAACCCTCAGATTCAACCCATAGTTATGTCCCAATAACCTCTTTCCATCAGCCACGTAAGCTAGTTTCAAATGGAAAGTTCATTAAAGTTCATTTTCCCTTGTACATAATTCCCTAAAATCATTATCATCTAGAAGTATGATTTGTTGAGACATAACAATGTTTGTCCTCTTTATAATAATCTTTATTGGCTCAATGATCGATGCCCCAAAGTATTGCTATATCATTTCTCACAATATATTTGCACATTTACCTCAGAACCATGATGATACTAATCCCAAAAATAATGGTGTATAATTCATTAACAAATGATAAAACACCATCCATGTGGCGATCTACTGAGATAACCCCCCCCCCCCCCCCCGCAATATAACTAATATAAAAAGCAGTCACTTCAAATGTATAGTCTTTGGGCGATCCATCCATAATGAGTGGTCAACATCACCTTATTTGAATAAAATTTTTGTGCACAAGTATCCAATGGAGTTTCATATAACAAATAGCGAGCGTGTATCACCAAAATACTAATCTACAACACATGGTACCTTATAACCCAATGAAAACGTCACAAAACCATAATGGTGAACACCATTTCATGTAACATGATCCTTCCCTACATCTTTATGACCATGTATCCTAAATTCAATTACCTTGTTTCCTCATCCTTTTGATTAACATCACCCCAAGAAAATTGGTCCAGACAGTCCTGATGAACCACACTACCTAAATCCATGTTATTAACATCCCCTTCATCCTTGGTTAAATATCACCAGGTTCACAAGGAACTAATGAATTCTCTATAAATAATTTTATTTTATTTTTAACACAAACCTCACTTAATCATACCAGTTTATCGTAATCCCCTTTTAAGTGTATCAAAAATAATCATTTAGTAGGGAACAAAGAATGATATAAAAAAATAACTCTTTAATCAAATTAAAAGAAACCATTAATTTATTAGTGTCTCACTTGGTTATCCGTAAAGTCTTATATATAATTTAACCCACTAAATATCAAAAAAAATAATGGGGAATGGTATAAAAAACTACCTTATAGTAATATTCACTAGATCATTTGATATTTCCCTCTAACTTGAGATGAATAAGTAAAAAAACATTTTGGATGATCAAAATGAAAATTGAGAAATAGTGCTCTCCCAAATTTGCGGTTATGTATAAGGATATAAATTAAAAAAATAATTTAGAAGATTTGAGGTTGTAGTTGGATGAATCCATATTAAAAAAATAAAACAATGATCAGAGTATGGATTTAGGAGATATGCCATAGCCTATGCATGATAGAAAAGGGGGAATAGGTCCAATTTCTGTGTTGGAAAAATTTAGAGGATAATGATAATATATTAATTGTTTGAGGGTAAATATTGTAATTTCACCCATTTTAAAAGGTCATATAGTTTAGTTCCATGGTTGGTCTAATTTTTCACCAACCCTGCAAGGCCTACAGTCAAAACACCACACTCACACGGGACTTGCACATTGTTTTCCAAACCAAACACATGGTGTGTGAATGTCATTCAATAAATATTATAATAGATTAAAATATTTGCTCATCCCCACCTTCATTGTTTGAAAAATCATATCTAACGTATATGGAGGTCCACGCAAATCATGTTCCTTGTTTTGCTGTTTCTCGAAACAGTTTTTACGAGGATCGAAACACCTAAATGACACAAAAAATCATGATTAAATTTAAGAATCATAAAATCCATCTAAAAACAATGGCTTGGGTCAATAAAATTCTCATAATAAGGTTATTATTATCAAGAGAATATTTGGTCCAACCACCATAGTGATAAATTCAAACAGTTGAGGAATTTTGACTCCCTCATGAAGTTAATATGTTAAAATCTTCAAAATATATCATACATCATCCTTGAGAAATCAATACATACACAGAGATGGTACCAATTATACCAATAATAATAAAATAAAATTGGGATTTCATGGTTAATAATTCACCAGTAAACTACCCTCATGGTGTTTCTCACCTTAAGAGTAACCTACCTGGTAGCTTCCTTACAATAAATAAATATATGATAGTCTAATGACTTCCCCTAGACTAAAATGCCATACCATGATGCATCATCATCCCAACTGATCATTAAGTTCTCAAATCATGCATCTTAATATCTAACACACATCAAGTCCGTCATCTCATCATATTCCCACCAATACGTCTTTAATACACTCCACACATTACATATTGTGTCTCTTTAGATCCCCATAGATCCTACATCTCTGTAGAAGAAAAAAATAAAATTGTATCACATATACATATGAATTCCCATTGAAATATTGATGCCAAATAACCTCATATGGAACATTCATCACATTTATTAACATATTATTGTGAAACTAATTTATATATAAATATATTGCATCATACTGATTCCAACCTACAAATCAGTTTAGGGTACCTCTGAAATAGTACACATGCACCTACTGCATCAAAACTGGCCAAATAAAACAAAAGGAAAACTAATTCACTATTGTAATAATGGAATAAGACATACAATAGTTGAATCATCAACCTATTATAAAAATGGAATCTCCTCTGTGTGTACAAATCCTAAATATGAACAACCAACGACCATTACTTCCAATGGACTTTCACTAGTTACTAACCACTAAACAAACTACATCATCCCACTATCTCTGACATATACTCTATGTGATGTGGAATCAAGGATACCATCTCCTAGAGAAACTCTTGGGATTACATGAGATCCCTATGTGTAACCCTTCCCCTTTCCGCTGGGTATCAGAGAAGTCTTCATACAGAACCTATTTATATGGACTATCTGGTCAGAGACCTAAATCTCTATCAGAACCCAATCATAATTGGTCTAAAATTTCCATGGATTCCATCACATGAAGAAAAATACTCATGACCCACTCTATTGTGGTCTTCCTATGTCTCCATCCTGACTACCCTACTAAGTCTCATCGAGGCCCCGCCATTGGGTACCTAAAGCATCATCACCAAAATAAATTGATGTTGCCACCCGACTCGTATAAGGATAGTATGTCAGATTACTGTTAACCATTAATTCATAATTTTTGTACTCTAAAAAGGAAATCAAACCATAGATAATGAAAATAACCTTGATGGAATTACTCCCGAAATCCAAAAAAACCTACATCGTCACCCACTATAGTGGGATCGAATATAGATATATATAACTGATGTTTTTCACATATTCCATGACTGGCGTTTTCCCCTATCAGATATTCATGAACTCATGTTCTCGATCCTCCATAATAATATATCTAATGAACTAATTGATGAACATTAATCGAATTCCATCCAATCTAGTCCCTCGTGACTGCCATTCTAAACATGTACAACCCAAAAGAGTTTTCCAAATCCTAAGAGCATGTGCATTTATAACATCACCCTCTAATCAATAACTGTCTCAAGAATGTCAAAGATAGTTTAGACCAATGGTATCTTTATCTATACTAGAGGTTTTCCACCCTCACTAATAAATAGTGTTGTCTACTAAGACTATAACTCTTGAGTCAAGTACCCCATAGATGGCTCATCTCCTTGATCTCCTCTGTCAATGCCCAGTAAACCCGAACCGATATATCATTGATCTTCTGGTCCAATAATAGCCCAAAATATTCCATATTATGTGTCTATCTCAGATTTACCTATAAATATATATCATGATCTTCCAATCCCTATTGGGCCTTATCCTATCACTCTAGGGACTCATCTTGTTCCCTATAATGTGTTACATTATCATTTCCCTCCTAAAACTCAATTTGTGTCCATCGTGGTGGATTACTATTATAAAAAAATCATGATTATTAAACATCCATCACATTCTATATTTATGAAAAATAGGTATACCAAAAATAGTTAGTGCACCTCACAACCCATACGCACCCCTACCACAACATTTCACTCAACCTCCATCTTCATGGGACCTTTCCTACCCAAATAAGAGTCATGTTTCAGGTATCATTGGGCCTAATGGCCCATTAACTACCCCTATAAAGGTCACGTATAACATGAAACATGGCCTCTTAACCCCTTTACATTCCCATCAGAGTTAGGAATCAAATACAATACACCCTCATGGTCTCATTAAATCTCATAATTGGGTCATGAATCACATGTCATATATCTATTTGAGGTAGTAGAGATAAATGCCACCAAAGTTGATAAGATGGGAAACAAGGTTAATCTTCATTGTTAACACTTTAAACACATCACCCCATATTTTCATTCCATACTATCCTTTTGAGGGTTTAGACCATATATATCATGAATATTGAATAACATGTAATCACATATAATTCTCATTGAGATCACATGCATGGGTAGGCTTTGTAAAATGACACTAGAAGATGCTATGTAGTAAAAAACTTATTATATTATTTAATGAAATATTTAACAAAGATACCCATATTATTTCAATACATATTAGATATGACAATCAAATTCAATCATACATCACATGATACTATGTTTCTATCATGAGGCATAATAAAACATCCCCTTCCATATTGATATGAGGGGTAAAATCCAGATACAAATGAATATAAAACCCAAATTTTATACTCAAGTTGGGAGTAAAATTACTGTAATGTAGAAATGAAAACATCAATTTACCAACCAAGGAAACAAGGTATGTCCCATATTAATGGGGATGTGGGAATGAAAGCATGATATATATACTATGCCTCGACAAAGTAGTACTGTCAGGTCTACCAAAGAAAATATTTCAAGGAAAAAATGGAATGTAAAACTCCATTGATAACATTTTCGGCACCCCAAGCCATTTTTCCACCGAAAAATTCAGAAATTCAATTTGGGTACATGGCCTTATTCCCTATATACCAATGGATTCTGCCACTCAATGAGGGTGTATTAGGTGAGGTGGAAAGAAAACACCCTTTTTGGTTAGAACAGTAATGTTCTATAAAAAAATATTTTATATGAAGACCATGACTCGGAGTGAGTAATAAAATTACTCAGTTGGAGAATATATAAATCATTAGTAGTAAAATATAAAAAAATAAAATATCCTACCATTTGTAGAAAGAATTCATCTTATCTGGCCACAAAAAAATTATCAAGATGGGACCCCAATGGATGATCTTATCTATACCCACATATATTTGTCGTGTTGAAAACTAAAAAGGAATCTCATAGTGATGGAGAGAACCATAATGGTTCAATACCATACATCTAATGCTATGATGAATAACTAGATCTCTAAGGTCCATATCCTGATCACATTCCTTTACCAGATCATAGTGACATAAATACGACACATTTCTCGAGGGACTCATGTGTGCTGTGAGGATGATCTCAAAAGACCACCACATATGTAAGCCTATATTAAATCAATAATTTTTTATTGGTATATAAAAAATGATGAAAATTCAGCACATAAATTTTATTAAACAATCCCCTCCCATTAATCTCATTATCCACAAGGAATTGATCACATTATTGAACCATTATTGATAGATTTCTAAAAACTTTCTACCAATTATATATTTTTCGTAACACATATTTTTGTATTGATACAAATTTAGTGGAAAGGAAACATTGATCATTGAGAAAGGTACCCCATGACAAAAAAATCATGGGGAACCATAGCATTTTACCCATAATCAAATTATAGGAACCTCATTCCATCAACCATGTAACCCTAAATCCAAAAGAACGCCCAATCAAGTCCATATTCCATCAGGTCGTAGATCAAATAATCATCATCACCTCAATGCCCAACATCCAAAGGAACATAAATGCCTAACCCCCAAAAATAATAATCATTATTATTTTAAGGGCTAATATCCCATTGTTTGATGATATCCATCTCCCAATATCCCAGATCAAATCCCAATGAATCACATTGAGCCTCATATCCTAACTTATTGTCTCAACACAATCAACCAATCCTCCATAACCATCCATTAATATTACAATGATGAGAAACCCCCCTATATAACTGATGGTCATCACCATCACTTAAGAAACATTGTATAAATGGACCTCCACAAAAAATGAGTTGTCACCAACACCTCATTTCAGTATAATATGAGTGAACATGACTCTAAAAAATGTCAACCAAAAAATGGTGAGCGGAAATCTTTAAAAAAACTACTAAACATCATCTTGCACCTCGTTTCATTGACACCGGTAAATTAAATCATGATGTTAAAAACTATCTCAACCCACACGGGATTTTCCATCATCAAGACACCCTTGTCACTTTAATTTGATCTCTATGTAATTTCATCCTAGGGATCAACATAACCCCATAGAACCCATGTCTTTCCATACCAGATTAAACTATTCACCTCAGTCCAGGTGATCAACTTCACCTTCATCCTTAGGCTAATCCCATAATGTTCCCATATAAGTCTAGAATTTATTATATTCAATTAAAATTAAATTAGGACATGCACTTGACCGAATATACCTTAGTGGGATAAATCCACTTACTAGGAAAAGAATAAATTTTCAATTGGTGGAGAGTGCCCAATGAAATCATATAACATCCATATAGTCAATTTAAATTATACCTTATATTTTTTACTATCTCCCTTAGTCAAAAAACAAGGAATATATATAACTCTCTCAGAATATATTAGAAAAATCAAAGATAAATATAGAAACTAAAAAACTAGTACTTTTAATTGGTTCCCCATCTTTTAGCATCCTTTTACTATAGTCAAATTAGATAAAAATTGTGTTTTGAAAAAATTACCTAAAATAAGGAAACATTATTTATTAGATTTATAATTACAAATGAAGAGATAAACTAACTAAAAATTATATAATATTGAAGGTATTACTTAATTAATATTTATCAACCAATGGAATAAATATTAGAGTCCAGATCAAGGAACTAGTCTATAACATATGCTAGAGAGAAAAGGGGAAGTGGTCTTGTGTATATGGTGGAGATTGGAGAAAGGAGGAATAAAATATAATAAATGATTGAGGGTAAATATTGTAATTTAATCTTTTTAATGGTTCTCATGGTTTGGACACAATTTTTCCATCCATGTTCCAATCGTGTGGAGATCACTATCTAATAAAAACACTCTCATTGTCCTAGTGCACAGTTCTCCAATCGATGCAGAAACCTTGTGAATCCAATATACTAAAAACTATAGAGGTATTTCATGGAAAATATTCACAATAAAATATTCTTTTAAAAAAATTATCATGCCTTTTTTGGGCCACACGGTCACTCCTTAGAGGTTACATAGTTTATACAAACCACACACATTGATCTGTGATTGATAAAAATAGTGTTTCCATGGTCAGATAGACTTATAACTCACATAAAATCACATGTAACATTATTATTCATAAACCCCATATAAAAAAGGCATTGGGTTAATAAAATTTTCAATATTAGGTAATAGTGATCAAGATGAGATTTCTTTTACTTCCAAACTCAAAAATTCAAAGAGATTAAGGAAATTTTGACCTGCTCAAAAACATGGGAAATTATAGTGATATTAAGAAGGTAAGAGAGACAAAAACTTTTTATATTTTTTTTGAATATATAGAAAAGATATGGATGATAATGTAATCATTCAAATATCATTGAAAATAATTGTAGAGGATAGTAGCGTGAGAAAAATTCATACATACAATAACAAACATAGCATCATAATAAAAATAAATGGAGGTAGGGGGACCTAGAAAATATATTTATATCAAGTATCTCAGATAATAAGAATTACATACTTGGGTTTATATAGACAATCTTTTTCAACTAAAGAAGTGATTAGAGATCCATTTGATAATTTAATATTTGTTCCCAATATAAACATATGAAGAGAAAGATTCAAATTAATATATGATATACTATGAGAGAAGTAGAAACCTGATAAAAATTTGGATCACTAATATATATGGCTATAGAAGAGGAAGGGTTTTAAAGAACGATTTAGTCTTTTAATTATCAATATCTAGATAACTGTTTATTTTATGTTTAATATAGGAAAAACATGCTTATATATATCTTTTGATGAGTTGATACCATACAGATATAAATATAATAAAATAGCATTTTGGAGATCATCACACATCAATTTTATAGTGAATATTCAACCCATGTTTTCCATAAAGAATAACTTGTGGTAAATAAATTTTTTAAGAAGACAAATAAATGTGTAAACTCTCCAAAAATATTATTAACATAGTTCATGAGATAAGAAATAAGAATTAGAGTACCATGGATAATTAATGAATCTTTAAAAAAACCTTTTATAATAATAGTGTCTTAGTATTTCTTGCTAGGATGACAAAGAAATCAATATTATGTACTCACATTATAATTCAATCATGGTGATCCAAGTAGAATATTGTATTCTTGTGTTTTTTTTATTCAGAATATGTGTATTAAAAATGATTTGGGGGAATTCAGGAAAATAAGTTGAGTATCTATTTCTTATCATACTTGAAAATGGTCATATGGTAAAATTGAAAAATTCTTAATTAGTTTAGATCAAAATTCACCTCATCTTAGTGTGTCACGGGTTCTTGTAGACACTAAGATCTAATCTATCAAATATATAAAATACCTCTAATTAAATTAGTTTTAAAATATTATTTTAAATAAATAGATGAGAAAACCCCTCCCATCAAGAATATGGTTCAACAAGAAATTTATTTTGTGTGTCTGAGATTCTTAAACTAAAATTCTTTGTTGATAATATAGATTCATGTGAATATAAAAATGAATTAAATTTATATATAATATAAGACAATCATTTATATTATTTCAAATTGGTTGAAGAAGTGATATATCATGAAAAAAAATTACTTATTAGATGATATAAATGTAATGGAATTTGGAATATTTACATAAATTATACATTGGAGAAGATACTTATCTTGAATTTGAAGAATATGAGAAATATCATAGAATGAAGTTAGATAAAATTTCAACATAATCATTAAAATATTGAAGAAAAATGATGATATTATCTTGAAGAGTGAGATGGAAGTAGTTGAACATAAAAAATAAGTTGATAATTCAAATAAAAGTTAATCTTATTGTGAATCCGGTAGTATTTTCTCTAATTTTAGGGATAATGTTTTAAATTATTTTACACCCCTAGTAGTGAAGAACATAACTAATATCCAAATAATATGAACCAAATGTTTAGTAATGTATTGGAATCTTATATCGTGAATAAAAAAACTCTCATTAGATAAATAGAAATGTTTATGAGATAAAATAATACTTTAATTATATGAATTGAGGTATTTTTCGAGTAATAATTTTCCCTTGTTGATGGAAAAGAAAAATTATTCATAAAGAAATATGAAAATGATAATATATTTATTTATCATAAAGAAAAAATATATTCTATAGATTAATAATTATCTATGACAGAATATAAATATCATAAAAATATTAAAAATAAGAAATATATATAATATGACCTCATAAATTATTATAATGTCAATTTTTAATCAGTTAATTCTACTTATAGAACATAAAAAATTGATCTGGATAATTATTTATCTCAAAACATTGATTGTAATTATGTTTTTAGTTAAAATTCAGGCTCAATAAAATAATCTTGAAAATATAGACCAATAAATATTGAAAGAAACATTATCCCATATTAGTAGATGAAGGGAGTTACATTAAAAGCCCAATAACACCCATGATAAGGAAAAACAATTCCCAAATTATGATGCAATAACAAAATTCTGGATAATATTACAGGTAAAATTTTTATGATCTTATAATAATCATATTCGATGAAAAATTAATTACTGGTGGATTTTTAGACAACGTATATACTTTATGGAACAATTTTTCACTTCCTTGAAATAGGTTTTAATCTTGGGAATGTTATTTATAAGTAATAAAATTAGATTCCTCTAGAGGTGAGATGTGAAAAGAATCCTTTCTAACTTACCAACTCATAATATATTTTATTATCATAATGACGTTTATAGCATGATTGAGATAGTTGGAAAATTTATAGTGTAGTGTTTGATAAGAGTTAAATAATAGATTCCTTATTTTGTGAAATTTATGTGAATTAAAAACCCCAATGTTGAACTAACATGCCCATATAGGGTTTCATTTACAAAAAATTAGATAACATGTTCTTGGATTATATATAGTGGGTGGTTTTCAAACATGAAATATAACACACATATTCAATATAATATTGATTACCATGAATGTATAGTAGTAAAAATTTAAAATGATTTCTTATTTAAATACCAGGGTGTTGGATCAATGATAATTGATATAAAAACATGATATGAAATGAATTTTTTTAATATAGTAGGTATAAATCATAATATTTTTTCTGGTTTTTATTTTTTTGATGAAGTACTTGAGGTTATTTTCAATGACACATGTATAATTAAAATTTTAATGGATGGAAGGATTTTATCTCTGGGAATAAGAGAAAATGGAAAACTATTTTCAATGGGTGATCTAAAGAATACTTGTTCATTGGATTCAAAATAAGTGGTTATGATCTATTACAGCCGGTGTAGTCCTCTTGGACAATGAATTGTAAAAAAATAAGAAATATTATGCTTGGAGAGATATTTCAATTTTTAAAATAGAAAGTGATGTTGTTTTTTGAAACATTCCCAAATGGAAAAATAAATAAAAAATATCATAAAAAGTGGGATTTTATTTCATCCATAACACTGGATCTTATTCACAATATATATTTATTCACATGTGAAAAAAATATATTATTTGATTTATATTTCATTATATTCATTTATTATTACAAATGAATCACAAAGGTGATGTTTATCATGAACACGTATGAAGTTATTGAGAAATTAATCTTTGATTAGGGGATATTTGAAAATGAGTTAGGACACTAAGGAAATAAATTGAGATTAAATAATAGAAAATTATATATATGTGATTCATAATAAATATATCCTTTCAAATTTAGAATCAATAATCAATTTATAAAACCATATTATCACCCAATAGAATGTTTCTGTTGATAGAATTAATATAATTATTATTGAGATAATAATGGAAATACTAACTGAAAACAAATCCTCAAAATATTTTTTGGATAGAAGCAGTTCATACTAATAATCTAATTGCCCGAAGACCTTCATTTTAATTGATTTTTTATAACCACCATTTCAAGGGATGAGGGGAAACCCTTACAAGGCATGTAGGCTGATATATTACATGGCACATAGGCTTAAGAGATTACATGATGCAAATGAATTATATAATTCAACTAGACTATAACTACAATGAAATTCACTCTCCCGCATCTACATCATGACAGTTCCTCTCCACCTTCACATGGACATCTGGCTAGGATTTTCGTATAGGCACATGATGGCCCCAATGTCATATCAATAGCCTATCATCCTTAAAAATTTATTTGGTTCTTCTCTGGTGAGTGCCCTTCCTCTGAATCCTCCTCTAGGATGACCCTTTTTGTAGAGTCTGTCTGGGGAAACTGCTCAGATCATCTAGTATGTGGGCCTTGAGGTGGCCCGAAGGCATAAAAGGTGTCCCAAAGCCATACTGAATCAAAGTCATGGGTTGCCCGAAGGCCTTAGGGAGTCTAATCTAAACTTGGTGGACTATGTGGAATAATTACAGCTGCTAAAATACCAAAGAGTTACTGCTACAATGCCTGCTATAACACATATATAGTATCCTATAAATATCAAGGAGAGATAAATGAGAATGATAAATAAGAATAATATTTTTGGGATATTAAGGGGTTACTTATAAAATTAAAGTGGCTAAAAATTCAAGAATATGAGGTTTTAAAGGTTACTATATTATTTTGATGTTAAAATTAATTAGGAATAGTGTACATATGATTAATCAGTTGAAAATGATTTGTAATTTTTTCCAACCAAGCAATATTAAAATTTCATCAATTGGGTTGAAAAGAATAATTAAATTGACATGAATGGTTTTGATTTTTATTTAATTAATACTAATGATTATGATGACAAGGCTATTATAACTAATAGAAATTATTTTCCATGTTTATGTTCTTCTCTAAAATTAATAATATTATTGGCAGACAGGAGAAACTAGTTCAACCAATATAGATACATATAAGTGAGAACAAAAAAACCTTATATCATAGGCTGAACCAATATTTATGACATAAGATATTTTATATGAATAGTGGGTCTATTAAATGAATGATAAAATGAACAGTATTGAAAAAAATAAAATTTGGAGATTATATCATGGAGAAAAAAATAAAAAAATTTAATGGCCCCACGTCGATGTTTAGAAAAAAATGAATGAGAGATATTAAGATATAAGAAATAATTATAAGAACATATTCAAGGTGTATTAATAATTTAAAAAAAATATTTTAAACAAATTATTTCTCCATTTTCATGATTGGAAACAGTAATAATTTTTATGAGGTGGATTCACAAAAATAATACAAAGTCTATAAAATAGAAATAAATTCGTCTTTTTTGAATGGTGAAAAAGAAGAGGACATTTTTATTGAAAAATTAAAAGGATTATTTATGTATTTTAATGGTATAAGGATGCAAAAACTAACTATTGAATTGTATTTCGTGAAAGAGACTCTGAGAGTTAGGTATTCAAAATGATATGGCTGCCTAAAAATTGGAGTTCTCAAAGGGGAAAGGTGACTATAAATTTTATTTAAAGGTGGTTTATACAGGTAAATTTATAATTATTATTTATATTAATAATATAATGGTTCTTGGAAGTTGGGTAATGGCCATATCTGTTTGCCATCCACCTCAACAGGGAGAGGAGTGACCCTCTGATGGTCAATGTTTGGATCATCTTAAGCCCATTTCTGCTTTCACCCTTCCTGCATCCCAATTGACCCCCTCCCCCATATCTCATTTCAATAAGGTCACATCACTCATTTATGGGATAATGAATCTTCTTCTAACCCTTTTAGAGTTCACTAAATCATCTTATATCCTCCAATATTTACTAGTGGATCATTTTTGCGGGGTCATTTATTGGAACATTTTTTCAACTTAGTCTTCATTGTGGTCTAGTACATCGAGAAGAATTCAATTTTAGGGTTATTTGAATCACTATAAAATAAAATTATATTTACTAATGAAGATTAATTGTCCCTTGGATGGTCCCATGAACTACATCGTGTCAACAAATTTTTCATGTCATTATTCAGATGGTCATATGATTTCAACACGAATTGAGACCCCTCAAACGTACCCATCTAGGATATTTTACTAGGTTAACTCTTCCATTTAAAAATAATTCAGTTATTTATATAGTTGGAAATTTAAATGTCTGATTTTGGAGTTTTCATAGAAGATATGTGACACTATGTTACCGGTTCAATCGATGATTCTTTTTCAAAATAATTTTACAAAGCCTCTATTAGAGTATGTTTTTATAGTTATTGATTTGGGGTTCTATTTATCATCATGTGGTTCATATTGAGTCTTATATCGACTTCAATTGGGTTGGATTCTGTTTCGGACAACTTAATTTCGGATTTAGGTGTTTCCCTTCAATTAATGGACTGCTACATGAAGTTAATTTATTCTATCCCATTTATTCTTTCATTATATAGGTTGAGAAGACATCATACACAATGTTACGGTCAAATTTTGGAGTGAGGTCTATCTCTTTTATTTTACCAATTACTACTACATGTTTTTGAATTCATTTGATGATGGGTTGTGTCCAAGAATGTCCCTTTAGTTCCTGAAGGTGGTTATACATCATGTTCTTTGAACTCAATTAAATTATTGGACTGTGAATATTAACCATCTTGATCATGTAACATACTAGAATCTTATTTAAGTTAATGTATATGGTATAGAAGTTATATTTTATGTGACCATTCCATCCTTGAAGGTTTAGTCAGAATTTCATGAGATTAGTGTAGAGGTTAATATACATATTGGGATCAACCACATAGGCTAAGATTAATTGGGTAGTGAAGATAATAATGGATGTAAAATGGAAATGTGTTAGGTAATGATGAAGGAAACTCATGGTAATCATCAGGAGACAAGGACTAAAGAGTGGTTTTAGGGATCTCAGACAATTGAATTTTTTGGTTAAGGGGAACATTACACATTCTATTTTTATTATCAAGACAATATAAAGGTTACTAATTTATTTTTCTTAGGTGTGAAGAACGTAAAGATGGATGGTTTGAATTAGGTTAATATATTGTTACCAATGGGGATAAAACAAGAACTTGTAAAATTATGGTAACTTACAAAAACCAATGACTAATAGATCAAAGGGTAAAGTTAATGGTTCTGTTGGGCGAGTTATATAAGACAACTTAGTCAATAAATCCATAGGCCAACAACATATCGAAAATAAAGTGGTAATACAATGGAAAATGGAATAAACCAAGGAATCAGAGAAATGTATGATGATGTTTATTGGTTTGGACACTCAACTTCATCCTGTGGAAGGAAGGTAATTTGTAACGGAGAATGAAGAAGAGACCTAATTAACTCTTTTATCATAACAAATTTTTAATTCATTGGAGGATATGGTTGAAGAATTTGTTTTAATCAATGTCTCTCTGGAGTACATCAATAGAATGCTTGAGATAGAACTTCAAATGAACACTAATTAGGGACAATGGAATTGGATCAATACCCAAGATCAAAAATTGAATCTTTGTTTCAATTAACATAATATAAATTTCGATGGATATATCGATGTTTGGTGACGGACGGTGTCCTTATTTGAGGATATGGATTAAGAACTAAATATGAAAAATTTCAACATGGACTAGAGAATACAAAGGACTCAATGTACCAATATGTAATTTTTTTGGAGTGGTTTAGTATTATCCTTTTGTGTTTATTATCTTTATTGGCCCTGTTTGTTTGGGTTCTCATTACACCTTCCAATATGAATTTTTTTAAAATAAAATTTGGATTCTCAAATAACATTTTCATGTGATAAAATGTATTTTTGTGAGAATATTGATGAGAATAAATGTATAATAAATTAAATGTACATGTTGGGAAGGTAATAATTGTTTTTTGGATAATAGAATAAAAAATATAAATTATAAATATTATTGCATGTCAACTATTATAGAGGTTTGATAAAAAGATTTTGTATGGAATTTTCTAAATAATAGAAACAAAAATTTTATCGAAAATAAATATTTAAGGTTGAGAATATTAGAAATATCTATAAAATGGATTCTAGAAAATTCATTGGAAACATTTTTTATGTGAAAACATCATGACACGAAGTATCCTATGGAGTGAAAAATTATGCAATATTTTAGAATAACATAAATTAGTAACACATGATTGAAATAGAAGGTTTACTTAAATATTTTATTGAAATAACATGTTATTGGTTGTCATATAATTGTACTTAAAATTGATTCATTCATGGAAACAGTAATATAGATTATTATATTGATGTCGAAGATATGAGGTCCAAGTTAGATGGATAATTATATTATGGGAGAGGTATGTATACGATGGTATAATAAGAGGAAAAACATTGTGAAACATTTCATATATGAAATACAATACATGGTTAGTATACAAGAATCTAAATATTTTTTATGAATGCTGCTTTAGTTGGATGATTTGTATTCCAAGACTAAGATTCAATTATGGATACATTGTCACAATAAAAGTTCTATTGATATATCAGATAAATATATGTCACATTCAATGTAAATGAATATTGAAATTATATATCATTTTGATTAGTTTAAATACTGTAATAGTTATTTGAGACATAATTATACCGGAAATATAGAAACATACAAATATCTTCACAAAATATATAATAAGTGATATGTTGATTGATATATGGTAAATATTATATTTTTATTCCTCTAATCTCACATAATCTATGGTGATAGTATCCCCATTAATATATAATATATATAAATAAATGTGGACAAAAAGGGTGACACAACACATTAAAAATGGTGGATTGGGAAATAATAATTCATATAATGTTTTTTACATTGAAATATGGGAAAATTATGGAATTTTGAGTGAGAAATGAATGTGTGAATTCAGAGTAGTTCATCTATGTTATTTGGTCTCATTTATTATCACTGAGAGATATAATTCAATAAAAAATTAATATTTCTTAGTGTGAAAAATGAAACATCTCCTGAGTATATGATGTCCTTTTATTATTCTAAAGTGTTATAATGAAATATTAATAGTTATGAGTTCATTTTGGAAGATCTGAATTATGCTTCCAAAAAATGAAATAGTAAAAGTTGGTGTTTCATGTATTTAATGATGGTATTCATTTATTTTCAATCAAGGTAGAGAATAATTAGAGTTTGGTGATATGTTAGTTTAATATATGAATAATTCTTTTGAGGTTATTCAAAGACAATTTGGGATGTTCAGTAATTTTTTTACTTGATAAGGGAAATGGAAGACTCTGGGAGTTTCATATGAATTTGGGATTAATCATATAACATTGAAGTGTATTAAATATGAATATAGTCATTTCGTATGTCATATTTTACATCTTATGAATTCGGGATGATCCATAATCATTAGGAGAATACCATATGGCTTCACTATTGTATGTATGACATTAGATATTTAATATGAATATATCTAAATTGTATGGATTTACGGAACATTTATATGAATTTATGAATGAACATACAAATTAGTTAAATGTATATATATATATAGTAATAATAGTATTTAAGACACAGTGGTCATATGATTATGACTGAACTGTTTAACATTCGAATGTAAACGATATGTGGATTCAGCAAATCAAATAACTTTCAATGTCATATAGAAAACATAAAATATAATGTCTATAGAATTAAAATTTTCTTATGATGTTAAACATGATGTTTCATAAAATTATATTCAAATATTATCAAATCACATTTTAGATGCGATTCAAGATGATTCATGAAATATTTGAAAATCCATGAACACTATTTTTATCATCTCATATTTTCAATAAAAAATTATATTTAAAAAAATGAAAATTGTTCTTCTAATTAATTTTTTATGTATAAAATACCATAGAATCTTTTTATTATTTTAATTTGACATTGTTTTATAGGTTTTTATTTAAATTATTAAAATATAATTTAAAATGTAGTGATTTAAGCCATGTTCTTGAGTGTATGATATCCAAGCTACTACAGTGAAGAGCTGTTATAAGACATTAATAGTTAATGAGTATTATTTGGAGCTGATTGTGAGATGAATTTGATACTGATATTTTATAATCTAAATATTACTTTATATATGAATCATTTTTATTTGGTTCTCAATAATGGATATGGTTATCAATTTTTTTTTTTTGAAAAACACGATTAAAGATATGTAGAAGTGGAATTTTTCTAGATACATGTAGTAATTAACAGATGAGAATATTCCATGATCATCATGCATACTTATCTGGATAATGTAATGAGGAATGTATATATATTAATTTGAATGATTCTATTGAGTGATGTTTTGAGAACATTGAGATGTCAATTATATTTTCTAAAAACATATTTCTTACAATTATTATGATGTCTAGATATGGGGAACTACAAAATAAAGTGAAAACATTCTTGTAGAGATAATATTAAAAATATTGCATTAAAATATTGTAAAGTGATAATATTAGATGGTACTAAATTTCAAAAACAAAAATCCACCATAAAAACTTAGTTATGCTTGAGAAAATAGTAAATTCATTGTAGTTTAAGAATTGAGAAGAAGATCTACATCTATAACTGTATGCATTGAGAATAATTTTCGTTAATAATATGTATGATAGTGGTGTTTCTAAAGAAACTTTATCTTTTATGGGATATTTTACATTCATGTTTACATATTTCTATCAACTGTGCGAAACTTCACAGCCCAGTTGGACTCTAGGAATGAATTATGTGATGTTATTCTCATGCTATAAGTGTTTTTCCCATATCATTAGAGTGAATAATATATGGTTTGGTGTAACAGCTAGATGAAAATAGTTATATGAATTATTACATGATGTCAAACCATTTAAATATTCAGCCTTCCTTGAATTTAAATTTTATAATTGTGAATGTGTGGTTCTGTTTTTATATTATAGTGGATCAAACATTAACTGGCCACATAAAATAAATATAATGTGAAAAAAAACAATTTTAAAAACCTGATTCCACTGATTTATCTCTCCATTCTATGTGTAGAAACCTGTTATTTGGAACATAGTTTTTTAATGAATTATATATTTTTGACATTTAAAATATTTTATAAAATATTTTATCAAATTTGGTGAAATGTGATTGGTTTAGGGTTTGATTTCAAATGGAAATCTTAGCATTTTAATAAAAATTTTCTCTGCTTATTTGTAATTGATAAATGAATAAATCACAAATGTTTTCTTCATTCACCCTAGATTGAATTATATTTTTATTTTTATTTTAATATTAATCACTATATAATGAAAAATTATTCATTTCTAGGTGAAAAGTTATCGATGACACATAAATTGTAAACTATATGTAAAATACATAGGCAGTCCCCAATTAAGTATTTTTTATTCTAAATAAATTCAAAATCAATTCAAAATATTCAACACATGTTCAAGAGATAACTAGATACACACTAATCCACCAATCCTATTATATTATATAAATAATAAATTGAGTGGCTGGAGACATTTGGTATAATCAATGGTAGTAAAAAAATGATCAATGGACATGAACATAATCAAACTATAATTATTATCCATTTGGAGGATACATAAATTAATCTAAATAGAAAATTTTATTCATTAATTTACTATAATAAAGCATTAAAAGATGGTTATCCTTATCCAATATAAATAACCAAAACCCTTTTAACCAACTATTTTAGGGAAAAAAATGGAAGGAGAATAAAAAATACAATTACAATAAATATAGAAAATAAAACTCATAAAACTCAAACAACATTAGCCGCATTAGAACTTGTCAAACACCCTTCCATTATATTAATATCCTATATTTATATATTTATTTTTTATTCATTTCAGTTCATCCATTATGAAATTTGTTTTGCTTTAAAATTCTATAGATTACCTAGTATATTTGTTTCCTTTAAAATAGATACCTTTAATTTCATTCTATCTATCTTCCATCCGTAGTTGGGTTAGGGGGTTTCATTTCACCCAAATTCATAGGTCATTCCATTTGATCATAACTTCCGAATAATTGAAGATATAAAAATATCATAAATAAATGAAATTTTATGGCTGTAGGTCTTGGTGTAATAGAATAAATCATAGTTCCTCTATCTATATGATGCAATGAAATATGATATTAATGAATTATTATGAATTTGTTTATCTACGGTAGAGACATTCCATTACAGTAAGGGAACATTAAAATTGGTAGGGAAGAAATTTTTTTTGAACCACGTAATGGGGAGACTCAATCTTTAATTGTGCAAGGAATTCTTATTAACATCCATAAAAATCTAAAGAATCTCATGTATCAGTTCTAACAGAATTTTAACAAGTGAAAAATGTATACATTGATATGCATGTTATAATATTTTATATAAAACCATATTTTATTCATATCATCAGATATATATTATGTATTCTAGGGTATCATGATTCCCTAATTTAGTGAAAAAGTGTAAAATGATATGAATCACTTAATCCATTGATATTTTCATACATATCATTTTTCATTCTTGAAAAAAAATTAATGAGCCTACGAATCAACTATAGATAAAATATTATAAATCACCTAAAAATATTATGAAATTTTAAAAAATACAAAATCTATAAATTCATCCTCCTGAAATATCCTAGTAGTTATCCAAATATCTTATGTAGATCCATATATTTATATATTTTATAATGATCATGTCAATGATATTACATATCAGAAAAAATATATTTCACACATAAATATAATTAAATGAGTAAAGAAAAATATGTTATGCAAAATCCAATGTATTTTTGAATCCCATGAAGATCTCGGTAATTTCCATTTTCCCATTTCTCTATAAATATTTAATTTATGAATAATAATTTATTATATAACTCAAAATTTAGTTTATTTTAGGAACATTTCCACGAAAATATATTATGTATTTATATCCTCATTAAAAATAACCGTAAATTTATTTATCCGTATTTTTAAATTCATAATTAAATAATGTATATAATCAATAGTTATACATAAATTTTATTTCATAAATTAAATAAATCAGTAAAATATACATTTTGTAAACATTATGAAATATTAACCAAATATAGTGAAATAAAATTTTATTATCAAAACATATAATAAATCAATGTATAAATAAATATTTGGAAATGAATTTAGTAGAATATAAAATAGTATTATAATGACTTTGAGGACTTTTTCTATTCCCTTAAAAATAAATCATGGCCTACTAGGCAAGGCAACGTCAAGGGCATCACTAAAGAAAAAATACAAATGGTGTCTAATTTTATTCCATTTTTTAAATTCATACATAATAAATGTTTATAATTTCAATTCATCTATAAATTTTATTAAATAAAATTTCATATTTTTTTCATATTCCCATAATCATTAATACATTATTTTGAGGACTTATTTTACTAAAAAATAATGTATTAATTTAAATAAATGATTTTTTTATTTCAAGTATTATTTATTAGTCATTGTATGATTTATATTCATATAAATAACTACTTAATGATCAAGTTCCTTATTAGTATAATATTTAAATTTTTGGAATTTTATTTTGATAAGGGTTTATTGTTTCTTTTGAGAGAAAACATTTAGGAAATATAGTTCGTTTTCCATTTTTTGATTAATAATTTATGATTTATAGCTTTCACCCAATTATGGAATCCCTGCCCACTCACATTTGGAATGATTTATCTAAAAAAAATTATGATTGAGAATATAGCTCAGAAATTTAGTTCTATAGTAATAATAAATTTTTATTCTATCAATGGCTTTTAGAGTATTAGTTTTTTAGATCAAATTAAATATGATTTTTGAATGCATAGATGAACCATTGAATTTCACGAAACTATATGAAATTTTATTCCATAGTCAAGAAGATATTTTCATTCCATGTCCATTATCAATGATTATTTCTATATCTTTCCCCAAAATAGTTTCATATATTTTCCACGAAGCACCTCCAGATTAGAATATAAGCAACAAATTATAGTTCTCAAAAAACATAAGTTCGGATCACCAAAATCACACTTGTACAATTGAGTTCAACTATGATCATGAATTAACTTATAGAGATAGGTTGGTACATATTTTTGGATTGTAATATTATATTATTAATGTTATTCATGGATTTTATTGGAAAAAATGGTGAAATTTTATGGATTTCCAAAATTATAGTTTAAAAAAATTGCCTTTAATATAAAATAATTTCCCAAACATTTACAACATAAAAACATTATATTATATTTTTTTGAATATATTAATCAGTAAATTATAGTTATTCATGAATGGATTTCTTCACTTAATAAATGATTTCACTTTTATGAAGACGTAAATATTTATTTTATATGCCTCTGAGGTAAATGATTTTAATATTGGGTGGACTGTCATATAATATGACTAAAAATATGTTGTATTTTCACAAAAATCCTACCCATTTAATCTTAAAACACATTAATTATAGTATTAATTTATGATTCATTCAAAGGAAAAATATGTCTCTTAAAATTGGAATAGATCTATATTTATAATGTGTATTCATATTTATCTCAATATCTTTAAAAACCATACAAAAATGAAAAATAAAGGCACAAATAATGAAATCAATTTTTTTAATCTCCTAAAAACTATTGTTTCCCTTTACACATAGAAATGATCTAGATTACTTAATGAATTTCAGAAAAATGATAGTTTTATTAGATTTAATTTAATTAAATTAGTCAAAATGTGTTATATAATGTCACAGTATGAATTTTCAATTAGATGGATCATTATAAGAGTTTGATCTCACACGCTGGTTACTGTAGAATATTTTATTAATGTTTTTAAGCTCATTCTTATTGACATTTAATGGAGTTTTCCTTTATTTAGTGAAATTAAAAATAATAAATGGGTGAACTTTAGTGACTATAAGAGTTTTTTACCATCATGAATTATTTTTCCCTTGAATTAATATCTATCTTATGTTTTAAACAAATGACTCTCGACGTTGATGTATTTTAAAAATTATTTTTTTTGGAAAACTCTTTTCTAATCCATTAAAATCCAGGATTTCACAAAGTAGTCTATTTTTATTTTCTAAAAATACATAATATAGATTCATTATATATTCATGTATATTTATAGATCAATATTAATCTCATTGAATTTTGAAAAAGGCTTTGTGCTTCATCTCAATTGATAGATGAAAAACATTCCCAAAGATTATCTGGTATAGACTCATTCTCAAGATTGTCTAATAGAGATTTTAATAATCCCACATGTTTTCTAGATAAATATTTATTGAGTCCATAATATTTGGATCATTAGTCATCCCCATTATTTCCCTTATATCTATATTTGAATCCTTATTCTATATATTTTTTAGTGGTAAGGGATTAATTTCTTTTCATGAAATCCATATATCCAAATTATAGCTTCTGGGTTCCTTTTAATGAATTGCTTTCCTTTTCCACCGATGATATCCTTTGGATATCTAATTATAAGAAATATTCATTACCCCACAAAAGGAAAAATAATATCATCATCATCTTATTTAATAGATTTATCTTCTACCTAATTTGAAATATTTTTCAGTACCTATATGATGTAATAATTTCTAGATAACCTGGGAAAAGATTATACATTTCCTATAACATGAAATTAATATATTTCAAAAAATAAAATTATCTTCTAAATTATATATTAAATTGTTTATATATTACCTATTAAATATAATTGTTCACATATATTATAAAAGTAATTTTAATCATTAAAAAATATATAATATTATATGTCATATTTTGAAAAATTTATACTAGTTCATTGTGGCCCATTGTGGACTCTATAGGATATTGTATGATAAATTATATGAAATAATATAACTCAGTGTTATGAAAAAATACACATGATCATTTAAGAATTACATATTTTCCAATGATATATATTTTCCCTAAACAATGAAACGTAATTTGTTGTTAAGTTTGAACATTTATTATGGGTTTTGGTGAGCTGAATTATAAGAAGATACATAAATGATTAACATGTCATCATAACATGGAACTTATACCTTTTCAAAATAAAAAATATTTATTTATATGAAATCATTTATTTTTAATATATGTAATTTCAACACCAATTATATGTGGTGTCGTATAAAATTAATTTTCCACATGATTTTCAACTCCTAAAATATCCTTTATTTCAAAAGAAAATTCATTGAGAAAAAATATCTATCAATATTTATATGGTTTAACATAAAATTTCTTCATTAGTGATCTATGGGGTACTTGATACAATCAAATAGTTGGATCTTTATTAAACAAACATTATCATAATATATACAATTAAAAAAATCTATCAAAAATTATTTTCATGGGGAGGCTTCACTAGTATAGGCTATGTATAATGTCTATTAAACATATGTAATAAAGTAATGTCTTCCTATAATTATTTAAGAAAATTATTCTATAATAATTTGGTCTTATCCATCATAATGAATCATGAAAGGTTGATCTGATTTTAGATAATTCCTAACTGGTGGTGCAGTAATTTTACACGTAAACATGTCAAATATTTTCCATAAATAAAAATAAATTACAAATTTTAAATGTTTCTAAATTAATAGATATAGTGTTGAGGAAATAATACTAAAATATTCTAATAACCTAATAAAGAATCCCTATTACTTATATAATATCTAATATGTTTCAAATGAAGTTTAGAATGGAAATGTATTGGTGATTTTAATTTTAGACTTATACAAATCAGTCCATATCTACTGAATAATATTCCCCAATGTTAAAGCCTTTTAACTATCATTGAAACTTTTATAAATTAAATAAATGGATATTTTTATGGATTGATTTCATAACAACATCTTGAATTCCCAAATAGTGATCCTAATAGTGATCGAACAATAAAAAATCATCTAGTAATATTTCTATGAATTGTTCAATATAACCAGCAAAAAAACACATGAATATATATAATTAAACTATTAAATTACACTTTCCAAATGTGATCCACTTTTATTCAATGTTACTATAAGGCCAGGTAAATTTTGTCTACTCTTGTCACATAGGTGCATTGGGAACCAAAATATATGCTGAAAACTCATATATAAAAAACTAAAAAGTCTTATTTTTTAAAATTTACAATATTTTGTAAATATATGGTATAGTGAAATGATCTTTCCTAATGAATTTATTTCACATATAATAATTTATAAAAACACTCTGGATATTCTTTTCTCTTACATGTATTAAATAATTCTACTCATTTTTCACCATGGTTAGTCCTGTCTTCTAGGGAACAACCTAAATGGGAGTAGACCATTTTGTGCTAGAGATGGGGAAGATAGTATCTTCTTCTAAAATATTTAAATAACCTTTATAAAAACCTCTAAAATAGTTGTGTAGGGTCTTTTCAGGTGAATAATAAAATGGTTTGAATCTTATTGTGAAAACATTCCCTATATATATATATATATATTGGTACTCATTCTACGAATATCTCTTAAACTCTATCCTATTACATCAACATTTTCCATTAAAAGGGTTATCATTCATCGTTCTTGGTCATGATATAAATTACTAGAAAGAATTACAAGAAAATATTCACATTCAATTAGATCCAATTATTTTAATCTAATGTTAAAATGTTTTAAATTTATATTTATAGATCATTCTAATGTTCAAATTCACTTTTTATTTCTAACCTATATATCTTGGACTTACATCACGTAACATTAAATTCTAATTTCCTCATTATTGGGAAAATATTAAAAAAAACATTAATGAAATCATTGATTACAAGTGATTATAGGTTGTGAGAATATGTGATATTTTTATTCAAGTTATATTTAAAAAAATTAGAATTTTTATTATTTTTTAAAAAATAAAAACTCATTTAACACAAATAAATTATCCGTGAATTGTATATTATATTGTTTTTAAGTATAATAAATGAATGATCCTATTATGGTTACATCATGTAATCAAATATGATTAGTAGGATAGTAGTGTCAATAATTTCTATAGATATTGTTCCCTTCTATAAATTTTTAATGGTCATACACATCTCAAGAAGAGTCTGACCAAGATTATGTGTGAAAATGTTAGGGTCGTATCATCCACTATGTTCATCACATTGATTTCTGCATGAATGATCAGATTTTTTTAATTTGACTATCTCGTATTCTAGGACTCCGGCATTGATTGTAGTGGATCTATTTACAACATAAAAAACCACTCTAATTAGACTGAGTTATCCTATCTTTAATGAAAGAAAAAATGTGATGTGACATTTTATTAAGGCTCCTTGATCACATTGCGCATCATTAAATTATATAGACCCAATTTTATATGTGATATAAAAATCCTTATATGTTGATTTTTTTACGGAAATTATGTTTAGATCATGTTAAAAAAACAAATTCAAAAGTTAAATCTCTTATCCCATTGGAGACTTCTCTTTTTGTGCAATGTTATTTTTTGGAACATAGCTTATTTTTTAATATTATTGAGATCTTCAACATGGTAATGTTTGTATGTACTTCCTATATATTTGGGAAATTTAATTTTCGATAAGCACATCTTATATCTTTTTTATTGGATAACACATTAGGGGAATGAGTGTGGAGGGTCTCCCTATAAACATGTATAGTTTTTCTGGGTTGTTTGTCACTTATTTATATTTTTTCAAAGTATTTCATTATATTATTTTTCCTATTTAGAATGGTTCTTGAGTTTCTTTATATATTCCTTAACATCCTCACCATCTAATATAATATGGTTATTCTTGTAATTAGTTATAGAAAGGGGTAGAATTTATATTCCCCTTCTAGTCAATACTATGCATACATTATCTATAGGTAATGGAACATGTTTAGATAATAATGATACATGAATATTTTATATTATTTATATATGGTATCCTAATTTATTAGTCAAGTCCTCTAACTCATTTACCAACACCTCATCTTAATAATGTAATTTGTTCAATGTTAGATGTTTTTAATTGATTTAGGGTTTCACAATGGTTTTATCTTTTTTGAAGGGCGGTGGTTGGATGTCTTGGTTTTATGGATTTTTGTTTTGTTATTTGAAAGGTGGGTCTTGATGATATAAGTTTTGATAGTGTTTTATAGATTAGTACTTTCAATTCTCAAACCAATAATGGACTTAGGATAGTTCTCTACATCCTTGAGTATTCTTCTAAAACAAACATTGATGATTAGACACTATATAACAGTCAGTTCCCTAAGAATCATCACATTGATCAGTAAATGGTTTCAGAATGATCATGGACCATTTAAATTAGTTGGTTATTATTACACTCTATTTTTTAAAAATCTATTTCTATAACCATCATTATTATTTAATTAATCTTGGACTGAATAATATGTTATTCAAAAGACCATACATCATGTGGTCCTTTGGTATTAGCACCTGTTGTTCAAAATTATAATGAATTTTTAGATATCATTTGTAAATGTAATTCAAGGTCTAAAATGGATTTTTTTTAATTGGATATCTCCCAAATGATCAATATAGTGGGTTATAATCCTTATTAAGTATAACCATAGAGAAACACAATAGGAAGAGATATGATTCAAAGGCATAATGAGTTCATAAAAACCTAGTTTTTTTAATCATTACAATTATTTATACAAGGATTCTTCTGATTACTACCAAAGTGAATAAATAATATTCTTTATTTTTTGGAAAAATTTCTTCAAGGTAATCTTGTAGTGTTTTTGGGTTGAATGTGTTTCTTGAAAAAAAAAATATTTCTCATATGTGGAGTTCCAATGTGATTATTGACTTGGTATGGTGTAAAAACGTCAAAATAATTGAATGGACTCTATGAATGTACTACAGACATTTATGTGTATAAGGTGACATCATTTCACGATGTCTTTTAAATTTTTTGGGACTAAAAAATAAAAAAAATCTGAAAAATAAAGGATTATCACAATATATTTATGGTGAACAATATATGGCATAAGGGAATATGTGGGGGTCGTCAGAAATGGCATATGTATCACAAAATATTTTTCTATATGATTCCCATAATAAGTATATGGAATCACAATGTGAATTTTGAGAATGCAAGGATTGAACATAGAAGAATTGATATCAAAACCACAAAGGGTAGTAATAATTTTCAATAGACAGTGGTGAATTAGAGTCCTACCCAAATGGTTTTTCATTTAAAGACAACAGAAGTGTTTCATAGGATGCGAAAATGGGAATCATGGCCTATGTGAAGAACATAGCTTGTGTAGTTCACAGTAATGTCAAATCCTAAATATATTTAAAACTAGTTTTCATTAGTGGATTTTATAAGAATAATTTCATATGTAAAGGGTCCCTAATCATTAGATTAAAAATCAGAAATATCATTATAGTGAATTAATTCTAGGATAATTTTCTTCTATCAAAAAGTACTTCACATAATACTTCAACTCATGATAGAGGCATTCTATAATTAATGATTTTTTTGCTAAAGGTTTTTGTTTCTAATTATAGTTTTTAATGATTATTTGTTTTGTGATGCATTATTTTTCTATATGGTATATGCATCTCATGAAGAACTCATTCTAGGTTGTGTAAGGTTTTTCATGAAGTTATAAAATTAGTTCTTGAAGGAATAAATTGTTCATGAGAGGTCTATATGTAAGTAAATAACCACACTGTGATGTTTATTTGATATTCACATAGATTTCATATCATCATAGAATACTTAAGGGTTAAAAATTAGAATGAGATTCATATCAATAGAAAAAAATCATATGCAGATGTACACACACATCTGTCAAGAGTGTAGTCATCTTCCAAATTTTCAATTATAATGAACCAATAGGGAGTGTATGTAAACTTATAATATTGTAAAAATAAATTTCATTTAGTATTTTTGGTACATAGAAACATCTCATTTCTAATATCATTGGATAAATCCCTGTAGAGGTGAACAAAATAAAATTACTATGTCTTACACATGCATTTGATTCTCCTAATACATTCATATGGGAATGGAAGAGAAGATTTTTTTATTAACGAAGCAATAAGAACTGATTGTGTGGTTGTTTTAATATTTCTTACCCACCCCACCCCCAGGCTATTTATCCAAGGTGGGATAATAATCAGTATCATAAAAAATGGTTAAAATTTGTGATCATCTATTAGTGGTCTCCTTGAATATTTTGGATCATAATGGGATTATGATCATTGATAGAAATGAAATTTAGATATAGATGAATAATATTCAAAACAACATTTGATTATTAGGAATAGATTTCTATAAAACTGTGATGTGTGGTATTCTATGCTATCATGGATAATGGAATTTAATCAGAATAATTATTAAATGGATTTGTATGATTATGTAAATTTAATCATTTCCTTTGGAGTATCATTCCCTAACATAATATACCCAGAGGAGACATCAGGTAAGTAATTGAATTCCATGTGGGAAAAGGCATAAAATATATAATAATGTTATTAGAAATTTAGTGAAGAATAATTGTTAATTCTGTGGAATAAATAGAATGATTTTAGAATGAACACCAATGAGTCTACAAAGGCATTAGTTGAAAAAGTGAATGTTGTTATGGAATACATGCATTCTATCAAAAAAATTTAATATGTAATGATAATTAAGCATGTCTTGACTATAATTCCTCCTCGGTTCAATCTAAAAGTCTCTGTACTAGAAGATAATTTCCAATATAATATTACATTGGATAGTTTTAACAATAATCTCGTTATATATGAGGTGATAAATTATGATAAAAATCGATTGAAAAAAGGGATTTTTTAAGATGGTTCATTCAACTCCATAAAGAAGATCATTATGGAATATGGCTAGTAAGTAGAAAAGACAGATGAGGTCATTTAATTCATTTCCTAAAATCTATAATGTTGAAAACAAAGATCAAAGGGAAACTTCCACCCACATGATTTAAATTTTTAATGGTTGGACTTCATGCAAAAAGGATCCCTAGGACTATTCAAGATAATGTTAAATTTAAAGACTAAATTCTCATGTAGTATTATTCCCCCTGTGTAAATGGTATGAATTTTTTTGAGTTAAATTATTAAAAAAATTAATCATCATTCACAAGAAATATATAGTTTTTAAAAATATGAAGTTGAGTAGATGGAGAACTATAAGTATCAAAGAAAAAATGCTATGGTGCTAGTTGTAGGTAACTCTCCAAATAGATAAGAAATAGACAATGATGAATGATAAATATCATAAATGGTTTATATATAGGATTAATGATATATTTCACTATAAGATATATATATTTGGAGATCGAAATCCATGAAACCTAATATAGTGGTTAATGATGATAAACTCAATATACCACAACATGAAAAAGAGAAGTATGAGATGAATGAATAAATTGAAAATATTTGGTATTTAATTTTAATGAACATAGAAAGGTTCATTGATTACAATATCATAGTTAAAGATTAAAAAATATCTATTGATGGTTTTTGTAACATAGAAAAATATCATATCAACCATATCAAAAAGATAAAAAGGATATGTACACCCTATAAATAAATTTATAATATGATGACAGACTCTTGAGTCCCTATGACATTGGGAAACAAGACCACTCCAAAAAACGAAAATTCAATGGTTGAGAATAGATGTCTATAAAAATAGAAGCCACAATCATATAATGATGAGAAGGGTTTTTTTTTGGATTTTATCACAAACAAATTCTATAATGATTGATTTTAGTCCAAAAACGTCCACTCTAGGGTTGAATATTATTTTGAGAAAAAATCAGAAAATTAAGGAAAATAAAATGTGAGAAACATATGTTCCTACAATAATGACTTCCTATAATTATCCTAGTATTATATGTAATTATTTTGTAAGAATAGAACATTCCCAAAAGGTATATTTCATATCTAATTGGTACCAAACGGAGAATAAAAGAAAAGGTAACCATATAGAGTTCAGTATTACAAGAATGATTTTTATGTTCATTGACACACACATGTCATGCGGTGTCACAGAATTATTTTTATTACCAATTTTATATAGTAGTATAACCTTTGTTACCTCCTAAAGTGTAGTGAACTGAAAATAGTTTTTCACAATTGGATAATATTTATAAAATATAATTTTGTAGGTTTGGGAAATTTAAAAAATATTGAATGTTAAATTGATTGATGAAAACTGAAATAAATATTGTTTCATGAATGGTTTTGGATAAACCTAGTTCCATGCAATGATTGATTCAAAATATTAACAATTCTACAACTATTTGATGATGAGAGGGAGAGAGTCCTCTATTGATTCATTTCTCCCCCTTGGCTATATGGTTATGGTAATGTAATAATTAATTCTAAATATTTTAAACCATATTCCAATGTTTGATTAATTGTAATGGTTATATTTTTTTAATTAAAGAAAATAAAATTTGATAATTTTCATTCCCAAATTAAAAATAGTCCCCATCAAAATTATTTAGACAAGATAGATGTTGTCTAATTGTTACCAACCAACACTTATATGTTCTGTATAAAAACATAGGAATTACGTTGAAGAATATATGGATCACTGAACAAATCAACTAAAATAATAATAATCTAACCCTAGGGAAAAAATCATGAAGAATTACAAAAATTATTAAAAAATGAAATAAGTATACAAAATACAGAGAAAATGCTTTATTTCATTTATGAAGAAACTCAAAAATAACTGTTTGTAAAGAATACCTATTTCTTCATCACTCACAAGAACTACCCATCCATAGATGGGGATCTATAGTTGATTTAGGAGTGGGGAGACATCACCAGAATAAAATAAATAATGAGAAAAGAGATGGAAACAAGAAGATTAATGTACACAAATCCATTATCTAGTGATTCTCTCATGGATTGATATCTTTTCCACCCCCACCCCACCCCCCATTCATATATTAATAAGTATTCATAACACCCCAAATGCATCATAATTGTTTCATAAATGAATTAGGTTCAATATATGGGGTGATTGGAAAATAAATAAGTGTCTTCTGAATTAATTCTCATCAGAATTCCATTTTTTTCATTGGTTCCCAAGGGTTCATATCATATATAATTTATATGATGTGTATCATATGAGGCCACGAGTAAATTTCATGTTTTAAATTATTCAGGGATAAAATCATGTAATTGAAATTTATGATTTTTTATGTGTGGCGCCATACTTTTCATTACTTCTTTTTTCATCCTATATTTTTTCAGACTCATGTCTTGAATATCATTTCCAGAACATTTAAAGTTATTTTTCGAGAAGGTTTCACATTGTTAAGCCTTTTATTATCAAATAAAAGATCCATATTTTGTCTTTTATATAACTTTAAATTTTGATCAATATTAATCTATAATCAATATTTTAGTGTTACCCTTCACTTTGAAGCAGGTTGGCGCAATGGGTTTTTGATTCACTAAATTTTTACCTTTTCCTGAAATTAGGAATATTTGTGTGATCTTGCTATAATGAAGAAAAAAAATATTTTTGGAATGTTTTATCAATTAATGTTTAAAAATATATTGTTTTATATACATAATTATATCAACAGTATGAATCATTCAATCATTATTTCTAATGTCAAAGAATAAGACACATGACCAAATATTTATCATCAACACTATAGAAGAGTATTTTGAAGCAGGACAAAAATGGTAATAAGAAACGTATCAACGAATCATCAAATGTGATGAAAATGAAAAAAAAATCTGCTTTTTGAGATTACATTTGGCCCATCATACTCTTAAGTAGATTAGGAATATCATTCCAAAAAATTTATGAATTAAATAATGTTAATACAAATGAAAAGTGTTGAGAAGGTATTGAATGAAGAAATTATTATTAATGAATAAGGTCATACTAGTTAATAGATCTTAAATAGTGAATTAACATCCCCTATTACATGAAAGAATGATCTTGTTACATGCTTCAAATATGAAATTGAAGGTGAATTAAAATATGGAAATGATGAAGGATAGAAAATTATTCCGTTTGGTAAATAAAAATTTCGGATAAATGTCAAGAGATGTGGTTATTACATCTTCATTTAAGTTCTAAATAACATATTTATAAGTGTTAGCCAAATTTTTTAACTATGACCTACTATATGCTGTACTAAGATGATGTGTATTTTAAATTAAAAAGAAGGAACATTTGTTTTATAGGCAATGTAAAATAATGGGAATCTATACCTTGTGTGAGGAGAATAATATAGGTTCATTAAATCCAGAGATGGAGTAAATAGGTATTGGATTAAATTTTATGGAAATATATTCCTATCAATTGTAGACAATACTGTCTAATTTGATGTAGATTGATATCTCCATAAGATATCAAGACTACAAACTCACATATGAGATGCTTGTGAATATGGGAATATTTTCAGAAAATACATTATTTGAAAAAGAAAATAATCCCAAAAGAGTTCATGAATATGTGAAAGAATATGTTCGTGGACCTATCTCAACAATTTTTTATTTATGGGAAGAAGAATTATAATCATATCACTATCGATTTCAGTAGGACGACATGGGTATTTTTAACTTCCATAAAGTTCTATGTGTTCAGTTTGATATCAAAATATTTGAGGGAAGCTAAAAGTATGCTTTGACAGTAGATTTTTATGTTTATAACTAATAATGATAAATAATTCAAAAATATCCAAGTGGAGTATTATATCTATAAATATCATGTATGACGACATGTTTCCAGAGTGATAACTCCTCAACAAAATAATGTGGATGAGAGGTGAATTGAATTATAAGGAGCAAGGTAAAAATATTGATTTTTGAAAAAGATCTACATATTAAATTTTTTAAAGAATCTGTATTGACTTCAATTTTCATATCAAATATAAATATATTGTGTAATAAAGAAGAAAATACATCATACATTGATCAGTATCAAAATTAGAAAACAACTAAATACCTTAAATTATTTTGAATCATGTTTCTTATTATCATTAAGGATAAAAAAAATTAGTATCATTGATATGATGTTATATTCCATGGATACTCTAGAAGAAGAAAAGAATATAAATTCATGAGCAAGAGATTGTGAAAAGTGGTTGTAAGAAATAATGTTTCAGTAGTATAAAATGAATCAAATCCTCATAAATGAAGTGAACAATTCCCTGATGAAGGGGATGAGGATATAAAAAGCTCTGGGGGAGTAGAAGTTAAAATATTTTTGATTTAAAAAATGATAATGATGATTTTGCAGAGGTTGATAAATCTGTATATATAATGAATCCAAATATTCATGTTGAAATTTATTTGGAAAACATCATTGGGGATCAAGAAAACCCATTTTAATCACAAATAATGAAATCATTATATCATGAATCCTTCAAATCTCAAGTCTAACCTAAATGCTTCAAATAAGATGATACAAATGAGAACTAGAATCATGCTATGAATGATGATCTTTACAATATTTATGAGATTCATACATGGGATATTGTTTGGAGAAAATATGATAATAATTTCATTGGTATAAATTGGGTCTTCATCAAAAATCTAAATTATGATGGATTTGTAATTTAAAAAAACATTACTAATGTTAAATTTGTACTCATATATTGAGGTAATCGTGTTGATGAGACATTTTCACCTTTTTTAATGTTCAATATGATTAACCTATTTATGTATATAATAATGGAACGGAAATTCATTTTTTCCAGATAGTTGTTATGTCTGTATTTTAGAAAATGGGTTTGGAAGAAGAAGTATACATAAAACAACCTGTTGATTTTATTATCCCTGAATAATAAAAATAGTTTTTTCTAATGGAAAAGGCATTCTATAGATCAAATCAATCACGGAGTTCATTTTATTCAATACATTATCAGTATTTGATGAATATTGGGTTTCAACATGGTGGTGTTGATTACAATAATTATGTCAGAAATCACAATATTCAATGATTGGTGGTATTATTGTATTTTTATGACCTAGTATTTAGAGGATTATGTAATTTATAGTGATAACTATTTAAAAAAATCTATCAAAATTGAGTTTGAAATGATTATGATTTGTAGAAATTGGTTTTTCTAGGTGTATAAGTTATTCATTGAAGAAATGGATGATACATGTGTCAATCCAAAAATTCCAATAAGTTTCTATGAAAATTTGGAATAAATAATTCCATGTAAATGAAAACTACTCAAGATACCAAGATGAAACTATCAAGAGATGAAAAATGAAAAAAAAATGTCCTGGAATATATGTATATAATTGGAATCCTATTGTACTAAATAGTTACATGACCTGATATTATTTTTACTATATTCGAATGGGAATTAGTACAATGAAATTCCAATGAAATCAACACACACTATAAAGAATAATTCATTATCTCATGTGCATGGTTTATTTTGGTTGTCTATAAATTAAAAAATCTCATCATGTGTTATTGGTTTATATAGATGCTAATTGGGAAATATCCATAGATAATTGAACATTTACATCATGTGGTTTTTTTGTCATGGTGGATTTTGTATTTCCTATCTAATGAAGAACAAATATCTAATTTATTTTTGAAATTAATATGCTGAATATAATTCCACCGATTAATATTTTGTAATGTTATTTTGTACTGTTATATTGGATGAAGTAGTAAAATGAAGATATGGTTGTTTAAGTGATGTTTCTGGTTAGGATCCACGATGAAATTCATGTTCTATAAATCTTATAAAAATGAAATTTCAGCACTCACTGAATAATCACATTTAAATTAAGTATAATTTTATCATAGAAAAGGTAGACCATGGGATTATGAAAATATTTAAAATGCCTTCATAACTAATGGTTGTAAACATTATAATGAAGTCATTATCCAAACAGGAATTTTATTATCATCGATAGGATCATAATGATTAGTGGACATCCCACACCTAAACAAGTGTGGAAATGTGGTCAACATTTCTCTATGTATAGTATGTTTTCCAATATTTGATGATATATGTTCTTTAAGATTTTAAGCCACAAAAAATTGACATTTGGGTTTGTTTGAAAAGGGGGTAAAATAAAATTATATAAATAGGAGAGAAGCTAATTGGTGGAGGAGTGAGGTAGTGGGTGTTTTAAATATGATAATGCTGAATATGATCGATAAATGGTTTTATTTCATGATATATATGTTTTTTCGGAATCCAATTTTTTATTTCTGGTTTTAAGTGACTATTTTTGGAAATTTTCATTATCCAATTATTTTGTAAGATGAAGATGGAGCTTGTGGGAATAGTGTGCTTGTTGTGTAAATATATGGACAAAATAAAGAATGTCAAGAATAAAATTTTGGTATATTTTGGAAGAATATTTAACGATGTATACAAGGTTTAATAGTTATCAAATCACCAAAAGGGCCAATGTTTTGCAAAAAAAATATATCAATGTAAAATTGTAGTTTTTTTAGGTTGATTATGTTTGTGGGGGAATCTGGATTTTCGTTTTTTGGGTTGAAAATTGACTTATCAACTAGTATAAAGAAAACAATGGTTGAATGGATTCTCTAAAAATAGTATATACAATTTCATGTACATTGTGGATTCATTTACCAGTGGTTTTTATATTTTTAGGCCTCAAAACTCATGATTTCTTTAATGGAAAAGTAATGACTATCAAAGAAAAATTATTAGTGTAATAAATAAATCCAAAATTAGTTTGTAGTGGTTTTCAAAAATGTAATATGGACAAAATAAATGATTTCTATATCAACCAAGTTAGAAATAATAAATATTTAAAAGTGAAATTTGTGAAGTCATGGATTCCACATAATAGCTATGCTATGAGAACCACGAAATATATTGTTGTTTATTGTCAAAGGGGATAAATTTGAGGCCAAAACAATTGGATTTTATTTAGTTGAAGTCGGTGTTTCAGAGTATGATGTAAAGGGAATCCTGTGATATTAAAATGAAATAGTGAGTGTAGCTTGTAGGGGTGGATGATATATAAATTATGCATTAGTAATTATGGTCATGGTATTTTTAAGATAAAATTTTTAATATAATGATCCCACAATCACTTGATTTAAAAATAGTAGAGTTCACTAGAGATAATTATCTCTAGGATAATTCAACTATGTCCGAAAGTAGTTTGTGGTCCAGTTCATATTGAGATGGAGGTAGTCCAAAAAGAAAGATCAATTCATCGATGATTTTTTTAGAGAATTTTATTATAAAGAGGATATGGGTTTCATGATGGTTCATTGGACAATGAGGTAATGGAATCTCATGAATCACTCATGTTATAGAGTGAATGGGTTTTTATAATGGTTTTAATGTAGTTAATGAAGGAGTATAAATATTTCATGAAAGGTATCTATGCATGCCAATAACCATAATGTGAATTATATTTCATCTATTATATGAAGGAATAAAATTATTGGAAACTTATGTGTTTGTAAATTGTTATGTTTTTTACATCAACGGATGATTAAATTGATGGTGTAGTTCAAATAATTTTATTGAGAGAGCGTAGAGATTTCAAATTGTTAATTTTTGTAAACTAAGAGGGACATCGATTCTACTCCAAAACATGTACCAGAAGTGCACCTTAGATTACTTGGTGCATAGAAACCATTCATTTCTAATATCCTAGGATGTAACTCAGTTTGGTTGAACCAAGTTAAATTATTTTGTCTCATGAATGATTTCATTTATTATCATTCATTGATTTGGGAAACGAATAGAATACTATTTTTTAATGATATAACATATCTGGAGGATAAATAATTTTATTCTATCATACATGATTGACCCCTATCTAGGTATTTAACCAACATGGGCTAACATATTTGTTAATTTTATTGAAGTGGGGAAAATATTTGGAGAAAGGTTATATATAGTTCATCATAGTCACTAGCGCCTCATAGATGATGGTTGTACATCCATCCCTTATATGAATAATCATTTAATAATGGGATGTCTATCCACACCACATGGTCTTTTTTCCAATCCCCTATAATTGACTATTTAGCAGACCAATGTGAATACATTGATGTGTGCTAGTGTTCTTACCTACAAGACCATGTGATGTCGGTAGAAATTATATTACACATGTTTTTAACTAAATGTAATTCTAGAGTGAAATAATGGGGTTTTAAAAAAAACTTAGTTTGACAATGGTCCTTCAATAATATTTTATGGATTTCTTAACCATATAATAGGTTCTCATTTAACACTCTATGTTCATTAGAGTATATTAAAAGGAATTTTCTAAAAAATATGTTTGTAAATTTAATTTCATATGATTAGTTAGTAGATTAATTTAAATATCAGGATCATCTGAGGATATTTTATTAATATTTGAGAACATTATAGAATTTTAAGGGGTAGTTATTTTTAGACTGATCTCTTTATAAATGGAGCCATTGTTTTTTTACATCTGTAATGGGTATAAGAAATGAATTTTAATACAAAAGAATTATATATATATATTATAGTTTAATACATTAATTCTTCCATAGAGTGGTGGAAAAATTCAGTTGACATTATTACTTATAAATTGGTGGTTTTATTATTTTTATTTAGGGAGGTTGAAAACTGTTTAGTTATTTATATTATGTCAAAAAAAGTGAATTGTGATGTGGTTCAGGTTATATTACTAATTCTAATTCTATATTTTTCTAAAATATCCACTCTTTTTTATTAATTGTTAAATGAAACGATCTATAATCATTTCATCATTCAAATGAGGTTGAATTATATTTTTATGTATAATATATTAATTTTAACTTATTGATCAAACCACATTATTTTGTGTGTGAAAAGGTTTCAATGGCCCCTAAATCATAAATTACACGTAAATAAATATGGTAACTAAAAATCCATTATTTTTGTTCCAATTCAGTTCAAAAACAATTCAGATTCCCATGAATCCCTGATCACATGATACTCACCAGTCATCCAAGATTATTCCAACTTATATAAACAAAACTTATTGGATTTAGGTATTTGGTACACAACCAATATATTAAATATATATCATGACCAAAATACTCAGACCCAACCACACTAAAACTATTATCTAGCTATGGGATACTGATATTGATCAACATAACATATTTCTTATTCACTAATCTTCTAGAAATTATCATTAATTGTTGCTTCCCAATTAAATAAATTTATATAAAAAATTATTACCTATCCATTTTATAGGTAACAACAGTGGGAGGATAATAAAATAAAATTAAATTGAATATATAAAAAATTAAACAAATCTCATAATACTGAAATATTAGTAGCAACATCACACATTTAACTCCATTACATCATATCCTTGTCCTATTTCTATAGTATTTTATTTCATCATTTCGAGAAAAGCTATAAATGATTCTATTTCCATTGAATTAAGATATCTACCATGAGATTTCAAATCTCCTAAAAATCGACATCTAGATTTCCATTCTCCCTGACCTCAACCTATAGTGAGACTCATGGGTTTTACTTTTCAATGATTTAATGTTACTCCCAATTGAATTTAATTCATATAGACAATGATTATATTAAAATATATTAAAGTAACAATAAAATATACTATAGTTAACGATATAATAAGAAAAAAAAATTTTGTTTCTTCATTCTCTTAATTCTTCATATTATAAAGAAACTTGTTATTGTTTAATTATTGTGTATTTACCTATCATAGGTGACTGTCTTCTTTCAGAGAATTGGGTAACTCAAAATGGTTATTTCCTTCAATTATTTACATATCTTCTCAAAACATGAATCAATAATTCCTTGAAAAGGAATATTTCTTATTTTTTGTGGAATATTTTAAGCACTCCAATGATGAGTTATTCTTTAATTTCACTGAGTCCAAAAAATTACAATTCCTTATGCTTATAGATCTATATTACCTACAAAATTTTTATTTATATGTATCTAAAAAAATATTATTTATATGAAGTAATGATAATTCAATCCCCTAGAAATAAGGTGTAAAATGTTGTGCATCACCACATACATTGAGAATGTCATATATATCGTATTTCATTCCAAAGATAATTGTAAAAGTACATTATATCATCCATAGAAATATTATTATGTATAATATAAAAAATATAATCAACATTACAATTCTCTAATTCTTAAAATTAATCCATAGGAAAAAATTTACACATTTCCCTAATATTTTATGTAGATGCATACATTTCAATATTTTTTTATCTACAACTAAAATATATTATATATCATCTACTATAGATTTCACATTACACTATTTTTAAATAAACTAAATCAAATATGTCAACTAACATCAAAATGTGTTACATGTCATTATTTATAGCATGGAATTTTACATTTTTTCACTTCTGTCAAAATATATTACATATGTATCATATTATTTTAACAAGACCAACACATTGATAATTTCACCCACTATCAGAAAAATTTTTCTATGATTGTACTTTACCAAAACAAACCCATATGCTTTAGTTAGATTCTTCGCCTTTAAAAAAATATGTTAATTAATCGCCACCCATACATTTTATTTACAAATCTTAATAATTTAATTAATTGAAAAAAGTTTACCACTTAATGATTCTTCACCATAACTAATGAAATGAATTTTCCCTCTCATAATACTATTAAAATAAAAAAATTATTAATCTTTATGAAATACTGTGAATAGAATAAAAATATATTATATATTTATTGAATTTATCAAAACTCTTGAACTACTAACATATTGCACATAATAAATGATATTTTCATCATTATAATAAAAAAAATTTGTTTTATATAAACAAAATGAGATCGAAATGTCATCAGATACATATCAGGCCATAGGATGTTTCCCATTGAAATTTTAATAGTAGATATTCCTTGAATTATTATCATATGACGTTTTTCGTGTTAATGAATCTATTTTAAGTGTTTATAGACCTGATGAATTTAGTCTTCCATACATATATGCATTCATTATTGGTCATCATTTTTAATTTTTTTCATGCATACTCCCAGCAATGGAAGGATCTTGCTCAGTATTTGGAGATTGAACTGGGCACACTAACAGTGTATTTACATTGTTTTAATAATTCGATGATAGATTATGGATCAATTAGTACTTATCAATAGTTTAACCGATATTAGAGATTTTTATACTGGTAGAGCCTTATAAGGTTGAAGATATGTTTTCTCAGTAGTGGCCTAAGTATATCTATCTGCACTATAAATTAATTGATTTAGTAAGATGATCTAGGAAATATTGTTAGGACATATTCAGATTAAAAATTCCATTGAATGCCCTGATCAAAAAGGGGATATTTTAATATTTTCCAATCCCCGTCGGACAAAATTTAAACAGATAAACGATAAGTTTAATTTTTCACATATTATGACATAACATGATATAGGATGGAAGTTAGCACATTATAATGATGTTCTAGAGGATGATCTTGAATCCACTCTGTAATTGAATTAGTTAGTTCTCGCATATAGATCTAGTTATTTTTGTCTATATGTGTATCATTATCAAACTAATGATTTAGATATGGTGGAATTAATTCCTCAACCTAGATATTATAACTACTACCTTTTGGGTGATAGTTTCATGTTGTATACAAGAAATAAATTTACAATGTATAACTTTTCCAAGCATGAAATGATCCTTTGAAAAAGATGAATTTTCATGTTCTTATAGTCCTTTGATATTGAGATGTAATGTAACCGTGTATTTTGGGACGTTTTGTTTATAAAATTGATTTGGATTACTCATAAAATGGTTTTTGTCCATGATAATAGAAAAGATACAATTTATGGGCCTCTTCGATAAGATGCATCTCAATATAAGGGATTATTGTGGTAGAACTACCCTAATTTCATTATTTATTATATATAGAAAATTATATAGTGACAGAGAGAATTATTTCTCTAAAAGTGATTAATTATTTATATGTAAAATTATATATAGTGGTAAGATACCACTAGATTAATCCAGAGATGATAATGGAATTATTTAATTTTATCTTTATGTTATTATAAATTCATCAATTTTATAGAATTTTAAATGGGCGTCAAATGCATCGATATGGGTTTTTCATGATTTTATTATAAAAAAGAACTATTAAATGAATAAATATTATTGGTGGCATTGAATGAAATGGGATATTTTGTTTGTTTTACAGGATTAAATATTTACAAGTGGGAGAAGCTTGACAATTAAGCCCTAGTAAATCATCTTTTTTCTTTTACCCATTCATGAGTGGATTTTTGATAATGTGACAATGGATTTTTTTATATAGAATGTGATTTCACCTTATGTAACTGATGTTGTAGGATTTATAATTGAATTATTTATTATGATTACAATATTATTACCAATCTAGGTTGATTACTTTGGAGATTAGTCAATAATATTATATGTTTTAGAGATAATATGGTTACATGGTGTACTAAGGTTTTAAATTTCATATTGGGAAATATGATTCAAATATTTCTTATTTATATATTTAGAAAAATTTCTCGATATTCAAGTGAATTTGAGCATAATATAATATCCCTATATTGATCAGTACTCTTAGAGTAGTATACTAGTTCTGATGGACATTCAAGAAATGTGTGTCTATGATTTTGATGATTTATAGGAGATTCATCTTACATTAATATATATTTAAATTTATAATAGGTATCTAGATTTTACTTAGATGAAAATTTTCATGTTATTGTACGTCAATTCCTTACCTTCACATCTAATTCTGGTAGAGGTTGGGTAATTATATTTTGTTAGATAGAGTCATGTGTAAAAGGTGTTATAAAACATATATCAGATAAAAAGGTGTTTGATGGAGGCAAAGTGAAGACAATGGTCATATATAGACTAATGAATTAATCAATTAGTATTTATGGTAGTAATTTGGGTTTTATTCAGCATATCTCATTGGTTTGGATAGATTTATTATCAAATGAATTGAATGTTAGTGCATAATCATATGGTTTAAATTGGATTTGTTTATAGGATTAGGACCTCATCTAACTAATATAAAATTTCTTATAAATTAACTAATACGAATTATGTATTATATGTTACTCAACATAAGAGATATCATCATAACCCTCCCTATTTGATCAACATCAATGATGTTGTTCTTGGGGTTGATTTATCATTTGGGGAATGTTCGATCAATATATTAGATCAAAATAATTAGATCATATTTGGGTATATGGTTCCATTGTTACACATGAATTTCGATCAAATGTGTATCATATGGATTTTTAGGACGAAGAGGTTTATATACATGCACAGTGGAAAGAACTATTTACTGATTAGGCTTAGTGACACATCCTAATGATAAATTTATTAATGGTGGGGATGTTGGAAAAACAATACATATTTCTTATTTATGATTTAATTTCAATTTTTTCTTATCCTATAATGTTTTTATGGTTTGGTTTGGTTTTAGGTGTTGGTGAGGGCCCCATGTTTGTTTTAAGAAGTTTTCCCTGCATTTGGGATGAATGTATGTAGTAGGTGGTCACATAAAAACCCATGAAATGTGTCCAAATAACATATACATTGGGGATGATTCTCTTATATATGAGGTGGTTGTGTAATGGTTTCCTGACCAATTATTGTATTTCACCATGATAGTAACATTCACCTCACAATGTGACCTAAGTAGGAGTGATTGGTATTTTTATTTCATCATTAGATTGGTTTAATAATTCATGACACATAGGGTCAAACAACAATGTGTCCCCAAGATTAGAAATGCCCAGTGACCCATGTGGTCACACTAGATTGACCTTATATGTAGTTTCTAAATTAAATTTAATGAATTAAATTAAAAAAACACTAGATAATATCTTCTTTATTTCCTTAATCATCATTCAAATAACTCCCTTAGGAACTCCCTTAGTTTATTTCTCTTCAGTGTTATTTCTACCATGTTGGCGCTTAGAATAATTAATTTTTAGTCTACGTATATTTGATAGTCCCTTAGTTCTATCATTTTTTATGATATACCATTTTCCACTAATATTTCTATAATTTATGGTTTTTGAGATTTATAGGAACCATTACTACTAATTCATTATCTAATGATTCCCAATGAGTATGATCCTATTATATCAATGTAGATTATTACTAGAAATTCTGATTTATTTATTTATGTTTCCAAGAGATATATTATTTTTGGTCACTCTAAAATTGTGTGATAGAAAATATATTAACAATAATTATTTTAATTTATTACATTATGAGTAGTTATTCGTTATTAAGGTCATGAATGGATTATTATTTGATGTTACATGATTAAAATGACACCAAAGTCAATGAATTTCAATTAATATTTTTCAAAAATATATAATTTTCAACCAATAGGGGTGTCTAATTGGAAAACTATGATTTATAGGGCCTTGAATAAGTTACATTAGCCTTTTTTGGTAGAATATATTTGTTGTTATGAGAGTTATAGTTTAGGTTTAACCCTTTTGGACCACCAAATTTTCATTATAGCTTATTGAATTTTTTGACTGCTATGTAGGATGATTTATCCTACCACATATAGATTATAAATATCAAGGTAGGTAATAAATTGTTATGAGATATGTTTATAGACTATTCATATGAGGAACAAAATTAATTGGGTTTAATGTTTTTTATAGTTATTACAACCATTAAGTGAATTTGTTACATTATTTTTATTAATAGTTTTATTACTCTATAATATTATTATGGGTATGTTATGGGAATCCATTCTGAATTGTGATAGTATAATAACAAGGTTTATGAGATTGAATTTTTTCTATGGGTTTATTGGGTTTGTCATGATTTACCCATTAACCCAAATTCTTCGTATGGAACATGATGATATGACCTTTTATACAAATTATTCTTTTGGAAGGGGGTTACATTCAAATTATGTTGTCAGATAGGTTATGTGATATAATTCCCATTATTCCTTTTCTAATTGTCACAATTTATTCTATGGCGGATTATTCCCATTGTAGAAGGATAGACATCCCATTACATGATACATCCAAGTAAAATTACATTATTCATATTATGACATAGTTATTTATGATGTGGAACTAGATTCTCAATCTTCTGTTGTAGTTGATTCCAAGGGATATTTTTCTATATTTTCAAAAAATTCAAGGATATTAACATTATTGTCTCACATGATGTTATCATTGGGACATGATTTCTATTAGTGTGTGTTTCTCTATAATTCATTAAAAATTATGTACTACTATCATGGGGACCCAAATCCGAGTGATTTGACTTAGTTATGAATATGTTAAACAATGATTTTATTATCATGTTAGGATTGGATGATAACTAAAAAATGTTATTACATGGGATGAGATGCTTAATTAATATTCAAAAATTGATGGGGTGAATGTTTATTTTGACCTTGGTATATTTCCTTTGATATTCTCATATACCCCCAACAATGACCATGCATGTATCTTCACTTAATGGTGGCTTTTGAATCACCCATGGCCGTAATATTTATTATTACTTATTTTTTCAATCATCATGTTATGATAATATCAAATTATAAGATATCTCTTATTTATTGGATTTTATTATGTAACCCATTGGTGGATACCTATCATGTTTTACTGACACCCATCTCACGAACCCCGGTTCCTGAGCTGATTTCATGATCCATGATCTAGTTAGGCGCAACGTCCAATCTCTGGATGGGTGAGATAGATATTTTGTGTCGATGTAATGAGAAGGACATGGTGGGGATTGAATTATATTTTTTCGACCTCCTTGAGTAATGTTTGTTTTAGACCATTTCATATTTGATCATCCCAAGGGAGATATTTTTAATTTTTTTTATACTTATTTGAAAATACACGTGATTATTTTGATTTTGGGAGAGATAAATTATCTTCTTATGGTTTTCTATTTTTTATTAAATATATATTTTTCATTTATCACTATGATTCTAATCACTACTATTTTTTATGTTGTGATTAATGGTTAGTTGTACTCAATGTTATAGTGTCACCACAATAACCTATGGACCCCCATTGTTGGTCAGCTTCCTCAAGAGTATGTGGATTCATCATTGATGCATGTAATTCCTTGGTTATATCATGATATAGGTGAATATAGATAGTTCCCTTACAATTAACTCCTCTAGATAAAACAATAAACACCACACAAGCCCATAATAACCATACACAACCACACAACCTCCTCTTATTCCTCTTTTCATTTCTAATTTCACATTGAAAATTTACCAAATCAATTATAATAATTTTGAAAAATTTATTTCTAGCCACTAAAATTTTATTTTACAACATTCCCTTCTTCATTAAATATTTCACTTACCATATACTAATTATCCACCATTTAAATTTTCTATATTATACTTTCATTCACTTCATCACAACCCATTCCCTCTTTTAATATTATATATTTCATCACTATTCAAAATTCTAAGTCTAATAACACACACAATACCATGTTTTCATCTTTAAACTATTATATAATCTACCACAGAACTATCACCTCCGCCTTTACCACAATAATCTAAACACTAAATTCCAAAACTATTATCATAAAAACAAATACATCAACAAAGAAACCCCTCCATAGAAACAAAAAAACATAATTAATCAAAATAAAAAAAAATTTGGATAAAAACATTAATCCTATATTCCCTTTACTATTCTCTTAAATGAAAATTATATAAGGAAATAAACACCATTTCAAAAGAAGAAAAAATAATAATAATAGCCTAAAAAATATTAATTCTCTTTTGTTACTTTTTAAAGCATAATTTATTTGTTCACCAAATTATTACAGGCTTTAATATCATAAAATCATTATTGACTAAAAAAATATAATATAAATAAATAATTTAACTAAAAAGGTTAATAAGTTAAACATGTTCATTACACTAATCCAACCATTTCATATGTACTATATTTTCAAACTTCTTTATTATAATCATGTCCATTCATAAAAATAAAAATAAATAATAAATATTCTACATGAACATATTATGTTTATAGGAAATATCTGAATCCACCAGTAAAAATAGGGAATCAATAATCATAACACTAATATTAGGTGATAAAGATCATTAAGCATCACCAAAATAAAAAAAATATCCCGCAAAATATATTCATGGAAATTACAAATCAGTTCATTAAACAAAAATTATAAAAATATTGAAACACCCACTAGCATGATATTATATTGAATAAGAAAATAGAGTATAATAAACAAGGAAGAGATAAGGGTACTTTTGATATTAATTGATCAATTACACAGGGTCATGGATTAATTATAACAATGAGAATACCAATGAAAACCAAAAATTAGACATAAAACACCATGATTATGAGTAAATATTGTGAAAATAGAAATAATTATTGAGTAATATAAATTTAAAATTTAAAATTCAAGGGACTATAATCTCACTGTGAAAAATTTGTTCATTCTGAAAGTATGTAACATATGAGAATCATTGTGAGATAAAAGAGAATCTTATAGTGGAAAACTATATAAAATTTATTTAACAATGGAATCTCACAACACATTACACAACAGATTTTATAAATTCTTTACCCCGTGATGTAATTGGGGGATTACTTGACCTACCATACTCATAATTGATAATCCAAAAACATTACCAAAATGATGTAATTTTAAATAATAAACCCCAAAACCTCATGACTATTGTCTTCATGCATCACCACAACCATCTATGTTATAATCTAGATAATAGTACTACAATGATTTACCCTGATATAATCAACTAAACATTGAAATATCATGGATTAACCATTTAAAACATCATTATACGTCACATTGAAACATAAAAACCCAATATGAGTCCATGTATATACATATCCTCTAGCTTATCTTAATAATAAATAATAATTTACCTTACTTGGTCATTGAATATCATGGTAATCTAATAGATATTACAAATAATACATTTCTCCACTAGTACCCTATTTCGCCGAATTTATCCTTAAAACCTCTAACACATAAAAATCATAATGTTAATGTATAAATGAAATAAAAAACTCAACATTTTATACAACTGAAATGATTAACATCCTCAAGAATCAAAACCAAATCGGAGAGGATGTTATGAAAACTTGAATATCCAAGACACCCTAAAAATAATTGTCAAATAATAATCGCACCTTTAATAAAAAAATGTTTTAATAATAGGTAGGAACGCTTTAAACATGTCAAAATAAATTGAATAAAAAAGTGAAAATTTTTTAAAACAAGAAAGGACTCCATGAAATCATTAATTACCTATCCTCCCACTACAACACCCCAAATTTCTATTATTAAAATGAATTTAAATAAAACCCATATGTCTATTATATATTCTTACACACACAAACACTAAAATGATAATATAATTATTCTATAAATGTATAATATTCTAATGTAAAAAAATTACATGGTAGTTAAATGAAACCTTAATAGAAAACTAAACAAGTCAAAAAACCATATGTAATGAAAAAAATACACGACTAAAATATTTGTCATCATTATATCTATATTATATAAAACCACTAATTATGATTATGAAATGATTGGAAATTGTTTTAAATATAAGAAACATATTTTGAATTGAATTTGGGAGTAGAACGAATGATTTAAGAGTAGTACTTAAGGATTTATTTATAAATAAGAATGGGAAAAGTATCCTATATATGGTTATTGAGCCTATATGGAGATTTTAGTAAAATACCGGTAATTATATTTCTATTTTTGAATTACTAGGGTATATTTAAAATAATAAATGTGTATTTATATTTTAAAATTATAAAATAGAATAAGTATATTTGAATGTAACTAATTAATTTGTTAAAATATATTTTATACCAATGGGAAAATTTTAATGAATTTTTATTTTTTAAAAAAATTACTTTTAAAGAATGATTTTAATAAATTATATTTATATATTTATAATGATTATTTTCATATAATTGTGTTGATAAAACAAATAAATGGTTACTGCATTAATAATTAATGATAAAAATTTTTGGAATTTAATCATTTAATATAAAAAATAGATATTTCATCCAAAGAACGTTTTCTCTAATAACATATAATTTTATAACAATAAGTTCAACTGATAAATATTATATAATTATATTAACTTAATACAATACACTCATAGTTATTATTAAAATAGTCATTAATATAAATAAAACTATTTTCTGGTTGATTAATATTTTATATTAAATATATTTAATAGGCATTATGATTTTTCATTTTAAAAATTATTACATTAAGAATTTCAATAAATTAAAATGGATCCCACACAAGGAATAAGGATGTAAAAATTTGGTAAAGAGTGAATTTTATTAATTTTTAGTAAAAAATATTAATGTAATGTATGAAAAATAGGGACCTATGGTATGATATGGTAACTATGATAACATATTTTTATGTATAAGCCTGATCATATTCAATGAATATTGATCTAATTTTCAGATATTTTTAGTAAAAAAAATATTGGACATTAGGTAATATAACAGATCATTTTGGGATGTAGTGTATCATGTGAAAAATATAAAAATAAAATATTCAAACCATTATTTCAATTCTTACTCTCATTGAACCTATAAATTCCCACCCCTTCCACCTATCTCAGAACCCACACATTCTTTTGTGGGTGTATACGGTAAGAATCCAATCTCATCAAATTTTTTAGGTGGACTGATATAATCAATTAAATTCTTATAATGGACCAGTTAATGCTTTATGGATAATAAAATTGATGTATGAACCTGACATATGTGCATATGGGAGTCGCAGAATAGAGGATTCAACCGTAAATATTATCGAACGTGGATTCATGAAAGCTACATAAATACTTGTTTGCTGAAAATATATGTTGTATGTATATTCATACAAAACATAAATTTATTTTTTAGTGTGTTATGAATAAGGTAATTCATAATAATTTAAATATATAGAAGGATGTAATCTTCTTGTCTTCTTACTGATTTTCTTATGATGATTCATGCACCGAATCCATTGGGAATATTATTTTCAATGGGGAGTGTATGATAAAATTATTGAAGTTTATTATTCGATTCTCAATGACTTCATTGAGTTTTGAGTAAATGTTGGATTTCATGGAGACTTAGATTGGAGAGGCTTTCCATGCTGACATGGAAGTGAACAATAGTGGTATGGTTTTTTCAGTGTACTGGGAACATTGGGAGGTCATGAAATGTATAAAAAATATTGGTATTTGGTCGTCTTTTTTTATTCCACTATAGTTTGGGATCTTGGTTGTGGATTTCATGTTTCCTATTACAAATAGGGAATCATCAATTGTCCCTAGGGTTATTGTTTCTTATGAATTGGCCTAATGCATCTATAGGTATCAGTTTTCAAGGAAGATTGGTTCATTGGATTCACTCAACCATAAGACTAAAGATGAATGTAAATGGTTCCTATGATGCCGGGTAGATACGTAGATTTGTGCTGGATAGAGATGAAAGATTATAATTGGTTATTGTATTATGTGGTTTTTATTGTAACACTCCACCCCCAGTTACCTATTGTTGTTTTATTATTACATAACATTGGTATAATCACAATCCCAAAAGACCAATCAGTTTATTAGCCTTATAAGTACTAGATACATTCATCAGTTTTTACATAACATTATAAAATGATAAACCACAACAAAATTGTCTCTATTGACCACATTAATATCCCTTAGACTATCCCAGTTGGTCAATTATAATATACTACTTCGCATCATGGGAAAAATAAAATCTATAAAGTGGTGAGCTCAGATGCTCAGTAAGGATAACAATATACTAGAATCATTTATAAATAATAATGAACTATAAAGGAAATTTATAAGACTATAATAAAATCTGTATAAACTTAATATTCATCATAATATGGAATATATAAATAAAATAATTCCATTTACTTATTCACATGGATATTTTACTTGTGGAATAATAAAATGCAATATCAATAATTTCATAATGATGGAATGCATAATTCCATACTTCATAACATCAATGTCAAGGCCTTGTACCAAGACTAAAAATAGTATTTTTTCAAGGCCATGATCCAAAATACTAGTTTGTCTCATTAGACCTACTGATTCATCGAGATATATAGTGGGCTCCACCTATGACTTTCTAAGTCGAATTCATTCCTCATATGGAAATGATTAAACCTAACATAAACATTTGTATTAAAACTAGAATACGAAATATCAATAAATTTACCAAAAACCATTTTGGCATAACAAAACACATCCATAGTCAAATAGATAATATAACCTACAATACAATATGGAATATTGGTATCATAGTAAATCAACTTTAAAAAAGTTTAAAATCCATCAATGGATTTGGAAAAATATGATATCAAAACTTTTTAGAGAAATATATCATTCTGTTTTGAAATCATATAGAAGTCATGTAATTATAAAAGAATCAAATTATTTTAATAATACTCATATAATCTTGTAAGGGATTCTTTGAAGGTGTTTTAATGGTTGAAAATAGCCGCACCCACCTTATATTTTAAGAAACATTATTTCCATTATATTGTCAAAAAGGACGTAAAGGTCCTTGTTTGGAAAAAGACGAAATGATTCCTTTATAAAAAAATTATAAATATCCAAACAAGGTTTTAAATTACATTAACCCATATTCTAGGAAATAGTAAAAATGTTTTCAAATATATTTTTAAGAAACACGGTTGTGGATGATATAGTGGTCCTAGTTGATACTCACGTATAAACTTCTTCGGAAAATGAAGCGATTGTAGAATTAACACTTACCTAGTACGTTTTCTTTGTCGATGGTATGTTAACATCATGTATAATAGTTAAAACATTAATATTACATTATAAAATAACTATACACATAAATATGATATCATATATGATCTTCAAATATTTCTTCCTTAATAATATTTTAGTAGTAACTTTGTTTCGTGTGTTAACTGGTTCGATTTCATTTATATGATTGGATAAAAAGTGATGTTTTTAATGTATAGGATGTATTTAATTCATATAAATAGTTATATTATTCTCATTAACATTATTTTAAATCATAAAATGTAAATTATTCTAGAATTATTATGATGGGGAATGAATCACATCGCGTTTGTGGAGACGACAGTCTGTACGTACACACGAGTGACAATATCATTATATTGATCGTGAAATTGTATTTGAGTGGATGGTATATCATATAAAAATTTTCATTAACAAGTTATAATTATTATTTACATTAGTTATACTCAATATTATACCCATAAAAATAATGATGTGTTTGAATAACAAATTACACCACGAGATGGATATAGTAAGTTGTACGTATGTACATATGGTAAATTCGTCATTTATAGGATGGATTGAATAACTAATATGGTTATACCATAGTTATAATAACATAAAAGTATGTATAAGGTACTGGATTAATTATTATGGTATGGAAACAACCAATAAATATGAAGTGGAAGAAGAAAAAAACTTGAAAGAGTGTGGAGAAATTGTTACCTCTTCTTCGGGTGTTTCCTTTTGAGATGATAAAAAGGGATCAATAGGTTGGATTTCTGATCAAATTATGGACTCTAGGTTATTGATAGGGAATTTATGAAGGTATTTGGGAAAGTTTTGTTCGATAGAAATGTCTTTGTTGGTGTGAAATTAAAATAAGGTGAAATACCCTTTTATAAGAGAGGTGAGAGTCACTTTAGGAAATGCTTGAAATATTATTTTATAATAAAATTATTTCTGGTTTATAATGGCTCAAAAATGTTTTATTTTGAGTATAAGGTGGAGATGGGTCAAAAACCTCTAAAAATAGGTTTTTTACAGGTTTAGGTCATCATATTTACCTTATCATTTAGATTTAACTCTTAGTTTAATAGTATGGTGGTTACCATGACTATTTGTTTTTCTATATTATATGGTTAATAAACATACTGTAAACCGTCAATAGAACCCGAAGTGGTTAATTATTGATATATCTTACCATATATAAGTCCTTTTTTTTGAACCATAGATATTAAGGAATATTATATCAATTAATAATAATGTATTTGTTTTAAATACTCAATTGTGTAAATTTTGACACTATTTAGTATTTGATTTTTTTGAAAGCCATTAATAATTTATCACTTCAAATAAAATTTATTTAATCGACCCTAACATGTAATAATGACGTAAAAATTATTTTAATTGATCATAAGTGTCAATTTACATTTATTTGGATATTTATATTATCAATTATTTTAATATATCATTAATAAGGGAATTATTGCATCATCATTGTGTCATAAATAAATTAAATTATTTAATGCCTAAAAATTATAAACAAAATACCATTATTTAGAAAATCATTAAATATTTCTAATTAATACTTATACTCGAATTAATATTTTGTATAACCTTATATTAAAAATAGTTTAGTTATTAATCATTCAATTTAACTCTTTTAACTCTTCTTTAAATAAAATAATAATAAATGCCCTTATCTAATCCAAGTGGAAAAACAGGATAATAAGTCATTACAAAGGTTATTTTTTGTCAAAATAAAATTATAAAATAGAATTAGGACATGTGTTAGGGTTATAATAATATATTTTTTACCTTAAATTACCATATTTACTTTCTACCGTGGTAAATAAACGTTTAAAATTTCAATTCACCAAAAATTGTTTTCATCTTATTGAACCAAATTTTACATCCTGATATCAACAATGTTTCTCTAATTTTTGAAAGTTAACTCAAAAAAGTGGTAAAATTATGTTTTTTTTAATTTTCAAATGAACCTAGATGGTGGGTAAAAGACGGTAAAAAGTTCAATAAAATTTTATATATCTAAACATATAATAAATTGGCTCCAATGAATTACATTAAACATATATAGGTAATATGTATCTATTTTTTACTTAAAATAAATTAAAATAAAATAATTAATTATTTAAATAAAATGTCGGTCATAAGCAATAATGTTGGGTTTTTCAATATTCATCAAAAATTGAATGTTTTCAGAAAAATACCGAAAAATTACCCTAAGCTTATATTGATATTCCAAATCCAAAAATCAAGTCCATATTGATAATTAAAATTTATAAAATTTCAAAAATTGGATGTTACTATTCATAACGACTAGTATGATTGGTCGTGGTGTGTTAAAACTAAATATTCTGTACAACGCAAGCTACTACATTATTCAAAGGGAAATATACCATGGATTCATGGGGTGTTAAATTCTCTCATTCTTAAATTAAATTCTTCCTCAAAATTTCTAGAATATTATAGCATAAAAAGAATTGAATTTTTCTTTATCATACGTTTCTCGTGTTCCCATGTTGCCTCTTCCAACTTATGATTTCTGCACCGAACTATTACCAGAAGAGTCATCCGGTTTCTCAACAATTGTTATCTGGTATCAAGAATTATGATAGGCTCATCATAATAATAGAGACCAGGTTCTAGTTCTAATTTTTCATATGTGAGTACATTCATTGACTCATGCATGTATTTTCTCATAAGTGATACGTGGAACACATCATAAACTTTAGAGAGACATAGAGGCATTGCCAAATGATATGCTATAACTCCAATTCACTCTAGAATTTTGAAATTTCTGTTGTACCTGGAACTCAATTTACCCTTCTAACTGAAACGTATAACACCCTTCTATGTAGATACCTTCAATAAGACACAGTATGAAACATGAAATTCCAAATACTTCCTTCGGTTATCAGCATATCTATTTTTCCTTCTTTGGGTTGCTTTGATGTTGGTTTTTATAATCTTCACATTTTCCATTGTTTCATCAATATGTTCTGGTCCTACGAGTTTTCTTTCACAAATATCATCCCATTATGTTGGTTTACGATATTTGTTTCCATATAACGCTTTGTATGGTGCCATTTGAATATTTTAATTGAAGTTATTATTATAGGAAAATTCTACCCATGGTAAATATTGATTCCACATACCTTGAAAGTCAAGTGAGAAAGGTATCATCATGTCTTTTAAGGTTTGAATAGTCCGTTATAATTATCCATTGGTTTGAGGGTGGTATGCAGTGCTCAAATGAAGTTTAGTATCTATGACCTTCTGAATACTTTTCCAGAATAATGATGTAAAATGGGGATAGTGATATGAAAAATCGATAGGGGTACACCATGGAGTATTACAACTTTTTTAATATATAGTCTTGCTAGAATTTCATGTTTTAAATCATCTCTTATAGAAATAAAATATGTTGACTTGTTAAGACAATCAACAATGACACGCATTGCATCATTCTTTCTAGGAGTCTTTGGTAGCCCCATGAGAATGTCCATCATTATATTATCCCATTTCCACTCATGTATGGGAAGAGGATTCATGACTTCTCGAGGCTATTTTCATCCATATTTCACTTATTGACAAACCATACATCTTGACATAAAATCATCAATATCCCTCTTCATGTTGTCCCACTGAAAATGTTCTTTCAAATCACTATACATCATGGTGCACCCAGGATGTATATAAAAATTGGAACTATTATAACCATACATCAATTCCCTTTTTATATCAGGTATATTGGGAACACAAAGTCTCTTCCCAAATTTCAAAATTCCATCTTCATAAACGAAGTCACTCAATCTCCCATCATTTACAGATTTAATTTTCTTTTGAAACTCATCATCATTAGTCTGAGAACATTTTATCGATTCTAGTAAAGATGTTTTGGAAACCATTTGAAAAATTATTGATGATTCACCTTCCATCATTATTCCCATATCTATCTTTACTATATCCATGAAAATTGGATCCCTTTCAACTCTCATCTTGTTCTAAACTCCATGATATTTTCTTCTCAAAGAATCATCCACATTATTTTCCTTCTCCTTGTGGTTGTGGGTTGTGTAATAATCGTCCTTTAGTAGGTAAATCCATCTCCTTTTCCTAATGTTGAGTCATTTTTGTGAGAAAATATACTTCGAACACTTGTGATCAATATAAATATCACATTTTTTACCATGGAGATAGTGTCGGCATATCCTCAGAGAAAATATTATAGCATCTAAATAAATATTTGGAGTATGACAGTTTTTCTCATGAATTTTTAAATATCATGATGCATATGAAATAACTCTATCATTTTCCATAAGGACACAACCAAGTCATTTCATTGAAGAATCACTATAAATATAAATCCCATCGTTCCCTGATGGTTGAGTCATGTTAGGAGAATTGACTAATATTCTATTATGTTCTACAAAACATTATTCACACTGCATTGTCCAAATACATTTATCCCCTTTATGTGTGATCTTGGTTAATGGGTTAGCCAACTGGGCAAATGTCTGGAAGAAACATCATTAATCATCACCTAACCAATAAAACTGTGTACCTCTATTATAATCATCGGTTCTGGACATTCTCGTATTGCCTTGGTCTTCGAAGGATCAATAGAGACTATATCCTTAGAGAAAATATGGCCAGAAAAATAAACCTCTTTAATCCATATGTCACACTTGCTAAACATCCCTTATAATTCATTTCATCTATGGGTTTTTAGAATAGTGCGCATGTTATTTTCATGATCCTTGTAGATTTTTTAGTATACCATGGTATGGTTAATAAATACCACTAAAAATTCATCATGATATTTCTAGAAATCTATATTAATTAGATCCATGAAGATTTACGATGCATTAGTCAATCAAAAAGGCATTTCGGTAAACTCATAATGCCCAGAACTGATTTATAATGATGTTTTCGGAATGTCTTCTTTCTTCACACACAACTGATGATATCCATATCAATGTTCAAACATTGAATAATATTGATCTCCAAAAACTTTGTCGAATAAATCATCAATGTGAGTTAGGGGATACAAGTTCTTTATTGTTATATCATTGATCTCCCTTTAATCGGTTCACAATCTCGTAGATCCGTCTTTCTTCATAAAAAAGTGCAAGGGCTCCCCATGGTGGAACACTAGAGAGAATAAATACCTTATTACTCAATTACTCTAGTTGTTTAATCAGTTCCAATAATTCCATAGTCTCCATTCTATAAGGGGTCTTCGATATGGGACTTCAACCATGAATTATATCAATGGAAAACTCAATGTCTCGTTTTGGAGGATGTCCGGGTAAATCCTCTAGAAACACATCAACATATACTACACAATAGGTACATCCTTTATTCAAACATTCTTTTCTCACCCATAATTATTTCACTCCCTTCCTCCCCAATAATTTAATTTACTAGAGAAATAGTGGGTGGATCTATATAAGATTCAAAGGGTAACATTTCTACTCTAATGATAAGGTACTCCTTATCATCATCAAAAATTGTAGCCTCCTTCTTCTTATAATAATTTTTTTATTATGGTCTAAAATACATTCCCTTAAAAAATTTATATCAAGTAAAATAATCGATATGATGATGAGAAAAGTAGATAAAAACCTTTATATACCCTATTTGGAATGGATTCACAAACATTTGTTTCTGTGATACTTCCCTTAGGAGTTTTTACTGAAAAATCCTTTGTTAATTAAAATTGAAAATATTTAATTTTATTAGCAAAATAGGATGATATGAAACAATTCGATGATCCAGAATCAAATAAAGCATTTGAATAAAATGAATAAACTATCAATTTACCAGCTTTTATGTCTCTTGGAGCTTCAACCTCAGTAGTAGTGATTGCATAAGCTTGTCCTTTCTCCCTTGTCCTTTTTTAGGTAACTTTCCTTGGTGCTTAGGACATTCATTTTAATAATGAATTTTTTCACTAAAATTGTAGCATTCAACATTGATAGCCTCTTTATTTCCCTTGTAGTCATAACCTTGGGGGCCTTTTTCACCACAATTTTTAGAGAATCCCATTACCTTCAGGAAAGTACCGAGGTGTTTATTCCCACATTTACAGTAGGTTGGATATTCAACTTTTCCATGCAACCCCTTATTTCAATTTCCAGAGTGTTTGATAGATCTATTCTTCTTTTTCATTTCTTTAATGTCATAAGACATAGAGAATTAATTTTATGTCTTGATAGCACATGAGAAAATATCTCCGTACAATGAAAACGATTGTGAGACCAACAGTCGAAGGATAAATGGTTTTAAACCATCAAATAATCAGTCAATAATATTACTTATGTTACATATATAATTTTTTGCCTGCTATGCTAACCATTTAATGTTAGCCTCAGACTTTGCAACATTCTCATGCTCTTTTTCCATACACTCAGAAATTTCTGTTCAATATCTGCTCGATGGTCACGAGAAACGTATTTTTCTAAGAAAATATCTTTAAACTCCCTTCATTATATGTTTGATACTTCTTAATCTTACATTTTGATTTGGATTAATGACATCAATTTATCTACATATCCCATGTCGTGATAAATTGTAATGCCAACTTTTTCCCTTTTTCTACTCCCCAAAGCATTAAATATTTTCTCTAAGGACTTATATTTTTCTCAACTACCAATGGATTTGTACACCCATTTAATATTGGTGGTTGTTTCCTTATGAAGAGGTCTAACATTGATCCTTCATGTTGTGGATCAGGGTGCTCCATATGGGTATGGTTATTTTTCATAACCAGAGTGAGTTATCCAAGTATGATGATAATCTGAACAAAACAAGTTGCATCACCAGTACCAATATAATTATCTTGAGTAGGAGGGCAGTACCTACATGGATTATGTGTTTTGATACAGTTTCCATTCATTCCAGTAGGCGCCATTTCTAATCAATGGTGTACAGTAGATTAGTTTATGACTCACAATACATTATTCCAAACCTGTATAACACTTAACATAAATTGAACAGTTTATGGATATAATCCATAATCATAAAAAATCAATGATAAGGTATATACTCATAAATCATTTAATGGATTTTAATAAAAATGTGAATTATCCTATAAATATCCCCTAGGAGTGTCATAACCTTGAGTGCAGAAAGGCCTGTTGTCGTGTACCAGGATAGCCCAACTCAAGCCTGAAACTCCTTGTTAGAGTTTTCACTCCTAGTTATATTTTTTCCAAAGCCTCCTCTACCTGCTCGTATCCAGATTGGGATTTATTTCTTGGAAAATACACAAAATATCTACATTAACAAAATTCTAAGAAAATCATATATACTAATACCCAATGTCTCTCTTAGGATAATGTGCTCTAATTAGAGATTATCTAAAACTATATTCCATGGATTATACTAAAATTATTCTAATACAAACATTAACACCCCATCCCTAGTTACCCAGAGTTGCTGGATTATTACTTAACATTGGCATGATCACTAGGGATCAAATCCCGAAGGACCGATCAGTTTAGTATCCTGGTAATTACAAGATACATTATTATGTTTTTACATTACATTATAAAATGAAAAACAAATAAAACATTGTCTCCATTGAACACATTCATATAACATAGACAATACATGTGGGTCGGAACAAATATACTTCTTTGAATCATAGGAAAAATAAAACATAGAATGAGTAAAGCTCAGATGCTTAGTAAGAATAACAATATAGTGGAACAATTCATAAATAAGCATGAACATTTAACGCAATGTATAAGAATAAAACAAAAAAATTTAAACATAAGCATCAGAATAATATGGAAAATATAAATCAAATAATTCTATTTAGTAATTCACATGGATATTCTACTAGTCGAATAATCACATGCAATATCAATAGCCAATTTCATAATAATGGAATGCATATGATGGACTTCAAAACCACATAGTCAGGGACTTCTACCAGGACTACAAATAATATTTTGTCATGGCCTTTATCCAAGACACTAGTTTTTATCATGAGACCAACTGATGCATCTAGGAGCTATAGTGGGCTCCACCCATCACTTACTTTGTCCAATTCATTCCTCATATGAAAAGGTTTAAACATAACATAAACATTCGTATTAAAACTAGTATATTAAATTTAAATGATTTATCCTTATTCCATGAATGGAATAAAAATAACAAATCCATAGTCAAATATATCACAAAAACATTAATATAATATGGAAAATATGTATCCTAAAAAATCAACTTCAAACAAGTTTAAAATCCATCAATGGATGTTGACATAGATGAAATCAAAACATTTTTAGAGAAATATCTATTTCTATTTTGAAATCATATAGAAGTCCAGTAATTATAAAAGAACAGTTATTTTGAAAATATTATTAAAATTAAGTAAGTGATTATTCTATGGTGTTATAATAGAATAAAATTGTTTCACCCTCCATAAAATATAAAAAAAACATTTTTTCCTTTTTTTGGTCGAAAAGGTTGTAAAATACCTTGTTTGGAAACTGACAGAAAGATTCCTCTATAAAATATATATATAAAGTCAAACACGGGTATAAATCACATTAACCCAAAGTCTCGAAAATAGTGAAAGTGTTTTGAAATATTTTTTTAATAATCATGGATGTTGATGATAAAGTGGTCACAGGAGATACTCACGTTTAAACATCCTTAGATAATGAAAAGATTGTGCAATTAACCCTTACATTGTACTTTTCATTATTCAATTGTATGTTAACCTTTTTTATAATTGTTAGAATATTTTTCATAAATTATAAAAGAACTATATAGATAAATATGGTGACATATATGATCCTATATTATTTCATTGTTAACAATATTCCAGTCATATAATCGTTTTTGGTTTTAACTGATTTGTTGTCCTTTATATGATTGGTTACGTAAGCCATGTTTGTTATGTATATGATGTATTTTATTCATATACAGAATAATATTTTTATAATAATTTTTTTTAATCATAAAATGAAAATTAATCTTGAATGATTACTATTGGGAATGAATCTCATCGCATTCGTGGGGACGGTAATCTGAACGTAAGCACGAGTGATAATATCCATATATTAATGGTGAAACCATACGTAATTTGATGGTATATCATATATACATAATCATTAACATGCTGTATTTATTATTTAAATTATTTATACTATTTATTATACCCATCCAAATAATGTACGGTTTGAATAACAAACTACACCACGACGTGGAGACGGTAAGCCGTACTAACGCACGTTTGGGGACATTGTAATTTATAGGATGGATAGAATAAGAAATAAGGTTCTAACATATATATAATAACACCACATTACGTAGATGGTACTAGTGGCATTATTTTGGTATGGAAAAAACAAATAAAGAGGAAGTGGAAGAAGGAAATAACATGAAAGATGGTGGTAAAATTATTACCTCTTCTTTGGGGGTTTCCTTTTGATTTGATCAAAAGGGCTCCATATGTAGGCTTTCTAATCAATGTATTGACTCTAGGATTGTATGAGGGAATGTGGGAAGGTATTTTTCTAGGGGTTTTCTGATCCATATGGATTTTGACGTCTGAAATTAAGAGAAGGGGATGTACCCATTTATAAGAGAAGTGAGGGTCACTTTAGGAAAATGTTGAAATATTATTTTATTATAAAATAATTTTCGGTTTGTAACGGATAAAAAATGATATATTTTTTGATAAGGTGTGGATGGGTCTAAAACCTATCAACCAATAGGTTTTAGACTGGTTTAGGTCCCCATTTTAATCTTTTCTTTTAGATTTTACTCTAAGTTAAATAGTTTGACATTTACCATGTCTCTTCGTATTTTTATATTATATGGTTATTAAAAATACTATAAACATCCAAGGGAACCCCAAGTGGTTAAATATTGAAATATCTAACATTATATAGGTCATTTGTACAAACCTTGTATTTTTAGGAATATTATATCAATTAATAATATTGTATTTGTTTTAAAAACCCAATGTTGTCAATTTTTACTCTATATAGTATTTGATTTTTTAAAACCCATAAAAAGGTTATCACTTAGAATAAAAATTATTTAATAAACCCTAACATGTCATATTAACCTAGATAATTAGTTTAATTCATCAAAAGTCTCAAATTAAATTTATTTGGATATTTATAATATCAATTATTTTAATACTCTATTAATAAGGTAATCATTGTATTATCATTGTGTGATAAATAAATTAATTATTTAATGTCTAAAAATTAAAAAAAATTACCATTATGTAGGAAATAATTGTACCTATATAATTAATATTTATAGACGAATTTATATTGTGTATATCCCTATAATAAAAATGGTTTAGTTATTAAACATTGAATTTAAATCATTTAACTCTTCTTTAAATAAAATAATAATAAATGTCATAATCTAATCCAAGTGAACCAAAAGGACATATTTTACTCCTAAGGTTGTTTATAGTCGAATAAGACATTTATGATAGAATAATTACATGTTTTAGGGTAATAATAATATCATTTTTACCTTTAAATACCCTATTTACTTTTAACTATGGAAAATAAATGTTAAAATTTACTATTAACCAAAATTTATTTTCATCCTATTGAACTAATTTTTACTTACTGATACCAACCATGTGTCTTGGATTTTATAAATTCAACTCACAGAAGCGATAAAATTATTTTTTATGCCAATTTGCAAATGCTCCTAGAAGGTGGGTAAATGATGGTAAAAAGTTCAATAAAATTGTATATATCTAAACTTATTATAAAATGACTCCAACGAATTACATTGAATATGTATAGGTATTGTGTATCTATTTTGACCTAAAATAAATTAAAATAAATTAAAATAAATTAACTAATTATTTATATAAAAATACGGTTTTAAATAATAACGTGGTGTTTTTTCACTCTTAATCAAAAATTGAATGTTTTGAGAAAAATACCAAAAATTCACCCTAAGATAATTTTGATATTCCAAATCCAAAAATGAAGCCCATTTTGAAAATTAAAATTTATTAAAATTCAAAATGTCTCCATTACTATTCATAAGATCTATTTTAATTGGTCGTGGTGTGTTAAAACTCTAGGTTGCGTACAACGCAAGCTACTGCATTATTCAAAGGGAAACATGTCACGGATGCTTGGGGGTGTTAAATTTATAATACAAGAAATTATATTATAGTGGTGGATTAAGGTGTTATAAAATCAGTTCACTATGTGTAATGATTTTGGCATAAAATTTCTCTAATGGAATAAAATTCCAAAACTCTAGTTTAAATCATGCAAGTGAAATCTATAACATTTTGTGATATCTCTAATTTTATTCGGAAGTATTTAATGATTTTGAATCAAGCCATTAAGGTGATACACACTTGTTGGGAATGAATTAATGTATAAGATAGTTTTCTAATAAGGAGAGTTATTATATTAGAATATTCATTTATAATTCCATTGTGTATGTTTAAGATGATTATAATCTCTTCATTAAAGTGAATTCCTATATACTGAACAATTTTCACCTACCCTGAGACTCGTATTTTTTTCAATTGTTGGAATAAAAATATATATTTATATGGATGAAAGAGGGTTATTTCGATATGATTTAACACTTCGAGGTATTTTTTATAATCCCCTAAATAGTTTTTATTTAGATTATGGATCCACCAACTATTAAATATTATTATTAAATATAATAAAATATATTTTATAACTTTATTATTTTTGAAAACAATTATTACAATAAATCAATAATATATTCATACTTGTTGAATTGTTATAACTCATTCTTTTTGTGATTTTTTACTATCTAAATGAATGTTTCTACAACATTATCCTCAAGATTGTTAAATAAAACATAAATAGAGGTAATTTTTTTTAATAATAATTTGTTTAATATTTATTTGTATTTTTATAATCTAATGTCACATATGTATATAAATTATTAAATTCAGTTCTTTTTGTTGATTTTATATTCAAAAAGAATATAATTTCTAACTTCTTTTAAAAACCATACCATCATATACCTAAATTAATCATGCAACTATAGAAATATATCAAAAAATAATATAATATTAATGAAATTTATTTAGGTTTTTAATAAATTACTAAGGAAAATTGTTGAAACCCCTATACTCAAATAAATATAGAACAAATATTATAACAATCAAATGATGGTTAATTTTAACAATCAATTATTAATAAATGAGTATTAAGAAAATGTTAAATAAATGAATTATTTAAATTAAATATAAATGAGGATATGATATATTTTAATATTAGACCTAACATAATAATATATGGAGTTAGAGCATATCAATCCAAGAAGAAATCATGGGTAAGACATTTCACCTCAATTTCCTTTTTTGGGATAATTTTCATATAAAAACCAACATTACATTATATATTTTATAAAATAACCCATTAAAATATTTTATCATTATGTTCTTTTGATTTATAGGATTTAATATTTCTTATCATGCTTTCAATTACATTATATATTTTTAGATACATTACCAAATTAATCATGGTTTTTGTGACTCAATAGCCTTTTCATTTAATCATTCACCTTAATCTATGGAATTATTGTTTTATATATGATATATTATTATAATTTTCATTCTAATGTTTCATTTTATATATTTATATGTGTAAATGATATTTTCTTCCAAATAATTATTTTTTGATTTTTCATCACTTCATAAAAATATTACATTGTTATGAATAACTCGAATACTATATATTGGATATTTCAATTTTATATCCATAATATTTAATGAGAATGATTTTTTCTTACTTTGAATTATTTTATTTATTATATATTGTATTTTTTAATTTTCTCTTTAACTATATTTAGATATAATTTTATAATCCTTTTATTGAAATGGGGTGCTTTTAACTTTACAAAATTCATTAAAAATAAATTCTTTTGAATATTATATTGTTTAAAATATTTGACTCAACATATATTGTACATTTATTTTATTCCCTTTCACGGTCATATCATTAGATTTTTTTTATGAAAATTATATTTTAATATAATTTTTTAAACATTCAAAGATAATTTTATAATTATATTTGATCATTTTTTTATAACTACATCACTAAAAAATAAAAAATGTTATTTTCATGTTTTATCTTCCATTTACTTCGATCACGACAAAACATCAATAATATATGAATATTCTGTATCATTAATTTAATTTTCTATAAATTATTTTCTGATATTTGGCTTTTGGGGTTTTCAAATATTTGTTACCATCTATTCATGTTTTTTATTTATTTTTATGAGATACCTCTTGAAAATGTTATGAACCCATTACCAATCCATGGGATTGTCATGTTTTATGTATGAATGATTTTATTTTCAACAGATTTTTATGTTTTATAATTTTGTGATGGGTGGTAATAGAAGTATATATCTCACCAATTCATTTGGTAATGCTTTATATCTTATTTGATTACCAGGGGATGTAGTTAGTGATACATGATACACAATTTTATAAAAATTAAGTAGTGAATCTCAATCCACTATTTCATGGGTATATTGTGGTGATGGATGATCGATTATGTTAGATGTTTTGTATTTTTAATCATGATATATATATATATATATATATATATATATATATTAGAACCTACCTCTTAGTGGTAGCTTCCCCCCCTCCCCCATGCAACTAGGGCTTCCCCACCTCGTCATCTTCTTACCTCCTCCAGCATGGCCCAACCTCAACAGCGGTTGTCTTCTCTCTACTCTGCATCATTGGGTGCCAGATCTATGTGGTCCAAATTCATTATGGGCTCCATGGAAGCTTTGTTTTAGCTTTGGGATCTTTCCTCTTTTTTAGTGTGTTCTTCGTCAGCTCTGGTGCACTCTGAGATGGCATCGGGGCTCCCAGATTTGGGATCTCAGCTCGGCGTTGGTGTGTGTTGACTCCGACTGGTCTAGATTCAAGATCTCGGCTCGGTGACAGTCTCTTGGTTCCGGGTTCCAGGTTCCCATTGCGGCTCCGGTTTCATGGCATCGACTCTAGTGTCCCTGGTGTTTGCCTTGGCTTTCCCCTGTCTTCGAGATCTCGTCCCGGCTACAACTCATTGTCGGCTCAGTGGGATTTCCATAGGCTTCGTTGCCCCTGCTTGCTCAGGATTATATCATAGCAGTGGTGTTATATGAGTCATTTTTCTATGCATTGGAGCATCTGGCTCCTTACTTGGCTTTGTCCTAGTTCGTCGTCGGTCTTTGAGTGCTCTGGTTTGCTCGGGGTCGGATTTAGTGTCTTTGAGAGGGTAGGACTTTTTTGGGTGTTTTTGGTTCGTCTGGTGGTTCTTTTGATTTTATGATTTGTTGAAGTTGGGTTTGTGTTTGTTTGGTTATGAATGGTTGAGTTGGTAGAAATGATTTGAAGGTTAATTGGATGGTTTGATGGGGAACCCAGACATTCTTCAAGGTTTTTCTTCAGATGAGGGTAGAGGTGGTTGTCTTCATTGCACATGACTTTTCCGATTTGGAAGATTGATAGGGTATGGCATAGCCATCGGTACCATGCACGTGCATTCATTCATGAGACTGTTTGTTGAGCATCCATGCTCTAGTGGAGGTGTTCCTCAATGATGTTTATGTAGGGTTGAGGCAATCCCTCATATTTTTGTTCTGGGATTTATCCCTGGGATTCTTGGTTTTTGGTGATATCATGTTGTCCTTGAAGTCTTGGTTTTCCCACCCTTCACCCTAAAAGGGGTCTTATCTAAATTCAATAAAAATTCTAGCCTTTGAGCCATTCAGCCATGGTATATTTTTTGAGTTCCTATGATTATTATTTTTTCACATTCTAATATTATGTTTTCAGGGCTATTTATTATTCCATTATGATATCATATGCATATATAATGGTAAATTATATTCTTTCATGATGATCTATTATGGTTTTATATTCTTATTTTATGATATATTCCTATTTCATCATGATCAAGGATTACTTCATATGATTATATGATATTATTCAATTATTTTTCGGTTTCTCCCATGATTGAATTTTATTACATGTATTTAATCTAAGGATTAACTCTCCCAGACTTATTAGAGAAATATTTTCCTTATTGATCTTCTGAACTCCCCCTTATATAATATTTTCTCCTTCCATAGGTTATTATATATAGAAATATTTCCTTGATTAATTCATGTTTGGATAATTTTTTGGGATATGTTGAATCACTATTATGTAATATTATGGTTATGTAAATCATCTTTGAAGTTAAAAATCCTTTGGGGTTTAGGGGTGAATTTTAATTTTTGATATATGATTATTAATTATGGGAATTTGTGTTAAAGATATGGTTAACCTAATTGAGTTTATTATATCGGTGTCAGAGTGGGGTTTGGTAATTTTGTTGAATAGTTCATTAAGTATAAAACATCCAATCATAATGTAATTTATATTTATTATAATGTTTACTTGTAATAATTTAATGGGTCATACAATAGATCATTTGAAGAATAATTTTACACATTCATTTTAATTTTATACTATTTTGAGTGAAAAGTTTTTGTTTATTACTAACATTAATGTTTTTGGTTTTTATAAATTATCAGAAAAAAATCATAAAAATGATGAGGTGATAGGTATAATTGTTATATAATATTGAATAAAATTTTTATAATTTGTCTATATATCTATTAATTTTCTTATATCATAAATATGAAATAAAATAATTGATTTTCGATATGAATGTTTCGATATTGAGTTTTCTTAGAATACCCCCGGTGATTCGATGATTTCATCCAAATTATATATATCATCACCAATTGAGGTGTGTTGTAAGATATATAATAGAAATCTAGTTTTTTCTTCCATTGGTGTAATTTTATGTAATATTGATAATGGATTAACTATATATGTAACGTTAAAATATCATATGTTATGTTAGGGATGTCAAATTTTAAATTCTAAAGCATCCCATGATATAATATAAATGGATGGATGAATATAGACTTATTTTGTTAACATATTCCTCAGAATTAGTATAGATACAAAATAATTAAGGTTATTTTGATCAATATATTAGAAAGAAACACGAAATGATATATATTTCAATTATATTGGGATATGTCCAAGAATTTCCGGAAGTGTTTAATAAAATTTCATAAAGTGTGGTGTTGAGTTTTCAATTGAACTCATACCTAATTAAATGAATATATAGAACATAACATATCTAAAGGAAGTCATTGAATTTATGGAATTGAAAATTATACATCAAGGGGTGCTTCAGTTTTCATTTTTAATAATAGTATTTTTTAAATTAATATTTTCAATAAATATCGAGATATTAATATAACTACGATCAAGAAGAATCATCCTTTACCATTTATTGACAAAAAATATTAACAACATACTAAGAATTAATAATTATCCATGATCATTCAATGATATATATATTATCTATTAAGTTTCAAAAATAAATTTATAATCAAGAAAACCATCGATAAAAGATTTGGAGATTATAAATTTATACTATATTATTTTTACTTGCAAATTTACTTGATATATTCATAAATATAATTGAAATTGTGTTCACATATTATCTGCAGAAATTGTAGGTAGTCTTAATTTTTCATAATCTCATATATTCTATGTACTGAATTTCATTATGATGTTATTATGATTGTTCTAAATAATTTACAAAAGGATAAATTTTATGGAAAATTTCACAAGTCTGAATTAAAGATTCCAAAAGTACCTTTATTAGGTCATATATAAACATTGGTGGATATATATAGATCATTAAAATATTAATGTGAATAAAGATTAAACTATTAAGACATATAAAATATATATCAATAGTTTTCATGGATATTCTAGAAACTATAAACACATTTTGATAAATTTAACAAAATTTTCATTCCTAGAGATAAGATTAAATGAATGTGAGTAGAGTTTTTCTTTACATAAAAATGCAAATAAATCTTCAATAAGATGAATAGGTGGTTGATATGTGTACATTTTATTACACTACTCTATAATGGGGATGGATTTTTAATATAAAATGAATCGTGAATGAATGTATTTAGATGTGTAAATATGAAAAAAATAGATTCTATATTATTACAAAAAATAATTAATGTTCCATTAGGGAAATTAAATAACAAATGATTTGGAGAATTAAATACTAATTTTCACATTAATGATTTAAAAAAATTATTAATATGAAGATAAGTGTGATATTTATACTGATTAAAAGGTATTAATGTATATATGTACACAGAAGGAGTATAATATTAATTAAAATTTATAGGTTGTCTTAATAATGTATTACGATTTTATAATACATAAACATTGTGGGAACGAACATAAGGTGTATAAAATATTGAATATAAATGACTATGATGTCATATCCATTATGAGGATTGATAGATATACCATAATTTCATAGATAATGGATGGGCATTAAAATCATAAGGAAAGGGATAAAATTTTATACTACACAAATTATTGTGGTTCCATCCTTATATGTTGAGAAAATATAATTATAAAATGATTATATAGTGTAATAAAATAATTTAAGAGATACAATAGACATTATCCACGAAATTATGGAATTATATGATTTAAAAAAAATTATTCCTGGATAATCTATGTATTTATATTATTATTTGACAAAACACAGAAGTCATAATTGTTTATTGATGTATAATGAGAAAGGTTGTATAGATATCAAAAGGTCTACTATTGGTGGGATTAAATGAAGATTGATATTTGGGATTTGGGTCACAAAAATGAATCCATACATTATAAAAGTTGTAATTTTAATAATTTTCTTCATGATTTTACTATTCATAAATGTATTGGTATTATAAAAAAATTTAGGGCTCCTTCATGAACTATTTAGGTCATGAGGGATCCATAATTTTTTGAATGGATCAAATGAAACACAGATAGGGCATCAAGTGGGATCCTATAGCCATTAAGAAATGGAGCTATCTTTAGAAATTATAGTGGTGTTGTTATGGGGTGCCTATATTGACAATGTAGAGTTGTTTGATATCGTGGTGGAAAATTCATGGAATAACCAATTTTGATTACATGGAAACACAATGTGGTTAAAATGATTTGTTGTTGTAATGTGAATCTTCCACCATATTCAAGATTAGAAGATTGGAAATCATTTCCTTTTATGGAAAATATCATCTAGTTGGTGTAAATACATGGAATCTACATAGAAATTGAACTACATAAGTAGGTATTAATTCCATGAAGATAATTATTAGGACGATGGGATGGGAAAAAAGTTGTGAGATAAGGTATAATGATGTGGGTCACTGATATTGTTGATTATATATATTCTTTATTTCAAATAGGTTTCTATAAAAATCCTTATTTTAGATATTGGTAATTTAATAAAATTTACCTGCAAAAGAAACATTTCTCTTCGGTAAAATATCCCATATTTAAAAAACATAAAATTATTACACATATCATTGTTATTAGACATGATTTCTCAAGTGATCAACATTCTCAGATATATATAACAGATGTTGAATGGATGCATGGAGTAAAAAATTCTATTTTATTTGGAAATCAACCAATTTACACAATAATTATCTACATAAGTATTAAATAATTTTTGGACATAGAAATGAACTTTTTAAAAACTTATCATCCTAAAATTGATGGAAAATATTAATGTGTTATCCTGGAATTGGAAGATATGTTACAATCTTTTATAATGGATTTTAATGGATGCTCTAATCCAAATTTTCCCCTTCTTGTTTGATTACCTAAAACAAATTTCCACATAATCAACCATATGGACCAATTTGAAGCTACATATTTTAAAATGTGGGGAACTCTAATGTGTTGGGAGAAAAATATAGACTACACTTTTTGGGACATTACTTTTCTCAATAAATTATAGAGAATGATTAATCATTGATATGGGGTAACATATCAATGAAACACAAAGATGATAATATAATTATATTGATATTCGTCTATGGGATATTGTGATTTCTTTTGGAGATAAAAAACCATGTTTAATAACTCCATGGAATCATTTTATGGAAATTTAGAAGAATTGAATGTTATTCCAATGATACACTAACCACTTGTTTATTCATGATCATGTGGAGATTTTTTGTTATCACATTTACACTCCACCAAAACTGACCTAATTACATGACATGTTACATTTATCTCTTTTAAGGGAGTCCATAAAAAATATATCACATTTAATTAAATTGTATTTTATATAACTGGAATAGTATATCTCTTATAAGGAAAACCAGGTATAGATAATAGATCATATTGATAATGTACCAGGATATATCGTTACATAGCTGGTCAATGTTGATTTTTGAGACCAAAACTATGTGGAAGAAATGTGGGAACTCAAATGAGTAATGAGGAAAAATCCCCCCTATATATTTTCATCTATGTGAGGAAATTTTGATGTTGATATTTTTTAATAGGGGGTTGTAACACCCCAAATTGTTGGTATTTAATTACTATTAAATGAAACATGTGTGGATCGTTTTTCTGACATGTAACCACTAAAAAAGGTGAGAAAGAATTATTAAATTAATGAATTGTATTTAAATCAAATAAAAATGACCAGAAAACTAAATGAAATATAATTAATATAATTTTTAATGGAATATATCCGTATGTAAATAAAAAACACAACATTAAAATATTAGGGTCTCCCAATTGTTCAAATATATGATGAATATTATAAAAAAAGGAAAATTATTATAAATAATATAACTATATTATTTTGTAAATGATTTAATATGAATAATGGTTTTAGTGGAGTTTTTATTGTTTAATATAAAAATATAAAAGTCAAATGTGGACGATATATAGTTGTTGGGATAAAATAGTTTTCTTATTTTTTTTAAAAAAAATAATGCATTGTATATTTTATTCAATTATTAATTTAGTTAATTAATTTAATTAAATGTATATCTATATATAACTAACTTTTTGACTCTTATCCAAAATGATTGCTAAGATTCAATTACTGCTTTTTACAAAAAGAATTAAATTTATAAATATCAAAAAAAACCACTTAATGATAAAAATATTTATTTTTAAAAAATTATTTCTATCTATATTTTATATTTCTATAATAATAATTTTAGTTAATAAATATTATATAGTTATAATATTTTAATAAAATGATCATAGTTATTAAAAACTATGAAGGAATAATATTTAAATTAGTTTATGGTTACAAAATATTATTTTAGATTCTTCTTTTTCATTATAAATTTTTATTTTAAAAATAATTTTATTACTTATATAGAGTTGATATTATTAAAATTAAACCTATATTTGGAATTAGATTGTATAAAAATTGTGATTTCATATATATTTTTATTTTTGTTAAACAATAGTAACGTTAGGTAAAAAAGTTACAACATGGTCTGATATGGTATGTATGATATCATATGTATTTAAGAATAACAAAATTATACTAAGATTTCTCTAATGGAATTTTATTTTCATAAAAAAATAATATTATATAACTAAATAAGGTAGTTATTAAATTATTATAATGGAATTTTTATATATTAAATTAATTATTTCAAATATTCCTCTCACATCACATAGAAAAAACCACCCCATAACCATGTCAAAAACATAACACATCCTTTAAATTCTTATCCAATGTATTCGCATTTATTCATTGAATACCATGCACTGATAAATCAATAAATGTTGGGTTGGGATGTTATAAAACCGTAGGAATGACTCCAAATCCCTAGAGGATAGTGTCAATTCATAGGGAACAATAATGTGTCAATATTCAATGATACCCCCCTTTGAAACTAGATAAAGAAATGTCAAATCCTTCCGAAAATTCTAGATAAACCTTTGGGTCAATAGACATTCTTTCCTAAAGTTCATTAAATTCTTCTACACATGAATGCATATTCAAATACTGAGATAAAAATGTGAACTAGAAAATATATGAACATGAATACCATCAAAAACACGGTCTAATGATCCAAAAAATCCAAAAATAATAAAAAACAATCAACAGAATTTTTTATCCATATAAAAAATCATAATGGTCCAAAATGGTTTACTATAAAGTGAAAACATCCCAGAAGTCCCCATGTAAATTTTTTTTACACACACACTATAGGAATTACGATATAATCCAAACACACTCCATGATCCACAGGGTTCTTGATTACATGAACCAATCCATATCTCATACATGGTTAATGTATAATGATGTATGTAATCATCCCCAAGGGGAATGTATAAGGAGTGAGTTTAATAACACCATAAAAATTCACCACCACAACCCTATATAAATTACCTAAAATAATTTCCATTTATAAAAAATATATATTGAAAAATAAGTGAAGATAAAATTGGGATACATTATTTTCATAGCTGTAAAGAATAACATTTGCACTAAAACACATTAATATATATATATCAATAGGATTACCACCTAATATTACCTATATAAATAAATCCCATTGCAGATTTAATGCTGGATGTTAGAAAATATAGAATCTCTTTTAATCTACATATAATGCAATAAGAGTTATGGTATAAGATCATTTTAGGTGAAGTGGAGGGTTAATGGTGTTGGAATTTATATATGTCTAATAACACATATTAGGACATGCAGATGAATAAAAATACTATCCCATTAACACCATGAATAGATGCCTAGAAAATATAATAAACTGGAAATGAAAAAAACTATTAAAAAAATAACAACACTTAATAAATAATCCACAACATAATTATCATCTAATGGGGTGTTGGTTGATAACCAAGGACATCCAAATTACATACCATCTCCTTGACATATCCATGGATTCAAATGAATCAAATTTCATACATGAGGTATCATTTATCCATGGTGGTGTGTAAGATCTATAAACATAATGAAGCTTGGAGAAGAGAGAATATACATTATAGGTATTCAATTGAATAACCAGAGGCCTAATACCATATGTAAGTGGCTTTATATACATCCCCATGGACAATTCTATTATTATTAGTGCATAATTTCTTTATATATAAAAATTGGGTTAATTTCATTTATATGCCTCAATAAGTGCATAAAAAACATTGTAGTGATCCTTTTAATTATAGCTTTAATGGGCTGATTAATTTTAATGTTTACCCCATACTGTTGGAACACTCAAATAAGTTTCATATAATTTCAAAATTATTAGTAAAATACAATTCAAGATAATGACATGGAATTCAATCATATAACATTCCCCTTAGGTACACATAATCATAGGTTGGGGTTTTATGGGGTTTCATGAAGTCAATGACATGAAATATTATTTATTACCTCCCTTATAACTACACAAATTGTGTTATATAATTTTGCTGTAATTGGTTATGAAATCTAATTTTATTCCCAGTTTGTTATACAATTTGGATCATAAAATTTGAAACTATCAAAATTTATGTAATACTCATAATTCTTCATAGTTGTAATAAATGAATTTATATATCATGGGCTATAATATGGCATAATATTCATATACTAAATGATTATGCCAATATATATCTTTCAATATACCACCTGAATAAAAACATATATGGTATTCCTCCATTCCAAATTATGTCATATCATTTATGGTTACTCATGAAATCATATCCATAATTATTTTTTATAACATCCAAAACACATTTAGAATGAAATATTCAACAACACTACATATCACATCATATTCAATACCTTGTAAAGCAGACATCAAAACTAATTTGGATTAACTCTAAAAAAATTGAAGTATCTCTATGTTCCCAAAATAATAACCATTTAATCAATCACAATTTCTAACTCAATTAACATGTATATAATTGAAATAAATATTTATCAATGGATCAATAAATGTAATATAAGTGTGGCTTCTAGAATATATTAAATGAAAATTAAACAAAAAAATGGAAGTTTCTTGATTTCTTTTAAACACATTTATCTTTCTAACTGTATCCATTTGCATCTACCTCATATCATCTTAGAATGAATTATCCTATGTTACCTTTTTCGAACACATTGAGAAACCTTGGGATAAAATGTATGATGATCCCATATAGTACCCTAATAAAAACTTTGTCATGACCCCCTCCCCACAAAGTGTACCCTCCTGGGACAGCAATGTGAAAAGGGAGATAATGACCACCGAGTCTCGCCTCCAGTAGGCCCCAGATTGGCGAATAGCACCGAGGGAATAATAAACACAGAAATGTGAGGCATTACCCTCTAATAGAATACATGTGGAAGACATAGATAAGATAGATACCAACCAACTCCAACTCAGAACTGAAATATAAAAGAATCCCATGTACATATATGAAATATCTTGAAAAAAGTACTACAACTGAAAGGGAAAACATCAAGTACCCAAAAGAAAGTAAAACAGCAGCGACCACAAGCCCGAACCTCTCCTCCAATCACAAGATCGTAGTAACCATCATGATCTACATCCTGCTCCAAGTGTCCTAAAAATAGTGTATATATGCGTAGGGTGAGTATAACAGTATACTTAGTAGGATCATCCCTAATGCCTCTCCGGAAAATGTAATGAAATCATGATAAAGCACAGTGAACAACCGTGAAACTGACTCATCCCCTAAGCTGGTATACTATATTCCCAACCTCACCATGGCTACTCTAACCAAGTAATGCTTAAAAGAATATATCATATAGAAATGGATATCAAGGGTACCCCACTACTTCTTCCCCACAGGTATTCTGCTTTTCCCCAACGACATACGTCCTATACATCTCTCTCCAAAGGCTTACCCATATACACCTGGGCTAAGCTCCACAATCTGCACCACGTGCACCACAAAGTCTTGCTCGCAGACACCGGGGCGAATCTCCACACAATCCTCACAACCAAAAGTGACCAGGTAGTTTTCGAGAGCCACCATAGCCCGCATAATGTGTATCATACGTCGGGTATTATACCTCAAGCCATTACAGCCCATACACTGAGTAAAAATCCTCAAGCCATCACAACCTATACACGTTACACCTATAGTTGTCCATGGGAAACTATATCCAGAATATATGTGTATGAATAACTTCAATCCATTACATCCCTCTATACACATATATGGGGGAAACTAACTGTTGTTCCCAATGGCACTAGTATCTACCAATCGAATATCTTGGGGTCCAAGGTGGTATTCAGCCATTCACCCTCCCATCGGAATGTTGGGGAAAACACCCCCCAAGGCTCAAAATCCCCTTGGAGCCAGTTTCCCTTACTGACAGGGTGGAGTAGCATATAGAAACAAAAAAAGTACAGAATATATAACTTGCTACCACACTATGGGCATAACCCAGTCTTAGTCTCAACTACAGTTAACATGTCTCGGACACTGGGCTGCTATTTCTAAGACTAGGAATCCTATAATCACACAACCAATTAATGAACTTCTTTAGTATACTTCATTCCCTTTTTCATCAGTTCCACTTTACATTAATTAATTCTTTTCATATTAATTAACAATGAAAACAGCCACATTAAACTTCATTGGTATCAAAATCAAAAACAATTGTTCCTTTAACGATTCAACATCACCTTTAAATTCCAGCATCTCCATCCCCGTGGATCATCTCAATTTAATCTATATTTCATTACAAAAATTACTTTCCCATATTACCAGGCATTCTAGAAAATAAAACTATGCTACTAAACACAAGAGGGATCAACATGGTGAGTAGATGTACTACCTGTCGAGTTTTTCTACCTATAGCAAGAGCGTATACCCATCCTCCCTTGAGAATCTAGACAAATAAAGCATGTGGAATACCCCACGAGTCTTACCCTCCTTCAGAATAATGTTAAGCTAGAAAAGAATCCTTGAGAAGTGGGGAAAAGTAAAGTATATAAAAAATCAATCAAAGTCACCACACAACCGACAAACATATCCATCCCATTCCATCATCACTTGTGTCTTACCTGACACCCACATGCATAAAATGATGCATCTCGCCACACTAGGCATCATCCTCTTCCACAACCACAAGGCCTCCCTGCCTCCACATACCACAACACCCCTCCAGGGTAATATCACAACACAAGTAGTAGGAAATCAAATATCACATAAAATGGGCTCCTGGCCCTTTAACAAGGCATCTAGACTTAATACGTATAGAGAACTCATGGATCAAAAGCACAAAGCACTCGGCCTTATGAACAAGAGGGTAACTAAGAACCCTACCAGGAGTTATCTTCTATCAAACAACTAGTTCTTTAATCCCTCTTGAATTAAAAAATTCTATTAGTATCTTCCAATTTCGGGAAACCTAATCAATAATCTATTACAATAGATTTAACATTCTTACTATGCCAATTTGATTAACATCTAATTAGAAAATATATAAAAATGGTAACAACCTGATTAATTTACATGCCTCATTATCTTTAGCCAATTTATTATCAACTAATTCCAGCTTTACATTCTTTATCAATTTCCACAAAGAAAAAACAACTGAACAAAGCAAGCATAGATATCACTCTATCTATCAAAACATGTGCCAAACTGATATCACGGTACAAAGCAACAACAACAAGCGATCAAACGAATTATGTTAATCTGGTTCAAATATTTAATAAGGTAAATTCCATTGTGATCGAAAGGGATATATCATGATAACTCTATGATTTCACATGAATAATTAGAGAATCCATGAATCCCCTACCACAATGGTTTTCGAGAAACCCACAATGGTCGAAGAACGCCCAAGGAGACCGGGAAGATCCATAAAGGATCCTCCCTATATCTCCTCTCCTAACACAACCAAGACCACAGATCACCACAAACGTCATTCACACACTTAGATCTACCCATAACAGGCGTAGATCTAAGATCCGGAGAGAAAAGGAGGACTATATCTAGGTAGAACTAAGAAACCAAAAAAAATGGATCACTAACCTTGAGAAAATGGCTTCGATTCGCGAAGGGAAGCCTCCGGATCGCCTCCAAAATGCTTGGGAGAGGTTCTTCAACCTCTAACGAAGGGTAATCAAGAGTTATGGCCACATAAAGGCTTAAACGAGGTTATTAATGGGAAAATGAGTTATATCGTAAATTTTAGGATCTAACATTAAGTTCCCGCACTGTTAGTTCGCACGGTTTAACATATCGTGCGCTAACCGTGCATTAGGTTCTGCCTCTAAAATCCCTCCTCATACTGTTAGTCCGCACGGTTAGGCAAACTCTCTGCTAACCGTGCGTTACCCACTGCCCTCAAGACCAGCCTTGCATGGTTTGGATGCACAGTTTAGGCAACCCTTGCGCAAACTGTGTGAAAGTTATTACCCTTTAACATTCCTCAAAAGTCCACCCAAACGCTCCCCCAAGTCTTCCTAACTTCCCGGAAAACCTCTAGTACTGAATTTTCACAAATTAATGGACTGGAGAGGTCTGGGCCATTACATAAGATACCTCTCAAAACATTCTCAACCTCGAGAATCAAAAACCCACTTAAAGAAAAAACGAAACCGGGTCTGAACAACCACCCACTGAGATACCTCTCAAAAGAGAGAAAGCCACCAAAGAAACGAAGGGCATCATCTCATAAACATGGAGGATCCATAACCACATATGGAATTGTCATTACATGATATAGTTAGACATTAAACAACCTTGGGTATTGAGCAAGTATATGTGACTCACATTCCCATGTACTCCCCTCCATGCCACCATGTCACCACAACACACGAACTATGGTGATGGAATGCCCGCACAACACCTTCTCCTTGCGGTCTTGGATCTCCACAGGTCGCTCCTCAAAGGTGGCATCATCATCATCATCTATCTATCCTCGGTAGATGATGTGGGAGTCATCATGAAGATAACGATGTAGCTGTGATTCATGGAAAACAACATGTATCTGACTCATCTGAGGGGGAAGTTCTACTCGATAGACCACTGATCCCACACAAGATAACTCCTCGAAAGGACCAACAAGGGGGAGAAAGCTTTCTCCCACGACCAATCCATTGTTGCCCACAACAGGCATTCACCATAAGAATCACATGATCCCCAACATTAGACTCTAAGGATCTATTTCTTTGATCGGAATAGTATTTATGATGATCGTGTGCTACCTTCATCCTCTCATGAATAACCAGAAAAATCCATGTTGTACTCTGCACTAGTTATGGTCTGAGAATTGCTGACTCTCCGACCTTTGTCCAGCACAACGGAGAACAGCAGGGATGGCCACACAAGGCTTCAAATGGTGCTATACCGACGGTGGAGTGGAAACTATTATTGTAAGAAAACTCCACCAAGTGTAAGTGCCTCATCCATGAACATCCAAAGTCAAGAACACAAGAGCGTAACACGTATTCAAGAGGCTGGATGGTTCTCTCTGTCTGACCATCCATTTGAAGATGAAAAGTAGTGTTAAGGCATAGTTTAGAATCAAAAGCATGTTGGAGACCTCTCCACAACCTAGAGGTAAAATGAGGATCTCGTTCAGAAATGATCATCCTTGGGACTCCATGAAGTCTCACCTCCTCCTCCAGATACTGCCTCAACAAAACATCCACTGATCTCGACTACTTGATCACTATAAAGTGTCCCGATTTTGTTAAATGATCCCCTACCACCCAAATAGCATCATGTCCTCTCGAAGATCAAGGTAAACCTATAACAAAGTCCATGGAGATGTCCTCCCACTTCCACTGAGGAATCTCTAATGGCAGAAGAAGACCACTAGGAATGTAGTGTTTGAAATTCACCTTTTGGTATACTAAACATCGAGACACGAACTCTGAAACTGCACGCTTCATCCCAGGCCACCAAAACTGACTCTTCAAGGATCGGTACATTTTTGTCACACCAGGATGTACTACTGAAGGCAAACTGTGGGACTCTCTAAGAACCATCTCACGCATCAACAAGGGAACAAAAATCCTTCCATGATACAACACTCTGTGTTGTTCATACTCATAACAACCATCATGGGACTCACGACAAATGACTCGGTCTCTCCAGACCTCCACCTCAAGATACCCCAACAGGGACTCTTGCAACTTCTACACCAAGGATGACTGTACCATCATCTGAAAAAGACAAACTTTACCTTTGACTTCTCCAATATCAAGATACAATGCTGACAGTTCTTCCAATACACTCTAGGAATCACCGGATTCACGCACAGCATCACTACGTGACTTTCGACTCAACGCATCAGCTATAACATTCCCCTTTCCCGATGTATAGGATATTTCAAAGTCATATTCCTGTAATAACTCTATCCACTGACGTTGTCGTAAGTTCAAGCCACACTTGGAGAGAACATACCTCTAACTCATATGATCAGTGAAAACCAAAAAGTGCTCACCAATGAGGTAATGTCTCCAAATCATCAGAGAAAACACCACGACTGCCAACTCGAGATCATGGGTGGCATAGTTACATTCTTGGGGATGTAACTACTGGGACCCATAAGAAACAACATACCTCTGCTGCATAAGAACACAACCTAACCATAGACATGAAGCATCGCAGAAAACATCAAACTGAACTCCTTCAGCTAGAAGACAAAGGACTGGAGAACTTACTAGCTTCTCCTTTAGATACTTGAAAGCTACCTGACACTGATCAGTCCATATGAATGGTTTTACCTTCTTGTTCAAAGATGTCAAACGAGTCGCAACCCATGATTAATTGGCCACGATCCTCCTGTAGTAGCCTGCGAGACCGAGGAAACCTCACACATCTCAAACTATCTTGGTGGATTCCCAAGACACAATGGCTTCTATCTTCTATGGATCCATAGATAATCCCTGTTGGGACACAACATGCCCCAAGAAACAGAATTCTCGAGCCCAAAACTCACACTTCCACAACATCCCAAACAGTTGATGTCGACGAAGAACACCCAAAATAGATTGTAGATGCTCTGCATGATCCTCTTCAGATGTGGAGTACACAAGGATTTCGTCAATGAAGACTACCACGAACATGTCTAGGAACTCATGAAACATAGAATTCATCAATACCATGAACACAGCTGGAGAATTTGTCATTCCAAACGACATTACAATGAATTCATAATTCCCATGATGACAATGGAAAGCAGTCTTCGGAATATCCTCATCCTTCACACGCATCTGATGATATCTTGACCATAAGTGGATTTTTGAGAACCAACTTGAACACTTCAGTTGATCGAATAAATCCTCAATCCACCGAAGAGGATAGTGGTTCTTTATTGTCGCTTTTTTAAGTGATGATAACCGACACCCAACCGCAAACTGTTGTCAGCCTTCTTTATGAACAGAACTGGTGCACCCCATGGGGACACACTTGGTCGAACAAAACTGCACTGAAACAGACCATCAAACTATATACGCAGCTCTCATAAATCAGAAGGGGTCATCCTATATGTAGACGTAGAGATAGGAGACACTCATGGCTGTAGATCAATCCAAAACTCGATATCTCATCAAGGGGGTAATGCTACAACCTCTTCTGGAAAGACATCAGGGTACTCCTCTATGACCCTAGGAAGCGCCAACTGCTGAAACACTGAAGAACTCAACATCCTCTCAGCCGCCATGGACGATAAGGATGGAATGCGCCTATGACCCATCTGAGGATCTTTCTCACCAACAAACACCACATGCTCTCCATCTGCACCGATGAAGATGACCTTCTTATTGAAGCAATCTGTGATAGCTTGCACTGAATACAACCAATCCATACCGATTATGACATCATATGGTTGTATTTGTAAACATTGAAAATATCCCCAAGAGCGGTGTTTCACCAACAGCAGCTCACAGTCTCTACATACTTCAATGAAGTCAGCTCAACCTCCAACTGGAGTAGTCAACGCCAAGGTCACTAGAAGCCTCTCTACCTCATGTCCCAAAGCATGGACTACGGTAGGTGATATGAAGGAGTGTTTTTCTCCTGAATCAAACAAGGCATAACCCAAGGTACAAAAAAAGCAATGGGTACCGCGAATGACATTTGGGTCACCTGGTGCTAGCAACGCTAGTGATGAAGATGACCATGACCTCCTCCATGGCCTCTCTGACCTTGATGACGACCACCACCACGGCTGTGCTCTACTCTCTGAGGACGGGGTGTATCATGGAGCTGTCCTCTGGCTGCCCCATCTCCCCTCTAGTGATCTAAAGCTGGTGCAACTGGCTTCTGCTGCCTCTATAGAAACTGCCTCAACGGAGGAACCTGGAGCATATTTCCGGGTGTACGATGACCGCTATGAAATTTATGGCACTCCCACTGCTGGTGGCCACGACCACCATAAGAAAAAAATGCCTGATGACTTGGCATAGGCCTGAGAGTTGCTGCCTCTAGAGAAACGATATGTGAAGGGCTGGGACCTACCCCCGGCTGAAGGGAAACTCTTCTGCCATGAAAATCGGGAACCCCTGATCACAACCTTGCTTCATGACGGATCATGATGATACCCTTCTCGTGATGATCTGGTCCTGGCCAATGTCCTCTCAACAACCTCTGCCCTCGGCCGCACCTCAAGAAATGTATTCAGCATAAATGGGGTGACCTAACGCTGGATCTATGGATTCAAAGACTCCTTGAAATACCTCGCCCTAGCCTCCTCATCTGGTAACAGGTCCGAATCATGTCGTAAAAGGATCCTGAAATAGATTCCAAACTCTCGAACACTGGATCTCACCTGTCGAACAGTAAGAAGCTCCTAGAGACTAGACAGATTTGCAGTCGAGGAAAGGAACTCGACTCTAAACTTGTCTTGAAACTCCTCCCATGTGATCGCTGACTCCTCACGATCCCTGATGAACAAGAACCAGCACTGACTTGGTTCTCCATGCAGCATCGTCATAACTAATGACACCCAGTGCTCCTTCTGAGCATGGTTCAAACTGAAGCATATCTCGACCTCCTCCAACCAGTCTTCTATGACTGTATCTGAAACGGAGTCCTCATACTTCTACAGACTCAGGAACTGAAACTCTCGGAGTGACTTCCTTCATGTGTCGCCTTCGTCAACCTCTACCCTACAGTGACCTGCTAGAACAGCCTGCTGGACATCTTCTATGCAAACCTGATGAGGACATCGACCTGGAGCCATACCTACAAAATAATAAACACTAAGAGCTCCTAAAAATGGAATATGGAGGACTCAAAATTAATTAATTAATTTTGTTTCTTTCATTAGTTTTAGGATAACCTATCCCATGGTCTACCCATTCACACACAGGCACAAAGAAGAATGATGCATGATCCTTTCCTAGGTCTCTATCCTGTAACTAGTATCACCTTGTTTAGTAGCCATGGTAAAATTTAAGGTCTGTACATCAGATCATAGGGGGCCCTAAATGCCTATGTCTTATCCAGTTTCCATTGTTTATTTCACTTTCTAAACATGAATAACACAGTTTACCTACCAACCCATGCAACCTCACTTGTGCCTAACTCCAAACTCTATCATGTCTCTCAACCAAACCTCTAATACCACTATGTCCTGACCGCCTCCCAATAATGTGTACCCCTCCTGGGCCGACAATGTGAAAAGGGAGATAATGACCCCCATGTTCCGCCTCCAGTAGGCCCCGGGTTGGTGACTAGCCCCGAGGGTATAATAAACAAACAAATGGGAGGCATTAACCTCTAAGAGAACATATGCCTAAGAGAGAGAGAAGATAGATACCAACCAACTCCAACTATAAACTGAAATATAAAAGAATCCCATGTACATATATGAAATTTAATGCAAAATTACTACAACTAAAAGGGAAAACTACAAGTACCCAAAAGAAAGTAAAACGGCAGCGACCGCAAGCACAAACAGCTCCTCTAACCATAAGCTAGTAGTAACCAGCTTGATCTCCAACAAGCTCCAAGTGACCTCATAAACAGTTTATAGATTCATAGGGTGAGTATAACAGTATACTCAATAGGATCCTCCCTGAATCCTCTCATGCAAAAGTAATGAAAGTATTCTAAAGCACAGTGAACAACAGTGAAACTAACTCGTCCTCTAAGTAGGTATAGAATGTTCCCAACCTCACCATGGCTACTCTCACCAAGTAATGAATAAAAAAATATATCATATAAAAAAGGATTTCAAGGGTATCTCGCTACTACTTCACTAATGGTTTTCCACATAGCCCCAACGACATACGTCATGTGCATCTCTCTCCAAAGGCATGCCCATATACACTTGGGCTAAGCTCCACAATCTGCACCACGTGCACCACAATGGCTTGCCCGCAAACACCTGGGTGAATCTCCACACCATCCTCACAACCAAAAGTAACGAGGTAGTTTCCAAGAGCCACCACAGCTCACAAAATGTGTATATACTTATGGTATTGTACATTAAGCCATTACAGCCCATACACTGATTAAGGATCCTCAAGCCATCACAGCCTATACATATTACACCTATAGTAGTCCATGTGATACAATATCTAGAATATATGTGTGTGAATAACTAAAATCCATTACATCCCTCTACACACATATATATGGGAAACTAACCACTGGGCCCAATGGAACAAGTATCTACCAAGAGAAGAGAGTGGGGTCAAAGGGGGTAGTCAGCCATTCACCCGCCCATCAGAATGTTGGGGAAAATACCCTCACAGGGCTCAGAATCACCGAGGTTCCAGTTGCCCTTACTGATAGGGTGGAGTAGCATATAGAAACACAAAAAGTAAAGATTATATAACTCACAACCACACTATGTGCATAACCTAGTCTTAGTCTCAACTGTAGCTAACGTCTCTCGGACTACGGGATGCTATTTCTAAGACTAGGTATCCTATAAGCACACAACCAATTAAAGAAATTCATTAGGTTACTTTATTCCCTTTTTCATCAGTTCCACTTTACGTTAATTAATTCATTTCACATTAATTAACCATGAACACAACCACATTAATCACCATTGGCATCACATTCAAAAAAAATTGTTCCTTTAAAGATTCAACATCACCTTTAAATTCCAGCATATCCATCCCCATCAATCATCACCATTTAAAAAATCATTCATTACAGAAATTACATTCACACATTCCCAGGCATTCTATAATAGCAACCTATACTACTAAACACAAGGGGGATCAACACGGTGAGTAGATGTACTACACGTCGAGACTTTTCCGCCTATAGCAAGAGTGTAGACCCTTCCTCCCTTGAGATGCTAGACACAGAAAGCATGGGGCATACCCTGCACATCTTCACCTCCTTCGGATGAAGGGTAAGAAAGACCAGTTTCCATGAGCAGTGGGGAAAAGTAAAGGATATAAACATTCAATCAAAGTCACCACGCATCCAACAAACACATCTATACCATTCTATCATCACTTGTGTCCACCCTGACACCCACATGCGTAAACATATGCATCTCGCCACTCTAGGTGTCATCTGTTGCCACAACCACAAGGCCTCCCTTCCGTCACATATCACATCACCCCTACAGGGTAACATAACATCAGAAGTAGTAGGAAATCAAACATGACATCAAATGGGCTCTTGGCACTTTTATAAGGCATCCGTCTGTCATATTTAATGAGCAGTCGTGGCTCTAAAGCACAAGGCACTCGACCTTACGATCTAGAGGGTAACTAAGAACCCTACCAGGCATTATCTATTATCAACCAACCAATTCTTTAATCCCTTTTGAATTAACAGATTCAATTCGTAATTTCCAATTTTGGGAAACCTAATCAGTAAGCTATCACAAAATACTTAACATGCTTACTATGCCAAGTTGATTAACATAAAATTAGAACATCTACAACAACAGAAACAACTAGATTCATTTACATTCCTAATTATCTTTATCCAATTGATTATCAATTAATTCCAGATTTATGATCTTTATCAATTTCCATCAAGAATGAACAACTGAACAAAGCAAGCATAGATATCACTCTATCTAGCAAAACATGAGGCAAATCGTTATCACGGTAACAAGCAACAACAATAAGCGATCAAAACATTTCTTTTAATCCGGTTCAAGTATTTAATTAGGTCTATTACATTGTGATCCAAAAGTTATAAATCATGTTAACTCTACGATTGCACAATAAAAATTAGAGAATCCAGGAATCCCCTATCTAAAAGGTTTTCGAGGAAACCCACAATTGTCAAAGAATGCCCTTGGAGACCAGGCTGATTCACCAAGGATCCTCCCTATATCTCCTCTACTAACACAACCAAGACCAACGATCATCACAAACGTCATCCACACACTTACTTCTACCTATAACGGGCGTAGATCTATGATACCGACATAAAAGGAGGAATAAATCCAGGTAGATCTAAGAAACAAAACAAAAAGTATCACTTACCACGAGAAATCAGCTTCGATTCGTGAATAGAAGCCTCCTGATCGCCTCCAAAATGCTTGGGAGAGGTTCTTCCACTTCCAAGGAAGGGAAATCCCAAGTTATGGCCACATAGGGGCTTAAATGAGGTGATTAATGGAAAAACGAGTTATATCCACAATTTTAGGATCTAACATTAAGTTCCTGCATGGTTAGTCCACACGGTTTAACAAACCATGTGCTAAGAGCACTTTAGATTCTTCCTCAACAACCCCTCCTCGTACGGTTAGTCCGCACGTTTTGGAAAACCATGCCTAAACTGTGCGTTAGCCACTACCCTCAAGACCAGCCTTGAACGGTTTGGCCGCACGGTTTAGGCAAACCGTGCACCAACCGTGCGAAATATATTACCCTTTAACTTTCCTCAAAAGTCCTCCCAAACACACCCCCAAGTCACCTTGACTTCCCGGAACACCTCTAGTACCGCATTTTCACAAATGAATTGACGAAAGTGGTCCGGGCCATTGTAACATTGACTATCTAAGTGAAGGTGGACTAAGTTGATAAATATGCCACATGTCCTTTACATTTTTTGGGATCTGTTAAACACTTTTTCAATATATTATTATATAATAAAAGCATATATACTATCAAGGAGTGGAAACACACTTACCAATATATTCAAGTCAAGTTACCATATGTCAAACTCAATATAAGAGAGTAAAATTTCCATCTTGATTTAGCGAAAATCAATGACATGATTAGAAACATTCCCAACCACCCCTTGATAAGGTACGTCATTATAACTTCTATATGAGAAATAGTATGGTTATGTGGTCCTCATTCTATGTATTAGGAAAACTACATGTAGTGAGGAAACCCAAGAATTTAATATGTAAATATTAAATTAATTTAATGAATATTAAATATATATTTTATCATTGCACTCTCAATAACCATAAAGTATAAGTGTACAAGGACATTTGATAAATAATTATCTAATTTATGTCCATTCTACATTATATCTAATATAATTCCATTCAAGGCTCATTATAAATTGTTCCCTTCATCATAAAATTGGTAACAATTATGTTAAAGTATGATGTGATCATAGATACTCAATAAGGGTAAACATATGATATATTAATAAATGACCGTATGTATGAATATCATTAGAATAAGGGTATGACTGACTGAATAAAAATTATATTTCGATTCATATAGAACCCCTTTTATGGTTTAGGGGGAACCCATCATGACATCAAGATATAAACAAAATCCAAGCCCAAACAGACCAAGAACTCAAGATAAAAAACAACTTGTACTTAAATATTGATGATCCTCCCATGAAAAAAACATTAAGTCCATATTTCATTGTCTCATCGGTGCAAAACTTGTTGTCCCATTAAAAAGACATGTTTTTGAATCAAATGTAGAATACATGCCCTATAAGACGTCTTATTATGAATATCCAAGATACAGTGAAAACTCAGTTCCCATAACCTCATCTGAAGTTGATTCTTATTGATAATTAGTTGTAGAATCTCTTGAACTGAGGACCACTGAGGCCAAAACAAGAAACACATATATGAAATTCAGGACTGTATTGAATAAAATTCTCAAAATTATTGAAGAATACAATCATTGTCCTCCCTTCCATCCAATCACTAGAAGAAACTTCAATTTAATAAATTCACATCAGTCATGTATTAATCAGCAACATGGTAAATGTCATCCTGACCAAATGGACTATACAGCGAACTACCCTATGGCTTATACATGAGAAGCATCTTGAAAATATTAGTTCCAATATATTTTTCTAAGGTCTTTGTGAAATGGTTCAACGTGGTGGCACCATCAGCCTCTCCTTGAGTATAATTTTCTTCCTCTAGATCTGAACAACCCTCATCCATACTTGACTACAATTTGCTTCTTATACTCCACTGTTTATCCTTTTGACTCTACCTTTGAACGCTTATATAGCCATTCCTTATTTGAAATTTTATATAAACACATGTCAATATTTTGATGTATTTTACTATAAAACCAATGTTTTTTCGTTTGGAAAACGAGAAATAATTTTAAATTAATTTCTACATAATATAAGTTTTTAATTTGGAAAAATAGATTCCCTATATAGAATCCTAAGGATCCAATTTTTTTAATAGTATCCTTTAATTTATAGAAATTATGAAAACTAATGTTAGTAACTATTTTTATTTATCACGGTTAATGGGTAAATCCAGTAAATAAGGGTAAAATATAATCTAATAATAAAAAAACATCATAACACTTGCAATAAACCTATTTTAGTTCATTTGGAATACCAATAAAACCCTTTTAACAACAATTTTTCATTTTCAATCCACTTGGGTGTGATTATGAGATTATAACAATTAATTTAATGTAAAGGAAAATATGTTTTAAACTTGAACCTTTTTAATAAAAAATGTTTATATGGGTTTACATAAATTATCCCTTTCACTATAAATAGTAATTATAAATATAAATAGATTTCCAACATAATTGTATTTAATTTATAATTTCTAGACATCAAATAAATGAATTTAATTGTGACACAATGGTGATGTCGTGATTACTTCATTAATAAAAGATTCAAATAAATGATATTATAAACATAAAAATAATTAATATTTGAAATATTTGATGTCATCCCTGAAAAATATTGATTAATATGATATTTTAGGACTGATTTAATGTATTATTTTTATATTTAATCATGTTTTTATGAATTTCTAAAAAAATAATGATTGAGTAGTGCCCACATTGACATAATTCATTACTTAAAATATAAAATGTTTTATTAAATGTTATAAATTTCCAAAATATCTATGATTAGACTAAATGGTTTGTATAAGGATTAATATTTCATTAATGACACATTTTATGGCATTTTGACATGTTATAAAAATTTCATTAAAACACAAATTGTAAATATTAATTTATCATAGTATGATTAAAAAAGGTATAAAAAGGATTGATCCAAAAAAGATAAGGATTAAATATATATTCAAAACATGTATACATTTAATATTATTATGGGGATATGACCCAAAATAATCTTATCTTTGAATTAAATGTTTTATAGACCACTAGAAACTTAAATTCATTTTATAATACAATAATATTTCAAGATTTTCCTAATGTGCCACTCATATCTCATATAAAAGGGAACATCACATTCTAATTTATTCCCACATCCAAAGCCTTCCGGTTTAGAAACTCTATATACATACACATTCCTTGAATACCTCCTCACATTATTAAAACCTTATTTTATGTATAACACCCTTCATAGAGGTGTTAAGGTGTTCTTCAAAGGCGATAAACTGAAGAAGAGGTGTCATTTTCTTTAAGAGAATAAATATTATTTATTCTTCCACCTCATCAAAATATCATCCAAAATAGATGAGATGATTACTTAAGTATCATTAATATACTAACATGTTATGATTTTAATATCAAAACCTATATTTTTTCCACTTCTATTAAATTGGAAAGGAATTAATTTCACATGCATACGTGTCAATTATCACCTCCACAAAACGATCTAATTCGTTTTCCATAAGAATATCTCATGAATGGTTATTATAATATAATTAATGTTCATATAAGACATTTGGGACCTATTAATCATTATAAAATAATAATATATCATTTATTTTCTCAATTCTATTTTTAATAAAATGATAATGTCGTTCGTGTCTACATATGAACTATCAACTCTACGAAGTGGTGTGACTCATTATGCTTCATTATTTAAATTGTATGATATATATATATATAAGAATATGTAAATGATTCTTAATATTATATAATATCATTATCATTCTACAAAGATAAAACTTTAATTACCATATTTCCATAATGATCAATGAAAAATCATAATGTTACTCATGCATACGTAAAGCATTCTATGCCCATGATTATAACATTTTCATTTTTCCTTACCATAGTTAATGTTTTGATATAAAAAGTATGATTAATTTATAAAATTCATGAGTATGTCTTGATTTCTATTCTACAGATGATGGAATTATGACCAGTTGGAAAAATTAAATCATATCGTGTTCATTGTCGACTCAATTACCAAATATCGAAAAAATGTGAGACATGAACTCACAGAAATAATGAATTTATATAAAATGGTAAAAAGTAATATAAAGGGAATAAATACAATTAAATATTTTCTGAATCAAGTATAAATTTTCCTATGTTTATTATTCATTAATCTAAATAATGAACGAGATAAGTTGGACACAAGGTAAAGGAAATCATCACTCAATCTCCATTCATTGAGTTAAATATCCACGTCATTGGTTTTGTTTTTAAATAATATTTTGTATTTACATCTGACTGTTTTATACAAAATAACAACTTATATTGGGTATATTTATATTTTCCACACATAATTATGTCATTAAATGTTTCATAATCTAATGATATAATATTTTTATAGGATTTCATCTCAATCGCCTTTCATTGAGGCATATTTTGATGATATGAACATTTATTATCCTATAAATTGTATATAAAACCCTTATGGAATGTTATATCATGAATTAGTATATTCTAATGATATTTAAATTTATTTTAATGTTATTCATTAATTATTTTTATTCAAGTGTTTCTCAATTAGAAATGTACTCTTTAACTAAGACATTGTTTTAAATGTATTAATGAATTATTATTCTAAATATTTTTAATTATCATCCATGTTTTCAAAATGGTTTTAAAGAATTATATATATGAACACGAATTTTTTAAAATGAAAATTTATTTTTAATGTTTCTATGTGGTATGGGACATATTGATTCAAAAGTCTTTTTATTAAAATTTTTAAATGGTTATAGAATTGGATTGAATATTTCAACATCAATAAATGATTTCTTGTGATTTCAAATGAAATTTTTTGAGTGAAATATTGATAATTTAAATAAATTATGTTTTATGATTATAGAATGGTACTTGTAAATATTAAGGTTGGTTTCTTGATAAACCAATTATGGGTTGTTATGTGATGAACCAAAGACTGGTGTTTCTGTGATAAACTAATGACGAGTGGTTATGTTAAAACCTCCAATGCATTGGGTAAGGAAGTCAGCCATATGGTTATTCCATTTAGATATATGTGTTGAAGTTTACCATAAAGTTCATCAATTTTAGTATGATCGTGTCCCAATTTACCTTAATATGTTATACGTTCATTTCTATGGGTTTATGGTAATCTTTTGGTTACAAATAGTGTATGAAATGAACTTATATTTAGTGAAGTGTATTTTACTACTTCATAACGGTGAAAATTATTAATTCATGATAAATTATTCATGAATTATATGTTTTAAAAAGAATAGTAGTTTTCTTTTCTTATGTATCTCTTACTTATATTTTTATGCTTATCCCATGTTTTGAAAAAAAATCATAGGTTTTAAAGAAGAGTAGATTCAAGGATGGGATCAAGGAAAAGTTTTGATTTAACAAGAAATGAAAAAATGTTTCATTTTAAAAAAAACATTATGGATTAAATGAATACTGTTAGAAGTGCCCAATTTTTATTTATTTAATTTTTATGTACGACTTAGAGCATTATTCTATAAAACTAAAATCTTTTGAAGATCAACAATGTGAATTCTTGACTTATGTCACGATTAAGTAATGGTTATGGCTAGGTCATTACAATTGTTATAAGAGGATGGTTTAGACAACATTGGAAATTTGGATGCTTTGTTAAGAGTTAGGTAAATAATTATGATTTTATAATTTTAAGGTTGGTTATAAGATCAATATATTAGATACTATTTTTGAGGCTTTATGATCTAAAATATTAATGTGGATAATGGTATTTTTGGAGAAATTAAGGGTTACTACTTTTTAGGAAGAAAAATAAAAGTTTTGATAAAACCATTGAGCTTTGAAACATGTTATGGTTATTTATTAGGTGTTTATTTTTTTTGGAATATAAAAATAATTACATTATTTTAGAAAAATTAAAACACATAGGATTGGTGGCAACCTATCGTGTCATGTAATGTTGTAGGAATCAAACCCACTATAGAAGGGAAACAATCAATCCTCACCTACAACTGGCCTACGTGAATTAATTGGTTTGTGATACTTATTATTTATAGTTAAATAATTTTACAGATTTAAAATATGTTGATTTGTGAGGCATATTTTTTCTCAAATGGATAGTTATGGAATTGGAAAATGATTTGGGGATTACGTGATAATTGTAATTTTGGAAGACATTTACTATTGTTAGAACCCTATATGCCAAAGTAAACTAGAATAAAATAGAATATTATTTGAGGAGTAATGGTTGAATTTTATTTTAAAATAATATATGTTTTTATAGAGAACTTATGGCAATTCAGGTTATTTAGTTAAGTGATTAACCTATCTTGGAGAAAATGTGATTAGGGTAATTACTTTTTTGGTATGCGACTTTATGAACGAATTGTTTTATTTGGAGATTTAGGTTAAAAATTAACATGGAATACTATATAATCATATTCATTATATTTTTGTAATTCAATATTATTTGGATTATTTTGAGGAATTGTAAGGACATTGGTTTGATGAATGGTCTATGTATAACATGGGAATTACTGTTGAATTTTGAAGATTCAAAGTAGTCCTTCTCCTTAAAAAGGATTATTATTTGGGGTGGGATTATATGATCTTATACTTAACGTTTTTTTCTTAATGTTTAAATATATTGGAAATATATAGTTCCTCTTTCTTGGATTATTTGATTCTCTAATGTTGATTCTAGTGCTTTAGGTGTGACCAAGTCATCTTGGACTCTCATAGTTTGGTGAAAATATGCGGGTGTGGTTGAAATTTATTAAAGGATGAAACTATACATGGAAAGTATTTATTATTACTTATTTTCTTAGTCAATCTAATAAATAAATTCATTATCTTTAAGAAAATATTATTAAAAAAAAAATTTTCTCTTTACTTTTCCCACAATGAAATAAATGATCATTTAACCCATCACAAGATTCTGATATATTTATTGTTAACCTTTTCTTAATCAGGTTTTCTAACACTCTCAATCGAAACAAAAAATCTAGTTTTTCATCCATATCCATGTTTTCCTACTAATATTCCATGTATGAGTTTTCTCGGGTCACCTTATTGCTTCTAGTTCTTTCTTTTAATGTAGAAGATTTATTAAAAAAATCATGTCATTTTGCAATAAATGTATTTTGGAAATTCATACCATAGTTAAAAACTCCGAATTCAAATTATGAGGTTGAAATTCTTTAACGTGGGTGGATGTAACATCCTGAGTTTTAAGAAAGAAACATTATATTCAATATCATACATGATATGCTACACCAAGCATAAACAAACAATTAAATTGTATTATTTAAATGTCTACATTATAACCTATCTATTGGAAAGGATATAATGAATAGTATTAATAGTCTTATAAAAAATAGTTGACACATGTTTATATAATTATTCATTTGTCACCAAAATTATCATAAATGGAAATAAAAAACAATTAAATATAATGGATGAGTTTTTATGAAAAACATATTTATATGAGAATAATTGAATTTATAAAATTGTATCACTATTTTTTATTATATTAAATAAATATAAATTCAATTTTATGTTTAAAATTCATATTATATGTTTTCGATACAATATATAGGAAAACTTATTTTTTAAGAAAAAAAGAAGTATTTTTCAAAAAATGCATTTTTACCACCTTTTAATGGATAACCCATTTTGAATATATCAATGAAACATTTATATATAATATTTGAAAATATAAACTTTAAATTTTTATATATGACATCATAATTTAATTTGGGAGATATTTTATTATTATTCTGATAAAATTCATATTTTAATGAATAGTGAAAAATACGACATTTTAATTCAAAACTGCATTTTCGTCTTATTTTTTTAGATAGTAACATCGTCATTATAATTAGTTACAAATAGAACTTTGATTATGTTTTTATCATTTAATCTAATCTGTTTCGTTGGAAGTAATTTCACTCTGAAATTTTGTATAAACACGTGTCAATCTTTTGATAGGTTTTTACTTTAAAAAACTCGTATTTTAATTTTGAAAATGGGAAATAATTTTAAATTAATTTCCAAAAGTTCGGCATTTTGAATTTGGAAAAATGGATTCCATATTTTGAATCAAATGTTTAAAAATTTGTACATATTCCCCCTTTTGTTTTAGACATTATGAATAGTAAATTTGTTAATTATTTTTATTTAGCACGATTAACTAGTAAATAAGGTAAATAAGGGTAAAAATAGTCTTATAATAATATTAAACTATGCTAACATGTGTTATAATCTTATTGGATGTCATAAGGCCCACCATGAAAACACTTTGGACAAAAAAAATATTTCATTTGGAATCCATTTTTTGTGATTATGACACTTATAACATTTAATTTAATGTAAAGGACAATATTTCATAAAAATGAATCTTCTTATGAAAAAATCATTAATATGGACTTATATAAAGGTTATCTTCAACTATAAATTATCATTAAAAATCTAAAAAAATTCAACATAATGTAATTTTATTTATAATATCAGGACATTAAATACAATAATTAATTATGGAACAATGGTGTTTAATATATTAGTTCATTAATAAAATATTGAAATAAATAATATTATAAACACTAAAATAAATATTATATGAAATATTTGATTCCATCCAAGAATTTTCATAAAGAATATGAAATGTTATGATTGAATTAATGTATTATTCTCAAAGGAACCAAGTTGGTATGAATTTTTTTTAAAGGTAAAGTATGAATAGTGTCAAAATTGACATAATTCATAAACTATTCTTGTTTTACATGTTTTTGAAGGACTAATAGTTTTCCTTATTTATGTATCCCTTAAAAATAATTTTATTCTCATCCCATGTTTTGAAATTTTTTTCAATGGTTATAAGGATTAATAGTGTCAAGGGTGGGCTCGAGGAAAGGTTACGATTTGACATGAAAAGAAAACATATTTATTTTTAAATGAATTTGTTTTATGAAAGAAATGGATACTGTTGGAAGTGACCAATTTGTATTTATATGGTTTTTTTATGTATTCATTATGGAATAATTCTCCAAAACACTAAACATAAAAGATCCTCAATTTTAATTATTTACTTATCTCAACATTATGTAATGTTTAAGGATTATTCCTTACATATTAAATCTATATACAAAAACTTAAACCTTGTTTCACCATTTTTACCCTTATCTAGTTGATAAATATTAACCATTTTTATGATTCATAATGACAATAACTGAAATGTGAATCTTTTCCAAATTTGATCCCTTTAATTGAAAATATGTATTCCATTTTTCAAGATAGATGTTGTTAATTTGAATAAATTCATTTTAAAATTAGCATGAAAAATTCAATGACAAAAGTTTTTAAAAAATTTCATTGTAAACTTAAAAATGGAAGTATTCCTATCTCAATCCAATTAAAACCCATTATATGAATTTTAAAATATTAAATCATATTTAAAATATATAAATTTAAATAAAATATTTCATTAATATTAATTTATTTAATTTATTATAACAACAATACATTACACGCATAAAAATAATCTTATTGGGAAATATATCTTTTTTTACTATTAGATGCATTGATGAATTGGTTCACAATAAATTAATTTTATAGATTTATAAGAAAAAAATATTTTCCATAATTTACATAGTCTAGTTCATACAATGTAATAAAATATATTGTTTTTAATTATCTCACTAAATAATAATATATCAATGGTATCTCATAGGCCTTTTAAACTTGGCATTTCCTGTAAATAATTATATCAATGAAATATGATTTATTGAATGATAAATATATCATAAAATATTATTGTGTTAACTTTTATCCCGGATAAGAAGTTGTTCTATTAAATTTCTTCACAATAATATTGTTAACTATGAATAAATATTACTTATCACATTCTCGGGTTCTCATATAGCTTATAATAATTTATGGTTTCACCACAAACAATTGACCAAATGAGTGGTCATTCATTACAACAATTTTTCTCCATGATCTAGAATCTCAATAACATATTCCTCATATGAGAGATCATTATCTAGTGGTATGACATATGCGTGTATTCTTTATTTAGGAGAAATTATGTACATCTAATGGGATATACATGGAACACTTCTCTTTTCATGATTTTTGACCAAATAAATTATTCTATATATTTGTACATATATAGATATATATATATAAATACTTCTATGATTAAAAAATAATGAAACTATATGAGAATAATTTAATAGTCAATTATACAATTCAGGTATCGATGAAACACATAATATTTTGTCAAATATTATATTTCCAACACCATTACGGTTTATCTCACAAAAATTCTCCACTTTCTTATCTAGTTATATATCTTCCATAGATGGAATTGTAGTCCATAAATAGATTGATAGTTGAAAAATAATATGATAATGATATGATATATATGATTTCATTATGATTTCAAGTTCAATTTTCTACAAATCTATATGTATTAGATCTTTTCACATCCTCATGGTTGCCAATCTAGCATGGTCATTCCAACTCAGAGAATCACTAAATATATTCACCTTCACAAGGTGGTAATACACCATGTAGTCAAAAAATTCATTCAAACCCAACCATTTTATTTTTTGTGTACTTCACACTCTCTGTGTGAATATATACTTAAATATTTTATGATTCATATATATATATATGTATCACCTTTCACCATAAATATAACGCCTCTTTATATTAAATGAATTAAATTTCACAACTATCTCCAAAACAAGAGTCTGGTAATTCTTCTCAGGTATTTTCAATTAGACAGAAGAATATACTATCACCATATCATTATGTATAAGGAAACATCCATTTACTATATTTTATGCATCAATATAGATAAAAACACATTCTAGGTTGTAGGGTTGTGTGTGCATTGGTGCATTGACAAACCATTTCTTCTATTCTATCAGACTCTATTCATATTCATATGTCCACATGAACATAACCCACATCAAATTAAACATGGTGAGTGGAATATATTGTAATGTAAATATATAATAAATCAACTGTATTATCCATCAAAACTAAGGAAAATATAGATATTAGTTACTATGGTGGGTCTAGTCCATCGTTCAATAACTTTCATCTTTGAAGGATACATCTATATACCATCACATGATATTATATAAACCGTGAATGAAACATTATGATGTAAACATTCAAACATGGTAAATTAAGTATACCCATTCTACTTCATTAGTTTCTTCAATAAAATTCTTAATTTATTATCATGGTACTACATAATCTTCTAATGTATTAGAATATAATCTACAAAGACAGAAACAACTGAGGATGGTAATATATAAATAATTGTTTCATTGAATCCATGAATATAGTGAAGGAATTATTGACATCATGTTTAATTAATATAAATTCATATTTCACATACCACACATAAAAGTTTACCTTGCATATATCATATTTCATAACCATCAATTGATGATATCCATGATAAATTTCAATCATCTAAAATATTGAGATCTTCATAATCGATAAAAAAATAATCAATATGAAGTAGTTGATTTATTTTCTTAATAGTTATATTAATTTGTTCATGATGATTAAATAAAACACACATTGACCCATTTTACTTTTTACTAAAATGAATTGGTTCATCATAATGTAACTGACTAGGGCCTACGAGTCCCTTATCGTGATTCTCATTGTGTTTTTTTCAAATCCTCTAACTCAATTAGGTCAATTCTATTTGGATTCCATGAAATGGTCTTATCCCCTTGTATATGTTCTATTGAAAACATAACATCACTATTTGGAAGAATAATAGAAAACTCATATACTAATACATCAACAAACTCCCATTCAATATGGATATCAATATTTATCTAAGTTAATTATCATTAATGGATAGGAATTAAGAAACCACCTAGATAGAAATAATTTTCATTAAATTTTTTTATTCAACTGTTCACAAATAAATAATCATATGAACATTAAGAATCAAAAATTCCACTTTTATTCCTCAGTTTTTCATATGGTAAATATATAAATAAGTCAAATATATAATAAGAATAATATCAAATTAAACTAAATGGATAATCAAATTTTTTTTCATAAGTGATCTCCCACAAACTTTATTCAGAGGTGAATTAAATATTTTAGACTCAATCAACATACCATTAAGACTTCTCACTTATAACACAACATCTAATCATAGAGATAGTAGTGTGATAGACTACAAAAATTTATTAGAAATAAAATAGTGGGTAGTATAATATTTTTTATTTAGTAGATGAAATGTTTAATTTTCACCACATCGTTGCAATATCCAACTTTGGAAATTGTGATCATATGATATTTCCAATTTCTATTAGTTCTAAGAGGTTATTTATTTCAATTATAATCTATAACCTTTGGATTCGTGCACCGATGAGTGTAATAATGAAAATAATTTAACTTAAATCATTGGAGTGTAGGATGTGAATTAGTTGGATTCTACCATTATGATAGTGTATCAATGAACCTCTTACCCACCTTTCCAAATTCATGGTTCTTATTACTAAAACATCCAAATTTAAGAAAAATCATTGTTTCATTCATTCAATTCCCATAATATTTCTTCCCACATATATGGAAAGTATATGATTGGAGTTTCTATACTCTTTGTGATTTATTTGAGTATTCACAAGGCTCCATAATTATTTACATATCAAAATAATGGGAATAATGGGAATCGTTAATTTTTATTTATAACATGATATCACCTAAAATGATGTATTCATAGATGAAATAGAATTGTATTGATAACACCTTTCCCATACATAGTTTTAATCTAAAAAAATTGTTTAATTTATCATTTATGGATGATGATTAAACCAAAAAAACACCATTATAATATATGTAAAATTTTCCTCATTGGAACCAATGGATTCATCATCATTTGTATTATTCTAAAATAATTTACTCTCTATTATTGTATGTAGAAAATAAGCGAAGTGGATAATAAAAAATAAAAAAAATTAAACTCATCTCATTCCAGGAAGATATTTTTTCCACATTCCTCATATTTATAATAATATTACACCATTGAATTTATTTTACTAATAAATGATAAAATGTTAATAAAAATTTACATGTTATGACAACCAATGAAAATAATATATTTCATTAGTTGGTTAGATTCATAATTTATAAAAAAAAGTTTTTATAATTTATACAAAATGAAGGTAGGAATTTACTCATGAATTACTCAACAACTCATTATCCTATCATATGATAAGATAAAATATCATCATGATTCATTTCGTGAGAATTGTTTGTGAGAAAACGTAGAATATTATTTATTCAAAATGCCATATCATTGAGTTACATAGGTAGATATTCATTTCATTTTCTATAACTTTTGTTATTAAGATGATTCTTTATGGTTATAGATATGGAATAAAAATAATAAAATCATAGTTTGACAATAAATCTACAACAACCAAAGTGAGAAATCATATAATTGGTAGTTACATAAGGGATTATGGAAATAGAAAGGTGGTGGGGATGGTGTATTGTATTTAACTAATAAAATTATAATTTAAAATTTATTAGATGAATGTGGTCTGCTAAAATATAAAAAAATCAACCAAACTACTATAATTAAAGAGAGGTAAATGAAAATATATAAATCTAAAGATGAACATAATTATTTTATATAGCTTCCATTATTAATTTCCTCACTGCAATATTCCAAAACTAACCCTATGTATAAAACACACTATGTTATATAACATTTTAACGATTATGATAACTCTTTATATCCAAATTTTTTAAAACATGGAGGTTTAAACCAATTCAATAATATATTATAGGTTTTGAAAAAACTCATCATTTTATAAGAGAAGTCCCAAACTATACTAATATAGGATCAACCCTGTCCCCTTTCAATATTAATTATTAACAAAATAGACATTTATAGGTCAAAACCAAAACTATCCTTTTATAGGATCATGCATAACCTAGAATTTTTATGATCAACCATGACCTCTGTCCTTCTTGGGTTTTGTTGGAAACCAGTGTTTTATGTGCAAAAAAATATACCATATTGTTCTATTGTAGGACTAAGATACATGTTCACAATAAAATTCTTAACCTCTTCAGTGTTATAGGTTATGAGTAAACATGGATTGTAAAAAGAAAAACAAAACCATGAAGATAATAGGAGAGGTCCTTTTCTATAAAATTATTATGGTATGAGGAATATGATTTATAAGGGGTTGGAATAAAACTAACCATGTGATGTTATAGACTAAACCCATGCCTACCTTTTGTATGGTTAGTATAACAATGTGAAAGTTGTAAAAAGTGTGAGGATATAACAAAAATGTTATGGTATAAAGAAAGGATAATATAATTTATCCCATTGGATTATTATCACTCAAGATGATGAATTTTATGTTATGTAGTTCTTAAGACATTCAATTTTTTGAAATAATGAATCTTGGGAAACAAGCTATATTGTTCAGGTAGATGTATAATGATGAAGGTCTATGACTCAATTTCAAACTATACAGAACATGATAATAAAGTAAATTCATGTCTAGGTTTCATGAGATCATGTCATATTATTTTCATAAGATAAATAGAAAAACTATTTGTTCACAATAGAATATAATATCCGCTTTCATAGATTCAAATAAAAAATTTATCTGATGAAAAATATTTATAAATAACTCTTACCTACAATAAAATTGAATCAAATTCATAAAAATAATATCATTATGGTAATAAATAAAAAATTAATGCAAGGGGTAATTAATCATGAAAAAATTATAATAAATTCTTTTTAACAATACAATACTGTATTTGATACTAAATCTTCAAATTCAAAAGTTGTTGTAATGTTAAATTGTATACATTCCATACAGTTTCACTATTCATTGCTATTTACATGATTTATGATTCATGTGTTTTTTCATAAACAATAGAATTTTAATATCCATGTGATTTATCTATTGATATTCAATAAAAAAAGATAAATATTTTATATTTAATCACGTGTTGTCATGACACATACCCCAGGGCTTGTACCGTGACATCCCCTAAGCCTGCTTCCCGAAGGCCAAGGGTGGGTGACTAGCACTGAAGGCTACAAACTACAAGTGGGATGTATTTTCTTGAGTACATGTACGCATTTACACACAACCACATCCCAAATATATAAAGGTAAACATTCATGACACTAATGACCAACTAATTAAAAGTACAAACTGTAGGTCAAGTGGGCTGAAATAAAAACCCAACAAAATATGAACTAAAATAAAAAAGTAAAAGTAAACCCAGAAAGATTTCCACTGAGAAAACCTCATGATGGGTATGTTTACAGTATCATCTAGAAGCCATATTACCACGTCAGTCTTACATGATCTCTCTGTGCATCGCCTGGTCATTGGCCCCCATGTCATCAGCCATGTCATCAGCCTTCTGCACTAGACACAACACTTGTGGGTGAATACCATGTAGGGGTGACTGACAATATACTCAGTAAAGACCCCATACGATAAGGAAATACTACAAAAAAAAACAAAATGTAAAACCAAAAAGTAAGATAGATCACACAAGGTATAATCTAGAGTAGGAAAGTAAGATCATCAGTCATATCACTGAACACCCTGGGAATTTGGAGAACTCCTCCTCTACGAGTACAGTGGGCCTACCAAGTCACACAAAGCCACTTCCCACTAACATTGGCTATTGTGGTACTCATCCTTGATGAGTATCATGGGTATGTTGGGTCATGGATATCCCCAATGTGGGAATGTCTGGTCACACATAGCCTCTTCACACCTGGTCCATACTCAGCTACTCCACCCCATCGAATATCGTGGGTCTGGAGGGTCTCATAGAGTCACTCCCCTCTGTGGGCCTGCAGTGTCACATAGGTTTGAATCCCATTGGGAAATTGTAGCTGATCTATTTAGGGTAGATTTTCAGTAATCCTCAGTTCTCAACCAACCGTGGGGGTTCTACACCTAGTATTCTTCATTCTAGAACAACCACTCCTCAATCCATTCACCATATTTCAACATCTATGAAATTCTATGTAGAGTATGGCCAATAATCTTCATAATTTTGAGGGTTCTAGTGTCATGATTGGATCATCAATTGGATGATTGATTTGTAAGTTATTGGTGTTTTAGTAAATAGGGGCTTGTTGCATTTGGCCTCGGCTGGACCGACCCAAACAACCTCAGCAGGGATCCCCACATGCTTTGGATTATTTCAACTAACCTAACCCAACCTGGTTTGGGTCTATATCAGCACAGTTTTGGTGGGGGCCAGTCTTTCGTGTTGTCCAGTGACCCTGTCTCATCCGGCTAGGCCCGATAGGGCTTCTCTGGCCAACTTGGTGCGGGTCTGGTCTGTTGGGTGTGGGGCTGGCCTAACTCTGGCAGACCATCTTTCATCAACTCTAATGTGTAACGCAGCCATGGTGTTGTCACCCAGTCAGTCAAACACGGCCACATAGGTTCTGCATATGTTAAGGGCATCTTCTACATCGTGATGCCAAGACTTGTGGCTACATGCCGCTCCAACAACATAGACAATGGGTCCCATCCCTCAGTAAACTGTCGGCCCGATGTGCGGCTCCTACTGCTTCGTTGTGGCCTAAGACATCCGTAGTTACTACCTCCATCCCACTGGCATAGCATTTCGGCGGGGTATTTTATGGACCACCAGGTTTGATCTGGTGGTCCGTTCTTCAGGTCGTGTATGCCTCCATCCACCACGGGGTGTTTGCTTCACATCCATGGCCTTAAAACCATATTTCCTCAAATTCAATGGTTTGACCATGATGAACACACAAGTCTAAGGGGTTCATACCTTGTCTGTGTTGGCTCATTCCCTCAATGTTAGAGTTTTAAATATTGGGAGGTTTGGGATTGAGGTTCTGTCAACAAATAATTAATACCAGTATAGAAAACCCAAGAAAAAAACCCTCCTACAAGAATAAGTGATATGTGGATCAACCAATTCGTGGGTTGATCCATGTTCTTTGTTTTAGAATGAATGATGGGGAGACATGAAACAAAATACACCCCGACCTAATTTGATTTCGTCATTGAATCACTCCACCTATGAGGATTCATGTTATCTTTTTATTCACTTTTTTTGGTCCCATTCTTTGAGATTTTTCTATGTCATTAGTGATTTTTATGTTCTTTATTCGTTGTTGGAGTTAAATGTTTATTTAGATTCACCAAAATAAATCAAGGATTTGATCCCATTTCTCCAACGCATTATTCCCTTAAAAGGAAAACACATCCCATTTTTTCTGTTATGTTGTGTTGTCACATTATTATGTTGTTTCATTTCTGAAACAACATATCTGTTACCCTTCATTTAATGCATCATAACACCACTCATTTATGATCCATTAATGAGTTTCATTTAATGTGACTCATTGTCACTTCATCACCGCACCACATCTCTATCGTGTCACCATACAACGGTTGGGGAAAAGAAATATAATGCTTTTAAGTTATTTTATTTTTTTCGCAAAATTCCAAAAACTAAATTTTCAAGTCGACCTTTGCTGGTCAAAGTTAGGTATATTCTAAGAAAATCACGACATTCTGAGTTCAATGGTGCCCCTGTATTTTTTATCTGAGCATCATATTAATTCCATATAATTTTAAACAAAATCACATAGAATTTCCAGGACATTACATTACTCCCCCTTCTGGGATTTATGTCCTCATAAACACTTATAAGGCTAAATAAACAAATGGGTGTACTGAGCATAAATCATATCCTCCCTCTCCCATGTACTCTCTTGGAGATTCTCATGATTCCACCGAATGCAAACCGATGTAATCAACCATCCATGAAGGAACTTCTCATGATGATCCTCTATCTCCCCAATATAACTCTGCAGACCTCTTTCCATCGTCAATGTCCATCTCACCCCAGTCGATGACATTTGATGGATCATTCAATTACATTCTCAATTGTGACACATGGAAACCATTGTGCAACTAGTGCATCTATTGGCAGATCTAGGCAGTATTCCACCTCTCTAAATCTACTATGAATGTGTAAATGTCCGATGACCCTTGAGGATTATATTCTTCTCTGACCAAATAACCACAATCCAGATAGGGTTGATATCCAATGGAACAAATGGTCTCCCTCCTCTAACTCTAAGGACCTTTTTCTCCTGTCCGCATTTAATTTCGGCCTACTTTGAGTAGTCATCAACCACTCCTGGATTATCTGCACCTTCTCAGTAAGAGTCATTACTAACTCTAGACCCGTGATTGCTGACTCCCCTAGGTCTATCAAACATAGAGGCGATCTACATGTATGATCATAAAAATCATTAAATGGTGCCTTGATAATGGTTTAGTGATATCTATTGTTGTATGAAAACTCCACTAGTGGTGCGTGGTCCTCCCAACTATGAACAAAATTAAGGACACAAGTACGAATCATGTCCTCCAATGTCTGTATGGTCTGATCTGTATGACCATCTATCTGAAGGTGAAAGGTTGTTCTCAAGGGAAGTTGAGTCTCAAATGTCACTTTAAATACCTTCCACAATCGGAATTTAAATTTTGAGTCAAGTTCCAAGATGACTGTTGAAGGAACCTCGTGAAGCCGCACTATCTCTTGGATGTATATTTATTCCAAGCCCTCTTCTGATCCAAACTCCTAGAAGGGTATGAAGTGAGTCGACATGATGGGACGGTATACAATAACCCTAATTGAATCGAGGCACAATGATGTGTATGTTATCTCTGTCACGAATTCCATCGAGATACCATCCCATTTCCACTCTGGTACCTCCAGTGGTTGGGCCAAGATTAGTGAAACCTAATACAAAGCCTTCACTTTCTAGCAAGTGAGTTATCATGAAATGAACTATGCCAGTTCATTCTTCATATTGGACCACCAGTACTGATGTAAGAGGTTCTAATACATCTTTTCCATATAATGATGTATATCCAAAGGGGAGGTATGGAACTCCCTCAACAACTCCTCCCCCAATGTTACTCAAACCACTATGCGCCCTGGGAAATGTATGGCATGTTACCCACCTATTGAGAATCCATCTGTTACCTGTCATAAGGATAACTTGTAAAATCATGCCCCACTATAAATATCCACAAGTTTTACCTCCCTATTTAAATGAAAGTTTGGGGGAGTGGAAGTGATTGATTGAAGGAAGGATTCTCCATCATTATCCATGAAGAATATCGACATCATAGCTAACTACTCTATTGCCTCACTCAGTAGTTTTAAACAAGGCCTTATGCTCAGCGCGTCTTCCACCACATTCCCCTTCCCATGAGTATATATTATCTCAATGTTATAGTCCTATAGGAACTCCAACCATCTTATTTGTATCTTGTTCTGGTACTTTTGTGAGAATATATACCTGAGACTCTTGTGGTCAGAGTTGATGGTAAACCATTCACCCATCATGTAGTGCTACCACATCTACAAATAAAATACCACTTGTGCTAACTCCAAGTCATGGGGCGCATTGTAATTTTAATGCAACATAATATGATGTGAGTTATATGAAATCACCACTCACTCCTGCATAAAAAAACAACCCAGTCGATCATTGATGTGTCACAAAAAACTATGTACCAAATTCCCTACTCTGATAGTCTCAAGATAGGGGAACTCATCATTCATTTCCTCAGATCCTACAAACTCTACTTCCACCTCTCCATCCACACAAAGGGTTTCCCCTTCCATGTCAAGGAAAATAATGGTGATACTACTCTGGAAAATCCAACCATGAACCTTCGGTAATATACAGCCAACCCCAAAAAAATCCACTCCTCATTCACGCTCTTAGGTGGCTCCCAATATACCATTGTGTCAATAATCACCAGATCCACTGCAACTCCAACCTCTAAGATGACATGACCTATAAATTGGACCTCCCAATGCAGAGCTGGAACATTGAGAGAATACAATAAATTTTGTGCTCCCAGAGTGTATCCAACTATATCCACAGGTGTGTAGTGTGATCCTCCTCTAACTCCAAGTACAACATGATCTCATTAATTAAGACCACCATGAAATGATTGAGGTAAGGATAGAGGATCCTATTCATGAGTCCCTTGAGAACTATTATGGAATTTTTCACTCTGAAAGGTGTCTCTGAAAACTATTAGTGTACATACCATCATCTAAAGGATGTCTTCGGTTCGTACTCATCCAATACCCAAAGCTGATGATATTCAGATCTAAGGTCTATCTTCAAGAACCACCTTCCTCCCTTTAGTTGTTCGGATAGTTCATCAATCCTAGAAAGTTGATACACATTCTTAATGGTCACCTGGTCCTGGCACCAGATTTCTAGACATAGTCACAAGCTCCCATCTACCTTCCTATAAAAAATCACTAGGTCTGCCCATGGCGAAATGTTGGGCCTGACAGATCCATTCTCATGTAAGTCATCCAACTGTAACCTCAATTCAAGAAGTTCCACAAGAGCCATCCTATATACTGTTGTGGATATTAATTTCATCCCTTGGATCATATTTATGCATAATTATACCCTTCTACGAGGAGGTAGTCTTAGAACATCCTCAGGGAAGACGTCCTAGTACTCGTCCACCACTACTGGAAGGCATGGACTCCTCTCTTCCACTATATAGAGGGTGAGGCTGGCCCATTTTTTAGTGATCGTTTGCAACCTACATTGGGAAAGTTTTTCTTGTGCAGAAAATGTTCCCTTCTCATTGATGAAGGAAAACTAGTCCCATCCTCGTGAACACACCTTACATTGCACCTAATATAGTTGATCTATGCATTGACTGTATATATCTAGTCCATACACAAGAAGACACCATAAGGCCTCGATACTGCTACTAGGAGATCCCAACCGAATCGCTCACCTCTTAGAGTAAGCTCAAACTACTGGCACCAGTGTGTTATCATTGAATCCCCTCCTATAGTAGTCTCTAGTCATAAGGATCAAGCAAACAGCTCCACTGGAATCTCCATGCCACGAACGTGGTCTATGGAAACGAAATAGTGACTGCATCCTACGTCTATAAGAACTGTATATAAGGTGGAGAAGACACATATCATACCACTAATCATCTTTGGAGCACCGTGTTTATTGGCATCAACTTCTTGATGTTACGCTCTCCCCTATCCACCTGCTCCCTAAGGACATAGTGGACCACTTGGCAGTGGAAGAGGTAGTACCTCGAACGGTCGACCACAACCTACCGCTCTGCCTAGTCCACTACCACGTCTACCATCTTATGGAGATCTTCCCTCAAACCTCTACCACTACCGTAGAGGTCCCTTGACCATCTTCTAATCATCTGTACAGTGGGTCGGGTAGTCACGACCCATGTGTCCCTGCCCGCAATACGTGAAGGAAAACAGTGCTCCCTGTTGGCTCCCTCTACTCTAGGAGCCCCTCTCTACTGACCTTATATCATAGTTTCATCCAATAAAATATCTGAACCTCTTGGGTCCTCGCATCTAATGGCTACTGCTCACTATGGAAGAATCTTCCACCTGGTTTCTACTACTGTCTCCTACTTTCAGTGACTACTTTTCCAGGATGCTCTCTACAAGAAGGGATCACTATAGCACTCCATCCAGAGTGGGAATGCTGAAGGAATCCATCCACACCCTGATCTCCTAGTGGAGTCCCTGTTCAACGATCCATGAATGGAAGAAAGGGTCATGCTCCATATCTATAGAGTAATAGGAGTGGATTTTAAACCTCTCAAAGTACTCAACCATAGAAATGATGCCCTATAGTGGGTGAATTAGCTCTTATATTTACATTGAATGCAAGGTCACAGGGAAAAACTCCTCCAAGAAAAGCCACTTGAAGTCAGTCTAGGAGAGGATCACCTCTTCATGAGTCTTAATCATAAAACTCCACCATATCCTTACTTAGCCCTGAAAAAGGATCTCAACTAAGATCTCCATCTGGTCGAGTTTCGTCCTCACTAAGCATAAGACCTATATCACCACCTCCAGCCCGTCCTCATCAACTAGAGGATCTATCGCAACCCTGAACCTGGGAGGTCTCTATCTCTAGAACACATGCACGTCATTGATCCTTTCTATGTCCTCTACTAATAACAGTGATAGTAACTACCGAACAACGGGTGGTGGTAACACTGGTGCAACACCTAGTGGGGCCATCAATAGTGTTGGTCAATGAACTGACACATCATCACTAGGAGGGATATCCTCATGGTCACTAATCAGAATCTTGGCTTGATGGCTGGCTATGTGGAGGAATCTTTATAAAAATCTTGATGTACACTGGCCAATTGAATATACATTGTTGGATGACTCTTATTGAAAAAAACATGAGTAAAAACTCATTTCCTTTATTTTCCATGCAACTACTGTTTTTATGTATAGAGATGAAAAGAAAAATTCAAGGTCCGGGTGTATGGATATATTGGTCACTGCACCAAAAATGAACTCCAAGAATATAAAATTCGAACTGAAATCCATTAGCACTATTTCCCAAACACAAAACAATAGGCTCCCGATATTTGAGGTAGAACCTTCCACCTCTGATACCACTTCATCAGAACCCATCCCTTGGGGCCTATTCCATGTCATCTCCTAAACCTGCCTCCTAAAGATGAGGGGTTGGAAACTCACACTGGAGGCATCAACCTTCATGTGGTAGACATTTTCCAGAGTACCTGTATGCACACACCCACAACCACATCCAAAAGCTGGAAAGGTAAGAATACATTCCACAAAACAACCATTGTGTAAAAGTGAAAACTATATGTCAAATAGGGAAGAATAAAAACCCAACAAAAGATTAAGAAAAATATGAATGTACAAGGAAACCATGAAAGCCTTATATTGAAAACCTCGCTGGATGGGTAAATGAAGAGTAGCCAATGGAATCCGTAGAAGAACATCCTGGCAACCAGATCTCATTGGGAACTGCCTAGTCCTGGGCCACCAATTCCTCCGCCAAGTCACCAGTCATCTTCACAAGACACAACATGTGCATGAAATGCTCATTTGGGGACGAATAACACTATACTCAATTGGGATCCCAACCAACAAATAAATACCACATAATATTCCCAATTAAAAACATGAAGCATGAAGTCTTACATTAGGTATAATCTTGAGTATGAAAGGATGACCATCAGTCATATCACTAAACACCTTAGGATACTGGAGAACTCCTCCTCTATGAGTACAGTGGGCCTGCCAGGTCACATAGATCCACATCCAACTAACCATGGGTTTTTGTGGCACTCATCCCTGATGTGTACGATGGGTATGATCAGTTACATAGAGGAACTCACCAATGTTGGGATACCAGGTCCCATAGTGATGCCTCCCACCTTGGCTATACTGAGGTACTCTTCCCCATCAAGTATGGTTGGTCTGTCGTGTCACACAAAGTCACTCCCCACCATGTGCATGCCAGGTCACCCAAATAGTCTTCGTACCATTCCAACATAGCTGATCCACAGAAGATCACATATCAGCAGTCTTCAGGTTTCATCCAACCATAGGGTTTTCACTGGTAGTGCACTTGATTTAGGGAGAACTGATCCTCAAGCCATTCATCATATTTCATCATCTATTAAATCCTCCATAGAATAATCCAAAATATTTTCATCTTTATGTGGGTTCAATATCCCTGAATGTATCATCAATCCAATGCCCGGTTTGTATGTTTTTAGAGTTTTAGTAAATAGGGATCAGTTTCCTATGTGCCTAGTCCTACCATGTCGTACTGACTTGACAATGCAACCAGGGGGCCCATATGCCATGTTTTAGTTTAACTGGCCTGACCTGACCAGTTTCAGGTGTAGGATAGCATGTTCTGGCATGGCCAGTGGACCAAGCCCATTGGGCCTCACTGAATCCAGCCTGGTTTGGCCCAGGGTCCAGTCCACCGGGTCGCCCGCCGACCTAGTCTCATCTGGCCCAGCCCGCAAGGCGTGGGTCCGCCCTGCCTTTGGCAGAATGGATTTCTTCCAAAAAAAATCGTAGAATGTTCAGGGAGTTGTCATGTTACTAGTAAAAGTTGGATACTCGGGTTCTGCACATGGTTAGCGGACCACATTCCATGTGATATCATGGCCCAAATAGGCCGCAGCTGCTACCTCTCGTGCATTTTCATGATGCACCACCACCCACTCGCGGCTCCCATAGTAGGCCACCACCAACAGTTTCCATTGCCACTATAGGGTCCAAAACACATGTGGGTTATTCCATAGACCACCAGGTCTGCTCCAGGGATCTATTCTTCTTATAATATGCAGATATGGCCTATGTAGGGTACCCCCTTCCCTTCCAAGGCATAGAAACCTTCTTACCAAAAATTTCAAGGTTCTTCCATGAATAATGCACAAGATAGAGGGGCTCAGGCCTTGTTTTATTCATCACACACCATCTGCGTTAGAGATTTAATCATGGGTAGGTTTGGGATTCAAGTTTTATCAACAAATAATTAATCCCGATATAGAAAAGCCAAGAAAAACACCCTCCCGTAAGACTAAGCAATACACGGATCAACCTATTCATGGGATGATGTGTTTTCATCATTTCCTAATAATGGATGGGAAACATGAAAGAAAATAAAACCCTACCATTATTGATTTCTTCATTTATGTGCTCTACCTACTAGGATTCAAGTTCCAATGGTATTCATCACTTTGTGGTCCTGTTCTATGATATGCGTTGACGTCGTTAACGATACACCAACATTCATCATTCGTTGTTGGAGAGAAATCTAGTAATATGATCATTAGAGGAAATCCATGATTTTATCCCATTATTCCAACATGTTATTCCATAAAAAAGAAAACATTTCGTACTGTTTCTATTACACTGCATCGCCACATAATTACCATGTTTTATTTATGAAATAGTATATATTGTACGCTTCATTTAATGTGTCATTACACATCATGTTTATGATCCATTAATGAGATTAACTTTATTAGACTCGTTGTCTCATCATCAATATACCACAGCACCACTATGCCACCACCGAGTGGTTGGAAAAAACAAATAAAATAATATTTATGTTATTTTATCCTTAAATGTCCAAAAACTAACTTTTCTTTTCAACCCATGTTAGTCCAGAAATAGGTCAATTCTAGGTGAATCTTGTTTTTTTTAATTCAACTATGCCTTTGGATTTATGATCCTCACAGTGGTTTAAATGTAAGAAAAACCATATCGCATGTTTACTTAAATGAACATTAAAAAAAGTTCAACATTCTATTCTGTGCTTACTCGGCCTTGGAATCAGGTGTCATTAGAGTGTCTGGTTTCAAAATAGTTTCTTATAATTTAAAAAAATCCAAGGAATTTCTGGGACATTACCTGTTTTGACCAATTAATTGATTTTATAGTATTAGATATTGATATCCTTGATAAAATCCATAACAATATTCACGATAAACTCTTCCTAAGTCAATAGGTTTACATATGAATATCTCATGTTCAAAAATTTAAACATGAATATCCATATATTCATAATCCCAGGTTAATATTAATAAGTTATTCATAAAATAATATAATATTTGATCTAATTTCTTTTAAATTATTAATGACTTATTTTACTACAAGCAAAACATTTAATATTTATATAATAGAAACTTGTAGAAAATGGGCATGTGAATAATACATAAAAATAGAATAAATTTTCAATTATCAGAACAATATTTAGAAAATCTCAAGACATTGTAAAAATATTTATCAAATAATTGAGTTAGTCTATTTATCTCATTTTCTTGTAGAATTATTCATTTATATGACTCAACACAACTATAATCATATAGGTGAATCAACATAGGCAAAGTAACTTAGTCAAATTCATGTATGTGAATTCATGAAACCAAATTCTTGTATGTGAATTAACAATGCCAATTCACATAAGTGAATCTTAAAGCTCAATTAATATAAGTGAATTGACGTTACAAAATTCCCAAAGTCAAATACATGTTGCTAAATTTATGTAAACAAATTCACAAGGTTGATACATAATGAAAATTTTGAAGTCTATAAACTAGTTAACATAATATATTGTAAACCCAAATAAGACCTTCCAAAAAAATTATCATTTTTGGATCCAGTTGAATTATATTTAAGTAATTTTTTTCCTTTCCAATAATAAAAAACCACATTAATTTTACCTTTATAGATTATGTTTTCATTAAAATAGAGTATCAAAACAGTTCTAAAAACATTAGAATTTAGACAGATAAAATTTAGTGAAATATAAACCCATTTGATAAATCATAATTATATATTGATAATTTTCTTCTTTATCATGAAATATATATAATTTTCTTATACTTCCAGATAAATAAAAATAACTCAATTTTTGGTATTGTATACCATGTTATCATCTAAATACATATGGTAATTAAATTGGAATATTTGGTTATGTGGTTCACAAATTGGTTATGTGAACTTTCATTTTCCTTTTATGGATGATCAATTTATCTTTTTAGAATAATAATTTTTCAATATAGGATTAATAAAAATCAATTATAAATTATATTTAAATGTCTTAAATGACTTCTATTTCCTAGTAACACTTCATAAAACTTATAAACAAGTAATGACAAATTAAAAACAAGAAATGAAATGATATTATTTGCAATGAAATATTATGATATAATAAATTTTATAAATAATTTAATCAAATCATAGGATAAAAATTATAGATACACAAGTTAAATGAATTGGGACTCTAAAAGTAAATAAAAAAATTAAATCATTGCAATTATCAAAATATAATGTTATTAATGGATCAAATATAACAAAAATAGGTTTGTAATTATTAAAACATAAAATGGATCAAGGAGATAATAATAAAAACAAATATATGTAATTATCTGAACATAAATTCTTTTAATGATCTTCTCAACATAATGTCTATTTTTTATATAAAAAACCATATATAATTTCAAAATGTCTACCATATTTAATATAATAAAAAAGAAAATATTTCAATAGACACGTTATCTCTTTGAGATGATAATTTTTCTCCCCTTTTTTTAAAAAATATGTTTCACTCTCTCATGATCATAGTAAAAAATTTACTCCTTATAAATTTTTTTATTCCTATAAATGAATACCTATTTTATTTTAAAATTAATTTTTCGATGACATGATGATGAAAAATAAAAATCAATATTGTATAAAACATTCTTAAATAGTAATATTTCAAAACTATTGTAACGGAACAACTATAAAGATTTATATTGTTGGGGCATTATTTTATATAAATTTATATTATTTGTGAAGTAGTTTACGAAAAATAATGATAATCCCTTCATGAAATTTCCATTTATAAAAATTGATTTTTAACATTTAATATAGAATCGACTAGTATTTATGAGAATTATTAAAAAAATAAATAATTAATAAAATGTTTTTAGATATTAAAAAAATTATTCTATATAGAAAATTATATATTGATATTTATTTCTTCAAAATATTAAAATCTTAACATATAAACACATTTATAATTCCACTAAATTTGATAAATAATTATGAAACATGAATAATCATTCTGAAAATATTTAAAAATATTAAAAATTGATATTTGCTCATTTTAAACAAGACTCATAAATTTAATATTACAATAAAACACTAAAAACTACATTTATTTATCATGTTATCCACTAATGTGCATATTCAACATGTTATCATACCCAAAAAAATAAAATCAGATTCCAATGTCCTCGAAATTGAATTATTAAAAGAACATATTTCTAGTAAAATATTTATAATTTAAATATGGTAATATACACCAAAATTGATTGATTTTATATATAAATTAATACAATATAAATTTAAAATGTAAAAGTGACACCCTAATTTTAGCTACCTTATCATGAATATAGATACTACATTATAGTAAAATTTAATTATAGATTAGAAAAAAATATAGAAAACTCAATTTATTAACACATATTTAACATTATAATTTAGACTTATACATTAATAATAATTACTATTTAGATATTAAAAAATATCCCACACATTAAAAGGCATCCCCACAAAAGAACACATATTTAAAATGTGATTTAAAAATATATAGAATGAATGTTTAAAATAATTCATAATATGTGGAAAAATATAAAAATAATAAATATATATCCATTTTATTGTGATTTTATTTTATCTCATAAAATATAGTTTAGGATTATTTTGAAATTTATAAAATATAATCGACCAATATTTGGAATTTAATGTCGATCTAGGTCTTTGAAAAACAATCATACAAAACCATGTCTAACTTTTTTAATAAAATAAAATACCTAAGATGACTTTAGAATTAAGATGAAGAGTAACTCCTAAATTTTTGTTATATCTTCAAAATGATACTATTAAAAAATAGAAAATATATTTGTAATTATAAAAGTAAAAACAACTCTATAAACATACATTATTGTAACAAGGAGACAAAAATAATGTTTTATGATGTTCAAGGAGTTTTGAAATTATCAAAATAAAAATATCATACAATTAAACATGAATTTTCAAATTAAATAGTATATTCATTGGCCATATTAAAATTGAGAGTCATGAATATGATATATAAAAAAATTATATTTATGTTTTATGACCCAAAAAAGGTAAGTACTAAAGTACATTTTTACCTACAAAAAAATAACTAAGTATTCATGCATAACAGAAACATAATATTAAAGATTCTAAATATTATTCACACATGAAATGAGTAGAACTATAATGAAATGAATGATGGACATTAGAAAATACATATTACATTGGTATAAAGAATTTATTAAATTAAAATGAATTATTATATATAGTTTTAGTTTCTAAATAAGTAAATTTTTTAGACATTCCTTCACAGTAATTAGGTTTATAATTGAAATCACATTTTTTTAAAGTTATTTATTAAACTTCAGTGGATTATCTGGAGAAGAATTTCAATAAGATACACATTTAAGAATATTTACCAATGACATTCCAGAATTTTTCTTAAAGATAATATCATAACACAGTTCAAACAAAAGAATAACCTCCAAGTGTGTTCAATTTATCATAATTTGTCATAATATAAAAATTCATTGAAGTATTTATGATTTGAAGAATATTAATTATAAATTGGTTATCTCAATGAATTTAATTTAATTATTATCATCATATAATTATTTATTTATTCTTTCATTATCTTTTGAAATAGGTTTTTCATTTTCAAAAAACATTTTATTTCTGGAAGAATTAAGGTTTACCTTATTTTCATTTAATATATCATTTTCTTACATAATGATTTATTTTTTTGAATATGGTTTCATTAATTTAAGATATAGATTCATTTTTTATCATGAAAACTTATAATTTTTTTTAGTGAGACATGTATAGAAATATTTTCATTTATATTATCTTATATTTAATAAAACATTTATTTCCAATTTTCAGGTGTTGGTTCATCATTTCTTGAATCTGTAGAAGAATGGGAATCAAATCAAAAACAACAATATTTTTTCATAAGTTTCACACATATATTTACAGATATTCTACCATTTGAACCAAGATCACATGAATAATATTGTGGAGGTGAATAAGTTAAATTATAATATTTCTAAATAAATAAATCATTACATTGTTTTTACAATCAATCCAATTAAATGAAATTTCAAAGTCACTCTATACTGTCAAAAATTTACTTTCTTTATCATTTAACAAATTTTGCGTTTAGACTTTTGAAAATTGGTGTTAAAATATATTATCTTTATACCACTATATAAAATTATATTTGAAAAATCTAAATTCAAATTTTAATTACATTGAGTCATCTATCCTTCGTGAAATTTTGTTTTCTCATTTTTTCTGGGATGTAAAATCCATTTTCATGTGTACTGTATTTCTATTATTACTAAAAACATATTTCTTAGAATCTAAAAATTTAATAGTAATGATTTCAATTTGTTTCCAAATTTCCAGAGGATTGACGAAATTATAAATTTTGTCACAAATATATCAAGAGATAGGAAATTAAAGAATATTAGAGACCTTATAATTATAATAATAATAAGATCACATTCTCCTTTCAAAAAAACTAGATCAGATTACGGTAAAACAACAGATTTATCCAAATTTTCCCATAATATAATATAAAAAATATTTATATAAGATTTATTTGAATCTTCCACTGATTATTCATACAACTATTGAAATTTGGTGGATTACTATCATATAATTATTTTAGTATTTTTATATTTATTCCATTTTTCTTCATTATGTTATTTATCACTAAAAATATAATTCCCTTAGTATTGTTATAGAAAATCATAAATAAGATAGCATAATTAAAGATCACTTTGTTCTGATAGGGGTATTTTTGAAAAACTTAAAGAATAATCCCATGAATGTGGATAATATTGTCTGTAATTTTTCATGGGATAATACTATTTGGTTTGGTATTACACATAGAAGCTTCTCATTTGGAGACATGATTGGGGATTACATGTGCAAGTGGATGATGGATCATGTACGTTGAGTGCATTCTCCAGGAGTCATACCCACTGGTGGAGGTTGGATTTCATAGTCACTGCAAAATATTATTCCCTTGTGAGTCATGATCGGGGTGATAAAAATGAATAAGTAGTATACCAACTTTTCAGGTTTTGAAAGATTCCCCAATGATTTTTGTTGCGAGGAATAATCATGAAAGGTGAAATAAGAGGATATCCTTACATATGGGGAGGATTTCATTCCATGTGTAGAGGATATAATTCCATTTGAGGAGGATGTTCTCTATTGTGATGATAGGTTGTGTGAAGAAAATGGCATTTCAATATAACTTAGAGCTTTATATACCTATTCTACATTTTATGGCCATATATTGACCTCATTTGAAGAGGGAGATGATTCTGGGTAGTTTTGTGTCATGTAGCTCGGATATGGGGGACTCACTCGTTATCCCTTCACATAACATATCCACTCATCATACATAGATTTAATTGGGATGGCTGTATTAATTCCAATGTGTAATAGTTTGGAGGAGTGTTCAATAATGAAGTTCATGTTAGCGCGCCTATGCTAATATTCAAGAGGAATTTGTATACCTATACTATGATAAAAAGTTCAAAGGGAATATCAATCCAAAAATGAATTGGGGGGACCATAGAAATATGTGGCACTGGTCACATGGGGACTTTAAGTGTAGCTGAAGCAGTCATGGATTGATGTGGGAGCTTTTGGAAATCATCCTTCTTAAATAATTCTCATCAGATGGGAGGAATCAAGAAGATTCCCAGGATGTGGACATTGTGAAGCACGAGTCCTCAAATAAGGGTTCTTCAGGAAGCTTGAATTCATACCGAATGTTAGGGGATTTATGAATAATGATGACCCTCCCTAAAGATGAATTCTTGTCTTGGGAAATGAGTGATTCAAAAAGGATTTCTACTTCACAAAGAATCAAGTAAACCAAATGGCCTTTTTCCTATTTTTTATTTTTCTTAGGTTTCTCAGATGCTTTATCAATTATGATAAATTCATAATTCAAAACCTCATGTAACAATTTTTTTGATGATATAATGAGATATCTATTTATAGACAATGGGATTCGCGATGTTGAGACATAGATCATGAAGCATAATTGGGCATCAAGAATGGATGTGAATGTGTTGGACTCAGGAATCACAACATCAACCCTTATCAAAGCTACATAGTGTTGTTAGACTCATGGAGGTTAAAATTAGGGCCTCGCACATTTATAGAGTGGGGGTCTTGATGAGATAGCTTCATGAAAAAGACCCTTTAGAGTTTTCAATGGGTTTTTATCTTGGATTCTCTTAAAAATTGAAATGGATTTACCTAAAAATATTTTACCACATATTTTAGTTTTAAAGCATTCCTCCTCCCTTCAAAATGGGATCTAAAATTAAATGGAATGTTGGATTCTCACCGATAATCAACAAAACAATTACAATCTTCAACCTTTCATGAAAACCATTCGCATTAATCATACAATATTCCAGTAAACAGTGAAAAATATAGTTAAATATAAAAGAATCATAGGGTGATGTATGACTATAAATATTTTGGGTGTGGTCCCTCATAGGAACCTAAATTCATGCGAATCAATTCTTCAACTATCAATTTTAATGATACTCACTACCTCTATAATCCGTGTTCTACAAACGTATTTTTTAGGATAGGGATTCAATTTTCTTCTCAACGAATGATTCTTTTCGAATCAGATGACATGAAGCACATACTTGTGAAGATTTATTCGTATCTCATACCTCCATGATTTGGGGTCTAGAAAAGGCCTTTGTGAGCGGCCCATGTGAACTAGATTTGGAAAACACATAAGTCTAAAATTCTATGGCTGCCTAGGGATTTTCTTAGGAAGTCCTTATGGATTCTTCCCAGAGGGTTGAAATGTGAGAAAACATCATGATTGGGGTTTGAATTTGGACAATAACTACTAGAAAACATGCCATTAACAGTGCTGGTATTTAATAGAGCTATAAAAAATGCCGATAAAATGAATATTTATCAGTAGTAAATAAAGCGTTGATAAATTTAACCTTTTATCAGCGTGTCTTTTAAATCAATGACAAAGTAAACAATTATTATCTCTTTATATTTAGCACTAATAACAATATTCTTTACCAACATATTATTTTTAGCAATAATAATGTGTATCCTTTACCAGTGCTTTATTTTTAGCGCAGATACAATGTATCCATTATCTGCAATATAATTTTTGCACTGATAAAGGGTAGCATTTATTTGTGCTTTAATTTTAGCACTGATAAATGGTATCTGTCATCAACACTATATTTTTAGTGCTCATTAAAATTTATATAAAAAATTGAAATAATTAAAAAAATAAATAGTGTGTTTATTTAAAAAAATGTTACACATTTTATAAGTTATATAATAATTTATTAAAATAAATAGATTGATTACACATTATTAATTATTAAAAAATCTGTAAATAGATATTTATGATAATTAATCGTATTAAAGTATCTATATTATATATATATATATACATATATTAATTAAAAAAATATAATTTATTTATTAAAAAATATTAATGTGTTTTACATTAAGTAGTTATATATTTATTGAATAATGGATTATAATGTAAAATTAGTATGAATTAAAAATATTTATTATAATTGCATAGTACTCGACATATAATTGAATGTAGTTTGTTTTTTCAATTTAACATAGATCAAATGTGTGTTATAATAATTTTTCATATACGTAATTAATGAATTTTTATATATATTGCATAGAAAGAAATCTTTTCCATTTTTTCAATATTTTTAAAGTGTACTTATCCTTAGTTTACTAAATTTCACTAAATTTTAACATAGATGAATGCTCATTAAAGGAGATATTCATTAATATTGTTAAAAATATATTTAAAATAAATAAATAAATGATTTTATAAATGTACAGTTAATATATTTATAAAACTATATATATATAATTATAAATAAATACATATTTTTTAAAAGTGTTTATATAATTATAAATTAAAAATTACATATATTTAAATAATTATTTAATTTATAATAAATTTACTTAAATAATTAAAATATTTAATATATTTATATTTATATATATTTATTAAATATATATATATAATTATATAAATATATATAATGATATAAACATTGTTTAGAAAAAATTATTTCTATAATTATAAATAAATATTTATAAAATTATAATAAATATATATAAAAGTGAATAAATTTACAATATTTATATATATATATGGTATATATATATATATAAATATTTACAACTTGTAATTTATATTTATTATTACAAATCCATTATCAATGGTTAATTAATAAGAAGTGATACAATCATCTTTTCCAGTGCTTTATTCATGGTAATAAATATGAGTATTTATCAGCGCGGACCACCATGCAGATAAAATTAACATTTATCAATGAAAAAGTTTTAGCGCTGATAAATATTGATTTTATCAGTGTGTTTTTAGCACTGATAAATACCCAACATTATAAATTCTATGAACACACTGATAAACAGTCATATATCTATTCTTATGTAATAAACGTTGAGAAAATGGATCTATATTATCTATTATTTATAATCATGGATAAAAGTGTCCCATTCTATTTAAAAAACACAAACCATTTGTGAAATCATCACGATATCAAGGGATTCGGTGGAAGCCACCCTCTGTCAGTGCTACTCATCAGTGAATCAAACAATTATTAACACCACTCAACTATTTTCGGCACTGCAATTTCATAAACATCTCATCCGACATCTATTTGTTTATTTTGGTTGGGATGAAGATGGAGTTTTTCATCACTTTACGGTAATTTTTCTACCCGAGGTAGGTGGTTTGATGCCTTTCGAATTTTGAGATAATTTATTTTTCTATCTTGGTTCATTTTTTCAAGCTCTATAGTTTATTTTGGTGGTAAGAACATGTTTTGGAAATGCTTGGACAATAATTTGGGTTGAAAATAAATTTTCTAAAGGGATATTTCTATGATTCTATATAGGCCTTGTTGTCAAAAAAATCTGTTGTAGTGTTAAATTAATTGTCGGAGTTGTAAGAAATGTGTTATTATGGGTGCTTAAGGTGCATGTGTGTTGAAAAGGTATTTCTGATGGTGAATGTATGACTTTGGGAATGTTATCCTTATTTTTCACTTTTGAGTATGAGTTGTAATGTGCTTATATAATGAATAATTAGCATTACAATGAAATTTGGGATGTAAAAATTGTTAACTATTTTTTTTGTGATGGGAAATGTTTTTTCAAAGGGTTTGGTGTGATTTGTGTTGGGTTTGGGTTTTTTTAATAGAAAATGGCTATGTTGTGTGTGTGTGTGTTTGGGTGTGGTGTTCTATGGGCGGGTTTAATGGGTTGTTTGAATATTGTGAATCGTGTTTTCAAAATTATATAATTGTAGATAGGTTGGGAAGTAAATTTTTAATGGAAATTTACATTCTTTTCTATTTTGAACATTTTGTACCTTTTTTAACGTGAATTGTAAATTTTTTAATGGATGGAAGAAATGTTATTGAAAATGATTTCAGGTTCTGAATAAATTTGTAAAAATGGGACTTTCCATGGAATGGGTTGCAATATAGGTGTAAACTCTGGTATTATTAATTGTATGTGTTATATAAATTATTTAATAGACTTTTTAAATTATATAATTTATTATAAAAATATTTGATATGGTTATGTGATGTATTTTATTTTAAAGTATAATTTTCATTTGAACATGGGTGTGTTTTTTATGTAAATCCCCCGGGTTCCTCTACAGGATATTTTAGGAAACATTTTAAATGAATGATTAAAATACATAATTGTTGAGAGAAATTTTTTTGTAATGATTTGGTTTGTGTATGTTTTCAAATAGGTTTTGGGTGTGCTAGTTGTGACACACTGTGTGTACTCTTTTTTTGAATGACTTCTGTGTGTAAATGTGATGTATTAGTGATGTGTGAATGAGAAACATGATTGAGAAAAAATAAATGGAAATATTGTGTTTCTGGATAAATTGATTATGATGTGTTAGGGAATATTGATGTATTCACAGTAAAATCATTTTCTATAGACTTAATGTATTGTTTCGTATTTATGTTTATTTCAATTCTATTTATTATTACTCGCATAATAATTGTTTTCTTATATGGAGGATTATTTATTTCATGTCGAGGTTCTTAGTCCAACATTCATTCATCTTCTCACTTAATATATATTCACCCATGCAATGGCGCATTTATAATTTTATTTCAAGTTACACCACTTCCTTTATACGTAGAGCAACGACGCTACCTCTTCTCAATTATAAAGGTAATCTTAATGTTTTTAAAGTAAAATAATTTTATATATAAATAATTTATTATTTCATATTTCTATTTAAATCATTTCTCTTTATTATTACTCACAAATTAGTATTTTCTTATATAGGTGGATTCGTTTTTTCATGTTGGGGTGATCTATCAGTCTTCCATGCTTCTTCTCCCTTCAAATCTTTTCACCCATTCAGTGGTGCATTATCACTTTGTTTTAAGTTAAGACCACGTCCTTTTCAATAAAATAAATGAATATGCCTCTGTTTAATGAAAGATTTAATCATTATGCTTACATAGTAAAATCCTTTCCCAAAGACTTAATGTACTATTTTGTATTTATATAAATTTATTTATTTTTAGTTTTAGTCACATAATAATTGTTTTCTTATATAGGTTGATTATTTTGTTCGAGTTAGGGTTCTCTATCCAACTTTCATGCTTCTTATCCCTTAAAACATTTTCACCCCTACAGTGGTGCATTTATCACTTTCTTTCATGTTTCCTCATTTTCCTTTGAAGGAAGAGAAACGACGTTGTCTATGCTTAGTCACAAAGGTAATCTTGATGGTTTCATAGTAAAATTCATGTCTATATAATTAACGTATTATTTCATATTTATGTTTAATTTATTTCTTCATATTATTACTCACATAATAATTGTTTCATATACAAGTTGATTCTTTTTTTGGATATTGTGTGGTTTGTTCTAATCTTCTCATGCAATGTTGGATGTTTTACAAAGAAAGTTAGTGGAAATCTAGGTAACATTGATAGTTATTATTGTTTATTAATGTATGTAATAATTTTTATTTATGTAATTGTATAAATAAATATTTTAAATATCTATAATATAGTGTTTTTTTGTATTGTGGTGTTAATTTCATTTCATTGAAATTATGAATTGGGAAATGTTTCAGTTGATATATTTGGCATGTTTTTGTTTCTTTTGGTGCTTCTAGTGCTACAATGTGTTGTAGCAGCACACTAATGTGGGGTTGTAGTGTACTGGTACTACAGACTATGGTATTGACTTTTATTATCACTTTTAAAAGTGTGGATAAAAAATTCAATTATAATCACTTCGTAAAGTAGTTATAATGTTCTAATTTATTACTCCATCTACAACACTAGAAAAAGATTATTTTAGCGATACTTTAAAAAGAGGTGGTAAATGTTCCATTTATCATTAAATTTTATTGTGCTGATAGAGGTCACATTTATCAGTTCTTTTATTTGCACTAATAAATGAACACTATATCAGAACTTTTTTAGCGCTGATAGAAATTATGATCTTTTAAAGTCTCTCAAGTTTTTAGTTCATTTATATAGTTTTTAATGGCCATTTATAGAGCAGTTAAAGGACTATTTTTTAGTAATTCATCTAAGACCATGAATCACTTCATGTTAAACTGTCATCGGTTAATAAATAGTATCCTTTGTACAAGAGGATACTGGTATATGACTCTATTTTGAGAGACAACAACATCATCATGTAGGTGAATAAATATGAACCATCCAGCTAGTTTAGAATCATACTAAAGAATTATTAGTGGCATAGGGATACTATGGGCCATATTTGGAGGAATCAGACACCGATAAAATCATAGTTTCTCTTAAACCACAACAATAATGTTTATGGGGAGAAGAGATACTATGATACGTCTATGCCACATTACCAAATAATCATCACAGATGTCTTGGGGAAACTAAATAAATGATGAAACTATGGCTGGTATTTGATCCAGGGAGATAACTTCACTGTTGAATGGACTTTGGACTATTATTCATGCACATTAGTCACATAATTTGTGAAAAAAATTAAACCATATAGGACTCTACTATGTAGTATGGACTTCTCAGTTCCATGTTTATGATCCACAAGATATCATGATGAAGCTATTCAACATGTGGTTTCTTGGGACCAACATTGTCCACTGTCATCATGGGGAGGTCAATATCATCCATTTGGAACTTTATATGATATCTTGAATCCCAAATACACAGGAGAAGTATGATGAGTATCATATCATGGTGAATTTTTGTGAAGATCAGTTGTCGTAACTAGCTTTGGTAAAGGTGGTGTTTGGCCTTGCGTTTAGCACCAGTGAGATGAATCTAGGGACAAGGGACATTCTCTTCAATTTGTGGTTAAACAAATTTTATAACACTATCAAAGAGGATCCTACTGAGGGTGATGAACTGAAAATTTAATTTCTAATGAGTCCATGTTCAATTCATATTATGTATCATTGGGGTAATGAATTCTCTTATAGGAATAATCAATAACTGATTCATTAGATGTTATGGGGCAACAAAGTAATGAGAGAGCATCAAATCATAGTCATAGTGGATGTTTTTATCACAGAACTCATAAATAGGTTGATTCTCCTATGGATGGATTCCCAAAGGGGAGTGTGTTAAGCTCCTCCATAACTTTGGTGATGATGGAAATGGTTTAGTGCATCAATCATAGAATCCTAGTGCTGGAGAAGTTATACAAAGTACATTATAACATTAGAGAGGGAAAGACACGACTAAATATTTGTGGTCCATTCAACATTTTATACTACTATGTGGATGCACACATGGGGGGATGAAAATATCTAAACCTAGTTTCCCCTACCTGAAATAATCATCTATCCAATTATACTGATCATTAATAGAAGTTTAACCTTATGTTGGGTATAAAAAAAGTGTTGAATAAGGTATTGATGGTGAATTAAATTCCATTTCACCCATTTTCCCAACCAATGGGGGTGTTGACCGTTGAAAACAATGGGACTGAGGGGAAACGATCATATGTACTGGCCTTCTTCGGTGGGGTGTTAGTGGATAGGGTTAACTACAAGATGGCCTGTGAGCCATATTACCCACACATGTTTTTGAAGTGGTTCAAGTGCCTACAGAGGTTGAATTTGATAATGTACGTAAATTTTGTCCATGAATTTCACCCTTCGTTGAAATATTTGGATTATTTCACATGGGAATATGGGATGATGAGAAACAATGTACTTCCACATAATTGTGCATATGAGATAACCCTTGATTATAAACAGATTTGGGTGATCACCTACTTGAGGGAAAGTTTGAGGCAACAAACCATCGAAACCAATTAAGGGGACTGACCTCCACCATGGGGCCGAGAAAGGGTGGTGAGTAGTGTGTGATGTGGTGGAATAGATATCTTGGCGAGTAGGGTCACAGGAGTAGGGTCAGTGATTCATGGGCCCACAAAATATAGAGATAAATAATGTGGAGTATAAATATCAAGCCCAATATTTTTCAGTGGTGGACCTAAGTAAAATGGGATCCGTGTAGGGCATTCCATAGGAAATGTTTCCATTCTCTTATAAGGTGATTATGTCATGTGGACTTTCTGAGTGATGTTTTATTTCGTGGGGATTTGAACAAGTGCGATGTTTACATAATGTTCCTTGATCAATATGGGTTGTGGTAGCACCACAATATGTATGGGGTGTATCTCATTGAGACTGGTCCCACCAACCCTATATTCCTAACATTTTGAGATGAGTGGGAATGACACATAATAGAGCAGTTAAACATGGTTCATTCCTAGAAAACATTTCATCCTTTCACAAACTAGGTGAGGGTGATTCTAGACAAGAACTCCCCACAAAAACTATCTACATTTGATCTAGATGTGAATTCTACATTTCCCAAGTAATTACATGAATCATGGGTAGACCACTCTTATAAAGGGATCCCCAAAGAGAATGGTGAGATCACAATATCTGTGGGATAACTAGATGAAAACTTCCTGGTAATATTTAAACTCACTATACAATGATTCATATATCGTATATTATTATCTATATCCTCTAACTAGGACTTATTCTTTATTGTATATTCTCAAACATGATACCCCTATAGGATATAATGAATGTGAACCGATAAGTGCGCATGAACACTTTTTTTCCTCACCCAGGATTAAAAGAGACCAGGGGTCTAACAAAAGATGAGAAGGAAACCTCTTAATGTCAGGTGATCTCGATTATATATGGGGTCCATGAACTAGCATAATGATTGCAGGGACCATAGAGCTCAATCCTTTACTTCACATCTCAGGTATGTCTCCTGTTATCACTAAGTCATACTCGTCATTTTTTTAATAGAATAAATAAAATGTTCTTTTCTTGAACAGTTCTTGAGATAATGTATTACCAACTATGAGAAGAGGTTAGGGAATTTAGGGTCCCTTTTCATATCGAGTTAGTGAAACATGTGGAGATGGTCTTCTGAGATGATTACGTCATGGTCCAAAGAGAACTGTCACTTGTGGATTTTAATGATGAAATTTTTGGGGTGGAATATGGGGTGGACAAAGACAATATTGTAGAGGTGTGATTATGTGAGGATGACCAACCCCATGATCTGGAGCCTAGACAATATGAGAGAATTCATTATGATGATCTTATTTCTAGGATTCTTACAACATTTCATAAATATGGGCCTGGAACACTTGAATAGTTGGTGGATTATGGAAATGAGGTAGTTTAAGAGATCATAATAATCCATCATATAATGTGGAAATTCATCCCAATTTTAATCCATCCGACTTAATAACATTATATGATGGGTAGTATGGGGTCTATTCACCAATTGTTTCACAACCTGTTTAAAGGTGGGGTAGATTTTTAATGTTTTAATGAACTAATTCATGACATTATTTCTAAAAAATGTTAGATGTTATCCAAAACCTAGACATATCCTATAATCAAGAGATGTGTGGAAGCATCCTAAACCTCATGTATTTCAACTAGAAGATCCAACAAATGGAATAAAAAATAAACAAGAATCATCCCTTCATCGATACTCAATATGAACTCATCATTCAATTGAGGACTCACTTGGAGGATGCTAAGTTCCTTATAAAGAAGGACATAAATCTCATGGATGATCTCCATGATGAATGGTACCTAGCATAGATAAGAGCCAATAACCATTGCTCGGTGGATAGTAAGGAGGAAGGGTCTCAGTAACTGAAAATAGGCCCTAGGGGCCACACACCAATGGTCAGAGGAGTTATAGTTCCTAATCACAAGATTAGAGCTATAGGGGAAATGTTTCAAGGAAACAAAAGAGGCTCTAATATTTATATGTCCCTACTATTGTATAAATCCATTTTTTTCATTAAAACAATTGTGGTGTGCATGGTAACATTTCTTTTTCAATAAATTAATTATTAGAAATTGATCATATTTTGGATATAACCAGTGATAAATTCCTAAGATCCTTTGGGTCATGAACAATGTGAGAATCAGGGGTAAACAACTTCATCACTCATTTGTATGAGAGTGTTGAATCGAACACTCATGTTATACCATTTCATGACTACGGTTCAAGAGTGTTCCGGATAAGCGAGGTTATGGAAAGAGAAAATGGATAATATAACAGGATACATTGTTCTCTTATTTGTGATACTGAATGATTGAGATATCTTTAGGGGTGATGGAATCTACCATAACAATGGTGGATGAGACTTTTGAAACATGTTGCCAAATATTTAGAGCACATTGAGAGAGGAATGGAAACATAGGATAGATGTTTTCCATGTTAGAAGAATATAATATGTAGTATTATCATGGAATGGGGAAAAATAAGTGTTGACTGCAAATCATGTTCGAAATAAAGAACTTGTCTATAAATGTGGTCCAAAATCTTCTAGTGAATTGACCCAGGATGGTAGTTTTGACAGCAGGTCCCAGAATCATGTGTTTAGGGAATCCCTTAATATGTGGAAGATGATAAGAATCTAAATAACTGGAAAATTAGTTTGGAACAGGAGGGATCGAATGTTTGAATGGATTCCAATACCATCATAATTACAACACCATGGCTTAGTGGACATTGGTATAAGATCATTGGTTTGAACTAATTTCAAATCCATCGTCCAAGGAATTGGTATCTCGGATCTGGAGGAACATACGCAAATGTGAATTATGGGGTAGGTGACCAGTAACGTAAGAGAGGGCCTCTATAGTAAGGGACTAGGAGTCCTCTTAATTTTACATCATAAAATGTGGATGATAGACATTTTGTTTAATGAAATCGGATGAGGATGATATATGGTATAGTTTAACTTCATTTGATTTTGATTTGTCCCCTAGCTTAATTTCATATGGATAGTATGTTTCAAAAAATTTATGTTCGTAGTCCCAGGACTATATAAAATCATTTAATTTCCTATTCCACATACCATGAAAATGATTATTCTAATATATTTTCATAGAATAGTGGACAAACATCTGATTTGAAAGGATCCCTGGAGGTATTTGTACCATATAAGTAACATGAAACATATGGATGTTGATGAAAATGAGGACCATAATTCCCACGTAATAATCATTCCTATAAGTATTTATATATAATCTAACATCATTCCTAGACACATAATCTTATTTTACGGTGATAGATTATGGACCACTAGATTAAAGCTTCCTCAAAAAGTCATCTACTCCAGCGGATTGACAATACTGATGTAAATAAGGGCCTAGGAGGCCTAGTTCCATGCAATATTTTTCCAAGAAATCATGGTCACAATATAACGTCGTGTGGATTGGATGATGTCATATCGTTTGAGTTCATGGAACTTGGACTGTAATCTTTTTTATGTATCATGACCATATCGGTACGCATCCCACCAGAAATCCAAATCCCACGTGAGCCATACTAGGTATTGGAAGGAAGGAACATCAAGGGGGTATTCTTGAAATATGGAATATGACATTGCAGGTGAAACTAATGTTTGAGAATTCCAGTAGGACACAGGGTATTAGAATGTATTCAATTAGGGACATTCAACACCTTGATAAAGGGGTTACTAGTGAGTAGGGATAAATTGATTCCATATTAGAGACATATGGACAACAACCGTACTAGTCAAGAAAGGGGAAGGAAAATACATGATCTACTATTGACAAATGTCCAAATAAAAGATCCACTATTTTTAATGAAATATCCATAAGGGAATTTTACTATCACTAGTGGGGAGCCAAAAATTTAATAATCCATCAATTTTAGGGGGGGCCTTCTGGATTTTAAAGGTCAAGTAATTCCATAAATAGAAGGAATCATAATGTGGAATATAGTGAATCATAAATTAGGATTCGAATCTGGGTTTTGAAAATATTTTAATGTTGAATGGTAAGGATAATTAGTAAGGTAACACACATAGTTTAATTGTTTATTGTTTGTAACATAGAAAAAAATTTAAAGTCAAGGTTTTTGGACAATAGGGGAAAAATTTTCACCAAGGGTGTATATATGATATGTGAGAGGTAAACCCCATATTGATTGGGTCCATGGGGGATCACATACTATATAAACACCTAAAAATGAATAGCATGTATTTTACGGTCCCTGTGGATAAGGGTAAAAAGGTTAATGGACGAGTGGATGATCCCAAAGATGATAATTTTGAGTGTAATTATATATCCCATGAGGATTTCTATCAATCCATGCATATTTCATAATCATGACATGGTAGAAGACCAAAACTAGTGGAAATGGAACTCTCTAAAAAGGTAATCTTTATCATCTTCATTTTAAAATGGGACGGATTCACAGTTTAATCTCATGCATTGAGTATTTTTGGATGTGTAGCTTAAAGACGTACAACACAGACATTTGTGGATACAAATAGTATATGGTCATACTGCATGGACCCACTACACACTTTATAATGTCGTATTTCCTTGACCAAATATCTAATGTCTAAATTTGTTATGTGTACTACAATGTTATGATAAACCCGGTGTGAATGAGGTCACAATGAGACATAACACCACACAACACATTCCTAAAGAGACTCACATGTAGTTTAATGTTTTTATGGTTGTACTCACTATATATAGTTCTTTGTTTTATTGTATAGACAATGGGTTTTAGATTAAGGTCATAAGGTTTGGATCATGGGAAAAAGTGTAATTTACGGATATTTATTGGGTGAAATAGTTAACACATGGAATAAATGAAGGCCGTAGTGGCTCAAAGCCACATAAAACAATCCTAACACTGGTTTCACACATATTAAATTCATAATCTATGGACTGTGACTGAGGCCGAGGGGCTGAAGATTGGTAAATTCAAGGATGGTTCCAAAGATTAAATCTATGATTTTCACTAAATATACCATAATAATTAGCATCAAGCCACATGTTATAATATAACATGGTATGGTGGAAGACCTAAATGTATTGGGGTAATCCTCTATTGTGAGGAAATTGAAACATCCCAAGGTTTTCATGAGTCAACTAGAAATATTTCAGGTTAGGATAGAAATTTAATGTTGTGCATTGAGTATATTGATTTCTAGTTTATGTTTATAAGGTCTAGACTCTATAAGGAGGGAGAATATTCCAAATGTGTATTTTTCCTATGGCATCCTGACAGACCCAACAAGAATGAGGATCTTGGAGGCCAACACTAAATGACATGTTCCTAAGAGCTTACCACATGTAGTTTAGTGTCACTATGTTAGGACATAGTGTGAACAGTTTAATGACATGATTCATAGACCATTAGTTATTTGTTTATGTCCATACCTTTTGGAATATGATAAGAGAAATTCAAAAGGTATATGTGTAATGAGGTGGAAAAACAATCCTGATATTATTGTGGACTAAGGAGGTCCATACACAACATATGTAAACCTAATTACACTAGAATAGTATTAAGAGTTGGGATTCTTGGACTTTTGATCCAAGTTAAATGTCCAAGAGTTTAATCTAGTGGATCCTTGAATATTTATATCTAGCATGGATAATTGAGAAACCCAACATGAATGAAGGAAAAAAGACACCCAACACTGAAAAACATATTTTTTAGGAGATTTTCATATAATTTAATAACATGATGCTAGGACAAAGATGAGACTAAAGGGAAAAATGTTATGAAAAACTTATGGATGGACTCAAAGACAACATGTATTCGTGTCACTACGTATCCCATAAGGATGATAATTATGCCACATGTATTTCATGAAGAAAAATATTCTTGTATAGGAATGATTTGTACAAAGTGAGGGGGAATATATATTTTTTGGGTTGGATGGACCAGGTTATAGAATGCATGTGTTAATGTGTATCATGTGCGGAAATGAATGAAGCCTTATTTATATCCATAAAAATTGAATTTTATATTAAAAATTACAATGGTGATGTCTTATCAGGTGAAGTAATCGTGTTATTGTTCATTTTTTCATTATGTGGCTAGGACGTAGCAGGAAAGTGGTTTATAGGGGATGTGCATGATGGGGACTCTATTAACTGATGTGGAGGTATAATAAATTGCCTATAATGTACAATACACTCCCATGATGAAAATTATTTTGCGGTATTAAAGCTTGGACCAAGTTACCAATTTGCATCTTGTGCTTGGTAAACTGATGTTATATTTTTTAAAGTCATATTTCTCGTCGGTAGAGAAAATTTTAGTTTAAGTACATAACACATGGACCTATGTTATCATTTTATTGTCATGTCACATGGTCCATGACATCTATTAGTTTAAGGATCTATAGTTTGGACCATGTCGGTATCCAAAAAAAGACATGCAAGGTGTGATAGGAACAAACCAATGTGAATGAGGGGAGTAGGAGGCTTTCCCCACACAACACATTTTGAAATGAAATTCACAAAAAGTTTAAAATCATGGTGTTTGGACATAGGAATAATAGTTTAAAGTCATTGAGTTTGATCCTTCAGGTTAGGGATTTTCAAATTTGGTATGGTAGTGCGGTAGAGTGACAAACCAGACAACAATGAGGGTCTATGAGGCCCAATTCCCACCACACTTCCATGAAGACATGAACATAGTCTAAACACCGAATTCATGGACTATAATGTCATAGTTTAACATCTTGATGCATAGATGATGGTTCCTCCTCACATGACGTATTTCTTGAGGACCATCACATTGATTGGACGTTTGATTTGTTATTTATACATAGTGACAAAAGATCATTATTATTTTCGATGGACCTTGTGAATGATGTAAACTAGTAATTATTAGTTGAACACTATATCTATCTTGTTCTGGTGACTAAAAAGATTATATATGGCCTAAATAATATTCTCTTTGATAGATTCCTACTTATCTAGATGGACCACGTCCATTATACATGGCATATTCATATCATAGTCAGTTGTTAAAAGATATGGAAACTAAAATTTTATGGGATAGAGTACCATTGTCCCATGCCACTTAGAATATTGAATAACCTGGGTGGAATTTTTATTTTATTTTCAATAACCCAAGAGTGTTTGGGGGATTTCTGGCTAACTCTTCTTCTTCTCATGCACCATCATCTAAAAAATGCTGGAGATTGTTTTTTAGAACCCGTTAATATTTCCATTTTCTAATGCACGGTAGAATGAGAAATGGTTGTGTTGTATATTATTCCAATCATACAACCTCTTCAGATGAGATTCTTGGAAGATGGTGTCATTGGAAGTGATAAATGAGTGAGGGATGCTGAATCAATGGATGATAGGGGAGCTCATGTATTTTACCATCGATAGTTACATGAATTCATTGAGTGGAATTTCTTCTAGGTACTTAAAAAATAAATCCATCACCATTAGAATTAACATTTACTGGAGATATTTTCCTAGTGGACATGGTCCCACATCATCACGTCCCTAAACTACAAAGGTCCAAGAATACATGTTCATATGGAGGGAAGCTAGGGTCAATGCATAAAAGTTTCATGAATCTGACATGTGTGGAACCTCTTGTAGAACTAGATATAATCATGTACCACTGTGTTCCATAAATATCATAGCCTTCGAATCTGGTGGGATAGCTTCAACCCTTGACAAATTTTTCTGGCATGAACATGAAATTGAACTTCATAAGGATCACTACCCTATACTCTAGTTATGAAATAAACATTGTAAAATTCATGACATACAATAGAATATCCATGTGAGACACCATATAATTCTCATGATGATGCCAATAATTTCATAACTAATTCACTATGAAAACCAACACAAGGAATCTCTTCTCGATAAGAGAGTATCTAGACACCATGTCGAGTATTATTTTTGAAATTTACCGTATTTTTAATCTATTAATTTTGTATATTTTAGGGATTAAATATTAGTCTAGAAACTGAGATAGTGTGCGATTCTGAGGTCCAGTGTTCATGGAATAGTTGTTTTAAAAAATTTAAATATTAATCAGTACTCAACACAGTTTTCCTAAAAAGTAGAATAACATATAAATGGATTCCAGGATCAGAAATCTCAGGGAACCATTATGTTAGAAACAACGTCTTTACCATAGAAATCAACTAAAATTGGTTGGCATGGGTCAGTTATGAAAACTAATTTCATTCATTTTTAATGAATAAAATACATTGATGCTTAATTATTTTTCTACCATTTCATCGATGTAGGATCTCACTCGCACATTCTCTTTTTTATAAATAACTTATGAAGGGATCCATGTTTAGGATCATAACCCTATAAATTCCTTGGAGGATTTGGTGATAAACCCTAGAGAATTATCTCATTGGTTAGGAATGAGACTTGGATTGGGCATCATTCATGATGGGATTTTCCAATGATAATTCATATTCAATAGTTAATAATCCAATTCTTGGGTAGGGGATGTTGTTTTGAAATTATTTTCTTCATTCTAATATTTAGTGATAAACATGGACCAACCAAAGAATAGGTTGATCCAAAATTTTATCATTCTTGTATGATGGGTTTTAATTGTAGGGTTTACAGAGTTTATTTTTATATTTGTGTTATTTTATATCATTATAATGGGAACGGATCAAGGCTGGAATGAGTAATGGACATCATTTGTTCATAGGATTTGTTCCATGTGAAATTATCTCCCCCTTTTTCTATGCATGAATTGTATTATTTTAGGGGATAAGAATGAATGATTGTTGTGTCTTCATTTCATGGTGAAATGATATGAAATTAATGATCAAACATAGGGGTGACCTAACTGGTGTGTGATGGAAAAGGTGAAGGACGAATCGAAGCAATCCCACAGATATTGTTCTTCGGGCTGTTTTCATCAGACGGATTTCATGATGTTTTCTAAGAATATTGAAGAACCAAAAAACCTCTATTCGGTGTTTGGATGATTGGAAAACTCTCGATCATGTGTTTTGAGGTGAACTGGCCACCTGAGGGGAACTAGAATGATCAGCTGAAGCGTGTGGATGAAGAACCAATCTTTTTTGGAAAATCCCATTGAACGCGGCGTGTAAACCAGGGTTAAATTACATGTGGTTACCACTGAGTGGTTTCTAGGGTTTCAAAAGTAAGTTAAATGTCTCACAACATTTGACACTATTTGACAGAATGTAGTCCCATCCTAGAGACATTGTTTGTGTTCTTGGAGGTACACATACACGGGTTTCCTACACTGTGTGTACCAAACCACCCAGCTTGGCCTGGACCATGTGCACAGACTACTATGTGTAATCATACACTGCCATAGATACATGGGTTAACACCATGTAATGTCACATGACCGCTATACATGTGTGGACTCTAAATGGAAGGAAACAACATATGGCTTATTCTACACACTTTATACCCATCTTCTACATGACTAGGTTTTGAATGACATTGGATGTTGTAAATGGGGAGTGCCCGATGTCAAGGAAAATTACATGTGCCCCATTGTATGTCATTTATCCCATTGTAAATTTTTTTATTCTCTTTTCTTATATATATTGGACATGTTTATTTATGGTTTATTCCCTTGATCGTTTCACTAAATGTTGGTGTATATCATTTCCTTCTCATAGGATTATGGTCCCTTCAGCAGAACTTCCCAAATAGAGTTGTTGGAATCCACTGAGACACCCACAGTAGGATCCTATATTCATTCTTCTTTCCCTAGGTAGAGTCTTCTATATTGATGTGACCAACATCACAGGGTGTCGATCCTCTACTTAGAAGGTTAATCGAGATGGAGTTTTTGGTATCACCTTATGCCCTTGTATGTGACCCCCATTTATGTGTCATTTCTCTCTATTCAGATCTATCTATGTAACACTGTCATCATGCTTCATAGTGAATAGTACATATCGAATGGATGTCATCTGTGCTATTGGACTTAAGAGTGTGTTCTCCCAGATGAGTGCTTCATTGAATCTTCGAGCTTAATCCAGGGAATTTGTATGGTGTGGTTTTAACTTACCCCATTCTGTGTGGTATGAATTGAGTATATCTTTATATTCTTATATGTGTTATAGAAATATACATTTTTAGATTTGACTATACTTTCCTTTTTGTATCAATTTGTGATATCAGAGTGTCATACTAAGTATTGTTATACTAACCCGTTCATGGGATTTCCCTATACGTTTTGTGCCTTCTGTAGATGTTCAACCTTTTAACAGAGTCCTAGGTTGACCAGTGTCACGACCCGACCCTACCCGGGCTCGAGGCGCAACTACCCCAAGCCCGCCTCCATAGGCCAGGGGCTGGTGACCAGTACCAAAGGAACAATAACTTAGGGAGACCTTTCCCTAAGTACCTATACACACACACACAACATACTCAGTGAAAAAGTGCATAGTAAAAAAGAAAAGAAATGGGAAACTGCTATAAATAACCACAAGAGTGCATCGACCTCTAAATAGTACAAGTAAAGTGCTGAAAAGGAAAATGGGGCAAAACACGCACCCAACCAGAAAAGTTTCCACAACCTGGAAACAGGAAAACAAAAAGAAACAGCTGACGGGTCTCCCACCTGGAACCCGGCTACGACCATCGCACGCGGTCCAAGCTCCAGAACTCCTATGCTCCTCTAAAGTCACGACCAACCTGTCCGTCATCTTCATTGGAACACCAAGTGAGGGCAAAGCCCAAGCAGGGGTGAGTAAAAAAAATACTCCATAGGATACACCGGAGTCTCGAGGGAGAAACAAAGGGGGTACCGAAGGGTGGGCAGTAGAGCGAATAGGAAAAAAAGGTGTACAACAGAGAGTGCAGTAAAGAATCCAGCTCAAACCAACAAGAGGGAAAGAAGGTAGACTCGTCCAGGCACAAGGAGATGGAAACATTGAGAAGATGAACTTCCTGTCGAGTCTTTTCTACCTATTGTAGGAGATTAGACTCTTCCAACCACGATAAGATAGACACGGAAAGCACATGGCATACCACGCGCCTCTTCGTCTCTCTTGGAAGGAGAGTAACCAAACCCAAGAAGTGGGTACCAGAAACAAGGTATAAACATATCTGTATGCTCAGAAAATATCACAAAAAAGATCATAAGGGGATCGCTCTCCCGTAGCTCAGCCCAAGAAAGTGAGTCGCAAAGAGTCCTAGGAGTAAACTCCATCGACGCCTAGCATCCCGCATGTCTTCCCCAAACCGGAAGCCAAGGGGCTCAATCACCGCACCTCGACACTATCTGCTTTGGGTGTCACTGACTCGCCCGCACGGTTTTAGATCGCATCACAAGAACGAATCTCGGTGGGGAATTTTCCCCTCGTTCTTGAGAGTTATAGGGAAAGTCAAACCACACCACGTCACTACCTAACAGTCGATAGGTATTCTCAAAGTCAAAGTCGTCACAACACTGACCCGTATAACCAAGGGTCCCACTCCGGTAATCACAGAGGAAAGCCAAAGAATAGCCTAGTCAAAAGGACTGAGCCTGGAATGCCAACAGGTGTCCCACTGCCCAGCCCTACTGGAGGGTAATTCATAAACAGATATCAGGTGACCCACTGCCCAGCCCTTCTGGAGGGTAAAACATAATACCTCATCAGGAGACCCACTACCCATCCTTTCTAGAGGGTAGACCTGGAATAAATCAACAGGCGACCCACTACCCAGCCCTGCTGGAGGGTAGACCTGGAACTAGAAAATGGGCGACCCACTTCCCAGCCCTACTGGAGGGGAGACCCTAAGAGGTCATCGGGTGGCCCACTGCCCAGTCTCTACTGGAGGGTAGACCCAAAGAGGTCATCGGGTGACCCACTGCCCAGTCTCTGATGGAGGTTAGACCCTAAGAGTAGTCAACGGGTGACCCACTGCCCAGCCCCGCTCTAGTGTAGACCCTAGGAGGAGTCGACGGGTGACCCACTGCCCAGCCCCACTGGAGGGTAAACCCGGAACTGCTCTGGCCATCCCTACTGAATGGTACAAGACTGGCCAACCAAACACGGAGTTGGTATCGCACAACCATCTGACATCGGAACAAGACAAGGGGAACCACTCAACCCAGCTGATCTAAACCATCATGCAAAAAGACTGGGGGAAACTCAACCCCACTGGTCAAAAAATGAGAACCGAGGGACCCTCTACGTCACGAGAGGTCAAAAGTACGCAAAGCAGCATGGAAAACACATGGGTCCCACACGACGTGTGTCCACAATTCAATCCCCAACCAAGCACACAAAAAGATTAAGGTAAAAACCACATGTACCTCCATGCGCTCCCATATACTTCCCAGAGTATACATCATTTCTAGCCCAAAGGATATCGTGCAAATGACAACTGACATCAACACTAAGGCGTGACATAACATCTCCAACCATCCACCTCAATGGCTGAGGCACAACCAACCACATCTCTTCAATCACACGAGAGTGCACGCGATCACACACAAAGGGTTCTCTACAAACACAGTGAGAAGAACCGCCATCAGAGCGCCTTTCACATTTCCACATTCAATAAGATCGTGTAAAAGGCTCAGCCTTCCTGAAAAGATTACACCATTGTAATCCTCGCGTAAAAACAAGCGAGATAGACTACTTACTGACCTCAAATGGATATCTGACGGAAAAGTCACCAACACTGCCTCACGCCCGCACGGCGTCCTGTGATCCCAAGCCTTGGCCCCGAAAACAGTCGGGCTAATCACACCATTGCGATCCCCTTAGGAAAATAGGTCAAAATCACTACTCACTTGAGTTCAACGGATATCCGGAGAAGAAGGTGCATTTCGGCGCACCGCACACGAGCGGTGCTTCGTGGGACCCGCAACCCAGTCCCGAAACACAACCAACAGATCACACCGCTGTGATCCTCTCGAAAAATCACACAAGGTGGACTACTCACTTATCCAAAAAGGTCGCCCGGTAAGAGAGATGGAATATCACAGTCGATGCCCAAACGACCCTCATGGGCCCCGCACCATTGTGTCGTATTAGAGTAGGTGGAATTTACCATTGCAATCCCCTCGGAAAAACATTCAGAAATGGGTACTCAAACACCCCAAATGGATTTTGGGTGAAAAGTGGTGTTTCACCATAATACGTGTGAACTAGGCCCCGTGGGTCTCGCAGCTCATCTCCAATCCGAACACTTTGGAATGATCCTAAAAAAGTCCGCACGAGGACTGGGATCATACTGCCGCTGATAGCGCGTCAATTGGACATCCCAAGCGGGAGTTAGGTTCGACGAAAGAATATTAAATTCGTTCATTCATTCATCAATTATCCGCATTAAACGTTTCGTGCCCCTGAGCAACGAAACCTCATAGAAAAAGGTTCTGAACCAACTTCGGAAGGTCCGTCTCAACTCTAGGGCCATAGCACCTCCGACGGCACGTCAAACGGACGTCCGGATCACGATCCACGTCTGTCAAAATCTAAATAATAATTTATTATTATTAATTTAAAGCTCCTAGGGTCGCCCGTCTTCAGGCACAAAATCCAAAAATCCCGAAACTCACCTTAAATAGAGTGCCTCTTCGATACGAACTCATCTCCAAAGACGACGTGTCAAACAGACATGCCATTTGAATGATATGCCCCCCCCCCCGAATACAAGGAGGCCTAACCGGGCCGGTCTACCCTGGTCAGCCTGGTCCGAGCCGCCGGCCCGTGGCCCAGCCACGGGTCCGGCCCAGTAAGCCGCAGCCCGCTGGCCGCGGCCCGCCTCAAATCGCCGGACCCGACCGGGTCCGACCCTCCTCAACCGACTGGCCAAATGGCCAGTCTCCATCCCAAGGTAGGACCCACATGAGGCGGGTCCTTGCCTCCTCTGAAACAGACCGGCCAAAGCCAGTCTTTGTTTACCCCAAGAAGACCCGCGCGATGCAAGTCCTTCCTCCTCCACCAAACACAACTGGCACCCTCAGTTGGCCTCCTCTACGGCTGCTACACCTCAACACCAGCCACCGACTACCCGTGCTGCCCTGATGCCGATACATCGCCTCAGCTTGGAGCCACTCCGCCGCCGTCCGGCTCACCGCATCGCCGCCTGGTATGGCCGGCCGCCGTGCCTACCCACGGAAACACCCAGAAAATCCTGCATTTCCCGCAACCTTTGACGGACTGCTTCGGGAAGCTCGGATCTCGGAATTCAAAACCAAAGGATGAATCAGGAAGTTCATAAAAACTAATACGTGATCATGGGCTTTGATTTGACAATCAAACAAAAATAGTTGCATATAATTGAGGTTAAAATAAGGTTCGGAAATTAAAACGCAACCAATACATCCTACCTCACGGGGCTTCACCAGGAGCTTCGCATTGATCTGCCTGCATCACCACACGTCTCCGGAGAAAGAGGAGGAGAGGGGAGAGGGTTTTTCTAGGGGGTTCAATGGGGAAGAAGGGGAGGAGGGGTGATTTTAAACAAATAAACTCTTTAATTAAAAGTCTTGACCCCTAAAACACCTGCGTCCAAACCCTGTGGATCGATCAAGATTAAGATCCCGCTAGGGTAAACCAAACCTCTAGAGCACAACCGCAGTCTTGGAATATAAATCTAAGACCCCCTTCAAATGTCATTAAACATAGCGCTCGAGGCCACCAAATTACGAAAATGCCTCCGGGGCCATTTTTCACAGACGGCTTGTGCCCGCGAAACTTATTCCTCTCCTAGGGTAAAAGGTACATTCCAAACTCAACGATTCCCTCAGTTTTCCAATCTAAGCCATCGTTTATGAGATACTAGAGTTTAACCGTTACATGAATAAATAAATTAATTAATTTATCCGTTTAGTGTTCCGGTAGTGGGCGAGGGGTCCAAACATCCCGCGCCGACAAGTTTTATGTCGTTCCTAGAGATAAAAACCCATTCCGGACCCCTAAGTGAACTCGGATCCCTGATCTAGATCACCGTTTAGGATTTATCCCATTTATTTGGCCTTTCCAGTGTGAACGCACTGAAAATTTAATTCTGGCCACATCGGGGCTTTGAATCGCATGCCATTTGAAGGCGCTGCTCTGGAATATCATCAGGAATATTCCAAAGCCATTCACAGCAAAAACCGGGTTCTTACATCATTCCCTCCTTCAAGATTTTCGTCCCTGAAAAGAAAAACCAGGGAAAAACTCAGGGTACTAAGCCCACACCTGGCTCTCCAGTACCCAGAAGAACTCTCGCACAGTTCTGTGTCACCGCACACAGACCAAAGGATTTGATCTGTTCCCGTGAGGTCAGCCCTTTCTGATGTCATACATAGGAGCATGCACATATCTTCTCAGTTAAGCCACGTGGAAGAAATCTTGCACCCACTCCAGACTTTGGGGTTATGGAAAGGTGGTAGGGAACCTCACCATCCCTTTGCACGGTCTCAAACGGCCCGAAGGCTCTTGGGGGTAGCTCACCTCCCTGAGCGAACCTCTATGTCACATGTCATTACTGGAATCACCTCCCACACCTGGAACAAGGCCCATTGATTCCCTCGTTCAGAATATCCATATGGTGAAACACCCAAGGATATCTAGTCATGCAAGGTTCCACAGTTGATGTCTCTCAACCAAGAGTCTTTTACACGCTGGGGGAGCGATGGAGTCGATGCCATTGACTAATGAAAATGGTCCCATGCCTTTTATCATACCAACACAGGGTTACACCGATGCCTCGCGCCACCCTAGTAACACCTCAAGCAAGGAGCAGGGAGGAAAGAATTCCACAGACAGAGTCTATCAATTCTACTGCAAGATGTAGGAGGGTTGTCGATCGTACCTCTTATCACCTCATGCTCTGCAGGATCGTAAACATCCAAAGCTCGCGGCTATCTGTGGTCCCAACTGTCAGCTCGCATAGCATGACTTGGACCGCCTAGTGGTGATGGGATGACCTCGTAAAGTCGTCCCCCACTATCAGCTCCTCCTGCTCCTCTACTTGCACCACCTCTCTGGGTACTACTCCGATCACGATGCTGCCTCCATCATGGTGGTGCATCTGCTACCTGCCCGAACCTCTCTGTATGCCTGGTCGGGCAGTCCCGTGCTAGGTGACCTCGCCCATCGCAATCATAGCACCGACTCTCTCTGGGATTCCCTAGTTCCCTCTGATTCCACTATGGTGTTTGACCACGCCCCTGAGTCTAGTCAATAGGAAGCTACTTGCGTCGAGGTTCTTCTTGCCGACGCGCGCTAGCTGCGGTAGACGTCTCAGCTATGACATGCCTGCTGCCACCACCAACTCTAGAACGTGACAGGAATCCCTCTATCACCAGCGCCTGCTCTAGCACCCCGACATATGTCGAAATGACCAAGGGTTCTATGACAGCACAAATCTCTCTACGGATACCCAACTCAAACATCCGCTTTCGGAGGTTCTCGTCATGGACCATTTATGGGTAAAAGTGTGCATGGTCTGCAAAACTAGCTGTGTACTCGTCCACCATCATCCCTCCCTGCTGAAACTGAAGGATCTCCTAAATCCGAACAGAGCGCAAGAAGGATGAGAAAAAATCCTCACGAAACAAAAACTAAAATTCGCCCCAAGAAAGCAACGACTCATCTAGAAACGGAGTCACCAGACGTCACCAACGCCAAGCTGATCCATTAAAAAGGCTGGCTGCCAAAGCCACTCTCTGATCTGTCAGCATCTACACAAGCCTGAAAAGGCAAACCACTGCCTCGAGCCAAGACTTTTCTGCCTAAGGGTCTGGCTCACCACTATAACTCAGCGGTCTCTGCCACTGGAACTCACAGAGCGCGCTCAACCTACGCTCAATCTCAGCCTACTCTGCTGAAACCGCCTGCTTCTCAACAGGAGGGGGTGCTGCTACCGGCCCACTCAGAGAAAGGGGCTCGCATGATGGGTCCTAGACTGTGGACTCATAGCTCACAAGGGCGTCTCCATGAACCAATGCTAGTATCCTGGCAGGTTGTCTTCGTGGAGACATCCTAAATATTATCAAGGAGTTCCGCAGTCAGATGAGAAAATATGTATATAACAATAACAACAACAATGGGGAGCTGACTCAAGAAGGACAGTCAAGACATAGACTTATGTGATACACAAACCAAATTCTCCCTGCAACAAGTATCTCAGCATGCCGAGTTGACAAGCGGGTTATCAAGGTCCTGGTGAATGGATATGTCAGCCGTTGCACCATCACTGGACTCTCTGGCCAGAGAGCCACTCTCCAGACACATTAACATTGTTTCCCTATATCCCAACCACTTCATTTAAATTTAGGGACAACTGAACAATTTCTCAAAGAATGAACCACCTCTGATACAACTTTTTCATGACCCGACCCTACCTGGGCTCGAGCGACAACTACCACATGGCCGCCTCCATAGGCTTGGGGTTGGCGACCAGTGACGAAGGCACAATAACTCGAGGAGGCCTTTTCCTAAGTACATGTACACACACACAAAACACACTCAATGAAAAAGTGTAGTGTAAAAAGAAAACAAAGGGAAACGGCTATAAATAACCACAAGAGTGCATTGACTTCTAAACAGTACAGGTAAAGTGTTGGAAAGGAAAAGGGGGAAAACACGCGCCCAACCAGAAAAGGTGCCACAACCCGGAAATAGGTAAAAAAAAGAAACAGCTGACGGGTCTCCCACTTGGAACCCGGCTACGACCACCGCACACGGTCCAAGCTCCCGAAATGCTAAGCTCCTCTGAAGTCACGACCAACATGTCTGTCATCTGCAAGGGAACACCAAGTGAAGGCAAAGCCCATGTATGGTTGAGTATAAAAATACTCAGTAGGATACCCCGAAGGATCGAGGGAGCAACAAAATAGTTACATAAGGGTGAGCAGTAGAGCGAACGAGAAAAGTAATGAAGTACAACATAGAGTGCAGTAAAGAGTCCAGCTCAACCCAACAAGATGAAAGAAGTTAGACATGTCTAGGCACAAGAAGCTGGAAATTGTGAGGAGATGAACTTCCCGTCGAGTCTTTGCTACCTATAGCAGGAGATTAGACTCGTCCAACCACGAGAAGCTGGACACAAAGCACATGGCATACCCCGTGCGACTTTGCCTCTCCTGGAAGGAGAGTAACCAAACCCAAGAAGTGGGTACTAGAAACAAGGTATATACATATCTGTATGCTCAACAAGAATCCCAAACAAGATCGTAACGGGATCTCCATTCCGTAGATCAGCACATGAAAGTGAGTCACCAACAGGCCCAGGAGTAAACTCCATCGATGCCCAGCATCCCACATGTCTGCCCCGCACCGGAAGCCAAGGGGCTCAATCACCGCACCACGACACTATCCGCTTTGGGTGGCACTGACTCGCCCGCATGGTTTTAGATCGTGTCACAATAACATGTCTTGGTGGGGAATGTTCCCCTTGTACTTGAGAGTTCTAGGGAAAGTCAAACCACACCTCGTCACTGCCCTGTAGTCGAGAGGTATTCTCAATGTCAAAGTAGTTCTTACACTGACCTGTATAACCAAGGGTCCCGCTCCAGTAATCATGGAGGAAAGCCACAGACTAGCCTAGTCCAAAAGGATAGAGCCTGGAATGCCAACATGTGTCCCACTACCTGTCCCTGCTGGAGGGTAATTCATAACATGATATTGGGTGACCCACTTCCCAGACCTGCTAGAGTGTAAACCCTAATACCTCATCAGGCGACCAACTTCCTAGCCCCGCTGGAGTGTAGACCATAATACATCATCAGGCGACCCACTGCCCAGCCCTGCTGGAGGGTAGACCAGGAATAAATCGATAGGTGACCCACTGCCCATCCTTGCTGGAGGGTAGACTTCGAATAAGTCAACAGTCGACCCACTTCCTAGCCTTGCTGGAGGGTAGACGTAGAACTTGACGACGGGTGACCCACTACCCAGTCCGGCTGGAGGGTACACCCTAAGAGGTTGTCGAGTGACCCACTGCCCAGTCTCTCCAGGAGGGTAGACCCTAAGAGAAGTCGACGTGTGACCCACTTCCAAGCACCGCTGGAGGGTAGACCCTGGGAGGAGTCGACAGGTGACCCACTGCCTTGCCCTGCTGGAGGGTAAACCCGGAACTGCTCTGGCCATCCCTATTGAATGGTACAACATTGGCCAACTGAACAATGAGTGGGTATCGTGCAACCATCTGACTCTGGAACAAGACCAGGGGAAACCAATCAACCCTGCTTATCTAAACCATCGAGCAAAGAGCCGGGGGGAACTCAACCCCTCTGGTCAAAAAACGAGAACTAAGGGACCATCTATGTCGTGAGAGGTCAAAAGCACGCAAAGTAGCACGACACACACCTGGGGCCAATAGGACATGTGGCCCCAAGTCAATCCCCAACCAATCACACGAATAGAATCAGGTACAAACCCCACATACCTCCATGTGCTCCCGTATACTCCCATAGTATACCACATTTCCAGCGCAAGGGCTATCATGCACACGACACCCGATGTCGATGCGAAGGCGTGACGTAACATCTCCAACCAGCGACCTCAACGACTGAGGCACATCCAACCACATCTCTTCACTCACATGGGAGTGCATGCGATTAGACACCAAGGGTTCTCTACAAACACGGCGATAAGAACCGCCATCAGAGTTCCTTTCACATTTCCACATTAAATAATATCGCGTAAAAGGCTCTTCCGGTCTGAATAGATTACACCGTTGTAATCCTCAGGGAAAAACATGTGAGATAGACTACCTACTCACCTCAAATGGATATCTGACATAAAATTCACCATCACCGCCTCATGCCCAAACGGCATCCTGTGATCCTTAGCCTCGGCCCCAAAAACAGTCGGGCGCATAGCACCATTGCGATCCCCTCGGGAAAACATGTCAAAACCACTACTCACTGGAGTGCAACGGATATCCAGAGAAAAGGTGCATTCTGGCGCACCGCACACGAGCAGTGCTTCGTGGGACCCTCAACCGAGTCCAGAAACACAACGAACGGATCACACCATTGTGATCCTCTCGAAAAAGCAGACAAGGTGGACTACTCACTTGTCCAAAATGGTTTCCCGGTGATAGAGATGGAAAATCACTATCGACGCCCAAACGGGCCTCGTGGGACCCGCACAATCGTGCCGAATTAGAGCAGGAAAATTTCATCATTGCAATCGCCTAGGAAAAACATCCAGAAACGTGTACTCAAACACCCCAAACGGACGTCGGGTGAAAAAGTGGTGTTTCATTGTAATATGTGCGAACTTGGCCCCATGGGGCCCACAACTCGTCTCACACCCGAACTCTTTAGAAAGCTCCTCAAAAAGTCTGCACGAGGACTGGGATCATGCTGCTGCTGACGACGCGTCAATCAGACATCCCAAGCAGGAGTTAGGTCCGACGCAAGAATAATTAATCAATTCATTCATTCATGAATTATCTACATAAAACGTTTCGTGCCCCTGAGCAACAAAACCTCATAGAAAAAGGTTCTAAACAAACTTTGGAAGGTCCTTCTCAACTCCAGTTCCATAGCGCCTCCGACGGCACGTCAAAAAGACGTCCGGCTCACGATCCACGTCTGTCACAACATAAATAATAATTTATTATTATTAATTTAAAGCTCCTCGGGTCTCCCGTCTTCGGGCACGGAATCCAAAAATCTTGAAACTCACCTTAAAGAGAGCGCTTCGTCAATACAAACTCATCTCCATAGAAGGATCGTCAAATGGATGCGCCATTTGAATGATATGGCTCCCCCGAATACAAGGAGGCCCAACCGGGCCGGTCCACCCCGGCCTGCCCGGTCTGCGCCGTCGGCCCGCGGCCCAGCCGCGGGTCCGGCCCGGTCCGCCGCGGCCCGCTGGCCGCAGCCCGCCTCAAACTGCCCGACCGAAGCGGGTCCGGCCCTCCTCAACCGACCGGCCAAATGGCCGGTCTCCATCACAACGCAGGTCCCGCATGAGGTGGGTCCTTGCCTCCTCTAAAATAGACTGGTCGAAGCCGGTCTCTGTTGACACCAGGAAGACCCGCGCGGCGCGGGTCCTTCCTCCTCCGCCAAACACGACTGGAGCCCTCATCCGGCCTCCTCTATGGCTGCTCTCCCTCAACGCCAGCCGCCGACCACCTGCGTTGCCCCGTTGCCGAGACGCCGCCTCAGCCTGGAGCCGCTCCGCCGCCGTCCGGCTCACCGTGCTGCCGCCTGATATGGTTGGCCGACGCGCCTACCTTAGGAAACAACCAGAAACTCCTGAATTTCCCACAAGCTTCGCTGGACCATTGCGGGCAGCTCGGATCTCATAATTCAAATCTGAAGGATGCATCAGGAAGAGGATAAAAACCACTACGTGATCATTGTCTTTGATCCGATGATCAAATATCAACCTATGCATATAATTGAGGTTGAAATAATGTTTGGAAATTTAAATGTAACCAAAACCTCCTACCTCGCTGGGCTTCACCCGGAGCTTCGCGTCGATCCGCCGGCATCAGTGCACCTCGTCGGAGAAGGAAGAGGATAGGGGAGAGGGTTTTGCTATGGAGTTCAATAGGGAGGAAGGGGAAGAGGGGAGAGTTTAAATAAACAAACTCTTTAATTAAAAGTCCCAACTCCTAAAACACCAGCGTCCAATCCCTTTGGTGCATTCAAGATTATGCTCCACCTAGGGTAAAAACCCCCTCTCGAGCATAACATAGGTCTCTTAATTTTAATCCAAGACCCCGTTCGAAAGTTATTAAACTTAGCGCCTGATGCAGCCAAATTACAAGAACACTCCCAAGGCCATTTTTCTCAGACGGCCCATGCCTGCGAAACTTATACCTCTACTAGGGTAAATGGTACATTCTGAACTCAACAGTGCCCTCGGGTTTCCAATCTGAGCCACCATTTAAGAGATACTCGAGTTTAACCATTAAACGGATAAATTAATTTATTTATTTATCCGTTCAACTTTCAGGGAGCGGGCGAGGGGTCCAAAAATCCCGCGCCAATATGTTTTATGTCGTTCCTAGGGTAAAAACCCCATTTTGGACCCATCTGTGCACTTGGATCCCTGATCTGGATCACTGTTTAGGAGTTATCCAATTTATTTGGCGTTTCCAGTGTGAACGCACTGAAAATTTAATTTCGGCCACACGGGGGCTCGGAATTGCACGCCATCTGAAGGCGCTGCTATAGAATATCATCAAAAATATTACAAATTCTTTCAAAGTGAAAATAGGGTTCCTATAACCAGGACCAGACAATGCCTTGTGAGATCAGGAAGGCCGAGATGTTCCTACAACTATAGACAGCCATCCTAGTACCTCTTCTTACAAGTTTGACTTGTGGTTACAAACTTCTTTTTGGGTGGATAATATTCTATCCAACTTTACATTACTATAAATGACTTTCATATCATATTCTATTGGTTGGAATATAGTGGTGTACTTGCATTTGGTTCATAGTGGTTTTTTACATTTCATCATTTTGTGAGAATATAGATGAGTGTGTGTTTGTATGGGTACATAGTCAATGCTTCCCATGTTAATGATATTCCTAATCGATGCTAGTGTCCAACACCTATCATATTAGATAAGTTCTTGGGGAGTCATGGAATGGGTCCCACTATGATTCTTCCTCAACGAGTGGTATTAGAGTTGGTCAGTTGTACATTAGTACTGGGATTCTGTGAGAAGGTTAGGGTAAATCGTATTAAGAGTTTCGAGTTAGTCTTTCAGGCTAGGATCTCCAGTATTTGTGTAGTGGCTGACGTATTCATACACCAAGGCTTTGATAACCATCATTCGGACTCCTTAAATGTTAGCACTAGTTGTAGGGAAAAAACGGTACATTCACCATATAAAAATCAGTTTTGGATCCATGACTTTCTTGATTCGGATCTCCAGATACACTCATTGATCATGGTATAAATTGTTTTCTTATAGGATACATCCAAGATTCATAGCAGCTAACATTCAATAGCTCAAACATGAGGATGAACCCCTTAGTGAAAAGAATATAATATAGGGTCTAGTTCCCTGATCTCACCTTGATGTGGTGCACCATCTATATTGCCCCCTATTGAGTACTACGTGGTACCAATTGTACCACCAGACAAAGAGATTAGGCTAAGCGCACACCATGAGTTTTAGAGACATATACCCCCCAGATCAGACAGTGGAGATGGTGGCAAGTCTTTTACATGGATCAGTAGGGGGATAGAGTATATTATATATCCAAACTCATAATGATGAGACTCTATCATGGGAAGATTTTGAGATTATCTTCATAGTGGAGTTCTCAACAATTACATTCAGATATATACAAATATAAAAGCTTTATCAGATCTAGTATGGTTGAAATAAAGTGGTTTATTGTTCATCGAGGTTCACCATCATTTCCAGATAATTGTAGTATATGATAATAGATCAGAACATCAGATATCAGTCCTTCAGAAAAGGTCTTATTCAAGACATATGAGTAATATTTATCCCACTATTCATTCTGACGTATGTTAGGGTGAATGATTAAGCTTTACTAGTTGAAAATTCTAGCTGAGCAGATACATCTAGTGATATTTATCTGTGGATGAGAAGGTGTGGATAACTTGGTAGTATTATTCTAATGTTAGTCTCAGGGATCCATATGTGCGAGAAGTTTCAAGAGGAGGTCTAGGATAGAGGATCTGTAGTTCAGTGCTCACATGGTGGGTCCATTCATCCAACGGAGAGGTTATTCTATTCATATAATGGTAGAAGACGTCTCAGAAAATATTTTCCAATCCGTCATACTATTGATAGGGTGACAGTGGATAGATCACAATGTAAAAGTCATTAATAGGTGAATGATGATTCGTATGGGCAATGGATGTGGAAGAGGAGATGGTAGAGTATCAAGAGGTGGTCGAAATTTCAACATATCACCCCCTCCCCCAACATGTGGTCTATACTAGGCTTAGGCATCTGGAGGATAGGGTATGGGACAACTGTATGTGGTCAAGGAATATGACATAGGAGCTCTGTGAATGACTTGATATATGATTTATGTTTTTCCTACATTAGTGGTCGTAATTATAGACATTGGTTCTAGTCATTCCTTTTTCACCACATATCATGTTCGACACCTAGAGATTCTGGTTGAACCATTGTCTCAACAATTATGCTTGGAGGCATCTAATGGAGAGGACATAGAAATCAAAAATCTATTCGGATAGTGGTACATGACCCTTGGAGTAAAGAGTTTCAGTTGGAACCTCTTTGTGGTTGTGTTGTGGCCTTTCAATGTTATTATTTGTATGAATTTATTATATACATCCCATACTCATACTGACAGTTTTAGGCCAAGGGTATGGTTTGTCTGTAGCGATGGAATAAGGTTTTTGATTCAATGAAAAGGAGACCCAATAAACATTTGATGGACATATACATAGGAGGTTACATTCGATTATTCATTACTCGGCTAACCTGACCCTATGTGCAGTAGATGTTATGAGTTTCCAGTTCACGTCAGTAGTTATGGAGCACGAGGATGTATTCCCCAAATATTTTCCATGATTAAATCCCCATATGGAGGTAGTCTTATGAATTGATTAACACCCCAGTGTGGCATTGATATCTAAACCAACATATCATATGGGTGATGTAAAGATTCATGAGCTGAGGGAATTGTTCAAGGGCATTCATATAAAGGGCTTCATGAGACATAATGTTCCACACTAGACGACCCATGTTCTCTTTTCCAAAACGGATGATGGGATATTTATGTTGTTTGTGGAATACCATCGCTTGAACTAGGTGATCATGATGAAAAAATATCCCCAAATGTGGATCAATGAAATCTTCAATCAGTTGATAGGGGTATGATGGTTCTCGAAGGTTGACCTTTCATTAGGTTATCACAAGTTGTGAGTACAGGAAGAGGATATATTGAATATGGATTGCAGATTTCATTTTGGTCACTATGGGTACTTGGCGATTCCATTTGGCATGAAAAATACCCCATCTGTGTTCATGGGACTCATTAAATGGATATTTCAACCTTACTTAGATACTTTTTTGGTATGCTTCCTCAAAAATATCCTTGTGTACTCGGTGTCTGAGGTGGAACATGTGAGACTCTTATGGATGGTTCTCTACATACATTTATAGCACTATATTTATAGAAAACACTCGAATATCTGGTTAGGGACTCATGTGGTCCACATTCTTGGACTTTTTATCTCAACCTATGGAGTGGTTGTGGACCTGACCAATGATAAAGCAGTGTTTGAAGGGGATACACCTAGGAGAATGCCAGAGGTGTCAATCTTCCTTTGGAAAGAATGTTATTTTTAGATATTCATACCTAATTTCTCAAGGATATCCTCCCTGATGTCATGATTTTCAAGTATATATTCAATCAGAAGGTCTGAACTTGTGATAGAGCTGATGTATAATGATCATCCAGCATAATGAATTTGAGAATTTCTAAATCCTAGGATGGGTAACATGGTGGGAGATTCTCTCAGCAGAATATCAAGTTCGCAGTTGTTGAACAAGGATTCAAAGAAGTTGTCATCATCATAGCTATCCTTAGTGGATAGATACGGAGGATCATAACTCTATTCGACAGTTGTTACACCTCAACTCATATAGCAAGCAATGTAGGAATAACATTGTGATACCAACTGTGATACCCTACATGGAAGAATGTCCACATGGAATGATTCTGATGGATATTCACATTATGGGGAGAATGTGGTCCTTTTCATATGATGAAAAATAGTACTTGTTCCATTGCAAAAGAAGGTTATTAAGAAATGTTACACATCTCCTCTAGTGGAAAATCCAGCTGTGGAAAAGATGTACCAGGACATCTGATGTCAGTTTTGGAGGCCGAGAAGGGAGGAAAGACTAACAATGTTTGTTTCTCAGTCCCATACTTATATGGAAGTGAATGTTGATCCCCATCCCCTGGCCTATTGGAGGAGGGATTGGGGAGTCATGTCCCAGGCCCCACTAGGATGGTTCGTGACAATGAAACTATGATATTATAAACATTTTTATACCCACTTTTCATTATTTTTTTAGAGAAGGGTACTGAGGGATCATTCGAGAGTGGGAACATATAGGACAAAAGGTTTCCTCGATATATGTTTCATTAAGAGTATAAGATGCAGTAGATACAACATAATTACCTCAAATAGATCCTTTCACTCATCAACACATTAGTAGACAAAACCATTCTTCTTGAGACTGGAAATTTTCATACAATAGCTGACTAGATTTTTGATGAATAGGAATATATAAACCAAATGGACATGAAGGCCTCGAAGACCCCAAAGGTTGATCGGAGGAGTAATCTGACTAGTGGCTTTGATTTTCTCTTGGTTGATCATGATGAAACTATATCTAACAATGAATTTGAGAAACATCCTAGAGGTAACATTAAATTGACACAACAAGGGGTTTAAAATCAGATTCTAGGATTAGAGGAATCCAAACACTTTCTCAGCAATTCATATATGGTTCTAATTTTGGTAGGATTTGAAAACCAAATCATCCACATAGAATACCACCAGCGTCCTCAAGATTGGTTTTGAAGGTCTAGTGCATGGACCACTAATATGTGGATCATGCATTATTCAAAATGAAAGGAATTAACTGATAGTAGAAGTTCCCTTATGGTTCTCAACAAATTTTAGACTCCTCATCTTAAGGGGCCATAGAGATCTTGTTATAGCCAGGTTATCTATCCTTGAAGGAGAGATCCTAGAAACTTGATATGGAATCAATCAATAGCTTCTTCCCTCTATGGGGAAAATAATACTTTGGATATTTGTTGTTGAGACAAAAAAATTCAATATATACTAATATCTCTACGCTATTATTCATAAATGGGACACGTTTTGGTTTTCTAATTGGGTTACTGAAACATCATGATGATGTTGTATTTGATAAAATTATCAACATTGGCCTCAGCAAAGGTACTATGATAAGGATTCACCTTCCTGGGATTATCCTTGAACCCATGATTACTTACTAGGAGACTAATATTGTTGAAGGTTAAATGAGGGTTTATTAATGGAATCTCATCATAACTCCAAGAAAATATATCATGGAGCTACTTAATGAATTCAAAAAAAATAGTGTGGTTTGTTCAGAGGCATGGATTAATTGGTCAATATTAGCCTTGGGTCATCCCCAGTACCATGGTTCACATGAACTATCTCATCGGTGGTGAAAGATACACCCTATTCAAATGTAGGAGGAGAATATTCGATAAATTTTTCATTGTTTGAGGCTGGGGAATTATGAGAAGATGGATCATTCGAGCTGAATAGTTATAACGGAACACTGGTATCATCATGGGATGATGTGTAATACTACATGGGAGGCACTTTATCTACTCAATACAAGAATTTAGAGGCTTTCAAACTCATCCCATTCAAACATTGACAATGGGCTTTGTGCCTGACATCAATGACATGGTGATAGGATGTCTTGTGTCTAATTAACCCAGCATAGTAGAACTGGTGAGTATGACATATAGTTGTATTCATGATGTGAACATCTCAATACCTTACAAGTGTAAGATATTATGATACCACTCTGGGATGACCTATGTAAGAGTACAAGGTCATCTTCCAATGATCCTTGTAATTTGGGATGAGACGCCTTTTCATATTAGAACTGAAAATGTTATTTCCCTTGTTTGGCATTTTAGCCTCCAACTGGTAAATCATGAGGATGAAATCATCATCCAAATATATCAAAAAGAGAGTAGCAATGGTGGTCTTCTCAACCTCATTGGTATGAACCGTATATTTCCAATATTGTAATATACATTCATCCATATAGAGGGTATCATAATAGTTTAAGGGGGACACATCACCCTGATGATTTCCTACATGACCATTGAGGCACTACATGAGGCATTGTTGACATGAGGAGGTAACAACTACATGAAAATGATGCAAGGTTATACTTATAAATGTGGTTTATATGTTATCCAATGAGAAAACCAAGAATTCTTAAATTTTAATTAATCAAAAATAATGGGTCATTAACTGGATTTTTCAACATGTTCTATACTAGACCATATAATTAATCTGAATTTTTAGGTCAGAGGGACTCAGATCTGCAACAGTCATCCCCAACCTACATATTGTTTGATTTGGGATAAGATTGATCTGGAACCTATTTTGACTAAAAAGATCCATAAATCCACTCTATTGATCTGGCCAATGATGTATAGTGGGAAAAGGTTCCCATGATTAATGGATCCCTATTTTTCATCATAGAATTAAATGACGAATCGACATTATTCAGTCTTGAAACCCTCAGTATAAATTTTCTATGTGGCTATAAATTCTTTCTCAAACTCGAGGAGGGGTTTTTGGGCCTCTATGATAGCCTCATGCATCTATAATGATAGGAGGATTTCCTCAATGATAGAGGGATTCATAGTTATGTGTGATATGTGCTTCATCACATTGTACATCCATTCCAGAGACACATTTCTACCAAATAGTGGGTTTATCCTTAAAACTGAAGCATGATGGGAATTAATGAATGAGCCACCAAACTCAGTATTATGGTAGTAATTTCCTAATTCTCATCAAGTAACACACCCAGAACCACCACTAGGTAACTATCAATTGGATAAGGCCAACCTCCAGTTAGGCGTGACCGATCACGATGAGGATGTAGGAGTTCTTACAATTCAGCTAGCGTGGTTAGCTATGGTGGCATACCTGATAGAAAGGGGTTTAATAGCATTTCCCATTTAGATATTTTTAGAACTTTATATTTGGTCTCCATAGCATCAACAACATTGATTTAATAACGTTTTTGGTTTGTATTTATTTGACTATCCAATATAGGGAATCAGTCATAAGGACACAAAGATAATGGATGATGTTCATTATCATCGGGGACTATGTAGGGATCCACTAACTCAATGGTATTAAAAATGGCATACATTGTCCCATAATCAAAGGAATATTCCAACTCTCGGTAGACTATGGTCGAAATCCCCATCTTTGGGTTCATGAGGTTACCGAGTGTAAGGGATGGCTTTGGCACTAGGGGGTTCTTCTTTCCCTTACATTACCAGTTCCTACTCTTATGAGACATAGATGTATATTAGGTGGATGAATAACATGTTTCTATAGATGGAATGGTGACATCAGGATGTTTGTTTTTGCCAATGTAGGAATAGATGATGTCGTGGGTGTGAGTGAATACTGAGAGGTTCACCCAGTCCTCATACTTCTTGTCCCGAGGTTGGAAACCTGCAAACATTCACCTTCATTGTCATTATCAATATCTGTTATAGCAACGAAATGTTTCACTAACACCAACATATTTCCTAGTTTGACCACCATGATTTCCACTTGGTTATGAAGCCAAAATATGAATGGATAGAATATTTTTATGATATTTCCATGGATATTGTGGTAAGGGTAGAGGTCATGGAGATCAGTTAGCTCGACTTCATGTGGAATCCTGCACTCTAGAAGCTTCAAAATCCCCAATTCCAAATAACTTCATAAATAACAAGGAACCCATGATTTAATAAACGAATAGTTATAGTTTATTCTATCATAGAGTGGATATATAGGATCTTATCCATAAATTGGTGGTGGATCCTGATGAGGGGATAGAGCCACATTCTCTTGTCAATGTATTCATTCTTGATAAGGATCAACATATCAATTATGTAATGGGTGAGGTTGAGCAATACGAGGCTGCTACACACATGGATATTGCTTTGGGATAGGCCCTACTAGAAAAACCTCTATCAGTTGTAGATCATCTACCTATACATATGTTACTTTCTCTAGGTTTCTGGTACTTCTTAAAATCGTAGGAAGAGGTAGTGGACATTCATTCTTAGATTTCAATAAGTATTCGTATAGTATATTAATTTTGTTAGGGAAAAACCATAATTCACATGTGAAGTTTTGAGTGATGAGGTTGGGAAAGAGTTCAGTATTGACATTCCCCATGCACAATGTTAGCATCTTCTATTGAGTCAACAACATATTATTCAGACCATTATTCATTATTTAATTTCTCCCTTAGACCCCTTTATTAAACTGATTTTGTTTTGTAAATTAAATAAAAAATAAAAACTTTCACATCATGATTCATTCTATAATTTAATTTTTTCGCAATTAAAAAGATATATATCACTGTTTTTGTGTTCTCATTGTAGTTGTATGTAACGTGGATGTCTCATGATGATGTTGAGGAAAAATGGGCCAAATTATGTAGGATTCCTAGAACACATGTAGACTCAAACTAATTCTTATGATAATAAACACATTAAATTGGGATGAAATAATGTGAGAATATCCAAAATTCAATGGGATATAACTCTTCGGATGACACCTAATAAAAAAAATTCCATTAGGAGGCCCATATAAATAGATTTCCTAGAGAATCATATCTAATTAAAGTGATTTTTTTCTACATATCATCCATATATCGGGTATTGTTTTCCATATTATTCTATATTTTAATTATTGATAGTAAATAAGTGGGTATTTTTTTTATTTTTTTCCTAGGTGGGATAAGGGTGTGTGATCACTCAAAACCATAGGCAAAGCTATTTCTCAATATCTAGGTTCCCAGAACCACCATCCATATTGAATATAAATTGGAACCTTCGACACCCCAATTGTACATTCAATCTAAGAGAAATTCTCTATAATTTTGGGGACCCAAAGGGTTTTATATCCTCATCCATAAATATTTAGAGGCACCAATACTCATACGGGGATCATGGATGATGTAAATGTTCCACCCGAGACTCTTCCTCTTCTCGATGGTAAGATAAATGTTTGATGCTCATTTCATGGAAGCTACACACGCATGGTTTTGGAGTGCTAACTCATGTTATTCTACAAGTTTTGTGTAATTTTTTTCAGACATTTAATTTAGTTTTTTCTTAAGATGCTTCTTCATTGAATGCTTTGGTTTTGTTTAATCAAGTGAGACACTTTTTATACCATCACCGATTGGGTTGACATTTCACGTGGGAATCCTGGGTTGTTCATATTGGAAAACATATGAATTCGTTTTCTCATACCCATAAATGAGATATATAAATTATATAAAATTCATCACTCTATTCATGAGTTGTAGACCTTGAACATATGACTATTTTCTCTAGGGGTGGTTGTTTATGCATCATTTTAAGAGGCAAGAGGTGAATCAATATCATGAAAACCCTCAACGAAGGGATTCCATTAAACCATGTGTATTTTTTAAAATAATAAACCAAAAAAGATGTGTAGTGATTATGAAATTAACTCTTTATCTCGTAATTATAAAAGCACCACATTTATTTATCAATTAATAATCTATTTAATTAATTCATTTTTTAACTATTTTCAGAACCACCCAATCATTTAGTAAATATAATATAAAATACACATTTTAAACATCTATCACTCCTTCAAAGATGGCCTACAGTCTTACCTACACTTTAAAATCATCTATCAATTAAAATAAATTTGGATTTCCATGAAAACGTGGTCAAATTTTGGCACCACTACTATGATGTTATTTGGTTTTTTGTGCTATTGTTTATAGTGTTATTATAATATTTTAATAATTTTTTGGAATAATTATTTTTTTTGTCTTCCATGATTACATATATTTTTGTGTTCTGATTCATATATTTTTTACGTTCTATTCCTAATGAATTTTACTCTAGAAAATTTACCTTATTTCGAACCCAAACTAGAGAGGATCATTTTTCAGTGACACCAAGACTCACAGGATAACCCTTTGAAGGAGGACACACCAAAAATTAAGTCTTCCCAAAACACCAATTCTTCTAGAACTTATTTTGAGACAAAATAATTGTTTCATAATGTAGCTAAAATTAATTGGACATTAAAATAACTAACCTCGCCTGATGTAGAGACCCATCCTATATATATTTAATGATAAGGCAATGCACCTAATATTGATTAAATTCTTATTTAATTCAATTCTATAAAATAATTCAAGGACTCGGGGGAGATGATCCACATAAGTACATAAAATAATATCACACTATGTGTTAAAAATTAAATCCTATAAATGTAGATGATGAATAAGTAAATCTTATGGTGTTCCCTTTATCATTACAACACACATAAAATGATTTTTTATGTTATATTGATTCCCCAATTACATGTTAGGTATCCATGAAATTTTTTTTTCATGAAGAATATTTCAAATACTATTGAAAATAATCTATAAGGAATGAAATTTGTGGAATCATGATATCACATAAGGAAACACTTCATGAATACATCGAATTATTTAAATGTCTATGATCATGTTTCCCATAAAACATAATTGGTAATCAAATTTTAAACCAATATTATTATGATGGATTAATTCCAATTGATCACAGAATTTTTGATTCTACTTCATGTTCTGTTCTATTTGGAAAAACCACAATATTTAAAAGTACCCTCATTAAAAAAATGGCACAAAATGAACAAAAAATTAGTTTATGGTTTAGTTTTCATATTTTTGGTGTCTAGGTGGTGAAATATTCTGAGTTTGAGTAGAAGGTGGGCACAAAAATTGAATATATAAGTACACTTCTCCGAAAGTATTCACTTTTCCATGGGAAATCCTAATATCCTCCTCCAATCCAGTTTAAAATATTTTCTACTGAATCAAATTATTCATACCAATTCTATATACTAAGAGAATCATCTTATAGTTTTCAGGAAATATTTTAATGTTTCCCCTATAACCAACCCATTTGGAAGGAATCATACTCTCTGCCAAACCCTGGGTGGATATTGATCCAATATTATTGGAAATGGGTGTATTAAAACCAACCTCAACAACCATGGAACCAACAAGGATAGAGTAGTCATCCACCAACACCACACAAAAATCATCAACTACCATAACAGACTTCCTAGCAAACCCGAAAAAATCATAATCCTGGCATATAATACCTGATGAAAAAAATGGATGAAAATTTCATCTAATTCGAAAAAACCTCAAAAGAATCCATACTAGTCCTAAACACCCAATTATGAAAACTCACCATCATGGGGGAAAATCAAAATTCATGGGTCGGGTAAACTACCATCTGAACCACTAGTTGACCATATGGATAAGGGGAATGTTAGTTCCATAACCTTTCATATTTGAAAAAAACATAAAATCCAAATTTAACCTAAATTATAGTCATCCCCTCAAAAGGAACAAACTATCTCAATCATCGAAAATGCTCTAATTGTGAAAAGATGGACCTCAAATAAACCTTGTTAAAGGAATGATCATTTCATTTGATGTCCCAGTAGCCAAACCATTGCTCTGCCATTTCCCCAATGTGCCACCATTCCAATGAATCAAAAATAACCGCATGTTGATAAGGAAATATCTTAATCTATCAAAAAAGTGTATCTTAAAATCCCCATGATCTATTCCATGATGTAAAATCCACAACACTCAATGTTTATAATGGAGATGTGTGCACACAAACAGTGAAATAAAGGTGATGAAAAGGTGATATTCAAAGGCACATATCATCTTTGATTGAGAAATCACTTCTAATCAAATTCAATGTTTGTGCAACATTCTCAATTGCAACACCATTGGGCCGAATTAACTTTCCATTGCAATTTTGCATTTGGGAGCTTCTATAAATGTGACGCCCTTGTCGATTTCATTTTCATTTCAGTTTCATGAATTGAATCTCATTTTAATTGTTATTGAACTAAAAATTCGGAGTATGACACACCCTACTAGTGTGTTAGAGACTGTTCTCTTATGGGTTAATGTTTCAATTTTCCCTCTTGATTTTTATGTGCTTAAAATGGGTGATTATAGTATTATTTGAAATGACCCAATTATATTGCGGATGACATTCTGTAAAACCCCCAATACCATAATTAATTCCAATAATGGCACATTATCTATGGTGTTTGGTGGTACCATTTTTTAGTTCGACATCCTTGATGCAAGGAAGCACCCATCGAAATAGAATTATTCACTTTGACTTAAATCAATTGATATATTCATGCCCCCTTATAAAATTATTTCCTTCCAAATAATCCCAGTTCTTATTTATCATCCTTGATATATATTCTAGGAAACTAATCACATATTGAATGATGTAGTGGTCTATAAAATTCCAATCAATGTTCAATAATTGATTATATTTTTATCAACGAAGATCCAATGACCATCGAAGATGCTCATAAGCATATAAAATAATTTTCCCCATCAAGGGTTGATACTGTTTTGGGATTAGATGAGATCAGTGACCTCGTACAGTAACATTCAGTCCTTAAAACATGTGATACATTTATTAGACGGATAGTAATAGGATAACAGTGTGAATTTTTTATACAAAATCGGGATATAATATCCCAACATTGAAATGGAAAAAATTGATATTGAGTCTTCATGTTTTAATTTTAATGAAACTAGATTACACGGTGACTTTACCTTCGATACCATTGATTCATAGAACCTAAATCAAGAACTATAGAATGATGATGACGATGTGTATGTGGAAACCAAGAAGGAGGGGGACTCATTATTTTTCCTACCCCCACCATGTAAGTTGTGTCTCATTAAAATGGGGGTGAATTTACCAGACTATATCCATGGATTATTCAATAATAAATAAGAATTGTAATATGGAGTGATTAATTTCTTGTATTTCTTCTTAAAGTAACTCCACTGATGATCAGATTGGGGTTAACCCACTCGAACATCTTATCTAGAGGCTGTCAAATCCTAGGACCCACTTAGTGGATTAATACATGATCTATCCTTCATTAATTTTCCTTTATCATTATATATATATAATAATTTCATTTCCATAAATTTATTATGTTATGTTCTTAATATTTTCATTTAGGTTCTTTAGTGAGAAACATTTTGGAGATTAACTCAATGTTTCATTCTATTAAGTCAAAACATACCTCTGATTATCAATTACTTTTTTAATATGATTAAACTAAATATATATTTCAATGTTATACCAAAATGAATATGGGGATAAAACTATAAACTATAGGTGTGGTGGGTGGGCACATTCTTGTGTTAGTGAGTAATGTTCATCATCTTTCTTCTATTTCCCTTTTCTACTTGATGTTTATTATTTTTACCTCCTCCCTACCCCCACCCTATTTCCCATCACACTATCATGAATGAATTTACATTTTTTCCCACATAACCATGTAAAGTATTGAAAATTCATTATAAATTTACTTATTAATATTTATTTTATAATTTTAAATAACATTCACTGATGAAATGTGTTTTTTAACATGAAATTGATATTGAGGTGTGCCTTTTTCAAGTAAGTATGTATTTTGATAATGATATTGAGAGTTGTTTCATTTCTAAAACATTGAGATAAATGTACCCTTCTTGTGAGTAGTTTATGGGAAAATAGGTCACATAATATCTCCACACATATTTCCACCTAACTATGAAGAGTGAATTTTCATACTCAAAAGAAGGTAAATATAAGAGAGGTTAATATTTATTATTTTTACAAAATCTTTTTTTGATCCATTCATTCTTTATTAGATGTTTTCATTACTATACTATATTGAACTATATGTGTGTAACTTTTATTAAACTATTTTATGCCCTAAAAATAAAAAAAAATAAAAAACAAAAACACACAAAATTGGGTTCTTTGTTGGGTTTGTCAATAACGAATCATCCTTGAACATTGATCTTATTATAGCTATTACAATTAGTGTAATGAGGAGATCAAACAAGAGTTGAGTAATGTTTATAGAGTTTTTTATAAGTAAAATATTTAAAAAAATACATAATAATAATAATTATGGGAGTAATGAAATGTACAGAATATGGGGATATATAATTATAGATATCAAAGTTGTAATTTTTGAAGTCATAAGTCAGTTGGACTTGAAATTCAATTGAAAACGGTTATGTATGTTTTAGTAGATGAAATCATTTATGGATAAAAAAATTTAAGTAACATATTTTTACTGGATAGAAAGTGAAAAAAATTATTCAATTGGTTATCACACACATATTTCAAATGTTAGTGACATTTTTAAAAAATTTAATTATTTTCTCACATTTTAATAATTATTCTCCATGCTTTTCTTTTTAATACAATTTATCAGGTATCATTTTTCATGATCATTGAGATTCTCTACTTGGTATGATTTCTATTCTGATCACATTACATTGAATAATTGAATTATCATTGAATTTTATATATTCATGATTTTGGGAAGATCTCCATGAAGAAGTTTCTAAAATACGACATTTTTGAGAATTGAAAATTTGTAGTGTGGGGGTGTGATCACACCAAGATTCACTTTTAAATTTCAATCTGACCCAACTGTATTTAACTGGTTTTTTGGAACATTATCAAAATTATAAAAGGATAAATTACATGTTTTATTAATTAATTTAATGTTTATTACTATTAAACATTTATATTTATCTTTTTTAGGTTTTCATTGTAGTTGGAGGTGATTTTTTGGGCACATGATAAAATTAAAGAAATATGGGCCAAACTATGGATTATACCAAGAACAACTGTTGTTTGAAATAAATATTTTTGATAATATGTGCATCTATTTGTGATGTTATTTTGTGATAGGATCCAAAATTTAGTTCTCCATAAGTCCTATAAATACACCCAATCCAATTAGTTAATTTAGGTGACCTAAAAAACTAATCTATCCATGTATTGTAATATTCTTGATTTCAAAAGATGTATTTTGTATTTCATCCATATCTCCTGATTTATTTTTCCAAAATGTAAAATTTATCAATGGGGTTGTTTAATAGGTGGGAAATAAATTTTTTAATTCTTTTCAAAACTAAGATAATACAATTTGAAAAATAAAACCCTAGGCCTAGTCGATTCAAAAAATCTGGGATCCCAAAACCCCCTTTGACATTGCCTATAAATTGGAACCTTCAAGGCCATGTTTGTATTTTCAAACCAGGAAAAAATATAATACATTTTGGAGACCAAAAGGATTCATATCATTACCAATTATTTTTTAGAGGTACTTATCCTCATTTAGAGATCATGGATGAATGAAAAGTTCCACCCGGTCCTCCTCCTCTACACAATGGAAAGAAAAACGGTGGATTTTCATTTAACAGAATCTACATGCACTTGGGAGAGAGTAACAACAGTTAATATTTTAAAAATCAATTTTAATTTTTTTGTGAATTTTTTGATTGAGGTATTATCTTATCATAGATCTTCTTTTAATTCATTTTTTGTTTAGTCAAGAGAGACATGTTTTTTCTAAACACTGATTGGGTTGAGATTTCACGTGGAAATCATTGGCTGTTCTGATTGAAAAACACATGAATCCTATTTCTCAAAGACATAAATAATATATCAGTATGATTTAGAGTCACTAACTATATTCCTTAAGTAAAAAACCATGAAATAAATATTTTTGTGTCTTTGGGTGGTTCTTTATGTATATTTTCAAAAGAGAGGAATCGATATCTTGACCACCCTCAACCAAAAGATTTTGTTAAACCATGTGTGTTGTTTAGAATGATTAACTATCCAAGATATTTAGTGAAAAGGAAATTACCTCATTTTATCATAGTTTTTAAAAACACCACATTTATTTACCAACAATTAAACTCTAATTTAATTATTTTTATTTTTAAATTTTCTTTCATAACCAACAAACACTTACAGTAATTTTTATTAAAAAAGTCTCCTTAAACATACAACGGTAATTGATAGGTAACCTATTGTTTTCCCTACAATATAAAGTCATCTTTCAATAATTATCAACATTATTTCTCATGATAAATTTGTGAAATTTCGAGTGAATATGTAATGCCCTTCCACAATGTGACATATCTACGACATGCTCATCTGTCCGTTCCTTGAAAATGAAGAGGTTGTCCATTCTTTTCATGCCCATTGTGGATTTAACCTGGTAGAGAAACAAATATTGAAGATCCTTGCAACCATTTATAGATTAAATAAGTTATGGGTAGTACTAGACACATGTGGGCCCTTATAATGATTGAACACAACATCAAAGACTGACGTCCTCCTACTATGCTAGGGTACCCAATATGTGCATGCACCTTGATATAATATGTTCCATATACAATAGTGGGTTTCCCATGTAATTTAAGGGTGGAAAGGTATGATTATTAGAATTTTGAGTGTTCTCCCATGCCTTCCACCAATTCCATATACAACATCCCAACATGTAGGATTTCCACCTATCGTGCCTCTAGGGATTTGAGGAATGCATTGATAGTTTCTACCTAATCATTTGGGTGGGGACTATACATTGTCAAGGATACCTAACCAACCATGCATTTATATGATCATCATCACTACAGGTTTGTTGGATGGACAATGGAGTGTCTTGGGGAATTAATTTATCTGGGTCCTGAAGGAGTTCATTATGCAGCTTGAGGGGATTTGAAGATGAATACCATTGACCTTTTAATCAAACCCTAACATTGGATCAATCAACAAGATTGATATTTTGTGGATTTGTGGGCAGAAATAGGACGAGGAAGGCTTGTTGCATCCCTTGATACCTCTAAGAAGGAGGAACATGATCATTTTGGTGAGAGACATAATCTCAGTGCCACTCAGCTTTGAGCTCATCAATGATCCTTTTATGATCTACATCATTCTATTGCATGGTGGAATTTTTTTGATCTGTCATCTTCTTCTATGAAACATCATATGATCTAGAGTTCTTGATAGGTGTATTTTCCTTCTTGAGATTCTAACCAGAGGGTAATGATGTTGAGGGTTCTATAAGGCTATCTTCTTACCTTTGCTAGTGTGTGTGGATGCTTTTATGAGGGTTCACATAATAATGCACCTCTGTAGGTGTTGGGTTATCTCTATCAGAGCCTACACTAATGTCCAAATTCTTGGATAGACTAGGTAAAACAATGGTCACTATAACAATATTCAGAGGCATATCCTCAATATCACCCGGAAAGTCAGGATACCGTAGGATAGAGTTGTAATATAGTTTATCAAACTATCCCCATCCCTAGATCATCACATGTGGTGATTCACTATCAATGATTCTACAAAAGCACGTTACCTTGTCTTTATTGAGATACTATGGGTTTACAAATTCAAAAGCCACATTTGACTAAAAAAAGAATAAAAACTAATTTATGGCCAAAGAATTCCACATGATTTCTTATTTATATGGGTACACCAGTTCTTATTTTCCCAATATCCTTTCTATTCTTTCAAATAGACTAGCCTTGGAAGTGATTTGGATGAGTGTAGTGGTAGATTATCTATTGGAGGGGTCTCTTCATGAGTTGAGCGGTCTCTACATGTAGTGTCATCTCTTGAGGGTGGCTTCGACCACATTATTATGTCCTTCTAGAACTATGTGATAACCCCTACATCATGGGTGATGGAAGTTGAACTCATCTTAAATTTTATCGGTTAATCATAATATATAAAAATCAATAATAACCCTCTATGATATTTTTAAGAGTTATAGAATGAATCTAGTTATGATAGAGATGAATCCACCATGATACCATGGGTGGGAACCAGATCATCTACTATATACGTGAATCTGTGATGGGATTCAGAAATCCTATGGATATCAACTTTTTAAAAAACAAAATATATTTTCCATGATCCTACCCTAGACTCAAATTCATATGGAAGGGGTGAATGTTTTATCATTGAATCACATTCATTCATAGAATCTGAGAGGCAAATAGGATTGACAATTACTTGGCCCTTCCAGAAATTTTTATTTTGGCAGCAGTGGTTCAACATTCTACCCCAATATGTTTCATCAGGTCTATGGAGTTCTTCATCATGTGATGTTTCTCTATGTTTGGTGTGATGGAATAGGTAGTACCTTCTCTTTTGTTTATTTAGACACAGGGAGGTCTTTTGTATTGGTTTTAATCAATTTATAGAGAATCTCCTCTTTTATTATTATGGGAGTGAAGAGGTCATCAACTAGGGTTATTGATGTAGAGAGTAGGACCTATTAATTGGTTAGTTAGAACATGAATAGTACATCCATGATGATTGTGGGAGTGTAGAGGCTCTCTTCATTTGTGGGGTAATTTGTAAGGATGGCCCTTTCATTGATCAATCTAGAGATTGGGACGGCCTATGTATGGAGTACATGAATTACAGGGAGTATGTCCATATGTGATGTTGAATTCTCAAGTAGTACCTATTATATGGATTGTGGAAATAATGTGAGGACTTCCATTATGACTAGTGGAAGAGTGGGTCGGATCTCTATATAGGGTGGATGTAGCATGGGGAGGACCTCTGGGTTGTATGGTGGTGATAATAACATGGACGAAATCTATAAAAATCAGCGATGAAGTGAGTAGGACATATGTGTTTATCACTACTTCATTGTGGAGGGCCTTATATTGACCTAGGAACAACATGAGGAAGACCATCACACTAGTGGTCTATGGAACAAGCAGGACACCTATTTCTGGAACCATAAATTTAGGGAGGACCTTTGCAATGGATTTCGATGAATCATGGATGGACTCTTCTTTGACTGATGATGAGAACGTAGAGTGGACCTCAATGTAGAATAAAAGAATGTAGGCAACATTTAATTTGGTTGGTGAAATTATGGGGAGGGACTCTATAGTGAATATCATCAACATGGTCTAGACTGTAATGGCTTTTGATGACCCCAACGGCTGGTAGAGTAAACTCAACCTATCTATATTTAAGTTGAGGTCTCATTGCTAACCATGTCTTCATAGGTCCATGCTGTAAATTTCAAGGGATCTATTGAAATACTTCATTGGTATCTGAATCCACTAGAGATATAGAGTAAAATTCCCCTTCTTGGGTATCATCCAAAACCAGCGCCCGATTTTAGAGACGGGTCATTCTGACAGAGCATCGAAGGGAAAGAGTATAATCCGCCTATTCCTACTCCAGGAGGACCATTAACTATTGGTTCTAATAGGTCCTTGTGGGATCCCTCAGTTGTGGAACATATGTATTATTCATAGACTGGATGAATCTGGAATCCCCCATCTCCTCAATAAAGGGGATCAAGTCACTGGATCTTTCTAGGGAGAGGTTCCTAAAGTAGATCACTATTGGGTTTGGGAGAAGCATAACCTAGCACGACTCTTGGGGGAGGTGATGTCGGTGAGTAATAGAGGCCTCGACATCCTGGATTCCAATATGACTCCTACGAAGGACCCCCTCTTTCACATACTGTCATACATAGTCATTGATCAACCTTCTATTAATGATATCTACATTTGATATGGGGTATGGGTTCCTAGTAGCCGTATTCAAGACTAATGTCCTAGACAATATGGAGTTGTTTATAATTACCAAATTAACCTTACTATTTCCATTATGTATTTGGGAAGTGGGTTTATAGTTTCATGATACTTAGTTCTTAAAAGGAATGATAATTTAGCCATTAGTGAGGCTGCAAGGAATGTTTTTCCAAATTTCCAAACATCATCCAACCTTCCATAAAAAGAGATATATATATATATATTCACAAATGATGTTACATTCCATATTTCCCAAAGTATAACTACCCCAATTTCTTGTGAGTTCCATGATGGGCCCACTATTTTTTTTGGGATCTAGTGCCACATAGTTGGATCTGGTGACATGTTAATCTACTGATGTCTTGAAATATACCAATCCCAATGTTAAGGAGAATTCATTCACATAAGAAACCAATCCTGGAACTGATAACCAACAAGGATAATCACCATTGTAGAAAATTAACATTTTTACATCAGGTTCGCCATTTCGTTTTCTTATTCTTCTTTTAGGGTGTGTTCAATGAGCTTGTTGATGCATGTTCTTAGAATTACCATTAATTTTCCCACAATCCTACTTTATAATGGTGGGAAAAATTCATCACATTTAACACTGATGTGTTATTCTTGATTGAAACTAGATGGCGGGATGTTAGATTCTCTTTCCTTTGATTCCTCCACAGGATTTGTTCTCCATCTCTAGATCTCCCTCATAGAGTTAATTCGTCTTAGTGGAACTCATTATCTGTTCCATAACATTTTGGATGTAGTTTAATTATACCACATCATTATGGACCTTCCCATGGGTATTGAAAAGGTATTATCCTTCATTACTGAGAATATTCATGTTGGGAGTCAATGGTATGTCTGGATGCTAGGAACAATAGTCACATCTAATATTACAAATGAGAGGTTATATCATTAGGGAATCTTATTCATATAACCTGAGTCTTCTCATTATGGTCTAGAGTTATCTAATTACAAAGGCATATGTTATGTGCCTTCACCTCAAGAATTAAATGTTTAACATGAGTTTTCAGTGTTATAAATGTCTTCAGTTTATCAAATTTTGGACACAGAATGATGTTAATCAAAACACCCCATAAAGGAAGATCAGGAATATATCCCTATGAGGGATAAAATTAAATTTTTATGGTTGGATTTATTATGAAAACCTAGGGAGGTGGATCTGGGAGGTGTGTCCCAAAAAGTGAAGGTGTCACTCCATGAAGGATTATCTGAACACCTTTATTGTTGAATCATCGAGTATCACCCCTATGAGGTATAACCTTTGTTTACAATTGGTTGGGATTGAACCTAGTAGAAGTATCCTACATACCCAGCATATAAGAAATAGATAAAAACCCATGAAGTTTGATGTTTCATTTTATGATCATGTCATAGGACTGGTCCAAGTAGTTTAATGTCATGCGGTGAGGACCTCATATCGTGAAAGAATAATTAATGAGGGGTAGTGTAGGGATTACGCATGGAATCCTCCCATTATCAGAGGATTTCCCTAGGATGGATTGTACAGTGCTTACACAAGAGAAAAAATATATTGTATGGAATTATCTTACCCAGATTTGTAGAACCGGGTAAAATTATGATAGATTGTAGATGGAATGTGGAATGTGGATGGAATGGATGTAATTTTTTTTATGTTGGGTTTGGACCTTGTGGATGCATCCTACATATCCCATTTAGTTGGGAATCAAATCTCACACTGTTGAGAGAGATGAATTATGTCTTACAACTAAATTGGAGGCCCCTAAAAGTGGACTATATTTTTGGTTATTAAGAATAGGAGAGGACCATTTAGTTGGGTCTTACACATGGAATCTTCCCACATGGGGAAATGATTTGGGATTATGCAAGGAAGGGGTCGATGGAGAATGTATGGTAGAGGAATACTATAGTATGTATTCTTATTAGTGTATATTGGATGTCAAAGATACAACTGACCACTAATCCCTTGTGAGTGATGCTTGGTGTGAGAAAAAATCAGAAGCAGCAGACCTTATGGTCATGTAATAAAATATGTGTAAAAGAGTGATGGTGTGGGGCTTATTTAGGAAAAAATCGAGAGGATTGTGTCATTTCATGTGGGGAGGATGTCATTGTTGTTGGGGAGGATCTAATTTCATGTGAGGAGAATCTCATTTCATTCGGTTATAAGCATCACAGAATACTATCCCATTCTACTCACACATAGTGTATCTTATACATATTGCATTGGGAAATTCTACAATTTATTGTCATGTGTTAAGGATGATGTTGATGGATTGTTTTACGTCATATAGAATTAGTGAGTGGGACTCACTAATTACCTCTTGTCCCTAAATGACTGTATATCATAGACCCTCAGTATGGTGATGGATTTAGAAATTCTAATGTGTAATAACTGTGAAAGAGTGATGTATCCTAAGTTCCACGTTATTGTGTCTATGTTGAGAATAAGGAGGAATTATAAAACCTATGATGAGAAGAAAATTAAAATTTCAATTATTGGGAAACACTTGATGTGAAGTGGGCCATAATAACAGGTTTCATAGGTCACATGGGAACATAAAGTGAGGCTAAACTGATCCCTGATGAATGTGGGAGCTTTGGCCACTCATCCTTCATGAAGAGGTTTTATTAGAAGGGATGAAACATAAAGAGTCCCAATAGGGTCTAATTACAAAAAATATGGACTCACTATGGGTTTGTTTGTGAATATCATGTGATTATTGAAATTCATGGCCTTTATGAAGTTGAGGGATTCACTAAACATGGTGACCCCAACTCAAGATGATGTCTTTGCTTGATACAGGATTCCTTCATAATGGCTTAATGCTTCAAAAATCCCCAAGTACCCCATTTGAGTCTTATTCTTTCATGAAGGGCGTAGACCATTTGAATGATACCCTAACATTAGGTGGATTTATCTTATATAATATGGTAAGAATATTAATGAAGATTAGGTACCTAGGATTATCAATTTTTGGTTTGTCTCATGATGATCATATACTTCTGTAATTAAAAGAAATTCAGAAGTTGAAAGGTATGGTACCAATTTTTATTAACTTTGGAAAGTGCATGATATGTAAATTAAATAGAATATATTATATAATTAATCAGGTTGTGGAATATATGTGGTCTTCTCAAATGGCTACAACTATGTCAGACTCATGGAGACTCTTAGCACGGTTGTAGATTACCATCAGACTCACAAAGCATACCGTTAGGGCCTCACACATTCCTGGAGGGGGAGGGGTATTCATGTAATGTATTCATAAAGTATACCCTTGAGAGTGTTTTGGGATGTTTAATCTTGTATTTTACTTCAAAAGGTTGTGGCCAAATCGACTAATCTATAGTACCTATTTCCGCACCAACATGCCAACCACATAAGTCCATCTCCAATCTCATAATAATAATTTCAGAAATGAAGACACACCTACACATCCATTTAAAATGAAATAATAATAAAAAAATAATTCTAATTTCAAAACATCAATTATATATTTATTCAAATCTTCACTGATGTGAAAAACACAATATGGAAAGCAGTAATAAATTAATACCAATAAATATTTAATCAAAAAAGACATCTAAATTTTCAATATCCCATTCCATTACAATAATTATTTAATTTATAAAAATTATCATATATAAAAAATCAAATTATTCGTCTTAATAAAATTAGAAACATCATGCCATTATAGTCTGATGATGGTAATAATGAGAAAAATAAGTAAAAAAATTCATTGCACTAACCACAACATTTCATTTAAGTGTTCTTTATTATATTTTTAGTTATCATCCAAACATTACATATAATGAAATATAAATCATGTAAATTCAACATAAATACAAAAAAAATATAGTATTTTTTGAATCATACACCTTGACATGAGATCCAAAAAACACAACACTAAAATGATAAGTTGATATTGATTAAACACTATCAAAATGGAATGAGTCTCCCAGAAAACATATACATATAAATCCCATATAAACTCCTTCAAAAAATATCTATAATACATAGTATAATACACTACCATATCCACATAAATTATAATTAATAATACGAGAAAAAGAAAATTATATAATCATATCATCTATTAAATGTTATATATCAGTTATGGGAATAGATTAATATCCAACAATGATCAAACAAATGACACAAAATATAAAAATCATGACACTTAGTTCTCATGTAAATCCAATATGATGGTAAACAAATAAACATGGACCTTGAATTAATATTAAAAATCCAAGAGATAGAGAACATGTCAAGATGAACCTAGTCACATCACAACCTTAGATATATTTAGAAATCAGAGTGTGGTCTCTAGGAATATCAGGAACTAAAACTATTTACAATTGATACAAATAAGGAAGATCATTGTTAAAAACACATTTTATGAAAAAAATCTCAAACAACCAAATAGGTAGAAATAATCATCGACATATCTCAAATGAACATAAAAACCCATATATATATCCATAATAAATTAGAGACCTATATATTGAAATTAACTCATGTATAGTGTCAAAAAATCGTAATGATAAACCTTCATGTGGCAAAAAAATCATCTATTCCATCATCTATATAACCGTGATTTAGCATGATAGAAACATAAAACTAGGGTAACCCTGAATTCTAAAGATGCAACCAATATAGTCAACATGAAACCTCACAAAAAAATAACTACAAACAAGGAAAAAAGTAGAAAAAACTTCTCCTAAAAGTCATATGAATAATAAACCATGGAGTAATACACTTTTCCTTTGTTGGTCCATTCTTCTAGGGTAATGTTTTTCTATAATATTTATCCAAACTCTCTATTATTCTATAAACATATACCAAATATATATAGCACTATAAGATCATAAAGTAACAGGACATGGGAAATATGGGCCTCTATTGAGGCATATAACTATACATGATAAAATGGGTTGGGTATATAGACCCGATTAGTTTCATGATTAAATTCATATACAAAAAAAGCTTGGAACCTAGATTTTTAAGATGGGAGTCCTGCATAGTTAGGAGTATAGTTTCACAAATAGTACTGCGTAAACATGTGTCTCAGTGAATGTTTCTTAATTTTTTTAGAACAAAAAATATCCATCAAATAACAATTTTAACACAATATTATATATTTTAAAGGATATAGAATTTATTTGGTGTGATCATGGATACTCTCAAGAAAGTAACATTGTGATTATTATTGGTATTAGTAAGATCTACATTAGATTAAAGGTTAGATCGTTGTGATTTAAACTATATATATATATATATATATATATATCATTATATCAATTAATATTCCTATTTCTGTGTAGATCTATCATGGATTATTAGATATTACGTGATGGAATATTATATTTTTAATCAATACTGAAGAGTAGTTATCTCATTCCCTGGATCCTATATTTTGATTGATCACATTAGTTTCACTAATGAAAGATTATGGGTTTCTATGATAATTGATTATTAATCACGTAACATCAATGTATTCAATTAATTTATTTATGAATATTTAATCCTTATTTCATGATTGATTATTTTTTAGGTAACATTACAACTATGTTTTTTTTAAATTATATCCTAAAATATATCTAATAAAAACTAGGATTTTATTTATATGATAAACTAGGATTGTTGGGTCATTGACAAAATGATTTATTTTTTTAATTTTGGCATCATTATTAAATATATTTATTTTTATATGATAATTTTTTAGAATTTAAGAAAATGGATTCTTATCAATTTTTTAGAAATTTATTTTTAAAAATTATAAATAGTTTTTAGAAATTAATGATTTTGGGTATGAGAATCAACCTAGAGGTTTTATGAACCAATATAAGGGATGAAAAAGTATATTATAGAGGATATTCTTATATGTATGGTGAGGATAGAGAGGATAATGACATAAAAATATTAGTAGGTGTTAATCCATAAAAATTGTATTCTATGATATAATATATATATTCATTATAAATAATCTTAATTTATCATGAATACATGAATTATTATAAAAATACCATAGATTATATATTTGTATTGAATTGGGTGTTCTTACTTGATATTTGGAAAACACTTGTAAGAATGGTAGTCACATGATGGATTGGTTTTTTCATGAAGTGTATGACAATTTTAATGGTGTGTATTTCTTTATTTATAATGGAATTTATAACATGTTAGTTAATAGATCAATCACTGTACTGATTTGTTATAATATGATGAAATGATTCTATATATTCATAAAATCGACAAAGCTAAACATCATGGTGTGTGTGTGTGTAGATGTAATTTCTACTTATAAATAAAATGAAAATTATTTCATATTCATTCATGATTGAGTTTAAGAGTTATTTTCATAGTGGATTTTTTAGTTTTTAAATATATATTATTATAGGTTTTGGGTTATCTATAATTGAAAATAAAAACTACATTAGTTATCATGTTTTGTCAAATATGTTTTTTCAGCACCACACTCTGTTTAGTTTTTTGTTACATTAAAATGACTCATATTAATATTGTTCTTTCAAGTATTTAAACAAATATTTATATTTCATATTTATGATTATTTTTGTCTGATAGTAAATGTTTCAAAAATGATTATATTTTATGTAAAGACCCGTAAATTTCAAGCAAATTTTTTTCTTAATTTTCTTTGGAATTTTACAAGAACGTAGTTTCTGACGACACTTGATTCTGAGGCCCGGTGTGCCCGGAATCATTTTCCGAAGTTTGGCTCGGGTACGTTTAGTGAATGAATGAGCGGGTTTTTCTAACTTTTGAACCGGTGCTCAGAATCAAATTCTGAGGGCACCAATGGAATCGTAGCGCCGGTATTTTCTTAGAAACGCCTCTTCCGGAGTTGCGTTTTTTCTGGTGTAGTTTTTAAATTTTTGGGGTTATGTTAAGAAATAAAATAAAGTGGTGCAACAACATTATTTTTTTTATTTCACTTAAATCCACTTAAAGCCACTTAAAAGCAACTTGAAGCTGGTTAAGTTGAGTTGAAGTGGATAGGGTGCAATTCAAAATATCCTACCCTCTTTGTAGCATATTTGTGAGGTGGGGCCCGCACAAGCCCCACAGTTTCTTTTCCCCTAAGTAACGCACCTGTGAAAACCCTTTTTAATGAAATTCAACTGATGCATTTTCTAAATTCTTAATTCCCCTATTAATTTGGTGGTTTATTCGTTGAAATTAATTCTATGAATTAATGGGTCATTACTTTGTTTGTTTTACATTTTGTTGGCATGTTAATAAAATAAGTCCATCGCCTGTCTTCTTGATGATTGCTCATTGAGAGGATTTCGAGAAGACTCCAAGGCTTGAGATCTTCATCCTCCTTCATTAAGAACATTAAGAACACGAAGAACGCAAAGAAAGCAAAGAAAAGCGAAGATACGCGAAGAACACGAAGAACGTCGAACCCTCGGAGATCGACGACGCGACGCCGTGTTCCGCGATGCCGATGATTCTTCTTCTGTGACACTTCTTCCGCGACGAATCTTATTCTGTGACGTTTCTTCTTCCGAGACAAATCTTCGATCAGCATCTTGAGTTTGTCTACGTGATGCCAAGTGCCACGCGACAGCGATGCCCTTCTGCGACGCGACGATCCTTTTCTTCCTCGACGGTCAATTCCACGACGAACTCGCGTCCGACGATGACGTTGAGGTAGGGGCATTTTGAAAATGATAATACCCATGTTTTTTTTCCTCCAAGGAAAGAATGCGGTCCAACCAAATTAACAAGTTGGTCCGCAGATTATTATTGCGGGTCGAGGTTTATTAATTGCTGGGAATTATGGTGTTTTTTCGAACAGCTAACGCGGGGGGTGCGGACCAACAAACAAGTCCGAACCCATCCCCCTTTTTGTTCATGGTGTGCGGAATGGCGGAAAACCACAAAACGGACTGCAGAGATGATTTGTTGATTCCACAGTGAAGTATGAGACCCAGGATGAGGTACGGTGCAGACGGAAATGAAATCGGACCACCGGAGCAACTCCAGTAGCCCGCGGACTCCACCGGCGGCGCGCCGCCGGATGGACCCTCCGCGGCTTCAGCCATAGTGGCAGCAGCGCAGTCCCACGACCGCGTGGGACCAGAGGAGCGGGACGCGGTGGCCTGGCCGCGTCCACTGGTGAGGGCGGCACCACGCGGGGCCAGGTCGGTCCGGGCCCAGACCCCCCGTTTCCGGACATTTACGGTGTTTTGCCAGTAGCATGAGCTATGGGCCTCCGAACGAAACACTGTCACCGGCGATGCGATCCTTGGATCGATACGATCGTTTCGGTATATCACACTCAAGTTTTCGGAATACTTTGGGTTCGGCTGGGTTGGTTTGTACACGAAGCCAACCGGGCCCTCGGAGCGGAAACACTCATATATTGAGCTTCAGACGTCTGATTGACGTGTTGTTGACTTTGTTGAATTCTTCAAAGTGAGACGGATATTTTGTCTTACTCCGCCCAAGGTTTGGACGCAGGTGGAGTACGGTCGGGTTGGTTTTTCCTTAACAACCAACTAGGCCCCTGGGACGAAAAAGCCAATAACTCTCCGACCGGGCGTCCGTTTGACACGCAGTCTACGACGTTGAGTTCCTGTTGGTGATATGGAACTTTTGGATACATCAACTCTAGACTATGTGTCAGTTGATGTATCAGCCCCTCGGCTCGTGGAGCAGACCCTCCCGAGAGAGCTTTCTATGTGCGGGAACCCTAGAGATTGCGGTGTCTGCGACGACAATGAAGAAAGTACGGGAACCCTCTGTGGGTTCGGTAGTGACCACTATGGTACTTTTGGGATACATCAACTCTGGACTATGTGTCATTTGATGCATCGACTTCATGGATCGTGGATTGGACCCTCCCGGAACGAGCATGATGTGTGCAGAAACCCTAGAGCCGGTTGAGACTTGACGACTGCTGATCGAACAACTCGGTGTGTTACGGATAGCCCAGAGGGAAGCGCTTGGTTGTAGCGGCAGACCCGCGGTACACAACAAAAGGAGTACCCTTGGAGGCTATGAGGGGGAGTGCTTGGTTGTAGCGGCAGACCCACGATGGTGGAGCGGTTGGTTGTAACAGCACGGGGGAGCGCTTGGTTGAAGCGGCAAACCCACGACAGAGGAGCACTTGGTTGTAGAGTCTGACCCTTGGTACTCAACAGAAGGAGTACCTCTAGAGGCTATGAGGGGGAGCGCTTGGTTGTAGAGGCAGACCCATGGTGGGAAGTTCTTGGTTGTAGCAGCAGGCCCACAGTACTCGATAGGTGGAGTACTACAGCAGTCCAAGGTTAGAAGGAAGCGCTTGGTTGTAGCGGCATAACCACTGTACTTGATGGAGAAGGAGTTTCCCAATAGCTATGGTTTCAACTTCATGATCGATCCTCTGTGGGTCATTTCGGGGGTTTGTACCTACCGATCCTTTGTGGGTCTGACGGCTTAAATGAGTCAGTGGATACACCTGCTCATCTCTATCGTCTTACGAAGTAGTATCCCTACGTGAGCTGAATCCTGTTTTTCTTGCATACGTGGATTGTGTTGTGATATCCTGTGTGGATTTACGTTTTGCTTTCCTATGTGGATTGTGTTGTGCTATCCTGTGTGGATTTACATTTTGCTATCCTATGTGGATTGTGTTGTGCTATCCTGTGTGGATTTACGTTTTGCTTTCCAATGTGGATTGTGTTGTGCTATCCTGTGTGGATTTACGTTTTTCTTTCCTGTGTGGACTGGGTTGTTCTTGGGCTCGGATGTTGGAGCCAAACGAGATTTGATGACTTATGTATATGTATGGGAATATACCTAAGAAGTGTCGGATGTTACTTCATGGTTGTATCTTTCCTTTGTGGATTATCCTTGTGGATTCTGGGAGACCATCAAGGGTCTTGGGGTCCCTACTGAGTAGCTTATACTCACCCCTGCACGGGCTATGCCCACACTATGTTGTGTTGGTTGCAGACGACGGACAGCGTTGACCATGGTTGAGGCTTGCAGAGCAGGACGGTACCTGGAGGTGGACCACTAGGTGAGACGTACTCGGAGCGGACGACTAGACCCGAGGAGCTGTGGAGGCTATCTGTACCCACCCTTCAGGTGGGATTTCCAGTGGACAGCTCGATGTTGCGGATTTACTTTTCATTTGTTGTTTTCCCTTTCGAGTTGTACTTTACTTTCAGTTTGGTTTTGTATTCTGGCCCACTTACATTCTGTACTTACTATTGTACCAGTTTTTACTTAGTGTTTACTTCTGCCTGCTTGCTCTGTGGTGTTTGTGGTTTGCTATACAAAGGCAATGCCTCCCCTTTTCTGGTATTTACGCCTTGGTGCTAGTCGCCAGCCCCTGGCCTATGGAAGGCGGGCTTGGGGTAGTCATGGCATGGGCCCCGAGGACGGGTCGTGACATTTTACCCATCCAATCTACCAAGAGGCCTCAAGAATTTGAGTAATGCAGTCTTGGGCTTTTGATGAATCTCTTATTAGGACATTGATTTTATTCATTATGGTTGGTTCGTCAGTAATTTATATTATAGAATGGTTTTAATGATAAGTATTTTTCTTATTAATATTCTTCAATATTATGATGTTAGAAAATCAATAGTAACCCATAAAAAGTTATAACAAACCTATGAATGTAACATTGTGAAGAGCTATGGAGTTCAAGTAAGATATGTGTTCAGATCATCCAGTGTATGGTAGTGGTTTCTTATGCCATGTAGTTTTCTATTACTAAGATATCATAGGTTAAGAAGTATGTTCATTTATTATGATAGGCATGTGTAATGATGACATATATATGTATTTTATAGAAAATAAATTTATCCCTAAAATTTTTTAATTAAAAATCAAATGGTTTTTAAATCAATTAGGTTGAGAATGGAATATGTTTTAAATTATTAGGGAATAATTTTGTAAAATGTGATTATGAAAGGAATGATTCACTGATATAATAATAGAGACAAATATATTTAAAATAAAAATAGACTATTTTAGTTTCAGAAACATGTGATCAAGGTAGAGGGGATTTTTTTAGTTATAACTCTATTGAGAATTTTGAATTAATGGTGTTATAAATATTCCTAAGTACATATAGCTATTTTTTGACGGATATTAAAAGGTTTAATAATATATTTAATATCAATTTCAATATCACAATTGATTTAATTTCACAAAATTGGATTGGATCAAGAGTGAAATAATGATGTGGATAGTGTAACTAGGTTCCAGGGGAAAAAACCTCTAGTAATGAAGGGGTGATGTAGTGTAAGAACCCAAATATTGGTTTGAGATAATAAACCAAATATTTTAGTTTCTAATTCTACTAAGAGATAGAAATTAAATACCAATAATTGAATTCTAAAGATTGAATTTTTTATATAGTAGGAAAATTATATAGAATAATTGTTGAATAAACGTATGATATGGATATGATTCTAGATTATGTTTAATTGACAGTTCTACCAAGATACATTGAACTTAATGAATATTTGATATTATTTTGTGATATAGTGTGGAACCATGATATTGTTAGATTATGTTACACATCTTCTAGAGATGGTCTATTTCTTATGAAGCTAGAACACTATCGAATATTTCAAGGCATGAAGTCCTCTTATGAAAATTTAACCAATTATTTTACCACGTATAGATTGGGTAATTAGTTGACCATCATGGTACTCTACCATTAGTTATGCGGATATATTATGGGACTTATTAATTCAAGAGATGAATGAATATAAATTCATAATGTAAGTGGATTAAATGGTGGTGTTTATTGATTAATAATAGTTTTATGGATATGAAATCTAATTTACATTTATATATAGGGGTGTTCACACTTTTTCTAGAGATTATGATGTTTATGTGAGTCAAATAGAACTAGATGTTAAATATCTTGGATATTAATATGATAATTTGAATGATGAGGCAATGGATTGGTATAATCGATTAATCAATATCATTTTCTAGTGTAGGTGTAGTATTTCATGGACGTTTTTGCTGAAGACTTCTCTAAAATGTCAATAGAGTGATATAAGGATTTCTCTATTGATAGGTTACCTGGAATGTGTTCAAATAAAATTCTAAATATCAACTAGAATCTATAGATTTTAAATATTAAATGATATATTTGATGTAGTTTATAAGAAATGGGTTTTATTTTATAAAGTTTTCATCAATATACATCAAAATATCGAATTTTTATGATGGTTAATGGTGGTTTTTAGTTATCTATAAATTTTAAATAATAAACTCAGTGGTGGTGAATAATAAATAACCTATACCTCAAATCAATGATCTATTTTATTATTTAAATTTTTCTATTTAGTTTTCCAATAGTGGGTTGAGATCAAGGTATCACAAGATAAGGATTAAAATATATACCTTCTAATAAATGATTTTAAAATAACATTTGTCATCATTATTTTTTATTAATACCGTTTAGGTTTACTAATGAAGTATCTATTTTTATGTCCCTTATAAATTTTTACTTATATAAAAACCAGGAATATTTTCCATGCTTTATTGGATGATATTCATGTTTATTAAGGTTTATCAAGAATAAGATAATGAAACTAAGTATTGTGATGGAAATGTTGTGAAATAATATGTTATAATTGAATCTATATAGATTTTAATTCATTATTCATGAATTTATATTAATGGGACATGTTATCTATCTTAATGGAATTTTTTATGGTCAAATTCCATTCATTGTGGTGATATCATGGGACTTTTCCAAAAATGTTTTCCAGATTTTGTGTTTCCATGGAATAAATGGAAACTAGTAATGATTTAATAAACACATAAAATATTTATCATCACTAATGATATAGTAAACTAAAAAATTAGCAAATTATACATTGGATGATAATTAATATAAATATTTTTATGAAATATATACATATTGATTAATTCATTGATAGTGTTGAATCTTCTATATCTTCTGAGGAGATATTAATGCACTATAAATAATTTATATCTAGGATAATATATATATACTCAGTTATAGAGGAAATGTGGTGGAATATGTATTAAGGTAGTTGTAGCCAAATGTGCATAATTATCCCCTAATGAATTAGAATTCCCATATGTTGTTCATTCCACAAATAAATAAAAGCATTACCAATTTAGTGAAATTATTTTAGTATATTATAAGCACAAATGATTGAGTTATATTTTTAAATGCAATGATTATATAATTAGGTTCCAAATATTGGTAAAAGTTACGGATACATCATATTTTGATTTATCATATACATACTATAATGAAAATATTATATTTAATGAATTCCATTAGAATACAATGTAATTAATGGATAAAAGAGTTAGTGGTTGATAGTGGAATTGTTAACTAATTTTCACATGGGTTCTCATAAATAGGGTGTTCATATAGTTTTACATTAAATAAAAATTACTTCAATGGTGTTGGAAAAAATAATATCATTATAATTTACCATTAAAAAATTTCATAATATTAATAATTTCGTAGATTGCATAGAGACCTTATTTTCGTGGTCCTAGTAAATTGGATTGATTGTCTGCATCTATGAATTAATGGTGGACCCATTAGGGTTCAAGAAAGAATTTATTAATGTTTTTCTTCACTGATGTTAGGAATTTCATAATCTAATGATTATAATGTATCATAAAATTAAACATAAGTTCTATTGAGAATTAATGATTACTTATAAACAAAATTTATATCTTGGTACATGTATTGTAAACAGGTGAAGATATAGAATCAGTGAAAATCATGAACAATGAAACACGTTCCTATTATCACATTGAAATAAAAGTATATTCTAATAGAATTCATTTTTTGAAAATTTATATTTATCTTAACAAATTATGTTATTTGATATATAATAAATCTACTCGTCATGTCAGCATACATCATATCTATTAATGTTATCTATGCATAAGGACTTGTTATGTTATACTTGAATTTTGTAGTTAGGATTCATCTAGTTCCTTTATCTATCATTTTTGATAGGGAACCGGAGTTAGCATCATGATTTTGGTGAGGATTGTAGATTGTAGAAGTCACTCACCTGTAAATATGTATTGTGTATCATCCTTATAAAAATTTGAAAAAAATAAAATACCATAAGAACAATAAATAACATGATTCTATATTTTTTTAATATTATATGATATCATGGGAAGATCATGATGATTTTAGTGGAGTTTTTTTATAATGATGTAGTGCATAATTAATTTGGATGATTTAATTCGAAGAATTTTTCAAAAAACTATCTTGATAACTTTTATGTTTGTACAAATTTTAGAACCAAATTAGATTTATTTAATTATTACTATATTTTTTTCAATATGAATAAAATATAGTTATATATAATTTGATTATATTAAAAATGTATATAATAATTCCTAAGAAATTTTTTCACTTTTAAATTTTTCACAAAGAAATATGACATCGATTTGATGTCTCAATTGGATTAACAAAATCTTTTGAGTCAAACAAAAGAGAGACAATTTTGAATATAAGGGGTTCTGAATATGTAGTATTAGAATATGAAACTATGGATTAAAGATTAATATAATTTAAAACCTGAGTCTTTAATTTTAACTCTATATATATATATGTAATATCCAAATCTACATTTAAGAGATAATAATATAGGAATTTTTGAATTGATATGATTAATCCATAAGATAGAAGAGAGTGTATTTACAAATATTATATAGTTACCTTTTATTCCTTCTAATGAAAATTTTCTTCAGAGAAGCTTGAATATTTTTTGATTTTTGATGTTAACATAGTTGAATAATTTCAAATGATTAATGTAAAGAATTATTTTTTTCAGAATAAATAACAACTATAATTAAAAATACATGTATTTAAAAAGAAGTTTGAATGTAATTTCCAAATTACATGATTTGTAAAGATCCATATGACAATGGAATTATGAGTTTTTGAATCCATAAATAAAATTAAAAGAAATGATAGTTATACTTTCATCATATAATTGTTATAATAAGTTTTACATTTAAATGATATATATATGTAAATATATCCTAAAGACTCATTATTTAATGATGAGTCATAGAAGCATGATATTGCGTTTCTATAAGATGGTGTACTAAAGATACAAAGCACAATGATGATAAGAATATTAGTGTGAGAATATATTAATAAATTTATGGAAATAAGAATTTATGGATTATGAATGTTAAAAGAAATAAAACTTATCAATTGAATGAAATATATAGGATGAATAATATTTTATTTAAAAAAGGTTCATCAATGTCTATTTAACAAATCCATTATCCCCAATATGATATATAAGAGAATTATTCTCAATAATTAAATGGTTATCATAGTGTATTTATAAATTTATTCAAAAAAATTAATACATAATATAAATTAAAATACAAGAATAATGATGGAATGTGAAAATCATCACTAGAATAGAAGTGACTGCAATATTTTTTATAAATTTTTCATTTGCTAAACTATATTACCATGAAGATATACTAGATGGTTTCAAATAAGTTATGTGAGATGATTCAAAGCTGATATTTCAAATTGAAAAACATAATTATTGGTTTAGAAATGTTAAATTTTTTCATTGTATGGATGTGTGAAAATTAGAAGTTAAGAACACTAAAGGTTGGTGATGTATAAAACTGTATAATTAATATAAATTAAAGATAATGAAATGAATGTAAATGATTATATGAGAGGATAATAAACTGATAGAAACTTTATAAGTCAAAGAATAAATTTTAATGTATGATCAAAAGAATGAGTAGATATAAGAGTGATCAAAAGTTGTCATTCCGAGAAGCTAATAAGTAAGAATTTGCGAATTGGAGTTGCACTGAAACAATGTTTTATAAGAATAATAATTAGGATGATAAAGGTAGTCTTAATGAGAAGTAATGTCCATATTATTTTATGAGTAATCATAAAAATAATTTCAAAATGATAAAATACTAATAACTTTTTATGTATATATTCATATGTGGAACATGGTTGTTTTGTAAGTGTGGTGAGGAAGTTCGAAGTGAACTGGGTGAGAAGGAAGTTGTTTTTACAAATATGAATACTTATATTCAAGTTATAATTTTGTGAAGGTATGGTTTTAATAGCAGAATAATTGTGATGATCTAGATACATTCACTAATTGGGGAAATTATTTCAAGTAAGATTAATTTTTATACATATGTATTTCTTTTTCCTATAAATATTTCAAAACATATCATTAAGTGAATTGATGAAACTTTTAGGAGAACTAAATTCTAGTTTTTCATGTGAGTATTACTAGAAGGATAAAATGAATGATGATTATAATGACAATAATTATTTTTCAACAAAACACAAGTGATAATTAATAATTTTATTTTAACTTACATAAATAAATATTTATACATCGAAGGATAACCACACCAATTCGTTCTAAATATTTCATGGGTCAAATAAGCTGAGTAACCATAATTTAGGATCCTATATAATAAGGAAATATAACATAAGATTCCAAATTATAGAATTATGAATGTTGAAAATGTTAATGACCCAAAATTTATCAATAAAGGAAAAATATCCCCATATTTAATATATTTTTAAAATTAGTTCATGTTAATGAATTTGAATAATTTAAAAGTTATGTATTCCAAATATTCATTCGTCTACAGTGGATATATGAAAATAGTTTAACATGATCATTTAGTGGTAGTAAAATACCTAATATTGAGGAATAATATTTAAAATCATGATATAAGGCCATCCATGGGCTTACTAGTGATCTTATTCATAAAAAAGGAAAATTGAACACTTGAAAAATATAGTATAAAATCACTCATACTAGTTAGGATACTATTGATCTACGTATAATCATTTATGATATTAGTGGAAATATTTTTCATCATAACATAACTAATCATTTAAAAAATTATATTCCCACATTTTGGTGAAAGCTTGTAAAAATTCCATGTGATTTTATTTTCTTTCATTTTTACATTCGTATGGTGATAATGGGGTTATCTTCATACAATATCCATTCATCCGTATAGGTTTAGTTGTTCAAATGTTTTTCTTAACATTAATTATAAATGAATTTGATTAAATGTCTCTGATCTAATTCACCACATCTAAAATTACTTTATGATCCACTGGGCACATAAATTGGTATCTGAGCTAATCCTTGTTTCTACATAATGAATCCATATATTTTTAGTTATTTGATTAATAATAAATATATCAAGAGAATAATTTAATAAGGCATATATTTTCATAATATGGAAAATACCATACCCATCCCTATCAATACATAAATTTTGGCTTTAGTCAAAACTTTGAAGAACTGATTTATCAAATTGGATAATAAATTAATAAATATATTAATGGATAAAGTGGGATAAGAACTATATGAAGGTAATAAATATGGTTATTGTTCTCCTCTATTTTTTATGAATTACCCTCTATAAAAATATATTTCAATATATATGGATTATGTGTATGGTAAAGAACATTGTTTTTTTAGTTTATTATAATGGAAAATTTGAAATATTCCCTGATTGAAGATGGCACATCTTTACTTGGATACGTAAAGTGGATATAGATGTAAAACAATTGATAGATTTGGAGGCTTATACAATTGAATATGCATCATTTATACATTTTATTAATAGAAACACTATATTGAATGAATAATAATAGAAGGAACCTATTTTTAGGTTCAATGATGAAAAATAAACCCTGGATAAGTATTATTTAAAAAAATTAATTGATGAGAAATATGATAGAATCAAGTCGTAAGATGAGAATATCAATTGATTATAAGAAACTCCAAGAAAATTATTGAGGTCAATTCTTCCTAATTAGATACTACCGCTAAAATAATTAAGTACTATTTTTTATATTATAAACAATTTTTAAAAAGATGAGGATTATATAGATAAGATTAATGTTAAAAGGAATGAATTTTTGAAAAAAATTATAGTTAAAAATAATTAACTCAGCTTAAAATTTCAAAATATATATGTAATACCAAAAAATTTTGACATAACACTGGCTTACACTTACCATGATTCTGAAAAAAGTACATCAACTACTATAAATTCATATGATAATTTTTTTGTTTCTAAAGAGATTAATTTTAAGGGGAAGAAGTGTATGATCCTAATTTTTACACTTTTTTAGTTTTCATAATTTCTTGAACAAGGAAATTATCTAGTTGGGTGGGTCATTCTATCTTTGTATGGAATGTTGATGGGTGTATGATCCTTTAGGTATCCCAAATACATAGTGATTATATTAGATTAATTATTTGTATCTGAGATGCATGCCACTAATTGGATTGGAAAATCCCAAATTCTTGATATATATTGGTTTTTAGAAATGTGAAAACACAAAAAATTATTTGATGTGAAAAATTTACAAGTCATGTAAATGGTATGAGGTTTTTCAAGGTAAATTTCTCTTTCTACTTTCATCACCACTCATTTTTTCTCTCTTATATGGTATAATCCCCGTGGATATCCTTCTTGGAATAATAGTAGGTTTTGATATCATTCATCCATCCAACATCCTATCAGACCATTGTTCACCACATTGGATGTGTGTTGGTATGATCTTCTTTCGACTTACGCCTTTATCTAGTTTAACTCCTCATCTTTTTTGTAGTATTATTGTGTGAGATGAATGTATTATTTTTATAGAAGTTCACTAGTTTTCAAAATTCATAAATTATTTGTTTAATCAGAAGCCTATAAAATATGATTACTCCTATATATATATATGGTTTTTGTTCTAGAAATTGTTACTATAATTTTTATTACATTATATTATGTGTCGAGATGCTTGATTTCAAAAATTTCAATCAGTTGCCTTAAAATTATAGATAAGCCTTGATTAATTTATTATTTTTGATATAAATAACCATGTTTCACGTTATTATTGTTGTGATAATTCCCCATCAACCATTACCACTCATTGAGTTGTGCCTATAGAATTTCCCCTTGATGATATAATTTGTCATGAGACATAACCATCCATTATGTGGGTTGTCTTGACTCTTAAATAAAATAACACAATGAATTAAATAGAATGTCATTTCTTTGACCATGTCATTTTATTTTACATACTCAATTGTTAAAACCTAGTAAAAGTATAATGTTAATAAATAATAATGTCTATTTGAATGTATATACATGGGATACTCAACCATGGAATCCCATATACATATGATATTTCAGTATATAGTACCGTATAATTATGATAATTGGGAATGATATACCTTGTAGTAATGATTATAAGTAATGAAAACCCTTATACCTATAATACTTAGGAATATTATCCATTATAACTTTAATAATCTATCATGGAAACACTTATACTTGTGATAGATAGAAATGCAGAACCTTATGATCTAGAATAATCTGGTATGGCATTCCATATAACCTTACAGGACTCTTGTGGCGAGACATTGATTCTCGAGGTACACCTCGGATCATGAATAACACAATGTATGAATATATATATATATGGTTATATATGACACTATATAAATAATTAATATACATGAATACAAACATATACACATATACGTAACTATTCATAATGGAATTAATTTATATGTTCTCTCAGCACTGGACGAACCATGTAGTTTCATCTTGTTGTGCATCAAAAAATAGATCAAACCATTTGTTTTCTTTCTTACAGATTTCTATTATTATATCTTCACACACCCCATATTATATGAACTAACTGTATAAGTATAGACACTATTGGTGGTGTCCTGTTGAGAATATTTCTTACCCTGTTTTGGTTATCCATTTGGTACCATGACTTACTTCATGGATATAGTTAGCGGTAAGTGACTAGTTCTCTATGCATAATTTGATTGTATCATGGCAGTGTAAGGAAACAATACCAATATATGGGTCATTATTCTACCTGGAAAGCGTCATTTAGTCTTTATTATTCATTTTAGGTTCCTATATATGTGTTTTTCTACATCCATGTTATCATTTTATTTATTCTATTTAAATGCATGAAATTAAATCATTTTGTATATGATGCTACTTTCAGGTATATTTATTACTATTTTATCGATGTTTTGTTTCGAAAATTCTATTTGTAATTTATTATGCATCTACAATATATCCATTTATTACTACCATTGTGATACTCTAATCGTGATGGTATAGTAACCAAACTATATCACTACGGACCATCACTACTAGCACTAAACTCTCTCATTCGGGGAGGCATGATTGATGCCATATGACTGACCGTTTCCGGGAACCATTCAGTGGATTCTAGGTCAGGACATCAATAAGTAGTATCATAGGTACATTATATTTACCTTATTAATTTGGGATGATATAAATTGAATTTTGAGATGTTGGAATTTGGTAATGAGACTGTTCTAAAGAGTATATGGCCAATGTATAGTGAAAATTTTAAATTACCAGGGATGAGAATTTCAATTTTGAATTCCTCTTAAAACATATGATTTGATTCCACCATAAGGTGACATAATTGATGTGTGTTTTTTATTATTATGGTCAATGATTCTACATTTCAATGAGTATGTTCCCTAGTGGTAGAGGCTCATGATTTCTATCCAAGAGAAAAAGGTTCAAATCCAGGTGTGGGTGAATTTCTGGGTTACTATTGTAGTACTATAGAATTTACCATGCGATTCAATAGAAGATATAACTATTCATAAGATTTTTGGCCATCATGACATCGGTATGGGCCTATAAGTCATAGGGTCTTTGATCCACTAATGCCTTTAAGCCATAGGGCCTTCGAACAACCACGGGACTTCGAGCCGATTCTCTTTTGGGACACCAATTTTCTCTATCCCATAGGGCCTTCGTGCCATAAAAACCAAGTGACATCCTTGGAATACCACAAAAGAGTAAAAACAAAAGATTATTCCATGAAAGTACCATCCATAGTAGCAGAGCTAATTACATTCGAAGAATGAGAGGGTATGGCCATTATCATTGATATCTAGAACCATGTAGATCTGCACAAGGAAATGTTAGTTGAACAACCATGTGAGGTGGGGAGATAGGCGCCATAAATGATTAAAATTATAGGGAGGGGATATTTCTGGTGGGTCATGTATTGGTTATTCAAGGTCACATATTGGGCCTTGTGCATATGGTCCTTCGGGTCATGTATGGGTTTTGGGCTTCGACCTACAGGTCATGTAAGGACTCTGTCTAAAACCCTTTAGTCCATGATTATCAAAAATCAAATAAAAATATAATGAGTTGGGGATTTTGGAGGATTGATAATTACACATTACCCTTGGATCATTCTATTAAGGAGTTTCAACTCGTTCATCATTGTAGGCACTTTGCATCACACATGTCATGCATTATTCTAGGCCATATCGGTGCGTCACATTTATTTTGTTGGATGAGATTACTTTGAGTTCCTTATATGATATATATATATATATATTGATTTTTGATAATTTTATAATAGGGTAATTTTAATATTAATTGTTTTAATAATGTTAATAGATCAAACTAAGGGTTTTTTCTAATAATCATTGATTTATACACATTATGTAGTGAACTATTGAATGTTGAGCCCCCGATCATTGGACGTAAGGGATAGAATGTGAAAATGGTTGGGTTTTAATTGATTCCATATTATATTTATAATTTGTGTGGTCATTTAAAAATTGTAACCAGTGATATTTCTAATTCAATCCATAAAAATATTTTTAAAAAATTAATAAAAATTTAAATAGTTTAAAATTTTAAAATTAAATGATCATTTTGAAATGGGGATTCCAATTGAAATATTATGTGTGTTTCCAGTTTAATGTTCAATAGAAATTATATATACTAGTAAACCTGCCTTATAGTATAGAATATTACCATTACCCAACTTCATTATTGGTAGGTATGCAAAGTCATCTGTGTTCTTATGATCTGTTTGTCACCTATACATGGATTTTTGAGTTTCCATATGGGTGTGACTTTTATATAGAATGGAATTTTATATATTTTTTTATTAACCTTGTAGATTATTACATTATGAAATCATATCTATGGAATGTTCTTGTAGTTTTTAGATATATTCCACCTTGATTTCCTCAATTCATGCACCAGTCTGGTGTTGATGACCTTTCTTTAATAGAGGTAGACCTTGAGCCATTGGTGTTACTTCTAGTTTTCTCAACCGATGAACCTTAGGTTTTACCAGATTTGGGAAATGATGGAATGTTTGGAGAGGGATTTCTACATCTTATGCAGACTATGCAGGGAGCACAATGACTTTACACTATAATGGTGTAGGTGATGCAAGAGTTCTAGTAGTATCACCAACCCACATTAACATCATATGTAATTTCTTAGTTTGTAGGGTTATGGATGGATCCCATGATGACTATATTTTAGAACCATTAGGAACCCCCTAAGAGAAGATTTATTCTCACTCTCAGTATACATTGAGATTCTTTCAAGAGATGGTTGGATGATACTACCTAGATAGATTGTCTTTAAGGCGTCTCCTCAGCTAGTTTTTATAGAGTCTTTTAGGACTATATAATTCTTCATAAACAGATAGAGACTAATATATAGGCTTTATATATATACATATAATGGATCTACATTCACAATAGAATATTTTTAATAGTTCACAAGCTCTAGTTCTTCATATCGACTCATGATGGTAACCCATTGTAGATAGTGTAAATTTTCTTGGATGCGCTCATATAAGCTATATGAGCCTTGAAAAATTTATTTTCATTAACCAATATATTGGAAATATTAAATTATGCCCTCATCATACAGTATACCAAAAGAGAATATGATGGTGTGGGATGAGGCAGTTTGAAACAGAGATTTGGAAGTGGTTCGTCCATAAGATAAAAACATTCCTTTGAGACTAGATGCAGGAATAATAGAAGCCCCATGGAACCAATATATAGTCATGTGGTTTGTTCCTGGAGTGATAATCTGGGTAATATGAGTCCCCGGTGTCAGAGACACCCCACAGAGTGTTGTGGATGAGGTGGGTTTGGGAATATTCGGCATTTTGAAGGACATTCCAGTATTTTTATTGTGTGAGGTCATTTATGTTTTTTACGACATTATGAGGTGGATCTGTAGAACCTCACAAGGATAATAGATGCAGTGATGTCTAGTGTTAAGGTAGTGGAAGAGGCCATAGATGAGGATGTAATGTATCATATTTATAATGCTACTTGAATGAAGAAACTCGGAGTAGTCATGCAGTATCTAAGGGTTGTGGAATATTAAATATATATATATTATATAATTTTATGATAAAGTAGAGTGAGGATGCATATTCTATTATATGTTCAATTTTAGTTTCCTCGCCTTTAGTATCATCCTAATTTTACATGTTCACAGTTCTATTGTTAATATCATTAGTTGTTGTCGGATTACTTGGATACAAAATTACATACATTTTTGTGGTAATGGAACTTGATGAATCCTTGGGTATATTATTAGAGAGTTTAATCTTGTGTAAGTAGTTCCCCCTTGAGAATGGTAGTTATCCTTTCATATGGTACATCTGCATCCTCAATATGGATGGGTTTTATGGTATTATTAGAATAGATTGGTGGGTCCCCCATTATGATTCTGTGAATGGTTATTTACACATGGTATTGTTTACATCTCAATAGAGTGATAGTTATCTTCACTAGGGTGAATTGGTTATCTAGGAACGTCGAGTTAGACCAGATCATCGAGGAATTAGTACAGTGATATTCTGGATTGATGTCATTTTTCTAAATGATCAAATATTACATCTAGATAATTTCCAACATTTAATCGATCAATTAATATAAATATTTCATGATTAAATTTTTGTACTATATCTAAGGATATAGTTACAGTTAATTATAAATATAGTGTCAAAATATGAACAGATTTCTATTCCTCTCTATTGGATGGAAGCTACTAAGTTTGAATATCTCAAGAGGTAGATAAATGATTTGGAGGATATGGGTTTTAAATGACCCAACCATTCACCATTGGGTTCACAAATACTTTTTTCAAGGATATGTGATGATAACCTTTTATTTTCATGGATTGAAATCTTTTGAACCAGATTATGGTTAATAATTGGTATCCACTACCATTTATTAATGACCTCTTCAAACAACTCATAAGAGAAAGTATTTTCTCCAATATATATTTTAGGTCAATATACCATCTTGTACATGTTATATCCTAAAACATAATTCATTCAAAACATGGTAGAAATACTTTCTTATCATGTGTATCATTATTTCATTTGGTCTTACTAATGTGCCATCTATTTTAATTGACTTTCTGAATCACATTTTCTACTCGTATATGGAATCATTTTTGGTAGTCTTAATAGATGGCGACTCGGAGTATTATCATAATCAACACGACCATGTAAAATATCATGATATAATATTAAATAATCAAAAGGGGATCTATTATTATTCGAATCTCACTAAATGAATCTTTTAGTAAACAAGGTTCATTTTTTGGGTCACATTATCTCTAAGATGTGAGTATCCATTGACACAGAGAAGGTGAATCTATTGTTTCTAAATGGAATCCCAAGAACATATTTGCTGTACAAAGATCCATGGGTATGGATGTAAATTATATGAATTTAATTTGAGAATTCTCACACGGTTATGTGCCTCTTAATGATTTGACTAAAAAGGGTGTGATGTTCTTGTGCTTTGAAGTGTACGAGAATGTCTTTCATGAGAAAATGTTTAATTAACTTCAGCACCAATCCTAATTCTTATTGAGCGTAGTAGAGTCTATACAATGGTTTGTGATATATTAGTTATTGGAAATGGATTAGTTATTATGCAAGATGAGTGATTCATGGAATATGGGTATTATCAATATAGGCTACGTAAGAGGAACTAATCAATGCATGATCAAAAGTTAGATATTATTGTTCATGATTTGTGATGTGGGAGGAATTTCTTACTAGGAGAAAAAAAAATTTCCCTATAAAGACTAAAGAAATACTTATGTAGATGTCTAAAAAGTGTGACTTGGTTATTGGGAAAGGATGGAGGGTTTAATAACTACAATCCTTTGGCATTTGGATAGCCTATTTGCCAAGAAAATGAAATATAGTTGTTGATTCTCAAATCAGGGAGACACAAATTTAGGCTATTCAAGAAGCCAAAGAGGAATGGAGTGTGATGGAACTTCGTTCAATGATACATCTAGTGGATGAAAAGATTCATGATAAAAATTTACTTATGGAATTATTAGTGACCTCATCACAACAATATTGGGTGATGATGGGGCATTTTTTCTAACCATGAAAGACTAGTCCTAAAAGATAACATTTAAGGTGGAAATCCACCACTAGGACGGTATGTAAATAGAGAAGAGATCCCCCTTGTTCATGTGTGTGTTTGGGTGCCAATTGGAATTTCATAGGAAGTAATGTGGGAATCCCATGCTTTATAGTGGGAAGTAAACCTGGAGATTTCAATTCCATATAGTAACATAAACCACTAGTATTGGTTGCTAAGGATGAAACATCAAATTGCGGTATTTAACAATAGGCGATCCACCGTTCAATAGCTTATGGTAGGTCACCAAGATCCTTCTATCATGGTACATACATTACAAGTCCCTAAATTGTAATGTGATAATTTCAATATATATTTTTTGATAGGTTTTCAATGGTTTCCTCAAGGTATCGACTCTATTTTGGTAGTTGTTGACATGATGATAACGATCTCCCACATTATTCTTATTATAGAGACCTTATCAATTTTATATTGAGAGAATATATGTACTTCCGACTATATGACTACACAAATATCTTCATAAAGTTTTTTATAGGGATGCTCATTTCATATAGATGTTCCGAATGGGGTTATAAAAGTCTCTTGGGACACTAGTGTTTCCAATAACAACCTTTAACCCACAACACAATGAACAATAATAACAGACAATACATGTTCTTAAAGAAATTATTTGAGAAAGTGTGCAAAATTTTGGATGTTCCTATGAGAAACATGTATCTATTTTTGAGTTTTTCTTATAATAATACCTTCCATAATACTATTCATATGCATCATTTTGAGGATTTATATGATAGGTTGTGATATTCATTACAATGTTATTTAGAGGCATGAGTGGAAGCTCTACCGTGAAGTCATCTCATTAAAGATACTTTTTAGAAGTTATTACTTTTGAAGAATTTTAAAATTACCACTTAGTTATGATAGAAATATTGTATCAATTTCCATCAATGATATCTATATTTTGAGGTTGAGGATTCTGTTTTCTAGCATGTGTCACCTAGAATGAGGCATATATTAATTCAAATAAAGGGAAACTTATCGAATTTCTATGTCTATCTACTTGAGATATTGGAGATAAATTAGATAGTATTCTATCATGTACCTCTTCCTTAGAGGTATTGATCCATGCATGACGTCTTCCATTTGTCAGAACTTTGATAAAATCACACAAAACAATCTCATGATTTTTATCTTGATGATGTTGAATTTAAGTCAGATACTTTTTTGGTAGTATCCATTTGGTATAGTTGAATAGATAATTGAGGCATTCTGATTCTAGTGTTTCTTGTTATTACATGAGTTTTGGTAGCAAGAACAAGTATTGGACATGACAGGAGTGATAGAGGTAGAAGAACATGATCAGTCGTTGGGGTTGTTCTCCATTGAACATTTTCCTCAAATGGAAGAAAAAAATCATTGATGTGTTATTTTATATGTGAATAATATAAGATCCCAATTTTCTTTATTATGTACGAATCTTTTTACTTTATAATAATCCCATTTTTATAACTCTTTTTTGATTAAACCATGGAAATTCAGCTTAGGGATTATCGTTCTATATTTTGATAGAATGTATAAGGGGTTGGATCTTAGATTCGGTCCATATACACTGTGATTATAAAAATAAAAAAATATTTCTAAAATACAAGGTATGAATTAGTTTTGGCTGACTGAATTCATGATGTGTATTGGGTTTTCATACTATGAAAAACATGAGTATTACATGACATGTAAAAATTTAAATGAAATTAAGTGGTTGTGGATTATTTTAATGGTCCGTATACCTTTCATTTTCCCACAAACTACCTTTTTCTCAATCTCATAGGTGATCCTCCCAGTGAAGCGTCATCTTGGCCTAATGGTTGGTTTTTGTCATGTTGATCTATCTTTCCACTGATAGAACCATTGTACATCATGTTGGAAGTGTGTTGCTAAGCTCTTTGATCTTATTCCCTGTTTTTCTAGTTTATTTCAAAATCATTTCTGATACTTTTTTATATCATATGAATAATTTTGCAGGTGGTAGTTTGGTTTCCTGATGCATTCCATTCTATGACAAATCGGAAGCTAATAGTGGACATGTAATCATCTTCCACAATAAAGAGTGTGGTCTAGTAATAATTCAACAATTTCTTATTATGTAATATTATGAATCATGATGCTATAAACCAAACATTCCATTTGTTCTTGTAAAATATCAAATAATGCTTATTTAATTTATAATTATTGATATAAATGTCCAATTGTCAATTTTTCCATATTCGTATAGTTCTACATTAACCATCAGCACTCCTTGAGGTGTGCCTATAGAATTACCCTTGATGATATAATTTCTTAAGTGATCCAAGAATCCTTTTTATGGTTTGGATTGAGTTCTAAATTAAATATGTGGAAATAATTAAACGGAAAGTTATGGCTACAACCACATCACATGATTTTACACAAATAATTTATGTTCCCCTTTTAAAGTAAAATGTCAATAAATAATAAATTCAATTTGACTATATGTAATTGGGATACTGATTAAAGGCATTCATTATACCTTTTACACGTGTACTTTGTGTACCATATACTTTCGATAGTCATGAATCATGACCCTTATACCTATGAGACTCGGTAATGAAGCCACATATACCTATGATACTAGGGCATGGGGTCCATTGTACCTTTGATACTCGGGCATGGTGACCATTATTCATTTTTTCACATGGGAACGGAGACCCTTCTAATATATGATACTTAGACATGGAGTTCCCTACAACATTATGAGGCTCTAATGACTGGACATGGTTGCCTAATTTACATATTGGTTCCTATATATCACAATATATGTATATATATTGATTTTAATTTCACTATTTATATGAAGAGTATATGTAAATACTTACCTATTAAATTATATGTATATGTTCATGATGAAATGTTTTCAATGTTTTTCCTAGCATAGGTCGATGTAGGTTGTGTCATTTTTATGTCTTTTAGGAAAAAAATACAACACTTCAATATTTTTATAATTAAAAACAATAAATATATCTAAAAACTAGTCATATTATATTTTCTAACATGATATTAATAGATACCATTGGATGTGGCCTATGGATTATATATCACACCATGTTCGAGTTGTCATTTTTCACTCAAAAAACCTTCATGGATGTAGTTATGGTTTGGGTATGGAAACCTTTTTTATTTTTTATTTGATTATAGAATGGGATTAGGGGAGCATAAGAACCAACTATAATTCATTATTATTTCAAAAGAGACTATTTTAGTGGTTTGGTTCTTTTGATATACCTATATATATGTGTTCATGCTGCCATTTTTTAGTCTTTTTTTTATTTAGAGACATGAATTTACACCATTTTTTATATTCCTTCCCATTTTGGTATGTTAATTATTATCATCTAGAAGTATTGTTTGCAATATTATATATTTAATTTAATTTTCTTCTACTATATATTTTTTTATTAGTACCAGAGTGCTACTCTGGTTATGATGGTACAGTCTCCACATTGTATCTGTATGGAGACCTGTTTCTAGTTGGCAGCATCAGGCATATAGAGAGGTTCATTTCAGGCCATGTGGCCATCCATCTTAGGGAACCATGTTTTGGATTCTAGTTTGGGACATCATAATAATATGTTGACATCCTACATGGAAAATACATTAAAAGCTCATAGAAAAAATGTAACAATTTTCCTAGAAAAATATATTTATAATAATGTTGTTATGGTTGATAGATCTAGTTCCAAAAGTAATTCTCAGTAAACATTTGAGGATAAAAATTAAATGTATTCAACCACATTATCAATGGTGGATATAAATAAAAATAAGAGTAAGGTCTAATAAAAGAAATCCAAAAATGAGATATGTATTGTTTATAATTGCTAAAAATTAATTTTCTCTAGACAGCAAGTAATAGTGTTAGAACAAAGTAAAATTTCCACTATTGGTTCTATGAATTATTTTTAACTCATAGACATTGAATGTTGTAATATTAATTCAATTTATAAAAATTACTGAAGTCTTGAATTAAGGGGGGTAGAATAAAATTAATGTGAAAAACTATAATGGAAATAGAAAATTCAATGGAAATAGTAATTAATCATTCTATTCTAAATTTATTTGGATTCATGATGATTATCAATGAAAATTTTAATTTAAGTGTCTGTTGTGATGATGAATAAAAATATAAAAATAATAAGATTATCTAAAATTATTATAAGAAGAAAATACCACATAAGAAAATAAAAATAATAATATACGCTCATTTATTGAACCATTGAGGTTTGATCATCTAGTGAACCACTACATTATGCTCATCTACTGAACCACTAAGGTATACTCATCTACCAAACCACTCAGTTACACTCATCAGTTGAACCACTATGATACGATCATCTGATTAATAAATGAGGTACCATCATCTGCTGAACCACTATTGTAAGATCATCTGATGAACCATTGAGGTATGCTCATCTTCTGAACCACTATGCTATGATCCTATGTTGAAACAATGAGGTATGCTCGTTTGTTCAACCACTGAGGTACACTAATCTTCTGGACCATTGAGTTCTATTCTCCATATCCTTTATGTCACAACCCCCCATAGGATTTCCTCTATCATGTGTGCTTGATTCTAGGAGAATCTACTCCTCAATATGTCAGTTATATCATGACGATAACAGAATCTCAATTAGTGGTTTCCCAAAGGAACATCTTATCACAAGGTTCCCATCACCATAGACAATGTGTCAATCTATTGCTTGGTCTGAATGATATTAGTGTTTTTGTAAACTCGGGTCGATTGTGTATGGGTTTGTCCAGGCTTGGTCAGATCGACTCGACCAACCCGACCTGGGGGTCCCACATGACCCAAACCTATTATACACACTCAGTTGGGTATGGGATGACAAAATCTAGCCTATCCACTATGTTAGCCCATTGGGCCTTACTGGACCCAGCCTGGTTCCGTCGTGGGTCCAGCCCGCCAGGCTGCCCATTGATCCAGTTTCATCCGGCCCAGTCTGCGATTTAGCATGCCGGTTATTCCCTGACCTAGGATGTCCAAGATTATGGTTTTTTCCAATGGCCCACACCACATTAGAGTGCCAACTCTGCACCATCCAGCACCTCCCAGTGGCCAGATTCACATCGCCTCACGGACGACTGAGGTTGGGCGCCTTATGCCCGCACATAGTCCCGAATGGACCTTGTGCCCCATGCACAATACAGACATCCTCGGATGTATTCTCCTCTAATGTGGAACCCATGTTGTGCCAAGACATGGTTGTTGGATGCATGTTGGCTCCTTCAACAGACTGCGGCCCGCGTCCTTGGGCTGCTCCTACGAAGTGGTGTCCACGCAGCCGCGCCATGCTACACCACCATAGCAAGGGGTTTCACCCTCTGTTGTCTCAACACATCATAAAGGACTTCTAACTCCTTCCTACAACCACCACTTCAGTCCACCACCACTATTTATCATCACTACCGCGTCATTGGTGTCTTCCAAGGACCACCGAGTCTTCTTCAGTGGTCCGATTCTAAAACTCTTTGTGTCATCAGACTTCTCATGATGTCATCATCCCTACAATGGCCTTGAGGTCACATAGTTATCAATTTTGGGGTTACATCACAATGATACCATGAACACACAATGACGAATAAATCAGGGCCTTGTTTGTGTTGGATGGATTCCTCTATGTTATTGTTTTGAAACAATGGATGGTGAGATTAAGTTTCAATCATAGATTATCTCATTCCTAAATTTTGATATCAATCCCTCCCAAATAGGAGATCAATATTCACGTCACCTATTCATGGGTCGACCCACGTTCATCCGTTAATACAATAAATGGGGAACAAAAAAATCACTTTGAATTAAACTGCTACCTGGGAGAGGATTTTTTGTTGCAGAAGAATGAGATCATGCTCCACTATTCTTCCTTCTTGATATGTCACCCACTATTTCTATAATTTTTTAAAAAGGAGGAAGAATGTTTTTTTTCATGTATCGTTCAACCCCACTACTCTCCAAAGCCTTAGATCAATTTGAGGATTGTGCTAAAAATTCTTCACTGCTTGTTGGTCTATTAATAGAGGAAATGATAATCATCATTTCTAACATGATTTATTGCATTGTCGATACATGGAATCATTAATGAGGTTTATTAATGATATTCATTTATTAATTTTAGTTCTGCCGTGTTACTACACTGAAACACGAACATTCTATAATTTAACGATGAATAAAATAAATATAAAAACTTTTTCAGGTTATTTTGTTTTTCTTCTAAAATGTCCAAAAACTGACTTTCACACTCGACCAACACCTGTCTATTTTACTCCCTGGATAAGGTAAAAATGCCCTCATGAGCCCAATGGTACTCTCATATTTTGAATTTGAGTTACCTTTTAAGATTTATAATGATTTGAGAATAAAATAATTATAATTCCATTATTTTATTTACAACCAAAAACTACATTACATGGTTGGCCCGCACCATCCAATGTTAGGCCCATTATTGGTGAATCTCAATTCCTTGATTTTAATGGGGACCTCATATTTTTTATCCAGAAACTAGATTAAAAGTTAAAAAACTTCTCACACATTTGTTTATTGAACCCTAAAAATTGTTCAAAAATATTTTTTGGACACTCCGAGCCTCAGAATTATGTGTCGTCTCAAATCCTGGTCTTGAAATAATCCTATTTAATATTAAACAAAATTCATAGAATTATAGTGTAATAAATTACTCTCCCCATTAGGTATTTTTGTTCTCATAAGCCAAAAAATGGCTAATCAAACAAATAGAGGTAATGAGCATGAGTTTGAGCCTACTGCTCACACATGCTCTTATAGATATTCTCATACTGCCAACAAACACGAACCAATGGAATTGACCATCCCTAAAGGATCCTCTACGGACTATCCTCTATCATTAATGAGTACTCTAGGAATGTCTCCCTATCGTCAATCTCCATCTAGCCGTAATCGATGAAGTGAGAAGATTCATGCATGTATCACTTTAGTTGGGATACATGGAAGACATCATGCACCCTCTCTAACTATGGTGGTAGAGCCAAGTGGTACACCACCTCACCCACTCAACGTATTATCAGGAATGGTCTGATGAACCTTGAAGATAACTTGCTACCATAAATAAATATTTGTATCTCTCATCGAAGAGAGACCAGTAAGAATATGTGGTCTCCTATTTAAACTCAAAGGGTATCCATGGCCTATTCACATAGGACTACTATCAGCTATGGTATGTCTTCATCTGCTCTTAGATGACCTTCACCTTCTTACTGGTAGCCTATACCATCACTGGACTCATGAGTGATGACTCCCCTAGTTATGTCCAACATAACAATGACCTGTATTTTCATTCATACAGTGCCTTTAATGGTATCATACCGATGGTGGAGTGGTATCTACTATTGTACGAAAACACCACTAGTGGTAGGTGGTCCTCCCAACTAAAAACAAAATCAATATTGCATGAATGAAGCATGTCCTCCATGGTCTATTTAGTCTGCTCCGTCTGACTATCTGTCTGTGGGTGAAAGGAAATTCTCAAGTGTTGTTGATTCCCAAACGCCTCTGGTAATCTCTTCCGCATTTGGTATGTCAATCATGCATCACAATATGATACTAATTTATATGGGACTCTATGGAGTCGAACAGTATCTTATATGTAGAGGTTCCCCAAGCACAATATTGAACCCTATTATCGAATGGGTAGGAAGTGGGGCAGCATGGTGAGTTGGTATATGATTACCCATATGGTATCGCGTCCCCTAGACATACGTTGTAATCCGGTCACAAATTCCATCGATATTCCATCCATCTTTCACTCTGGTACCTCAAGGTGTTTGGGAAAACTAGCTAGAACCTTGTGCTTAGCCTTCACTTGGTGACATGTGAGGCAGCTAGAGACAAACTCTTCCACTTCCTTCTTCATCTTAAGCCACCATCACTAACATTGTAGGTACTGGTACATCTTTTCCGCACCTGGATGTACCCCCAACAGGAACGTATGGAACTCCCTCAACACTTCCTCCCATAATGCAACTGGTACAATAGTGAATCCTCTAAAAATGATGAAGAGCACCCCATATTTCAAATAACCATCTGGGGCGTGACCTATAAAAGTCTAGTCACATGTTGTCTCGCATCTGGAACCTTTGAGATTCGTCTCCATAACATGTAGTAAAAGTGGAGGGGAAACTAACATCGACTGATGATAAGATACCCCATCTCTATTCAGAAAGGATATCTAAAGAGAGGCCAACTACTCTGAGGCCTTGTTCAGTAGTTCTGAACTCAATCTCTTACTGATAAAATATGCAACCCCATCCCACTTCCCAAAATTATAGACTATCTCAAAGTCATAGTCCTACAAGAAATCTAGATAACGCCTCTTTCTCAGGTTCAAATCCTTCTGAGAAAAGATATACTTGAGACTCATGTGGTCAGAGTAGATAATAAATCATTCGTCTATAAGGTAGTTTCTCCGCATCTTTAGTACATAGTGTACCACTACCAAATCAAGTTAAAGAGTCACATATTTCTTCTTATTTGGACTAAATTGTCATGATACATAAAAAATTACTTCTTTCCCTTAAATTAGGACAAAACCAAGACAAGGTTTTGATGTGTCACAGTACACCATGTAGTTGGAGACCTCCTCTAGAAACATTAATATAAGAGCACTATTTATACTCTTCCTCAGCTACTTAAATACTTTCTGGAATCCTTCTATACACGTAAAGGGTTTAACCTTCTTCTTCAATGTCATCACGTGCGTTTCCACTATAGAGAAGTCTGGTACACATCACTAATAGTAGCAATCCAACACAAGGACACTTTGCATCGTGATAACGCTATTGGGTGGTTCCCAAGAAATCACTACCATGATCATTTCTATATCCATCGAAACTTCATCTGCTGAGATGACATATACTAGGAAGTGTACCAATCATATATAGAACTCCCACTTCAAGAGAATTCAGTAAACCTGGTGCTCATGGAATGTGCCTAGAACCTTCCTCGGGTGCATCGTGTGCTAATCTTTGTATGCTAAATACACTATGATGTCATCAATGCATATCATTACAAACTGTTCTATGTATATCTAAAAGTGAATATTCTTGAATCCCATGAAATTTATGGGGTGTTCTTCACACCATATGGCATCACTATGTACTCGTAGTGTTCGTATTGACATGAGAAATATGAATTTGATATGTCCTCATCTCATACTCGAAGCTGATGATAACCTAATCATAGGTCTATCATTGAGAAACATCTCTCTCACATAAAATGATCAAAAAGTTCATCATTTGTTGTTTTATTATACATTTTCTTCATGGTAATCTAGTTCAGGAAACAGAATTCCATTCATAACCTCAGGCTTCTATCATCCATCATGGAAACAACACTGGGGCTGCCCCTAGTGAAACCATGGGCCTTACTAACCCCTTACTATGCAAGTCCTCCAAATGTACCATCAGATCTCATAGCTATGTGGGAGAAAACCGATATTGAGGAGTAGATATCGGTTCCATCCTAGAGTATAGATCAATGCATATGTCTAAATCAATGTGAGGAGGTAGTCTAGGGACATCCTTTGTGTGGAATTCCTCATACTCATCCACCACTTTAGGAAGCTATGGACTCATCTCGTCTTTTACACAGAAGGACATGTTAGCCAGATGATGAGTGATAGATGAACCATCTTACATGTGACTCTATCCAACGCTAGTCTGGTATCCTTATTGAGGATAAAGGAAAAACCATACTCATCTTTGTAGACACACCACACTGTGTGTCTGAAACAGTTAATAAAAGAATCAACTATTAATAGCTAGTCCAAACCCGGAATGAATTCAAAAGGCCTCAACGCCACTACTAAGAGATCCCAATCGTAGCCCTTTCCTCCAAGAGTATGTTCACAAAGTCTGCACAAATGTTTGATAATCTAATCCCATGTTGTAGGAGTCTATAATTGTAAAGATTGAGCCAAAAACTGTATTATAATCTATAAGCTCCAAAAATGTTTCATGGAAAGGAACGAGTGGTTGGAACCTATGTCTATAAAAACTTCATTAAATGTTGAGAATACCTAGATCATACCATGTATCATCTATAGTATGACTGGACTATAGGCCTCGATTGCCTAATGCTAAGCCAACCACATTCCACCTCCACTTGGACCTCATGGAGGACCACTTGGGGGTGGTGGTAGTAGTATCTTGTACATACTCCCACATCATATTTCTCATCTAGCTCATATGCCAAATCCACCACCTGGAAGACAGCCATATTCTTGTCTTTTTCACTACCTCAACAACCCCTTGACCATCTGTCATCCATCAGTGTGGCGAGTCGATCAATCCAGGGCCACGTTACCTTGCCAGCCACATGCATTGCATAATTGGCTCCCCTGATGACTCCCTCTTCCCCAATGGTCTCATACTACCGACAATGAGTCTGAGGGTCATCCTTCGATTGGTCTGACCCATTTGGGCATCTGCGTCATCAGTCAGCTACCAACAATGGATGACTCGGCCACCCGTCTCCTGCATAGATCCCTCCACTAGTGCCTAATCAGTGAGGAATCTCATTACCAATAGATCTCGCTCAAGTACTCTAGCCTTTGTTGGGATGTTTAGGTAAATCATTTATTCCATGATCTACCATCAAAGTCAGTGATCAATGTACAAGGCCCTAAAGTATGTGTCATGAATCATATCTATAAAATAACGGGAGAGGTCTGTGAACCTCGTAGGGTACGCAACCACTCTCAAGCTACCCTGTTATAAGTGAAACAACTCCTCTATGATCATTGAGAACAAATTCATGGGGAATTACTCCTTATATAAAAATATGATCGATGTAAAATGTGGTTATGATTTCCTCCTCTTTAGTCTTGATGGTAAAACTCCACCTTCTCCCTATCGAGCCTTGCAGAAGGCTCACTGCTAGAACTGCCATCTGGTCATGTGGAATCCTCACCAAGTGAAAGACTCACATCACTGCCTCTAAGAAATCCTCAGTGACTTGAGGATATGTCTCTCCTCTGAACATGGGATGTCATTTTCTATAGAACATGTATAATACAGTGAGACTAAGTGTGCCCTCTATCAGTAGTGTTGATAGTAGCCACTGACCAATGTGTGGTTGTATAACATGGAAATTGCATGAAGTTTCCATCTTGGGCAACAATCCCTGTTCCAAAGCCTCATCGCTCTGTGGACCATACATGTGGTCTCGTAATAGAATTCTGGATATTTTTCTAGGTTGAGGCATCCGGAAATAGATTAATATAAACCAAAATCAACTTATTATACACAGTGAGCTAAATCTAACTAAAAAATATCATTTAAAATAATCAAATATGCATGCAACTAGTTTTTTCATGTACCCGGCCGGATTAGAGAATTCAGGGTCCTTGTGTATCGAGAAGTCGGAGGTCATACAAATACTGAACTCCTTGGCCTGAAATCCAAACTCGATACACTTAACAGTGTTGTCTTTTAAAAATATATATACTCTTAGTTCTTCTGGTTACACTGACCTCCTTTGATACCACTTCATCTTGACCCTTCCCCTAGGGCCCATGCTGTGACTACCACATGCCTGCCTTTCATAGGCCAGGGGATGGAAAATAGCACCAAAGTGGCCTATCCGCAAATGGTATGTAATTTTCCATTATACCTATACACACACAAATATGAAACTGTGGAATGTAATCACAATGTAAACCAAAACTATAATTTAGAAAATTAATGAGAGTGAAGTAAAAAATGAAAGTACACAGGGGCCAGAATAAAAGTCCCAAACCATGAATGAATGTAAAACTACCACGGTTCATCTGCTCAACACCCTATGTGATGGGAATGGGAAGGTATCTACCAGTTTCCGTAAATGTAAACATGCTTGTCCCATCTCACTGAGCATCACCTTATCTGAGACCACCAATGTCTCCCTCAATGTGTCGATCACATCCAAAATACATGACACGTGCGGGTGAAACCCGTGATTGGGTGAGTAACGCAATGCTTAGTAGGGACACCAAACCACAATGGAAGGACCATAAAGCAGGTCCACACAACAAGATCACCTAAATAATCACACAGTAGACAAAAGATCACAAAATGTATAAATCAATATATAGAAAGCAATATTATCAGTCATAGAGCTGATTCATCATGTACTTCTAAGGGACTCATCCCTGATGAGAAACTGAGGTCTACTCATCTACTAGATGACTGGGATCTACTCGTCTATTGAACCACTGAGGTATGCTCGTCTTCTGGACCACTGTGGTTAGCTCATCTATTGAACCACTGAGGTATGCTCATCTATTGAACCACTGAGCTACACTCATCTGTGGAACCACACAGGTTCACTCATCGATTGAATTTATAATGTATGCTCATCTTCTAAAAAATTGAGGTATGATCATCGGCTGAACCACTAAGGTACACTTTTCTGTTGAACCATTGAGGTATGCGTGTCTGCTGAACCACTAAGGTAAGATTGTCTGCTGAGACAATGAGGTATTCTTGTCTGCTGAACCAATGGTATATGCTCTTTTTCTAGACCAGTAAGGTATGTTCATCATATCATCCATGTCATTTACAACTGTAGGATTACCTCTCTCTAGTGTGCATGATTTTAGGAAATATAATCCTCAAGCCATCAGTTGTATCTCGACTATCACAGAATCTCACATAGAGTATTCTTAAAATATTGTCTTATCGTAAGGGTCCCAATGTCATATAAATCAATTCAATTGGATTCCTGGAATGAATAATATTAGTGCTTTAGAAAATAAGGGAAGGTTGTGTCTGGGCCTAGTCCGACATTGTCACACAGACCCCACCAACCCGACATGGGGGTCCTAGATAACCCAACCCATTTTCTGACCCGACCCAACCCGATTGGGTCTTGGCCGACCAGATTCAACTTGGCCAATGGTCCATGCCCATTGGGCGTTGTAGGACCCGACGAGGTTCAGTTGTGGATCCAACCCGCCAAGTCGCCCAGTGACCTGATTTCATCTAGATCAACCCTTGATTTAGCAGGCCAGTTTTTCATGTGACCCAGGATGCTCAGTAGCCCAATTTTTTCTGTTGTCCTGATTCACATTGGTGGGCCAGCTCTACTCCAGCTCTGGACACCCATAGGACTAGTTCATGTTTCCTAGTGGCCCACATAAGTCTGTTTTTTCCTACCCACAAACGGTCCTGAGTGAACCGTATGCCACCTACATGTCGCATCATGCGTCGCCTATTTACTCCACCAATGCGGTGCCCAAGCGGTGCGGCCACACGGCCAGCAGAAGTAGCCCCACCCCTTCTACCCATTCTGGCACACACCCTTTGGTTGTGCCTTTGATGAAACTCAACCACACCACACCAACAAATATGGGGCTGCAGCCTCTGCTGCCTCGACACACCGTCGAGTTGCACCACCTCCCACCTCTAGTCACCATCACAGGCCACCACCAGTGGTCACCAGAGTTGGTGGTGTCTTTCATTTCCCCAATGTCTACTCTAATGGTATGATACATGAACTAGCTGTGCTCTTGGACATCTCGAGTCATTTTCATCCCTCTCAAGGTCTTGTGGTCACATGGTCGTCGATATGGGGGATCCATAATGAATTATAAATGAAAGCTCAAAGATGGTGAAATTTGGGACTTCTTTGTTTTTTCCTGATACCTCTGCATTATAATTTTGAAATAATGGATGGGGGATTAGGTTTTTATCATGGATTTTCACAATAAAAAACCACTAGATCAAACCCTCGCGTATAGGTGATCGATCCATAGGTCACATGTTCATGGGTTGACCCACGTTCATCACCTAATACCGTGTGTGGGGACCAACAGAAATTCCCATAGAATTAAACCCCTACCTAGGATAGGATTATTGGTCGAGGAAGAATGAGATCACACACCTCTGTTATTGGTTCTTGATATACCTCCGATCGTTTCTTTCAATCATTCAAAAGGTAGATAAAAGGGCATTCATCGTTCTTCATTCATCGTCACCGCCCACCAATGCCTCAGATAAATTCCAAGATTGTGAAAAAAAATTCATTTCTTATTAGACACTTAATTAATGAAACATGAATTGAAATTTTTGTTATGTTGTGTTTCCGTGTCATTACATGGACTCATTAATGAGGTTCTATAATGAGATTCTTTAATGAAATTCGGAGCCACCTCATCACTGCTCCAGAGTGCTGACATGCCACATCTTAACGACGAAGGAAAAAAATAAAATGACATTAAATGTTATTTAATTTTTCTTTTGAAATGTCCAAAAACTAACATTTACCGTCATCCAGCACCAATCAAGATTAGGTCCTTCCTTAGGGAAGCACACAATCATGTGCTCAATGGTACTCTTGGATTTTCAATCCGAGTTAAATTTTAGGATTTATATGGATTTTAAAATAAGATAATTGTTACTCGATTATTTTATTTACGGGCAAAACAACTATCCACTGTTGGCCCACAATGACCAATGTTAGGCCCTTCCTAGGTGAATCTCAATGCTCTGAGTTCAACGGTTCCCTTTGATGTTTTTTCCAAACACTAGTCTAAACATTAGATAAACATGCTCAAACATTTATTTAGTAAACCTTGAAAATAGTTCAAAATTATGTTGGGGTCACTCTGGTTCTCGGAGTATGTGTTGTCTCAGAGCCTGGTCATGAAATAATCCCATTTCATTTAAAAAAATCATGGAATTAAAATTTATTACAAATAATAACTAGAAAAGTCTAAAATGATAGAGTAATAGAATAATAATTAGTATAGTCTACTAAATTATTCCAAAAGGAATTTTTTTTATAAGAAGAAAGTCGAAATGTCAATGAATACCACAATACCCATGAATTCTAATGTCTATAACATCAAATTGGGAGATAGAATGAAGAGTTATCACTAAATTTGGTCTAATAATAACAGTATTTATAAGTTGTGTAGAAAAACCACATCCAGGTTTCTCTCATTAATGTGCTTATTGTAAATAGGCATTATTACTAGTTATTAATTTAGTTGTGATTTATAGATAAGTGAATTTAGGGTGATCCATATATAGGGAGAGAAATGATGAATTCTATGAAAATTTTATATCTAGGAACAAAATCCATCATGGATTGCTTTAATTTTTATCATTATTCCTCCTCACAAAACATAATTTTTTAAAATAATCATATTTTTTTAGATTTCATTAATGTATAACATCCATGATGAAGAGATATCAGAGTTCATTTATTGGGGGGTTCTGACAATAATATAATCAGATGAATGATATTATTTCATATGAATATGGAAATACGTACAATAAATAGTGTATATAGGGTTATTAGAACCACACATCTCATCCATATTTTCATTTCATCAAATATGACTATTAATTTGGGAGTAAATGTTATGTAGGGATATAGTATAAAAATGGTGAAATAATCAATGGTTTTAATTTTTTTGATCAATTTTCTATTTTTATGTAAAATTTATATTGAAAATATTTTAAACAACCCCTGAAATTATACTTCTATTTTGATATCACATGGTAAGAATTTTATGTAAAACATTCATGTCTCTATTAATATCCTATATTTTATATATCAATTTCATCTCACTTAGACTTGGAGATGATTTATTCTTGATTCATTTATTTATAAAATTTAATACCATTCTTATATCATGTGAATCAAGCTTTGAATTCAATAAAAAGTAGATAACGAAAAGAAAACGAAATTCCAAGACATGATTAGATGATTAGATGAGTATGAATCTCTCCTAAATAATGGAATCTAAAAATAAATGGATAAAATATCATTCATATTAATATTAAATATTTAGGGGGGAATATGAGAACATATTGTTTGGAAATTATGAGTGATATTAACTTTAGTGATGAATCATGTATATCTAACACATCTGAAGGGTGATATTGAAGAACAAAAAATGGATTTTGATAAAGATTATTGTACTTTTGGTAAATATAATGTAAACTAAATTTGAGTAAATTCAATATGAAATAAAGGTGATGGTGGATTCTATAATAATTTCATACTTATTTAAATTTATACAATGAAATTGGAAATGGATTGGAAATCTCACATGGGAAAAAAATGATTTCTTAAATGTATAATTAGTGATTCAAAAGATAATTGGTATGTAATAGATTATATCAAAAGTTAAAAAACATTATAATATTTTAATTTAATATAAAAAATATTATAATAAGTTGTGTCTATTTATATAGGTAATGATCTATTATACATCTTGAGGATAAAACTGTTGAAGATTGTGAGTCATCATGACTAATTTTGAAAATGGAATACAGTGTATTTTATAAATTAATAGATTTAATTCAATTTCGAATTTCTTATTGTGATCTTGGGAGCTTCTTGAATGAAAAATGATTTCTCATATTAAATACGGTGATTAATTTAATGTTATGAATGTAATGTATAATTTTTATTGAAGAACAAACCACTACGGTTTTATAACATTTATTTTATAAGAAGATTTCATGTAATTTATTAAATACATATGAAAAATAGAATTGGGTGATGAGAAATTTAGATTTCAACAAGAAACATCCTAAAGTGAAATTTTTAGTTTTTATACTGCAAAGAGATGGTAGACACATGATGGTGCAGATTCGTATGTTATGCTAATGTAAATAAGGGATATGGATTCACTACTAAATGTTGTGTCACAGATGCAATCTATTGTATATTTAAAATATGGATTATTAATGATTGGAAACACATGGTGAAGATGAATTTATTTGTTATCAACTATAGATAATGTGATTGAGATTGTAGGTTATGTAATTTAGAATCATTAAGTGTTGAAAATTTTCAAATTTCATAAAACATAAGAGTAAAAATATATTATATAATGATACATCTCATGGAAAATTTAGAAAACTGCTAATCTTTAATATGATATTTATGAGTAATATAATCAACATGTATATGGATATCATAACGAATTTGTAAAATTCTTCATAGGGTTATAGACTTAATAAGATGTTGTTAGAGTTAAAAATGTAATAAATGGAAAATCTGAAAGATGATAGATGCGAGTAAAAAACTCATATGTAAAGGCTATCAGATAAAAAGAAGGGGACTATAAATATGTCCTATAATCCATGTCTAAATATCATATAATGATATTTAAAAGTAAAAAAATCTTTATTTTCTGATAATAGATCATTATTTATTCTTTATTAAAGTTTTTGAAGATCAAAAGACAATAACATTAGAAGATGATAATGTTTGGAAGACATCATTCTAAAAGAATGTATGCTTATGAAATGAATGTTAATGATACTTTTGGAGAATCAAGAACAAAAGGAAACACTATAAGATAAAGAATATTTTACTATGCAAATCAAGAAGATAATATAGATGTTGTGTGATCCTAGAAGATGAAATCTGATATCTAGGAAAAATAGAAGTTGATAATATGTGGTTTACAAAACAAATGTTTTTAAAGAATAACAATGAATCATGTTAGAATTTTGAATTTCATTCTTGTAATATATTCATGGATTATGAGCTAGGTGAATATAGATATTTTCATAATTGGAGGTGGTGATTTTCTAAAATATGACTTGTTGTGTGATCGAATTTTTAATTACCATAAATATATAAAAAAAGGAATAATATATTTGTTGATGACATTTTTAGGAAATTAAAATTAACTATTCAAACTTTAGTCTTATGCATGGTATTATTTTTATGAAGACGCTATCATAAAGAAAAATTACTAAAATAACCTTATATGACTATAAATTGTGGTAGATCATCATATATAAAAAAACTTTTCTATTCAAGAGGAGAAATGTATAAGATAATTTGTAATGATACATGGTTTGGAGAAGTTAGGGAGCAAGAACATATGGTCACAAATATAATATAAGTAAAACATAATATTCTATAATGTAATGTTGAAATGAATCATGAATTTACTAGGTGAGTAAAACTATTCTTGTCTGGTATAAGGTGAAGAATTTAGTACAATTGAATGTAATTAATTTTTTTTTGAAGTAACATCTTTTGAATATTAATAAGAGACATGGATAAAATGAATGCAGTTGAATCTTTTATTTTAGTTGAAGACGAATACCTACTATCTAGGAATAATAACTCAAATAAAGAAATTATGACAGATATGGGCTTATTAAGGAACTTTTTTAGAAAGAGAAAAATTAAAATATGTAGGTATATAGTATAAATCAATCCATGACCATTTTGGGGCTAAAAATCTCTCCATAGGTCTCTAATATTTGGAGATAATATTAGGAAAAGTATGATATGTTCCTATGGGTTAAGGATGATATCATATCATAAAACTATTAATAATTATTTATATTAGTGTAAAATCATTGACTGTGATTAGAAACAAAAATAAAAATGAGTATATTCCCCCAATAGGTATGAACCTTGTAAAAATATATTATGCAATTATTTATTTACATTTTATTTGGATTTTTGGGTGAATATAATTTTAGAAATATGATATTCATCCAACATAATAAGTGATTTGGTTCCAATTTAATAGGGAGTGAAAGAATACGTTCAATTTTCTTTGAGAAAACATAAATACACTAATTCACCACCATCTATGTGTACCTATATTATCCACTGATTTATTCATTAATTTAGAAAATGATCTCTTATGACATAGTTTTTTATAATTGATAATAGACCAAATCATATAATTTATAAGGAATTGATGATAACATGGAATAAATGGAGGTATTTCAATAAAAATAATTGATTACAATTAGTATTTACAATCATATATTAAGTCTTATTCTATGTTTCACAATTTTTAGGGAATTGAATACTGTATAAGAAAGATAATTATTATCCTCCATTTCTGGGTCCTTTCAAAAAATTTAACATAATTGGTGACATATTTTATCATGTTGAATTACCACGGGAGTATGCTACAATGGAATGTTCAATATATCTTCTCCATTATATAAGTACTAATGAGATCCTTCGAATGTTTTCCTATGATTTTAAAAATCTATACCTATATAATACCTTCATTGAAGTTATAGTGTGGATTATATACTAGTATGATAAAATCATTAGTGGATATATCATTATTTTATTGAGTTTGTTGATGAATCTTAAACTAAAAGTGTTTTTTCTTATGATATGAGTTTTTAATGGATATTGATTTTTAAAGAGAGTGTTATGTAATGACTTTTCAAGGGTGAAAAGTACTATTTTGAGGTGGTGTGTGACACTCCATTCTATCCAAAAACATCTCCATTAATTTTTGATAATTTATTTACTAAAACATATATTTATTTATGACCCAAAATATAGTTCTTTGTTAGGAAAATCATTTTCCAAACTATTTTGGATAACAAGGTGTGGATAATATAGTGGTACAAAAAGTCACATAGGTAGGCTCTTGATTCAACAAATAGTGTGCGATAACCATGTTACCATTATTTTTATTCATGAAAACTCACACAACTAGATAGGCGGTCTCTCAAACCATTTGACCCAACAATCTATGTTTGGATGTTTCAAACAAGTTTCCTTTTTAAATAGAAATCATCTTCTAAAAACTCATTAACGAACTATTTAAACCTTATATAGACCAATGTATATATGGGGGTGATTTTATGGGGTTCTACATAAAATTTAAAAATGAATAATTCTATGATTAATCAAATCAACATCAGGTTTAAGGATATATATTCATAATTTCACTATTTCATGAATTCTTTTCTATAACACTTTCTATCTCTCCATTCTGATTTCTTTAGGTAGATCTGTTATTGATAATTAGATATAGAGGGATATAATTTGGAAATTTTAATAATGAATGGAAGAATCATCATCGGTTTTCCATGATGGTAGTTTGAGATGGATAAGATCATTATCACTAATGATGGATAAAGGGTTTCATTGGTATTTGGGAATTCACAATATAAGGTAAGTATATCCTAAATAATCCTTAGTTTATTATGATTCCTTAATTCATGTTTGGTTGTATTTTATTTGAATGTGGTGTGAGTTTATAAAATTAATTCATTAAATTGATTTAATAATAAATTTGATTTCCAGAATTAGTAAAACATCGATTTTGGGATATTTGGAAATACCATTGGATCGAATTTTAAATCATTATTCTTTATGTAAACATACATTTTTTCACAAAAATTGGTAGAATTTATGATAATATATTCTGATGATGTTTTTAAGAATTTTTATTGCGATGTAGCATATTTTTCAAAAATTATCATCTTTAATTATTATTATTATTATTATTATTATTGTTATTATTATTATTATTATTATTATAGAACTATTAGAGAAAAAATGGGCCACAAAGATTATATAAACAATGTTGTGTAGTTTTACATACGTCAATGAATAAAATTATCTAAATAGACTATGTTTCATTTAACGACAAGCTACAAGCACATGTAATGACCCCTACTACATTAAGTATATGTACAAAAAAATTAACTTCCCTAAATATATATGATGCAAAAAATTAAATTTGTGTATATTAAGGAATTATTCCCTCCCACAAAACTACAATCCAGCATGAGGGAGAAGGGATCTTGAGTTGGATGGCATGAACATATATTTATGAGTCAAAATAAAGAAAAATCATGTTTTAACCATTAAAAACTCTTTTTGAATCACCAGGATCACCCCTTCCTTCGTTGTTTAGTATTCCACTTCCATACAACAATAATTTGATCATAATAATATTAAAAAACCTATTATATCTGTGAAAACATCGAAACAAATTGAGGGATTTGGATTCCCCATCGAAGAAACATCAATTTTTTAAAATCCACCATGTTATAGGAACCTTACGAAAATATATATAAATCCATTATAATAAATATATTTACCATGAATTCCAAACCTGCCATAAATAGTATGGTCCCTAATAGAACTTACATGAAGACCATATTTTATAGAGGTCATAAATGTAATTTTAAGGATAAGGTAATTAATAAGCATGTTTAGGTAAAGATCATTCCCCTCAAATATATTACTATTTCTCCCCCACCAAATGAAATATCGAGCTTTATAAATATAAATCCTAAAAGAAATATTTAATTAACAATAAGAGTCATGGATTTTACATAAATTTATAATGGATATATGAGAAAAAAAATGTTATCCAACTCAAATAAGCTACAAGAATGTCCCATTTAAACATTAAAATATTTTCGTGAAAGAAAACATGAGAAATATTGTCTTTTATAGAAATGTAGATTCTAAAAATTTCAAAATATATTGATCCAATATTTTATAAAAATTCCATCAATCAGAATCAAATTTCTCAATGATCACCAGATAAAGAAAAATGTGGAGTGTGTAATCCATGGTTTTAATAATGGGAGAGTTTGTGTTGTATCATCTATGGGAATTCCCATGATGAAATTATATAAAAGATGTCTTTTAGGTGTTCTTTGTCTAGCCAACACCCCCAAATTTGTATATATTTAAGGTATAATGGTTTTAGAGTACACAACATTCTTGAGAAATTTGTGCTCTAGTGGAAGACAAATATTTCCCTTTATCTTGATATCAATGTCTCTTGAATGCTCTTTATGTTCATCAATGATATGGAAATCCCACCATTTTTCATTATAGAAACTCATAGTAGTGTGGAAAAAAACCAACCACCAGATATGATTTAACAAAACATAGTGGATCCTCTTAATTACTTGACATATAAAATAGAAAAGGTTTTTTTACTAGAGTAAATCCTATTACAAAACCAATCCTTTAAGAATTTATTTTAATTCGAATAAACAATGAGAAGCCCACCACCCCCAAGAAACATTGCATATAGAGAATCATTAAATAGAAAAATAAATTTATCCCTAATCCACAAAACATTATAGGACTGTATCACGGGGTCTATTTCAAATTGATTTCCTTAATATAAATGATTATATTATTATATATTTATACATGTAATTTCAAGAAATGCTTCAATAATGGAGCATGGGTTAGGATATTGTTTTGGATATAAAGATCCATTGTGTTTTATGGACATGTGGATGTAAATGATTCTAAAAAACCACTCATGGGTGACAATATATTACTGTAGTATTCTATAATCATAGGTTTCTATTCAAGTAAAATGATTTAGGTTGTTCATGAATCCTAGAATTGTGATGTATAGACATTAAATTGGTTATTTTTTTGAATCTGGAAGGGTTACTCTAATTTTTAATAAATTCTAATTTGATATGATTTGATGTATGATATCCAATTAATCAATAACCAAACTATATTTTTTTAATTTGTTTCATTGTCTTCAAAACAATTACATGGTGGGGAATAAATATTACATAGAAATTCATTGGTGTCTTAAGGGGAAATCCTTCATAATATCAACATACTTACTCCAACTGATAGTTCCCAATTTGAATGTAGATTTCATTTTTTATAAAGTTTTAAAGTGAAAAGCTTCAGTGTTTTTGAGTGAATTTTATTATGAGCATTAATCATGGGTTCTGTTTTAATGTTTGGCCTATGTTAATCTAGTATCGGTGATTTGTATATGTTTTCTATTTTACTCATCATGTATTATCATACACTTTTAGGTTTTTTTCCATTACACTCTTTTTGGTTTCCTGTGTCATTATAATGGTTTTTAGTGTTTTAAATTTAAGTTTTTATTGACAAAAACCATTCCTATTATATATAATTTTTATTCATTTATTTAATGGTTTATTTATTCCCTAATTCTTTTGTTTTCCCTTAGTACTAGATTTATGCCTTTAGTAATTTAGGAACACAAATGAGTCGTTAAAATTAATCATGATGTAGGTATCAAAATAATTAAATCGTCATATATATTGATCAGATGGGGTTCATTTTTACTAACAACCCACCATTATTTTTATATTTTAAGATTAATATGAATCTTTTATAGTATTATTAAATTATAAAATAATTACATTTATAAATTTTTTTCTCACTAATGTATTATATATTTATCAAATAACTTTTTATTTTATTATAAAATGACGCATTTTTTATACCTCCTACATAAAAAATATCATCCTTCAAGTACCATTTTTATAAAATATATCTGGGATTTTTACCATCAATGTATCATTTTACCCTTATTTAATCTTATTATTTATGATTCCTATATAACACAATAATTATTCCACTACTCTAGGTATTGTAATCCATGTCTTACTCATATGTATTTATTGTTGAGTATGTACATTATTTATGAAATGACCATATAAAATTTTTTACATTTTAAAATTTCTATACATGGAAAAGTATAATAAACATGTAAAATTGATGGTGGAAAACATATATAGTAAAATTTTTATATATAAAAATATACTGTTGATTTTCCATATATTTAGTTTTGAACCTCAAAATAGTATAAATTAGTAATTTCATTAAGAATAAAATATCCTTGACTTGAAATAAAAAATCAGAATAATTCATGCTAAATAATATCTATGTGCATTGTGTATTCATTTGGTTCTTCTAGAATAATTTTAGGTCTTATATTATCACTTCTATATTATTTGGACCGAGTAGTTTCCATTTTCAAAATTTATACCAAAATTTCAATTCTTAACATTCCTCCCCAAATAAATTTTCTTTGAATCCATTATGTATTATGGGGTGGTAATTATTTTTACATGAAGATTCCACCAAATGTTAATGTAGATCTTATATTCTATAAAAATGTAATGAAATATTTAATTTATCCAATAATGATTTAATTTAAATTGTGTTTATTTGTTGATATTCCATTTTTTAAATTTTTCAGGTTATCGTTTTTTGAATTGGTTGATGATAAACATTACACGAGCCTTTATTTTTTAACAAGGGTCTGAAAAGAGAAGGTATGAAACATACCATTTCTATTGAAGGTGGGAGAAAATATATACACCCAATCAGTAGTGTGTCATAATCTTCCTAACTCCATGAGAGGGAATGAGAATGATTTTACCACAGATGATATGAGTAGATGTTGTGCACTCGCATACCATTTTGTGGGTTGTATCCTTCTTACATCTATATCATGGATAGAACCCCACTTCATGTGTTTCCATATTATTTTATAATGGTACAGATATAGACTTTAATGTGAACATTACTAAGGGGATGTCATGGATTATAGAGTGGTAGGAGAAGATATTGAGAGAATATATCATTCTCTAATTGTGAGTATTGAGGAATCGTAAATTGAATGTGTTTTAGACATTCTAGATGTTCTGGTATTGTATGAATTTTACCTTATAGAATGTATATAATGAATTATATAGTGTTAAATTTATTATATTTAGGTGGATTGTGACACTTCATCGTAATTATAAAGTACCCTTTATGTTTTTATAGTTTCTTTTAACTAAATTTACAATCTTTGGTGATCAAAATGAGAGTAAAAGATTAAATGATTAATTTTACAAACTATGGGGGGTAACCATGTATACATATAATAGGGGAATATAAATTCATATACTTTGTATCATGACTGAAGAGAAATTTGGGACAATCCACGTATCTAGTATTTTTAGGCATGGGGGATCACACTACTATCTAGGTAGTCTCCAAAAACATGTGATCCATCCATATGTGTTCGGTTGAGTCGAAAAAAATTTCTTTTAAAACGTCAATTGAAATCCAAACCCCCCATTACCACACTATTACAACATTTTATAGACCGAAGGCCTAAATGTTATTTATTTTAGGGGTTATGTAAATATGGAAAAAAATTCATTCTATGATTCAGATCATCAACATAATGTAGAACGATAAATAATCATAATTTACGAATTTCTTAAATTTATTATATATATATATTTATCATTCTATTTCTTTGGTTAGATCAATTTTTGAGGTTTATATATAGAGTTATGGAATTTAACAATTTGAACTACTAATGTAAGAATCATTATTCCATGGCAATGATTCAAGGATTAGTTATATATGATTGGCATACTTAATTCTAGATCAAATGTTCATGGATATTCATAATCATTTATAAAATTATCTTATTATCCTTATTTAATTATAGTCCTAGTTTAATTATTAATAATCTATTTATTGTTTTATTTTGGTATGTGATTAAAAAATTTATTTTTGAAATTTATTTTATAAAACATTGGATTTTGAAAATCGTAGATTTTAATTTATTTAGAAATACAATGGGATTTATAATAATATCTATACTATTTATGAAATGTGTATTCACTTCTATTAAGTTGGTAGAATTTAAAATAATCTATTTAAAAAAATTATAATTTATTTTCGAAAAATAAAATAGGTTTTCAAAATGATCGCATTTTTATATGAATAATTTTTAGTATTTGTCAATAATAAAGGAGGTGTTAGGATTTTGTGTTGGATGGGAATTTCTATTTAGTGGGATGTGGATGAGTATTTCCATGATTTAAGGGAAACACGTTTTTGGTGATGATCCATCGTAGGGTTATTATATGATCATAGGTAGTTATTCATGTTAAAAAATCATATTTTTCATGTATCTTAGAATTATTATATATATTCATTAATTTGGGTATTTATGGAGAATATAGAAGGGTTACTCTAGTTTTTAGTCAATATCGATTTGTTTATTTTGCATGTGCTTCCTTGATTTTATCTGTAATTGAATGATAAATTTAATTCATTTAAACTGTATTGATTTTTTATCAATTTTATTGATTATGTTGTGAGGAATAAATATTACAATGAAATTTTTGTGCGAATTAATGAATATTAATTCTATATTTCAGAAAACAAACTACAACCCATACATCTTCATTTTTATATAGATTTTCTTTTCCATGCTGTTGGAATGTGAAAGCCTTTGGTATTTTTTGGAAGACACTATTAGAATATGAATTCATAACTATATTAATGGTGTTTTTTAATAAACTAATAATTTTGTTTTTCTATCCATGACCGATATGAGTTAGCTATTTTAGTGGTCATGTCTTGTTGGAACATTTTAGGGGTTATTTTCTACACTATATTAGGTTTTTTTCAATTATAATGGATTATTTTAATTTTTCATTTTTATGTCTTTAAATAAAATTCATTTTTATTACATATAGTATACTCATTTATGAGGAGGCTAAACCATTCCCAAAATATTAAGCTCTCCACACATTACTATATTTCAACCTATGGTAATTTGGAAACAAACCTCATCATTTTCAATGAATCTCAAAACAGGAATCAGTATTTTGAATCAAGTGTTAAGTTTATCACATGGTATTTATTTTTATTAACTATATACCTTTATTTATAAATTATTCTATTAATTTAAATCATTTAGTTTTGAATTTAATTATAAAATAATTATGTTTTTTAATTATTCTCAGTGAAGATTTATATATATATTTCACTGAATTATTTATTTTATTATAAAATGACTCAGTTATGGTACCCCCACATAAAAATTTTCCTCTATAAAGTATCGTAATTTTATAATATATTTTGGTTCATTTCCATCAATGCATCATGTTTTCCACATGTTTAGTATTTAAAATAATGATTCCTCTATAGCACCATTTTCAGACTATGCTTTTTTGTATGATAAGTCATGTTCGATTCATATGAATTTAATGTTGACTAAATAAGTTTTTTATAACCTGAATATCCAATAAATTTTGACATTTAATAATTCATATATATAAAAAAGGCTGATATAAATGTAAAAATGATTTTAGAACAAATAAATTGTCAAATAGTTTAGACATAATAATGTACCATTGATTTATCATCTACTTAATTATAACCATTAAAACTCCCTTATTCAGTTATATCAATAGGAAAAAATTATCCTTAACATGAAATTAAATATCTTTAAACTAATTATTAACAAAAAACAAAGGATATAAATTGTGTTTTCATAAGTTTTTTCTAGAATTAATGAATTTTATCTGGTGTCTCTCCACTATGTTTTGGACACACTAATTTCAATTTTCAATCATTATCCCAAAATTTACACTTTGAACTTCTCTCCCCATATAAACAATATTATGAATTCATTTTTTGTGCTTAAGGGGTAATAATTTTGAAATGAAAATCACAGTAGTGTTATATATTGATTTAATAATACTTGTAGACCAATGGAGGCTTCCATAAAATTATCCTCCATTGTCTGAATATCCTTTGTGATAATTTATCTATAATAAATTTAATGTAATTTTATAAATTTAATGAAGGTGAAAATTACATGAGACTCAATTTTTAAATTTCTTCTGGAGAAACCATGCATGAACATCCCCATTTTGATGGGATAGGAGAGAAACAATAAAAAACTGAGGAGCATGTAATATATAGCCATACCTCAGGACTATGTGAGAGAATTATATCTCCACCACCAAATACATAGAGTGTAGGTCATATATTTTTAGGTATGTGTAAGTGGACCCCAACCATCCGGAAACACAAGATTTCCAATGCCACAATGCACATACGATCATGTCGCATGGGAATGAACAATGGGATATAAAAAATAATATATACTTCTCAAACTACCATTATAAATTACTTGAAAACCCCCCAAAAAAGTGACATTAATACACTACCAATTATGTTGAGCAACCCAAATGTGGGACCCAAATAATCTCAAAGGATTCAAACATGTAAACTGTGTCATTACAGCTACCTACCATAGTACCAGATTCTATAGACCCAGTCACATCATCGTATGGGGACTCATGGCCAATCCAAAACTTTGATGAAAATAAATTGGGGTCATAGTAGAAGTGAATTATGATGCCCAAATAAAATAGATACCTCTCATCATGCCTTTGAACTTTCAATTGAAACACATGTTCTCCATTGCAGTAGACTTGTAGGATTCCAACAAGATAAAATCAGATAACTATATCTAGAGGCCATCATATATATTTAGTATCCCTCACATTTAAGAACCTAGGTGGGAAATAGCCTTGTGTGATGACTAGAGACTCTAAGAGAATCCACAAATGCATCAATGGAAATAGTAACAATAAATTATTATTATTTCAATATATGAATGCCTATATAATGTAAATAATTTTTAATGATAATGGTTGGTAGTAACATTGTAAATAAATCATAACTATTGTCATTTTATTGAGTGTATTTCATGTTAATGTATATGGTCTTCATTGACTCTTTTGTGGTGAAGGGGATAAATTTTGATGAAACATGTGGTTTCCAATATTTTCTGATAAATACTTGTTTTAATTTTCTGATTAACAAAAAATAGTAATTTTATAATATTTTTAGGTATAAATTCCATTTAAAATCCCCAAGAATCCTGAATGCGTCGATTCAGAAACCACAACTTCACACAATTTCAACATGAATTATTTAATGCTATTATTTCTTCCTGATTTGAACATATTTCATTTAATGTCTAAATTTGTGGTATCTAAGATATATATGTACCTATATTTTTGAAAAATTATGAATTTTTTGATCACATATAGTTAAGGTATGAAAATTCACCAATATATAAAAAATGATCATCTTCTTATATTTTTTTAGATTAGAATAAACCCAAATAAATAGTCCCACAAAGTAAAATAAACATATTTTTAATACCATTTTTATGACTTTTTTTAGGTTTAGAACTAAACATTTTCAATAAATTAATATAATATTAAATAGTAGGATGAGTACGATACGAATGATATAAAAGTGATCCAATGGCACTAAGATATGGTACTTCCACATCAACTAACTCTTCATTTTCATCAAAATTTTCAAATTGATATATCTCAATATTTTAATACTAAAAAACCATTTTATTTATTAAAGAATTATATTTGTCTATATTATAGTCATTCCACACCACATCAATGTAATTTTACTGATGAAAAAACACACCACATGACATATGCTCAAGTTTTAATCTAATGAAACACTTGGATTCTACACAGTCATTCATTTAAAAATTACCATTTATGTTTCTCTTTGTCCATTAATCTCTTATAGGGTTCCAAAGACATTTAAATAATATTAATAAATAAAATTGGAATCATATCCTGATATTTTATTCTTAATAAAAATGCATAGGAATATGAGTTCGTTGACACTCCCTTTATTTAATTTATATTTTTCTCAAAATATTATACCAGATATTAATATAATACAATAATAGATATAATTATTTCATTTATTTAATTTATTATATGTATTTGAATTTTCATTTAAGTAATTTAGGTAATTTTAATCCTTCTCAGATTCTTATATATATAATAATATCATCTAACCTATATTTCTATGTTGCAGCGATATCCAAAAGATGCATATCATTATTTTGAGAAATTAAAATGTTGATTAGATATCAAAATGTAATAGCATCAATAACAGGAGAATATGTATTCCCAAAATCAATTTTAGGTCTCTGAGATAAACCATGTATGAAAAGATGAACTTTTTATCTTATAGTCTCTTTTTCAGTATTATTATGAAAAACCACAAGTTATATCAAATAGTATTCATATATTCTAATGTGAGCATGATATATCAAATAAAACTTCTCCAATAAAGGGAATTTACTTGAACATGCATTTTTTCATTTGATTTATTCAAATTATTTCTTTTTTTAAATACCATAAAAAATATTTTTTTAGGATCTCCATTTTCTATATCTTGTGACATAGAAGTTAAAAATATTTCATCAATACATTACACATCACTTCGATTCCAAATATCACTTGATGATAAATAATTAAGATATATTTAATTATTACTAAAAACATTAGGTTTTTCTATAAATTTTCAATTATCATTATGATTCTCATCATGTGTTTCTCTATTAACACTTCTGTAATGTGTTTCTTCAAGAACACACACCTTGGTAAAGTGGTTTTCAATTATACATATTCATTTTCTTTAATGATGATTGATACCCTTTAGGAAAATTTGGATGTACTAACTTTATGAATTATTTTTACATTTATATAACATCATTATGTAATTATATCTTCAAGACATCAATTCAAGATAATACATGTGATTTAGTCACACCTTATGAATCAGTAAATGCATGAGGAAGCTAATTTTATAGTTCTTCAAAATGTAATATAAATTTCACTTCCATCTGACATTGCCATGTGGGAGGATCATGAAAAGATAATTTTTGAAAAAACTATGAAATTTTCTCTATTTTTTCCTATTCTCCCCATAATTCATGGAATACTTTTTTATTGAAGTAACAATAAAAAAAATATGTTGTAAATAGAGACCTATTTAGAGGTTCACGATATATTTTGAAGTATTGGAATTCATATCCCACATATTTTTTAATCCGATATTGAGGACCCATTTTATCTTATTTTGGGAAGTAATTGATTTATATATATATATATACTGTATAATCAATGATACTTAAATGGGATATTGCAGGATACTGGTAAAATTCTAATCGAAGTGAATATTTTTTTTATATTAACTTGGTATGATATGTATTATTATAAAACCATTAAATATTACTTCAACCCATACAATGTGAATAATTATCTTTCAAATTTTTACATGTATCAATATGTTGTGGGTGTTTTCTTTGTGATTATGTTAAACCATTTTATCTATTTACATTGGAAACTAGATGTCCCATGGTAATCATGATATCTATACAACAATCAATGACATATTTAGAGTTAAATTTTCTTTTATCTTCAAGCGTTCATCTCTTTGTGACATAATATGTGAATTATGGCATTAATTAAATTATTTAAGATAAATAACAAAAAAATGCTACATTACTTATTGTAGGAAAACATACATCTCACAATATTCTAGTTGAATAAATTAATAACAAAAAAATTAAATAGACATCATAGTGGATAAATAGGACCACATATATCCCCTTGAATTAATTGAAGAATGGTTGACATTTTAGCTATATTTTTTACAATTCATTATCTCATAATCAGGGTTCGAAATAATAATAATCTAATGGAATTTTTCTTGGTGGATATATCTTTTAGATCATTATTTAATTTCCATAAGAAGATTCGCTTATTTTTTACATCATTCTTCAACATGAATGATCAAATAATTCATGCCAAAAATGAAATATTTTTTGTCCATTATTTACTACCATATGTGTTATTATTTCATATATATGTATAATTAAATCAAGATTATAATTTTTTAGTTTCATAGTACACTACTCTTACTAAATTTAATAATGGTAATTAATAAGTAAATTACATTTCTCTTTGATATAGTTTGGGTATCATACCAATTCCTTTATATAACTTTAAAATTTAACATTTTTTAGACATTGGGTAAACAATAAATCATTTATAAATAGAGTGTTACAATTAGGTATAGAAAAATTCACTTTACTAATACCATATTTAAGATCTATAAGACCTGATGTAGTATTCATTGTTGATTTTTTTGTTTAGTAACTGAAAATTATTTTCTATTTTTAAGAGTTTTATGCTCTATTCAACTATCTAGTTTTCATATTTCCATTCCATTTACATAATACATTTTAATGAATCAATGTAAATACAATAATAATATATGTAAAAATTTAAAAAATTCTGATAAATCAAAATCCAAATTATAAAGAATTGATAAAAAAATAATAAATCACATATTCTAAAAATATATATTTTCCTAAATTATTTCCTACTATCACTCATCTAATTCAGAAGTAAAATGATATTCTTTGGGGATATTGAAATCATATGTCAATGGATCATGCTTCTCAGAAACATTTAACAACTTTTAATTACCTTTACATTAGTTCTAAATAAAATTTGATTCATTAATCTTTTTTTAGAGAATAAATATATAGTGTCAAAAAGATGCACTGGGGTTTGGTAAACTGAAGACCGATTTCCATAGAAACAAACTCATAGTATAAATTTTTAGGATTCATCATATTTCCTAACATGAAATTTATTTTATATTTGATATTTATTCTGATAATTTCCTTGGATATGACCAATTCCTCAACCATGAAATCTTCCAAAACTGTGTCCACTACGAAAATCACATTCCTGAATTATTATTTACATATTTTTATGAAAAATACAATTTTATCATGGAAATTATATGATAGAAGAAGTATGAAGAGACTGATTAATTTTAATCTAAATCTCGTTATCATTTCCTAATACAATTAAGGATTATATTATATCATATTATCATGAATACCCTCACAAGTGATATTTCTCTCAAAGGGTTATGTGAGATGTATGAAATTTTGTACCTGACTTTTTCAAGTATATCAACATCTGTAATCCAAAAACATGAGTATATTATATGTGATAAAAATTTATATAGGTTAGAATTGTAATCAATGATTGCTTTATAATCTTGTAGGTGAAAATAATTCCATTCATCATGGGTATTTTGAAGAAAACCCTCATTTTGATGATCATACCCCCTTTCAAACACATTTCTATCATACATGGATCTATTTAAATGGGTTATTATCATTTTATATCATCATGGAGATATCTCATGGGGAAGTTCATAGTATTTTCATAATTTTTGTGGGATTGTGAATTATTTTATTTAATTTTTTCCATGATATCTATCAATTCAAGATTAATTTCAATATCCATTGTCCAAGACATGTAATTTGATCTCGTGATAATAAGATTATTGAATTTGGGTTTCTACTGATTTTATATGTTGATAACAATGAGGGATATTGAGAAAAAACATTTCCATTAGTCAAAATAAGAGAACAATTATAATGTAAATATTGGTAAAGAAAATAAAAAGATATAAAAAATATTAAAATTTGGTTAATATTATCAATTAATATTTTATATATTTCCTTCTCTAATTGTTTAATAAATATTTTACATGGTGGATTGAAAAAAAATACATTTTATGACTCCCATGAACAATTATTTAATGTAATAATTTATTATTTCGACCATCAAATAAATTTATGAGATATAAATAAATTAAACTCATTCAACTAGGTGGAAACCAAAAAATTATGGGGGTAATTAAATAAACCACAAAAACCATCCAATGTGGTAGATAACAAATAATAGATAATAAATATTTGAAAATTTTTAACCAGGCGGTGAAAATAATGGATAAAAAATGCATTCTTCATTTTTGAGTGTTGATACATATAATATGTTTTGAAAATATTGAATAATTTTTTAGAGATATTGTGTGTAGGAAGTGAGAATAAAGTGGAAGAGAGAGGGACATAAATTTTAGGATCAGAGTTTCCATGGTAGTATAACACTCACTCATCTCTCAAAAATCACATGGGTTGCTCTTACCCCTTATAGGTTGTGCAATGGTAGGTGAAAGGTGGTATTTTTGTTGGTGGGAAACACACCTTCATTGAAATCTGTAGCAATATTGAGTGACTTCCTAACAAAAAATAACTAATGACCTGTGATTATATATTTTTTCATGAATATATTCATCAAATATATTATATTTATTAATATATAAGACACTAATCTATACAGGTATAAAATCACATATTCAATGATAATATTTTTTTATAAATTAAAGAAACATAGTTATATAATCATTCTATTTAAAAAATTAACATTATTGATATGTAATATATTGTCTAATCATTAATCATTATTCCAATTCTAATTACATTTCCTTAATTCACAAATACACCATAAAAATTAATTATTATACATTGTATAGTTCATCATAATGATTCCATTTTCTCACACAAAAACTCCTCATATTACACTTTTCTAATTACTTTCACCCCAATAATGCAAGGTCAGTTAGAAATCATGATAACAGGGAATGATAATCAACAAATATTTGTTGTAAATAGATAAGAGAAGGAAATTAAATACTTCCATTCTATTGGCGGGGCATGTCCAGTAGTTAACATATATAGTATATTAAAAGGTAGTATATATATCAATATTGGAAATCACATGGCTATAGAAAGAAATATCTGGTATCCATAATGCATTATTTTTTAATTTTCCATTTAAAAGTTTTTCCCATAATGATTAATACAAATGATCAATAATTAATTTTTAAAACATTTTAAATTATATCATTTAAAATCATATCAATAAAAAATATAACATAAAATTTATACCCATAAATATAAAAGGTAAATATGTAAACATGATATGCAGAATAATGAACTCAAAATGAAAATAAATTTTTAAAAAATATTAATAGGTATACACTATTTCATTACGATTAATTTATGATTCTTTGAGCCATGGTATATATTTTACAATTATTGTCACCCTTGAAGATGATTATATAATTCATATATTAATTGAAACCTATAATTTTTTATTATAGTGATATTTGTAATGTCTCTATATTTAATGAAAAATTCATTGAACAATAGTTATTTTTATCAAAAAAATGGGTTGGCCAGAAGTTGTAAATCTAAAATTAATGATTTCATTTTAAGAAAATTTTAAAAGTTGATTATATTTATATACCACCTATGCCAAAAAAAATTAATTTTGTATGTTAGATCTAGGGTTTTCATTGAAAATTTATTAAAAAATATTTTATTTATAAATATGATGGAAATCAATTTTTTTATAAAATATATTAATGAATTTAGTTGTAGTATTTATTTTTTTATTTGTATTATTCCCAAATTCCCATTATTATATGTTCATATGAAACATTATTATAATAAATTTTACTAATATATACTTCAATGGGTGCATCAAGGAATTATTCCAGTTAAAACTATTTTATATAATAATAATGTTTTTTGTGCATTCCTTTCCATTTTTTATAATTTTTTCTCGAAAAAAATTTCTCATCAATAGTTTGACTGTTAATCCATCAAGAAAATATTTTTAGAAAAGGAGATTTATATGGTGAGATGGTTTTTATCATTATATTCTAAATAATTCACATTTGAATAATTTAATGTATTTTTGTTTCATTTAATGTCATTATATTGTTCAACTGATAACCATAGTGATCATTTCTGAGTGTGATTTTTAATATTCTTTGACAACAACAAACAAATAAAAGAGTGTTTTGAATTATAATAAAATTTATTTTTTGATAATTTATAAATGAATTATCAAAGTCATTTCTATATTATCATTATCAATTTTAATATAAAAATATGAAAAATAAGAAAACAATGCTTCTACCATATACATGATTTGATGGTTGGCACAATTGATGAATTTTACATAGATTTGTATAATTTCTCATTATAATATACTTTAGAAAATATATAGATTTATTTATTCTGTTAATTAAATTTGGGATATTTTTTACTTCTTTATCTAAAATTTACAAGACTTTGGATTTTAATGAAAATATATTTTGTATCGCATTGTATCTTTATATTAGAAAATATACATTCATATTCTTCGATAATTATGGTTATATTTTACTTTTATAAACCTAAAACAAATTCTTATGGGGATTTACCTTATAAAATGTATGATATTTATAACAACATACCCATATTTATGAATAATATGATAATTTCATCATAAATTAGTAATGATTAATATAGTAAATCCATTAAAAGGTTTTGAAATAATCCATTATTAAATAGAATGGTCACAATCTTTGGGTTGTGTATATATTATGAAGCATTATTTTTAATGATGTAAATTTGGCCTCATACTTCGACATAAAATCTAGTTATTTTTTCTAAAAATAATGTATTTTTCTTTCCATTTCGACATTTTCCTAATGAAAAAATAATTTCATTAGGAATACTATTGAAAATAGAATTTTTTTTCTCTATAATTTATATTTCCAATGCTTTTTTTGGGTATGTAATAAAATACAACCATTGATATTACTTTATCAGTACATCTCAACTCCAAAAATGAACTTCATCTGATATTCAACTGAATGAAAATTTGGGATCATAGTAAACTTTATTACAAGTCTTCCCATGATGTGATACAGTGTAGTTGAGAATTACTAAAGAGAAGCTGGATTATATATTAAAGGAATATTAGTTCATATATCATAATGTAACTCCCATGTAATAGTGATAATTGTTTATGAAATTTGTGATCTTAATTTGTTTTCCCATTTCAACCATCATTAATTATTTAACTATTTTTTAAATGGATATCAATTATTCCAACATGCATACCATTTAAATAAATTACAAAACTTTATAAGATATTAACTGAAAATATAAAATATTAATTGGATAAATATCATGTGAACTAGGTTATGTATTTCATGTCATAGTAAAAAAACTCATTTTATATTTCACACAAATTAAATAGTTAATATTACTCTAATTCAAAAAAAATTATAATTTCATATGGATTCATTATAATGAATTTGTTATGTACACATAATTTTCTAAATATATGTACATTTTATATACATGCATCTCTTTTATAATAATTAAAAGAAACCAAATATAGTCATATAGATACTATATCCCATTATTACAAAGTAAAAACATTTCATAAGATATCAAATAAAGATGGATTGTTTAGTCACCTTAAGATGATATATATATATTGAAAGGGTAGAACATAGTGTTGATGGAGAATTTATATCTTGTTTCACACTTTTATCTTGACATTATTACTTTATGATATATATATTAATCTTCCTCATCTCTTGGAAAATTTTGGAAAGAAAATTTACACGAATAGAGAAGATTTGAAAGGATTATCATATCAGAGATGCTACACATACAGATGAATAATTTAGTGGACCAAAAATTTAATAAAAACAAATTATCAAAATAAACCCCTATGAAAAATTACCTACATTTTAATATATATATATGTATAAAATGTATCTACACATTAACAATATAGTAAATGTAGTGTATAAACAAACCATGCTTAAAGGGTATTGATTCTCCTATTTTTGGGTTACAATTATCTTAAAATTTTATTAATTTAATTTCTGGTTGGGTAAGGAGGGTGTAAAATTTCTATCCCCATCCATAATATACTTGTTACATTCATTGTATATCACATCCCAAAAATTGGAAATCAAAAAATATTTAATGATGTTTAGTAGTGAATGGCTTATTATTAATAGTCATAATATTAAATAAAAATTTATTTATACCGTCATCGCATATGGAATATGATTTTATATGACTCATTTAATGAATTTTATATTTCATAGATAATATATATAGTATAAAAATTACTATGAATAAAATAATTAATATATGATTGAGAGTGAAACATTCTCGACAAAAGAAAACCAAAAAATCCAAATAATTTTATAGGATTGATTAAAAATTCATTAAGGTAGTAATGAAACATAATAACTATAAAATAAATTTTTTAAATTCATATATCTTATATAATATTGATTTAAAAAAATGCAAGGATGTATTCAATGGATAATTATTCATATAATGAATGATTCTATATTATTTATATAATGAGTAATTAAGATTGTTTTAGTAATGGTTTGAGTAAATAAACATGATATATCAATCTAATAAAGGTTTTTACATTATATATATAAAAATAAAGATACCATATATATATGATCACTTATATTGGTATTTTTTGGTAAGTAATAATGATATAGAAAATTAAATAATGATAAGATATTTTTTTCAAGAAAAAAATACACAATAAAATAAAGGGATAAGGTATATGAATTTCATAACACTCTTTACTTCATAACATCAAATCTAGCCATATGAGACTTATAAAATTGGTCAAATTAAAAATGTACTTAATGAGATGTTCGTTTATCACAAACACACACGCAAATATATATGTGTTTTTGTGTGTCTCGGTTTGTGTGTGCGGGTGTGTGTGGGTGGGTATATGTGTTTGTGTATATAAAACTCAAATAAAAAAATTATAAATATTAAATCTATGGTGAGGTTAATAATTATTATTGATATTATGGTGACAATTGTTTGTATTGTGGGGATAAAGTAGTTTCTTTGTAAGACCTTGGGGGGTTAAATGTATTTTTTAGTCATATTTTTAGAAGGTAATTTGTGGGAGGGTGGGGAGGGGAATATAATAAGGTAATATTATTTACTTATATATTTATATATTCCTATAATTAGTTTATAGATTGATCAGTTATGAAAATAAAATAATTTTTTATTAATGTAAAATGTTTTATTAGAATATAATACTTATACTATTTTCCATTATATTATTTTGTATAAAAATTTTCAAGAAGCATTGTTTTTAAATATATTTTTCCTCTAGAATCTATATAAACAAAAAGATTTTTGAATATAAAACTATATTGTTATAAATTTATTTTTTTGGTTGAAATTTTTCATACATCTAAATTTCTATTTTCAAGTGAAAAATATACTTTATTATCTAATATTTAAACAGAAAAAATAAATATCATATAATGATTAGAAATTATAATTTGTTCATAATAAATATGATATTTATAAAGGTTATCATGCAATTTGGGTTGATATATGGTGTCATCAGAAAGAATCATATCAATAATACAACATTGCACTCGAATATTCATGTAATTTTTATTTCACCTTGATAACTTTATATATATATATTCATCATTGTAATATCAAAGTCATAAATGCAGTAATAAATTTAGATTCCATCTATTGAATATTAATTACATTGATAATATTACTCTTCAAAGTGATATTGTTTCGAAATCCATGTTACATATTAGTGGATAATATCCAAATTAATTTCATATATGAAAACCATGGTAAATTATATTAAAATAATAATATCATAACATCTATATAATATTTAGAAGAATAAATCACCACTTTTGGTGAGTATTACTCACTAAATTTATACCAGACACTAATTAATTTCATAATAATAAAATTAGATAAAAATGGTAAGTGAAAAAAATGAGAATTTTTATGGATTGAGAAATTTCAAAATATGTGTAGTATAATTTATATGAATAAATAACCACATGTAGTATGTATTATTCACTAAAACTAATACACAAATTTTTTAGTGGAATAATGATGTAAATTAAGAGTTACATGAAATTAATTTGAAAATGGGATGTCTGGGAAATCATATAAAGAATAATTGGAATGAATATAATAGTAAAATTACATGGTATTTTATCAATGGAAACATGTAAAAGTATTTATCATCATGAAAACATCAACTCAATATAGGTAAAAATCCTAAAACTACTACAACCATTCAAATATATTTAAAAAAGAATGTCTAGGATGTTCAGTAAATCTTGTACACTTCCAACCGCTCAATGTCATCCATGTCATAATTTTTATTATTGGTTGAATGAGAATATATTTCAAAAGTATCACAGACATAACTATTTATTATATTATGTCTAATCTCCAACAAAATATTAATTAATAACTCAAACTTTAAGAGAAGTAGATATAATTATTGATTGTACATTTATGGCAGGGAGGGGTAGGGACTAAAAACTTCAAAACCAAAAATAACTGAAACAAAATGACATAAAGATATACATTACGGTTACAAAATTTATCAATGAATCTTTTATTTCCCTTGTATTTAATGGGTATGATGGTTATGTCAAAAATGGGTATCCACAATGGTAGTTGGGGTGAGATATAATTGAATCTTGGATATGGTGATATTATGGAGACAACATCACTATGTTAACACTCATTTTGTAGTGAAATAGTTACAAGTATACATATTTTTACTCATCACCCCTCTAACAATCTAAAAATATCAATGTCCCATCCTATGTATTTTTCTACATGAACATCTAGTGAAATTTATTATAACAATATAGGTGTATATTCCAAATATCATTCATGATAAATAGAGAATGGATGATATTAAGATCATCTAGAATTTGAGTAACAAAAATATAATCCTAGAGATACCAATTCTATTTCAAATAGTGAATCTTTGTGTTGTTATTATCTATATTCCTTAGTATTAAATTTATTTTTTATATACGTGTTCTTTTTTCCTTATATATATATATATGTGTGTGTGTATGTTTTTGTGAGGATGACATTTATATTAAAAATATCTTGGATTCACTATTTTGTTTTTCTTGGTTATGTTTTGGTTCACCCTAGTAATTGACTATAAATATTTCATGTAAATTATGATTAGGAATATTTTGTTTTTTTTGGAAATTAATTTACTATCATCAATTTGAAAATCATTCATACTATGGATGGTTATTGTTTTCTAAAAATTCATTAAAATAAAAACATGTGGCCTAACTCCAACATGTCCTTCATGGTACTTTTATTTGTTTCATAAAGAATTGAGTGAGTTGTTTGGTCTATGAGTGATATCACGCTTGTAATAGATTTTCCAGTAACCTTAATAGTAGAAATCTAATATTTTTTTAAAAATTTTTGGAGAGATGTTTTTGAAAATAAAAAGGCAGTGATAATAATGTTTCCAATTAAATTATATATATAAATAAAAGGTCAGTGATTCTTAATATTAATAATAATTTTAAATATTGATATAGAACACATATCAATGGTTTGGTAGGGAATGAGATTAATAATGTAGGTCATCTTTCTAATCTTTTATTTTCTATGTTAATTGGTCCCAATGATCGTTCCTTGCCTATCCCAAAATATGGGGGCTCAGGCCATATGAATTTTATTGTCCTAATTATTTTAATTACTGACATACATGATAAAATATCTCTAAAATAACATTAATTCTATGAAATAATAGATGACAATATAAAAATAATGGACTCCTAGTTTTGTTTTATTGTATATCAATAAAATTTGGATATAAATATCAATAGATGTAAGATCAACCCAAAGGTTAAAGTTGATGTCAAATTCCTATAGTAAAACCCGATATATTTAGAAGTTATAAATTAAAGATTTTATGATATTCACATTTTGGATATGTGAAAAAATATTAACATCATCATATAATTTTTTGATATTGTCGATTTTTTTTAATAGATCAGAAATGAGAATATTTAAGGGTGAATCATAAAAATATCTTAGGTTATCTAAATTTTAGATGATTTTACAACTAATGTATAGTTATGTTGGATTTAACACTTAGTGATTTTATCTAAGAGGGGGTATTTGGATTATGAGAATGATTCATGGAAAAAGTTGGTATTTCATGAATTATATAAGAGAGAATATATAATAGTAGAATAAAAATTTCACAAACATGGTTTTTAATTAAAAATGGGGGGAATATAAGGATATTAAGGGAATTATGATGAATGAATTATGTTTTTTTTATTTACTTCAAATATAGTGGGATAACTGAAAAAATTTCCTTTTAGGAAAAAATTGAACGTTAAATTTTAATAAAATAAAGATGAAATATATTTCATTTATGCAAATATGGAAACCCCATATGAAAAAGATTCAAATGAAGTTTAAAATATAAAATAAAATGAAAAATAAAATAGATGAAATTATTTTTATGTGTTATTAAATAAAAACTAAAATACATTATGTAATATTCAAATAAAAAGTTTAGTATGTGAAAATGTTTATTAATATTATTAAAAAATTAAAATTCAAGAAAAAAATTGAGATATCAATGTCTGAAAATAAATAAAATAAAAAATAATAAGATTAAAAAAATTGGATGTGTTAGGTTGTTTTTATAGTGGGGTAATGTTTTTATAGTTGGGTTTTATGGGATGGGTCACATGGATTTGGATTTATGTAAAATATTTTATTATTTCTAGAGAAAGATAGTTATAATGGATTTAAGTGACATTAAAATTTTCTCACAATAAGAGTATATTATTAAAAATTATAGTAATTTATACTATAATATTATAACATTTATGACTACTTTAGTATAGACTCGGCGAGCCATGTGAAAATCATTCACTATACCATAGTTGATTTTTTATTTTTTTAGGATTTTTATATTATTTATGTAATGTATGAAACACTTTCATCCTCATGAAATGTGTGTAAAAATCGTTATTACTTCTAATATAACATCAAGAGTTTATTTAGTGAAATTAACTATAAAAAATCGACATGAAAACATTAAAAATATCCAAATAACATAAAAATAAATGAATTGAATTTTAATGAAATAATGATAATATTACTATAAGGGAATGTATATCAGAATATTGAAATAACATTATCATTTATCAATGTAATTATTCCTCCTTGTAAAAAATAATTTACTTCACTTTTACATCATATACCCATATAAATTAATTGAAATTTAAATATAATAGTTTGTATACATATTAAAATATTTAATTGATTAATCACATGTCAGATTACCATGACCTTCTGATCTTCTTAACAATATATTCACACAAAATTTTACAGAAATAATATCATTGTAGTGAATATCCCCTAATATATAGTCTTCTTATAATTTGAAACTAATCACAAATGAGAATCACATGAAAATACAGTGTCATGTTTTTAAAGGTATTTTAATATTTAATATTTTCATGAATCATACAGGTTTTATTATAATGAAAATTATAACCATCATATACATCTTTCATTATTATTATAATCTTATATAGTTATATTATAATTCACTAGGATGTCCATTTTGAATAATATTTTAATACCTAAACGTTAAAATATGTTTTTTTTTCTATCGTTACTGGAAATTGTATGACATTAACATATACTAAATATTTATATAATATTTGAACAATAGTCTTATATATCATATAATAGGTAAAAATACTCATAATATAATTTAACAAAGTACATTTCAAGTATGACTATACTCTATATTGTAAAACATTCTTTTCCGGTTCTTTTAAAATTCTGCCTAACAATTGGTCTACATATAGTATCAAGTACCATAGCTTTAGCAAATCCAATATTTTTAAATAATATTCTCACAATATTAATTTAATGGGGATAATATTAATCCAGGTCACCAACATGGGGGAAACTTATGAAAAATGTACTCATTTTAGGTAAACCATTAAACATATTCATGGTTTCTTTCCTAATATCATTAGATTAAACCAAAATCAAAATATTTTTAACATATAAGATTATGTTATTAATTATATATGAATATGGAAAATTTAACATGATCTATACTTTATAAATATAAAAAAACTAACACTCAATGATTAGGTTAGAAGACATTATATATCCATAATTTTTTCTATTTTAATATATCTTGGCCCATTACAATGTCACATGAATCATGGTTCATGGTAGGAAAAAATATTTGTTTTATTATAGTTTTTATATAAATTAATAAACTTTATTATGTCCACTAAAATTGGTAAATGGGAAAATTCCAAAACTGTTTTCACTTAACAAAAATAATGCAATGAATAATGAAAATTTTTTATGCCAAATTTTATAATGGGACCTCATTGAATTTTAATTCCATATATTTTAAGATTATTTTATGGTGATATATTGACAATTTTTTATCAAATATATTTATGTCTATTTGGAGTACCTGGTGAATTATCAAAACTATGATTATGGATGACAATCTCTATTTATTAATTTTCTTCATCAATCACAATCACTCCCTCTGAGTTAAAAAATTGATCTCTAAAACTAACATAGTGATTAATAAAAATGATATGTAAAATAGATTTAACAAAACTTGTTTGTAATTAATGTGTATAAATACCCAATATACACTCACAAATTCTATATAATTATCATAAATATCCATTAGAGAGGGTATATCTTTGAACCCATAACAATAAAATCACTAACTAGTTTTTTTAATAAATATATTGCTACAATGAAATAGAAATGAAATACTTCTTGATGAAAAAATTACAATAATTCCCAAAGACTCTACAAGACATCATGGATATAATTTTTCCCATGATTTATAAAAATCAATGGAAATATATATTTATCATCTATGATAATTATCACATTGTAATATCGATTTTGATTTTTTATTTTTATTAGAAATGTATTTATTGGAAAATAATTTTTTAAATTTTTATTTTACTAGAGACTTTATGTAAATGCATGCTCATTTTGAATTACGAATTTGTATGTAAATTTATGATTTTTAAATTTTTGAGTAGTTTAATTTTGAGAATTGATTTTCAAATTCAAAATATGATAGTTGGAATAACATAATGAGAAGGTTTTGGATATTTTTTGATTAAAGAGAGGAACCTCTGGTGCTTGAGAGATTATTGGGATCATTAGGTTTAATTTAAGATGTTTTGGATGTTTTCTTCTGTAGATTAATGTTTAGTAGACATTTTTGGGGAAAATCATGTATAACCATGAGCGTGGGAAGATGTTCAGTTTATTATTTCAATGCATAGTTAGTTTTTGGTTTAGTTGTTGAGTAAATTTTAATTTTTTATATTCAAGATAAATCTTTGTGGCATTGATTTGGTATGTGACGTAGTTTTTGTTTTGATAAAAGTTTCAATGTAACCATAAAAATTGGAAAATTTATTCTCAGTATAGTTTTTCATAGTTGGAAGAATGTTTAACTAACTATATTACCCATCCATGTAAGGCTGGTCTGTTGGGATAGTTCCAAATTCATGGTTGGTGTATGATTTTTCAAACCATGATGCCAGACCTTGAAGGGTGTTTGGACTTGGATAGTGAATATCACATTGTTTATGAAATATTTAGAAAATTTTTCCAGAAAAATATTTCATCCCATTAAATAAGAAAAATGACTAATTTTTATATAGAGTACTATATCTACCCCCCTCATCTTCCGTAATCATGTCAAAATGGTTAAAACGTGATCCACTATTGTTCATCATCATTTTCCCCTTAATATAACATTATTTTGATGGTGTTCATTAGAAATATTTATATTTTATCTCCCGATGTTGTATCTATTTTGGATTTCCTTGGTTATTTCTTGATTTTTTTTCTCCGCATCAGGGTTTCAATGCTAATTACACATTAGTATTGTGAAATTAGCTGATAATTATGGGGATTTAAATTTTATAGAAAGAGGACATCTGAAAATGAAATTTTATGTTTTCAAATATCACATTAATGAAGGTAAGTCATTGTGTGGTTTTTCATTTGTTTTTTGGATAAATTGAACTGATTTACCTATTGAGTGGGCATCTCGTGTTAGGGATTTTAATGGTGTATTGACAAGACTTCATCATGGACCTTCTTCATGAGGTTTTTTATGGATTCTATGGGAATAGGGATCACTTTGAGTAATTATGAATACATGCATTATTAATTTAAATTGTTTAATTATTTTATAATAAAATATGGTGCAACTTCCAATTTTGAACACAATAGTATAAAAAAATTTAAAATAAATTGTTGGCTCTTGGACTCGACCACATAACCATGCCCATAACCCTAACCCATCATCACCACCTAGAGGAAAACAAGGGGCCTGATTAATAAATTTTTTATTGTTTAATTAATTGAAAATCATTAGAATATAGTTAAATAATATTTTATGTCATGATACATGTCCTTAAAATTTTATCCTTCTTTTTGAAAGAATTGGGATATCCTATTGGGATGTGAATTAAAAAGGAATTTTATATTCAAATTAATATAAGTGGCACTTATGAATCCTATAAATATAATTATTTATGATTGTTGTTCCATGTGATATGTGTGGTCTCACCATATTGATACATTTATATTTGTAGGATAAATTTTTTTTATTGAAACTCCATTCAATAAATAGATTAAACAATATGACAAGGTACACAATAGACCCTTCTGATCTAGAAAAAATAAATTGAATATTAATGGTTGAGACTGATTTTATAATTATAATCCATCAGATAAACATACTCTTATAGGTGTGTAATTGGATTATGTAAGCATTGTGTCCGTTAATATAGGTTCCCTAATGACCTCAGAGTAGAGGGGTGTGATGGGTTGGGGTGATTGTGCCTACTATGACATGTTTGAACATGGGATGCCTTAAAGAATTTGGGCAACTGAGGAAAGCACAGAAAGTGATTATTACAACCATATAGATCAGACTACCATGGTTGGTAGAATAGATGAAGATTGATGGATATGTTGGGTGTGAGGACTATCCTAGGTGTCATGGGAATGGGATGAGATTGAGGTCGCCATCCAAGCTAGTGTTATATTATGAGTCCATTTAAACATTTATATTATTTTCACTATGTCAATAGATGTGATTCTATCATTATGGTATGTATTTACTCGATAGGTGAGTTTGATATTAAGAAAACAATATAGTTTCTCTGGACTATGATGAGGTATAGGGGACCTTGGTGAGTTCTCCAGTCAGATGTTGACCCTTGTGAATGTGCATATGAGAAATGGGTAGTGAATATTGTTTTTTATACAATTGAAACAAAATTGATGAAGAAATATTGTTATGTTTGTGTTAATTACTATTATTTCTCTTGAGGTGATGATCACAATAATACGGAAATGATTCATGTGGGTCGAACTGCACAACAATATGAACTTAGATACATGAGATGCCATAGATTCTTAGTTGATTCAGAAATTATTCCAATAACTAGTTGAAGGAATTATTGATATGGAAACCCCTTGAATTTTAAGATGTAGGTTTCCTAGAAGTGAGTACCTTGGAATCATGTGACTAATTCCCCAATAGGGACCCCCCATAGCTTTCGTATGCTGTTTTCCTTGAATGGTGAAACTTATTCCCTGGTGACGAATTCCTTGTTGGGAAACCCACTTGAGATTCTAGATGAGTGGATTCCAGGAATAGGAGAGTCACACCATAGAGATTTCGTATTATTTTAATCCTAGAATGGAGATTCAAAACCTTGAGTTTCTAGATGATGTTTTCTTATAATGGTGGTGATGAACACTAGATCTAGGTGATGGTGTTTGTTCAAAAAACCTTTGTCACTAGTTGAATTAGGTTTGAGTCAATCTTTGATATCATAGTAGAACCCAATAATCAATGGTGGGTATTAATTATCTATTCCTTATTTGTTAATTTATTGAGATAATAATATCAACATTGTAGAAAATATATTTACCAGTTATTAAAGTGTTCACATTTTTAGTTCCAAACTATGTTGTACTAAAACCCTACCCAGAAGCCATGATATTTGTGTACCTAAGAAGACTTCACTGTATCAGTTTCATGTCTGGAAAAGGCCAAATGTATCCAAATTCAGTGGGATACTCTAGATGGTATCCTAGATTTGGATGATTTGAGGCTGAATGATGGTATTATATCCTCAATTTCATATCATAAATTATTAGTATCTTCTGTATATAACGATCCCAGTAGGTGATCAAACAAATCTATATGACTTTGTACAATATATCATTTGATATATCATGCTTCTTCTATATTTTTGTGTAAACTCTAGTTTTTATTTCCTATTGATTTATTTTTTTTATTTACTGATTTCTATTTACGACTATAAGTTCTCGTGGGGATCCCTTCTAATGACTCTTGTAATTTATGATTTTTATCATCCATAAGTTTCATTCTAAAATTTTACTACATTCGTAAATGACTTCTGTGTTTTTCTTTTTTAGGGTATATTCTCTCCCTAATTACATTAGGCCCTCATAGCTAGTCGACATCATCTGGCGTATAGGGAGTTCTTTTTTGAGTCATGTGGTCTTAGATGGTTTGGATATCTTATATAGTGTCCTAATGATCTATGTTGTACCTAGTAGTTAATGTGATCTTAGATTGTTTGGATATCTTATATAGTGGCCTAATGAGGATCTATCTATGATTTTAGACTCTTAAGGAATTAGTCCAATAGTCAGATTCAATGTGAGAGTCAAGCACCATGATTTGGTTAATGACTTAGAATTTGATTCCTTATGTTTAACCATTTGATAACTTTGGGGGTAGTTTTGATGTTGGTTTTCTTGTTGATATATGACATGTGACCATGGATTCTACAACTATGTTATGATTTAAATGATTTATAACCTATGGTGTAGGTGGCGTAACCTAGTTCATAGATGCATGACATATGATATTGGTGAGTGAAGTATTATATTTGATATAAGATGTTTTATATATGATAGGGATACCCAATATAGGGGTTATAATAGGTTTCTAAGTACCTTTGAGGTGAGAATGATGGTTGGTTACTCGGGTTTTGGGATCAGGCAAAATGAGGTCGTGTGAGTTATATTATATAGGAATAGAAATACCTCAAGGTTTTATTATATAATGAACCATTATGTAATAATTCTTTGATAGGGTGTTTCATTTTAGATGTGCAGAATTAATAAGATTCTATACCCTAATGATCTTAGGTACAATTCTTGATGAGGATATAGATTAAGATCCTTGATAGTAGGATAATATATTTGAATATAATTATAAGATTTTAGTAGTTACAAAATGATTCCGGGATGATTAGTGATCCTAAAATATACTTCATCATTTCTGAGATTTCATAAATTTTAGAAGAATAACCAAGAATGAATATAAATTGATGGGACTGGGATGACATATAGTATGGTCTACAATTTAGGAACATGATTCAGGATCGGATAATGTGTTACTAAAAGATGTATGAGTCGGGTTGTGTGATGGGGTGATGTTGGAGCATATGATTGTTAATTTCATTAATGATTGAGGATGTGCATAATGGTGTAGCATAGTGTGGTTGGAGTGGTAATCAGAGAGTAGATGTGTATGGGACAATGTCTACTAGACTTATAGATATTTTTAGGAATTATTTCCTATGATTTTTAAAATAATGAGAAGTGTATCTTGTGTTGTGATAATGAAACAATGGATATGATGGGGTCTATATTAATCATAATGGTGATCTTAGATCTAGAAAATTGATATCCCCGGGAATTTGGAAATCAATGAGGTTATGTTCTAGGAGGGGTTAGAATAAATACAAAATGAGGATAGTATGAAAATGGGAACAGATAGTGTGTACCTCATTATTGACGATATTTTAATGATGTATTATGATGAAATTTTTAGTCATCCAAGAATGGATAGTGGTGTTTATTTAATAGTGTCACTCATGTGTGATAGTGTGTCTATATAGATTTATTTTGTGGGTTAATAGATGGAATGTGGTCCAACATGGTCTGCACCAATTTTCGTAGGGTTATGGGTGTGATAGGGCTTTCTTTGGGAAAATCAATATAACACTCAGATAATAAGGAATTGATGAATATAGTTTTATTGGGTTCTTTCAATAGTACAAATTTTTTTGGAATATTTCACTTAAGAGATTCTATGCTGTAGCATTGGGATTAAGATGGTTTCATAGTGATCTATGTGTGAGTTTGATCGATGGATCCACAATTCCTAGGTGAGAGTACCATAAGTATTTTTTTTATAACTAATTCAGCCACACAATTACTCTGAAATTCATGATATGTATTTGGATGGTGTGTTTGGATGACTTTTTGATTCTATAGAGAGTTAGTTTGTATTGATTGTGTGATCAGATATTGAGTTAGTGGTTGTGACATGTTATTTTCAATAATGTTCAACCAAAGGGAGGAGAACTAGAATTCATTTTATAATTGGGTGTGATAAGATAGATATTTCACTAATTTGGTCTCTAGAACATATAAATGTGTTTATATAGAAAATACTAGTATTGGGGAGCACCATGGATTCAAATCATCCTGTGAGTTGAGGTATTTGGAGTGGAGGACCATGAGGATTATGGTAATGTGACTAAGAACACAATGGTTTCATGGGATAGACGAGTGTAGTTTTCACTATCTTTGTGATTCAATTATGGTCACATGAGATGGTTCGGTTTTTGAAGGATGGTGTTCCCTATGTTTTTAGTTCTATAAAGGAATCTATTTCAACATTCGAGGAGAAAATATGATGAGTTTATCATGAAATGATGTCTAGGGTAATAATTTTTTAATGGTAGAAAGATAGTTTTATCTTATTGAGTAATAGATCTACTATTGTTGGGAGGTTATAAAACCTCTCACATTTTGGATTTGAATTGAAATTTCTATTTGAATCATTAATTTTTTTGTGTAGAAAACATTTTTTGAATTGAGTTTTAGATCATGGATATATGATTTGAAGCATATTAAAATAATGCTTTTTTATATGGATTTAGGACTAAGAGATACCTCATATGATTTGGAGAGTCTTAGGGGATTTGAGTTGTGTTTTTGTATGTTTTTGATGCTTTCATACTAATTAATTGATTTTGTGATCATTATTTATCCGAAAATATTTATCATCTTGAATTTTTGGAAATTTTCAAATAATTTTTTTCTTTCATGGTTATCACATGGAACATGATTATCCATATATATTATATATCAATCTGTGTAGCTTGGGATGGTTCTTTGACCAAAAATATGGTTGGTGCAGAGTTGGAGAGGAACTGTATAAAACCTCTAATTTTCTCTCAATGGAATATTTGATATTATGAACTAGCCCTGGATAACCAAATGGTTGAACCATACAAGGGGGTGTGATTAGATACTTACATCGATATGGTTTTCTGTATAGTTTAGTAAACCATGAATCTATACCATGTGAGGTCCAAGTACTTTAATAATGTAGTTGAGAAGGTTATCACATAGTTTTGAAAACTATATATCCAAACCATATGACTCATTAAAAAGGGGTATTTAATATGTTTCACCACCAAATATTTATACCCCTTCGACACTTCTTCCTCTCAGACATCCACACATTCCTGCTTTCTTCCCCACCCATTACACATTAATTCCCCTTAGGTTGGGATGATTTTTAGGGCATTATTTTGTGATCTTTGATGAGTCACTCCCTATGTGGCCCCTAAAATTATTTATCTCCAATTATTCATAATTTGTTTCCACTATTTATTGTCATGGTTATTATTCCACTGTATCAATGTCGATTCATCTTATAAGTATGTTTAATTTATATCTCTTGGTAGTAGGATATCCTTAGAGGGTATCTCCTGGTCATCAAATTTTACTTAAATTAATGTATTCTCTAGTGTTATTAATATATATTTTAACTACATTTAATTAAATATCTTATTTATTGAACTTTGTGTGTTAATTATTTTTCCTAGTATGGTGTTGATAATTCATCATGGACCTTATAAGGGTTGTTATTTTTCATTTTAGTTTGATGAGGGTGGCCAATTAGTAATTAGAAATTTATTTTTTTTTTAAATATATATGATTAATTAATTTTGAATTACTGAAAAAAGTATAAATGATTATAATTAATTAAATAAATTCATGTTACTGGGGATATTTTCTCATGAATTCATCCTATAATTGGACAATCATGTGTATATATAGAGGGATATGAATTATAAATGGGATTTGTATTTTTGAGTTAATGAAGTTTTTCATTTTGAATTATCCTTAATATATTTGGTTGTAATTTATGTGGAATTAAATACTTTTTGTCCCTCAACCTCATTTGATGAAAATTAATTAAATTAAGAAAAATAATTAATTAAAATAAATATATTTAACTATATTGAACAATGTTCCAAGGAAAATGGTTGACATGTGTGCCTTTTCTTGAATGACACAACCTTTAATGAATGAAGCCATGACTATAATTTTATTCCTTGAGATACAGATACACCTAAAGGTGTGTAATTGGATTTCATAGAAATAATGGTCCTTATTATATGTTCTATGTTGACCTTAGATTATAAGGGTGTAATGGGTTGAAGTGATTATCATTTGTAGGTAATGTTCTAAATTGATATTCCTTATAGAATTCAAGCTAGTGAGTTGATCCTGGGGAGAGCTTTTCTCCCCCATTAAGATGAGACTATCATGGTGGGTAGTCCAAGGGAACATGGATAAATATGTTGTATGTGGTGACCGGCATAATGTGTATTGGGAAGGGGATGTGTATGAAATATTCTTCTAGGTGAGACTTATCTTATTAGTCTAGTGATTCATTGATATAGTAATGATTATGACAAGGGATTTTATTCCATAAATGTATCAGGTGTTGACCCATGAGGTGGATTTGTGATGAAGGAACTAAGGTAGGGTGGTTTAGATATAATGAATCCTAAGGAACATTGGTGGTCACCTAGATTATTTAACCTAGTGAGGGTTTAAATTAGAAATGGGTTATTATGTTTGCAAGTTTCACCATATAACCTAGATTTATAACATGAGTCTGTTATGGTAGTGACAATAAATGGTTTTGTTCATGATAAGATAACTTATTTTATATGAAAATGATATGGGTGGGAACCAATTCCGACAAATAAATTTAAATATTCCTGATATTCCTTGGATGTTTTCCTTGGATTTACCCTTTATATATACTACCAGGTGATGGATTTAAAAGTAGGAAATCTTCTTATGTTTATTAATGTAGTTTTCCTAGAAGTGTACACCCCAGTTCCATGTGACATATTTTTTAGGTAAGAAACCCCCTATATTTCTAATTTTTTTTCCTTGCAGGGTAAACCCTTAATTCATGAATGTTATTTACCAATAGGGCTACCACCTATGATTCAACATACAATTTTCCAGGAAGGGAACTCCCTGGATCATGGTGATGGATTTCCCAATAGGTGAATCCTGATATTTTTATGTAGTTTTCATAGAAGGGTATTCCATATATAAAAGTGATTGATTATTTGATTAGGAACTCTGTAGTGTTCCTAGATGATGTTTTCTTAGTTGGGTATTCCATGGATCAAGGTAAATGATTATTGATAGGGACCCCCCCCCCATTTTTTATATGGTCTAAATCCCCACAAGGGAGAGTCACATCCTATATTTTCCAGATGATGTTATTCCTAGTACGGAAAATCACACCCTTATGATTCTAGTAGATTTTTTCCTGTAATAGCGAAAATACTCCCCATCCCCATTTTATATCTATTGTAAAGAGACACACAAGCACTGGTCAAAGCAGGTTTCGGTCATTCCCATGTGTCATGGTTGAATACAAGGATAAATATTTTGAATTTATTTATTGTTCTGTTGTCATTTATATATTTATATGTGCATATCACATATGTACACAATTCATTGATTACTTATATACATGACCACAATGGTGGTTTCCTGCTAATTTTTATTCAAACCCAGATTAGGATGCTATAAAACATGGGTTCCCATGACAACAACACTAATTACATGTTTCTATCAATAAAACATTTGATGTCGTATTATCGAGCATGATATAATGAAGAGGATTGGATATTTTTATTAGGTGATGTCTAGGATGGTATTAGAACCTCAATTTATGTTATTATTTTTTAAATATCTTGTGTATGCTATCAGTTCAATTTTAAATTGGCTAGTATTCAATTAAATCATGATATTTTTTGTTTGATATATCGTGATTCCACTTTATTGTGTTGTGTACTCTGATAATTATTTTTTATTGATATATTTATTTGTTATAACTTTCTATTGTAGACTATGGGGCCCTTGGAGAAACTTCTCTAATGTATTCAGGTTTATGGATTGCCTATTATAATGAAGAATCATGATGAAATTTTGGAAGATTCAAAAATGAATCATGAGATTTATTTTTAAGGGAATAGTTTCTTGATGAATACTTTAGGTCGTTTATACTAGTCATAGGACTATGGAATATATTCAAAAGTGCTTGAGGTAATGTGTAATCCATGATCAGGGTGATACATTTTATAATTATATCACATGTAGAATATTCCAGAACCACCCACAGATTAGAATATAAAAATAACATCAAATATTATAAAAAATATACCCATACAATATAAAAAATCACTATTTTGAAATGTATTCATGTTTAGAAATGTTACTATAAACTACTCTATTATTGATTCATTCACCCATTTTTGGCATGAAATATCTCAGGTGATAGTTCCATTTGTGATAAATCACATTTATTTTGGTTGATACATTCAATTGTACTGTGATAGACGTATATAACATAATCATTGAAAAAAATCTCGCTTGTTTTGGGGAATGTTTAAAAAATTCCAGTAAAAAATATTTTTTCACTATGTCATGAACCATTACCCTATTTAAACCATCATTTTACATTACTAAAAAATCAAAATGAATTATTGTGTGAACTCCTAATCCATAAAGAAATATTATTTCCTTTATTTCTCATAGGCTATGTCATTATGGTGTGATTGGTTATGTTAACACATATTCATAACCAACTTCATCAGTCCTTTCCACATTGACTTGTTATTTAGGGATCTAAACTTATCTTTCACTAAAAAATTATTTGGTCATATGATCTCTACCACATTATCTCACTATTAGTATTGTGATGTTTTTCATCAATAATTCATCTATATCATGAATTGTGGTTCATTATAATATTATCTATTATAATTGAAAATGTTTTATTCTATAATCACCAAAGTATCCAACTTTCATTCTTAATCCTCCTGATAATCCATGTTCATACAAAATAATCTTCAACTTATATATAATACAAGTTCTTTGTAAAATGTTAATGGCCCTCATGAAATTAGTTGAATGAAAATATAATAACTTCATCATCTATGGGACTAAAAATATACCCTAATATATTGGTTATCATTACTAAAAAATATTTATATTCAAATAAATTTCCTAAAATATAATGGTATCCCCTTGAATTAGTAAATCTTCATGAATAAAATTTGAATGTCGTTTTTACCACTAAATAAAATCACTTCTCAATAATGAAATTTCTTTTTCTTATCCCCTCAAAAACTAAAATTTATTTTATTCACCGTGATGATAATGAAAACAAATTAGTAGTAATTCAGATCTAAAAGTTTTACATATAAAATTATTTATATGATACCAACATTCAAGACAATTTCAAGTAGTTATATAAAAGTTCTTCATGTACTATTCTCAACACATGTGTTAAAATAGTGCAATTCTAAGGGGGTTTCTCCAATATTAGTGTGTATTTTACCTTTTTTTTATTAAACAAAACATTATTAAATTTTGGGGAAGGACTTATAAACACATATAAGTGAAGTTTAAAAATATGATTCACCCCCATCCACTATCACATGTTCTTCTAATCCTTATGTGTGATAGTTTTATTATGAATATCAAAAAATAAAACCTCACAAGGAACAAATTCCATCCATAATATTCATTTATCAAAATAATATATTAAGAAAAAAAATTCATCGTGATTTAATTTTTAATTCTTTATTGGATCTTGGATGAATTTATTATTCTCTAATCTTCATTACAAATAACTGGTGGAAACTTAGTAAGAGAAATCATATATTCATTTTGAGTTCTCATAAATATATTTTCTTAAGAATATTGTGGTGAAATAAATGAATAGCCTCTATAAAAATCAATGAAATATATGATTACTTATCAATATTCGTGTTAGTAATCTTTAACCAATTTGGAATGCTCATATTAATATACATGACTATAGCACTCAACATATATGTCTCTCGGTAATTTCACCAGACATTTTTATCAAAGAATAGACTATAACCAGATGTACTTTTGATATACCATAGAATCTATTTCCTTATATAAAGTGTTTCTACATATGATTATATTGATACAAAAATATAATTTGGGATTTAAAAGACAATGTATGTCCTTGAGTAATTAAAATAAAAGTGATTAATAAACAATATATTAAAATAATTCAACTCTCATCCTATCCATCAATACCCCTACTCAATATTGTACCCACTAATATTTATGTAAACACTCAATTATATTGTTACATTATAAAATTTTCATCATTTCATTGGGATATATTTCTTTAAAAATGGATACAAGGTTGGTACCATGCGTTATTTTTAAACATAAGAAGAAATTCATCTAATAAAGAAAGTAAATATCAAATATTGTCATCATTTTTATGGAAAATTAATCAAATAATGAATCACCATAAAGGGAACAGAATATATCATCAATGTATACAATCAAAATGATTTAATATTGTTGTCCTTCAACACATAAAATTGCCTTTCCACTTTCTTTTTTTTCAAAATTCTATGCTCTTCAAATACTCATCATGCTTCAAACACCCACCTCTTATGGGATCTTTATTGAGTGAAATATTCCCAGATAACAATAGTATGTTTTTATAATTATAGAATTATTCTTTTTCATTCCTATAGCATGGGAGAGGAATTTTATTTTGAATCTTTCACTACTTAATAATAATATTAGGTATATTTCGTATAATTAATCGCATGCATTATATGATTTATGAACTGATTGTGAATAATGTTCACATTATTTTATGTAAGAGACGAACTAAAATGATGAAGTTTTTGATTGAAATATATCTCATTATATAATAATCTATAAATAGAAATGTAATCTTTCTTATGGGGAAATCAGTATTACAATTTTGGAATGAACATTTCAAACTACTATTTTTTATCCTTTTGAAGTTATTATTCAAAGGAGTGATCCTAAAATATATCTAAAATCATCATTATCAATAAGGTTGATACTCACACAAATCATAATTTTGGTGATATCAAGTTGAAACAAAAATAATATGATAATAACATCCATTCATTCTTATGAGAATTTCATATTTCTATAGATTCATGCATATATTGGATAATGATATTTACACACCTGAGAAATGATACTTAAATAGAAGATAATTTTGCTTATGAATTCTTAATTTATTTTTATGTAGTAGTTCAATGTTATACATATGAAAATTTCATCTTATTCCATTGAACTATAATGTGCTATTTTTTGAATAATATGATTTTTATGATACAAGCTTATCTATATTGTGTCAATTTTCTCTTACTGTTTACAGATATTACACACTCGTTATATATTATAAAATATTTATCTTATGAAATATTTTTTCTTATTAAATTATTGTATCTTACACACATCGTATCATTCAACATTTTGTTTACTATAACATATTAAAATGCTCAATTTATTCATTTTATTATTTTTATGATTTAATATTAGTTCTTATTGAATATATCTTGGATTTATTTTATCTATAATCATTTATTAATTATTTAAATTATATAAAAACATAATTTTATGTTTACATTGTGGAATCAAATTTTTTACATAATGAAATTTTTTTGTTATATATATGTTCAATGTAACTTTCAAATTTATAATTATTCTTACAATGATGCTGGATATTTTCTATTATTAAAATTCTATAAAGATTTGATGTATATTAAAATGAAATATAAGTGTGAATTTTTATTTGATATATAATCCTTGAACAACACCAAATTAGTTTTTTGGTTTCGCATGCACGATTACACCTTCAAAATTAATAAAATACAATATATATGACTTTTATATTTCTATTCAATTGTTTTGTATTTTTGATTTTTTTTATTAATGGATACTATATAAATATACTTTAATTGATGATATGAAATATATTTAATAGTAAAAGATACACGAACTCATAGAGATCACATTAGCCATTTGAATTAAAAATTCAAAGGACTACATGTTCACTTGTTGTTGTCAGTGTTGTTGCAATATTTTTTTCTAGACTTAATATTTCATAATTCTAATACATTGAATAAATCATACAACTTATCATGACATTCAAAACACTTTTTATTTTCATTATTGTCTCTACAGTAAAATATTCTTCCTATATTTTCTATAGGTATTGATTTTTCGGAAAAAATTTTTGCTCAAAATAAGGACCTTAATGTCAAGTCATACGTCCCATTAAAATATATATCATTGGGTATTACTCCGTGTAGAAGAATTAAGTTATTGGGGTTTTTATCTAGGTATGAAAAATTGGATTGTTCAGTCTATAGCACTAAAAAGAAGATGGTAGTTATCATTTTGTGACTCTAGGTGTAAAAATATCCATGATTTTTTATCATGACTCCATGTGTGTAAAACCCATCGTACCTGGTCCAGGACCACCTTCAAAAGCTAGTCCACTATTTACTAGCCTCCATATTCTCACATTAAGAGAGTAAATACTAGTAATAAGATTTCATTGATTTAAAAAACTATAAAAACACTGTTGTAATTTTTTTCTACAATAAAAAATAATTCATTGATAATTTATTTAATATTCCAAAAGAGTTCAATCCCTTAACTCTTTACAATTTTACCATTTACCTATAAGTAGATAAAAAATTTATATAATGAAACCTATTTTTTTCTTCCCTTTCAAAGTTCTCATGCACATAACCAAATAAGGTAATTTATCAATTTTAGGACAGAAAGAACATGTTATAATAATTCTTGTATTCGATAAAGACCACTATATAATATTATATTTACTATGGATATTAGAATGTAATAATTGAATATTTTGCTACAATTTAATGATCATCATCATTTTCCAATTGGAGTAAATTTTCTTCGAAATACCATGGAATGTAAAACTTTACCTGATATTTATATGATATTTGATGCTACTCATTATGGATTTTATAAATTAAAAAGAGCTATGATTGTTATTCTCATAGTATAATACCATTATATTGAAATGTTTTATGGAGAAATTTTTATAAAAATGTTCTTATCAGTTTACTAGTATTGTAAATATAATTCCTAACTTTAAAGAATTATTTGATAATACACTTTTGGAAAAAATATTTCTTAGTTTTTTACATAAGAAGTGTAATTCTAAAAAATGTTCTTATTGAAGAATGAATTAAAAATAAAAAAATACACACAGGATCATATTATTGGAAATTTTTTTCATTAATAATTAGATATTCAAAATATTATAGAAGAAAAGTATAATAAAATAAAAACTAATTATATTAAATAAAAAATGAATGTTTCTAGTTTATCATTAAATTATGTTATACATTAAACTGACTAAGATGAATATTCTCAAATAAAATAAATGAGTTCCTAAAAAATCAAGTATACTCTACAAATAATAATAGGGAATGTAAAATATAATGTTACAAGGGAATTATAAATGGAGATGGTTATTTAAATGATGATACTGAAGTAATATTTTATGAATATTGAAGAGGAATATATAGTAGACATGAATTCACTACCCCTAAAGGAAAGAAAAATACACAAAACAAAAGAAAATGAGAAATTTTTTCCCTTATTTAGAGATATAAATAGGATTCATATTCTAGAGGAGAATCTGGTGCTCCAAAAAAACAAAAAAAACTATGTATTGTCAATTTTATTAATCAAGAAAATGATTCAAATTTTGATTCATTGGATTATAATTCAATAAAACCAACATTTGATAAATTCTATTATGAAATTGATACATGGTGAGATGGTTTCCATTAAGATTTGTGAAAGATAAAAAAACATATATATAAGTATAAAAATATTCTAATGAATTCAACATTAATCTTGATGAAATTGAAAATCCATCTAATTTTGAAATTCAATTAAATTGTTTATATTTAGATATTATTAAGGTAAATCTTATATACTCAAATAATATATTTCTAAAAATAATGAGGTATAATATAGGAACATAAATTAGTTTAATATGAACATTAAAACATCAAAATTTAATTTTAATGATTAATAATAGATCTATACTTATTTTTTCATGTGTAAAAAACTTATTATAAAATTTTGAGAGTAACTAATGTACGCATAAAGAAGATTATATTTAGATATCATTACCAATAACTACAATGTATAATACACTCTTTGTGAAAAGTTAAATTGGAATCATTTCAACTATCACAAGCATTATATAATTAGTGAAATAACTCAATAAAAATGAGTGCTAATTGAGATTACTAAAATCATCTTGATAAAATAATGATTTTATTTAAAAATCCATTAAATTAATATTTCAAATGACAGAGTTGTTTAAATATATTTTGCTTCCAAAATAATGTTTTTCCACCTGAATTGGATCTAAATTTTTTTGGGTAACGAAATATTCCTAAAACTAACATTTAAGGAGAGAAGAATTTTGATATTGAAAATGCAAAATTGTACCTAAAAATGGATTCTTATAAAGTATGATCTATTAAAAATTGATATTTTTTTCAAATACATCTTAGAGATGTAATGTTCCTTTTGTTAATAACATAGAATCTATTGTAAAAAGATTTGGTGAATTTTTAACTTCTATGAAATTATATATATATATATTATTTTATAAAAATTATAGTTAATCAATAATATAATAGTTATATCTCAGTTATGTGATGGTTGAAATTTTATTTCATTCAAAAAGTCTATGTTTATTTTTTATAATAAAAAATAAGTTTAATTTTATGAAAAATAATAATTAACATTTATTAAATTTAATATATAGAACTAACTATTCAAAATTAAAAGTGATTAAATATTATATAGTCAGATAATTATTAAGGGTATAAGAGGATCTACCAATCAAATTTTGGAAATTTTTACAGGATATACCAAAACCAAAAAATTGTACAACTACGCATGTTTTAAGTGAACAAAAACTAGGGATATGTGTCTGCAATAAAAGTTAAACAACACCGAGAGAATTTTAATTGTAATAATGCTGATATATATTTATGAAAATTAAAAATTTCCCATCATGATTTCTTCCTAAAATTCAAAACTACTATCATGGGTTTTCAAAAATATTCCTTCTTGATTATAGTTTAATTTAGTAGGTTTATATGGATTTACTTTCATGCATATAAATCTTAACACTTATATATTTTTATTGATGATTTGTTTTTAGTTCAAAATGATAATAGATAACTAATTTTATCCAGAAGAATTGTTAGTGTATGTGAGTATAAAAATATATAATTTTGAAACTATATTATTAATAAAATGGTTATATTTATAATTTTTAAAATCCTAAAACACCAAAAAAGGGCTTTGAAAAATAAAAAATTTATCCTTTTAAGAAATGAGTACAACTCTGTCAAATAAATTTAAAATACCTAAAAAATTCGAAGAAACATCACATGTATCTTTCATTAATACAAATAAAAAATATTAATACTAAGAGCAAATACTTCATATGAGTTATGGATGGGAATGAAACCAAAAGTTGAATATTTAATGATATTCGGTTGTGATGTTTTTAATAATAATACAAAAGATTCATTACATAATTTTTATGAAAAATAAAATGGTATTATATTTATTAGATATAAAAATGTACGTAGAGTTTATAGAGTTTATAAAAAAGATCTATGGTTCTTTAAGAGTGAATAAAACATAAAATTGATGAGAATTGTTAAAAAATAATGATTTAGATTAACTTGGTGAATATCTTACATAATTTCACATTAAATAAAAAGAAATTCTAGGTTTGGATTTACATATTCAAAATGAGAATACAATTCAAAGCATTTTTGTGAAAACACGTAGTGATCATCATATTAATATATTAATTAGAAATATTTAATGAATTGTAATAATTTTAAATTCATTGATATTTTTTATAATTATCATTATTTTATTTCTGATTTTGATAAAAAAAATTATACATCAGATTCATTAATTGATTCTAATTTGATATTATCGATTGAATAATTACTAAACTAGATTTCAAGGAATAAATCCATGACGATTGTTGTAGCATCAATTTATCATAAAATTATTTGAACAAAATGGATATTTAGGAACAACCTCTATGAATTTGGAAATATTATTGGAAAGAATTCCATATTAGTGGGAAAAAGGATACTATCAAGTATGATATATGTATTTTGATGATAATGTTTTTCTAATTTCTATATTAGATTCCATTGAAATTTTTTTATATTATATAAATTATCATGGATTTAAATCATATCAAATGGATGTAGAAACAGAATTTCTTATTGTTTTAATATCTGATGATGTTTATATAAAACAACCAGATAGTTTTCAAAATGAAAAGAAACATTAATATGTTTTAAAAAAATTCAAAATATATATATTAATATCAATTACATCCGGACCTTTCACTACCGACCCCAATTACATGGGGTATCTCATCTCCTATTTGTTGATGACATGGTGTTCTTTATTAATGTATGTAGATATTACAAAAAAGGCATTTCAAATCTCATGATGGAGTATTTTAAATGGATTGGGAAAGTCATCGATCGAGAGAAGGTATCTATCTATATTTCCTCCCCATGATCAAAGCATCATGTTAATCATATTGAATCCATTCTCGGTATTTGTAGATGGAATTTTCCCATAGACTACATTGGATCACCACTTGCTCCTAGACATATACACATTCTCCACTTTGAAAGTTTGGTAAACAAGATTGCTAATAGAATTTCTAATTAGAATAATCTATTACATTCCATTGGAGGGAGAATCACCCTGGTTAATTGTGTCTTGACCTCTATTTGGATGCACATCATCTCCATTCTCAAGGCCCCCAAGGTGGTTCTCCACGGTATTGAGAGGCTCTTTAACTCTTTCATTTGGGATGCCCATGATGATGGTATATTCCATTGGGATTCTTGGAACAATCTTTATAAGGCCCCCTTTAATAGTGTCATTAATGTAAGGAATGTTGATGAAATGATGACCTGTTTACAAGGGAAAATTTCATGGGATGTGATAGAAGGCTGCTCCCATTGGGCTTTGTTTATCATTAAAAAATATTGAAAAGTCTTGAATTCCCCTAAAGGAAAACTCTTTCCTCTTTGGAAGAACCTTTAAATGTTCAACCTGACTCTTTAGAAACATTTGTGCTATATTTTTTGTTGGGGGATATCAACTTCGAGAACCACAATAGTGCGGGTTGAATTTTGGGCTATTCGGGATGTCTAACTCTAGACATATAATTCCATGAATCTCGTTTTTACTCATCCTTCAATCCAGATGTGTTGGACCACAAACACAATATGATTTTTTATACCATTACAATGGAGGACATGGATGACTAATGTATTTTCTCAGGCTCCTCTCAGGGAACCTTTTCTTCGATGACTTACCAGCACTCACTGTATGATTACTATAATAATTATTTGTGGGGAGATATTATTTGGTGCAATGAACTCCCTACCAAATATATCTTTCCTATCTAGCTCTTCCACAACTAGGTCATCTCTACTGATATGGCTGTAATAGGTAAGGGTGTTTTTCTTGTCTCTAGGTTATCTTTCTACTTGGTTCACAAGGAATAACTCACCATTAATTTGTTCTTTCAATGAGAATTGGTGACCAATATGTTAATAATGGTAGGGGAATTCATTGGTTTCACCTCACATGTGAACAACCTCAATGAGTTCATACAATAACGTTTCAATGGAGCTAGTTCCAAATTGACTAAATGAAAGGCACCTACTATCCTCCATGTGGTGGGTTTTTGGTCTGTATAATATACGTGAAATCGGGTTCGTCACAATAACTACCATTCCACGTGTTCTCCCATGATCATCAGGGCCAGAGGTGATTCCTCCAAGTTCTCAGTCTTATTACAATATTTGTATGAGTCTCCTTCTCTAAATAATATTTTATTAAATAAGAATACAATTCCCTATGATAGACTTCATGGCCACTGGATCCATTATATTCCACCTGCTATAGCATTCTACTCAATACGGACGGCTCATGTTGTGGTATCATCATGCGGGGTATAGGTGTTGTCCGTGACCATAATAGATCTATGAATATTTCATTCATTTTGTCATATGTCCAAGGCGATTTGTTGTGTTTAGAGGCCAGTGCCATACTCAGTGGTCTTTCGCTTTGTCATTATAAATTCATCACGTTAATAGCAGTTGAATCAGATTCCAAAATTATCTACAACACTCTCAGGGGTCTCTCTCCCACTCCATGGAAGATCACTTATTCGATCCGTAATTTTAGGAAGTTCGTCAGTAGTAGGATGGTTATTATTCACACTTGGCATGAAGGGAATAGTTTAGATAACTTCCTCGCCTCAAGGTCACCCTCTGACTCTCCTCTAATTGTATACACCGGAATTATATCCCTCCTATCAGGATGTTCTTATTATGTAATTGCAGATGCCCTTCATATAAATCGTTTTAGGCCCCCTTAAACATTTCCTCTTATTTCCCTCATTCAGTAAAATAATTTTTTTGATATCTTTATTATCCAAATATTTGTTTACCATATTAATTTTGGTTATTGAAGTGAAAAATGTAATTAATTGTATAATTTTGGGATTTTATATTTTGATGTGATTCTTACAATAGAAATAAAATTCTTTCATAGGAATTCAATTTTCCAAATAGATAATATAATTTTTATAAACCAATATACATTTTAAAATGATTTGGTTATGAAATTTTACATCAATTAATTAAAAAATAAAATATTCTTATAATTAATTCATTAAAATATGTTATCGGTAAATTAATGAAATATGTGGATTGTAAATTTTCTGAGGTATTCATATTATCCAATTTTCTGTAACTTATTTTCAAAAATGATTTAATGTTTACAGTATAAATGTTGACTAAATTTGGAGATAACCCGAAGTAAATTCCAAGAAAATATAGGAAAAGAAACATAAAATATTTAAATGGTTCTATAATCCTTGATTTATTTTTCCTATTGGAAATTATTTTCAAATAAAAAACATATCCATATTCATATTTTGGGGCATATAAAATTGAGGGAAAAAATAGAAGTAGAATAATTCACTTTTTAGTAAAAATGTTATTGTCCGGGAGATTAAAGAAACAAAATTATGTTTCATTATCTATATCCAAAGGTATGTAAATAGATGATGAAATTATTTATTCGTAATAATTTATTGATTATGAAATTATTAATAGATTCAAATATTTATTTTGATAATTTCCTGATTTTGGGTGATTACTCATTCGATATTGGAATATCAAAAAATTATTTAAAATATTAAAGAACATAAAAATTTTATGTTCCATATAATTTATTTAGAGACCATGTATAAAAATGATAAAACAATTTGGAATATGTTTCAACATATTGTAAAATAGAAAATAATTTCACAAAAACAAATCAGATGTAGGTATGTTTGATAAATTAAATTTGGGAAATGGTGTGATGGAATAAAATATTCAAATTTACTTTGGTGACTTTGAAATAATTTTTAGTCATTTTAGGAATTTATTTATGGTTAATGAGCATTCAATATATCTATCTATTCTATTTTAATGAAATGTTTAATCATTATTGGTTACTATTTAATTGATAAAATTTCACATAGTCATTTTATGAGTATATTGACCTGATTTAGTGTAACCATAACGATTTTAAATAATATTTTAGGAGGAGTTTTACATGATTCATTTAATATGATTTCCAATAATACATAGATGAAATGTTAAATCATGTACACTTTTTTCTAGGATACTACTATTAAGGATGGGGAAAAAGATTATATATGTTTTTCACTTGTTCAAAATCTCCTTACATTACTTTTGTATGTTCAGAATTCATAAATTTGGGGGGATATTTTGTAATTAACTAGACTAAGTTGACTTGAAATTCCACCTTATTGGGTATCCCAAAATTCCTAAGGCTTGTTCTTAATCTTTACAGGTAAGAGAATCTCATAGTGGTATTAAAATATTACTAAATGAAAAATTTTCAACTTCAAAAACTAAATGACCAACACATTAGCCATACTTTAATTGGACACCCAAACCATCATATACATTGTTTCAAATATATTTATATGACTAAATATAATATAATACAATAATGATGACTAGGAAACTCATAAAAAAATACACTATAAACATATCAAAAGTGATAATTAACTTCAAGAAATAATTTAAAATAAACTAGGGTTGATGAAATGAAAGAGAATGGAAAATTACCCATATTCCATAGAGAACGTAAAAATTCCCCATCTAAAGAAATAATCCTCAAGACCTACGGTCACCACTTCCATAATCAAGGAATAATAAAGATAATCGAAATTAGCTACCAAAGTACATTACACCCTTCACTTGTGTCTAATAAAAACACTTCTTTATATATCACATTTCTGTATATGGGGAAAGTAAAATCACTATAGTATACCACCATTAATATATATAACAATGAACACTACTAGTAATAGTTTTACAAATAAATTTGAACTACCTTACATAGATAAATATTTATAGAAACATTATGTATTTAAACAATAAAATATTTTACAAAAAATTATGAGAAATGTAATGATAATTAAAAATCGATGGAAACATGGATATAGAAATATTTATAACAAAATAATTAAAAGAGTGATAAGTAGTATCACATATCATTAAATTTTAATATGCACATCATGGTCTCATACATATAGTCTCTTGAACAAAAGACACTCACTGTGAACACTAGATGATACGTAAAAACTTAATAAATTAATCAGATCAATCTGTCCAACCATGTTAGTAATACATCCCATCATTTCAGTCTAAATAACTGGGAAACATTCATTATGAATCACACGATCTATATTAAGTCTATATTAGTTTAGTTTCCCCAATCAACCAAAGGTCTAACTTTTGCGTAAAATTATCAAACACATGTATTTAAAAAAATTCATAGCCTTATGAGTATGAAAAAATCATGTATAACCTAGATTTTACTTATGAACATCATTTGAATTATCATTTTAAATCAAAACATCTTTAAATATTTCAATTAAGTGCATTCGTTCATAGATTTTTTTTCATTTGAAACCCCATTTGAATGATTAATTTTCACAACCAGGTGAAATAAGATACATAATTATTGATAAAAATACAAAACCATAAAAATTAATCTAATAAATAAAACTAAACTAAATTTAAAAAAGTATATTAATTGTTCCAATGGATGAACCAATTAAGTAGAGAAATATACCTCAATATTTAATTAAAATTCATCACCATTGTGAAAAACCATGATATATTAGTATAAGGTATCCTTACAAGCCTTAAAAGTGATATTTTTGTAACCCTAACTCCATGAAACTAGGTTGGACTACATGAACTTCTAATTTTCCCTTGATTAATAATTTTATAAGAACAAGGAATAAGAGGTTCAAAAGTTGATAAATCTAAGGAAAATTAATAATTTCTTTCAAGTAATACCCTAAAATTAAATAGAAAACAATTAAGGTAATATACGTAAAATATTACAGTTTTGGGTATATCTAGTAATTTGGTTGTGGATAATATAGAAATTAGAATTAAATTAGCAATGTTCAAAAGTAATTTTTCTGTTTTTTATAAAAAAAATTAGGCGGGGTGCTTTGTGGTGTAGTCATGGTGACTATAGAGTATAGAATACTTTTCTCGGACACATTAACTATGGTATATATAAAATAATATAAAGGGTAAAAAATGGTAGTAGGGTTTATCCTACCAAAATATAAGATTCACATAGAAACGTTCTATTTTTCATCATAGAACCCCCTTTCCGAAAGCCCCTATTGTGTAGCACTTGGGAAATCAGTTTGTCGGTCCCCAAAATAGAGGGGATAGGAATTTCATCACTCCAGGACTCCATGTTGTCATCCAAATGACCATTGTACTAAAAAATATAAGGTAACTCCATTACAATTTCAGTCCACCCTCCCAACCCCCATGGAACAACACCCAAATGTTCATATCTCCATGTCTCTAAAATTCACCTAAAAACTATAAATTCCAAAAAAACAAGAAATTTAAATGGTTTTAATAAAATAAATAATTGTAATAAATTTTATTCACTTCGTGGATCTCACAATTTTCTCCATTATTCCACTATTTTAATGTAATGATCTCATGGTTCTGAGTTAAATGAAAAGTGAAGCAATAGATTATTTACCCAAGCCTTATGCTCTGATGTTTAATGGTTGTATCATCCACACTAATATATCACAATAAATAAAAGAATAAACATAACATGATACACATTTTTATATGAACCTCTATATGAAAGGGTACTCAACAACAGAGGTTTTGGGATTTAGTTATAGGCCCACAATTAATCACATGTGATGGGTTTGACTTGTACATCATCTATTAGAATATGTGGTCCAAATAATGAATGGATTTCATCTGGTATGGTAATGGATTATTTTATTCCACCTTCCAAATGAAATATATGATCTCAAATTATCCTATATGACATGATGCAAAAAAACCTTACCTTCCCAATTGTTGATGTCCCAAATAAACGGAAACCTTCAGTAACACCAAATAATTAACCTCAAATTCAAAAGGATGATAATGAAAGTCAATTTAAGGTTTATGATATCTCTATTTTATCAAAAACATGTTTTCGGTTAACTAAACATTCTCTACCACCATACGGATAATACTTGGCCACAATAATTAGAACTCACCAAATTCTTACATGAAATTGGGAGGTCAAAATAATCCCCTACTCAATGATTATATTAGATCCATAATAATGGAAAATTGATAACTATTATTGAAATAAAAATTATCCAATAATAGGTATTTCTTCCTAGAACCATATAAATCAACAACACATGATTAAAGAAACATATTAATAACCTTGATAGCCCAACCAGTCTAACCATCCATCTAAGAATGATATATTGTGCCCATCATCATTTAAGAACCCATTACTTCTTGAATAACTCTCCAAAATAGTAATGTGTACTATGTGTCTCGATAGTATATGATAGATAATGGTACTCCTTGGAGTTTCATGATCACTAGGACATATATGTGTCTATGATCTTCCATTTTTATTTACTCTCTAATGGGAAATAAGTGATTTGAAATCGCTAATTGATCAATGATCACCAATATAGAATACTTAAAACTCAGATTTCAAGGATATATAGTCAATAGGTCTATATAAATATTATCCTAATTCAATACTAATACAGACAGAGGATTAAATAAACCTAAAATATGATGATTCTAGACTCTAATCATTTAATATGTGAGATATAAATATATAAATCTTATAATCAACAGTATCATACTAGGCCACCAATATCAATGTTTCTAGGAATAAAATTCGGTATATCAGGGGTGTCAGACCAAATTGTGACTATTCCCACAATCTATTACCTCCTAAATAAATTTAATTGGAACAACCAGCCACTTTGGAAAAATAATATAACCCTTAGGAGACTGAGTATATTCACTCACAGTATTACCAGAATTTATATCTTTTCTCAAATTTTGACTGTAAGGATTTGATTCATTGTTGAGATAGATGCTTTTTACTATAGATTGTGTGACTTTAACATAATAAAAAAACATTACTACACTCAAATCATCCATATCTATACAAATTTAAGAGAGTAGTCATATCATCACCAACAATGAATTTTTATTATGAATCCCAACAATGAAGTCGTGGGCAATACCAAACAACACAAACAAGTTAGGGGGCCTAAAGTAGTGGAGTCCAAGATGGTCTCCCCTAATTAGGTTAATCCCCTCATCTTTAAAATGATAAAAATTCACATAAGAGAGTAGTCCTATCATACACCATTTACTCTCTAAATCCCCCACTACTAAGGAAGTTCGTTTCCTTCTCAAATCGTTGATGACCGCATTTATTTTTATAGGGGTTTATGCTACATCAAACTCATAAGTCTTAAGATACTCTACCGTATATATCCAACAAATATTCAAGCCCTTCTGATTTATGATATACTCTAGGAATTTATGATATAATTATAATGTAGTTATCAACTAGAATATTTAGTGGCATCATTTTTTTCCTGACATACATAATGAAAACTAACTTTGGGACTTGATTGGAATTATTCTCCTATGAGGAAACAAAATGTAAGATCCATATGCCACCAGATGATCAGCATGAATCAATATACACCTGAAATCAATCAGAAAAGAACCAAAATACATGACATGAACTACAGTTGATATAGGAAGGATTAGAATGTGATCATATGTCACACTTTATTTTATATCCTCAAAATACATTTTATATTTTCTCACCTCAATCAAACATCACCCCATTTAGAGTCAAAGCTCCCAATGGTGAAGCCAACCTAGTAATGTCATGAACAAAATTTTTTTAAAACCCTAATATACCTAGTAATCTTCTGATCTTAAAGATATTCATAGTTTACTCTAAATATATTATAACATTTATTTTCATAAGATCAACTCAGATGCCTTTGTTATAGTTCATGTGATCCAGAAACAACACTGCATTGATCTAATAAAAAAAACAAACAATTCATATATTTTATGTTCTTTCAAGATTTCAAATACCAGTCCAAATTAGTCCTCATGATCCTCCCTCAACAACAGTTATAAATGGATGTAATCTAAATCCATCATTATGGTTGAGTCAAAATTTCAATGGAATAAATAATTCATCATGCCAATAAAGACTAGTGGTGTGTTATTAACACCAATTGGAATAACTAAATACCAATAGTGGTCTAAACTACTCTTAAAAGTGTTCTTGAAGATATATTCTTATATAACTATTAACATATGGTATTTGGATCACAAATTATTTATTTAAACCCAATTTGATCCTCTAAGATCATCAAAGAAGTTTGAAATACTATAGAATACTTGTTTACACATAATACTCACCAGATTGATTTTCCACTAATCGATTGAAATTTGGAGGCTAATATCCACCTTCTATTCCAATGGAACTAGTGATAACCAATGTGAAACAATTAGTAAAAAATTAATTTCTTTTAATATTATCTAATTGTCCATTGAACCCATTATGGTTGTGGGAGCCATTTTATTGAATGAAAAACGTATTGGGAACATCCCAAAAATTATGCTGATAGAAAACTATTCTTCTAACTAGGGAGGATTTAAAAAAAACATCCAGAAAGAAAGTAGGATACATTTCCACCACATCATGATGTGGGACAAGTGATCTATGAAAAACTACATCATAGAGTAATTTATATAAATGGAATTATATCATTAGAATATTTATCACAATATGTCCTTCCCCCAATGAATTTAAATCCCACTATCCTAGGAATGTATTGGTGTTCTCCTTTGTAGAGAGGAATTGAACTCTTTTTTGATTGAAATAAATACAAGATTTATAACCAATCGTCCATTCCATACCAAATTTGAGATCAATATAAATATTATTCAAGGCCTCATATTACCGACTTAATCACAATATCACTAATCATGACCTTAGGCTTTAAGAATTTGAAGTATTACTCATTATTTGTCAATTAATAACAAATATCCAACATAAATGGAATAATTTTTTCCTAAAATCACAAATAATCATAAAAAATTAAATATAAGAAGGAATAATATACTCATATATTTTACTTTTCCAAATCCATAGAATAAGTAATAAAAATCATTATTCTCATAATTTATGGGAAAACATCAAATTATTTTAGAACTAAAATTGTACTAGAAAGACAAATAGACTCATTCCAACCATTTATATTATTATATGTGTGATAATACCCTTTAAACTAAGAATAAAACTCCACAACATTAGATGAATCAGATAAAACATGGGATCCTCAAGTAAAATAAGACCCAAATTTTATACCCTTGTTTTTTAAGACTCAAAAGGTGTAGATTGGATTCACAATATGGTTTTATTGATTGTATTGGTTTAAGGCCTCATTCAATGACTCATGTTCAGTTTTCCAATTTTCCAATGTTTCCTATAAATTTAAAATGGATCCCCCATCCATTACTAGGTATGGAACTGCATTCCAAACGAAGGTGTTCACGTCAGTTTTCAAGCCAGATGGCACATAGGTTCTCAAACATGTCAAGATGATGGGATTTTGGACTCATAACATCCTTTTTGGTAAAATTGATTCCTACTCCAAGACTCTTCTATTTATTTTATATATGTCTATGAATATTTTCTTCATCCCAATGTGAAACAGGATAACATAAAAATATTTTTTATAGGTTAAGTCTCTCTCTTTGTATAGAAGATGGGGTCCCATTGATAAATCCATATGTTTGTATATGTGGTTCTTTATTTGGTCCCAGAAAAGAACAACTACTTATATGCAGATACCGTATAATAAAAACCACTGGAATTCATTATCATGGAGTGATTAGGTTAATATTTTGAGGAGGGTATTGTGTCATTTTGTAGGTTCTTATGTTTATTTATTTTTATAGGAATCAAAACCTTTGATTTTTTTTCTACATATGGAGTTTAATAAAGTATGGAAAGGATATAGATGGTTGTTTTGATAAACTAGGTGTTCAAGATCAAATCCTAAGAAGACATACTATATATCCCGATTATATAGAGAATCATATTTTTCACTGTTCATTTATTTTCCTAATCCACTGGTGGGTATGGAATAGTTATCATCCCATGTAAGTGATTAGGTCATGATGGTTGGGATGTTGGAGACATGGGAGGACTTGCCCCTAATTGGGTGCCTATTTTACCTCAATCCTTAGAAAGGTGTCATTCATATCCTATTTATATTAGGAATCAGAGTTCAAGTGGTTTATTCACACCCTACTATCTTTCCCGATGGTAGATTGCCTTATGTTGTGGTGAATATATCTTATCACTCATCTAGGATTACATGCTATCATTTCCCTTGCAGGTGGATATTTTTTATGCGAATGATATGACTCTTGCATCCCTCTCAGTCCATATGATCTATGATTGGTTTGAGAAATGAGGGATAATAAGTAACCAGCTTCATTTTATATAGACATCGGGATTATATACTCGGACTCCCCTTGATTTGTTTAATATGGAGATTGGGCCTGAGGGAGGTGTCCTATGTATCCTAATTATTGAAGGAATCAATGTTTAAATATTTCACTTAATTTCTCAGTCTATTAAAGGATGAGATAGAATGATCAACCCATGGTACATATTGGGCCCATATGGTTGAAATATCAAATTCATTGTTTGTCCAATAATGAGGTGGATTCCCATTTTCAGTTCGGCCTTGATCCTTAGGATGGCGTCCTTTGGAACTATGTTATGGAAGGAATGAGAGACACCAAAGTTCAAATGATTTGGTATTACACATTGATGATTCCCTAGTTGTTATGGAGGTTTATGGTGCTGATTATATAACCAGTATGAATCCTTAATGCCACATGATCATTTCTAACTGTGAGAAACAATGGATGGAATATAATCAATTCTATTTCATATTGATGTGTGACATATATATTGTGATCTCTCCTTGAAGGTTATTATAGAGCTCAAACCTTTGATCGGCATCATATGTTACATGGTTATGGAAGGTATCATAGTAATCATAGTTCCCCTGATCATGTGGTATACATTATGGTTTCCCACACTAAAGAGGTCCTTGATTTAAATAATAAATTCAGGCTTTGGCCCCAACCTTTTAAAAAAAATTGTATAAAAAATAAAGGATGAATGGGGTTATAAAATAATAGGATCCCCTTACATTTAGGTCTTATAAACAGAGGATGTATGATGTTATAATATTATAGGATTCTCTTATTGAGTGGGATATGTTATATTTTATGCCCCAAAAATATAAAGTATGAACATTATATTCAATAGTATGTTTGACATGAAACACCAAGTGCATAAGATAATATAATATCTCAATAATTTTTAATATATTTACTATTTTTAAGAAATTAAATATAATTATTATCTAGTAATTCCCATGATACCTAGTTATCATGTGACATAAGCAACAACATGTTCCTTCAATGGAATGGGTTACATGCAAGAACAAGGTTTACCAAACAATGTTATATAATTAATATATTATTGTTTAATATGATAATAATATACCTAGATATTAAGTTATTGGTTTTGAATAGTGTTAAATAACATCTAATATTATATGGTTTACAAAATTATAAAATGAATTATTATTTTACCAATTAGTTACAGAGGAAAACATAAAACAATTGAATATAATTGTAATATTATTATTTTTATGCTCTCAAAGGAATTTTGATTTTATAAATTAGATTAATTATTGAATGATATTAATTAAATATATATATTATATATTCAAAAAATATTTTTGATATTCATCCAATAGATTTGATAAGTATAAGATACTAACATACCCAATCATTTTATTAAGTCTATTTTACTGGCTTTCAATACTGAACCTATTTTAAATCCAATTTTCTAGAACTTTTTGAAATCATATATGTAAAAATAATTTTATTATATAAAATAATAACATTAAAATTCGGTTAGGGCCAATTTTTTCTATTTTTTTGTGAAGTTTCATTTTTTGATTAATAATGAAAAATACTGAATTTTAACTCAAACTACTTTTTCGTCTAATATATTTATATGGATAAATTATATTTTTTATTGATTATAATGTATAATTAGATCATATTTTTATATGGTTACACCATTTATTCATTTATAATCAATTTCTATTTGAGATTTAATATAAAAATATAGCAATCTTTGGAATGCTTTTACATTAAATACTTATATTGTTGTCTCGTCTCAGGGATTAAATTTAAATTAATATCTTCCATTTTATGATCGTAATTTTTTAAAAAGGAATTCCATATTTATATTTATAATAATTTATAATTTCTAATATTTTATAATATGTTGTTTACGAAAAATATTAGTGAAAGTAAAAAAATTATTTACAACGATTATTGTGAAATTAAGCTTAACACGGGACTAAACACAAAATATAAGGCCTAATATGACCTATAAAATTGTAATAAAGATATTATATAGCAATAATTAGACCATATAGAAACTTTTATCTTATTGTTACCATTATTTATTCACTTTCATTAAAAAAATGTTGGTGGGGTCCCTCTTTTTAGAAATATTAGAAGACAGTCATCCCCCTCCACTATGAATGGCCTCATTTCCTCCCACTTCCTCATACCTCTCAATCCACTTACATTCAGAAAATATCATTCCAAATCAAACCCAAAAAATCACTAAATTACACTTTGAATCCTATTTTTGTAAATAAAATATCCAATTAATCCCTTTGGTGGAAAAGAAAAGGAGTTACCTGATTAAGATGTAACATCTTTCTTAAGCTCTCTAGTTTTATTTGACTTTTATACTCCTTCAATTATCCTCATTAAATTATTATATAAAAAATATTGTATCATCAATAAAATTTGATTTTTATATGTTATTGATTCATCATTATCATATATACACTTCCATATAATGGGTAACAAACATACTATTGACGTGTGCGTCGAACTACCGCCACCTGAAATGATGATTGATCATTTTTCCAATTAAACCCCTATCATGGTGGAAATAATGACAGATAATGTATTTATATATGATTTAAATTATATTTATTATTTATTTATTTTTATTTAATTATTCTAAAACACATATATTTATACATTCCATTTTGTGTAAAACTGATAACCTAGATTCTGGAAGTGCAGACTACTACCCACTCAAAGCGGTGTGATTCATTTAAATGATACATGGAATGTATAAAGGATTATTTTAATTAAAAATATGTGAAAGAAAAAAGTATGATATTAATGACAATAGTAACTTTCTAGTAATATAATATAATATATATATATATATATATCATTTTCATTATTACCCTTTCACACACACAAAAAGTAATAATGTTGTTCGTGGACATGTTGACTACCGCCTCCACAACATGATGTGATTCATTTTACAAAAATTATACATTTATCTGTATATTATTAAGTAACATGGTATTTATGGTATAATGATATTTTTGGAATGATATAATGTTACTTACCTTAGTTCCATAATGATCATTGAAAAATTGGAACGTTACTTATCTGTATATACGGCCTACCATCTCTATGATTGTAATGTTGGTTCATTTTCATAACCATATTTATTTATTGATGTAAAAAGTATAATTGATGTGTAAAAATATTATAATTTGTTTAAAATTATCCTATATATGTTTATATAATATCATCTTTTACCATAATCATCCAACCAAAGTCGTTTTAACACATGAACCAAATTTGGCCCAAACATCCGACAAAAACATCATTATTTATATAATTGTATAAAACATCATAATAAGTAAATTATGATTAATAATAAAAATGGAAAAATTTAAAAATCATGAAAATAATAAACATAAGTTATTTATTCGGGAATATAAAGACACAAGAGACAAATCAAACTCAACGTAAGGGATTTTCATCTCACTTTTCACATCTGTGAGATAAATGTCATATTAGATAATATATTATTTTTCATGATATATGTACTTCCCATTTTAATTTATCATACAATTAATTAACTTATATTTATTGTATATTTAGTTTAAATTTCAATTAATTATTCAAATGGGATTTGAATTAAATGTTAACAAGTTGAGAATAATTCCATTTTCTAATTTCCTTTCATGGATTATATTACTTTATTCTTAACATTAATATTATATGATTATGTACACAATCACCTTATGATTATATATTCCTATATTTATAAATTTTTATGGGGATTTAAATTTTAACATAATAATATATATTCATTTATTGATTTGTCTGAGCATAGTATTCACATTCTCTTCCTTGATTTATTTTTTATTCCCCTTCAAATATTCAATCTACTATGATAATTGAACATTTAATTTTTCCTGATTATACATTTCATTTTTCATGGATGTTATTATTTAATAAACCATATACCATTTTATATTAGTTACATACATTTAATTTTATTTGATTATTTTGTGAAATATTGATAACTCTGTATTCTTTATTCAGTGTGGTTGTTTGATAAGGCATGTTATTTATTTCTATTACTCTATATAAGGAATTATTTGGATATGAAATGATAGGTGGGCCTAATAATTATATATCCCCTCTATGCATCAATATGTTCTCATGGGACAAAAAATTCGCATAATAAAATTGTTTTCTATCTATAGTTTTAACCATATTGTGAAAGGTCTCGACGTAATTATTTTTCATGTGCCTTAGACACAATTTCCAATATTTAAATAATTCCATTATAGATATTTCAGTTATTATTTTTCCCTCATATTTTACATCAAAAAATATATGGGTATAGTTGATTCTCATTTTTTTACTAGATGACATGTGTTTCAGTTTCTTCTCTTACCATATTAATTTTTCCTTATCATGTTATTTGAATGGAATGTGTTTCAGGTTATTACATATCCATAATGTTTATGCACATCTTTATCAGTTTTTTGATTACATGGTATGTGTGATCAATTATATATCATTCCATAATTATTACCCTCATTGATTTATTATTTCGTCTTCAATATTATTCCTTTTCTAATCATTTTAGATCACCCTTGTTCTGATTCAACCCCCAAGAATCCAAGAAGATAAATATGAAATATAATATGGGATTTAATAGATGGAAAAGAGTTATCCTAGAAGTTCTTTATTTAAATGGAAAAATATATTGTAATTTGTATATTCATTTGTAATATAAGACGTAGTTATGTTTATGTTTTACTAAGATAACTAAACTCATTCGTCCTTCTAAATTGGATGACTTTTAATCACTCTAATTTAATAGATTAAGACATTGGCTCTGTGTTATCTTGGGTCTAGGGACTATTTTTGGTATCAATAGTAGTTTAACAGCAACCCTGAAAATCTTTTATAGAAAACATAGATTATGGAACACATTCCTAAGATAGAAATTGAGGATAATAATACAAGAATATCCCAAAATTTTGGTAAGGAAGATATTATGTGGGTATTCCTAGGAATACATGCATGTATGGATTCTACAAGTGGATGGTGTTCAAGAATAGATTTACCTAGGATTAACAATATTGACAAGGTGTCTTGGGCCTAACTCAATAGATTACAATGAGCCTTACTATGCACCTAGATTGACACTCCAAGGGTATATGTTAGTATAATTCACATTTTCTTTTAAATCCATTATAAATTATTTTGACAATGAATAAACTAGTTTAATATTTAGTTGTTTATGATTTAAGATAATGTGTCATGATTTAGATATCCTATAAACCATTAAATGTTTTTCTATGACTATTATTACTCATACTATGATTTCAGGTTTTAGTCATCAGACGATACCCGAAAGATTCAAGTTATCATTGAACAAGAAAGAGAAGGTTTCCACAATTACCAACCAAATGAGGTATTGATATGTGTGAAAGATATCATATTTATGAATAATGAGTTTTCCCAAAATATGATTCACAACAAGTAGAAGAAATAACTCTTGAACTCACCAATGAAGTGAAGAATGGAGGTTTCGATTAGCTTGAGTGGTGGAGACCATAGAGAAATGAAGTCTATATTCCCATAATAAAATAAATTTGGAAGGACACACCCATGAGTGTGTCTGATGTGAATAGGTAAATGCTTCATGTGTGAGAAATATAGACATAACGCATAAAATTTCTGAGTAAAAATGAAGAGGGAGATAGAAATAAATAAAACAAATCCTATGTAATACTATATAGTTTGTCACCATAAATGCGGTGACCTAAAAATTACCCAATTCAAGACCCTCTTCTAGATGATAAAATCAAGAACGTGGAATTTTATATATGGACATAATTGGGTGAGGTGTTTATGTATTAAAGTTTTATTAAAAACATTAGTTAAAAGGTTATTTAGTGACTTATGTTATTTCAAGGGTTTATATTTTATTTATTATGGAAATTATATTAATTTGATTTTTTAAAAAGACAAATCATTTTCTACGTGATAACCAATAATGTCTGGAAAGTCTGTAGGGCTTGGACCAATGGCCAAAAGACGATATGGGTTTTGAACTTGACACTGACCTAGGTGATGTCCTGGTTAATGTGTAATTATTTATACAGTTTGACTAATAAATATTAACAATGAACCAATACTGTTACTTTTTTTATTTACATATTAATATATTGACTATATTAATTTAGGATAATTGTTAGAGAAAAATAGATAGATTATTCACTCTTTTATGGGACTTAGGATTAGTGAAATATTTTTGTGATTTAGGAATCAAATATAATTTTTCGATGCCCATTTGTTGAGGGAAGGGATTAAATAGAATTTGATAGAAGCTCAACCAAAATATGAAATTGTTCTTTTGAAATTAAAGTGTATCAATAAATTATATTTCCTTGTATTCTAGGAAATAAAATAATTACTCGACATTAGGAAAATGATCAATTAAATGATGTTGTCTGAAAACATTAATTTTTGTTGAACATGTGGTCTACTAAATCATAGTAAATTTATGGATTTGAGGCCCTAGACTTTGATTTTATCATTCACATGATTGCGATTGATGAACTTAATCACACCCAATATATATTTACACTTTTCCACAAAGTACATATATTTACATTCCACTAATGTTCTCTTATTTACAGACCAAGTAATATGTTAGTCCACACAAACATTGTACTTTACATCCTCTCTTATATAGAGGATTTTTTATGAATCCTTCTCACGATGTAGTATTTCAAAAAATGAAATGTCAATAAGTATATTATAAATATTTTGTTTAAATTGTGATGATTCAGATTAGTTAAGGTGCGGAGAATGTAACACTGCAAAAAGCTAAAAGGAGGAACATTGTATTCGATAGCGGGTGTGACAAGCACACCAGGTGTGTAATGGAACATAATATCACATGAGTTTAAAATATATTTACTATTTTGACTAAACTAACTATAATTTGTAACTTCTAATTCATGTGATACTAGGTTATCGAGTGAGATATGCAATAATGAGTTTCTTTAATGGCTTCTGTAACATGAAAGACTGAGATTTAGCGAACAATAAAATATTATTTAAATAATATTATCTATAATAAAAATAATTATCCTAGTCGTTAGATTAGAGTTTATGAATAAAATAATATAAATTGAATTAATAGGTTACCAATTAATTATAATTAAAAATACAAACCACTTGAAAATAAAAGAAATATTATTATTTTTATACTCACAAAAAGGAAATTTTTTAAAATGTAATTAAATGGTGAATTATATTAATGAAATATATTTGTTGTATATTAAATGAAAAAAATTCATATTCATCCAATAGATTTGATATGTATATGATAAAACCAACCCTTATATTTTTATTAAAGGTCCATTAACACCTTTTAGTGGAGAACATATTTTAAATCGAATTTTTTGAAATTTTTAATATATTATAATTTAAATAAACATAATATTTGAAATAGGAAAATAAAAAATAGGTTAAGATGAATATTTAGTATGTTTATGTGATATTTCATTTTATAATGAATAATGAAAAATACATATTTTTAACTGAAAACTACATTTCCCTCTAATTTATTTAAAATGATAAATTATATTAATTATTAATTTTAAAAATTCATTTGATAATATTTTTATAATTTATTTCAATTTAGGTCATTGTTATCAATTTCCCTTTGAAATGGAATATACAAACTTTGAAAACTTTTGAAAGCGTTTACTTTAAAATTGTTATTATTGTCATGTATCCATGATTAAATTTATATTAATTTCTACCACCTATGTGATTGAAATTTAGAAAAATGGAATCCAAATATTGAATAATAATAATTTATAATTTAAAATAATATTAACTTATTTTGTGACCAAAAATATTAGTGAAAATAATTAAAATCAATATCAATGATTATGGTGAAATTAATCTTAATAACCGAATAAACCCGAAACTTAAGGCATAATATGACTTTAAAACTTTCCCAGAATCCTTTGGATGGACATATTTTGACACTATAATCACATTATATAGATTTGGATTGTTATTGATCCACATTCAATAAAAAATCATTGGTGGGGTTCTTTTTTCCAAAATATTAAAAGAGTGTCACTCCGCCTCCACAAAAAAAGTCTTCCTTTCCTCACACTTCCTCACATATATCAAGACACATAGGTTCCACCAATATAAACCCAATTTACTCCCCTTCATCCCAAAATTTATTCTTGATTCTTTTAATTTGGGATAAATAAATCCAAGGAATTCCTTTGGCACAAACCCAAAAGAGTAACCCGATTAAGAGGTAACATCATTTCATAACCTCTCAATTTTTATTTCTTCATTACACTTCATAAATTTTACTTATTGAATGATTTTATAAAAAATTGTGACCAAAATATACTGGGATTTTTTATGTTTAGTGTTTGACCTACACTTACACACACTTCAATATAATGGGTAATGAACATATTTTTACGTGTACAGTGATCTCGAGACTGCTGAGATGATGCTTGTTCATTTTTCCTTTACCACCTATCATGGTGTAAATTATGATGGAAAATATATTTATATAGGATATTTATGATATTTATTATGTCTCAATTATTCTGTTTTTATTTTAAAAACCATATCATTGTACTTCTCATTTTGTGTAAAAATGATAACATCGTTTGTAGAAGGGTGGACTACCACCCCCTCAAATCGATGTGATTCGTTCACATGATACATATAACATATAAAAGATTGTTTTAATTAAAAATATTTTAAATAAAAAACACCTATATTATTAATGAAATAATTATATTTTTAAAATATAATATCTCTATATATATCATTTTATTTAATACCCTTTCACACGTTTAAAAAGTGATAATGATGTTTATGGATGTGTGGACTACTGCCTCTTAGGCACAATGTGAATCCTTTTACATGAATTATAAATAAAACGATTTACGATTAAATTACAAGAAATTTATATTTTAAAAATAATTATTGACTATTATAATGTTACTTACCTTCTTTCTATAACGATCATTGAAAAATTGGAACGTTACTCATGCATATGTATGACCTACCATCTCCATGATTATAACATTGGTTCGTTTCCATATCAATAATCAATTACTAGTTTTAAAAGTATAATTTATGTTTAAATATGATAATTTTTTCATGAGTATTATTATATATATGTTAATATAATGACCCATGTTTCCATAGTTTAACTACCTAAGTTGTTTAAGCACATCAACCGAATTTGTTCAAACCTCCTAACGTAAATTTAATTGTTTAAGTAATTGTATAGAACATCATTATAAATAAATTAAATGTAACCATAAACATTTAAAAGATTCTAAATGATGTAAATAATTATTATAAGTTTTTTATTCGTGAATATAAAGACACATGAGGCAAGTCGTACTCAAGGTACGGGATTCTCATATCACTTTTTACATTAGTGAGATAAATGTCATGTTCTCCAATTGATTCTTTTGTATATTATTTATACATACCATTTTAATATATCATACCATTAATTAATTTATATTATTTTTATTTGTTGTCTCAGTTGGGATAATTTCTTCAATGGGGATTTGAATTATAATTTACCAAGTGGAAATGAATTTCAAATTCAAATTTAAATTCATTGGGTTATATTACTTCCTCGTTGTCATTAATATTATATTAATATGTATGTAATCACATTTTTTACTATATATTATAGTATTTAAACTCTATATATTTTGATTTACATTTTAAGCGCATAATCTGTTCATGGATTGATTTTTTCATCGATTGTTTTCACATTCACTTCCTTGATTCATATGTTATACATTTAAAATATTCAATCGCCTATGATTATGGAAAATTTAATTTTTCTATACTTATCCATTTCATTTATCACAGATATTATTATTTCATAAATTTTATAACATTTTACATAGAGTGCCTACATTGAATATTATTTAATTATTTTGGAAAATATTCATACTTCCATATTCTTAGTTAAATACTGTTTTTTGATAAGGAATATTATTTATTTTCATTATTCAATAAGATGAATTATTTTTACAGCCAATGATGGATGGTGCCTGGATGTTATATATCCACAAAATGTATTGATAGTTTCCTATGAGATATATAAGTTACCCAAATTAAATGGTTTAATATCAAAACTATTAATCATATTTTGAAAGTTCATGATGGAATAGGTTTTTTTCATAGATATGGCATCCCACAGTTACACATTTCTTTCAATTATATTTATGTTTTTATTTATCCATGAGATTTTATGTAACACCCCAACCCTAGTTACCGAGAGTTAGTGCATTTCTACATACCATTATCTTGATCACAAGATATCAAGTCTTGAAAGACAGATTAGTTCAGGGGCCCTGGAAGTACTATATATATACATATGTTTTACATCACACCATAAAAAAAAGCATTGAGTCCTCTTTGAACACACACATATCCCCTAGATTATCCCTGTAGGTAAAACATAATATATTTCTTCAAATCCTGGAAAAAATAAAACATAAGAAAGGGTTGAGCTCATATACTTAGTAAGGAAACAATATAGTGTAAACATTCATAAATAAGAATATACAGTTAAGGCAATGTATAAGACTAAAACACAAGCCTTTTAACCATAAACTTCAGCATAATATGGAAAAGATAAATTAAATAATTCCATTTACTTATTCACATGAAGATTCTTCTAGTCGATTGATCACATGTAATATCAATAACTAATTTCATAATGATGGAATGCATAATTTCGTACATCATAACCACATAGTCAAGGACTTATGAAAAGACAACAAATAAATATTTTTTCTAGGCCTTGTTCCAAGAAACTAGCTTGCAAGATATCAATGCTAAGTGAGTATGTTAAACATTCCCACCATTTTGTGAAGTCAGAAACACTCTCATTTTATATATTTAAAATAGCTTTTTGGTCAACCAATGTTTTTTCCTCATTATGGATCTTACCTAATAAATGAATAACTGACGAAGGCCTTCCCACCCTGCAATGGATCCTTCTGGGAGACTATTGTACGAATCAAATTTTTTTCAGGTCAAAGTTTGTATGAAACAACTCATATTTTTTCCTCCTATTGATCTAAAGGGCCCATCATCGAACCACATCTGGATAAGATATGGGTGACAGATCGTACATGGTTGCCAAAACATCAAAGGTAGAAAATTTTGGATTACCAAAATAGGATTGAATTAAAATTTAATCCACTCGTAATGGATATGGATTGCTCCTTGGATTCACATGTGATTCTCTTCCTTTCATTTATTCTATTTGAGTATCAAGGGACTCAATGATTTTATGTCACTATAGGGGTACTTCTATTTGATTCTCCGCACATCTACACGGTGTGGGAGGGGGTTGAATAGGTGGCCCTACATTCACATCCAATTGATTCTGAATTATTCCCACATCAAAATAATTTCCATATCGCTGTAGAGATTTTTTCCACAATGGGAGGAAGTCACAATGATTTTTTATATTTTCATTTATGAAGACTGGCTGCTTGGATTAGGAGACCATATGGAAGACATATTGTTAGTGGATCAACTATTATTGGTGGAAGGAAATCATCCTTCGCTAGAATATGATACCCAATATGAATATTTCCCTTAAAAACTCCTCATTTATTTGTCATCGAGTTTTTATTTCATTGACATATTGTGATAGTTGTTATTCCATGGGAGGAACTACAAATATTCTTGGTGGTGATGGGGATGTGGTCACACTGGTCTCTTTTTATTTTGTATTTTTTATTTCAGGAGGTGGTGGTTCATTAATCATAAGTTCCATATTTTGGATCCTTCTTCAGTTCTGGGGGTGTGCATCCTCATTTTGTGCATCCAGATCACCCTCCTCTCGGTGCCGATTATCCATGTTGTGGACCTCAGCATTTTCATCTTGATCCACAATGTTTTCCATATTGATAGTGACGACATGTATTGTGGAAAATCAAAAAATGGTGGTCATTCCATTACATTAAATGCAACTGGTTTATTCTACATTGTCATTATCAGGGTCGTTAATCGAAACCTTTTCTATTTGGGTCATTTCAGCATGCGAACCTGATGGGGTCAAAACACCTATATCATATGATCCCCCTATCTTGGGCTATATGTAATGACATTGATGGAGTTTCTAGTCATGATTACTAAATGGGCCTTGAATATGAGATTTTTTTCCTGTGATGGGAGGAATAGGTGGGATGCCAACCGTAAATCATATCCTCCTAACCTGGAGAAGATTTATTCCCTTTGTGGTGATTATTATGATGAAAATTGTAACACTTGGGAATTTTTATGAAATATTTTCTTTAAATAATTTCTCGTTAATGGCTTGAATTGTGCACAATCTTGAGATTAAATGAACTATTAGATGTCCTTAGTATAAAATTACCATTATAACATTGTTTTTAGGTAAGTGGGAATAAATATTACTGACTTATGAAAATGTATGATTAATTCATTGCCTATTATATATTTATGAAAAAAATAAAGTAATTATATATTTGTATTTTCTATTAATAAATTAACTGAATTGAAACTATGAAATAAAATTAAGGAAATATATATGTTATATATTTCATAAAATATTTTTTATATTCATCCAATAAATATTTCTGTCATATGGTATGAATAAACACTATTAGATGTTTAAAACACATTATTTTTCAAAAGGGTAATTTTCTGCTTTTTAATAGAGGACCCTTTTTAAATTAATAATTTGACATATTAGTATTTTTTATAGGAAAAAATAAAAATCATATTAGGAAGTATAATATAACAATTTAATTTGGATGACTTTTTTATATTTTTATGATGACTCTCATGTTTTGAGGAATAGTAAAAATATACTAACTTTTAATTAAAAACATATTTTCTAATATAATAATTTATATGGTGAAATTATATTATTGATTGGTTTTAAAGTATAAAAATAATATATATTTTTCATTTAATACAATTAAGGACAATAACATTATATTTACATTGAATTTAGATGTTAAAACATTTCAATCTTTTGCAATGTTTTAACTTTTAAAACATATTTTCTCATTTTTAAAAGAGGATTAATTATAAATTAATTACAGAAACTTAAATGTTTTCATTTTTTCAAAATGGATTCCATATTTTGAAATAGTATCTCCAAATTATGTAAACCGAATTCTTTTGTGGGCATTATGAATAGTAACATCGGTACGTTTTAATAATATGATAAAATTATAAATCGAGTAATTAAGGGTAAAAATATGGCTATAAAATTACCCAAATTTTTTTAATATCACTCGATGAGCATGTTTCAACATAAATCATCATTTGGTCTAAATGATATTTTTTTTGAAACATCTCTGGTGAGAATAGGAATCATAATTTATTTTATTTAATGAAAAGATAAATATGTCCCACTAAAACATTAATAACTATATCATTTTAATATAATGTTATAAAAAAGATAAATTAGATTATAATTTCACATCTTTAAGATAAATATTTTTTCTTTATCATGGTAAATTATTTTAAAATTTAGTCAATAAATTATTAAGTTAATGTTTTATACAGTGATGATTCAAAAAAAATTAATTGATGAAAAATCAATAAAGTAATATTTAATAAAATGATATAACCCTTTAATAGAAAAAAAATACATGAAAAAAATTATTATTCAAGTATATATACCCCATAATCATTAAAAAAACAATTTAGTGACCATTTTGGGATTTATATAAGAGATTTTGAAACTTATATTATTTTATTAAAAGTGATGTAAAAGTTGTAACATTCATGTTTTAATAAGTATAACATTCTTGATGTAGAATTTTTCACATTATATATTTGACTAAAAGTATTATTCTAAAATATAGTACATTTATCTTCATCATAGTATTTAATTGTTAATTTATTATTAAAAAGATAAGTGTATTTAATATTTACACAAAATTGATGTTGTAATTATTTTATTAATAAAGATAAAAAATAAATGTTGTTAAAATAAATATAATTTGGGATAATTAATATGCCCAATGAATTTTATAGATTAACTTGACTTCTTATGAGTTTAATAAAATATATTTTTTAATGTTAACTTGTTATCTACATTTTTTTAAATCAACGAATGGAATAGTTTTAAAATTCACACTATTGTTTCTTTTTTAAAATAATGTATTATTCAAATCATAAACAAATTAAAAAAATAATTATTATATGAATTATAAATATCTATTTTGTTTTTTATGGTGTAATTGAAATCATATAAGTAAATATTTTTCCCTTTTAATATTGATATATATGTTACCATAATAGGAAATTAAATTGAACAACTGAGTGTCAATTAAAATAATATGGTTTAAATTGATAGAAATACATGTCTAAAATTTATTAGTGTATGATATTACAACTGAATCTCATATTATATTTGAAATTGGGATATTTTAACATTTTCTGTATGTGTTTTGAAATTTTAATAAATTAATATTTTTTAAATTTTATATGGTACCCCTCACCTCAATTATAATGGGAAATAACCTCACTCATTTCTTCACTAACCATAGAGCCTTAAATCTATGAAACCATTTGATCATTCCATTATCATATTCCCTAGTAACATTCTAGTGGTTCTTTTCTTCCCCAAAGACCAACTCTAGTGCGTTAATATGATATTTTGAGGGAGCACCTCGAAGAAGAGGTAATCTCCTCTACAATTCTTTCAATATTATTTCTTCTTCTACTTCCTTGTCATGAGTTGTTAAATTTAAAAGAAATAAATATTGTATATTTTTTATAAATATATGTTATTTTTATTTTTAAATAACCATATTTCACCTTCTATCCATCCTACTAAAAACCAAATCACCATGTGTGTTTACTTACGCCTTACCGTCAACATGCCATAGTGTAGTCTTTTTTCACCACCATCTTACATGAATTGTTATAGTGATGAAAAAAATAACTATATATGATAATTATAAAATTATATTTACTTTGAAATATTATTCACTAACCACTTCAATAACATTCAATTATTATGGTATTGATATCATCGCTCGTGCATACGTACGACCTACCATCTCCATGATATGATGTGATTCATTTACATGATCTTCATTTAAAATGATTATATATATGAATTGAATAAATTAAATTGATATATATTATTCTAATATAAATTTTTAAATGAAATAATTATAACCTAATAATTTTTACAAGAACATATCAGACAAAAAATGCGTAAGAACATAAAGAAGTAAATACATGATGGATGGGTAATAATGTTACTAACAAATGGATGGTAATATGATCTTATATGATATCATAAAAATAAATTTGATTTAGTAATATGTATATGAAATTATTGAAATCATTATATAGGAGTTTTAGATACATACAATGGATATCAAACTGAACGTAAGTGTTAATTATGCAATCTCATTATTATCTGATATTTTTTATAACTAAGTATTTACATAGGTATATTTATCATCCATGTCTATGTTCTATACATATGTATTATAAAATATGCTTTATATTATTCTACTATTTTTTAAATTCATTTTTACCCAATGTTGAATTATTATGAAGTGTTATGAAATGAATATTTTATTATTATTGATAAGAGGTACTCTTTTACTATGGAACAAAAGCAGAAGAAATTGTTTTCTTTTAACTTATACAGCATGAATGGATTTTTACATTTTCATAAATCCTTATTTCCATGAATATTAATTTATAATATTTCAATATTATTTTCAACTAATTTTTTTTCTTTTAAAATTTATTGTCATTTTCCGAAAATAAAATGTTTTTAGAGAAGAAATGGTACACTCCACAAGAATTAATTTCTAGTGTTTTATCAAATTTATTTTCAATCTATGATGAAATTATAAAATATGGTTATGTTTCATGTATTTTTTCCCTATTATTCCTATGGTTTGATTGTGTTTATGTAGGAATTTTAATTATTTAATGTATTTGGTTTGTATGAATTATTTTATTATAGAATGATGTTTAAGAAACCTATTTTATTCATTGGGTTATGATATGATGAATGATTTGTGTTATTATGGAAAATGTAATAATTAATTAATTATGAGATTAGTGGGACCAATATATCCCACCAATACATTGGGTAAATATTTATATCCCAGTAGATATAGTGGGTTGGAACATGAAATGATCTTGGTTCTATAAAACAGTGCTGGAACGAGATGTGAGGTCAGTTCAATAATGGACTTTGTCTGCTATGATGGTCTTCAAAATGAGACTTGACTAATGTGAAATGATTTGTCTATAATTATGTGTATCTCACATTATTTTATGTATATTTTATGACATTTTTAATTATGTATATTGATTCTTATGAAATTTTGTGATTTATCCCATGGAATGATATCATGATCGTTCATATGCATGATAAGATTTTCATATTTTCTATTCTTATGTGTTATGATTATAATATGATTAATATATCCATGTTTACCCTTACTGCGAATCTGAGCTCACCCTTTCTTATTTTTCTTTTCCCTATGTCATAAATAATGGTATTAAGTATGATATATAAAAAAGGGGTCTTGTTATGAAGGAATAATTGGGGGACAATATAGATATCTTATTAACCAATTTTGTATGTTTCCCAGTTTCTAAAGTCACTACACCCATATGTTCATATCGTGACATTATGATATTTTCTAGTAAATATTAATCAATTTTTATCTAATATATATGAATATAAATTATTTTTTTCTATATTTAGTATCATAGGAAATGTATAGTTAACCTTTTGAAACTAGGATGAGAAAGCCATAGGTAGAACCATGAGGATGTGCCAAAGTATTGGTTACAATCCTAGAGTTTTAGAAATGATCATGAATTGCCAAGGATAATATTTATGGTGTCCTAAATTGGAATTTTATTCTTGATTATGTGGTTTTCCCACTATTATTTCTATTACATGTACTATGCTTCTTGGCATTAGTCAATTTTTGGAACCCGAATAACCAGGTTAATGTGGAATACGACCGGAAATACAATGATTATCCTAACAAGAAACAAAATTTTATGGGAGATGGATTGAAAAATCATGTAGTAATGATCACAAAACATTATCAATATATAAATCATCTAGTAAATACATACAAAAATGGAGGGAAAAAACATTCTATTGTGTCCTTCATGTGGTAGTGTCCAACTTCTTTGTGTGGGTATTTTGATCTACTAATGGATAAACAAAGAAAGAGTACCACTGAAATCATATTTTCAGTGGTCCAATGTACATAACATCATAAATTCAACTTGACATTATATCATTTTGAATGTGAAGATAATCCATGTCAAATATAATTAAGAAAATAAGTAAAATATATGATATTGAATCCAATGAATAGGACATGTTCAAGAACTTATTTTTTCAGCAATTACTTTTATTTTTTTTTCACAAAAAATAATATGAATAAGTATTTCCATGAACTTACGTAAAATGGTGATGAATCCACTGGTACATAAAAAATTTTTTACACAAATTGCATGGTACGCTTTTGAAATTACTGTCCAAACTGATAGTAAAATTGAATGATTTTTTTTCTTAAAACCAAGTCTCCAAAGGGAATTTTCCATAAGGGACATCAATGGATACAAGGAAATAATTCCATGTGCTCTCAAGGTTGAGATGGATATTAGAGTAACCCATAAGTCATATGTATTTTTCAAGAAGTGAAAAATGCCATTCAATGGAAAATATAATACCCACACTGAAAATAAGATGGGTTTTCCCTTATTATCAATGTGTGAAAAGAAATATGGAGTAAATTGTCTTGAAGGAACTATCAAATGTTTTTTAAATTTGGAAAAGAAGGTCATTGGGTAGTTGAATGCCAAAGTGATGAGACAAAGATTATTAATGATATGAATAAAGAAAATGATACACAAAATTAACCTACTATACTTAAGTGTTAAAAGTTCATGAAAATGGGGTATCATACCAATCAATGCCTTAATACAAGGGTTATTGAATCTGATTGATGTTAGAAAATTATTATAGCCAAAGATAAAGGAATGTCATATGTGATCACAACCATCTATGTGGAGTATGATATTGAACTAGGGAAAGGTACACTTACCATCCACACAAAAGTAGAAAATATTTCATTTTATTCTAGATTCACCCACTTTTTTATTTATGAATAATTTTACAAGGGTATCTCCATATTACCTCAATAATTATATGATGAGTTAACTATGAAAATTCTAGATGGCACAACGGTCACATAAAAAGATTATAATTCTTCTCTAGTTGAAGTTTGTGGTAAAGTTCTTCCTAATAATCATGTTATCATTATTATAGTGCAATTTGATGTGAATATTGGCATTTATTGGCATTCTCTATACAGAGCTCATATCAATTTCCAAGAAATAGAAGTCTCGTTTCAAATTCTAGATCAATCTATGATCACTTATTTATGCAAGAATGAGTATGACTTTCCATTAGGAATTTATTTGATATTATTGGTCTTCATTCCAATAAATAAATGTTATCTATCTCAAATGGTTAGGGATATACTCATAATTAATAATACACTCATTTTACAAGAGTTTTATGATATCCTTCATGAAGAATTGATAGGACATCCACTAAATCAAGAAGTTGAGTTTCTAATATAACTCATACTAGTTCCTATGCCAATTTCAGGTACACCTTATAGAAAGACCCTAATTGAGTTTTAGGAATTGAAGAAGCCGCTCAAAGAGAATCTTGAAAAGGGATTCATACACCCTAGTTTGTCATGTTGTGGTGAAAATGTTCTATCTACTAAGAATAAATATTGATCAATGAGACTCTACATTGATTATAGAGAACTTAACAATTCCACTATCTAAAAAATATCTTCTTACCCCCATTGATGAAATATTTTACCAAATACAAAGAGCTCAATAGTATTCCAAGATTGATCTTCATTAAGGATATCATTAATTAATGGTTATGAAGGATGATATACCCATGTCGACATTCTATACAAGGTATAGACAGTATTAATTTATAGTGATGCTTTTGGTTTTAATATTTCCCCTACTATCTTCATGGATTTAATGAATATAGTATTTAGATACAATCTTGATCAGTTCCCGATAAGATTTACAGATAATATTCTTGTCTATTCATGGAGAAAGAAAAAGCAGAAAGATCATTTGAGAATTGTATTGAAGACACTGAGAAAGGATATTCTTTATGAAAAATTTACTATGTGTGATCTTTGACTTTATAATGTTTCATTTTTTTCTCACATAATCTTAATAGAGGGGATATTTGTGTATATAGCGAAAAAAGAAGTTATTGAAAGTCGGTCGACACTAACAATGTTAACTGAGATCCAAATATTTCTTGGGTTGGCTGGATATTATCGACATTTTGTGAAATATTTCTCCTGATTATATTATCCAATCACCAATTTGAATCAGAAATGAGTTAATTTCATGTGGATGGAAGAGTTTGAATAGAATTTCAACGTTCTAAAAAGAAGGTTATCCAGTGAACCTATACTCACACTACCTTGTAGTGGAGAAAGGTTTGTGACCTACAGTGATGCATCAAGGAAGGTTTATGGTATTGTTCTCAAGAAAAATGATATAGTGATAGCTTATGCCTCATGAAAATTGAAAATACATGTGTAGAATTACCCAAATCATGATTTGGAGTTAGATACGGTAATCTTTGAATTAACAATATGCATTCATTATCTTTATGGTTAAAGGTGTGATATTTATACTAATAATTAATGTTAAAAATATATTTTTACCCCAAAGTAGCTGAATATGCACTAGAAAAGAAGGTTGGATTTGATTAATGATTATAACTACTCAATTTATTACCACCCTTGTAATGTTAACAAGGTGGCAGATGCATTGAGTCAAAAGGACCATGCTATCATTTCCATGATGAAGATCACAAAAGATCAAATATTAATGGATTTGAAATGGTTAGATCATTAGATTTTCAAGTAAGAGGGGAAATATTGTCTTTCTCAAATGAATGTTCAACCGTCTATATAAGTGAATATTAAGGAGGTGCAGAAGGGACATGTAGAGCTAAAAAATAAGGTGATAAATGTTCCTAAATTCAACCTTGATTGTGATGGAATAATAAGGATCAAGAATGGTATTTTTAATCCCCTCGTACCATAATTAAAGAAGGAGATGTTGGATGAGGATCATAGTTCTTAATTATCTATTAATCATGTAAATACAAAGATGTATAGGGACTTGAAAGGTCATTTCTGGTGGGATGGAATGAAATGAGATGATTCTGAATATGTCTCTTGGTGCTTGGTTTGTTACCAATTTTAGGCTGAGAGAGGGATGTCTAATGGGATGTCACAATAATTACTCATACTAGAATGGAACTGGGAAGCCATAATTATTGGATTTGTCATCAAACAACAAAAAACATCTAAATTTCATAATTCTATATGGGTTATAATTTATCACCTTACGAATTCAGCATACGTCATGGATATAATAGATTATTTTTCCCTTGATCAGCATCCAAGTATATATGTAATGAAATAGGTAAGGTTTCATGGAGTACCACTTTCCATTATATATTATTGGGATATGAGGTTAACCTTAATGTTCAAGGAAGTCTTTAATAGGCCCAAGATATATATTTATGTTTCAGCACTACATATCATCCCTGGAAAGACGGTCAGTCTAAGAGGACAATTCAATCTAAAGAATATATGTTGAGAGATTGCTCTATGTATTACAAAGGTTATTGGGATCAATATCTTTCTTTGGGGGAATTATATTACAACAATAGTTTTCACTCTAGTATTCAGATGGATCCTTATGAAGCCCTCTATAGAAATATGTGCAGAACTCAAACTTGTTTGGATGATGTTGGGGAAAAAAGCTATTGGGGAATCATCTTATTAATGAAATTGTTGAAAATGTTAGATCTACTAAAGAACACATAAGAGCGCATCAGAGTTGAAATAACATTATATTACGAAATGATGAAAGAAGCTAATGTTTGAAGATGGTGACAATGTGTTTCAATGAATATTTCCCTGGATGAGAGTAATGAGATTTGGAATGATGGGAAAGTTGATCCCAAGATATATTGGTCTTTTTGAAATTATGGATCATGTTGGGAATGTAGATTATCAATTGGAGCTTCCACCGAATATCTCTTAAATTTCGGATGTGTTCTATGTATCACTCCCGAGAAATTACACACTTAATTTTTCACATGTACAAAATTCATAATTTTTATCACTGGAGAAATATATTTCTTATGAAGAGCAACTGATAGAGATTCTGGATCATAACAAAAAGATCTCTGAAAGAGGAAAACTTTTTTGTTAAAGATTTATAGTGGAACCAAAAATTAAGTTAATCTATATGGTAACTTAAAGATGTGTTGAGGAATATGTATCCTCATCTAATTGAATCCATGTGATTAATTTTGAGGGAAAAATTCAGTTTAAGGGGGGTAGAATGTTACACCCAGATGTTTTTATGAAATATTTTCTTTGAATAATATTTCATCAAAGGCTTGAATTGAACTCAATAATGAGTTCAAAGAACCAATAGATTCCCTTAGTATAAAATAAACATTATATCCTAGATTTCAGTTTAGTGGGAATAAATATAATTATCTTATGATAATGTATGAAAAATTCATTAGCAACTAATTACTTATGAAAAATATAAATCATTTATTTATTACTTTTTTTGTATTAATAAATTAAGTTAATTACAGCTTTTAAATTAAAATAAAGAAATATATATGTAATATATTTAATGTAACAATTTTATATTCATGCAATATATATTTGTTTCATATGTATATGTATACCCTATTTGATGTATAAAAACCTATATTTTTCAAAAGGTTGACTTCTTGCCTTTTAATTGTGTACCCTTTTTAAAATTAAGATGTTTACACATTAATAATTATTATATGAAAACATTTAACTCTTCTTTGAAATCAAGATATAAAAATTTTCTTTGGTTGACTTTTTGATATTTTTATGATAACATAAATGGTTTGATGAATAGTATAAATATAATAAATTTTAGTTAAAAATAACTTTTTTCCTCGAAATAATTCAAATGGTTAAATTATATTATTGAATACATTTAAAGTAGAAATAGATTATATTTTTTTATCATTTAATATAATTTAGTTCATTGTAATTAATTTTACGTTGAAATTAGATGTAAAAACATTTCAATATTTTGCAATGGTTTAACTCATAAAACATGTTTTCTAACTTCGACAGTAGGATTAATAATAAATTAATTATAGAAAATTATGTTTTTTTATTTTGGAAAATGGATTCCATATTTCAAATTAGTAGATCCAATTTATGTATATATCAATCTCTTTTTGGTTAATATGAATAGTAACTTCGGTATTTTTATTAATACAGTAAAAAGGTAAATATGTTAATTAAGGTTAAAAATAAGTTTTTAAAATTACCCTAATAGTTTTTAAACATCATTTGATGATATTTTTTCAACTTTAATAACCCTCTAGTCTAAATAATATCCTTTTTAATCCACAGTGATTTGATTAGGACACTTAATTTATTTTCCTCCAATGGGCTGAAGTCCGTTATTTTTTATTGATTTTTGATAATCCACCTTTCAAGGTGTGAGGCGGAACCCATACAAGGCACATAGGTGTATGTATTATGTGGCTCATAGGACTTAGAGTAATTCATTACTCGTAGGCTTGAAACATTACATAAAACCCATACTAACTACTTGGAACTTCTCTTCCCAACATCTTCATCATGAAATCAGCTCTCCACCATCGCATGGCTGTTTGGCTAGGCTTTCATGTGCATGCACAGGCTTGTCCCAATGGCAGGTTCCATATCCTCTCATTCAAGCAATCTGTTTAGCTTCGGTTATGGTGAAAGCTCCTTGCTCCTCCTCTAGAACTTGTTCCTTGTAGGTTGTCTGGTTTGTATTTGCACTTAAGGTGGCCCGAAGGCCTTGAGGTGGCTCGAAGGCCTTACCAACCCGAAGTCCTGGGTGGGTTGAAGGCCTTAAAGGACATGGGGACCAAATTAGTGGCCCAAAGGACCAAACGGGGGAATATTCCACGATGTTGTAGTACCAAAGATTTCCTGCTACAATTCCTGCTACAGTGCCTCCTATAGTTCTACACAGTTCCTGATACAGTGCCTGCTATAGTACCCCCAGAAATTAGCATCCCCCTGGATTTGATCCCAGGTCTCTTGGATGCACTTAAGGAGTCCTCACCAACTAGGTTGCGGCTCATGTGAGGACACATAATTTATTTTATTTAAATAAAAGTCAAATATGTCTCACACAAATTTTAATGAATTTAAAATTTTTAATATAAGGTTATAAAAAAGTTAAATTATATTTTAAATACTCATTTGTAATATAAAATTTTTTTCTTTATCAAGGTTGATTATGTTTAGTATTTAGTAAATAAATAATTACCTTAAAAGTTAATACATTGATGTTGCATAAATTATTTAATTGATGGAAAATGAATAAACTATTTTTTATTAAAATAATAAAAATAATTAGGAGACAAAATACCAGGAAAAAATCATATTGTTAAATTATATATCAACTATAATCATTCAAAGGCCTACTTATTTACCATTTTTTTCCTTATGTGAGAGATTATGAAACTTATATTATTTTATTTAATGTTATGTTAATGTTGTAACATTCATGTTTTAATATTTATAAAATTTTTAATGTTGTATGTTTGGGAAAATATATTTGAAAAAAGTATTATTTTAAAATCATGTATATTTAACTTCATCATTGTATTTTATTTTTTATTTTTTATCAAAAAAATAATTTTATTAAATAATTACACAAAACTACGGTTTTAATTATTTTTTTAATGAATATAACAAATAAATGTTATTCAAATAATAAAATAAATATTATTTTGGATAATTATATTCCCAATTAATTTTTTAAATTAAATTAACAACATTTAATTATAATAAAATATTTGGTCTCTCGTTAAATTTTTATCGACTTATTTTTAATAATCAATGAATTTAATATTGTAAAAATTTACACTATTGTTTTTTTATTAAAATAGTGTATTATTCAAACAAGAAAGAAGTTAAAAATAGAATAATTATTTTACATTTTAAAATTATCTATGTTATTTTTTATGGTCTAATTGTTGTCATATAAATAAATATATGTACCTTTTTATATTGAAATATTTGTTACCATGGTTAAAAATAAAAATAATTAGCAAAGTGTTAATTAAAATAATAGGGTTTAAATTGATATAAATATATGTATAAAATTTATTAGTGTATGTTATTACATCGGTATATCATCTAATATTTGAATATGGGATATTTTAATGGTTTCTGGATGGTGTTTTAATTTATTATAAATTAATATTTTTTGATTTTCCAAAGGTGCCACTCACCTCAATTATAAAGGGAAACAACCTCTCCCATTTTTTCATAGAAAATTGATCCTTAAATTTCGGATATACCCAAAAAATTTCTATTATAATATTCCCATGTAACATTCTAGATGTTCTGGTCTTCTGAAATTCCAACTCTAATGCGTTAAGAGGATATTTAGAGGGAGCACTTTGAAGAATAGGTAGTCTCCTCTATGGATTCTTTTAATATTATTTCTTCTTATACTTCAACATCATGAGCTTTATCATTATAATGCAATAAATATTGTATAAATTTAATAATTATATGTTATTATGATTATTAAAAAAATCATATTCCACCTTCCATCCATCTTAGGAGAAACAAAATCAATACATGTGTGTACGTATGGATTACCGTATCCACACCGTGATGTTATCTATTTTTCACAAAAACCTTATGTGGATGTGTATAATGATGGAAATAATAACTATATATGAATATTATAAAATTATATTGAAATTTAAATATTATTCACCAACCCCTTCAATACCATTCAACAATTATGGGAATGATATCGTCACCCATGCGTACATACGGCCTACCACATGATCTTAATTAAATCATGATTATATAAATGAGTTGAATAAATAAATCTGATATATATTATACTAATATAATTTTGTAAATGATATAATTATAACCTAAGAATAGGAACTATAACATATTTGACAAAACATGCGTAAGAAAATAGAGATGTCAATACTCGATGGATGAGTAAAAATGTTACTAACAAATGGATGATAATATGAACTTATAAGGTATCATAAATTTGAATATGATTCTAGAATAAGTCCATTAAATTATTTAAATGATTATACATGAGGTTTTTATACATACAAAGGATATCAAACCAAAGGTTAGGGTTAATTCTTCAATCTCATTATTATCTGAGATTGTTTATATGTAAGTATTTACCAGTTTATATTTATAATCCATGTCCATGTTCTATACATATGCATTAAAAATTATTTATTATAATATTTCATAATTAAACTTAAAAAAATGAATTTTTATTAAATTTGTTGAAATGAATATTTTATCATTGTCGATATGAGGTACTTTTTCACTGTCCCGCAATAGTACAAGAAAATGATTACATTTAACTTATACGGCATGAATGTATATTTACATTTTCATAATTATTTATTACCATGAAGATTACTTTTTAATATGTCTAGATTATTTTCAATGAAGTTATTTTCTATTAAAATTTTGTGTCATTTTAGGAAAAGAAACTATTCTTAGAGAAGAAATGATATTTTCATCCAGAATTAATTTCAAGGGTTTTATCAGTATTATTTTCCATATATGAATATATTATTTAATAGGATTATGTTTCAACTATTCTATCACATCTAATCCTATGTTTTTATTGTGTTTATTTTGGAATTCTATTTATAAAATCCAATTGTTTTGTAGGGATTATTTTGTCATGTAATGATGTTTAAGAAACCCATTTTATTCATTTGGTTATGCTATGATAAATGATTTATGTTTTTGTGGAACATTTAATAATTATTTAATTATGAGATTGGTGGGACCTGTATATCCCTCCATTGCAATGGTTAAAGATTTATATCTCATTAGATAGTGAGGGATTTAATGGTAATGGAACATTGATCAATAATATATGGATGGAATGATGAGTGACCTCGGTTCAATAATGGAATTTTTTCGCTATGATGGTCTTGGAAATGAGATTTGAGTAATATGAAATGATTTTTATATAAATATGTATATTTCACAAAATTTAATGTCTTATGTTATGACTTTTGGGATTACTTTCATTGATACTTATGAAATTTTGGGATTTATCCCATGGAATGATATCATGATCATTCATATGCGGGATAAGAATTTATAATTTTATGTTCTTATGTGTTATGATATGATTAATTTCTCCCTTTTTACCCTTACTAAGGTTCTCAGCTCACCCATTCTTATGTTTCTTTTCCACAGGTCATGAAGAAGAGTATTACGTAAGATATATCAAAACATGGTCTAGTTATGAATGATTAAGTGGGAGAAAATGTAGATATCTTATAAACCAATTGTGTATGTTTCCCAGTCTCTAAAGACATTATACTTGTCATGAACTGAATCTGGTCACCGCCAAAGCCGGCATTCGACCCGACCCATGGCATGTCCCGAAGGACGTTCCTGATCCCCACGGTCTGGCCCAAGTGCCTAGGTATCAAAAAATAAATATTGGGAACAATTTACCCGAGTGTGTATACATAAAACAACAAATGAATCCAACAAATCAAATCTGTATTTTTCAAACCAAAAAATCTTTTACTAAAATTAAGAACTGAATTATACAATTTTAAACAATTATTCAAGACCATTAAAAAGTTACAAACTCATGAAATGACCCCCCAAGAACCTCCACTTGGAAATATGCACCACCCTCAAGCCATCTCTACGACACTGCATCACGATGGACCACTAAAAACCCACATCAATGGCATAAATCCTGTACCCAAACCTGTTACACAAAAAAGAAATTCTACTTACACCCAATGGTGTAAGTTGGGTGTCATCCAAAGCCTAGTAGGATACCACCACTAAGAGATTCCATATGATAAACATTTAAAGATGAAAATCATGCAAGTTTTCGAAAAAATGAAAAGCTAGTTACAATTTATAAAACATGCAACTTTGAATAAGAACAGTTTTCAAGTAGGCTATTTTAAAGGATTAACACTTTTAAAATAAACACCAAATCTATTGAGTTTTCCTTCCAAATTTATTGTATGTCGACAGTAAGGATAAAGTAACTAATGAGCACAAGCAATAGGAAATAACCCCTAGGCACTAGCTAGCTGTGGGTCCCAGGTACCTCATATCTCGGTGAGAGTAACCCCCACAAATTTCCACTCCCATGAATGAGCCACTAGTAGGGAGCATACCCATAACCTAGTGGTCCCCAATCATGATCATCATAGTTTAGTTATAGTTGTAAACATCAATCATGCTGAGTGAAATTGAGGTCAGACCCCACAGATTCACTAGCATACTAGTACACGTCCACCCACCTAGATACACAGGTTTTCCACTTGTGCTCAAACAAGTTCAACAGGTCATGAAATATACATTGAACATGAAAATTTCATTTCCACATCACAAATTCTCTCAATAGTCCATAGGTATACCACACAATCCACAAAATTCCATTTTTCATTCAAAATGATTTTGAAATCCGACTCACACGAAAATAACCCACAACACATTTCACATTTCCTCAACATGTCCACAAAACCATTAAACAATTTTACAAAACAATTATAAAATATTGAATCTCATATAACATCCCACGCTCATGGAACATAACACTCCATTCATAATAAAAATTTCAATTTTTCACATCACACTTTCACAAAACATTTCACATCACATTAACATAACTTTAACACCTCAACATCTCCTTTAAAAAATTTAATAAAATATTTCCAAGATTATACATATGACATAAAAACATTTTCAAAAATTAAATGGACCTTTTAAAAATATACTCATACCAAAATAGATTGCTGATATAGCTTCACCACTTACACAACTCAATAAACCATTCAAAACATTCATAAAACATTTATAAGAAGTATACCCAAGCTTTGCACATAAAATCCATTTCAAAAACCATTTTTTAATACAAAATCACACCAAGCCCCTACAAAAACAGAATTGGCAGCCCAATAAACATGTAATAATCTACTTTAAAATGTTATATAATCACCTTGAATTATATCACAAAAGATACCCATGAGAACACACAAATCCATAAAACACTTTCAAGGAGTATAACAAGGTTATATACATAAAACCCATTCAAGGACCCCCCCCCCCCCCCGTTAGCCCCACATGACACTATATCATTACCCAACCAAAATTGGAAGCCCCTTACAACAACAAAAAATTCACTTCAACATTTTACAAAACTACCACAAGAGATAACACATGAAATACATTTGAAAAATACACACTTCAAAAAAAATGTAACTTTAATAGAAAATGATTTACTATTGCTACCAAAAATGGTTTTCGCATAATTAGAAGCATATAAATAACACGAAAATTTATTTAATCATGAAAACTAACTCATCATTAAATGCTTACCCATGGAATCACCTACCGAAATTGTCGAATCTCTCAAAACATGCTGTGAAACATCAATCCCACCAACCCGACACCACAGGGATGATAAATCTAGACCTAGACAACAACCTTTAACCAACAAGACTCATGTTTAAGTACTAGGTAAGAACCCTAGGTTCATGAAACATTAGAACATAAAGAATGAGGGATGAAACCCTAAGAACATAGGTGAAATCAAATAGGGAAATAATTAATTGCAGAAATTTTGAAGAGATTGCCCTAAATCCACTAAAATTTGAATCTCCAACTACCCAAAACTGGTACAGAGGTTACAAAGAGTCATATTACGTCATTTGGGGACTGAAATGGGGGGGGGGGAAATGATGAAAATTTAAGGAGTTATGAATGATTCATTTTACCACGTCAAATCTGGTCGATTTGAGAAATATTATGAAACATCTCCCTAATTCGTGGTTCACCTGAACTCCAAAATATCCAAAACGATAATGGGGGTGATCCTCGGGATATTGGATTTGAGAGGGAGGTATACTCACAAGAAAATAGTATAACATGAATGAGATATGAAAATTTTTAAAAAAACAATTAAAGCAGGAAATGGGCTTACAGGCAGTCCCATTACCTTAATCTAAAACACAAATCCATCAAGATTTTGGATTTCTTTGTAGTCCAAAGGGATATGGTGATTTAAATATATAAGGGTATTCCAATTGGGAATTTTAATGGGTATAAAATAGTTAAAATTGAAGTAGTTATAGAAGAAACGAAATTTGTTTTTAAATCTGGAATTGGGTTCACAGTTTGGCCCAAATTTTCAAAACCAACCATTTTCACAAAAATGAGTGGTAAACCCCAAAAACAAATCAAGAATGGAAATTAATTGAATAATGAATTTAAAAAAAATCATGGGTGTGACAATTCTCTCCACCATAAAACTCTCTTCCCTTGGAAGGCCACATCAAGGACAAAGCAAAAAACCAAACCCAACCGAAAGGTAGAAATGGACTCCTTTGCTAAACATCACCCCAAAAAGCCAAAACACCTCTAGTGATCAATTAAAGAAGGAATACATCACAACCAAAACATACACCTATTTACTGAAATGATCTTGAACATTCAGGATTTATCTTAAAGAAAACTCCTCAAACACTATCTAAACAAGGGTCAAGCAATTTACCCAAACAAACAAGAACATCAAACAAGGTTACAATTACCTTGATATAACTAAACCATTGGGAACACTCCAATCCCAGCGTTTACCTAGGGAATATGTAGGTGGTTATATTACTCTGAATGATACTACCCACTTCCTAGCCAATACCATGTACAAAAGTGAGTTACTGGTACATGGATACACATATGGGCTCCAATACCATAAAAGACAACATAAATTGTTTTTCCGAGACATAATCAAGACACAAACCCCTAAGCCCCGAACAATATCCCCAGTACAAGGTGTAGAATCCCATTAGGAATTTTCAAAATAATATACATGAGACTTATAGAGGGTCTCCCCACCACAAGAACCAACCTTCTTAACTAACCAATGTGGGGTAGCACAGAAAAACCCCAAAACATAAAGAGTTGGGACGGCCGTACGGTTAGCCCGCACAGTTTGGGAAACTGTGTGCTAACCATGTGGATCCTTATACCTACATGGTTATCTAGGGAATGGTTACTACTAAATTTCCACTCAACATGTCTAGAAAAATCTAAAACCTTTCCCCCGAACCTAGAGGAAACGAAAGGGGAAAAGAAAGTCATTGAGAGATAACATGGGGATGAGGCCCTCCACCTCTTTCCACCGAATGAGAACAAAAGAAGAAAGATGACAATATCAAATGTTAAAAATATTCTCATCTCTCATAATGAGAATAATTCTTTGTACAGGGTTAAAAACTACACTGGTATTTTCTTTGACTACGTGCCAGCTTCTCTTCGGGACCTATGGCTGGAGCTGGAATGATTGAAGCATCTTCGGCCTCGCAGTTAGGATTTGAAACCCCCAAATAGAATTTCATCATTTGATGCTATAAACAACTACATTCAATCCCAGATGGGTTGTCCAAGACAAAAATCACTCTATAACTCACTTTACCCTAACATGTAATTTCACTAAAATAAGTGTTTAGAGGATACACTCACATCACACCTTGTTTCTTCGGGTGAGAAACAACAAAAATAAAGGACACATATAAACACCTTCCTCTAAAAAAGAGGATGTAGAGATCTCCCTAAAGGAGAAACACCTCAGAAAAAAGGACTCAAAAAATATTTTATAATTTCACCTTTAAAATAAAATTAGAATGAGACATCACAACGCATCACCGAACATGACCAAAGCGACTGAAAGAATTAATACCTGGAGGGGGATTTATATAACGTCCCCAAATATCACAACATCCAGAAAAGTGTCCATAACAGCCTCTTGTGGACATATTTCCCACACGGGTGTTCTAACATAAACCCCTTCTTCGAAGAGACTACGAAGGGCTCATGTGCCCTCTTAGACATTATCTGTACTGACAACCACAGAAAACTTCCACCTTTGACGATTCAGGTAGCCTAATAAAAAATGGTCTCTTTCAACCATCCACAAGCACTCTTCCGTAATAAGAGGATCCGAAAAAAAAACCAAGAATATAAATTTTGGAGACTCATTCTCAAAATATCAAGCAAATATTCCTTAAATTGATCAACGGGATGATTTTCCAATGGCGAAACAATTCGGGTTTCACTTTCGTTGTGCACTAACCCTTAATGGGGTCGTACCCTATCCAACAGGAGAACCCTTGGACCCAACCAAGTTGTTCCATTGGTAAACAAATTTCCAAAAAAATAGATCCAAACACATTAATGGAACAACCGTAATGGTGTTTCGAAACATATCTCATAGGAGACTACTAACGGGTCCTTTTACCCAGCTTACCAACCAAAAACAAACCCAAAACACATTTCGAACATGAGGGGTTCTTGGAATCAAAACATCCCACAATATCAACATTTTCTAAAAATACACAATATAAACCATCCCAAAAAATTCATCAAGGAATCATGTTTTTCTTTAAAAACATTTCTTTTAAAACCAACGGTTCAACGGTTAACGTATCCACCAATGGTTCCCCATAGGCCTCACACATGCATGTTTTTGTGCCACACCGGGCACCTTCCTCATATTCGTCCCGACACTCATCTAGTAATTCCATCAACCATCCATAATCCCATATAACCCCATTCATGGGGTCTCTCATTAAAATACCAAAAGATAAAACTAAAATTCATTCCACTTTTCAAAAAAAATGGTCAACCAACCCATCCTTTTTCTCAAAACTCCTAACAATTAGATAAAAATCCCAATTCACATCTTACAAAACTTTTCATAAGGACACAACCATTTAGAAAAGAACTCACTTTCAAATTATTCACATCAATTTTAAAACATCTCATCCCATTAAAACAACCTTTAATTTTTTAGAACACTATATTGGAAACACTTTTGAAAACCCATCTCAATATGGTTTCTGATTTCAAAAGAGTTGTAAGCACACTATTTTCAATTTCTAAAAAATTCTGAAAATTCACTTCCACCATTTAATGAATCAAACCATTCCCTCTTTATTTGAAAATCATTTCACAAAAATTTTACACTTCATAAAACCAAGTCACTTTAAAACCAAAGTCCCATGATTTCAAAACTAAAGCACAAAACAATCTGAGAGGAAACGGGTTTCAGTGTGTGACTTTGGAATATAGTTGGAAAACATATTCCAATAACTTCACCATCATAGAGAGTGTTCTAGGTAATATACTCGGCTCAACATGGCTTTCCAGACCCAGTAAGCTCACTGAGACCATTAACCCAACTCTCTTTTCATTTCCCCTAATCATCATCAGACCAAGAAAACAAAAAAAATAGATAAATCCTGACATCCCCTGGAGACTTGAATCCCGACATGAGGTGTAGTGATCAAGCACAATACCCATAAATAGAATTTCATGTCCCAAAGATCTTAACTCCATACTATACTGACTATTTCCCAACTAACATGACTCAAATAGAGCGAACCTCCCTCTGATACCATTTTGTCACAAACCGAATCTGGTAGTCACAAAAACCGGCACCCGACCCGACCCGTGGCAAGTCCCGAAGGGCATTCCCGATCCCCATGGGCTGGCACAAGTTCCTGGGTATCAAAAACCTAAAATTGGAAATTATTTACCCATGTTTGTATACTTAAAACAATAATTGAATCCAAGAAATTAAATCTGTATTTTTCAAACCAAAACATATTTTACTAAAATTTAGAACTGAATTACACAATTTTAAACAATGTTTAAATACCATTAAAAAGGTAAAAACTCATGAAATGACAACCCAAGAACCTCCACATGGAAAGAGTCACCACCATCAATCCATCTCCACGACACTGCATCACGATGGACCGCTAAAAACCCGAACCAATGGCACAAAACATGTACCCAAAACTATGACACAAAATAAGAAAGTCTACTTACACCCAATGGTGTAAGTAGGGTGTGAGGAAAATCCCAGTAGGATACCAATACTAATATATTCCATATGATAAACATTTAAAGATGAAAATTACGCAAGTTTTTGAAAATATGAAAAGCTAGTTACAGTTTCTAAAAGATGAAACTTTGAATAAGAACAGTTTTCAAGTGGGCTATTTTAAAAGATTAACACTTTTAAAATAATCACCAAAGCTACTGAATTTTCCATCCAAGTTTACCGTATTCCAACGGTAGTATAAAGTAACTAATGATCATAATAAATAGGAAATAACCCCTAGGCACTAGCTAGATGTGGGTCCTAGGTACCTCATATCTCGGTGAGAGTAACCATCACAAATTTCCATTCCCGTGCATGATCCACTAGTAGGGAATATACCCATAACCTAGTGGTCCCCAATCATCATCATCATAGTTTAGTTATAGTTTTATGTGTCAATCTTGCTAAGTGAAACTGAGGCCAAACCCCACGGATTCACTAGCATACTAGTACACGTCCACCCACCTAGATACCCAGGTTTTCCCCTTGTGCTCAAATAAGTTAAACAAGTCAAGAAATATACATTGAACATGAAAATATCATTTCCATATCACAGATTCACCGAACATCCCATTTGTATACTACACAATTCACAAAATTCCATTTTTCATTCAAAATGATTTTGAAATCTAACTCACACCAAAATAACCCACAACACATTTCACATTTCCTCAAAACTTCCACAAAACCATTAAATAATTTTTAAAAACAATTATAAGATTTTTCAACTCATATAAAACCCCACAAACATGTCACATAACACTCCTTTCATAATAAAAATTTCAATTTTTCACATCACACTCACACAAAACAGTCCATATCACATTCACCTTACTTTAACGCCTCAATATCTATTTCAAAAATTTAATAAAATATTTCCAAGATGATACAAATGACATAACAGAATTTTCAAAAATGAAATGGACCTTTTAAAAATATACTCCTTCCAAAATAGTTTTCTAATATAGTTTTTCCACTTACACAACTCAATAACCCATTGAAAACATTCATAAAACAATTATAAGAAGTATACCAAAGCTTTGCACATAAAATCCATTTCAAAAACCACTTTTTAATCCAAAAGAACACCAAGACCCTACCAAAATATAATTTTCATCCCAATCAACATGTAATAATCTCCTTTCAAATGTTATATAATCACCTTTTATAATATCACAAAAGATACCCATGAGAACACACAAATCCATAAAACACTTTCAAGGAGTATAACAAGGTTATACACATAAAACCCATTCAAAGACCCCCCCCCCCTTTTAGGCCCACATGACACTATATCATTACCCAACCAAAATTGTCACCCCCTTTCAACAACTAATAAATCACATCCACATTTTAAAAAACTACCACAAGAGATAACACATGAAATACATTTTAAAAATACACACTTCACACAAAAAAGTAACATTAATACCAAATGCTTTACTATTGCTATAAAAAATGGTTTTCTCATAATTCAAATCATATAAGGAACCTGAAATTTTTTTTAATCAAGCAAACTAACTCATCATTAAATGGTTACACATGGAATCACCTACCAAAACTATCGAATCCCTCAAAACATGATGTGAAACATCAATCGCACCAACCCATCACCACAGGGATGATAAATCCAGCCCTAGACCATAAATTTTCACCAAAAAGACTCATTGTTAAACCCGAGGTATGAACCCGTGGTTCTGGACACATTGGAACATCACAAAAGAGGGATTAAACAATACGAAAAGAGGAGAAATCAAATAGGGAAATACTTACTTGCATAAATATTGAAGGGATCACCGTAAATCCACCACAATATGAATCTCCAAGTACCCAAAACTGGTACATAGGTTCCAAAGAGTCATATTAAGACAGGTGTGGACTATAATGGGGGAAAGGATGAAAATTTAAGGAGTTATGAAAGATTCTTTTTACCTCGTCAAATATGGTTGATTTGAGAAATAGTATGAAAGATCGTCCTAATTAGAGGTTTACTTGAGCTCCAAAATTGAGAAAAAAAAATAATGGGGGTGATCCTCTAGATATTATCTTTGAGAGGGAGGTGTAATCACGGGAAAATAGTAAAAAAAATTTGAGATATAGAAATTTAAAAAATATATAATTTAAAGCATGATATGGGCTTACGGGCAGGCCAATTACCTTAATAAAAAACCCAAATCCATCATGATTTTGGATTTCTATGTGTTCCAAAGGGATATGGTGATTTTAATATATCAGGTTATGCCAATTGGAAGTGTAATGGGTATAAAATAGTGAAAATTGAAGGAGTTATAGAAGAAACGAAATTTGTTTTTAAATCTAGAATTGGGCTCATGGTTTGGCCCAAATTTTCAAAACCCTAAATTTTCACCAAAGCGGGTGGTAAACCACCAAAACAATTTAGGAATGGAAATTAATTGAATAATGAGTTAAAAAAGTCATGGGTGTGACAATACTTGTATAGTCCTATAGAGAATTTTTAATATTTTTTAATAAATATTCTTCAATTTTAATATATTATCTATGAATAATATATGTGTCGTTATAGTTTTTATCATAGGATATATATAATTATCCCTTGGAAACTAGGATGATAAAACTATAGGAAGAACCCAAAAGACATGTCGAAGTATAGGTACTAATTTATAGTTTTATAAATGGTCATTAATAACCTAGGATAAAACCTAAGGTGAGATTAATTGAAAAAAATTTCTTCATTAAGTGGTGTTCCCATCATGATTACTATTACTCGCACGAAGCTTTTTGGTTTTAGCCAATGGCTGGAACCCGTTTGACCATACTAATAATGAATGTGACAGTAAATGAAATGATTGTCCTACTATGTAACCAAACGTTTTTGGAGGTTGAATGAAAAATATTTTAGTTTTGATCACACAACTTTCTCAAGCTATGAATCATAAAGGACTTCCAAACATAAAAATTATGGAATAATATTTTGTTGAGTCCACCATAAGGCAGTGTCCAACTTCTTTATGTGGGTATTTTGATCCACTAGAGGATAAAAAATGGATTATTTCTACTGAAAATATATTTTTAGTTATCTAATGTTCACAACATGACAAATTCATCTTGGAATTCTATCATTTGGAATGTGAAGTTGATCAATGGCGAAATCTTTTCAAGAATACGAAGGAAAGAGATAAAATTGTATCCATAGAATGAGACAAGTTCCAAAACTTATTTTTAAATAATTAATTACCTTGTATTCATCAATCCATTATTGATCAAGAGTTTCATGAACCTAAATTTTTTTTGATGAATCCATTGGTACCAACGAATAAAATTTTACAGGAATTTTATGGTACGCTGCTGGAATTATTATCCAAACTGAGAGTAAAATTGATCATTTATTTATTTGCTTGAAACCATGTCTCAAAAGGGAATTATCCATAAGATACTTCAATAGCTACAAGGAAATCATTCAATGTTCTCTCATGGTTGAGGTGAAGATTTCAGTAACACATCAGTATAATGGGATTGATAAAAAGATAAAGATAGAATTAAAGGGAAAATATAATGACCACACTAAAAATAAGATGAGTTTTCATTTATGCTCAATGTGTGGGAAGAAATAAGGAAGAAATTTTATTTTAGGGACTATCAAATTTTTTAAGTGTTTAATAGAATTTTAGTAGGTAGTTGAATGTCTAAGTGATGGGACAAATATTTATAATTATTTGAATAATGAAAATGATACAAAAAATTCAATTACTACACTTCAATGTTACAAGTGTCAGGAAATATGGTATTATGCCAATCAATGCCCTAATCCAAGGGTTATTTATGATTATTGACCTTAGAAAACACTTATGGCTACAGAAAAATTCAAGTCACACATGATCACTATCATCGATGTGGATAACGATAATGATCTAGGGAAAGGTACACATACCATCCACTAAAAATTAGAAAATTATTTATTTGATTCTGGAACCACCCACTCTTTTATAACTGAAGAATTTTCCAAGGGTATCTCTGTATTAACTCAAAAATTAAATGTTGGGTAAACTATTACCAATCCAAATGGAACAATGATAAAATAAAAAGTTTACAATTCTTCTCCAGTTGAAGTTTAAGGGAAAGTGCTTCCTTCAAATCATGTGATCCTTCCCATAGGGGAATATGATTTTATTTTGGCATGTATTGGCATTCTATATAAGGATTTCATATCAATTTCCAAGGAAGGGAAGTCATGTTTCATATTCCAGATCAATCTATGATAATCTATCGATGAAAGGATGAATAGGAACTTTGATTAGAAATTTATTCCATCGTATATGCCTTCATTCCTATAAATGAAGGTTATATATCATAAATGTTCAGGTAGATATTCATAATTAAAAATACACTAATTGTACATGAGTTTTATGATGTATTTCTAGAAAAATTTGATAGGTATTCCACCAGATCATGATGTTTGGTTTTCAATAGAACTCATACTGGGTGCCATGACTATTTCAAAGACACCTTATAGAATGGCCCCAATTGAGTTTTTTGAATTGAAGAAGCAGCTCCAAGATAATCTTGACAAGAGATTCTCACACACTTTTGTGTCACAGTGGGGTGCACCAATTCTATTTTTTAAGAATAAATATGGATCAATGAGACTCAACATTGATTATTGAGAACTTAACAAGATCACTATCAAAAACAAATGTCATCTTACCCCCATTGATGAAATAATCGACTAAATACTTTGAGCTCAATACTATTCCAAGATTGATCTTCATTTAAGATAGCATCAATTAAGGGTCAAGAAGGAGGATATAACCATGATGACATTATGTACAAGTTATGGACTCTATGAATTTATATTGAAAGATTTTTTTCTTAATTGTGACCCTACTATCATCATGGATTTAATGAATAATGTATATAGAGATTATCATGATAATTTTGTGGTAATCATTATTGACATTATTCTTGTATATTTGAAGAGAAAGGAAGAGCCTGAAGATTACTTGATAATTTTATTAAAGATATTAATAAAGGAGAATTGTTATGAAAAAGTTACCAAGTTTGGACTTTGGCTTCATAAATTTTCATTTTTGGGTCACATAATCTCACTAGAGGGGGTATGTATGGATCCAGAAAAATAGATATTTTTGAAAGTTGGTTAATACCAACAAAAGTAACTGATGTCTGATGTTTTATTGGTTTGGTTGGATATTATAGAAAAATTGATATATTTTTCATGATTATATAATCCACTCACCAGTTTGACTCAGAAAAGTGTTAAGTTTGTGTGGACGGTGGAATGTGAATTGAATTTCAATGTGATAAAAATAAGGTTATCTGGTGCACCTATGATCACACTAACTTTTAGTGAAGAAAGGATTATGAACTATAGTGGTACATCCAAGAAGGGGATATGTTATGTTCTCATACAAAATAATATGGTTATTACTTATGCCTCATGGAAATTGAAAATCCATGAGTAAAATTACCCAACTCCTTATTTGGAGACAAATATAGTAATCATTGCATTAAATATATGGTTTTGTTATAATTATGGTGAAACGTGTGATAATTATAATAATAATAAATTTTTATAGTATATTTTCACACTAATTTAGTTGAAAAGGAACCATAAAATATGGTTGGATTTGATTGAATATTACAATGGATTAATATAATACCACCCTTTAAAAGTGAATAAAGTGGAACATGAATTGAGTCCAATGGACCATGCTAGCCTATTCCTGATGAGGATAACAAAAGATCCAATATTTATGGATTTAAACAGGATGGATCTTGATATTTTCAAGGAAGGGGAGAAATATTATCTTTCTCAAATGAATGTTCAACCATCTATTTAATTGATGATTAAGGAAGTGCATAAGGAAGATATAGAGCTATAAAAGAAGGTGAGAAAGGTTCTTGAATTCAACATTGATTTTGATGGAATAATAAGGTTCAAGAGCTGGGTTTTTATTCTTATCTTGAAATAATTAAAAAATTAGTTATTGGATCAGGATCATAGTCCTTCTTTCTCTATTAATCATTTATGGATAGATATTTATAGGGACCTAAAATAGTATTTCTTGATGGATGGACTGAAATGAGATGATTTTGAATATGTCGCTCATTTCTTGGATTTTCAGCACATTACGACTGAGAGATATAAGTCTAATGTGGTGTCATAATCATTACCCATACTGGAATGAAACTAGGAAACCATCACTATGGTTTTTTTTTCTTCGGACATCAAAAAACATCTAAAGTCCATAATGCTATATGGGTTATATTTTATAGCCTTACGAAGTCAACAGACTTCATTTTAATTATAGAGTATTTATCTATTGATCAAATTTCCTTGATATAAGTAAAGGAAGTGGTAAGGTTTCATGGATTACCACTTTCCATTATATCTTATTGGGATCTAAGGTTTAACTCAATGATATGTGAAATCTTTAGTAGGATCTAGGTATATAGTTTTGATTCAATACTACATATCATCCTCATAAAGACAGTCAGTCGGAGAGTAAAATTATAACTCGATAAGACATGTTTATATTTTTCTATATAGATTTAAAATTTCATTGGGATAAATACATACCTTTTCAGTAATTTTCTTACAAAAATAGTCTTCGATATAGTATTCAGATGGCTCCTTATGAATCCCTCTATAGAAAGAAGTGCATAACTCCAACTTGTTAGGATGAAGTTGGGGAATGAAATAAATTAAGAACTAATATTATTGATGAAATGGTAGAAAATTATAGATCTATTAAAGAACATGAAAGAGCATATCAAATTTGAAAAAATAGTTTTTCTGACAACTAATAAATGGACCCAGAGTTTGAAGTGGGTGCCAATGTGTTTCTATGAATATCTCCCTATATGAGAGTAATGATATTTGGAATGATGGAAAAGATGCTTCCTGGGTATATCGGCCATTTCAAAATTCTAGATCATTTTGGGAATATAGCTTAGCAATTGGATCTTCCACAGAATCTCTCTCATGTTCATGATGCATTCCATTTATATCTTCTAAGAAAGTACATACCAAATCATTAATATGTACTAAAGTCAGAATATATATCGCTAGAGATAGAACTTTCTTATGAAGAACAATAGATAATGATTTTGGATCATAGTGAAAATATTCAATGAAATAGGACCACTTTCTGGTTAATTTTTTATAGTGGAACCACATATTAGAGTAAGATATATGGGAACATGAGGATATGATGAGTAAGAGTTAACCTCATCTGTTTATATCCTTGTGATGAATTTTGAGGGAAAATTCAATTTAAGTTGGTAGAGTGTAACACCCAAATGCTTTTATGAAATATTATCTTTAAATAATTTTTCATCAATGGATTCAATTGCACACAATCATTAGGTTAAATAACAAATATATTCCCTTAGTATAAAATAAATAATAAAAACTAGTTCCTAGTTTAGCAGAAGTAAATATAACTAACTTATGATAATGTATGATGAATTAATTAGCAACAAATTATTTATGAAAAATATCAATCTATTATATATTTTTATTTATGTATTAATAAATTCATTTACTTATAGTTTTTATAAGAAAATAATGAAATATATATAATATATTTAATAAAATAATTTTGATATTCATCCAATAGATATTTTTCACATGTATGATTATACCATATTTGATGTATAAAAACCTATATATTTTAAAAGGGTAATTTTATACCTTTTAACAGTGTACCCTTTTTAAAATTAATATTTTGTCACATTAATAACTTTTATCTGAAATCATAAAACACTTCGTTGAAAGTAGGATATAAACATTTACTTTGGATGACTTTTTGATATTTTCCTGATAACTTTCATAGTTTTAATAATAGTCAAAATATACTAAATATTAGTTAAAGATAACATTTATCATTGAATTAAATTATTTGGTAAATTTTTATTATTGAATTATATTAAATTTTAAATAGAATATATATTTTCAGACAATATAATTTAGGTAATTCGAATTAATTTTACACTAAATTTTGATGTTAAAACATTTCAATATTTTGCAATGTTATAACTTGTAAAACATGATTTCTCATTTCAACCACAGGATTAATTGTAAATTAATTAAAGAAACTTCTGTGTTTTGAATATTGAAAAATTGATTCCATATTTTGAATTATTATCTCCAAATTATGTAAATATCATTATTTTTTTTGGGAATTATGAATAGTAACTTCATTATTTTTTATTAACGTGGTAAAAGGTTAAATCAGATAATAAATCATCAAAATAAGGTTATAAAATTAACCTAACACTTTTTTAAAATCTTGGAATGATCTTTTTTTAACTTCAATTATCCTTTGGTCTTTGTGATATCCTTTTGAAGCCACATGGATGAGATTTGGACACTTAATTTATTTTATTTAATGAAAATGTAAATATGACCCACTCAAATTTTAATAACTATAATTTTAATATAAGGTTATAAAGAAGTAAAATTAGAATATAAATACTGATATGAATGATAATTTTCTTCTTTATTAGGGTCAATTATTTAGAATTTTTTTAAATTAATAATTACCTTAATGGTTTATACATTAATGATGCATAAATTATTTAATTGTTGAAAAATCAATAAACTGATTTTTATTGAAATGACAATAACCATTAAATTAACAAAAACATGATAAAATCATATTGGCCAAGTATATATCAACTCTAATAATTCAAAGTTCAATTTTTTTACCAATTTGATCCTTATATATATGAGATTATAAAATTTATGTTATTTTATTTAAAGTTATGTTAAAGTTGTCACATTCATGATTAAATAAGTATAATATTTTTAATGTGGGATTTTATAGAATACATATTCGACTAAAATTATTCTTCTGAAATATAATATATTTATCTTTATCATGGTATTTTATTTTTTATTTTTTATCAGAAAAATATTTTTATTAAATAATTACACAAAACTGATGTTGTAATTATTTTACTAATGGAGATAAAAAATAAATGTTATTATAATATTAAAATAAATATAATTTTAGATAATTAATATTTCAAATAATTTTAGATATTACCTTGACATCTTAGCAGAATAATAAAATATGTGGTTCGTAGTTAACCTTTTATCTACACACATTTAAAAATGAGTGAATTTAATAGTGTCAAAATTAAAACTATAGACTCCTTATTAAAATAATTTATTGTTCAAATCAGAAAAAAATTATAATATGGTTTTAAATTATCTAAGTTGTTTCTTATTGTCTAATTGACATCATATAAGTAAATATTTATCCCTCTAAATATTGAAATATTTGGTACCCTTGTCAAAAAATTAAAATGAATAACTATGTGTTAATTAAAATAATAATGTTTAAAATGATAGAAATACATGTCTAAAATTTATTGCTATATTATATTACATCGTTTTATCAACTTATATTTGAAATTGTGACATTTTTCTAATTTATTAATGTGGTTTGAAGTTTTTATAAATTATTATATTTGGATATTCCAAAGGTTCCACTCACCTCAATTATAAAGGGAAACCTCATCTCTCATTTTTTCACAACTCATTGAGCCTTAAGTTTCAGATAGCCCCTGAAATTTTCCACTCTAATATTACATTGTAACATTATGGAGTTTATGGTCTTCCCAAAAAACAACTCTTGTGCGTTAAAAAGATATTTATAGGGAGCACCTCGAAGAACAGGTAATCTTTTCTACTAAATATTTCAATCTTATTTATTCTTAAACATCCTTGTCAAGAGTTGTATCATTATAATGTATAAATTTTGTGTAAATTTCATATTTATATTATATTATTATTATTAAATAACTATATTACACCTTCTTAACATACTATACAAATTAAAGTCACTACACGTGTTTACGTACACCTTTCTGTCACCACAATGTGATGTACTCTGTTTTTCAACAGAACCTTACTTGGATGGGTATAATGATGGAAATAATAACTATATATGATAATTATAAAATTATATTGACTTTGAAATATTATTCACCAACCATTTCAATACCATTCAACAATTATAGTAATGATATTGTTTCTCGTGCATATATACGACCTACTATATCCATGATGTGATGAGATGCGATTCATTTACATAATATTAATTAAATAATGATTAGATAAATGAATCTAATAAATAAATATAATATATATTATACTAATATAATTTGTTAAATTATGTAATTATAACCAAATAATAGGAACAACAACTTATCTGACAAAACATGCGTATGAAAATAAAGAAGTTAATACACGATGGATGAGTGATAATGTTACAAAAAAATGGATGATAATATGATATTATATGATATCGTAAAAATGACTATGATTCTGGAATAAGTAAATGACATTACTTAAATCATTATATATGTTTTATGGATACATACAAAGGATATCAAACCTAAGGTAAACGTTAATTCTACAATCTCATTATTATTTGATATTGTTTATAAGTAAGTATTTATAATGGTATATTTCTCATCCCTATCCATGTTCTATACATGTGTATTATAAAATATTATTTATATTATTTTACTACTTTTTAAATTCAGTTTTATATTTTGGTGACTTTTTATGGTATTTTATGAAAGGAATCTTTTATTATTGTCGATACGAGGTAATTTTTGACTATCCGAAAAAAGTACAAGAAGAATGTTTTCTTTTAACGTATACGGCATGAATGGATTTTTACATTTTCATAATTACTTATTTCCATGAATATTATATTATAATATTTCTTGATTATTTTCAATTAAATTCATTTCTATTAAAAATTTGTAATTTTCTGAAAAAGAAAATGTTTTTGGAGAAGAAATGATATTTTCATCTAGAATAAACTTCTTGTGTTTTACCAAAATTATTTTCCATCAATGATGACATTAATTAATAGGGTTATGTTTCAATTATAGTATCCCTATTATTCTAATGTTTTGATTTTGTTTATGTTGGAAATATATTTACTAAATCCATTTTTTATGGATTATGTTATGATGGAATGATGTTTAAGAAGCCCATTTTATTCTTTGGGTTATGTAATGATGACTGATTTATGTTTTTGTCTAACATGTAATAATGATTTAATTATGAGATGGGTGGGACTTATATATCCCTCTAATTCAATGGGTAATGATTTATATATCATTATATAGAGAGGGATAGATGGGGGATTGATTTTGGTTCAACAACAAAGGGTTGGAATGAGGACCGAGGTCAGTTTAATGGTAGACTATTTCTGCTAAGATGGTCTTGGAAATAATACATGACTAATATGAAATGATTTTTCAATTCATCTGTGTATATCACAAAATTTAATGTCTTTTGTTTTGACTTTTGGTATTACATTCATTGTTTCTTATGAAATTTTATGATTTATCCCATGGAATGATATCATGATCATTAATATGTAGGATAAGTTTTCCAAATTTTATGTTCTTATGTGTTATGATATGATTAATATCTCTATTTTTACCCTTATTGAGCATCTGAGTTAACTGTTTTCATATTTCTTTTCCCCAGGTCATGAACAAGGGTATTAAGTGATATATATTCCATGGGGTTCATGTTATGAAGGAATAAGTGGGAGACAATGTAGATGTCTTATGAACCAATTGTGCATGTTTCCTTGTTTCTAAATACACTATATCTATATTGTCCAATCATGATGTTTTTATATTTTATAATTAATTTTCATCCATTTTAATCTAATATATACTGATCTAAATTATGGGTCGCTATAATTGGTATAATGGGAAATGTATAGTTATCCATTAAAACCATGGATGAGAAAACCATTGGAAGAACCTAATGTATATGCCAAAGTATAGGTTACAATAATAGTGTTTTATAAATGATCTTTAATAACCTAGGTGAAACCCTAAGGTATCCAAAATTGAAATTTTATTCCTGATTATTTGGTTTCCTCGTTATTATTACTGTTACTCACACTATGCTTCTTGGTTTTACTCAATGTACGGAACCTGGATGACCATGTTAATACTGAATATGACATGAAAAGTAACGATTATCCTCCTAATGAAACCAATGTTATGGGAGGTGGAATGAAAAATATTTTAGTTATGATCACACAAATTTATCAGGTTATGAATCATGTAGTACTTCTGAACAAAAATGAGGGAACAACATTGTGTCCATCCCTTCACCAAGAAGTGACCACCTTCATTATATGGGTCTTCTAATCTACTAAACGATAAAAAATGGATTACTACCACTAAAAAGATATTTTCAGTTCTTCAATGTTCATAACATGATAAATTCCTCTTGAAATTATATCATTTCTAAGGTGAAGCTAATAAATGGTGGAATTGTATCAACAGTATGAGGAAAATAGATGAAATTGAATCCATGGAATGAAAAAAGTTCAATAACATATTTATTAATAAGTACTTTTCGTGTATTCACCAAAAAATATGTAGAAAGATTTCCATGAACTTAAGAAAAAGGATAATGAATTCATTCATACCTACGATGAAAATTTCATAACAATTTCATTGTATGCTTATGGAATTATTATCCAAACTGAGAGTAAAATTTATAAATTATTTAATTTCCTAAAACCTACTCTCGGAAGGAAATTATCCATAAAGGACTTCAATAGCTACATGGAAATAATTTTAGGATATCTCAAGGTGGAGATAGATATATGAGTAACCCATCAGTCTTAGGGTTTGATAAGAAGAGAAAAGTGGAATTCAAGGGAAAATATAATGACCACGTTGAAAATAAGATGAGTTTTCTTTTATGCTCAAAGTGTGGAAATAAATAAAGATGAGATTGTATTAGAGGTACTATAAAATGTTTTGAGTGTTGAAAATAATGTCATCGTGTAGTTGAATGCTGAAGTTATATAATAAATATTAAACTGAACTTAATACAGAAAATGATACACAAAATTCACTTACTACAATTCAGTGTTACAAGTGAAAGGAAATGGGTTATTATTCCAATAATTTCCCTAATCCAAGGGTTATTGATGAAGATTGATGTCATAAAACTATTACAGAAAATGAAAAAGTCAATTCATATGTGATCACTATCAGCATTGTGGATATAATAATGAACTAGTGAAAGGTACACTTACCATCCACTCAAAAGTAGAAAATGTTTTAACTGATTCTAGATCCACCCAATCTTTTATTTATGAAGAATTTTACAATGGTAAATTTTTATTAATTCAACATTTATATGTTCAGTAAAATGTGAAAACTCCAAATGGCACGATGGTCACATCAACAGTTTACAATTATTCTCTCGTTAAAGTTTTGGAGAAATTGCTTCATACAATTCATGTGATCCTTCATGTAGTGGAATTTAATGTGACTGTTGGCATGTCTTGGAATTATCTATATGGATATCATATCAATTTGCAAGGAAAGGAAGTCACATTTTTTATTCTGGATTAATCTAGGATCATCTATCAATAAAAGTATGAATATAACCATCTAGTATAAATTTATTCCATCATATAGGCCTTCAATCCTATAAATGAAGGTTATCTATCGCAAATGGTTAGTGAGATACACATAATTAACAATACTCCCATTTTACAAGACATTGATGATGTATTTATGGATGAATTTATATGGTCTTCCACAACATCATGAATTCAATTTTTCAATAGAACGCATACTGGGTGCTATGTATATTTTGATGACACATTATAGAATAACCCCAATTAATTTTTAGGAATTGAAGAAGCATCCTCAAGAGAATCTTGTCAAGGGATTCGTATTCCCTAGTGCTTCATAGTGGGTATAAGGCCCCGAGCCTTAAACCTTACTTAATATTGAATTAAATAAATAATTCACATTGAGGATATTTACAGGATTAGAGTTTTAGATAATTAGGACATAACTATTACATCTCAAAAGATTACAAAGTAGAAACTTCTACTAAGTTTCCATAAAATAAAAACTCTTAAAAAGAAACATGTCTAGTTCTATGTTTTAGGTAGCATGACTTTCCCTTGATCCCATCCTTGACCCTATTCTACGTTAAGTCCTGTGAAAAAACATTTCAAAAACTTGGGAAGAGCATAAAAAGCACAGTAAGGGATACACAAAGAATGAAAACTATAAGTATTTCAAAAAAACAAGTAAACCATGTATACTTTATCAAAGTAATACTTTTCACCTTTTAAAAGTAGTAAAAACTCTTCACTGAATAAAAGTTCATTACTTACCCTTCTGTAACCAAAAGATTACCATAAAACCCATATAAAGATCACATAACATATAAAGGTAACTTGGGACATAAACATACTTAATTGGAATAACCATGCGGTCAATTTCCACACATATCACTTAATGGAATAGCTGTACGGCCAACTTCCATACGTACTTAATGGAATAGCCATACGGATGACTTCCAAACCCAATGCATTATAGGTTATAACGTAACCACCCGTCCAAGTATTCAGGGCACCACCCGTCATATGGTTTATCACGTAACCACCCGTAAAATGTTCAAGTACCATCATTACACATAAAATATTGAAAATATAAACATTTTAATAACAACATTTCATTTTTAATCACAATAAGTAATTCCCATATATTGAATTAATCAATCCATTCTCAAAAACCATTTAAAATAGATTTTTCAATCAAAGTGTCCCATACCACTTTGAAGCTTTTAATGGAATTATAATTTTAAAACATTAATATCCATATAAATAAATACTTAAAACCATTTTGAAATCATGGACATTAAAGATAAAGATTTATAATAATAAATCTTTAAAACATTTAAAAACATATTTTTGTTAAATAGTTTTTAACAAAATGAGAGACTCTTGAATACAAATAATAGTGGAATAACATTTAATCCGAACTTTATAATATAATGAGAATAAAGGGATTCATGATAAAATATTTCAAAGGACAGTATACACACCATATAAGAGTGAATTGGTTCATAACAACAATGAAGTCCCAAAAAAATGTAAGATGAGATGAAATCCATTATAAAGAAGGTATCCTTAAATTAAGGATAAATCAATCTCATAATTATGTGTGACAAATATAAATACACCCAATATATGTGGATATTAAGTGTAAAATAATCAAATGTTATTCACACATATTGAAAGGATGACATATTCAATAACTACATGTTGAACCCAAAGAAATCGAATTTGGGTTAAGAAGTTCCCTTGGTAAAATTCGACAGCCTAACGGTGTCACATAAAATTTTACAAAAAGGGTCGATGAGAGAGATAAAGGGGATCTCATCACTTGGACATAAATTTACATAAATAAGGATATAGAAGAACATATCCCAACAAAATAGTATGTGAATTAAAAGACATAACAAAAGAAGTCTTATAAAAAAGGGAGGGTGAAAGGTCCCCTTACCGAGTTGGGTAACTTTCGAAACGTACACCCCATGGAAGAAGGGTCATATAATAAAAATGTGAATACCCATTAATGAAATTATACTACACAAAGTGTATAATAATGTTAAGTACATACACCACTCAAAGGAATTAGTGTAAAACGTAACATAAATGTCATGGGAATAAAAGTGAGATGAAAAATCCCTTACGAAAACTCGGCAGCCTAACGGTGCCACTTAAAACTTCTAAAAATGGATTTATGAGATCAAATAGGGTCTCCCATAATATGAACATAAAAATTAAAGTATGATTAATATAAAATAACATCCCCAAACATAATAAATATGGGCTTAAAATAAATGAAATAAATGAGAGTACTTAAAAAGAAATAGAGTGGTTGGATCCCTTACGAAAATTCGGCAACCTAACGGCGCCACTCAAAACTTCCAAAATGGATTGATGAGAGAGAATAGGGTCTCTCATCATATGAACATAAAAATTACAGTAATAGTAATATAAAATAACATCCCAATCACAATAAAGATGAGCTTAGAAGGAATGACATAAAAGATTATACTTAAAAAGAAAGAGAGGAGTAGGATCCCTTACCTCGGGTCCGACTTGACTCGATCGTTCTTTAATCTCCTGAATAATAAACTTGAGTTATTTTATACATCCTTAAGAACCTTTTTCAAGTTCATTATTCCGTTTTTATCACTTATTACCATTTCATCGACATTATGTAATCATTTATGTTAATTATGTTTTTTTGTCGATACTTGGTTCTTAAGTCGAAAGTGGACTTCTTACAATTACATGTTGTTCGTGTGGTCAAAGGTTCATTATATCCAGAATTTTACTCATGATTTATATATTATATATATCATATATATATCCATTATATTCATTCATTTATAATATTACATAACATTTAGAGTTAATAAATGAAATGCATCGTTCATGGAGACGGTAAGTCGTACGTACGCATGAACGCTACTTCCAATTCTATTTCATATTTAATGGAATTAAAACAAAATTATACATTATAGTATTTTATTTCCAGTATGGTATCATATATAATATCATTAAATATATCATTTATACGTACCACATATGGTATTAACGAATCAAATCACGTTGAGGGGGCGGTAGTCTGCACTTCCTTAAATGAAGATATCGCGTTTACCCATAATGGAAACCATAAAGGTATGCCATAAATGAAAAATACAGAAGCTTAAGTAAAACATAACCATATTATATATCATATATAAATATAGTGTCATCTTAATGGCCACCTTTAAAGCTGTTAGAAGAATGTTGAACAATCATCATTTCGAGAGGCAGAAATTCGCCATCCACGGAAACATTATGATCTTTAACCATTAGATGTAGGTGTGTGTAAGTGTATCTCGAATCCTTCATATAAAAACATACTATTATATTGAAGATACTGTATTTGTTACAAAATAAATGAATAAAAAGAGTTTAGGGGTGTTGGAGAAGCAAAATAATACAAAAGGACACAAGTGAATACATTACCTTAAAATCGGGTAACTTCCTTTGATTTGAGCTCAAAGGCTTCCTTGGAAAGGATTCTGCCCAAAGTGAGGCTTCCATGAGTTAGAGAGGGATGGGTAGAGATGAAATGGTCAGATGTTGGCTGAGACAAAGGCTTGAGAGTTGTGGGTAAGGAGGAAGAGTTGGGGGCCTTTTATAAGAGGAGAGAAGGGGCACTCTTGGAAAGTAAGAAAATGTTACTTTATTTGAAAATGATTTTCGCATTTAAAAGGTCCCACATTGATATAATTCGTGGATAAGGTGATAATAATTTAAAATCCACCCATACAATAGGTTTTGGACATGTTTAGGTCTTAGATATAACATTATCTTTCCATTATATTTAAATCTTTAAATAATGAGGATATCGATGCATCATCATGATGTCATAAATAATTTAATTTATCTAATGTCTAAAAATTAAAAAAAATATACTATGATGTAGGAAATCTTTTTATAATTCCAAGGACTCTTTATAGTCAAAAATATGACTTTTATAACCCCATGTAACAATTGTTTTATTAAAACATTTCATGTTTGTGTCATTTTAACTTTTTCATTAAATAAAAAGGTATTAATGTCATTTTCCAACCAAAGTGGATCCATGGGATCCCCAAGTTGACCCATGGATTGTAGTGGTCAGCCATGACACATCCAATGAGGGTATGATATGTGTCTAGGTCATTTCATTTTATTAAAACATTATTCATACCTTAAACTACACTAATTACCTCTCATCGCGAGTGAAAACATAATAAGTTACTATTCACCAAAAAATTATTTTAATCTCATTGAACCACATTTTACATCTTAATGACAACCATGTATGACAGATTTTTGAAATTAAAAACACAAAGGTGGTAAAATTTCATTTAAATGGAAAATCAGTTTTTATAAGTACCAATTAGTGGTTTCACTATTCATCAAAAATTGATGTTTTTCAGAAAATTACCAAAAATTCACCCTAAGCTATATTTGATATTCCAAATTCAAAAATGATGTATATTTTACAAAATTAAAAACATATAAGTTGCATTAATTAATTTAATAATTAATTCCCGCTGTCAAAACAAATAGCGTGTTTTTATGAAACAAAAAGTATCAAAAGATTGACACTAGTTTAAGTCCGATTTCAAAGTGAAATTAATTTCATCGACCACTATGGGATTAAATGGTAAAAATATATTCTAATTTCTCTTTAAAACCAATTCAAAATATAATCTAATCATATAAATAAATTAGATTAAAAATAGTTTTTGATTTAAAATACAACATCTTTCACTATTCATTAAAAATTGAACTTTTTCGGAAAAATACCAAAAATTTACACAAAGTAAATTTTGATGTCCTGATTCTAAAGAAGAATTTTATTTTGTCAAATATATCACATAAAATTGTCAAAAAGTGGATTTAAAAGCGGTTCGCCATCAAAAGGCGGTTATTCGGCCTTTTAAAGAATATTAGAATATTTATGCTTAAAATTGGATTCATTCGCATTTTTAATACTCTAACATTTATTGTAAAAAGTAAAAATATTTGACAAACATATATAGTCATTTTGTAGTTAGTTCTGTTCATTCCTTCCATTACAATGGCTAGGCGTTAACTACCATTTAAAATAATATTATTTTGTTATTAGAGTGCAACGTAAGATTCCCAAGAAACGCGTTGTTGCGTATTGGGTACGCCATCGAGAATAGCATCCCTTTTAAAGTAATATTAATATTTGATTCACAAATACAGATAAATATAAATATTTCATATTCTTTATTTACTTGGGGTGTTATAGTGTGGGTGCACCAATTCTATTGGTTATGAATAAATATGGATCAATGAGACTATACATTGATTTTCTAGAACATACCAAGACCACATTCAAAAAATAGTCATCTTACCCCCATTGATGAAATATTCAACCAACTACATGGAGCTCAATACTATTCCATGAATGATCATAATTGATGATATCATCAATTAAGTGTCAACAAGGAAGTTGTACCCAAGTTGACATTTTGTATAAGGTATGTACATAATGAATTTATAGTGACACCTTTTGGTCTTACTAGTTCCATTTCTAACTTCTTGGATTTAATAAATTGAGTAATTAGAGGTTATCGCGAATAGTTTGTGGTGGGCATTATAAATGATATTTTTGTCTATTCAATGAGAAATGAAGAGCATGAAGATAACTTCAGAATTATACTAAAGGAATTGAGAAAGGGGAATATTTTAGAAAAATTTACCATGTGTGAATTTGGGCTTCCAAAATTTTCATTTTTTTCACATAATCTCAATGGAGGGGACATATATGGATCGAGTACAAATAAGAGTTATTGAAATTTGGTCCATACCAACAACGGTAACATAGATCTAATGATTTCTTGGTTTGTATAGATATTATTGAGATTTGGTGAAATATTTTTCATGATTATATAATCCACTAACCAGTTTGACTTTTAACCTAGTTAAGTTCATGTGGATGGAAGAATGTGAATATGACTTCAAAGTGTTAAATGAAAGGTTATCCAGTGCACTGGTGCTCACACTTCCATATAGTGGAGAATGGATTTTCATCTATATTGATTCATCCAAGATGTTACTGGGTTGTGTTCTCATGAAAAAAGATATGGTGATAGATTATTCCTCATGACAATTGAAAATCCATGAGTAAAATTACCAACTCATAATTTGGAGTCAGATATGGTAATAATTTCATTTAAAATATGAATTCATTATCTTTATGATGAATGGTGTGTTATTTATACTAATCATAATAGTTTAAAATATATTCTCACCCCGAAGTAACTTAATATGCACCAAATGATATGGTGGTAGTTGATTAAAGATTACAACTTCCCAATATATTACCACCCTAGTAAATTGAATAGGGTTGTAGATTGGTTGACTTGAAAGGACCATGGTAGTCTATTTGTGACGAGGATCAAAAAAGATCCAATATTTATGGATTTGAATAGGTTTGATATTGATATTTTAAAGGAATGGGGGTAAATATTATCTTTATAAAATGAATGTTCAGCCATATATATAAGTCAAGATTAAGGAGGTGTAGAAGGAAGAAGTTGACCTACAAAATAAGGTTAAAAATGATGTTGAATTCAACCGTTATTCAATACTAGAATTTTACCCTTTACCATTGGTTCAGAACCACTTGCAAAGGTTGGGAAACCATTGGTATATTATATAACAACATTTTCCCATATTGTGGCCATGTAAGCCGTGGGAAAAGGCTTATACCAACGGTTCTGTGGAAACTGTTGGTATATGTGTTAAAGTAAGTGATATAATAGTGGCTTCACAAACCATTGGTATATGTTACCCTTATACCAATGCTTTAGAACCATTGGTATATATTGTACAAAATATATCTAAAGGATATACCAATAGTTTTCAAAACCATTGGTAAATTTTTTTACCAACTGTTATAACAAAACTGTTGGTATAATATACATCAAAAGGTTATACCAACGGTTTTGAAAACCATTGGTATCCATATGCTGTAACTCCACAGTAGCCAGCAGCCACCTCCAACAAGCAACACTCTACGACCTACAAGAACACATACACCCATAATCCAAAAGCCTACATGGTATGTCTAAAATTCATCCAGAATTCAGAGATTTAGATATTTAAAATTCATTCCATACTCAATCCACAACACAGGAGAAAAATACAGAATCCAATACATCCACAATCTAATACATCCATAATTTAAATGAAATAACACCCATAACCCCAATACAAAATTAAAATCCAATACATTCAGAATCCAGTACACATAACAGTATTGAAAATATATAATTCATTACCAATACATACAGAATCCAGTACATCCAAAATTCAAAAATTTATAATTGAAAAGAAATAACACTCATATCAGTTTTCAAAATTTAGAATTCACTCATCACTCAAACCACAACACCAATACACACTAGTAATTAAGCCTACAAGTTATAGCAAGTACATGGGATGTTTACTCAAGGTCTTGGGTTGACTATCTTAAAACTAATGGAAAAACATAGGTAGAGTGGACAAGGATCATGAAACCCATAAGATAGAAAATGGTAGTGGTCGTGTGCTTAGATCTAGGATGAGTTATAGGATGCACATGGGATGTTTATATTACTCTAATGACTATGTATCCATGTATAAATGGTTATTGATGTGTTAGTGGGAAACATTGGCCAATCTCGACATATGATATGGGTTACCAGAATAGCCTACATGTCTTTCATAGACTTTTCAATTGGAATAAAGGGCTATGTGGCTAATTGTAATTTGGTCTCCTGGGTGTTATTTGAGATGAATTTTCATTTTGAGTAGTGGGTATGAATATTCAATTATGTCTTTGGTATTTGGTTCCCAATGGGACATTGGTTTGGTCCTAGAATCCACTGTTTGAGGATGGGATTTGCGTATTAAATTTCATGACTTTTAGAATAAAGGTAAGATTTAATCACTTGAGAAGTGGATTGTATGAGGCTGGACCATTGATCCTTGTGTCAAAGTATCAACACATTCTGAATACATTTGGTCGGTTTTCTATATGTCAATTGTTTTCACTTAACTGGTGTCCATTTTAAACAAAAGACAGACACTTTGGGTGATTTCGGCCACACCATGCCTCAGATTGAGGCAAGGTTGACCCGTACACATCATATATTACCCATAGATCGTTGTCTTAAATTGTTAGGATAATCTGAATGCATTTGGTCGGTTTTCTGTATGCCAGTTGTTGTTTTCACTTAAAATGTTGTCCATTTCAAATTATAGTGAGACACATTGAGTGGTACCGGCCACACCATTCCTCGGATTGATGCGGGTTTGACCCGTACATGTCTTAAATGACCCATGGATTGTTGTGCTAAAGTATCAACACAATCCAAATATGTTGTTTAGTTTTCTGTATGCTAGTTGTTTTTACATAAAAGAGTATCCATTTTAAACAACATAAAAAAACTTCGACTAATATCGGCCACAATATGGCTCATATTGAGGTGGGGTTGACTCGTAGATGTCACAAATACCCCATGGATCATTGTCTAAATGTATCAATAGAATATGAATGCGTTTGGGCAGTTTTCCGTATCCCAGTTCTGGTTTTCACTTAAAATGTTTTCCATTTCAAATAAAAGTGGGACACTTTGGGTGGTACATGTCACATTGTGCCTCATATTGAGGCGGGGTTGACTATTACACATCAAAAATGACCCATGGACCCTTGTTCTAAAGTATCAACACAATCTGAATGCATTAGGTCGGTTTTCCATTTTCTAGTTGTTGTTTTTACTTAAAATGTTGCCCATTTCAAATAATGGTGAGACACTTTGAGTGGTACCAGCCACACCGTGCCTTAGATTTAGTCGGGTTTAAGGAAGAAGGTTGGGGGGCTATCCGGGGGCTGTCTGGGGTTGAGGGAGGAGGGTGGGGGTGGGGGCTGTCCGAGGGGGTTGTCTGGGGTCCAGGAGGGAGGGTGGGGGGATGTCCGGGGGCTATCTGAGGTGTTGTCTATGGTCTAGGGAGGAGTGTGGGGGAGCTCTATCTGGGGTTGTCTGGGGTCCAGGGAGATGGGTGGGGGGCTGTCCAGGGTCCAGGAAGGAGGGTGGGGGGCTGTTAGGGGGGGCTGTCAGGGGGGTTGTTCGGGGGCTGTCTGGGGGCTATCTGGGGGGTTGTACGAGATCCAGGGAGAAGGGTGGCGGCTTTCCAGGGTCCAGGAAGGATCGGGGTTGTCCGGGGTCTAAGGAGGAGGTTAGGGGATGTCAGGGGTCCAGTAAGGAGGGTTGGGGGCTGTCCGAGGTCCAGGGAGGAGTGTGGGGGATGTCTTGGGGTTGTCTGGGGGGGGGGGTGTCTGGGGTCTAGCAAAGAGGGTGGGGAGGCTGTCCGAGGGGGGATGTCTGGGGTCTATGGCGGAGGGTTGAGGGTCCTGTCCAGGGGGCTATCCGAGGTCCAGGGAGGAGGGTTGGAGGCTCTCTCAGGGTCTGTCCGGGGTCCAGGTAGGTGGGTGGGGGCTGTTCAGGGGCTATTTGTGGGGCTGTCTGGGGGGCTATCTCGTGTTCATGATATGGTATTTAAATATTTTCTAATCTAATTATTTCAATGTTAAAGAAATAATTTCAATATATCTACTTCTAATAGGACCACCAATTTTCTAAACTCTACTAAAAAATTACAATTTCATTAAAATAGGAGGATTTCATAGCAAATCATCAAATCAAGTTTTATTATTTATAAATAAAAATATAAAGATAATGTGACCTACCTAATCACATATATATTCAGGCACAAAAAATCAATAAACATAAAAGGTTAGTAATATCAGTCAAAAATGTAACGGATCAATCTGTCCCTCATCACCATCAATATCATCACCATCATCTTCACCCTCACCCTCATCCTCATCCTTATCCCCATCATCATCTATGCCCTCCTCTTCACCCTCATACTCATCTGTAGACTCCTCATCGCCCTCCTCCTCCGCCTCGGCCTCCTCCTCGCCATCGTCTTGACCACCACTAGAACTTCCACTAGGTAACCCATATATAGAACTCATCGATGACATAAATTATTCACAAGTAGTGATTGGCTCTAGTAGAAGTTTTAGACGTAAAGCTTCTATCTGTTTCATAAATGCAGTGTATTCTATAGAAGACTGTTCAGCCATCTCTGTGGCCCTTTTATTATCTTATTATGCATGTTCCTTAAATTGCTACAACTAGGTGTCACTACAACTTGTACCTGAGGAGGGCCAATGCCTCGTCGAAACGATACTCTTTCCAGGTCGGCAGGGTACTCTACCAGGGTACTCATTTCCCAACACCTGATGTATGAGATCGTTTGGCCCAAAATTATCAGGTTCTTGGATCGTGCATTCCTCATACAAATAATACATGATAGTTTTCCCTTCATTCTCCAACCAAACATCATTTCTTAAGCTGGAAAATCATTGATCATCCACACATCACATCACGCATCTAAAAAATGTCTTTTGAATATGCATCGTATGTGTGTGCACCCACATCCCAATAAAGTTTTAACTCTTTTATTAAAGGTTTCATGTATACGTCAATATCAATGTCGGGATTAGAAGGCACATATATGAGTATACTCATGAATGTGAAAGGTTTTTTCATACACAAACCTGGGGGGTGATTATAAATGTGTAGAAGAACTAGCCATTTTGTGTGTGAAGTAAGCATCTACCCAAACGAATTAAAACCATCGCATGAAAGACCCAGCCTCACATTACTCATTCTCACTGCAAAATCAGGATATCTAGCATCAAATATCTTCCATGAAAATCCTTATACAGGGTGAACCAACTCATCATTAGTATTTTTTCCCTTGGTATCATGCCATCTCATTTTATATTGATATTTAATCAGACATAAAATGATTTTAGAGTCTGGGGATCGATGGAAAGTGCCATATTAATTTTTCTGGCACATTGGATGGTGTTTTATCAGTTTTTCACTTCTTGTGGGATGTGCCACATTTTATAGAATCATTTCATTCAATGGTTTCCTCCCAGAATAAATGACATTCTTTGAGGCACGCATGAATTTGTTTTCTTAATGATCAAAGTTCCTCAACTAGCATCTAGTCCATATAGAGGATTGAGAGAATATATGCATCATCTGGAAGTAAATCCTTCAAGAAGGAATTAATTTAATCGATTATTGAATTAGAAATCACATACATAGTTTTCCCATTAAACAATCGGATTAAAATTTACAACGTTTTCATTTTATCGCACTATCAATATATTGGAGTCATGGAAGAATCATTCAAATTTTTCACCCTAACAATATCATCATTTTCATTAGATAAATCATCAGTCCTCATATCAAAGTCTTCTTGAGTAGAAATCAATTATTTTTCAGGACTATGAATAAACAAAAACTGGTAATCTAACAAATTCTCAAGTCCAGTCCTTTCATTTCGATCATCAGCAATTTGAGATTTCATTTTCTCCCCATTGTGATACCATACATAGTAGTTTTCTTGAAAACCATATTTGGTAATGTTGTAGATGACATCTTCAAGGCTCATCCAAGGTCTTCAAACATTATCGGAACATGGGTAGTGTATGCGACCACTATCTGAAGCATTATGAAATTGAAAAATCTAAAAACCTCCCCAAATTGTTTTGAAAATTGCTTGAGATTTTATCGGTTTCATACATACAATATCTATCAATTCTGTAAAAAAAATTGTTATATGTCATTTGGTCATAAGCAATTCAATATGATTGAAGTTTAATTGGAAATATATTTGATTAAATGATAAAGGAAGGAGTTTCTAGTTGATTTAGTGAACTATTAAAACAATGTAATGATATACTAGTTAAGTTATGTGTGCCTAAATTTGAGGTGAGATGTGTTTTGTAATTTTTTCATTTTTCACAAACAAGAAGACACCATAGACCTGATAGAACATTGTTCATGATAATACAAAGTGAATGCTATTCATGAAAGCTTCAGTATGTGTAAATAGTGATTTTCTGAAAATTTATTGATGCTAAAAAATAAAAATATTGTGAAAAGTTAGTATATTTCAGAACATCCAAAATAAATTCCACCGAACGTACAATATCACCTCACTAAAAAGAGAAAAGACACTTGCCCCACTACCCCAACCATCCCCAATCCCTTCTTATTGATCATCCTTATATCCATTACCCAACTCAAGAAAATATGACTACATAATCCATTTACCATCTTTGAGTGGGGATACATCTCAACAGCACATCCATTAGTTGATATGATTCACTAACTAAAAAAAGGAGGGTTTATGAAGACTTCAAATCAAGTTGATTCATATAATCATGACACTTGAATTGTAAAACAAAAAATTGAAAACAAATCAGACTATACTTATTGGGTATGTCATTCCACACAAGTCACCACCTGGTTTAGGTGAAATAAAAATAGAAATAAAGAATAATAGATGAAAACATTAAAACAATGTTAATCCTTATAGATTCAGAGTGTAGAACAACAAAATCGATTGAATTCAGATGAATTTATAGGGAGGAAGGTGTTCTTGGACTATGTAAATAGAGAGGCCTCCAGTTTAGAATCCAAGGGGGGCGTCCACACGGATTTCTAAATCATAATCAATATGAATCCACGAGATATTTCTCCCTGGTATTCTAAACCAAATTATCATTAATCCAAGGGGGTTTCCAAATTGAAATAAAAGCTATGTTTTTAACATTAGACCTTGGCTGGTTTCTTCAAGGAATTCCAAATTATTAATAAAAGGACAAGTACTCAAAAATTTAATCACAATTTATTTATTTTCATTTTCAATAGGTCTAATATAAGAGGCACATGCCTCTGGTCCCATTATTTGTTATAGTCATCCCAAATCATTTACTCATGTTCAATAACTCATTCTTGGAACCCCTATGGTGATACCTTTCATTAAAAAATTAGTTCCCCAAGTCGAGCGCACTGCTTGGCTTAGGGTTCACCAGCGTTGGGGCTTCTAGAAATTGTGGGAAATGAATAGTTATGTGCTTCTGTGTAATCAGGGGTGGGTTGTTCACGGGGGTGGCATGGTTATCCTGGTGGTACTGGGTGTCTAGGGGGTGGGCGGGGTATCCACGAGGTGGGTGGGGCTGTCTAGGGGGAGGGGTGTCCAGAGGGGTGGGTGGGCTGTCAAGGGGTGTGGGGGTTGCCCAAGGGGTACGAGGTGTCCAGGGGGTGGGGTTGTCCCGGGGGTGGGGGAGTGTCCAAGGGGTGAGAGGTATGTCAATGGGGTTAGGGGTTGTCCATGGGGTAGGGGGTGTCCAGGGGTGGGCAGGCTGTCCATGGGGGAGGCGGGGTTGTCGAGGGGGTACGGGGTGTCCAGGGGGTGGACGGACAGTCCATGATGGTGGTGGGGCTTTACCGGGGGGTAGGGGTGTCCGGGGGGGGGGGGGGGTGGGCAGGCTATCCACAGAGGTGTGACTGAGATCTATGAGATTTAATAGGGTTTTCATTCATGTTATGAATACAAAATTATGGGTGTTAAAGATTATAATAGTATTTTTTTGTGAAAATACAATTTGGTAGGATTAGTGACTTGATAACATAGTGGTATCATGTTTTCAATTGGGAAAAAGTTGGGGCATTGGATTCTAAAAGATTCCAACAACCTTCCAAGGATATATTATTTCTAGAAATATATGTTGTTGGAGAGTGAATTCATCATATATAGTTGATGTCACTTTTATATCAGGTGATGCCTTTCTCATCAAGACGACTGGAAAAGAACCAAAACCAAAAAGACTTCAAGCATATCCAAATCTCTAGAAGTGATGACTTCCCAGTGCTTATTGGTGAACTATAGAAGTGATGACTTCCCACCTGTACAGCCCCCCACCCCCTCCATATCTCACCCCCAATAGACTCCCCCTTCACAACCTCCTCCCATCCACCGACTGTGCACCCCCAACTACCCACCCTCCCTCACCCCCACCAGCACAACCCCCTCCCATCCACCCATTGCACAACCCCCCCCCCCCCCCCCACCTGCATAGCCCCCTCCCCCCACCCCCACCCCCACCTATACACCCCCCCACCCCCACCCCCCAATATACTCCAACCTACCCAGCCCACCCCCCAACCTGCACACCCCCTCCCCAACCCCACCCCAACCTACACCCCCCACATGCACAGCCCCCCATCCCCCACCCCAACCTGCACAGCCCCCCTCCCCCCACCACCACCTATACACCCCACCCCCTACCTCACCCAGTAATAGACTCCCACCTGCCCCGCCCATCCCCTATCCTGCACACTCCCCCCCACCCACTTGCACAACACCACCCCTCCACTTGCACCCCCCACTTGAATAACCCCCCTCACCCACCCCCACCTGCACAACCCACCCCCACCACTTACCTGTACAACCCTCCACCTCACCCACAAAATACTCCCTCCCACTACACACCCCCACCTATACATACCCCTTCACTCATATTACCCCCCCCCCCCACCTAAACACCCCCACCAGCACACGCCCCCCCCCCCCCACACCCATTGGACCCCCACCCACTGCATCTCCCACCACCTACACCCCCTCACTTCAAAACAATTGATTCACACATGACCACATAACAAAAACAAAAATCAAATAAAATTGAAATTGTTGGGTAGAATAATTCACAAACCTTGGGTTTCTGACAAATCAAAACAGAAAACAAAAAATATAGATGAAAACCCATAAGCATAAGGTACTAATTACATATTTCAAGTGTAGAACAAAACAACTTTGTGATTGAAGATGGATGTGGTGTAAATTTTATGAGCGACAGAGGTTTTAGGTCTCTTCTTCATCACATCAATCGCATGGATGTGAGATCGGGTCGGCTGTAAATTTATGGGAAAACCTTCCAAATGTTTTTAAAAAACATATGGGAATGGTAATCATTACCAACGGTTTAGAGAAACCATTGGGAAATCCTTAATAATATGTATATTTCCCAACAGTTTCTTCAAACCGTTGGGAAATACATCATAACTCAACCTTTTCCAACAGTTTGAATAAACTGTTGGTAAAGGACCCATATAACATCGATTCAATAGAACTATTTATATATAAGTTTTAGGAAAACACAGCTTCCCAGTAGTGATTGTGATGGAATAATAAGGTTTAGGAAATGGTTTTGTATTCATATCATACCATAAATATAGAAGGAGTCGTTGGATGAGGATCATAGTTCTTCATTCTACATTAATCATGTATTCACAAAGATGTATGGGGTCCTGAAAGAGTATTTCTGGTGGGTTGGAATGAAATGACATTTTTCCAAATATTTCTCTCACTGCTTGGTTTTTCATCACGTTGAGTCTGAGAGATAGATGTCCATGGAGATGTTAGAATTATTTCCCATTCATTAATTGAAATGGGAATAATTCACTATGGTATTTGTCATAAAAAATCTAAAAACATATAAGGAAATGATTCTATATGGGCTATAGTTGATTGGAATACAAAGCCAGAGCACTTCATTTCCATTATAGAGTATTTCTTTATTCATCATCATTCCAGTATATATGTATAAGAAGTGGTATTGTTTCACGGTGTAACACTTTCCATTATATCTTATGAGAATCTAAGGTTTACCTCAAAATTCTGTGAAGGATTTAGTAGTCACTAGATAAAAATTTATGTTTCAGCACTACTTATCATCCTCATACAAACAATCTCTTTGAGAGGACAGTTCAAACTCTAGAAGTCATGTTGAGATATTCCTTTATGGATTTCCAAGGTGGTTGGAACCAATACCTACCTTTGGTGGAATTTCAAACAACAATTGTTTTCACTCTTGTATTTAGATGGCTTCTTATAAAACCCACTATAGAAAGTGTTGCATAACTCCAACTTTTTGGGATGTAGTTGGGGAAAAAATTCTATTAGGAAATCATCTTATTGATGAAATTTTGGAAAATGTTAGATCTATTCTAGAACACCTTTAAGAATATGAGAGTTGAAAAAAATGATATCCTGACAACCGAAGAAAGTACCTAGAGTTTGAAGTTGGAGACAATATATTTCTATGAATATCTCTCTTAATGGTAATAATGACTTTTGGAAAGAATGGAAAGCTGAACCGTAAGTATATCGGGGCTTTCTAAATTATGGATCATATTTGGAATGTTGCTTACCAATTTGAGATTCAACTGAATCTCTCTCAACATCATAATGTTTTCTATATATCTCTTAAGAGAAACAACATACCTAATCACTCACATGTACTAGACTCAGATGTTTTATCGCTATAGAAAGCTCTTTCTTATAAAGAACAACTGAGAGAGATTCTTGATCGTAGTGAAAAAGTTCTACGAAACAAGACAGCTCACTGGTTAAAGTTTTATGGTGGAACCCCAAATTTGAGGAATATATGTGGGAACTTGAGGAAGTGATGGGGAATATTTATCCTTATTTTTTGGTATCCTTGTGATGAATTTATAGGGAAAATCAGTTTATAGGGGGGTAGAATGTACAACATACATGTTTTTATGAAATATTTTCTTTAATGAATTTATTTTATTTGATTGAATTTCTCACAATCAAGAGTTTAAATAACCAATAGATTCCCAGATAAAATAGACATTATAACTAGGATGATAGTTTAGTGTGAATAAATATAACTAAATTTTTAAAAAGTATAATGAATTAATTAGGTACTAATTAATTTTTTAAAATATAAATCAATTATTTATTTCTATATTGGTATTAGTAAATTAAGGAAATTAAAATTTATAAATGAAAATATTGAAATATATATGTAATATATTTAATAAAATAATTTTGATATTCACCCAACAGATAATTTTTCATATGTATTAATATAAAGTATTTGATGTATAAAACCCCTTATTTTTCAAAAGTGTAGTTTTCCGTCTTTTAATGGTGAACACTTTTTAAAATTATGATTTTGAAACATTAATAATTTTTATATGACAACATAAAAAACTATTTGGAAAAAGGATATAAAAATTTACTGAGGATTACTTTTTGATATTTTTTTGATAACTTCTAACATTTGATGAATTGTAAAAATATACTAAATTTTAGATGAAAATAACATTTTTCATTGAAACAATTAATATGGTTAAATTAAATTTTTGAATTATTTTAATGTATTAATAGAATATATTTTTATTAGTTAATATAATTTTGGTCATTGGAATTAAATTTACATTTAATTTATATGTAAAAACATAAAAAAATTTGTAATTTTTTATATTTTAAAACATATTTTCTCATTTTGACATCGGGATTAATTATAAATTATTTTTAAAGTATTATCTATTTCGGATTTTGAAAAATGGATTCCATATTTTGAATCAGTAGCTCAAAATTATTTAAATAGCATTATTTTTTTTGTCATTATGAATAGTAACATTGTTAATTTTTAGTAATACGGTAAACACGTAAATTGAGTAATTAAGGGAAAAATGTTATAAAATTACAATAACACTTTTTTGTATCATTGGATGAGCTTGTTTCATCTCAAAACATCATTTGGTCTAAATGATATCCTTTTAATGCCACTTGGATGAGATTATGACATTTAATTTATTTTATATAATGAAAATTTAATTATGTCTAACTCAAATTTTAAAAACTATATCATATTAATATAAGGTTATAAAAAATATAAATTAGATTATAATTAATCATTTAAAACATAAAATTTATTTATTTCTCATGGTAAATTATTTTTAATTTTTAGTAAATTAAATTTACTATAAAGGATAAAACATTGATGACACATAAATAATTTAATTGATGAAAAATCAATAAACTAATTTTTATTATACTAATAATAACCAGTAAAAGACACAAAAACATGAAAAAATATTATTTTACAAGTATATATTGACCAAAATCATTAAAAGGTCAGGTTTTTTACTATTTTGGGCCTTATATAAGAGATTGTGAAACTTATATTAATTTATTTAATGTATTGTTAATGTTGTCGCATTCATGTTTTAAAAAGTATATCTTTTTTTATGTTGGATTTTCCAAAATATATATTTGAATAAAAGTATTATTCAAAAATATAGTTGATTTATCTTCATCATATTATTTTATTTGTATATTGTTATCAAAAAAATGTATCAAATAATTACACAAAACTAATGTTGTAATTATTTTATTAATGGAGATAACAAATAAATATTATTAAAAAACTATAAAAAAATATAATTTTATATAATAAATGTGATCGATGAAGTTTATATATTAACTTGACATATTAGGAGTATAATTGTAACACCCCAAGCATCTACGGTACGTTTCCCTTTGAATAATGCGATAGCGTGTGTTATACGCAACCTCGAGTTCTAACACACACCACAACTAATTAAACTAGCCGTTGTGAATAGTAATACCTAATTTTTGAAATTATATATATTTTATATTTGAAAATGGACTTCATTTTTGGACTCGGAATATCGAATTTAGCCTAAGGTGAAATTTTGGTACTTTTCGGATAACTTTCATATTTTGATGAATAGTGAAAAATTACTAAATTTTAATTAAAAACAACTTTTTTAATCAAAATAATTAATAGTGATAAATTATGAATTTTAGTAGTTTTAAAGTATATTTAGAATATATTTTTACCATTTAATATAATGTTGGTCATTGGACATAATTTTACAATTAAACCGAACATAAACAAGTGTCAATCTTTTGATAGTTATTATCTCTTAAAAACACGCTTTTTGTTTTGACAGCGGGAATTAATTTTAAATTAATTTCTGCCACTTATGTGTTTTGAATTTAGGAAAATGGATTCCATATTTGGAATCAGGATGTTCAAATTGTGTAAATAGGTAACTTTTATTTTTAGACATTTTGAATAATTACTGCGGTAAATATTTTATTTACCATGGTTAAGGGTAAATCCGGTAAATAAGGGTTAAAAAAAATAATATTATAATAATACTAAATTACCCTAAAACGTGTCTTAACCCTATTGGTTGATACATGGTCGACCATGGGCATCTTTGGGTCTATTTTGGGACCCCATGGATCCACTTGTAAGTGATAATGACACATTATATTAATAAAGCTAAAATAAAAATAAAAATGGCATAAGCTTACATCTTTTAGAAGAACAATTTTTACATAGGGTTATACATGTTGGATTTTCGATTATAAATATTCATTAGAAATCTAAAAAGATTTCCTACATAATGATATTTTATTTATAATTTTTAGACATTAAATATTTTATTTTATTTATGACACAATGATGATGGAGTAATTACTATAATAGTAAAAAATTAAAATAATTGATATTATAAATACCCAAATAAATATAATATGAAACTTTTAATGAATTAAACTAATTTTCTAGGCTAATATGATATATTAGGATTGATTTAATGGACTTTGTTCGAAGTAATCAATCTGTTATGAGTTTCAAAAAAATCAACTATTGAATAGTGTCAAAATTGACATAAAAGAGTTCTTAAAACAAATATTATATAATTAATTGATATTAAATTCCTAAAAATCTAAGGTTCGGCCAAGAGACTTATATTATGATAGGTTAATCATTAATGGACCACTTGGGGGTCTCTTGGATGTATATAGTATGTTTATTAACAATATTATATAAAAATACAAAGAGACATTGTAAAAGTGAAACTAATTAACTTAGAGTTAATACTTAAAGATAAGGTTAATATAAGTACCCAAACCAGTATAAATTCTATTGGATGAGTTGTTTTCGACCTATCCCCACCTCAACCTTTGAATAGTCAACTTTGGAGCCATTGGAAACCGAATATGAATTTATTATAAATTAATATTTCTAGCTTTTCCAAAGGTGCCCCTCACCCCTCTTATAAAAGGGCACTCCTCCTTCTCATTTCTTCACACCTTCAAAGCCTTTTGGTTCGGCCAAACTCTGCCCAAATAATCTCCCAACATCCCTAACTACAACCTAGAGGCCTTAGTTCGATCAGAAAGCCAACCTAAGGAGCCCTTTTGATCAAATCAAAAAGAAGAACCCGAAGAAGTGGTAATGATTTCACCACCCTTTTCTAAGTTCATTTCTTCTTCCACTTCCTCTTTCTTTGTTCTTACCATTCTAAAATAATAACTCCAGTATCTTACATATACTGTGATGTTATTATAAATATGGCACAACCATATTCAGTATTCTATCCACCCTTTGAATAACATGTCACCATACGTGCGTACGTACGGCTTACCGTCTCCACGTCGTGGTGTAATTGTTATTCAATATATTATTATTTGGATGGGTATAATAATGATGTGTAACTCATGTAAATAATAAATATAACATGTTAATTATTCTGTATATATGATATACCATCCATTTATATATTATTTTAATATCAAAAGAATGATATTGTCGCTCGTGCGTACGTACGGACTACCGTCTCCACGAACGCGATGAGATTCATTCTCCATCGTATCCATTCAAGTATAATTATCATTTGATGATTTAAAAATGATGATTAAGGACTTAATACCATTCTGGATTTGAATAATATACAACTTATCCTTTACAAACATGTCTTACGTAACAAAACATACAAAAGCAAACGAGTAAGTTAACACCCGAAACAACGATAATACTAAGATATTATTATCAAATCAATATTAAAAGATCATATATGATATCATATTAATATATATGATTCTTGTATAATTTAGTAACAATTATTTCACCATTATACAGGAGGTTAACCTACCCCAACCAAGGAAAAGTACAAGGTAAGGGTTACTTCACAATCTCTTCATTATCCGAGGTTGTATTATACGTAATAATCTACTGGGATCTCTTTATCATCCACATCCATGTTTCTTCGAAATGTATTTCAAAACATTTTTACTATTTACAAGAATATGGGTTAAAGTCATTTATACCCTTGTTTGACTTTTTATAAGAGGTTCATAAAGGAATCTTTCCGTCGTTTTCAAAACAAGGTCCTTTTTAACCTTTTCGACAGAATTGAGGTAAGAATATTTTTTTAACTTATACGGCAGGTGCGGTTATTTTACGCCGTTATAAAATCTTCAAATCTTTCCTTACAAGCTTATAAGAATATTTTCAAAGAAAATGTTTTATTTTATATGGATCTTAAATGATTTCAAAATAAAAGGAGATATTTCTTTAAAAAGAATTTTGATTTCATCTATGTCAACATCCTTTGACGGATTTTAAGATTATTTGAAGTTGATTTATTATGATACAAAACTTCTATATTGTATTGAAGGTTTTGTGATATGTTTGACTATGGATGTGCTATTTTTATACCATTCATAGTTTATGGTGAAATTATTGACATTTCGTATGCTAGTTTTAATACGAATGTTTATGTTATGTTTAAACCTTTTCATATGGGAATGCATTGGACTTAATAAGTGACGGGTGGAGCCCGCTATAGCTCCTCGATGCATCGGTAGGTCTCATGAGACAAACTAGTGTCTTGGCACAAGGCCTTGACAAAATCTTATTTGTAGTCTTGGCACGAGGCCTTGGCTATGTGGTTATGATAGTCTGGCATTATGCATTCCAACATTATGAAAGTGGTTATTGATTTTTGCATGTGATTATTCGATTAGTAGAATATCCATGTGAACAAGTAAATGGCATTATTTCATTTTACTTATGCCATACTATGTTGAAGTTCAATTTTAAAAGGCTTTTGTTTTAGTAATTCATTGCCTTAAATGTTTATGCTTATTTTGAATGTTCCGCTATATTGTTATCCTTACTGGGCATTTGAGCTCACCCCTTTTCTATGTTTTATTTTTCCCAGGTAGTGAAGAAGTAAATTATGAATGACTTGCAGGGATATTATGAGGGGTTAATAGTGTGGATATGAAGACTTTGTTGTTGTAGTAGTTTTTCACTTTGAAATGTAATGTAAAACTTTATGATTATATCTAGTGTTTCCAAGGCTACTAAACCAATCGGTCTTTCGAGATTTGATCTTCTTGTGATCATGCCAATGTTACGAAGTAATGCACCGACTCTGGGCAGCTGGGGTCGGGGCGTTACAGTTGGTATCAGAGGAAGTTTAGTACAAACCTTGGAAGCTAGATTTAGATAAACTCTGATTAGAGCACGTAGACCTAAGATGAACTTTGAGGATTAGTATAAAAGAACTTCCTAGAATTGTGGTATTGTAGAGATTTTGTGAGTTTTCCGAGCAATACATCCCTGTCTGGATACGAGCAGGTAGAGGCGGCTCTGGCACAGATGTACCTAGGGGTAAAACCCGAAAACACTGCTTTGAGCTAGACTCGAACGGGAACTGGTGCACGACAACGGGCCTTGCTGCACTCTTGGTTACGACACTCCTGGGGGATATGCTTAGGATAACTCTCATTTTCTTTACAAATCATTATGAAGGGTTTATGAGTATATACTTCCTCAAAGAAAACATTTTTATGATTATGGATTATATCCATAAATAGTTCAATTTATGTTAAGTGTTTTATAAGTATGGGATTATGTATTTTGATTCATAAACTGATCTAGTTTATGCCATTGTTTAGAAATGGCGCCTAGTGGAAGAAATGGAAACTGTATCAATGCACGCACTCCATGTAGAGATTTCCCTCCTGCTCAAGATAATTATAGTGGGGCTGGTGATGCAACTGGTGCTGATCAGCTAATCACCGTACTGGGACAACTTACTCAGGTTATGAATAATAACCTTACCCGTATGGAGCACCCTGATTCGCAGCGTGGAGGATCAATGTTAGATCGATTCATGAGACAACAGCCACCAACGTTCAATGGGAGTACAAATCCCTTAGTAGCTGAGCAATGGATATTTTCCCTAGAGAAAATATTTCAGGCTTTGGGGAGCAGCGAATGGGAAAAAGTTATCATGGCAGTTTACCGCCTCACTGGAGATGCTGATCAATGGTGGTCATTGATTCAAAATACGGAGGAAGATGATGAAGTATCAAACATGGAATGGAGGGAGTTCGAAGATCTGTTTTTAGAAAAATACTTTCCTCGCGACCATCGAGCAGATATGGAAAGACAATTTCTGAGTCTGAGACAAAAGGAGGATGAGAATGTCACAAAGTATGAGGCTAACTTTACAAGGTTAGCGAGGTACGCTGGTGATTATATTCGCAACCCAAGAAGTAAGATTGATCGTTTCTTTGATGGGTTATTGTTGATCATCTTACCAAGTCAGCACATTTTCTTGCTATAAGAGAAGATCTACCCCTGGAACGTCTAGCAAGACTATATATTAATGAAGTTGTGAGACTTCATGGAGTACCCCTATCAATTGTTTCGGATCGTGATCCCCGTTTTACTTCAAGGTTTTGGAAAAGTCTTCAGAAATCCCTGGATACTGAACTTCATTTGAGCACTGCTTACCACCCTCAGACAGACGGACAATCAGAACGGACTATTCAAACCTTAGAAGACATGTTGAGATCTTGCTCACTTGATTTTCAGGGTATGTGGGATCAATATTTACCACTAGTAGAATTTTCCTATAACAATAGCTTCCATTCGAGTATACAGATGGCACCATATGAAGCGTTATACGGAAAGAGATATCGTACACCAACCTGTTGGGATGACGTTGGTGAAAGAAAACTTGTAGGCCCAGAACTGGTGGAGGAAACGGTGGAAAAGGTGAAAGTAATCCAAAATCACATCAAAGCAGCTCAAAGTAGGCAGAAGAGCTATGCCGATAATCGAAGGAAGGATTTGGAATTTCAAGTCGGTGATCATGTTTTCCTAAAGGTATCTCCGTGGAAGGGAGTCATACGTTTTGGTAAGAAAGGTAAATTGAGTCCCAGATACATCGGACCTTTCGAAATTCTAGAACGAATTGGGGCTGTAGCTTACCGATTGGCAATGCCGCCAAGTCTCTCCAAAGTTCACGATGTGTTCCACGTATCTCTGTTGAGAAAATACATGCCTGACCCAACGCATGTACTCACCTATGAGGAATTAGAACTGGAACCCGATCTGTCTTATTGTGAAGAGCCTGTCAGGATTCTTGATACAAGAGAACAAGTGCTGAGAAACCGGACGACGCGTCTGGTAAAAGTTTTGTGGAGGAATCATAAGATGGAAGAGGCAACGTGGGAACCCGAGGAACTTATGATGAAGAACCACCCGAGTCTTTTTATGCAGTAATACCCTAGAAATTGCGAGGACGCAATTATTTGAAGGAGGGGAGAATGTAACACCCCAAGCTTCTACGGTACGTTTCCCTTTGAATAATGCGATAGCGTGTGTTATACGCAACCTCGAGTTCTAACACACACCACAACTAATTAAACTAGCCGTTGTGAATAGTAATACCTAATTTTTGAAATTATATATATTTTATATTTGAAAATGGACTTCATTTTTGGACTCGGAATATCGAATTTAGCCTAAGGTGAAATTTTGGTACTTTTCGGATAACTTTCATATTTTGATGAATAGTGAAAAATTACTAAATTTTAATTAAAAACAACTTTTTTAATCAAAATAATTAATAGTGATAAATTATGAATTTTAGTAGTTTTAATGTATATTTAGAATATATTTTTACCATTTAATATAATGTTGGTCATTGGACATAATTTTACAATTAAACCGAACATAAACAAGTGTCAATCTTTTGATAGTTATTATCTCTTAAAAACACGCTTTTTGTTTTGACAGCGGGAATTAATTTTAAATTAATTTCTGCCACTTCTGTGTTTTGAATTTAGGAAAATGGATTCCATATTTGGAATCAGGATGTTCAAATTGTGTAAATAGGTAACTTTTATTTTTAGACATTTTGAATAATTACAGCGGTAAATATTTTATTTACCATGGTTAAGGGTAAATCCGGTAAATAAGGGTTAAAAAAAATAATATTATAATAATACTAAATTACCCTAAAACGTGTCTTAACCCTATTGGTTGATACATGGTCGACCATGGGCATCTTTGGGTCTATTTTGGGACCCCATGGATCCACTTGTAAGTGATAATGACACATTATATTAATAAAGCTAAAATAAAAATAAAAATGGCATAAGCTTACATCTTTTAGAAGAACAATTTTTACATAGGGTTATACATGTTGGATTTTCGATTATAAATATTCATTAGAAAGCTAAAAAGATTTCCTACATAATGATATTTTATTTATAATTTTTAGACATTAAATAATTTATTTTATTTATGACACAATGATGATGCAGTAATTACTATAATAGTAAAAAATTAAAATAATTGATATTATAAATACCCAAATAAATATAATATGAAACTTTTAATGAATTAAACTAATTTTCTAGGCTAATATGATATATTAGGATTGATTTAATGGACTTTTTTCGAAGTAATCAATTTGTTATGAGTTTCACAAAAATCAACTATTGAATAGTGTCAAAATTGACATAAAAGAGTTCTTAAAACAAATATTATATTATTAATTGATATTAAATTCCTAAAAATCTAAGGTTCGGCCAAGAGACTTATATTATGATAGGTTAATCATTAATGGACCACTTGGGGGTCGCTTGGATGTATATAGTAAGTTTATTAACAATATTATATAAAAATACAAAGAGACATTGTAAAAGTGAAACTAATTAACTTAGAGTTAATACTTAAAGATAAGGTTAATATAAGTACCCAAACCAGTTTAAATTCTATTGGATGAGTTGTTTTCGACCTATCCCCACCTCAACCTTTGAATAGTCAACTTTGGAGCCATTGGAAACCGAATATGAATTTATTATAAATTAATATTTCTAGCTTTTCCAAAGGTGCCCCTCACCCCTCTTATAAAAGGGCACTCCTCCTTCTCATTTCTTCACACCTTCAAAGCCTTTTGGTTCGGCCAAACTCTGCCCAAATAATCTCCCAACATCCCTCACTACAACCTAGAGGCCTTAGTTCGATCAGAAAGCCAACCTAAGGAGCCCTTTTGATCAAATCAAAAAGAAGAACCCGAAGAAGTGGTAATGATTTCACCACCCTTTTCTAAGTTCATTTCTTCTTCCACTTCCTCTTTCTTTGTTCTTACCATTCTAAAATAATAACTCCAGTATCTTACATATACTGTGATGTTATTATAAATATGGCACAACCATATTCAGTATTCTATCCACCCTTTGAATAACATGTCACCATACGTGCGTACGTACGGCTTACCGTCTCCACGTCGTGGTGTAATTGTTATTCAATATATTATTATTTGGATGGGTATAATAATGATGTGTAACTCATGTAAATAATAAATATAACATGTTAATGATTATGTATATATGATATACCATCCATTTATATATTATTTTAATATCAAAAGAATGATATTGTCGCTCGTGCGTACGTACGGACTACCGTCTCCACGAACGCGATGAGATTCATTCTCCATCGTATCCATTCAAGTATAATTATCATTTGATGATTTAAAAATGATGATTAAGGACTTAATACCATTCTGGATTTGAATAATATACAACTTATCCTTTACAAACATGTCTTACGTAACAAAACATACAAAAGCAAACGAGTAAGTTAACACCCGAAACAACGATAATACTAAGATATTATTATCAAATCAATATTAAAAGATCATATATGATATCATATTAATATATATGATTCTTGTATAATTTAGTAACAATTATTTCACCATTATACAGGATGTTAACCTACCCCAACCAAGGAAAAGTACAAGGTAAGGGTTACTTCACAATCTCTTCATTATCCGAGGTTGTATTATACGTAATAATCTACTGGGATCTCTTTATCATCCACATCCATGTTTCTTCGAAATGTATTTCAAAACATTTTTACTATTTACAAGAATATGGGTTAAAGTCATTTATACCCTTGTTTGACTTTTTATAAGAGGTTCATAAAGGAATCTTTCCGTCGTTTTCAAAACAAGGTCCTTTTTAACCTTTTCGACAGAATTGAGGTAAGAATATTTTTTTAACTTATACGGCAGGTGCGGTTATTTTACGCCGTTATAAAATCTTCAAAGCTTTCCTTAAAAGCTTATAAGAATATTTTCAAAGAAAATGTTTTATTTTATATGGATCTTAAATGATTTCAAAATAAAAGGAGATATTTCTTTAAAAAGAATTTTGATTTCATCTATGTCAACATCCTTTGACGGATTTTAAGATTATTTGAAGTTGATTTATTATGATACAAAACTTCTATATTGTATTGAAGGTTTTGTGATATGTTTGACTATGGATGTGCTATTTTTATACCATTCATAGTTTATGGTGAAATTATTGACATTTCGTATGCTAGTTTTAATACGAATGTTTATGTTATGTTTAAACCTTTTCATATGGGAATGCATTGGACTTAATAAGTGACGGGTGGAGCCCGCTATAGCTCCTCGATGCATCGGTAGGTCTCATGAGACAAACTAGTGTCTTGGCACAAGGCCTTGACAAAATCTTATTTGTAGTCTTGGCACGAGGCCTTGGCTATGTGGTTATGATAGTCTGGCATTATGCATTCCAACATTATGAAAGTGGTTATTGATTTTTGCATGTGATTATTCGATTAGTAGAATATCCATGTGAACAAGTAAATGGCATTATTTCATTTTACTTATGCCATACTATGTTGAAGTTCAATTTTAAAAGGCTTTTGTTTTAGTAATTCATTGCCTTAAATGTTTATGCTTATTTTGAATGTTCCGCTATATTGTTATCCTTACTGGGCATTTGAGCTCACCCCTTTTCTATGTTTTATTTTTCCCAGGTAGTGAAGAAGTAAATTATGAATGACTTGCAGGGATATTATGAGGGGTTAATAGTGTGGATATGAAGACTTTTTTGTTGTTGTAGTTTTTCACTTTGAAATGTAATGTAAAACTTTATGATTATATCTAGTGTTTCCAAGGCTACTAAACCAATCGGTCTTTCGAGATTTGATCTTCTTGTGATCATGCCAATGTTACGAAGTAATGCACCGACTCTGGGCAGCTGGGGTCGGGGCGTTACAATAATAATATATTTGTTTAGAAGATAACTTGTTATCTACATATTTTTAAAAATCAATGAATTTAATAGTGTCAAAATTTACACTATTGTTTCTTTATTAAAATAATTCATTATTGAAATCAGAAAGAAAAATTAAAAAATTATTATTATAAGGTTTAAAATGATATATGTTATTTTTTATGGTCTAATCGACATCATATATGTAAATAGTTTTCCCTTTTAATATTAAAATAAATTTTACTATTGTTAAAAATTTAAATGAATATTTATGTGTTAATTAAAATAATAAGGTTTAAATTGATAGAAATACATGTCTAAGATATATTGGTGTGTGATATTACAACCTTATATCATATTATATTTTAAATTAGGATACTTTTATTATTTCTAGATATTGTTTGAATTTATTATAAATTAATATTTTCGGAATTTTCAAAGGTTCCCCTCACCCCAATTTTAAAAGGAAACCTCCTCTCTCATTTCTTCACAAATCAGTGTGCCTTCAATCTCAGTTTCCCCCTATCATTTTCCATTCTAATAATCCCTATTAACATTTTATTGTTCATGGTCTTCCCCAAATACCAACTCTAGTGCATTAAGAAGATATTTTGAGGGAGAACCATAAAGAAGAGGTAATCTCATCTACTCATTCATTCAATATTATTACTTATTATACTTCCTTATCATGAGTTTTGTCATTATAATGTAATAAATATTGTATCAATTTTATAATTATATGTTATTATGATTATGAAATAACCATTTTCCACCTTCTGTCCATCCTAAGAAAAAAATGTACCATGTGGGTGTACGTACGACTTACCGTCTCCACATCATGATGTAATCTATTTTTCACCACCACCATACATGGATTTTTATAATGATGTAAATAATAACTATATATTATTATTATAATATAATATTTTTTTGAAATATTATTCACCAACAACTTCAATATTATTCAGAAATTATGGGAATGATATTCTCACTCGTGCGTACGTACGACCTACCGTCTCCAGGATGCGATGAAATTCATTTACATCATCTTCATTAAAGAATGATTATATAAATTAATTGAATAAAAAATATGATATATATTGTAATAATATAATATGGTAATTTATTTATTTATAACCTAATATTATGAATAAGAATTTATCTAACAAAACATGCATAAGAAAATAAAGATATTAATACATGATGGATGAGTAATATTGTTACTATCATCTGGATGATAATATGATCTTATATGACATCATAAAAATGAATATGATTCTGGAATAATCAATTAAATTATTTAAATCATTATACTGAAGGTTCATATGCATATAAAGGATATCAAACCAAAGGTAATGGTTAATTCTGAAATATCATTATTATATGAGATTGTTTATATGTAATTATTTACTGGGGTATATTTATCATCCATGTTCACATTCTATAAATATGTATTATAAAATATTATTTATATTGTTCTAATATTTTTTAAAATTCATTTATAAGCTTTGGTGAATTTTTGTGAAATGTTATGAAACGAATCTTTTTTCTTTGTCGATACGAAGTACTTTTTGACTATCCGGAAAAATTACGAGAAGAATTTATTCTTTTAAATTATTTTTCATGAATAGATTTTTAAATTTTCATAAATACTTATTTTCCTAAATATTAGATTATAATATTTCAAGATTATTTTCAATAAAATTATTTTATTTTAAAATTTTGTGCCATTTTTAAAAATGATATTTTTTTGGAGAATAGGGGATATTTTCCGAAAGAATTAATTTTAAATGTCTTATAAAACTTATTTTCATTCTATGATGACATTATTTAATAGGGTTATGTATCAAGTATATTATCCCAGTTATTTACTATGGTTTGATTTTCTTTATTTTAGAATTCAATTAATTAAATCCATTTTATCTGTATGGATTATTTTATAATAGAATGATGTTTAAGAAACCCATTTTATTCTTGGGGTTATGCTATGATGAATGATTTACATTTTTTGAGGAATATGTACTGATGATTTAATTATTAGATGGGTGGGACCTATATCTCCCTCCATTACATTGGGTAATGATTCATATCTCATTAGATAGATATGGATGGAATGGGAAATGATCATGGTTAAATTATAGAGGGATGGATGGATGAGTGAGCATGGTTCAATAATGGACTTTGTCTGCTATGATTGTCTTTTCAATGAGACCTGACTAATATGAAAAGATTTTTCATTTATAATGTGTATTTCACAAAATTTAATGTATTTAGTTGTTGATTTTGTGATGTCTTTAATTTTTTGTTATGAAATTTTATGATTTATCACATGTAATGATATTTTGATATTTTATATTCCAGAAAATATTTTCAAATATTATATACTTAAGTGTTATGATTATGATATGATTAATATCTCTTTTACCCTTACTAAGAATCTAATATCACCCTTTCTTATTTTTCATTCCCCCAGGTTATGAAGAATGTTATTAAGTAAGATGTATCAAAAAGGGTTCTAGTTGTGAAGGAATATACGGGAGACAATATTGATTTCTTATGAGAAGTTGTGTATGTTTCCCAGTTTCTAAAGACACTATACTTATATAGTCCTATAAAGACTTTTTGATATTTTATAATGAATATTCTATAATTTTTATCTAATATTTTTTTCATGTAATGTTTGGGTTGCTATATTTGGTATCATATAACATGTATAGTTAACCTTTTGAAACTAGGATGAGAAAACCATAAGAATAACCCTTAGGATATGCCAAAGTATATGTTAGAATACCAGTGTTTTTGAAATGTTTGTGAATAACCTAGGATAAAATATAAGGTGTCCTAAATTGAAATTTTATTTTTGATTATGTGGTATTCCAATTATGATTACTATTATTCACCCTATTTATCTTGGTTTTAGTTAAGAGATAGAACCTGGATGACCATGTTAATACTGAATACAATTAGAAATGAAATGATTTTCCTCCTAAGAAACCAAATGTTATGGGATATGGGATGAAAAATCTTTTAGCTATGATCACACAACTTTCTCCTTCTATGAATAGTTCATGACTTCCAAACAAAAAAAAGGGAACAATATTCTATTTAGTTCCTCATGAGGCAGAAACCACCTTCATTGTGTGGGTATTCTGAACCACTAATGGATAAACAATGGATTAGTACCACTAAAAAGATATTTTCAGTTCTCCAATGTTCAAAAAATGAAAAATCCATCTTGACATTATATCATTTGTAAGGTTATTATTATCAATGGTGTAATCATATCAAGAATAAAAGGAATAGATATGAAATTGAATCCATGGAATTGGAAATGTTTGATAACTAATTTTTCAATAAGTATTGTCCTTGTATTCATCAAAAAAAGATGGAGGAGTACCTTGAACATAAGAAAAAAGATGATCAATATATTGGTACCTAAGAAGAAAAGCTTACAAGGCATGAAAGGTAAACTTCATGAATTATTATCCAAACTATGATTAAAATTTATATATTCTTTATTTGCTTAAAACAATGTCTCCAAAGGGAATTAATCATAACAGACTTTAATAGATACAATGAAATCATTCGACGTTCTCTCAAGGTTGAGATGGAGATTGGAGTACACCAATAGTCCTATGGGATTGATAAGAATAGAAAATTGGAATTCAAGGGAAAATTTAAATACCACACTAAAAAGAAGATGATTTTTCTCTTATTCTCAATGTGTGGAATGAAATATGAAGGAAATTTACTAAAAGGGACTATCAAACATTTTATGTGTTCAAAATAATGTCATCATGTAGTTGACTCCTGAAGTGATGGGACAATGATTTATAATGATTCGAATAAAAAATGATACCCATAATTCATATACTACACTTCAGTGTTACAAGTGTAAGGAAATGGGGAATTATTCCAATCAATTCCTTAATCCATGGGTTATTTATGATCATCGATGTTAGCACACACTTATGGCCAAATACAAAGTCTAGTCACATGTGATCACGATCAATGATTTGGAGTACGATAATGAACTAGCGAAAGGTACACATACAATCCACCCAAAATTAGAAAATGTTTTATCTGATTATGGATCCACCCAATAATTTATTTCTGAAAAATTTTCCAATGTCATCTTCATATTACATCAAAAATTATCTATTGAGTTAACTGTGACAACTCCAAATGGCACAAAGGTCGCATCATAAGTTCATAATTCTTCTCTAGTTAATGTTTGTGGGAATTTTTTACCTAAAAATCATGTGATACATCCTATAGTGTAATTTTATGTTATTTTTGGCATTTATTTTCTTTCTCTATATAAATATCATATAAATTTCCAAGTAAGTAAAGTCACAATTCATATTATGGATTAATCTATGATCATCTATCGATGTAAAGATGAATATGAACTTCCAGAAGAAATTTATTCCATCGTATGGATCATCATTCCTATAAATGAAGGTTATGAATATCAAATGCTCAGGGAGATACTAATAATTAATAATACACCCATTTTACAAGAGTTTGATGATGGATTTCCAAAATAATTGACCAATCTTCCACCAAATCATGAAGTTCAGTTTTCAAAAGAAATCATACTTGGTGTTATGCCTATTCCAAATACACCTTATAGAATTACCCCAATTGAGTATCAAGAAATTGAAGAAACAGCTCCAAGATAATCTAAAAAAGAATTCATACACCCTACTATGTCACATTGTGGTGAACCTATTCTTTTTTGTTAAGAATAAATATGGATAAATGAGAATATACATTTATTATCGAGAACATAAGAGGACCACTATCAAAAAATATATCATCTTTCCCCCATTGATGAAATATTATACCAACAACATAGACCTCAATACTATTACAAGATTGATATTCATTTAATAAATCATGAATTAAGGATTAATGAAGAGGATATACCCAATACAACATTCCATACAAGGTATGGACACATGGAATATATAGTTATGCCTTTTGGTATTACTAGTGCCCCTACTATCTTTATGGATTTAATGAATATAGTATTTAGAGAATTTCTTGATCAGTTAATGTTAGTGTTTATAGATGATATTCTATTCTATTTAAAGATAAAGGATGATCATCAAGATCACTTGAGAATTTTATTGAATACGTTGATAAAAGAGAATATATATTCAAAATTTTACAAGTGTGAATTTTGGATTCATAATGTTTCTTTTTCGTTAAAATAATCTCAAGGGAGGGGATATCTGTGGATCCAGCAAAAATAGAAGTTATTGAACGTTGGATGATACCAAAAATGGTAACTGAGATCTGATGTTTTCATGGTTTTTCAATATATTATCAACTTTTTTGAAATATTTTTCATTATTGTATAATCCACTCACCAATTTTACAAATAGAAGAGTTATGTTCATATTGATAGAGGAATGTGAAAATAATTTCAAAGTGCTACAAAGAAGGTTAGCCAGTGCACCTTTTCTCACACTGCCTTATAGTGGAGAAAGTTTTGTGATCTACAGTGATGCATCGAATAAAGTGTTGGGTTGTGTACTCATGAAAAATGATGTGGTGATTGTTTATTCATAATGAAAATTGAAAATCCAAGAGTTAAATTACCCAACTCATTATTTGGATTTAGATACGGTAATGTTTTCATTAAAAATATGGATTCATTATCTTTATGGTGAAATTTGTGATATTTATACAAATAATGAAATTTTAAAGTATATTTTGACACCAAAGTAGATGAATATCCACCATTGAATATGGTTACAGTTGATTAAATATTATGAATTCTCAATATATTACCACCCTTGGAATGTGAACAAGGTGGAAAATGTATTGTGTCGAAAAGACCATGCTAGACTATCCATGATGAGGATCACAAAATATATAATATTTATGGATCTAAAAAGGTTGTATATTGAGATTTTAATTCAAGGGGAGAAGTATTATTTTTCTCAAATGAATGTTCGTCCTTCAATATAAGTTAAGATTAAGGTGGTATAGAAGGATGATATAGAGATACAAAATATTGGGATAAATGTACTTAAATTAAACCTTTATTATGATGGAATAATAAGGTTCAGGAATATGGTTTTTATTCCTCTCATACCATAAATATATAAGGAGTTATTGAATTATGATCCTAGTTCTTCATTCTCTATTAATAATGTAAAAACAACGATTTATAGGGACCTGAAAGAGTATTTCTGGTTTGATGGAATGGAATGACATGTTTATGAATATGTAACTCGGTGCTTGGGTTTTCAGCAATTTAAGGCTAAGAGATAGATGTCTAACGGAATGTTACAATTAATACCCATACTAGAATGGAAATGGGAAACCATCTCTATGGGATTTGTCATCGGACATCCAAAAATATCTAAAGGCCATAATTCTATGTTGGTTATAGTTGATCGCCTTAAAAAGTCAGCACACTTCAGTGCTATTATAGAGTATTTATTTCATGATGATCATTCCAGGATATATGTAAAGAATGTGGTAAGGTTCAATGGAGTACCACTTCCCATTATCTCTTATCAAGATCTGAGGTTTACCTCAATGTTTTGTAATGTCATTCATAGGCTCTAGATACCGATTTATGTTTCAACACTACTTATCATCCTCATATAGATGATTATTCTAAGATCAAAATTTAAAGTCTTGAAGACATGTTGAGAGAATTCTCTATGGATTGAAAAGGTTTTTGGGATCATTACCAATCATTGTTGGAATTTTCGTACAACAATAGCTTTCACTATAGTATTTAGATGGATCCTTATGAATCCCTCCATGGAATGAAGTACAGAAATCAAAATTGTTGTCATGAAGTTAGGGAAATAAAGATAGTAGGACCTCATCTTATTGATGAAATGGTAGAAAATGTTAGATCTATTCAATAAACAAATAATATAATATCAGAGATGAAAAAAAAGTAATGTTGAAAACCAATGAAATGACCTAGAGTATCAAGTGGGTGACAATATGTTTCTATGAATATCACCCTAGATGGAAGTAATTAGATTTAGAAAATTGGAATGTTGATCCCTCTGTATATCAGTCCTTTTGAAATTATGGATCATGTTGGGAATGTAGCATACCAATTGGAGCTTCAATTTAATCTCACTCAAGTTTATGATGTATTCCATGAATCTCTATATAGAAAGTACATACCTAATCCTTAACATGTACTCAACTCAGAAGCTGTATTTATAGTGAAAGATTATCATTTTGAAGAACAACTGATATAGATTCAGGATCGTGGCAAAAACATTCTACAAAATAGGACAACTCATTGGTTAATGATGTAAGAAGGAACTGAAAAATTGATTAAGAGATATGGGAACTTGAAGTTATGATGAGGAAGATTTATCCTTGAATTTTCATATCCATGTGATTAATTTTAAGGGAAAAATCAATTTAGGGGGTGTACAATGTAACACCCAGATGTTTTTATGAAATAATTTCTTTAAATATTTTTTCTTCTCTGTCTTGAATTGCATGAAATCACAAGTTTAAAGAACAAAGAGTTTCCCTTATTATAAAATAAATATTATAACCTAGATGTCAGTTTAGCGGGAATAAATATAACAGACATATTAAAATGTATAATTATTTCATTAGCAACTAATTATTTATCAAAAATCTAAACCAATTATATATTTCAATTTTTGTGTTAATGAATTTAGTTAATTGAAATTTTTAAATGAAAATAATGAAATATATATTTAATATATTTATTAAAATAATTTTTATATTCATCCAATATGTATTTTTATCATATGTATGAATAAATTATATTTAATGTCTACAAAACTCTATTTTTTAAAAGGGTAATTTTCCACTTTTTAAAGGTGAAACCTTTTTTAAATTATGACTTTGACACATTAATAATTTCTATATGACAACATAAAACACTTATTTGGAATTAGAATATAAAATTTTACATTGGATGATCTTTTTATATTTTCTCAGAACTTTCAATTTTTTATGAATATTAAAGATATAAAAAAATTTAGTAAAAAATAACTTTTTTCGTCAAAATAATTCATATGGATAAATTATATTATTGAATAATTATAATGTATAAATAGAATATATTTTTTTCATTTAATATAATTTAGGTCATTGCAATTAAATTAAATTGTATTTATATGTAAAAAATCTCAATCTTTTGCAATGTTTTGACTTTTAAAATAGGTTTTATCATTTCAACAATGGGATTAATTTTAAATTAATTACTGAAACTTCATAATTTTGAATTTTATAAAATTAATTCCTTATTTGGAATCATTTGTTCCAAATTATGTAAATATATTTCTTTTTTTTGGCATTATTAATAGTAATTTTGGTAATTTTTATTAATATTATAAATGGCTAAATCATGTCATTAAGTGTAAAAATAATATTATAAAATTATTTGAACACATGTCCTAATATAATTTTATGTGAATTTTTCAAGCTAAATAATCCTTTAGTTGAAATGATGTCCTTTTTAAGCCACTAGAATGAGACTAGGACACTTAATTTAGTTTATTTAAAGAAAAGTTAAATATGTGTCAGTCAAATTTTAATAACTATGTCATTTAAATATAAATTTATACATAAGAAAAATTTAATTATAAATAATCATTTTAAATATAAATATTTTTCTATCATGGTAATTTATTTGTATATTTTGGGAAATAAATAATTACCTAAATTTTTTTACATTGATGATGCAGATATTATTTCTTTGATAAACAAATAAACAATTTTTTTAATTTATAATAACCATTAAAAGACAAAATACATTACCAAATATTATTTTTTTAGTATATATCAATCATTATCATTCAAGGGTCGAGTTATTGACCTTTTGGTGCCTTATAGAATAGAATAGGACAAATATATTTTTTTTATTTAAATTGATATTATAGTTTTCCCATTCATGTTTTAATAAGTATATAATTTTCAATATTGGATTTTCAAGCCATTATATTTGACTAAAATCATTACTCTTATGTAAAGTAAATTGATATTCATCATATTATTTATTATTAAATTTTTTATTCAAAAATAATTGTATTAAATTATTACACAAAATTGATTTTGTTATTATTTTATTAATGGACATAACAAATAAATGTTATTAAAATTTTATAATAAATATAATTTGGGATAATTAATATTTCCAGTTAATTTTCAAGAATACCTTGACCTATTAAAAGTGTAATTAAATTTTTTTTATGTTAAATTGTTATCACCATATTTTTAAAAATCAATGGATTGAATAGAGTCAAAATTCACACTATTGTATCTTTATGAAAATAATGTATTATTGAACTAATAAACCATTTTTTTAAAAATTTATAATAATAATTATATGGTAAAAAATTATCTATGTTATTTATTTATGGTATAATTTACATCAAATAAGTAAATATTTCACCCTTTTATTAGTTAAATTTTGTTACCCTGGTAAAAAAATTAAAATGAATAACTATGTGATAATTAAAATAATAAGGTTTAAATTGATATAAATACATGTATAAATTTTATTGGATGATGATATTGTAATATTATATTATATTTAATTTTGTACATTTTGTAGGTTTTTTGATGTGGATTCAATTTATTAAAAATTAATAATTTTCGAATTTTCAAAGGTACCCCTCACCCGAATGAAAAAAGGGAACCTCCTCCCCCATTTATTCACAAAACATTGATCCTTAAAGCTCATATATCCCCTGAAATATTCTATTATCATCTTCCCTAATACCATTTTATAGTTTCTGGTCTTCTCCAAAAACCAACTCTAGTCCTTCAATAGCAGATTTAGAGGGAGAATTTCAAAGAAGAGGTAAACTCCTCAACTGATTCATTCAGACTGTTTTATTCTTCTACTTCCTCTTCATGAGTTGATTCAATATAAAATAATAAATCCAATAACACTTATATATTGATATTTTATTATGATTATGAAACAACTATATTCACCCTTCTATCCATCCTATGAAAAATGAAATCTCCACACGTACGTACGTACGACATACCATATCCATGTCGTAGTGTAAACTATTTTTCACCACCATATTACATGGATGGGTATAATTATGGAAATAATAACTTTATATCATTTTTATAGCATGATATTTATTCGGATAAAATTTACACCATCAAATTCAATACCATTCAGCAACTATATGAATGATATCTTCGCTTGTGTATGTGTACACCCTATTGTCTTCACAATGTGATGTGATAAATTTTACATAGCATGATTATGTAAATGAATTGAATGAATAAATATGATATATATTAAAATAATATCATTTTTTAAATGATATAACTATAACCTATGAATATGAACAAGAAACTATATGAGAAATCATGTATAAGAAAATAAAGAACTTAATACCCAATGGATGAGTAATAATGTTACTAATAGATGGTTGATAACATGATCATATATGATTTCATAGAAATATCTATGATTATGGAAAATGTCTATGACACTATTTAAATAATTATAAAGGTTTTTAGGATACATTTCAAGGATATCGGACCTAAGGTGTGAGTTAATTTTGAAATCTCATTATTATCTGGTATTGTTTATACATAAGTATTTATCGAGGTATATTTTTCATCTATGTACATGTTTTATACATATATATTATAAAATATAATTCATATAATTAAACTATTATTTAAAATAAATTTTACCTATTGGTGAATTTTTACCAATTGGTATGGAATGAATCTTTTATCGTTGTAGACATGAGGTACTTTTTGACTATCCACCAAAAGTACTAGAAAAATGTTTTATTATAACTTATACGACATAAATAGATTTTTATGTTCTCATAAAACCTTATTTTCGTGAATATTCCTTTACAATATTTCAAGTTTATTTTCAAAAAAATTATTTTCATTTAAAATATTGTGGTATTTGGAAAAAAGAATTTGTTTTTTGAGAAGAAATGATATTTTCTTCTATAGTTAATTTCAACTATTTTATCAAAATTATTTTCCATATATGATGACATTATTTAATAGGGTTATGATTAAAGTATAATATACCTATTATTCTTATGGTTTTATTTTTTTTATGCTGGAATTATATTTACAAAATCCTATAATTTTTTATGGATTATGTTATGATTGAATGATGTTTAATAAACCCATTTTATTATTCGAGTTATTTTATGATGAATGGTTTATATTTTTGTGGAACATGTAATAATTATTTAATTATTGGATGGATGGGATATATATATCTTCCTCTAATTCAATGGATATAGAGTTATATCTCATTATATAGATAGGGCTGGAATGAGAAATGATCCAAGTTCAGTAATACAGGGCTGGAATAAAGAGTGAGCTCAGTTCAGTAATCAAAATGGTCTTTTATGATGTTCATGGAAATTATACATGAGTAATATGAAATTATTTTTATATTATTAAATTTATGAAAAAAAAATCTTGTCTTCTGTTACTACATTTAATATTATGTTCATTTATTGTTATGAACTTTTGTGATTTATCCCTTGGCATGATATCACGAACATTCATATGAAATTTAATATTTTTTAATTTTTTGTTCTTATTTGATAAGATTAAGATATTATTGATATCTCCATTTTTACCATTACGATGCATCTATGTTCACCCTTTCTTATCTTTATTTTCCCCACATCAGGAAAAAGTGTATTAAGTAAGATATGTAAAAAAGGGGTCTAGTTGGGAAGGAATATGCGGGAGACAATGTAGATGTCTTATGAACCAATTGTTTATTTTCCCCATTTTCCAAACATACTATACCTATACAGTCCTATCATGAATTTGATATATTTTTTCATGAATATTCATTAATTTTTAAGTAATAACATTTTATTTAATATATGGGTCGCAATAAAAATTCCCCCAGCCCTGAGGTGTGGGGGTTATTTGGGGATTCAATTGGCATTACATAGTCCTATTTTTGAGGAACCAATTATTCCTATCATGGATTTAATGATTCCATGGATGGAAATTGAGATATAAATTCCACCATCCCTATGGGATGGGGTGATCAGAAATCACCGCTGATTTCTATATGACCCTCTTAGGGGACGATGTTCCTGGTGATAGTGATTGAGATATAAATTCCCCTCACCTAAGGGTGAAATTTTTTCTAACTGATTCTAAGGATATATCTTGAGTCCTATTAGGAATTTATAAACATATGGGTGGAGGAGATGGTATATCTTCCCCCTCCATGTGTGATGGGTCCATTTCTGGACAGATACTATTTTATCTTCTAATGTATCTTGTTCGATGTGGTGCAGTTACACTCGCATTGGAGATAGTAGTGATGGCATCACATTATAAGAATTATTCATTATATATCACTTTCTTAGTGATTTTAAATTACATTTCAGTGCCCAAAATACATTCTCATTACATAGAGTGGTCCATTTTAGTTGAATTTTGGATATCACCTCTCTTTATTAATAACGCTTTGTCATCGCTGAAGTGGTATCATTACATTATTGTGACCAACTGGCCCAAGTGTTACCTAGTCCCTTGATTTTTTCATAGGCTATAACATTATATGAATCCAAATATGAGGGGTTCAATTGTTCCATGGGTGATGAAAAGTGTAACAATTTATATTGTCCACATCCTCAAATATGTACGCAAGACGTAGATTCTATGATAAGATAATGAAGATCCATGATAAAATGGCTGAAAGTGTGTGGAAGATTTGTGCTATGATTTTCTGGTTTTAGATATCAGTCCATGGAGATAGAAACCATGTATATCTTAGAATTGATTACCAGAATGTTCTGAAGGTCAAACTTGTTTCTAGGATAAGAGAGTTTCCAATACATTAGTCATGTATGAGTATCCCCCATATTTCGGCATACATAATAATACTATCATTTTCTATCCCATAGAGGATTTTAACGTCATATATATAGAGGGTAAATAACATTATGGAGAGGTTGTTTCTAGCTAACTTTACCTATATTTCAATGTCAATATTCTCTTCATTGAAATTACACATCTCCATCTTGTTATACCATAGAATATGGTTCTGATGGTTGCCTACTAACAGGAGTGTAGTGATAATGGTTTTTTGTGGGGAACCATATGAAGTTTATCCCAATGTTTCGAGAACCTCTCTATAACAAGGTTTCAGAGTTTTGAACACCTCTATATTTGTAGGTTTTTTTTGAAATGGTAGGATTTCCTTGTCCATTGGTGATATAACTTTGGGGAGTTTTTCCATGGTGTGCGTTAGGAGTAGAGTCCTTGTGATCCATCTCCACACTACCATGTGGAGGAAAATCATGATAATGAGAATCTTCTTCTTTAGTGTAAGATATGATGAACCCTTGTGGTGTTTAGAATGTTTCTTAAACAATCTCAATGACAGCAGAATTGAGTAAGTTTGGAATATGGCTCTCGATATACATCGTGGGAAAAATATAATAAACATGATTTTTAATATTTTGTAGGCATATAATCCTTCAGTATGCTAGCTATTAGAACATTCTTATAACAATCTAGTACTGTGAAAATATGATCCCATAACAGTGAATCTATTGGAATACTCCAATAAGTTGTCTCATTATTAACATGAATATGCACATGTTCTATGGAATATTCCATTTTCACTTGGTGAGACTCAGTCAAGATGGGAGTCTGAGCCTGATCCTAAGCCTTTGAGATTTTTTTTGTTGACATTATTGGAAGGCGTATGAGCCTACCATAAGGAATTTTCCACTCTCACCTTATGAGCCCAGGTTTGACCTAGAATTTTAGTATGATCTAAATATAAATTCCCCCCAAATAGAACACCTATAGACCCCTGGAATGAGAGAATGGATATGTGTTTCCTCTTGTATTTCCTCATAATATTGTTGGTGCAGTCATTTTTTGGTGGATGTAGGAATATTCACCTGGATTATATGATCTGGTAAATATGACAAGAATATTTTGTGACAAAAATATGAGCTTATCACATGGATTTTACCATTCTCACTTCGTCATCCTCAGCAATGAAGATGATATATTCCTAATCCTATGCCCTTTTAGTATACTGCAAGAATTTTTCAAAAGGAATTTAATCCTATCAATAGGATTTTTACATTATTACATAGTTTTCCCCAGCTATAACAATGATATGAACCCAATCCTAGGCCTTTGGAATTTTCCACTGGACTTTTGATGAAGGTATATGAGCATGCCCAGAGGCATACACCTCTCCCACCTAGTGATCCCTGATTGTAATTGAAATATAATCATAGTCTCATGCCTCATCCTTTATTAGAATATGATGATAATCTATCTAGATAGGAGAAATAATTTCCTCTCTCAGTGTAGTGCAACCAATCTTTCATAATGATCATAGCGTTGAGATTCCCTAGTTTTACGGAGAAGAGTATGCACTAATCCCTTTATTTTCAATAGTTCTGGAATATTTCAATTGAGTTCTTCAGCTCTTGCTAAAATATATTGGCATTTTATCAATGTGTGTATGGAGATATAAGAATTAATATTTTATATCCACAATATATTCTGGAAGATATCTTCGATTTAATATAGGATATGCACCCACTTCTATCATTCATGTGCCACCAAAATATGCCAATTGACTTCATTAACTAGGGTATAGGTATGTGGATATCCCATTTATACTTTGGGGATATGCCCAGAAACATGTTCCAAGTGAGTGGGATTATGATCTTGCTCATTGTTTACCTCTGCAACATTTCATCAGAATTCATCAGTGGGAGTGGTGATACGTTCCCACTCTTGGTTATCCAGATCATCCTCCTCATAATGATCCTTCCTTGTTTCCCATGCATGGGATTCATAGGTTGTAGTCTTTCATGTGGTACCCTCAGTAAGAGACTGGTGGGTACTAGTGAGATTGTACATGAAATGGTGGTTGAAAGTATCCCTCCTAAACAACACCAAAACTAGAAGGTTGTTTTACATGAATCTCTATTCCAACTTCATCAGAGATTAAAGGTTTAATTTATCTCACATTAGGGATATTCTATTGAATTTATTGGTTTTAGTAACAAGATCCACCGGAATTGCAACAGCATTCCTTATGTGGTGAAGACTCACAATTAATTGTGCTTGGAGAACCACATAGGAATCATCCATGGTCAGGATAGTACTACGTCAGTGGTAATACAAGACAATCATGCTCTCCACCTTATGTTGGAGTTGTTAGGCAGGTGAGACAATTTTATGACCCATGGGGTTACATCCATATTTGATTTACAAGAGAGATCTCTATATAATGAATACACTATTTGGAATTGGGATGTTTTAGATGAGAACAGTATCTGGAGTCATGCAGAAAACAAGGAACAAGGGTACAAATTATTTCAATATTATAGGCCTCCCATACTCAATCAAATATTCAAGGTTAACACAACCGTCCCATTTTCCCAATCAATCCATTCTGATCGTGTGGATATGTAAATGTGAGGATCGACATATAAGAACCTTGTTTATAGAAGATAATACAATGATAACATCGGTCTTACTTATTTTTCTATGTAGGGGTTAAAAACAAAGTGTCCACACACATGATTATCTGATCTTTTTTTATTGGAGAGTTTCACGCCATGTTCATCATTTATTGTGTATAGTGGGAAATAAAAATGTCCCATTGGATTGTAGACCAATATTTATGTTATACCATATATTCACTTCTTTTTCTGCATTTTTGTTTCATCCGGACTCAAAAGAATTAATGGGATTTGCCTGATAATTTGACTGATTGTGGGGGTTTAAGGACGTCTTGAATCACTCACATCGGGTTTTACATTTGTCCAATTTTTATAAGAAACTCCCAATGGTTCCCCCATCTATACTACATATGAACATATTTTCCATATCTAGGTGGTAACCTGTGTTTTTAGGCCTGGTGAAATATAGGGACACACTATGGTTAAGAATATTGGAGTACGGTCCCATCTCACTTTTTTGGGGGGAATTGTATCCAATTTTGTGACTCTCTTATAGATATATGATATGTTCAAGAATATAATCATAATCCTAATATGGGATCCTTTACCCAAATAAAATGCGAATAAGTTATGTATGTCTCTTTTTATAGAAGATTTAGGTCACATCTTTGAATCGATCAGTATGTATTGAAGGTTGTTTATCCATTCCTAGAAATGAGTAACTACTTATATGTTAAAGTCGTATGACCAGAAGAATTGTAATTCACCACCATGCAGGGAGGTGGATAAGAATCCAAGGAGGGGATTGAGATTTTATGTGGCTTCTATAATATCCTAATTATGGAAGAAATCTGAATCCACGTAGTTTTTTAAACTCATACAGTTCATCATCATACGGAAAGGACATATATTTGTGTTCAAAAACACCAAGTGTTCATGCTCGAGTAATGGAAAGACATCCTACATCTCCTGATTAGAGGGAGAATCAGAGTTACAATACATCATTTTTGTCTCAATCTACTAGAGGATGAGGTAAGGTAATTATCTCATAGGAATTATTGGGTCCTGGTTATTGTGTTCTTGGAGACATTGTAGGACTTTCCCTAAAGTGGTTCCTACTTGATCTTAGGCCTTTGAAAGGTTTCTTACATTTCCTAGTTATAGAATGAATCAGGGTTATCATAGTTCGGTCATTACCTTGAGACTAGACATAAGGGAGATACCCTTATGTTGAGGTGAATAAATCATATCACTCATCGGGGCTTACATATTGTCATTTCCATGGCTGGTAGAGATTCATTATGTGAATGATATGTCAATTGCCACTCCCTAAGACCATGTGATTTATATTTGATTTGAGAAACAAGGGATAAAAATTAAATAGTCTCATCAAATATGGATGTAGGACCCATGAACTAGGAAATAATTGAGATGTTTAATATGAAGCTCACATATTCGGGAGGCATCCTATGTATCCTGATTGTGGTAGGAATTAGAGTTCTCGTATTTCTCTTGATTAATCATTCATTTGAATGATGCGGTAGAATAATCATCTCAAGGGAATTATTTGGTCCCAATGTTTGAAATATCAGAGATAATGTAGGACCCACCCAAATGTGTATTCGTATTTTGAGTTCAGGGTTGATCCATATGAAGGCATCCTACCAATCCTGGTTATTGAAGTAATCAGAGTCCTTGTAGGATAATATATCGGGGCATACACACTGATGTTCACTTAGTATTTTTCTAGGTTTATGGTATATATGATATGACCATTGCAACTCCATAATCCCACATGATCCATTATCATAGTGAGAAAGAAGGGATGTAAATTAAAAAAAAGTCATTGATTCTGAATGATGGACATATTTACTAGGATCACCCATGGAATGTTAATATAGAGATCAAAACTCTATTGGGTGTCCTACATATCTGGGTTATGGGAGGAATCCGATTCATCATAGTTCCATTGATTGGGTCTTAGTCATATAGGTTTCCCTTATAACTGAGACATATAACATTATGTCAATGGGCTGGAATTTCACTATGAGTTTTTCCTATTGATCAAGGTTTACACGTTAATGAAAAACAATATTATCATATCATGTGATTCCCTTGATGATTAGGGAATATTGTATTATTTTGTTTATTGGGGTCTAAATTCTATAGTCTCCCTCGCTGATTGGGGTAAGTTATATTATGTCGTTATTGGGGTAAACACTATGAGGATTCCCCTGCTAATTATGGAATGTTATGTTATTCCACTGATCATTGATTACACTCTAAGGATTCCCTTATATTCAGGTATAACACGCCAATTATGAATCATGTTATCAAATCCAAGTATTCCATTTTATTCAGGGATTTCACAGTGAGGATGAATGAGGTTGTAAAAACCTAGGATTATTTTGATTGCTGGGAGATGTTATATTATGTTGATGACTTGGTCTTATACTCTAAGGTTTCCCAAGTATTCTAATCTTACACACTACTTCCGATGAAAGTGTAATGGCCTAAAAATTGATTGTAGGGGGTGAGTTTTATTCAACCGACTTATTTTAGGCATAGTATCTTCTAATGGTCTTCAAAAGGTTTATTCACAAATCAAGAACACCCAAAAAAATCTCACATCCATCATTAAGGACCTTTTTTCCAACAGTTGGAATTCATTTTATGATTTGGACAACGACACATAATAACTCAAATTGGTCAATGTGATGGGAAATTTGGATTATATCACCCATTTAGGGGGTAATATAACCTATTCTAGGAATCCTTTATATATTTTATCTGTGTTCATTTGTTTTTGGATCCTTGGTTCATTCCCAATAATGTGTCTGGTGGTTACCACTACGTATGATCAATCATGAATACACTTGGGTTCATAATTGTCTATATGTGTTTGAGGTTCTCCATTAATGATGATATATTTATATATCTTAGGTTCTTTATCAATGTTATAATTATGTGGTTAGATCAGAAATTTTTTAGTCGTTCAGTAATGCAATGCTATTTTTATGCCATATGGGATGGTAAAATAGTGTTTATAGTCATCTAGGGGGACGGGATGTATTTTGATATTATGATCAATCCCATAAGACAAGCTTCCTATGTATCCTCATTGGATGAATTAGAACCCACATTGTTCGGTGTTGCTTTACTGGACACATAACATTTTATGTTTATATGAAAAAGACATGACCAGGATGTTTAACATCATGATGAATAGACATCTAGGTGAACGGTTTCATTGAAATGATAGTGTGGGACTTACTCCTTGACCGCTCGAGATACCTAGTATAGATATCGTATTTTGAATGAATTTGGCCTCATTGGGGGAGTGGCCTAAACAAAATTATGGGGACTTGAGTGTCAGGTTATGCCCTCCGAGAGCCTTCCGGCGTATCCTAGTTAACTAGGAATCAATGACTTATAGTTTGATTTCATTTGGGTCTAGCACTTTGGAGGAGGCCAAATATGGGAGCATGATTTTGGTGTACACCTTCTAAGAGGCCCATTTGAGGAAATTCGATCAAGGCTTCCATCTATGAATATTTCACATTTGAATTGATGTTTGTGATTATATATATGGGGAATTCCCCTTTCCTTGGGATCATTCAGATATTATGATATCTACTAACCTCTAAGCCCGTGTTATCCATGTGTGGTGTGAGAAACAAGAGGATGTAGTGGATACGAGGATCTCATGTCCCACTTCAACTGCTGATAGATGATGTTGGAGCACGAAGTGGGGAGAGAGAGGTTTTGAGTGTGCCCATTTCCCCTCTTGTCATTACATCTAGGTAGCCATCTTTGGATATCTACATGGATATGTCCTTGGCTAAGGCCATGAGAAGTAATAGTGCCACCTCGCACAAGAAGGTGTAGGGGATAACCTTAATGGGAGTGACCAGAATTTTTTTCCAGGGAAAAGTGAATAATGTTCAGCAGTAGCCCTCATCAAAGGTAATTGACTACGGTTCCCCGTAATCTTTATAATGGGGTGGTTCTCATTAGTAACCTATGTTTAGAACCCGCATTGCCATGTGAATGTAAACTCAAGGTCATTCTAGGGTTCCACATCACTATTGGTGGAACTAACAAGACTCCACAAACAATGGGTTTGTAAACTCAGCGGGGCTCACTGATGTTCTTGATGGTATAATCATACATGTCTAGTGGATTTGGGAGAGGATTTTTCCTGATGTCGTTGGAATGGAATACAAAGGTCATCCAATAATGTCATGTAAATGGAAATAAATGACTAGAACTAAAGGGTTGGACTCTATATGACACCCCATTACGTATTGAATATCCTTATGTGATATGATTTTTTCCCCACGTAGCATATTTTTATGCTGTTGGGGGACCGTCCATATACTATGGTGGAATATGAACTTAGGATTTATCCCTATATCTCTTTTCAATGAGGGGATAGGTTCCATCTCTGTCGCATGATGTTGTATAGGGTTTAGTTCCATCTGCATAGAGATTCTCAACATTGAGCGGGGTTCTACCCATATAGCTATTTTCTACATGTGGTGCCTCGTTACATAGAAGACATTTTTTCGGTGCCTTAAGGGGAATATGATCATACAAGTTGGTTTTTTTAGTTTGTTGATTTGTTTTAGTTTTTTTTCCTCCTTAATAGTACGCAGTTCTGATTTTCTTGTACGGAATCATCAAAAGAATCTATCTTTTATGGTGATCTCATCTTCTATTCCTTCATCAATAAACCAAGCCTCTGATTTTTGATCTCCCAAAATTCCTCCATCATACTCTATTTATAGAAAAATGGATAATTTGATACCACTGTAGTCATTTGGCTACAATAAGGCATTGATCCTTCTTTTATGAAATCCCACATAAATAACATGGCATGCGGGCGATATATTTATTTGGGGATTGAGTAATTGTTTGCAGCGATCAGGGTCATCACCTAGATCAGGTGAAAAACATCATTTCATTCATTGGGATCTAGAAAATTCACATTTCCCATCTACCTTTTAGTTCATGGGGGATTTCAAGTGTCTGATGGATATATCCACCTTCTATTTGCAGACAATTTCATATGAGGGGAACTTGCACCGCCACCTTTCTCAAATGAACTACTTTGTTCGCGGGCGTCTTGCAAAGTGGATTACCATGCAAATTTGTGGTCTGTTAAGGGTTTGTGCTCTTCATCCTGACTTTTTTACTTTTCCATTTTATCTCCTCCACAGTTTTTTCTTTCACCTCATTCAAGTTGTTTTCATTACTTTTCCAAATCTATAGGATAACATCAATTTCCCATTCATTGTTTTCAGGACCCAATAAATACCTCACTCAGAATGGGTTCTAATCGGGATAAAGAGGAGTTTATTCTGATGTAAAAAAGTTGTCTTGAATTAAATTTTTTCTGTATTATGTTGGGAAAATTGGAGGGGGCCCCAACCTATATAAAGGGGGGCAGTACATTTTTCCTTTACCATAGTTCTTAGTGAACTCAGTGCTTTAGAAGATTATCTCACCTGACATGCTTCTTTTGAATTGCATCCCATTGTGGATTCCATCATTAGCAAACTGATACATTGAATCTATGGAATGAATTAATTTCATACATGAATATTGAATTCCTCATTCTCTATAGTAGTGGTTTAGTGCATGGTTTTTTCATTCATCAAACTATAGATTCATTGGCCAAATCATTATGGGTTAGATCTTTGGGAACTTTCCTGAATTACTGGTTCATGGACGTTCCCTTCACAGACTATTAGTATGTTGGCAAGTTATTTTCAATATTTTATTTCAATAGAAGCTAACTTCTGTTGATCAATTATATGATTGAGAATAGCTCTCCCTCTTACATCGTTGAATATGACTACATAAAGGGAGACTATGGTTGAGAATAATGAAGAAAATTTATAGTCCTATATTGATCCTTTGTAGATTAAATTTATGGATCTTATTCCACCACGACTTATAGATTATCTATTGTCTAGTAAATTTCTATTTTATAACTCCAAACCCCAAAAATAAACATCTTTACCAATAAACCTTACTGTTCATCTTGGGACATCTCAGGAGTGAGATCGGAAAAATATTTCTACCATGGGGGAGTCATAACTGATTTTATCCAAGCGGAAATATTTTTTATGAATGGATCCATGTGGATGTAGAGAAATCAATGTATCCACAATGCATCCTTGGAATATTTTATCTGTGATTATTCATCCATCATTAACCTTTAGTGAGGTAATCACAATGGAGGGTGGAGATCCAAATGGGATTTATAGTCTAGAGGGTGCTTTTTGAATGAGAAATATTGGGAATTTTGGGTGAAAAAAACTATTTGGAACCATCTGAATAGTTATGGTCCATTAAATTATAAAAATATATGAGGGTTTCTCAATTTGAAATCTATTGACAATGCAGTATAAATCCTGAAATTATTAGTAGTTTCTGTTCAAGAACCAACACCTTTGACATTCCATATGGGGATGTTGTAATTAGCTTGTGGGACATCTACCAGATATGGGGACTTTCTTTCATTGGTAGTATGTATACAGAAATATTACCATCTACCAATACATGGGGAATATTGAGCGAGTGTCCCCACTTTTGAGAATCATTTTTGTTATGGTTGGGGTGTTTCCTTGCCATCCCCTCCATGCTTGCTCCCTCATTCCATTTGAAGCTTGGATGAAGCAATTTTTGTAGGTGAACAGACTAATACTGAATTTCAACCATATCTAGACTCATCAAACCCAACAATCAAGATGAATTATATGATCATTCTGTGCTACCCTCCAAACTAGATAATACACCTCTTTGGGATATGAGGTTCAATAAGACATATCATCTGAGCTCACACTGGATGTTTTCATCCCCATGTCCCTACGAATATGGATTTCCCCTCCCATGATGTTTATATAGGTGTCCAAGTTTCCAATCTAAATATGGAACCTACATTAGCATTAGTATATCTCATCAGCATAGCCATCCCCACCATAGCGTTAATTTTATGAATTATTGGGGCAGATATAGTCCACATCGTCTTAGAGGACCATTTCAACTTTTATATGGTTTAATGTATAAGAATTATCATTTCTATTACTATTGACATGACATGACAGTTCCTCAATCAAATTCATGTATGGATATACTAAACATCGTCGATGTTCATCCCAAATCACTAACTGCTGATGGCATAATGGAATTGTTGAGTGATTTTTCTCATTTATCTCTTGAGCCATACCCCATTCCTTTTGTATATGCGGTAGATGATGAGATAGGGTATTCAAAATAATGTTCATACATAATTTTTCTATGAGATGGAATCCTAACTTATCATATAGACAGAGTAACCATCTCTGAATCATGTGCTCCTTATAGGTTTTCCAGGAAATTTGAATGTCTACAACAAGTCTCATTTTTCCTCATTACTAAGGATAATAGGGAATCTCAACCAAGCAATCCTTCACCAATTATGGATGATGATTATGCATGAAGACTCTAGTATTAAAATAATTATTCAACCTACTATGGAATCAACATAATTATCATGGGAGTCTTCTCAAATGTGGTTGGATTGTTATCCTAATAATGTGTTGATAAGATTAGTTTGATAGGTTCAAAGGCCATTGGATATTTATAATCCTATACCAGTTACACCTTACTCATCCATTCCTACTGCAAGGAGGCTTTCAAATCATCATCACATGCATTTGGAGGGGACATTGTCTACGCGTCCTATCTCTAAAGAGAGTGAACCATAACCCATTTCTCTGACTAAAATTTTTTGCAGTCCTACTAAATTCATCCTATGTGGGTCATCATCAGGAATCCCTGAAGTCACAACTAAACCCATATGATTAGAGTCAGATATTGGACCACCTACATAGTGGCAGGGATATCCTACTTGGGTAACTCAACAAAGGCTATCTCTGTAAGCGGTTATGAAACTTTTTGATTATATAACCATTATGTTGGAAGGGAAAACATAGGTACCAGTTCTGTTAGGGGTCATCGGGATGTATGGAGATGGGAATGGATTCAAATATGTATTGTTATCATGAAATCACAACTCACAGAATTTGGTGATGAGGAAGACACCTATCAGAAATTGTGCCTTTATTTGGGCTTCAGTGGCTTTGATTATCAACACATGAACCTCCATTAATACCAAATCGTCATAGGTTGAGAGAATCTAGATTCTCATAAAGGCGACCTTGTTAAATTCAACACCTACCATCATCAATTATAGACCTTTTGGGACATTACCAAGGAGTTTCATCTCCTGGTGGATGAGGAATCAAATGCTTATGACCAAATGATCAACCAAACAGAAGAGCTACAGTATTGAGAGACTCATATGGTAAGACAGAAGGAAAAAATTTCAACCACAAGTTCCAATGTTGAGGCCATTAAACAAAAAGGATGAGATCTCAGAGACATCTTAACTAAGTGAATCCAGAAGTTGAATATGAAGCCGAATGGATGGAAAATTTAGAACATTCCTTTGACATCCCACATCAGATGGTGGTGAATATACTAACCCAAGCAGGCTAAAATTCATTAAAATAATATTATTCTATCCCCTCCCTTTTTTATTTTCAGAGAGAGGCTCCAAGGAGTGGATTCTCCTTTAATCATTATTTAATGGAATGAAAATGTTTTTTCCTCTCTAGTGCTTCTCTATCTTATCCTACACTATCATGAAGTGATAGATTATTTTAATTTGTATGATGATCTTCACCGGGTATTGATTTTCATCATGACCCAGTATAATTGTATTGAAATATTCATATTATGCTCTATTTTACACCAAAATTGAGGGACCCAATGAGAATAATTCGACTATTTATAGGGTTATGTGGAAAACCCTACAGACTTTGTATCATTTTTGTTAATACCATAATTTTTTCCTAAACACAATCAGGTTTAGTCTTATAGGTTATAACATGACTTTTTAATATGCTTCCCTTTGTGGGGTTTTTTCCTTAAAATATTTTGTTTCTCATTAATTCGCTATTGCTTGATATTTTTCCTAAACCATGGAAATAATAGTTTTAGAGAGATATAAATTGACTTTTGTCTAGGTTTCCCTTTAAGGGTTTTTATCCTATAATGTTTTGTGTCTCTTTTCAGGGGAAGTGTAGGTTCTTGAAATCATAAACTAACATTACTAATGTTTTAGGTCAGACATATTTTAACATTAATTATATGGAAAGGGCCTGAAAATAGGTTTTGTTAAATAATAATATTGAAAACAAATTGGTCATTCAAGGGGAATTTTTCCTAACCCTGATTTGTGGTTTAATAATTAATGAATTGATAGTGGGCATGGGAGCCATTGGTGGGTACGGTGGTACAAAAACCATATCATAAGGAATATTTTATCGTTGGTTTGTAGTCCTTTTTTGTGGGAAACTTATGTAGAGCCACCAGGGCATATTTTGAATATTCAAAGAAAGGTTTCCTTATAACACTGTCCTGCCATTTACAATGGTCATTTAATTATATGGGAATTCAAATTTTTAAATACCACCAGTGGTGTCTTTTCAAAGGACATGTTTCTGAAAATAATGAGGGAATTTGTATCAATTGTAATTTTTAATGGAATACCACTCATATACATATTTTGATGGTGTAAAGGAGGGATGAATCATGTTGTAGTCTGATGTCATGTAACTATGAAATTTTAGATTTCTGATTTAAATCATTTATCTCTATAAAAAAGGCTAAACAATTTATCCTTTTGAAGGTAGCCTAACCAGGAATGTTCTACCATTTTCACTAATGAAATGGGGAAAACTTGTAAACTATAATATGGGGGGTTTATAAAACTAGAGAGTGAGTTGCGATGTAAACATTGTAGGGGCGTACAGAGGTAAGATAATCCCCTCATGAGTATGCATTTCAATTTTGTAGATAGGATTATTCTTTTGGGAAACATAAGCGGAGCCACCAAGGTATATTATGCATAGAAAAACAAAGGTTTACTAGGGACACTGACATTCCATTTTCGCTAACCATAGATGGTTATGGGTATTCAGTGTAATGAACTTAACAATCATGAATAAAATTCCATTTCATTTATTTAATTAAATGTCTTATGGATATATAAAACACATGAACTATTTTTATTGGTTTTAAATAACAGTTTTGTATGATTACCATTGATAATATAATCGTCAAACTGTGATCACATGACTAGTATATATATAGGGTTTTAAAAAATCCGCTTGACACAAACAAAGGAAGTGATGTCCTCGACTAGAAGGATCATTCCATTTAAAGACCATATAACAGATATTTCAAGGGAGATGTCATTTCTAGCATTTTTCCTAGACCAAGCCCAAGACGAGATCCAATAACTTAATCATGAGTCAAACTGATTATGGGAGTAGTTCAAGCTCATTGAGATCACGTCCCAAACCATGTTCACCAAACGGCCCGAACAAATCCCTACAATAACATACCATACTCTTAGGTAATATGCTGGTGTAATAAATGGTTATGTACCAGGACCCTAGCATTATTATTATGTGAATTATTTTTTGTATATAATAAAGAATATATAATAATTTTATTGTTACTTTTAAATGGTTCTTAAAGTAAAAAATATTATATTTAGTTAATATTTAAATTCAAGTAAGAAATATACTTTGATGAATTAATAGATTTTTGAATTAAATAATATTATAATAAAATATTTTTACTATATAAATCTTTATTAAATATAAATTATTGTATAATATTTATGAATACAATTGTAATTTTTCTTAAGTATTGAAAACTATTTTCTCTCAAAACCCATGAATTTTCTATAATTGTATGTTATTATTTTATAAGAGAAAATTATAATATTTAGAAAATTATTTAGATAAAATGAATATTATTTTTGGAATTAGGATGTCCAAATTATCCAATGGTGAATTTTTCATATATCTTGATCCAATCGAATTTTTGGGTAAAAATTAAATATAGTATAAATATATAATGTCTTTTATGAGATCATAATGACACAATTATGATGTAATAAAATAATATAAAAGGAATATTCGACCAATATATATTTTACCATTAATATAATATGATTTCAGATTTTACTGATTAATTTTACTTTGCCTTAGTGGACCCTCCAAGACTTATAAAATATTTTAATATTTTAAAATGATTTCCTTCAGAGTGTGACTCACCTCCACAAAACCAAGCCTAAAATTTTAATAAGTTCAGTGATTGGCCTTATAAAATAAATTTTTCTCAACTCATTTGGAAAAACCAGGGAAAAAAACATCAGAAGATTTGGGGTTTTGAAATTTTAATTATATAGTATCTAAAAACTATGTTTGTGAGATATTTAAGAATTCTTCTCTCATTTCCTACATAAACCCAACCAAGATCCCACTTATCTTTACTAAAATCCTTGGATCACCTACCAACTCTTCCCTACTCTCTCAATAATCATTATAAGAAACCCTAAGATCACTACAAGCCCCTCCTCAAACTCTAGAACTCACACACTCTAGTAAGGGATTCATGTATTCCTCTTTGAATTCAAGCACCTTCATTGAGAGTAGTTCATTTATTTTCAATTTCCTACATTAAACTTATTTTGAAATCATTAAATTATTTTAAAATTGTTGTTATTTCAATGAGGGGTTATTTATAATACCTCATTTGGAGCCTCACTTAAGCCGTTATTGTGCATAATTTTTTAAGGGATCCTCACTTCCCTCTCCCCCTTTCAAATTCAAGAAACTTATTTGAAATTAGCTCTTGTAATTTAGAGTATTTATAATGTTATTATTTTATAATAATTCTATTATTATCCATTTTTTGTTGTTTTAAGGAGGTATTATTTATCCTCCCTCATTTTGACCCATACCCAAGCTGTTACTCTACCGAAATTTCATAAGGGATTTCACTCTTCTCATTTCCATTAAAACAAATCTTTAACATTATTCTTATTAGGTTCCATATTTATATTGTGACACCCCAATATTTCATATTATGTTATTTTCATTAAATTAATTCAATATCTTGCACTAAACACAACACCAAGTTTGATCACACTACGACTTACCAAACTAGTTTTTCAAAAAATGGTTATGAATAATATTATCTTAGTTTTGAATTTTATAAACTATATATATTTTTAACATCCATATTATGTGTTTATTAGACATAATATAAGAACAAATTCAATTTTTCATATAAAAGAAGTATTTTTCATAAAAAAATGCAATTTTACTACCTTTTGATGGGGAGCCTTTTTTAAATATAACATCTGAAACTTTTATATATTTGATTTTAAAAAAATAAACTTCTTTTATAGAAGCAAGACATGCATATTTAGATTGGATAATTTTATTGTTTTCTTTCTGATAACTTTCATATTTTGATGAATAGTGAAAATACTAAATTTTAATTGAAAAAAACATTTTTAATCAAAATAATTTATAATGTTAAATTAAATATTTGTATGGTTTTTATGTATAATAAATTATATTTTTATCATTTAATCCAATTTTGTTCATTGGAAGTAATTTTTCATTTAAATTAGATATAAACACATATCAATCTTTTGTTAGTTTCTACTTATCAAGAACATGTTTTCTTGTTTTAAAAATGAGAATTGATTTGATATTAATTACTGAAACTTATATGTTTAGAATTTGGTAAAATAGATATCATTTCTGAATTATTAATATCAAAATTATCTTAGGGTAAAAAAATTATTTTTCTAAAAACTTTCAATTTTTTATGAATACTGAAAAACACTACGTTATTGTTTAAAAACTCCTTTTTTTAAAATAATTTTTATTTTCATTTAAATTTATTCTATGGTCAAAATAGATAAATTGTACCTATATTAGTTCAAATGTAATTAATTGGAGTAATTATATACCATGATTAGTTGTATAAAATGATATTTAATTTTTTAACATCTTTTACCCACCACTTAGGAACATTTGAAAATTTGCATAAAATTTAATTTTACCACTTATGTAAATTTATTTCCAAAACTAGTAGAGACATGGTTGTAATCATTACGTAAAATGTGATTCAATAGGATGAAAATAAGTTTTGGTGAATAATAATTTTTTAATTTTATTTACCTATGGTTAAAATTAAATAGGGTAACTAAAGGTACAAATGATATTATGATTACCCTAAAACATGTCTTATTTCTATTGGATATATTTATTTAGACCAAAATCAACCTTTGGAATAAAATAAGATCCTTTTATTCCACTTTTATTGGATTAGTACATTTATTATTATTTTATTTAAAGAAGTGTTAAAAGTGTTAAATTCAAAGTTTAATAAATAAACCATTTTTAATATTGGGTTATACATAAGATAAATAATACTATAAATATTCATTATAAATATAAAAATATTTACTACATAATGGTATTTTATTTATAATTTTTTTACATTAAATAATTAAATTTATTTGTAACACAATGATGAGGCAGTAATTACCCTATTATCGAATGATTAAATTATTTGATATTATAAATATTAATATAATTGTAAATTGGGACTTTTGTTGTATTTAAAAAATTTTCTAGGTTAATATGACTGGTTAGGGATGAATAAATAAATTTTTTTTCAAAGTGATAAAGTTATTATGACTTAATAAAATAAAATACTGAATAGTGTCAAAATTGACATAAATGAGTTTTCAAAACAAATACTATATTATTAATTGATATAATATTTCTAAAAATATAATTTTCGTCCAAAGGACATAGATAAAGTTAGATATATCAATAATGAACCACTTGGGGTTCACTTGTAATTTTATAGTAAGTTTTTTTACCATTTATTATAATAATACAAGAATACATGGTAAAAGTTAAACTATATAACTAAGAGTTAAATATAAAAGAAAAGGTTAATATGGTGACCTAAACCTATCTAAAACCTATTGGTTGAAATTTTTTCGACCCTACCCCACCTTATCATCGAAATAAATTATTTTGATGGCATTATAAACCGAAAATGATTGTATAATAAATTAATATTTCAAGCTTTTGGTAAAGTCACCCTCACCTACCATATAAAAGGGTACTTCCCCTTCTCTCAAAATCACACCTCCAAAGCCATTTGGCTTAGCTAACCCCTGCAAAAATATCTTCCCAAATACCCTAAATTTAAAATAGAGGCCTTACTTTGATCCTAAAGACAACCTAATGAGGCCTTTTGATCAAATCAAAAGGAATCACCTAAAGAAGATGTAAAAATATCATATCCTCTTTCAATGTTCATTTCTTCTTACACTTCCTCTTTCATTGTAGCTTCCATACCAAAATAAAAAATCAAGTACATTTAATATAAATTGATGTTATTATACAAATTATACAACCATATTCATTATTATATCCATCTTATCAATGACAATGTCACCATACATGCCTACGTATGGCTTATCGTCCCCAAGTCGTTGTGTAGTTTGTTATTCAAAACATCATTATTTGGATGAGTATAATAAAGAGTTTAACTGATGTAAATAATAAATATAATATTTTAAGGATTATTTATATGAAATATAACATCAAATTACAAACTATATCACCACTAATAGAATTATATTGTCTCTCGTGCGTACATACGGCTTACCGTCTCCACGACGCGATGAGATTTTGTTTCCCAATGTAACCGTTCGAAAATTATTTTCATTTTATGATGAAAAATAATTCTTAAGAACTTAATATAATTATTTATATAAATAAAATAAATCCTATCCATAACAAAAATGACTTACATAACAAAACATTTAAATGAAAAATGAATTAGTTAACACCTGAAACAATGATACTATTGAAATATCGTTGACAAAAGAATATTAGAAGATCTTATATAATATCATATTTATGTATGTGGTTCTTTTATAATTTAATAACAATTATATCACTATTATACTAGAGGTTAAACAACCCTGTACTAAGTAAAAGTACAAGGTCAGGTGTTTGCATCTCACATTTTATCCCTGTGAGATTCATACTATATTTTCCATTATTTAATTTTGTGTGGCGTATGTACTACCTAGGATTATATTATTTGTGTAATATACATTACTTTATGGGTATTTACAAATTAAATTTATAGTCTTTATTTCATGGGGAGTATGTTTAGTAAGTTACATAATCGGTAAAAGAATTTATAATTTAAATTTCCACTCATTGGGTTTTACACAGACATCATTGGTTATTTTAATCCAAGATTATGTGTGAAATCACAATTTATTTATTTATTTAGTAATTTTCAAACCCATTTGTGTGGATATACTTTTTACACACATAATCACACCATTGATAAATTCTCAATTCATTGATATGAAATTGATAAGAATAATCTCAACTCAATTTCCATTCATTTAGTTAATCGTCCAAGTCATTAGTGTGGTTTTTACAAGAATATGTGTGAATGCCCTTTGATTTATTTACATATAATTTACAATCATATTGAGGTTTTTTTTATTTTAACACATAATTATGTCATTTATTTATCTCTAACATAAGGTTATTGTCTTCATAAGCGATGTCATCTCAATTTACATTCCATTGAGACTCCTTTGTTGATTTTCACCAATTCACATTTATATAGTGTATATACTATGCTTTAACATGATATTTCATGAATAAATTTATTATTATGATATTATAAAGTTTTTATTACCTCAATTATTTGTATTCATGTGTCTCTCATTTATTAGGAACTCTAACTAGAATTTCATTTTAAATGTTATAAGGATTTATTCATCTAAATCATTATCATTAATTTCTATGTTTTAAAATGGTTTTAAGAATTTATTAATATGTACATAAATGTTTTAGAATTAAAATTTCTATTAAAAATTTCATAGTGTAATGGGACACTTTGATTCAAAAATATATTTGTAATAGCTACATGATAAATGGTGACACTTTTAAATGTTTTGAAGAAAAATGGGATATTCCCCTCAAATAGTTTTACTGATTATTTTCATCTATATCAATATACATTATTATTATTGATTTAGGTTGATTTATTATAATACAATATTATATATATTTTGGAATGGGTTATGTTTTACTATGGATGTGATATTTTTATTCCATTCATGGTTTTTGGTTAAAATATTGACATTTCATATACTAGATTTAATATGAATATTTAGATTATTTTTTAACCTTTTCACATGAGGAATTCTTTGGACTTAGTAAGTGATGGTTGGAGCCCTCTATAGCTCCTCGATGCATTGGTAGTTCTAATGATACATACTAGTGTCGTGGCACAAGGCCTTGACAAAATCTTTATTTGTTGTCTTGGCACGAGGCCCTGACTATGTGGTCATGGTGTCCGGAATTTTTCATTCCATAATTATCAAATTAACTATTGATATTACATGTTATTATCTGACTATTATAATATCCATGTGAATAAGTAAATGGAATTATTTGATTTATCATTTCAATATTATATTGAAGTTTAAGTTTAAAGGGCTTGGGTTTTAGTCTTATACATTGCCTTAAATGTTTATGCTTATTTATGAATGTTTCCACTATATCGTATCATTACTGAGCATCTGATATCACCCCTTTATTATCTTTTCTTTTTATGAGGATGTAAAGAAGTATATTATGTTTGACTTGCATGGATAGGCTAAGGGATATGAGTGTGTTCAAAGGGAACAAAATGTTGTTTTTTATGGTGTAATGTAAAACTTATGTATGTATCTAGTACTTAAAAGGCTACTAAACTAATCGGTCTTTTGAGACATGATCTCTTGTGATCCTGCCAATGTTATTTAATAATGCACCATCTATGGGTATTTATGGTCGGGGCGTTATATGGTATTAGAGAAATTTTAGTACAAACCATGGAAGCTAGATTTAGAAAAACTCTGATTAGAAAACACTACCCTAAGATATACTTTGAGGATTAGTATAGAAGAACATCCAAAAATTTTGGTAATGTAAATATTATGTGTATTTTCCAAGAAATACATCCTTTTCAAGATATGAGCTTGTAGAGATGGCTCTGGAACAGATGTACCTAGGGGTAAAACACGAAAACACCGCTTTGAGCTAGACTCGAATGAGAACAGTTGCATGACAACCGGCCTTGTTACACTCTTGGTTACGACACTCCTAAGGGATATTCTTAGGATAATTCACATTTTCTTTACAAAACAGATTTGAAAGATATTAATATAATATGTGAATAAATATCCTTGGTTAATGCTAAGGTGTCTTAGATTGAAAATAAGGTGTTATGAAATTCTCTAAATGAATTTAAGACTAATGTTACTCATAATATGCTTTTTGGTTTTAGTAAATCGCTAGATTCCAAGAAATTAATAGTAACATTGAACATGATGTACAAGGTGGACATGATGGTGGAAATTATCAATTAAATGGAATTATGATAGGTGTAAAAGCAATCATGTTCATGTTGAAGAAAATTTCCCAAAATATGATCAACAATAAATACATTAACCAACTCTCAAACTCATCAAAGAAGTGAAAGGTGGAGAATGATAAGAGCTCCAGCAGTGGAGAACAAGGAGAAAAGAAATCTCAATTTCTATCATGTAAAAAATGTGGAAGGAGACACCTAGGAATGTGTCCCAATGGAATAAAGAAATACATAATGTGTTTGAAATAAGGATATAAAGTAGGTAATTTTCAAGGGAAAATGAAGAGTACTATGGAAGAAAATAAAAATGTACCTAAGAATCCTTTTATAGCCGTTTTCCATAAATGTAGGGGACCTGGGAATTACCCGAGTCAATTCCCTACTCTATTGGATAACCACTAGGTCATGGAAAATCCTATGTGGGAATAAATGGATGGGAAAATGTTTAAAAGTATTAATGCCCATTCTGATGAGACTTATTTGGAATAATTTTATCTTTTATGTGTAACCCTGTAGTCTGTTATGTGAAAAAACTATTTGAGGAAGAATTATATTTTATTTTGTGGATATATTTATCAATAACCATTTGGGTTTATATGATACGTGAATTTGAGGCAATTACATGTTATTAATTTTTGGGATGAAAATGTGAGGTATTTGATAACATTGTGGTTAAATTATGTTATGATTATTTTTTAAAATTTATCTAACTTTTAGATTGTTATAAAATATAGTTTTTGAAGAAGGAAACTCACAGACCATGGGACATCCTGTCCCATTAGACAAAGTTGTGGGAATCTATCCCATAACTAGTGTGTGACTGGGATTTATCACCTATCACCGGACTATGTGAATTCCTTGGTTAGTGTGACTAATTCTTTTTATTTTAATGATTTCATTGATCAATAAAAAGTTGATTTGGGATCATATTTCTTATCAAATGTATATTCTTATTATAGGAAAATGTTTTGGTGATTATGTGATAAGTGTTATTTTGGAAGATGTTAACTCTATTGGGAACACTATGTGCCTAAGGAAAATATAATAATATGGGATTTCATTTGAGAAGTAATGGAGTATTTCTTTTTGGAGAATCATGGTTTTTATAGAGATTCAGTTTATTAATGAATAAGATTAACCTATCATAGAGAATATGTGATTTGGATAATTATACTTATGTATGAGACTTTAAGAGTGGTTTATGTTATTTGGAGATAAATTTTAAGATATAATATGAAATACTATGTGATTAAATTCTTCTGAGTTTTGGGTTTCAATCTGAAATGGATTATGTTGAAGGATTTTAAGGGCAGCTGTTTATTGAATGGTCTTTATTGAAATTTGGGTGTTGTTTTGTTTAATTTTGGAAATTAAGATTAGTATTTATTTCTATAAAGGATTATCCATTTTGGGTATCATCTGATCTTGTACTAACCAGTTGGTTTTTTTAATCTCTAAGGACAAGGGAAATATATATTTCATCATTTGTGGATTATTTGATTCTTTAGAATTTGATTCTAGCTCTTCATGTGGGACCAAGTCATCTTGGATACTCATAGTTTGGAGAAAATATGAGTTAGTTGTAGAAATATATTAAAGGATGAAACTCTACTTAAAAATTAAGTATATCTCTATATGTTCTTTGTCAATATCATAAATAAATTCCTCAACTTTATGAAATGGAACTTAAAACAAAAACATTTTCCATTTACTATTTCTAATGGATAACTAATGACCGTTAAACCCATCATAGGTTTGTTGTTTTCTTATTCGTAATTTCTCCTAATCATGTTTTCTATCACTCTCTATAAGAACATGAAACTTATTTTATCTTCCAAATCCATTTTTTCTTACATGGAATCATAGTATGGGTTAGCTCATGTGACCTGTTTACTTCTCCATCATTTTTTAAAGTGATAGTTTTATTGACTATTTTTTCGATGTGGGACATTCAATGAAGTTCCCAATCCCAATTTTAAAAATTGAGAGGACACAATTTCCAAAAGGGTGTAATAATGTTACACCCCAATATTTCATTGTAAGTTATTTTCTTTAAAGTAATTTAATATCTTCAGCTACACGCAACACCAAGTTCGAGCGCACCATGATTTACCAAACTAGCCATTCAAAAAATGGTTAGGAATAATATTATCTTCATTTTAAATTTTATATACTCTTTATAATTTTAACATCCATATTATGTGTTTCTTGGATATAATATTAGAACAAATTCAATTATTCAGATAAAAGAAGTATTTTTCAAAAAATTCAATTTACTGCCTTTTAATTGTGAATCCTTTTTAAATCCAATATTTTGCACTTTTATATATTCGATTTTACAAAATAAACTTCTTCATTAGAAGTGAGACATAAAAATTTAGTTTGGATAATTTTTTTGTGTTTTTCTGATAACTTTCATATTTTGATGAATAGTGTAAATGCTAAATTTTAATTGAAAATAACTTTTTTAATGTAAACAATTAATAGTGTTAAATTATAGATTTGAATGGTTTTTAAGTATAATTAGATTATTTTTTTATCATCTAATCAAATTTTGGTCATTGTAAATAATTTTACATTTAAAGTGGACATAAACACATATCAATCTTTTGCTAGTTTTTACTTCTCAAAAAAATGTTTTCTGGTTTTGAAAATGGGAATTAATTTTAAATTAATTAATGAAACTTATATATTATTAATTTTTGTTAAATAGTCATCTTTTATGAATTTGGAATATCAAAATTAGCTTTGGGTGAAGTTTTTGTATTTTTCTAAAAACTTTTCAATTTTTGATAAATAGTTAAAAACACTATGTTATTTTTCAAAACCGACTTTTATTTAAATTATTATTATTATTATTTAAATTTATTTTAAAGTCAAAATAAATACATAATACCTATATTAGTTCAATTTAATTCAATATAGTCATTTTATACTACGAATATATGTATAAAATTTTGTTGAATTTATTAATGTTTTTTACCCACCTTCTAGGAACATTTGATAATTTGCATAAAACACAATTTTACCACTTTTGTGAATTTATTTTCAAAACTCCGAGAGTCACAGTTGACTTCAGTAAGTCAAATGTGGCTCTATAGGGTGAAAATAATCTTGGTGAATAGTAACTTTTGAATTTTATTTACCATGGTTAAAAATAAATAAGGTAATTAATGGTAAAAATGATATTACAATTACCCTAAAACATGTCCTAATTCTATTGGATAAGTGTATTTTGAACCAAATCATCCTTATGAATAAAATATTATCATTTTGGTACACTTGTATAAGATTAGTATATTTATTATTATTTTATTTAAATAAGTTTTAAGAGTGTTAAATTCAAAATTTAATAAGTGTATCATTTTAAATATAATGTTATAAATAAGATAAATTCGACTATAAATATTAATTAGAAAGATAAAAAGATTTTGTACATCATGGTATTTTATTTATAATTTTTAGATATTATATAATTTAATTTATTTATGACACAATGATGATGTAGTAATTACCTTATTATTGAAAGATTAAAATAATTGATATTATAAATAGTAATATAATCTTAAATTGAGACTTTTGATGTATTAAACGAATTTTATATGTTAATATGATATTCTAGGGTTGGTTTAATATATTTTTTTGATGTGATAATGTTATTATGACTTTTAAAAAATAAAAATACTATATACTGTCAAAATTGAAATAAATGATTCTTTAAAACAAATCCTACATTATTAAGTGATATAATATTCCTAAAAATATAATGAATGAAAAAAGAAAATAGATAATGTTATATATATCAATAATGAACCACTTTTGGTTCTCTTGTCTTTTATAGTAATTTTATTAACCATTTATTATAATAATACAAGAATACAGGGTAAAAGTTAAACAATTTAACTAGGAGTTAAGTTTAAAAGATAAGTTTACTATGGTAACCTGAAACTGTCTAAAACCTATTTCATGAGATTTTTGTGACCCAAACCCACTATATCCATGAAATTAATCCTTTTAGAGCCATTATAAATTGAAAATTTTTGTATAATAAATTAATATTTCTAGCTTTTCCTAAAGTGACCCTCACCTCCCTTATAAAAGGGTACTTCCCCTTCTCTCTAAATCACACAACCATAGCCATTTGACTCAAATAAACCTTGCTAAAATATCCTCCCAACAACCCTCACTTAAATATATATGCCTTACTTTTATCTCAATGCCAACCTAAGGATCCCTTTTGATCAAATCAAAAGGAAGCACTCGAAAAGGATGTAATGATTTTATCATCTCTTTCAATGTTCTTTTCTTCTTCCACTTCCTCTTTAATTGATTTTTTCATAAAAATAAATAACTCTAGTAAATTATAAATACATTTATGTTATTATAAATATGGTACAACCATATTCATTATTATATCAATCCTATTAATGAAAAATTCATCATACGTGCGTTTGTACGGCATAACGTCTCCACATCGTGGTGTGGTTTGTTATGTAACACTTCATTGTTTGGATGAGTATAATAAGGAGTGTAACTACTGTAAATAATTGATATAACATGTTAATTAATATTTATGTATAATATACCATCCAATTACAAATGAATTCACCACTAATAGAGTTATATTGTCGATATTGTGTACGTACGGCTTACCGTCTCCACCACACGATGAAATTTTGTTTCCCTTTGTAACCATTCAAGAATAATTTTAATTTCATTATTAAAAATAATTTTTGAAAATATAATATCCTTGTAGATATGAATAAAATACATCTTATTCATAACCAACATTACTTAAATAACAAAACATATAAAGGTAAATGAATTAGTTAACACCTAAAAAATGATACTGGTGGAATATCATTAACAAATAGATATTAGAAGATCATATATGATATCATATTTATGTATGAGGTTATTTAATAATTTAATAAAAATTATTTCACCATTATACAAGTGGTTAACCAACCCTATACTATGGAAAAGTACAATGTAGTTTTTGTTTCATCTCACTTTTTATTCCCAAGAGATTCTAGCTATATTTTCCATTATTTCCTTTTGTGTGGTGTACGTACTACCCATGATTGTATTCTTTGTGTAATATAATTTAATTTATAGGTATTTTAAACATCATTTAACGATCCATCTTTCATGGGGTATATTTTTCGTATGTTACCTAATTAGTAAGGGAATTTCTAAGTTCAATTTCAACAAATTGGGTTTCACACAACGTACATTGGTTGTTTTACTCCACGATTATGGGTGAAATCACTATTTATTTATTTATATAGTAATTTACACTCCCCTTTGTGTGGATATAATTTTGACACACATAATCACTCCATAGATAAATTCTCAAATCATAAATATGAACTTGATAGGAGTAATCTTAACTCAATTTCCATTCATTGAGTTAAACAACCAAGTCATTGGTGTTGTTTTTACAATAGTATGTGTGAATGTTCTCTGATTGATTTAAACTGAATATCCAATTATATTGAGTGTATTTATATTTTTCACACATAATTATGTCATTGTTATTCCTTAACTTAAGGATACTACCTTTATAATGGATTTCATCACTATTTGAATTTCATTGAGAATTCTTTGTTGATTTGAACCGATTCACTTTTTTATGGTGTATACACAATACTTTGACATAATATATCATTAATACCATTATTCACATGATATTATAAGGCTTTTATTACCTCAATTAATTTTATTCATGTGTCTCTCATTTGGTTTGGAACTCTAACAAAAATATCATTTTAAATGTTTTAAAGATTTATTCTTCTAAATCTTTCTCATAAATGTACAAGTTTTAAAAATGGTTATAAGGAATTATTTATATAGACATGAATGTTTTAAAATTAAATTTCTTTTTAAATGTTTCAAATTTTTATAGGACACATTGATTCAAAGAGATATTTTTAACAACTTCATGATAAATAGTGAAACTTTTAAATGTTTTCAAGAAAAAGTGGATATTCCTCAAAAATAGTTTTACTCATTATTTTCATCTATGTCAATATCCTTAATTATTCTTGATATAGGATGATTTATTATAAAAAATATTACATATTGTATCGAATGAGTTATGTTTGACTGTGGATGTGGTATTTTATACCATTCATGGGTTTTTGTTAAAATATTGATATTTCGTATTCTAGTTTTAATACGAATGTTTAGATTATGTTTCAGTCATTTCATATGGGGAATGCATTGGACCTAGAAAGTGATGGGTGGAGCCCACTATAAATCCTCGACTCATCGGTAGGTCTCATTAGACAAACTAGTGTCCTGGTACAAGTCCTTGACAAAATATTTATTTTTAGTCTTGGTACGAGGCCTTGACTTTGTGGTTATTATGTTCCACGTTATTTATACCATAATTAAAAAAATTTCTATTGATATTTCATGTGACCATTCAACAAGTAGAATATCCATGTGAATAAGTAAATAGAATTGTTAGATTTGTCATTTCCATATTATTATTATGTTTATGTTTAAAAGGATTGTGTTTTAGTCTTATAAATTTCCTTAAATGTTTGTTCTTATTTATTAATGTTTCCACTATATTGTTTCCTTTCTGAGAATCTGAGCTCACCCCTTTCTTATGTTTTCTTTTTCCTCGGATGTGAAGAAATATATTATGTTTGACCTATAGGGATAGTTTAAGGGAGATGCGTGTGTTCAAAGGGGATATAATTTTGTTTTTAATGGTTTAATTTAAAACATATATATGTATCTAGTACTTCCATGGATACTAAACTAATCGGTCCTTTAAGACTTGATCTCTTGTGATCATTACAATGTTATGTAATGATACACCAACTCTAGGTAACTAGGGTTAGTGCTTACATATATGTTGGGTTATGATGTTCCAGGGCCCCCATATGGTCTATTTGATTTATATATTATTATATCTTCCTTTAACTCTCATCATTACCCCTTATTATCCTCTAAGCACACCCGTTACTTTGCCGAAATTCAATAAAGGTTCTTCAACACATTTATTTTATAAAGCATTATTTTCATGTTATATATTTTTATTTATTTTATTTATATGTTGGGATATATTATTATATATCCTCATTACTTCCCATTTTATGTAAAAATTATTATATCCCCTTAAAGATTCATTTATCCTTGTTAGAAACCCTTATGTATACTCGTTACCATGCTGGATTTTCATTATAGATTTCTTCCTTTATCATTTTGACCAAGTTTATTTATGGTTTCAAACCCTTTTATTTTAAATTAAAAATGATTGGTTATAATTTCACACCTCCGCCATACTTCCCTATTTATGTTTTAATCATTAGAGACCACTTTCTCTCTCATTAATCCCTCCTATGTACACCCAATACGATGCCGAAATTTCGTAAGAGTTATTCCATGTCTCCTCTTTCATAATGTTTCTTTATTATGTTACTCCTTATATTTCCAAATTCCATGTGTTGAGACGTGTATCAATATGATCCATTACTTTCTATTTTGGTTACATATGGTGAGATACACCTTTATCTCTTTTCAACAATTTTTTTGAATTTTTATGTCAAACCGTTATGCTGCCAAAATTACACCGCAAGTATCCTAGCCCAAATCATGGTATAGTGAATACCATACCCATTTCTCTATAAAGGTTATTTATCATTATTCACATATACATATTGAATTTTACTTACATGTATGTATTCCACAATCCCTAATTAAGGAATAACTTATGATATTGAAAGATTCCATGTTATATGATCCATGTGGCACACTTATGAATGAAATAAAATGTTTATTAAAGGTGTGCCCTGATAATTATTCAATGCACTGGGTAATGTTTAGTATCATAATAATCCATGTGAAATGAGGGTTTACTCATTATAATTCATATGCAATGAGGGTTCACTCATTAAAATTCATGTTCAATAAGGGTTTACTCATACCAATTCATGTGCAATGAGGGTTTACTCAGGTTAATTCATGTGCAATGAGGGTTTACTCATTATCATTCATGTGAAATGAGGGTTTACTCATGCTAATTTATTTTCAATTAGGGTTTACTCATGATAATCCATGTACAATTAGACTTATCTCATACTAAAATCATGTTGTATGTTGTTTTCTCGTTTCCATGTTATGATAATCATGTTATATCATTACTTTATTTTCATGTTTCTCTTGTGCTCCATTGATGTTACTATTTCTTCACATGTAATTTATTCTTCATTTTATGCCTTTTTTACACCCTTATAGGGATATATAGGTCACCCTTTTCTTATGTATGTCCTCAGGTTATCCTATGAAATGCTAAGTACGAAGGAATGTTGTGGTTCTATAAAATAATTTTTTAATAATGATGTGGTATATTATGTCTTAGGTTATCTTGTAATGTTCCAAATTCCCCAATACGCTAGACCTCTCATTCCTCAGAGTTTTATTAATTTCATTTTTTATGGAATAAATCGTGTTTAATTATGTAATAAAGTATAGGTTTGTTATAGTTTGAATCAAAGGATATGTTTAGTTATTTTTGGGATTAGGATTAGAAAACCCTAGTAAAAGCCTCAGGGATAAGACTAAGTATAATAAAAATATCCCTAAAATTTTATGAGTATAGATTAAGTGTTTTATCAGGAAAATACATCCCAATATGGATACGAACAAGTAGAGGTGGCACTGGCACAGATGTATCTAGGGTAAAACCCAAAAACACCACTTTGAGGTAGACTCAAATAGGAACAGGTTCATCACAATGGGCTTTGATACACTATTGTTTCGACACTCCTATGGTATATGCTTGGGTAAATTCATAAGCATTGTACAAACCACTATTAAGGGAGAAAACAAATCCCATAAGAATATACGTTAAGAGATAGATCATGGATAACATAGATTAAATCCAATAAATTTATAATTTAAGGATATATTTATAATTTATAAGATATCCCTTTAGTGTCATTGGATTCCCATTTATGTGTTAAAATGTTTAAGATTCTCATCCCTAATTTTTATTTTATTCTAACCAGTGGTCATTAATATAGGGAATATGTCTAACAACTGATGCGAAGGGAAATTTGATGAATGTCCCAGTGATATTCCCAATCAAACGGGAGCTCAAGTATGACATATCATGATTATTCCAAACCAGCTATCAAAAAGCATGGTTACAAATTGGAACTTTATTGAATTAAAAAGGAAATAAAGGAAGGGTGTATGAAATCTCATGAAAGTACATCTTCTAAAGTTGATAAGGGGAAGAAATCCCAATTTCTTTCTTGCAAGAAGTCTGGAAAGAGGCACCAACAAAAATGTCACAAATGAACTAGGAGATATTTTAAGTGGGGAAAGGAATGGAACAAAGAATCCAATTTACATGAAATAATGGATAATGTGATGGATGTTAACAAAGTTCCATATAAGGAATCTTATACAGTTCTATTCTATAAATGTGGAGAATTTTGGCATTACCCAAGACAATAGTCTATTACAAGGGTTAAGAATCATGATGAGCAGTAATAATCTCCATGATCTGGGGAACACGAGATGTCCCATTCTATGATGGATAATGATTAATGAATCACATGTAACCACTACTTAAATTTATTGTGTGTCTTAATGTATTTAAATTCATGTCCTATTAGTATATCTTTTTTGTTTTCTATGAACATTGAGTCCCCATCATAAATGATATTAAATAATTCGGTAAAAACATCTATAAGTGTTGTATCACATGTTGAATTTTGGGGGAATTTTCTCCTTGAAAATTTTATAAGTCTCCCTTTGATGTAATTTTTGGAAAAAAGACATAGACATTTCCTATGCCTCAAGGTAGTTGAAAATTCATGAGAAAAAATATTCGACACATGATATGGAGTTGGAAATAGTGATCTTTTCATTAAAAATATAGCAACATTATCTATTTTGGCAGAAGTGTGAAATATATACAGATCACAAAAGTATCAAGTATATATTCACAGATAAAGAGCTAAACATGCGCCAACAAATATGGTTACAGATGATCAAAGACCATGACTGCTCAACCAATTACATACATGGGAAATCAAACAATATGGTGGATTCTCTATGTTGAAATGACCTAGTGAATCTATCATTTATAAGAATTGAAAAGGATCTGATCTTATTAGTTTTATGAAGACATACATTGGAATAATAAATAAGGGTACATCATCATTCCTTTCACAAATTATTTATTAATCTTCCCTTTTTCAAAGGATAGTGGATGCTCAAAAGGATGATGCGGGAGTTCTGAATAAAGTGGAAATTATCAGAAAAGGAAAATCCTTATAGTTCAATATTAATGAAGAGGGAATTTTGAGATTTGGGTAAAGAGTATGTGTTCCATCAAGTCCATAGTTAAATAAAGGACATTTTAATGATTCACATATTTTGAATTTCTTCATTCACCCGAGGAACACAAATAAGTATCAAGATCTCAAAGAGCATTATTGGTGGGATAACATATAGAAGGAGATCACTGAGTATACATCAAAGTTCCTAGTATGTCACCAATTGAAGGGTGAGAGTTTGAAGTCTAAGGGGATGATGAAACCATTACACATACTAACATCAAAATTTGAGAACACCACCGTGGACTTTTTCACCAGACTTCTGAAGATATCCAAAGTAAACAATACTATCCGGGTTCTTGTGGATCATCATACAATTATTTAACACTTCATTACAATTTAGGAGGATTTCTCATTGGATCAACTGGCATGGATATACATTAGGGAAGTGGTAAGGCTTCATGGAGTACCACTATTGACTGTATCTGATCAAGATCTATGATTCACCTCTATGTTTAGAAGAGTATCCAAAAAGCTCTGAATACTGATCTGAACTTAAATATTGATTATCATCCTAAAATTGTGGGCCAATTTGAGCAAACTATTTAAACACTTGAGGAAATTTTGAGAGCATTTTCAATGGACATAAATGGATTATGGGATAAATATCTTCCTCTGGGTGAGTTCTCTTACAAAAACAGTTTCTACAAAAGCATCCAAATAGCTCCATATGATGCCCTTTATGGGAAGAGGTGTTGAACATTGGCATGTAGGGATAAAGTTGTTAAGTTAAAAATCTTTGGTCTATAAATGGTGGAGAAGGTTAAGACCATCCATTAGCAAATTAATGTTTCTCAGAGTCTACAAAAGATCTATGTTGATAATTGTCGAGGAGACCTACAGTTTGATGTTGGAGAAATGGTATTCCTACGCATATCACCATAGAAGATAGTTATGAGACTTTGTAAGATGGTAAAGCTTATTCTAAGGTAAATTTGCTTTTTTGATATCCTTCATCACATTATAGAAGTGGCCTATCGACTATAACTCCCACCAAACCTATCTCAAGCACAAGATGTCTTCCATGTATCCCTCTTGAGGATGTACATACCAGACCCATCGTATGTAGTCAATCCAGAGGTGGTACCTTTGTAGAATGACCTATCTTATGAAGAGAAGTCATTGAATATCATAGATATTATGGAAAATTTTCTATGAAATAAGAAAATGTCACTCGTCTAAGAGTTTTGAAGAAACCACAACTATGAAGAAGCAATGTGGGAACCCGAGGAAGTGATTAGGAGAGGCAACCCACATCTGTTTTAGTTTGAAAAAAAAATTGAGGGAGAAATTTCTTAAGGGGGGAAGTTGTAACTACTCAAATTTTCATGAATAAAACTCCCTTTATTTTATTTAATTATATTTCTTATGGATATAGAAAACACGCAAACGTTTGTAAAGGTTTTAAATAACTGTTATCTGTGATTACCATTGATAATATTGTTGTTGAGAAGAGATCACATGACTTGTATATATATAGGGTTTTAATAAATCTTTTTGACACAGACAAAGGAAGTGATGGCCTCAACCAGTAGGATCATTTCCTTTTAATCCCACGCATTGGATCTTTCGAGGGAAATAACATTTCTGGGATTTTATCTAGGCCAAGCCCAAGCCGATATCTAACCACTTATGCATGAGAGATACTGTTTATGGTATAGTTTCGAGCCCATTGATATCACATCTCAAACCATGTTCACCGAACATCCCCAAAAAATCCCCACCATCACACGTCATACCCTTACAGCATATACTGGTGTTATAAAGGGTTATGTAACAAGAACCAGTCATTATGAACATGTGCATTATTTTTTTATAGAATAAATAATATGCATTTATTTTATTGTTAGTTTGTAAATGGATTTTGAAGAACAAATATTATTTCAAGTTAAAATTTAAATTCAAGTAAGAAATCTATTTTATGAATTAATGTATTTTTTAATTAAATAATATTTTAAGAAAAATATTATTACTATATTTATGTTTATTAAATATAAATAATCGTATAATTTTTAGGAATATATCTGTAATTTTTATAAAGGTTTGAAAATTGTTTTTTTTACCCATGTATTTTCATTTACTATCAGTTTTTATTTTAAAAGTGATAATTGTAATATTTAGGAAAATATTTCGATAAAATGAATATTATTTTTGAAATTGGGGCTTCAAAATTATCAAATGGTGAATTTTTAATATTTTCTAAGATAATCATGTTTTTGGGTAAAAATTAATTACGGTATAAATATATAATGTGTTTTATAACATCATTATGACCAAATAGTGACATGATAAAATACAATAAATGTTATTTTCATTAAATATTTGTTTTAAATTTAAAATAATATGATTTTATATTTTCGTGATTAGGTTCACAGTGCCTTAGTGGACCCTCCAAGACTTATAAAATATTTTAACATTTTAAAATGATTTCCTTGAGAGTGTGACTCACCTCCACATAAACAAGACTAATATTATAAAACGTTTGGTCACTAACTTTATAAAATATTTTTTCCAATCCCCTTTTGAAAAAATCATGGTAAATAACCAGGGGATGGTTTGTGGTTTGGAATATTAAATTATATACCTTCCAAAACCTATGTTTGTGAAATATTAAAGAATTCCCCTCTCATTTCCTATATAAACCCACCCAAACTCCCACTTATCTTCACAAAAAGTCCTTAGAGATCATCCATACTCTATTTTGATCTCTCTAGAATCCTCTTACGGTGCACCAACCTCTCAATAATCTCCTCATCATGATATTAAATTCACACACTCAAATTAGTGATTCCTCTCCTCCTCTACGAATTCATGTGCCTTCTTTTAGAGTAGTTCCTTTAATTTCAATTTATTACAACGAATTTAGTTTGTTATCATTGAATAAATATAAATTTTATGTTATTTTAATGAGAGATCATTTATCCTCCCTCATTTGGACCCTTACATACGCCGTTACAATGCCAAAATTCCATAAGGGATCCTCACTCCCCCCTCCTCCTTTCAAATTCAACCATCTTATTTGAAAGTAGTTCTTGTAATCTCAAATGGTTATAATGTTATTATTTTATAATTATTATATTAATGTCCTTTTTGTGTTATTTTAATAATTGATTATTTATCCTCCTTCATTTTTAACCTTACCAAAGCTGTTACTATACCAAAATTTCATAATGGATTTCATTCTTCTCATTTCCATTCATATTACTCTTTTAAATTATGAATCTTAAGTACCATATTTATATGTTGGGTTATGATTTTCCACAAACACAATAATATCCATTTTATCTATATATAATTTTATCTTATTTTCACTCTCATAAATTCATCCTATGATCCTTTAAGCACACCCGCTACTTTGCCGAAATTCAATAAGGGATCTTCCACCCTCTTATTTTATAAAACATTCTTTTCATGTTATGTATTTTTCTTATTTAATTTCTATTTTGGGATATTTTATTATATATCCTAATTACTTTACATTTTTTGTATTAATTATTAGATCACATTAGACTCTCATTTATCCCTCTTAGGAACCATTATGTATACTCTTTACCATGCCAAATTTTCCAAAGGGATTTATTCCTTTCTCATTTTAGTCCAAGTTTTTATGTTGTTATACACTTATATTTTAAATTAAAAATGTTGGGGTGTGATTTAGAACCTACCCTATACTGACCTGATTATGTTTTAATGTTTATACCCTTTATCCCTCATTAATCTCTCCCATGTACACCTGTTACGATGCGGAAATTTCATAAGATTTATTCCATTTCTCCTCTTTCTTCAAATTTGGTTATTATGTTACACCATCAATTTTCAAAATCCATGTGTTGGGAAATTTATATATATGACCCATTAATTTCCATTTCACTTAAATATGATGAGATTCTATTCCTCTCTCATAAACGATATTTTTTATTTTTCATGTCACGCTATTATGCTGCCAAAATTACATTGGGATTTTCTAAGCCAAAATCATTGTGTAGTGAATACCATACCCATTTCTCTATCATGGGTCTTAATAATTATGAATATATAAATATTTAATCATAAATACACGTATTTATTCCACATTTCCTAATCAAAAAACAACTTATGATATTGTATGATTCCATTTTATAGGATCCATGTGCCACACTTATGTATGAAATGAAATATTAATAAAGGGTCCACCTAGATAGTGCTCCAATGCATTGGGAAATTTTTAGTATCATGATACGCCTTGTGAAATGAGTGTTTAATCATGCTAATTCATATTAAATGGGGGTTTACCCATGATAATTCTGTTGAAAGGGGGTTTTCTCATGCTAATTCATGTGCAATGAGGGTTTACTCATGCTAATTCATGTGCAATGAAGGTTTACTCATACTAATTCATGTACCATGAGGATTTACTCATTCTAATTCTTGTTAAATTAGGTTTAACTCATTATAATCCTTGTTAAATGAGCCTTAGATCGTGATAATATCATTTTGTATGTTTTTTCTTCATTTTCATGTTATGATTATCATGATATATCATTCCATTATGTCCATGTTTCTCTTGTGCTCCATTGATATGCCTATTTCATAACATGTACTATATTATTCATGTTATGCCTTGTTTAATTCATTAATTGTCTTCATTGAACACCCGTTTCTTATGTGTGTCCTTATGTTATCCCCTGAAATGTTAAGTACGAAGGATTGTTGTGGTCATGTCGATGAAGTTATCAATAAAGATATCATATTTTATGTATTAATTTTTCATGTAATGTTCCTAATTTACAAACAAACTAGGCCTATCATTATTTAGAGTTGTCTTAACTGTATTTTTATGTTATAAATCATGTTTAAAAATGTAATATATAGTAGGGTTGTTATATTCAGATCTTTGAAGACAAAAAGTATGTTTTTTGAAAAGGTGGTTACTTAACATGTAAGGGGAATTCAATCTGATGTTTCCCAAGAATTGGTACAGGTGTTCTCCACATACATGTGTGAGGAGGTTCACTATGTAGGTTTGACCAAAGAATAGGATAGTGGGGTAAAATTTTAAATCATCGTTGGACATTAGGTATGGGATTAATGACTCATAATGTATCCTTTGATAATAGGAATAAAGATGGATGTATTTATCTTATGGTTTCTCCATATGAGGATGTGATTCACGCATATGTGAGGGAATTTTTTTTCCTTTTATATAACATCACTAGTGTGGTGGGGCTCATACCAAACTTTCCTATGTATATTTATTTCATGCATAACCACATGGGGGAGGATCCTTTTTTTCTAGAAATATCCTATTCTGGTTTGATCCATACATTGGGATGTGGTATTTTCAATTTTTGTGTGGCTAGGACAAAAGATGAAATTTGGGTATCAACCATCATAAAGTATTAATGTAATATTATTATGATGTTGATATAGAATCCCAGGTTAACTACAAGATAACCAGGCCCATATGTCCTGACATTCCCAATACATGAGGGGGAAGGAGAGTGTAAACCACGGTTCCATGGGTTCTCAGACACAGATAGATAGTACGACACTTTGAATCCATTTAGCATGTGGAGGTCAGAAAATCCCCTCCTGAGGATATATTTTCCCTTGGTTGACATGCCACTTTTGTGGAAAACTTATGTAGAGCCATCAGGGGATTTTTTTCATAGTCAATCAAAGGTTTTCTTAAGACACTGGCCTTTCATTTCCAATAGACATCGAGGTTTATAAAGTTTTTAAATTTCCCAAATCATTAAGTTTGATAAATGTAAAGGGTGTTTCTGGAAATTTTAAATACATTCAGGCCATGATGAATCATATAGATATGAATTCCCTATAAATATATGACTCATATGTGGAGGGAATTTTTATTCTTTTGTTGTAGTCAGACTTGAGTTTAAAGATCCAAGTGTCTCTATGTATCACCTTATAATAGGAATCAATCCACATGATGTTCTTAACAATCGACTTCATGCATGTGTTTGGCCCATGTGAAAAGAGAGGGAAATTTTTTGCCTTTTCTATAGTTCCTTGGGGAATCCCCAACAGAGGTCCCAAATTCTACATGAGATATACTCTGTGTGAGAAACATATGATGAAAATTTTTTAATCCACCACCTAGGGATGTAATAACCAAAGATAAAATAATTATTTATTTCATGTGGTTATACATGGATGATGATCTAGTAATCACTACGTTTCCTTCTTTGTAATGAATGAATCCATACATTGTTCTATAAAACATCATGGTGGCTGACCAAAGTCGGGGTCAATGTCCTCTCAAATGAGAACATCACAGTATTATGAAATTTAATGTTGTACAACAATAATATTTTATCATGTCGGTTAAAATCATATGATTAGGATAATTTTCTTACAGTTTAGCATCATGTGGAAACAATATATATGAACTGATCTAAAATAGGGGAAATGTGCATAAAATACTTATGCAAATAGGGGCTATTTGGGATTCCCCAGCATTGACTTGGTTTCATGTAGTGGAGGGGAAGTATTTTCTTCTATTATTTTCCTTGTCCCTTACAATAGGATATGGGCACCATTACATACCCCATGACATGGGAATCAAGACAATATTAATTCTATATATAAAGAATCATGTGTAATAATATCCCATATGTTGGGGGAGCACATTTCACTCTTGGTGGGGCCCGACAAGGATGAGAGTCTGGGAATCACTTTGTATCCTTCCTGGGTAGGAATCAATCCATATTTAGTTCTTGAAATTCTCTATGCAGGTTTAACCCATACATTGGGTAGGGGAATTTTTTTTTGTTTGGGGGAGGTGGTTGGACCCATATGTGAAATCTAGGCTTCTTTATGTTTACTATGTAGAAAGGAATCATGTCTTACGTAGTTAAATGACATGGCATGGTAGGAGAACAATGTCGGAGGAAATTTCCTCATAGATAAGAATAGCATGGTCTTATGCAGTTTAATTTCATGACCAAATGATAATTTTTCCATGGAGTGTATTAATATGCAGTGAGAACATTGGTAGTATAGTTTAATTTCATTTTTCGTGGATGAATTTTTGCAGAAACTGTGAGTGATTGGAGGCTAATCGGGTGGGGATATTCTGGCATAACATAAGTGGAAAGGGTAATAAAGTGTAAAACATGGTTTTAGTAATTCTTAAATAATTATAGATGGAATGGGGCTTAGAATACTATGAGCATGTAGAGGTAGAAAAATATTCTCTTAAGGAAGAATTTTCCTTTGGATGATAAGACTTTTTTATGGGAACCTTATGAAAAGCCACCAAGGCATATTTTGAATAGTCAATCAAAGGTGATCTCAGGACACTAAACGTCCATTTCTAATAAACCTAGAGGTTTATAAAGATCCAAGAATTCATAATCATAGAGATTGATATGTGGAGATGGTGTATCCAATTTTGCAAGAAATATCTAGATCGTAGTTAATTGTGAGTTAATGATTTACCTTCATAGATCTAACTCCTATTTAGGGGGTGGAATTTGATTCTTGACAGATCCTTATTTTTGGATTCAGGTTTCAAAATCTCCTTGATAGATTTCCATTTATGTGTATGATATGAGAGAACTTTTTTTTATGGTTGGACCAAGGCACCGGACTTGTGTTTCTCGATGTATCTCATTATACTGAGAATCAAGCCACACATAGTTCGTGACATACTATATAGATTAGCATCATACAGTGAGGATGTAGGTACACTTTTGTGAAGTGGAAATACCTAGTGTTCCCTTTTTAGGTATTTTACGAGGACCATGGAAACTCAAATGTGGATTGATACTCCTGGACCATAAATGGATTCCCCGGCTGCAACACCTAAGCCCACGTGATATGTACTCGGTGTGAGAAACCACAGAAAAAAAGGGTTATTCCATCCTATAGGGATATAGTAACCATGAACGGTTTCACTTAATTTCGATCATTTTTCATAGCTAGCCTGGGTTTGGAAATTTGACTATCACTACATCTTTTGTTGGGGTGATATTCAGTATGGAAAACGATCTATGAATTTTCCTATGAAAGTCTGACCCATTTACTAGAAATGGATATTTAATTTAATTTTTCTAATGGTGGTGAATGGGACAAGGTGTAGAATCCAGTCATCACTACGTATCCTTCCGTGGATGGGATCATGAAATATATTGTTCTAGAGGAACATCACTGCATAGTTTTGGTCTGTATGGAGGAAAATGTTCATTTTTAGGTGTAGTTTGATCTATGATGTTGAATATGGGCATCACTACATAACTAGTGTAGGCACAAATCAAGACACATGTATTTCTGGATGTATGATCCATGTATCGGTGTGACTCATGCGTAGGGAGGGGGCATTTTTGACCATTATTTTGAGGTAATGGGATATCATGTACCTTTAATCTTTTTTTGTGTAGGGTAAATCCTCACAACAATTTCGAAAATCATGTGATATATGGTTGGTGTTGGAGATAAGTAATATCAATGGTTTATATAATGATACAGAGGAAATTAAGTGTACATCAGAAGAATTTTTTTAATCATGTGGTGGTTGGACCATGTTATAAGATCGAGTCGTCTCTGCATATCTTATTTAAAATGATATTAATGTTTTACATAGTTCTATGAACAGAACAGTGTACATTGGTTCAGTCCATGCGTACATAGGTGGAATTTTTATGGTGGTTGGGCCCAAAACACAGGGTCTAGGTGTCACTATATATCCCACAAGGTAATGAATCAAGCCACATGTAGTTCTATAACCTTTCATGTTAAATGACCAATATCAAAGGTAATGTCCTATTATGTGATAACATTGTTATGCCATGCAGTTTAACATCATGTGCTGATGAAATTGGTAGAACAGTTTAATGTCATGGCATGGGGACGAATTATATAGAGTTTAATGTTGTGTTGTAAAGACATACATGCTATGATGATTAATTTCATATAGACAGGATGTTCTGACCAGTCAATTTAATATCGTTCGGTGAAGAAAATTCCTAGTTTTTAGTTTGTCCTCAGATAATGAGGACTTATTATCCTATATTTTAATGTCATTATACCAGGATATACATGCTATGATGTTTAATGTCATATAAAAAAAATGTTTTGACCATGCATTTTAAAATCATGTTGTGATGAAAATACCTTCTATCTAGTTTTTCATCATGTTGTGTGGAATTCTTATCCTGCAGTTTAACATTGGGTGATCAATATCTATTCTTTTGGCTATATGAAATATTTATTAAAGAACATTGCATTGGTAGAAGCTGTAATAAGATTCACATCCATTGAAATTAGTGAATATGATCTATTAGATTAGACCAATGTGTACGATAAACATCCCATCCCATTTTAGTTCTAATTTTGGAGATTTTCTTCTGAGTATCATCAAAGTTAAGAAAGAAAACATCCATTATCCTTGGAGGAAAGACCTAAGGAAAACATTTTTGTTGAGGGATCAGGAAATCTGGTTTTGGAAAGATTCTAAATGATGTATGGTTGGAAATATTCTCTCATCCAGTTACTCCAACTCAACGAGTCATTTTCAGGATTTCTCCACTATTGATAGTTGATCACAAATGGCAACACGGAGAGAGGGTAATTGAAATTAGAGGGGTAAAAAAGATTATTTCTCTTATACTAAAGAGTTCGTGTTTTTTTAGTGGTGCTGAAGGTCATGGTCGATTAATCTCTCATAGCAAAGAGGAGCTTATCCAACCATGATTTCATGTCTTTATCTACCATATTCTATAGTATATTGGATAATATCTTTTTGAAGGTCTCTATCCATACATTCACTCCTGCATATTAGTAGGATGAATGGTTGGTCTTGGTAACATATTCATAAAACAATTTATGCAATTCAAAATTTGTGCCATTGTCCATCAGTATTGTGTGAGGGACACTAAATCTGGTGATGATATTGTTTGTCACAAAACTGACAATTATTTTTGTCTCATCTACTTTGAGGGTATATATTCTTCCCATTTGAAAAATAATTTGGTTACTATGAGAATATACTTGAATTGGTTTCCCGTAGTGAGAATATATGGTCCCATGATGTCTATTCCCCATATATAAAATGTCTAGGAGTACACAGTTGTGTGAAGTAGATCTGAGTGTTGGTGGATGATGTTGGAATTAATTTGACAAGAATATAACTTCTTTGGGAATTTAGTGCAATCTTACATTATAGTGGGTTAGTAGTATCCAAGACTTTGAATTAGGTGAGAGACCTTTAATCATGATTGTTCTACCCCACTAGGTCTAGCATAAACTTTATAAATGATAGTAGTGGTCTCTTCTCCATAAATGAACCTGAGAAGAACCCCATCAAGGCCTTGCATATAGAGGACATTTTTTTTGTTTGTACCATCATACAAAACAATGTTAATTTCTCATCTTTGGATTTTCTGTCTTGTGGAAATATCTACTAGCAGTTCTCCCTTTCGAAGGTAATCCGCAATGGGATTCATCCAGTTAGTGGTATGACCATATGTCTTAGGTACATGAATAATCTCATTGATTTCATCGATGTTTCCCTAAATGAATAGTAGGACCATCTAATTGTGGGAAATTTTTATGATCGTCTCATCTCAATCTAGATTAGCTAGAGTTGTGGATTCATTTTCTAATATATCGGCATGTGCATTTTGTGACTGGGGGACAAGTTTCAATTTCATCTCAAAGGGTAATTCCACCCTTAACCCTCATATATAGTCATAAAAGGATTATATCTTCCACTTTGAGAGCATAATCTCCACTTATTTTCTTTATTACATGTTTTGAGTCACATTTTATATTCAATTCTTCTACTTATTCGTGAAGATTAATCTCTAGGCATAAAATGAGAGGATGACACTCTGCTTCATTTTTTGGGCACCCTAATGAAGATAGGACGGAGTACGAAAGGACTGACTTTTTGGAGATATGAGTGTGACTCTCAGCCTCACTTTTTTGAGCTTGGGGTCCTCCATTATTTCTCCTATCGAGCTTCTGGATGCGTGGTCAAAATATATCCCCCATGTTTGAGATTCCTCTTAAACTAGGAAAAAATATTCATCGTGTAGTTCAATATCCAATGGAGTTATTTCTTCCGAGGTGTGTTCTACTAGGAAATATGATAATGATTTTCATTTGATAGATTTTGAGTCATGAACTATATGTCAAATTGTTGAAATATGACCGTGCACTTTGAAAAAAAATCTAGTCAACATTAGACAGTTGAGAATGTACTCAACTGGGTTGTTGTGTGAGACCAAATGGACCTCATGGTGCTACAGATTGTGTTTCATCATCTAGACCACAATTATTAGTGCCAAAAATAACTTTTCTATATCTAAATATATATTCTAATCATTGATCATGGTTCGACTGAGATAGTAAAGGTTATTTTCACTACCGACATTGTTTTTCTATGCAAGGAAGGAACATTTAGAACACTTTAAGATAGTAACATACAAAATTAGTGGTCATCCTTTTATGGGTGTGATTATTAATAGTACTATTTCTAGATTTCATTTACAATGTAAAATGATTCTTGAAAAATCAAAAATCCCTTGATATTCAACCCCATTTTCATCAACCTGGGGAAGGGAAACCAATTTCATTCAAGGTTGGATAAAAAGCATCAAATCTGACTAGGTGTCCTTGAAGTCCTCTCAACTTTGTGAGGTTGTGTGTAGGGGACATATTGAGTATATATTTTGTATTATTAGGTTTACATAAACACTATGATAGCATATGATGAATCTGAGAAATTTCCCTGAGGAAATTCCAAAAGATCATTTCAAGGGGTCCATTTTCCAAATTGTGTTGTCCCAGTTTTTTGAAGCCAACATCAATATATGATATGTGGTCTGAGAATTGTCATGATTGAATGACCAGTTCATAAATAGAACATTCAAAAATCTTCCCCGTTAAGGGTGAGAAGATTTTATGTGCGGCGCGTTGATTTGTGGTGCTGACATTTTTTATGATGAATGGCATTACATTGTAGAAAAATACTCTCTAGGGGCACTAAAGGTGGTTGATTCATTATCTTATCGGGCCACTTGGATTTAATTATATCCTGAATAACCATCCACGAAATAGATAGCATGATATCCAGTTTTTTCATCAATTAATAAATCTATAATTGGGGTTGGGAAGTCATCTTTCAGACAGTTATGATTGTGATCCCTAAAGTCAATGCCGAATCTGAATTTTCCATTCATCGTTTTGATGGGGAAAATACTGGCCAACCCTAGGGGAAATTGGACATCCTAAATTAATTTATCTCTGATGAGCTTGTTGAATTATTCCTCTATTTTAGGAGAATGTGTTGGTTGTGTCATTCTGAATGCTTGCGTGTAGCCATGATAATCCTCCAGAAGTACCAAGTTGAGAGTGGCCTCCTTCAGATTATGTCATAGAATTTATGTGTAGTTCTAGGAAATAAATATTGATTTAGGCAAAGGAATGAGGCGTATAACTCTCTATCCCCAGATGACATGGTCGCACTAATTAGAGTGGGTCATGGGTCCTCTTTAGTGCCCATGTTTTTTTCAGAGTTCATTAATGGTGGTACATACACTCTTATAATATGTTGGATGGGAATTCATAAGTTCATATTCCTCTCCATCTTTTTGTTCCTTGTTTTCTTCATCTTCTGATGGGGAAGAAATTCATGAGAGGATCTCTTTAGAGTTAAGATAACAATCAAAATTTTGGCATTCTGAGGATGTGGTGAAATCTTCATACTTGACTAACAGTGGGGAATTTTCTATAGAGGGTGGAGTGAGGTAATTTCAGTTTTCATGTTTCAATTTTTCCTTATATGGAGTGGAAATGATTATATTGAGCTTTGAGGATGGATTGAGTGAATTTCCTTTTAATAATTCACCATAATTTGTGGTAAGAGTGGATTTTTTTCACTAACATGTTTTGGGACTATGACTAAAATCATTGGAAATGTAGAATACCCATCTGAATATGGACTCATGCACTCAACCTTATTGATGTGAAGTATGTATACTTTTTTTGAACTGAATTAAGGGGTCGGTGGGGACTTTCTCGAAACCATTTTAGGTGGTGATTAAATCCATACAATTTACTAGGGGTTGCTTAAATTTTTTCATGGAATCATGCATCGATATAGTGGGAATTTCGTGATTAATATGGGGCCTTATCTGTGTACAACATTTTATTTTTTCCATTACATCAATATATGATTCAGTGGTGGTAGGATGAAGGTGTTTCTACATAATGATGAAACTAAGGCCCTCCTAGAAAAACATTGAAGGTAGTGTTTTTTCGAAGCACTAAAAATTATTAATCTACTTCAAGGTTTCTAAATCATGTTTTGAGAATGATTTGGCCCAACAGTTTCTACTCCCTTTTATCATAGCCCAATAGGGTTGAGCCTAAGGGTGTATGGTTATCTTCTTTGCAGTCCAGTTGACATAATGTTTACACTAGGAGGATATTAACTCCAGATCCATTATCAATTAATACTTTTAAGATGACTATACCATTTATCTTGTTTTAAATTTATAGGGTTTTGATTTTTTTATGGCATAATGGTGTCTTAAACATGATCTATAAAGAAGATAATTGTGTTACATTCTCTAGGATAGTTCTCTGTCTGATAGACATCAGTAGTGGCGACTTCATCTTAAAAATCATGGGGCCTTTGAAAAGATTCTTTAAGAACATCCTTGAGAAATTTTGAAAAATTTAGGGAATCTAGGTATGATTGCTTGGGTGGTACTGAACCCAATTACTTTATAATATCATACTTCTTGTCTAAAGGTTTGTCATTCCCAACCTGGGGTTTCTCTTTCACCGAAACATTTGGTAATTGTGCATTCGATCAGGATGGACTGGCACATTGGATATGAGGTATTAGTGCTTTTGTGCTTTGTGGGTTTGACTAAGTGGTTATGTATACATTCCATCGGAGAGTATACATTTTTTCTAATTATGATGGATATTACAAGATGATCGGTCCAGATTTTCTTCTAAAAGAAGTAGGGGAATTTTCTTGTTCCTCTTGGGTCCACCGAAGGGCTCTTCTGTGTGTTTCTACATCATTGACGGTTTGATCCAGGATACAACTAGAAAAATGGTTTACACCAAAAATGTATCTCCCTAGGTATCCTCATATCATGAGGCATCTTACAATGGTTCACCTATTGGGTGTGGGGAACATGGTTTCATAACCATAATCTTCATTGGTGAAGGGTTCCACTATTTGAATGAAATTAATGGAGCCATGTATTCGTTCCTCATTTTATGATGAGTCTCTCAGGTTGAATTCTTACGGTGGTTCCATTTGGTGGGGTGGTGCCTATGCATTCAAATTCTCTAGCATAAAATATAAAAGCATCAAATCTATATTTTTCCTTCACATTGGTTCAACTACTTTCACTTTCTCTCTTCCTTTCTGGTCAGACTACTTCATGGACAATTGACACTTGGAGGATTGCGGGTCTGAGGATATCAGTTGTGTTGTATCCGCAGTTTTTTGGGTAAATAATTATTGTCTTCAACTCCACTTGGTGTATTCCATGATCTCTTTTAACTATTTTCTATGTAATTCAACTATTGAACTTATTCTCTCATTTTCTAGAAACTTTTTTCCACTCATATCCTTTATCTGTCTCAGTGGTGGAAACATATTCCAATTGTGCGGGAAGTGGTACCAGTTTAAATTTCCAAAAATTTAAAATTATTTACATTATTTCTTTATGGATGAAGCATTATTTTATGGTATTTTCTAGTATATTCTTGAAGGGATAATTATATATATAGTCATCATGGTGGACTCCATCATCCCTCTTTTTCTAGGGTAGATGGGGAAATTTTCAATTCATGTTGGATATCATGTAGCCATGGACTTGGTCATCTTGGAATGAGTAAATATTATTTCACAATTTCCCAAATTTGATTCACTTGGGTCCACTCCAATCATCTTGTCGAGGGGGAGGAGGATGTTGGAATACACTGGGTCATGCATGATTCATTGGAGGCCTTGGAGATGGAACTGGTGCAAGGTCGACTTAAGCATAATAGTGGTCACTTTATCCCTTCCCATTCATTTTCATGGGGCTAGTAGAGATTCCCAGGACACAAGGATTATCCATTTTAAGGAATATTCTATTATTTGGGAAGTGGTATAGAAATACCATAACTCACCTGTATATTTCAATAGGATGAGTGGCGTTCTGAGCACGTCACATAGGTTATCAATGTACATAGAAAGAATCTCATCATGGGGGTGGGTTTAGTTCAAAGAGTTATCATACAATTCCATCTATCAATGAAATCTGAGACTCTATCATTATCTTGTTGTTTGGAGTTCATGAGGGTTCTTACAATTGTCTTTTTTAATGTTGAGTTGAAATATAAGAGGAATTATTCATGGAGATCCTCCCAATTTGATATTGAATGAGTTTTTATAGTAGTATACCATGAAAAGGATGAACCTTGAAGAGTTCATATGATGAGTTTGAGTTTCACTATATCATTTTGACCTAGGGTTCCTATCATGGGGTCACAATAATTTGAATAATGTTCCAGATAGTGTTTTGGGTCACCTAAACCATTTAATACAGGGAACAAAGGATTCCAAATATATGGTGGTGGTGGAACGTTACTCACAGAATTAGGGTAATAATTTCATACTTTGTTTATCTGATCTTTTCATCCCTATATGAATTAACCTCAATATTAAAATGACTCGATGGTATTAATGATCCCTTGATGCGTGTTTTGTTGAACGTTTTTAGCCATAAGTGCAATAGTGGTAAAATTAGTCAAGTCGGAACTATAGGTGCTTGAGGCAGATGCGCCATTAGAGGTATCCCTTGTGGATTCTCCTTAGTCTGTTCTAGTTGTTTCCTCAATATATGGAAATTTTGATACCCTTCGAGGATTGTATTCAGGTAAACTAATGGTCATGGCACTGTGTTGGACAATCATTATAGCGTTTTTTCAGATAAACCCTTGGGGATAAGGTACACTTGCAAGATGTACATGTTGAGTCACTTCTGAAAGAACTTGAGGTTCATAATCCATATGATTTATTCCATGGAGTACCTTGGCGTTGACTTTCCGCAACTCCATAATTTCATCCTCTAGCTAATTCAATATCCCCTCAAGTTTCATGTGTTCATTATCATTAGAAGGAGGAGGTGGGTCGTGTGTGACATTGTTTTTAATCATATAGTTGTAGGGATTAGAGAATGATGTAATGTGGGAATGGATTATGGAGTTCCCAAATTTAGGGTGGCTCTCTTGTTCTGGGTATACAAACCTCTAGGATCGATGTAGATCAGATTTCAGGTGGAGCAATCTTTTATATTTTCGTCTACATTTTCATCACTTCCAAAATGGTCCATTGGATTGAAATCTACAACTTTCACTGATGAATAATTAATTTTGGATGTTTTATCAGCTTCAAAATGGTAAGAGGGATCGATTTATAAGTTTTTTTATCTCATTCTTCCATTCGGGGTCCACTTTGACTTTCTTGGTGAATGGTAACATGATGGAACCACTATACAACCTTTTTGTATTCCTCCCTTCTAGGGGACATGAATTGTGAGATAGGATGGGCCATGGGTCTTCCCTACTCATTTTCCTCACTATTCTAGAAAATATTGATGTCCACTAGTTTGGTGCTCTTGTCCCCTTATTGTGATGCCTTGACCTATATTTAATGGTCTTATGGGTGAATTTTATCTTAAAAATTCCCCTATCCATACGATGTGTGGATCATCCAATATTGTAGTTGTTTCATCATCTATTTCAACTTTCTTGATCTAGTGAATTGACATTGATGTATGATGCAGATATGGTACTAGGTCTGTAAATGTATTAATTTTCTCTAAAGACATGGAAAATTCTTTCTGATTGGATTCCTTTAGGAGATAAGCCGACTGAATGTTCATTGTCACCTAGTTTATGAGTTATTCAGTGGTTCAGTCTTGTTGGGAATAACGCTTTTGATACAATATCATGGTCGGTTCTTGCCGAGCATGATGAATTTACTAAATAGGGAGTTCATTTTATTTTTATCTTTGGATAATGTCATTATAGGATTTCATTTCTAGTGGGTTCTACTGGACCGTATGTGGGGTGCATTTCACAGATCCATGCTCTCCACAACCACAAATATGAACACCAGACGAGTCATCATTGATAAGACAATGTGACATTTGTAGTGAATGGAGGCAGGTCAGTTCAAGAAATTTCATCCACCTCTTTTATTATGGTTTTCGTGAAAATGGAAGCGCTTCCATGTTGATTTTTTGAAGAATCTATCCCATTATTGTGACATTTTTTCCATACACGACATAGGGAAAGAATATTTCTTTCATGTGGAGGAGGTTATTCCAAAGATTTAGGAATATTATATGTAATAATTCCACTGAAAATTCTCATGGTATGTCTAATTTAGAAGTGGTAGTGTGACAAAACATAACTGGTATGTCATCCTTGGCTAATTAATTATTAAAAGAAACATATCCATTTGGTGTTTCTCTATTGATTCTTCTACTTGATCTTCCCATCTTGGACATTTTCATGATTAATTTATCCCTTTTATTCAGACTAGTAAGAGTCTCAGTAATTTTTGAGTAGTCCTGAGGTGGCTCAGTAGATGAGTGTGCCTCCATGTTGTCTCCTAACTGAGAAAGGTTGTCACTTGTTAATGGTAGGGTGTCTAGTATACATGCCTCATACATCCAAGTGTCTCGGAATATGAGGACATTATTACATTTGATTCGGATTGTATAAGACCTTCCTTATGATATGGAAATTGACTTTAGGGAAGGCGTACATATTTGGTTCTACAATGGAGAGGAATTCCAACATTTCTTGATATCTATCCATGAGGATAATTTCTATAGTGTACAGCCTAAGGAGGATGGTAAAGATGGACTACAAAAAGGGGAGGACCTTCTTACTGCTTGATGTCATTGTGGGAAGGACCTTTGTAGTGACTACCATCATGGAGAGGAATAATATCATAGCTTGATGTCTGACTTCATGGAGAATTTCTGAACCATATACCCTGGGGAGGACAATCAAGATATACAGTAATAGGGGAGGATCATATTTCTGTTTAACGTAATTGCGGGGAGGGCCTTCGCTTTGACTCCTATCATGGAGAGGACTACAATCAAAACATTGATGTCTTACTACAGAGAGAATTTTTCAATGTATACCTTTAGGATGACCATTATGGTGGATGATAGGAATTGGAGGACCTTCTAGTTGTTTTATTTAATTGTGGGGAGGTCATTCCTAGTGATTTCCATCATGGAGGGGACTACCATCATAAAATGATGTTCAACTATAGGGAGAATTTATGGATCATATACCCTAGGGAGGACCATCTGTATGACAACCCTGCTTTTTATTACAACTTAAACATGCTTTATTACATAAAACTTCACTTGATACAACAAAGAAGATCGAGAGGTTTAGTGTCTTTGGGGCTTAGGATCATTACATAAAAACTTTAAACTTGCAATACAACATCCTTATTGAAAACTTCCTTTACATGACCACTACATTCCTTCGTACTTAGCATTGCATGGGATAACCTGAGGACATGCATAAGAAAAGGGTGAGCTATAAAGCCATGTAAGGGAGTACACAATGAATAACATGAGGAGTACAAAACATGTTAGGAAATAGGAATATCAATAGAGCATAAGAGAGACATGAACATAAAGGCATGATAAAGCATGATAATCATAACATGGAAATGTGGCAACAACACTTAACATTGAATTAGCATGAGCCAAGGCTCATTGCACATGGAACATGAGTAAACCCTCATTGCACTTGAAGCACGAGTAAACCCTCGTTGCACTTGAATTAGCATGAGTCAACACTCATTGCACATGACGTATCATGATACTATACTTTACCCAATGCATTGGAGCGCTATAAAGGGCGCACCCTTCTTAAACATTTCATTTCATGCATAAGTGTGCCACATGGATCATAAAACATGGATTCATAAAACATAATCATTTATTCCACGATAAAGGAATGTGGAATTAATACATGAAACTTTACAATCAATAAGTAAATGTTCATAAAGGTGAATACCCTTGATGGAGAAATGGGCATGGTATTCACTACACAATGATATTGGCTTAGAAAATCGGTGTGATTTCGGCAGCGTAACGGCGTGACATAAGAATTCATAAAAAAGGCTGATGAGAGAGAAAGGGGCTCCTCATCATATTTACATGTAATGGACAGTAAGAAGGTCATATAGATACATGTCCCAACAATTGAAAAGGAATTTAGATTCATGATACAAAAGTATTGCTTGAATATAAAAGAGGAGAAAAAGGTTCCTTTCGGAATTTCGGCATAGTAACGGGTGTACATGGGAGGCATTTAATGAGAGAGAAAGGGGTCTCCCATCATTCAAACAATAAGAGGGCAGTATGGGAGAGGTGAGAAACCATACCCCAACATTCATAAATGAAATTAAAAGGGCAATACAACTTAAAGAAAATTGACAAAAATGAGAAAGGAAGAAAAAAACCCTTACTTGGAAGTGTGCTTCCAAAGGCTAGAGAGAGGCTTGTGAGAGGCTTCTTGGGAGCTTGGGGCACCTTGAGAGGATTCTAGAGAGAGTAGGGCAGAGGTTGGACGAACTTCAAGGGATTTGAGTGAGGAGGAAGTGGGAGCTTGGGTGGGTTTATATAGGAAAGGTGAGAGAATTCTTTATTATTTAGGTTTGGGACCCCTTATATTAAAATAATCCAAACCACAAACCATCCCATGGTATTAGCCCATGGTTTCTGGAAAAGGAAAGAGGAAAACAATATTTTACAAGTCCAAGGTCCGAACTTATTAAAAAAATTAGGGTTGCTTATGTGGAGTTGAGTCACACTCCCATGGAAATTAATTTAAAAAGGCAAAGTGTTGAATAAGTCTTGAGGGCTCCATTAATGCTTTGAAAAGTGAGTCAAACAAACCCAAAACCTCATTATTTTAATGATAAAACATATATTGGCCGAGCCTAGGGATTATGGTATTTTATTACATCACCATTGGGTCATTATGATGTCATAAAACACATTATATATTTAAATGGTATTTAATTTTTACCCAAAAATTGGACTGTCTCAGAAAATAATGAAAAATTCACCGTTGGATAATTTCGACGTCCTGATTCCAAAAATAATATTTATTTTATCTAAATAATTTTCTAAATATGTGAATTTTCACTTTTAAAATAAAAACCGACATTTATAAAAAAAAATCACGGGTTTTGACAGAAATGGCTTTCAAACCTTAATAAACATTTTAATTGCATTCATAAAATTATAAGATCATTTATAATTAATGACAATTAATTTAATATTACTAATAATATTTTATTAAAATATTATTTAATTCAAAAATCATTTAATTTAATAAAATATAATTCTTAATTAAATAATAACTAAAAACACCATTTGTACTTTAAAAACTAATTACAATGTATCAAAAATGACTAGAAATTATATATAAAAAAAATGTACATGAACATGGTCCTACTTATTTGTTACATAACCCCTTAAAATAGCCGCATAAGACCTAAGGGTAAGGTGCGCGATGGTGACAGACTCTTGGGGCTGCTCGGATAACATCGCTCGAGTGGTAATCTCTATCAACTTCCATTTTTCCCGTAGACGATCACGTTCGAGCTTGACTTGATGAAGCTCAGCTTGGGCTTGGTCAAGGGAAAATCCCAAAGACGCCACCTCTTTACCGAGCTCCGAAAAATGGGCTTCATAAGGGGAAATTCTACTGGATGAGGCCATCGCTTCCTTTGTCTGAGTAGAAAATTGGTTCGTTAAAGCCTTATATTTAAACTGCCCAGACGATCACTGTTCAACGGCTATAAAAGTAACGGTCACAAATCTTAACGTTAAACTAAAGAAGTTGACATCATATAAAAACATAAAGAAACATTTAACTGGATCAAGAGGGATTTTCCATTAATGAAAATTTGGGTCGTTACAACATTCCCCCCTTAAGAAATTTCGCTCTCGAAATTTTCCTTTTCCCACACTAAAACAAATGTGGGTAACTTAGCTTCATCATATCCTCCGACTCCCAAGTTGCTTCTTCAAACTTGTGGTTTTTCCACAACACCTTGACGAGGGGCATTGTCTTATTTCGTAGAACTTTTTCTCTATGATCCAAGATCTTCACTGGTTGCTCCTCATAAGAAAGATCGTCTTCTAATTGTACCACCTCGGAAGAGAGTACATGTGAAGGGTCTGGTATGTACTTCCTTAAGAGGGATACATGGAAGACATCATGCACCTTGGCCATAGTAGGTGGAAGTGCTAGTCGATAGGCCACAGCCCCAACACGATCAAGAATCTCGAAGGGGCCGATGTACCTTGGACTTAACTTCCCTTTCTTTCCAAACCTCATGACCTTCTTCCACGGAGATATGCGTAAAAACACCTTGTCTCCGACTTTAAACTCGAGGTCTCGTCGACGATTATCTGCATAACTCTTCTGTCGACTTTGGGCTGCCTTGATATGCTGCTGAATGGTTTTCACCTTCTCCACCATTTCTTCGACCATTTCTGGTCCAAGCAGCTTACGTTCACCGACCTCATCCCAACATGCCGGTGTTCTACACCTTTTCCCATACAGGGCTTCATATGGTGCCATTTGGATGCTCAAGTGGAAACTATTATTATAAGAGAACTCAACTAGAGGAAGATGTTGATCCCATCCTCCTTTAAAGTCCATTGAGCACGCTCTCAACATATCCTCAAGTGTTTGGATAGTCCGCTCGGATTGGCCATCAGTTTGAGGATGATAGGCCGTACTGAAGTTCAGTTCAGTATTCAGAGCATGTTGAAGACTCTTCCAAAACTTAGAGGTAAATCTTGGATCTCGGTCAGACACAATAGATAGTGGTACTCCATGCAACTGTACCACTTCCCGGATATATATCCGTGCCAGTTGATCCAAAGAGAAATCCTCTCGAATAGCAATGAAGTGCGCAGTCTTTGTAAGACAATCCACAATAACCCAGATTGCATTGTTGCTTTTGGATGTCCTTGGAAGTCCAGTGACGAAGTCCATGGTGATGTTCTCCCATTTCCATTCTGGTATGGGCAATGGTTTCATCATCCCCTTAGACTTCTGCCTCTTTGCCTTCACTTGCTGACACACCAGGCACTTTGATGTATATTCGGCGATCTCCTTCTTCATATTATCCCACCAAAAGTTTTCTCGGAGATCTCGATACATCTTTGTGCTCCCTGGGTGAATAGAGAAATTTGAACTATGTGCATCATCCAAAAGTTCCTTCTTCAGCTCCGAACTTGATGGGACATATAGTCTTTTCCCAAACCGCACAATTCCTTCTTCATTAACATTAAACTCTGAGGATTTTACCTTTTTGATAGCTTCCACTTTTTCTTGGATTCTCGCATCATACTTTTTAGCATCCTTTAACCTTTCCAAAAGAGATGGTTGAGCAATCATTTGTGAAAGGATTGATAATGTTCCCTTCTTTATGATTCCCACGTCCATCTTCATCAAGTCTAAGAAGATTGGATCCTTCTCAATTCTCATCATTGATAGAATTGCTGGATCCTTTCTACTTAGGACATCCGCCACCTTGTTCGCCTTCCCAGGGTGGTAATGTATTGAACAGTCATAATCCTTTATGAGCTCTATCCATCTTCTCTGGCGCATATTAAGCTCTTTCTGTGTGAATATATATTTAAGACTCTTGTGGTCAGTATATATCTCACATTTCTCTCCATAGAGATAATGCCGCCAGATTTTCAAGGCAAAGATCACCGCCGCCAACTCCAGATCATGCGTTGGATAGTTTCGCTCATGGATTTTCAACTGTCTTGAGGCATAGGATATCACTTTATCATTCTGCATCAGCACACATCCTAAGCCCTTCTTCGAAGCATCACTGAATACCACAAAAAGCTCGCCACTTGTGGGTAAAGTGAGCACAGGTGCAGTGATAAGCCTCCTTTTCAACTCCTTGAAGCTTTCTTCGCATTCATCACTCCAAGCAAACTTTACTCCCTTTCGAGTTAGCTTGGTAAGAGGGTTGGACAATCGTGAGAAGTTTCTCACAAATCGTCGATAATATCCAGCTAACCCCAAGAAGCTACGGATATCAGTTACCGATGTTGGCCTCGGCCATCCCTCAATTGCATCTGTTTTGGAGGGGTCCACAGATATCCCATTGCTTGTGATGATATGGCCCAAGAATGAGACCTCCTTCAACCAGAACTCACACTTGCTGTACTTGGCATAGAGCTTCTCCTTGCGCAAAGTCTCCAGTACAGTTCTTAAATGCTCCTCATGGTCCTCCTTGGTTTTGGAGTATATCAGAATATCATCTATAAAGACTACCACAAATTTATCTAGGTAATCTCTAAAGACTCTATTCATCAAGTCCATGAATATTGCTGGAGCATTGGTGAGTCCAAAAGGCATTACTATGAATTCATAGTGCCCGTACCATGTACGAAAGCAGTCTTGGGGATATCTTCCTTCTTCACCCTTACTTGATAATATCCCGACCGCAAGTCGACCTTGGAGAAGTGTTGTGCTCCACGCAGCTGATCAAACAAGTCATTGATTCTTGGGAGAGGATACTTGTTCTTTATCGTGATTTTGTTAAGTTCACGATAATCGATGCAAAGCCGCATTGACCCATCCTTCTTCTTGACGAAGAGGACTGGTGCACCCCATGGTGATGCACTTGGGCGTATAAACCCTTTATCCAGATTCTCCTGTAGTTGTTTCTTCAGTTCTTCAAGCTCAACCACAGCCATTCTATATGGAGTCTTGGATATTGGTAGCGCCCCAGGTATAAGTTCAATTGAGAACTCAACATCTCTTCTTGGAGGAAGACCAGGAAGTTCCTCGGGAAATACTTCAGCGAATTCCCTCACAATAGGCATTTCTTCAAGGGTGGTTTCTTCCTTGGACTCAATCATCTGAGCCAGATATGCGTGCTCATAAGGCAGTAATATCCATGCTTGAGATGATGGAGCTAAAGGAGATTCATCTTCCTCCTGACACTTGTAAAGAATTGGGGGACGATTCTCCATATGGAGAGTGATTTCCCTCTCCCGACAATTTATGTTGGCTCTATATAAGGAAAGCCAATCCATGCCAAGAATTGCATCAAATACCACCAAAGGGAGTATGACGAGGTTCGCCGGGAAATTCAATCCACAGATTATAACAGGGGACGACTTATACTCATGGGATGCAATGATTGCCCCATTTGCCGTACTCACCGACATCTTTACTTCCATGATTTGTGGTGGTGCAGGGATTATTCTACTAAACTTTTGAGATATAAAAGAATGCGTAGAACCTGAATCAAAAAGTACGTTCGCTATTATTGAATGAATAACTAGCGTACCTATCACCACTTCGTTGTCGGGGTTCACTTCGGCAGAAGTGATGGAAAAAGCTCTTCCTTGCTGTCTTGGAGGTTGTTGATTGCCTCCGATAACCCTTGGATTAGGGCACTGATTCGCAAAATGACCCGGTTCTTTGCATTTGAAGCATTGAACAACGCGTTGAGGTTCGAACGGAGCGTTCCTCCCCTCCGTCGCAGCCGCGGGTCCTTCTTGCTGGCAGTTAACAGCTAGGTGCCCTTCTCTTCCACACTTGAAGCATTTTCTTGTCCCCCTAAGGCAATTTCCAGGGTGCTTCTTTCCACACTTTTGGCAAGTGGGGTGCTGGAATTTCTTAGCGCCGTTGGATTTATCCATCGGACCACCAGCATTGAAGTCCACCTTCCGCTTCTTGTCCCCATGATACCCCTGTGATTCTCCGATCTCCATTTCAACCTTGAGGGCACATCGGACAATTTCCTCATAGCTGTCGAAGTCACGGATCGCTAAAGCTTTCCGCAAGCTAGGCTTCAGCCCACCAAAGAAGCGGTCAACGTTGCATTCGGGGGTAAAGACAAAGTCGGAAGCATATCGTGCAAGCCTTGTGAAGTTTGCCTCGTACGCTCCCACAGATTCTTCATCTTTCTGCTTGAGGGAAAGGAAGTCCCTTTCCATCTTAAGACGGAGGGTGCGTGGAAAATATTTATCGAAAAACATCTTCCGGAATACCTTCCATTCCAAAGCCTCGATCTCCTCCTCAGGCTTCGTATTTTTGATCAACGTCCACCATTGATCAGCTTCACCCTCCATACGATAAGCCGCCAGGAGAACCTTCTCTTTTTCAGAGCATTGGAGGATGGAGAATATCTTTTCAATGGAGTTGATCCATTGTTCAGCAATCGTGGGATCGGATGATCCACTAAACGTAGGAGGCCTTTGTCTCATGAAGCTTTCAATAGCGACTTGTTCTTTCTTAGGGGGGGTTGAACGTTCCTCTTGACCAGTGTTTCTATTCAAAACTTGAGTTAGCTGAGAGGGAAGCGTGACAAAGTTCGCGATTCCCGCTCCCATCGGATTGGGCATCTCATTAGTACAATCATCACACTGATCTTCACAACGGTTGTTAGCCCGAGTTCTCCTATTACCGGCCATTGGCTGGAATAAAAGGAAAGTTAGGGGTAACACATAAAGGGTAATCCAAAGACAAACGTTGATGACTTATAAATAAACTTTAATCTCTTTAAATCATGAGTCTATAGGATTAAATCCAGGCTTTTCATGATCTTCCTTCTAACATATATTCTTAGGGGCATTTTTCCCTTAATAAGGGTTCATACTAAGATTGTGAATTTATCAAAACATATCCCCCGGGAGTGTCGTAACCAAGAGTGCAGCAAGGCCCGTTGTCGTGCACCAGTTCCCGTTCGAGTCTAGCTCAAAGCGGTGTTTTCGGGTTTTACCCCTAGGATACATCTGTGCCAGAGCCGCCTCTACCTGCTCGTATCCAGACAGGGATGTATTTGTTTGATAAAACACTTACTTAGTATTTACCAAAACTTAGGGATGTTTTTATTATGCTTAGTCTTGTATCTAAGGCTTTACTAGGGTTTCCTAATCTCAAAAATAACTAAACCTATCCTCTGATACCAACTATGACAACCCTGCTTTTTATTACAACTTAAACATGCTTTATTACATAAAACTTCACTTGATACAACAAAGAAGATCGAGAGGTTTAGTGTCTTTGGGGCTTAGGATCATTACATAAAAACTTTAAACTTGCAATACAACATCCTTATTGAAAACTTCCTTTACATGACCACTACATTCCTTCGTACTTAGCATTGCATGGGATAACCTGAGGACATGCATAAGAAAAGGGTGAGCTATAAAGCCCAGTAAGGGAGTACACAATGAATAACATGAGGAGTACAAAACATGTTAGGCAATAGGAATATCAATAGAGCATAAGAGAGACATGAACATAAAGGCATGATAAAGCATGATAATCATAACATGGAAATGTGGCAACAACACTTAACATTGAATTAGCATGAGCCAAGGCTCATTGCACATGGAGCATGAGTAAACCCTCATTGCACTTGAAGCATGAGTAAACCCTCGTTGCACTTGAATTAGCATGATTCAACACTCATTGCACATGACGTATCATGATACTATACTTTACCCAATGCATTGGAGCGCTATAAAGGGCGCACCCTTCTTAAACATTTCATTTCATGCATAAGTGTGCCACATGGATCATAAAACATGGATTCATAAAACATAATCATTTATTCCACGATAAAGGAATGTGGAATTCATACATGAAACTTTACAATCAATAAGTAAATGTGCATAAAGGTGAATACCCTTGATGGAGAAATGGGCATGGTATTCACTACACAATGATATTGGCTTAGAAAATCGGTGTGATTTTGGCAACGTAACGGCGTGACATAAGAATTCATAAAAAAGGCTGATGAGAGAGAAAGGGGCTCCTCATCATATTTACATGTAATGGACAGTAAGAAGGTCATATAGATACATGTCCCAACAATTGAAAAGGAATTTAGATTCATGATACAAAAGTATTGCTTGAATATAAAAGAGGAGAAAAAGGTTCCTTTCGGAATTTCGGCATAGTAACGGGTGTACATGGGAGGCATTTAATGAGAGAGAAAGGGGTCTCCCATCTTTCAAACAATAAGAGGGAAGTATGGGAGAGGTGAGAAACCATACCCCAACATTCATAAATGAAATTAAAAGGGCAATACAACTTAAAGAAAATTGACAAAAATGAGAAAGGAAGAAAAAAACCCTTACTTGGAAGTGTGCTTCCAAAGGCTAGAGAGAGGCTTGTGAGAGGCTTCTTGGGAGCTTGGGGCACCTTGAGAGGATTCTAGAGAGAGTAGGGCAGAGGTTGGACGAACTTCAAGGGCTTTGAGTGAGGAGGAAGTGGGAGCTTGGGTGGGTTTATATAGGAAAGGTGATAGAATTCTTTATTATTTAGGTTTGGGACCCCTTATATTAAAATAATCCAAACCACAAACCATCCCATGGTATTAGCCCATGGTTTCTGGAAAAGGAAAGAGGAAAACAATATTTTACAAGTCCAAGGTCCGAACTTATTAAAAAAATTAGGGTTGCTTATGTGGAGGTGAGTCACACTCCCATGGAAATTAATTTAAAAAGGTAAAGTGTTGAATAAGTCTTGAGGGCTCCATTAATGCTTTGAAAAGTGAGTCAAACAAACCCAAAACCTCATTATTTTAATGATAAAACATATATTGGCCGAGCCTAAGGATTATGGTATTTTATTACATCACCATTGGGTCATTATGATGTCATAAAACACATTATATATTTAAATGGTATTTAATTTTTACCCAAAAATTGGACTGTCTCAGAAAATTATGAAAAATTCACCGTTGGATAATTTCGACGTCCTGATTCCAAAAATAATATTTATTTTATCTAAATAATTTTCTAAATATGTGAATTTTCACTTTTAAAATAAAAACCGACATTTATAAAAAAAATTCACGGGTTTTGACAGAAATGGCTTTCAAACCTTAATAAACATTTTAATTGCATTCATAAAATTATAAGATCATTTATAATTAATGAAAATTAATTTAATATTAATAATAATATTTTATTAAAATATTATTTAATTCAAAAATCATTCAATTTAATAAAATATAATTCTTAATTAAATAATAACTAAAAACACCATTTGTACTTTAAAAACTAATTACAATGTATCAAAAATGACTAGAAATTATATATATAAAAATGTACATGAACATGGTTCTACTTATTTGTTACATAACCCCTTAAAATAGTCGCATAAGACCTAAGGGTAAGGTGCGCGATGGTGACAGACTCTTGGGGCTGCTCGGATAACATCGCTCGAGTGGTAATCTCTATCAACTTCCATTTCTCCCGTAGACGATCACGTTCGAGCTTGACTTGATGAAGCTCAGCTTGGGCTTGGTCAAGGGCAAAGCCCAAAGACGCCACCTCTTTACCGAGCTCCGACAAATGGGCTTCGTAAGGGGCAATTATACTGGATGAGGCCATCGCTTCCTTTGTCTGAGTAGAAAATTGGTTCGTTAAAGCCTTATATTTAAACTACCCAGACGATCACTGTTCAACGGCTATAAAAGTAACGGTCACAAATCTTAAAGTTAAACTAAAGAAGTTGACATCATATAAAAACATAAAGAAACATTTAACTGGATCAAGAGGGATTTTCCATTAATGAAAATTTGGGTCGTTACAATCTGGGCATTAGATAGTAAGGGGAGTACCTTCTTCCTATTTTATGTAATTGGGGGGCCCTTTTTTGACTTCCATCAAGGATAGGCCTACCATCATCACTTGATTTCCAACTTCAAGGATAATTTCTACAATGTATTCCTTGCGGAGAACCATTAGGGTGGACGAAAGATAGGTGAGAACATTCTTTTTGTTCATCCTTCTTGATATGAGGAGGGTTACACTTACACTCATCTGGATAATGTAACTTGTGATTGATAGTTTCTTTCCCACGAATTAAGCCTAGATGGATTCTCTGAGGATGACCTTTAGAGACGCTCGTAACAAAATTGTGAAGAATTCCTTCACAAATAATACTTCCACATCCATAATTTGGTAATGGATTGATAGGACCCTGATCCTCTATTAATAGATGTATGATAGAATTAGGAACTCTAGCTTCCAGTAGAGAAGGGTCATGAATATACTCCTTATTTTACAGATTCCTTTATCAATATTAATTTTTTGGAAAACTACTGCAGGTGACTGGGATTTCATGATATTGGAAACAACCTTCATATACAAGTTAATATTTGATTAGTTCATGTGATGTAGTTAGGATATTTCAATGATCATATTGAGTTCTGGAAGGGATATGTGCTTGCCCTAGAGCGGCCACTATAGTAGACTAGTTTCCCCCAGTTGGAATGGGAAATTGTTCTTGATCTATTTTTCCATTTATTGTGGAATATGGACAATGACCCTCCATGACTAGATAAGGGCTGTAAGTCTTCTCTATAGTGACTATAATCTTTTTTGAGGAATCACCCCACATAGAGCGATGGGGTTGTGTGTCTGACTCGTTTCTATTGTCATTGACATAATCTTAATTTCAATGTTCTGTAGGATATGATTATGAATTGATGTCTAATCCTCCAAAATTTCCAAGATGTGTTGAGATATGTCTTTGGATGGAAATTTATATATATTCCAATTCTGAATTCAAAGATTGAGTTTGTGCATGCTCCATTCCTATATGTTTCTCTAGTGGCTACTGATAATTCTCATGTTTTTGGAAAGAGTAATGATTCTACCCATAAATTATGTCTGGGGTAGGGCAGCTATTTTTTTGTTTGTCAATGTATTTTAGTAATGGGAATAAAATTTGAAAGAATTTATTTGCATCTACTCATTTGTTTTTGTATTTTTCAAACGGGATTTACATGCATCCACAATAATTTTTCTCTACTTTGAATTTGATTTCCATCATATTTGACAGATAATATTGGTATTCTTCGGTATGGATATAAGTTTACCTATATTTTTCTATCCTATTGGTATAAAAGGTTTGATAATGATCCACAAGAATTTGTCTCTATTGTTATTTTATTGAAATCAAATTTGATTGAGGGGTGTGGTATTCCTCAGTAGGGATATGTTCCTACCTTTAGTTTTCATCCTCTTCGGATGATGGGTTTGATATACATCAGCATTAATTTCGATCTTCTTTTATTTTATTGTCATTATATTTTACTGATGCGATTGTTATTCCTTGGAAGGTATATGTTTATTCATGTAGTTTTCTATCCTATTTGGATGATGGGTAGATATGCATTAGTATAGATTTTCAATTTCTCATAAATTTTTGATACCCTGTTTGGATGATGGGAATTGTTTTCATTGATTAGATTTTAATCGGCCTATAATTTTCCTTCCTATATTAATGGAGAACTTAGTGAGAATTGGTGGGAATATTCACTTGCTCATAATTTTCCATCATATTATCATAGTTGGTATTAGAGGAGGGGGAGTAAGATTTTAGGAACGAATGTAGTTTTCCACATTATCTTCACGACAGATATCTTCCTCAAGAACCAAGGTTATAAACTGTTCCTAATTATATTTTTGTCACCCTTCTCTAGAATCCCAAGGGATTTAAGTTTGTTGGAGTTCAGTAGGAGCCCTCAGTGTTATATCCACTTCAAAATGATGATATTAGGCCACATGGCATTGGTAGCGATGTAATTTGGTAGGTTCCAATGAGTAGAACCCTTGTACAGTATAGAAAAGGTCAATAGTGATGACATCATATTCTTATGTATGATAAGGGATGTACTCTATATCACATTCTACGGACAGGATCCCAAATAAAATATAGCCAACTAGTGGAGCCATCTAGTTCTGAACCATCGGTCGATGTTGAATGGGTAGCTGGCAGGATTTCATCGACTGGAGGGAATGTCTTGCTACCTATAGTGTCATGTGGGTACCATTCTTATGATACTCATAGATCAACACATTTGATACCCAGTGTTGGAGATGCAGGGAGGGTGATTGAGTCTAGTGGTATAAGGATTACTCGGTATGTGTGTTATTAGAAATGTGCATTTGTGAGAACAATTGGGATTCTATTGGATTTAAGGAATCTCTGAAAATTTTATACAATATATGTGACAAGAGCAGAAAACAAAATAGCATCAATGTAGATTCTCATGAAAACATGCGTAATTGATGTTTTTTGTCCCCCTTCATTTTTATGTGTGAAAGGGGCATTTAGTGAGGTATCACTACCCCTTTGGTTAAGGATTCATGTCTGGTTCACCATTCCTATTTCTGATGAAAATTTTATTGCCCGAATATTGATTTTATAAGGTTATGTTTTGATGAATTGATTTAAATCAGGCATAGTATCTTTTAATTATCTCTAATGGGTTTGTTCACGGAGCCACACCCGACGACTATCACATCAGTATTCATGGACCTACTATCAAAAGGAATGAGTTATTTGGATGATTTGTCCAATGAATCTTAAGAACTCACATTGTTTTAGAGGATTGGAACTCGGTCTCATCTCACCCTTTTGGGGGAACAATTACCTATTTCAAGACTCTCAATTATATTTTATTTATGTTCATTTTTTGAATCCTTTCTTCATTCCCAAGAATGACTTTTTATGTTACCCCTAGGTAATATCGATCAAAAATACACATGGGAACATAATTGTCTCAATTTATCTAAAGTTCTCCATTATTGAGTATATTTGTATGTATCTGAGTTTTTTAGTCAATGTTACCCTTTGCGGACAGATCAAAAATTCTTTAGCAGCTCACTAAGACAACACTGGTTTTAAACAATATGGGATGGAACTCTAGAGTTTATCATCATCCAAGCTGAATAAAGATATTTCAACATTTGGATTGAACCCATAAGATGAGAATCATATGTATCTTAATGAGAGGAATTGGAACCCATACAGTGTGGTGTCGCTTTATTGGAAACATCACTTTTTAAGGTCATGTGAAAAATACCATACCATGAAGTTTAACATCATGCAGAAAGGTAATCCAAGATAAATGTTTCCTAGTAATGAAAGTGTTTGACTTACACAGAGACTACCTGAGATATCCAAAAGCGATATGGTTTTCCTGAGTCAATGTGACCCTACCAAGGATGTGGCCCAGACAAAATTAGGGTGATTTGGGAGTCATAATTTGACCCCATGGAGACTTCTTAAATATCCCAGTTAGTTGGTAATAAAATCCCTCATAGTTCTTTTTGATTTGGGTAATGAACGTTGGATGAGGCCCAATAATGGAGCATGATTGGGGATTACCCCTTCTAGGATACCCATTTGAAGAAATTTTATTGAGGATTACATCTATTATGATGAGCTATTTGAATTGATGTTGGGGCTTACATTTATGGAGAAAGCGCATTTCCTCAAGATCATATGGATGTCATGATCGTCACTAACCATTAATCCCTCATGAACTGTGCTTAGTGTGAGAATTAAGTGTATGTAGTGGATCTGAAGATCGCTTTTCCTACTTCATCTACTGATAAATGGTGTTTGAGTCTGAAGGGGTATAGTGAGTGGGTTTCAGTGTACTCATTTACCCTCTTCTCTTTATATCCATGAGATTCGAATTTGGATATCTACCACGATACGTCGAAGGATGAGGAGAAGAAGATCAATATTGCCAACTCCCATAAGAAATTATATGGGATTACCTCAGTGGGAGTGCCATGAACATGGTTCCAGGAAATATTGAAGAATGTTCAATAATATCCCTCACCGAAGGGAAAGGCCATTGGTTCCCTTTAATCTCTATAAGAGGGAGGTTGACATCTGAATACGAAGGTTGAAATCCATTTCACCATGGTAATGTAAATTCAATTCCATTCTAGGGGTCACCTCATTGCTGGGGAAACTAAAAAGACTCCACTTACCTTGGGTATGTAAACTCATAGGGGTGAACTAATGTGCCTAATTTCACCATCATAAATTTATGGTGGCTTTGGGAGAGGCATTTCCCTAATTTTCATAGAGTGCCTTGTGCAGAGACTAACGATGATGTGTTGGAAATGGAAGCAAATGAATGTAGTTGGAGGGTAGGATTCCCTAAGAAACCACAATCCACATAGAATTTCATTATGCGGGATGGGGTTTCCTCCACATATCATATTGATATGCTTGTGGGGGACCAACTGCATACTATGGTAGAATGAAGACCTGGGTTTGATCAGCATAGAGCTCTCCTACGAGGTTCGAGTTTCCATATTCATAGCATGATGTTACGTGGGGTAGAGTTCCATCTGCATAGATATTTTCTACACTAAGCAAGGTTCCACCCGCAGAGAGATTTTCTATGTGGGGAACCTAGTTGCGAAGAGACCAATAATTCAACACCTTGTGGGTAATATTCCTATACAGGTTTGTTTACTCACAGATTGTCAATTGGTTTTAGTTTTTTTCCTCCTTAATGATATACGGAAATGATTTACCTATAGGGAATCATCAAAATAGTTCATATTTTGTGGTTATGTCATCTTCCAAGCCTTCAGCAATCATCAATCAACTAAACCTCCAATCATCGATCTCCCCAAATTAATCTCTATAGCTCTATTTGTAGATAATCTAGGAACTGAATACAACTGCATGCGGTCAGATATGACGAGGCCGCAATCCTTCATTTTAATAATCGCATGAAAGAAACTCATCTCGGGGATGACATGGTCTATGGGAGAATGGGTTCATCATCTATAGAGGTGGGGATCATAACCTCGGTCCTAAAAACAACTTTTTTCCTTCACATTGAGCTGATGAATTATCATTTCCTACAACCTTTTATGTTTTCAGGGTCGTCGTGTGCAATGAGGATATTGCTTCCTCCTTTTCGCAGACAGTTTGTTTTGTGGGAAAAAATAACCACCACTTTTCTCCCACAAATAGTTTAGTTTGTGGGATTCTCACGAACAAGACCTCCATATAGAGAAGCGGCCCATGAAGGTTTTTTACTCTACAGTCTAACATTTTTCTTTTTCCATTTTCACAACTTCAAATGTTTTTCCTTTTAACTCATTCATGTTGTTTTAAATACATTTCCAAATCCATGGGATAACTTCAATTTCCCTTATAAAATTTTCAGGACCCAACACACATTGAGGATGAATGAGATTATCAAACATTGGCATTCCCTCAGGACACAGCCTGCTTACCTGCCTATCATGTGAAAATTATCTTCTCTATATTTTTTTATTGTTTGCATGATATGTATGAGAGTGTCTTCCAGGTATACCCAAAGGCAGTAAAATTATACAGCTGGCATGTCTAGAGGACTTCACATAACCTGGATGACATGTATGATGTTTGTCTCATGATCAACGATGACTTCTCTAGAGTACATCAAATGAACCAAATGGTTTGTCCTTGAATTTATTTCATGTCCACGATGGCATGTCTAGAGGGTTTCACATGATCTTATAGAATTTCCCTAGGTGTCATCATAAAATCTAGCTGAAACATATAGAGGGTGTTTTCATATTAATTGTGACATTCCTAAGAGGTTGTCACAAGTCATGAATGACATTTATAGAGGGTATCCCATGTCCTGGCCGACAAGTCTAGTGGGTAGTGTGATTCTTGGATAACATTCCTATAGGGTGTCCTGAGAGCGAATAGAAATTCACAAATGTGACTGCAAGACATGGATAACATGATAAGGAATCATTATATGAGTCAGTTGATATACCTGAAGGACATATCAAGGATTGGGTGACGAGCCTAGAGAGATTTGTGAAACTAATGTGGCATTCCTGGGGGGAACCATGTGACTTTCATCGAATTGTTCTTAGGACCTCGTATGACCCCAATAGGTTATCGATGGAGCATTATGAGATTTGAGAGACATTTCATGGGGTTTTCATGTGGCATGGATGGTTCACGTGAAACAAATGAGGGCCAATGAACATGTTTTTGGTTTATGACTTCCACATTTAGTCTTTGTTCTAGCCATTATATTGTAAATGCCTTAGATTTATTCAATTTTAGTCTATTTAAAGTCTCATAAAATCTAGTATACATGCGGTGTGTTCTTCAAGGATCTGGATAGAATTCTTTTCTGTGATCTATACATGTTCATGCAAAGTTTTTTATGCATGGTGTATGATCTCTCCGACTGTTCTCAGGTATATGACTACACAGAAGAATTTTTAGTTGCGTTAATAATTGCTCCAAGAAATCATCTTTGGAGCTTGGGTTTGTTGATACACATGGATGTGAAAAATATATCCCCCTTCATTGAATCTAGGTTGGGGGGTTTAGTGGTCTTGCCACCCTGATTCATCGTCAAATTGAGCAGTGTATCATGCATAAATCTATACTAGAGTCGGTGAAGGGTTATTGCGCAACACGTCTTTGTGAACCGCTACCATGGATCTTCCAAGGTCATTACCTGATTTTCAGTGACTACGAGTACCTACCATCAAAACCTCCATTATTGGATTATTGAAAATTAATGATGACATTTTTGAATTATGCAGGCATGAAAATGGACCTCCAAAATGTCATGTTGACATGTCCATGGCCCGTCGCAAGATCAAAGTTCACGTTCAAAGGTGTTTTCAAGACGCTCAATGCGATCCTTGGGAAATTTTCTGAGGCAAGGATGGATAGTTTGGGGGTCTTCCCAAGCACTGGGAGGCTTGTTCGAGAAGTTTTTTGGGACAATAATGGATTTTCTGCGGTCTTCCCAAGATTAGGCTGATTTTCTGGAATCTCGTGAAGTCGCTTTGCGATCGTCTTTAGTGCATTGAAATATTTTTATAGCCACAAGAGGCTCCTACCTCCTCTTATTTTTATTTCCATTTTTATTTTACAAGAGTCAAGGAATTAGATACAGTTCTTGACTATTTTCAAACATAAATAATCTATCTCTCGATGATGCATCGTGTGAATAATAAGGGCCTTATGAAGATGCAAAATCACTTTCGGGACAAATCCACATTTTCATCCTTAGGGAACCGAAGGGGGGTGCAAAGTCACTTGGACATACCCGATGTACTTTTCCGTGATGATGATAACATGACGGCGTGCTTTCATGAGACAAGGTGGTCATTTTGAAGGAGTCTTGCAATATCATGCGGACTTCCAGGGGCACATCGGGTCATGTGTACAACCGCTAGTGTCTCCCGAACCCTCCCCATTAATTTACTTTGTATTATATTTCATAGGTCCAATGGTCTAATTATTTTTATTGAATGTTTTAATGGATAACCATTCTCATCATCGATCAAACCTTGTGTGAGTTTTACTACAGCAAGAGGCCTCCACCTTTTTTTAATTTCTCCTCCTATTTTGACAAGCCGTTTTTCAGCCTCATCCCATTGTTCGTGCGTGCGCCTCATAATCAATATTGAAACTTTTTATAGTGAACACACCTAGTCTTGGTAGCCATCTTATTTTCCAATGGCACATTGCATAATTAGTGATGGATCTCACAAAGTCATGTGTCAGGGATAATTAATTTTCTCGCCTTTGATTTGTCACTTATTCATTGATGGAATAAGTATATTCTTCACATAAAAATATCTTCGGTTACATTGAGCTTCTCATGCACAAATGAATATTTCATGTCTGTTATATGGATCTTGATCAGATCAACATGGTTCATTGAGTCTCGAATTTTTTTCATATCTTTCTTTCGCGGCACATCGATCAAAATATTTAAGACATGATCATTGATAAATGCAGAATTTCAATCCACAATTCACCACATAATGGGTCATGCAGAAATTTAATATCATTTAATACTAACTTAGTACGGTGACATGTACATGGTTCCATGTTCACATGATGGTGTATATACACATGGTGTAGCTGCTCTCCACATGTTGGGGTATGTAGTGAACATTATTTGAAATGATATTTTATGTGATGCCTTGGCTAGTTTGTGGGAAAGAGACAAAGTGGTATCACATACATGTAAGCCGGTTTGTGAAAACCTTATGAGGGGTCCTGCAAGATCATTCTTTTATCCCTCATGTGGGATTACGATGATCGGGTTTCTATACACAATGATCGCATCTTTCCCATTACTAGAAGAGGAATCAAATCATGATCTCCATTCAGTATTTACCAAAAATTTATTATGCTGCCTTGGCATATCCGAGAATAGCGGCATGTCCTGTAACCACAGTCTTTCATCCATTACAATGACGTACTCACCCTGAAATCCAAAAGCATTGTCGCAACATGAAGGTGAAGCGGGCCCATGGAGAGCTAGGTTACTCTTTAGTTACTATTCGATGGTAAGGGATCCTGCTTGGAATCCAAGAGAGCTAGGTTCAAAACCGGGTGGTGGTGAATTTCCAAGATTGTAGAAGTATTGTAGCAGTGCTATAGTAGTTACTATAGAAATTACTATAGTAGTTACAGTTTAGTTACTGTTCAGTTACAGTATCAGCCATAACTATTCACCTGATTTGGGCCTTCGGGCCACCGGTTTGGGCCAACGGGTCTCAAGGGCCATCGGGTCATTAAAGGCCTTCAGGCCCCAGGGATTTCGGGCCATGTAGAACATGGAGTAGCCCAGTTCACACAGAACAAGACCCAGAATAGGATCAGAGCAACATGAGTAGCATCCACCAAAAGCAGAGCTAGCCGGATTGGAAGAATGAGGGGGTATGGAAGCCGCCATCAGGACCAGGCACTGTGCTTCTTTGTACTGGGAAATTCTAGCCGATCAGAAATGTAAGGTGGGGATCTAGGTGATCAATGACATAGAAGATAGGGGGTTCAGTTCAAGTGGGCAAGGCCAATGGGTCATGTATTGGGCATGGTATTCCTCTGGGCCTTCAGGTCATATATTGCGGGTCATTTGGGCATTGGGATTTGGGCCTACGGGTGATGTACAGGTTCTCCTAAAACCCATAAAATGGGTGTTATCCATAATAAAATAAAAAAGAAGGCCTTCGGGACCTTCAGGAATCACCCTCCATCCTGTGGATCTCTATTCCGCATATTTTATTGTCGCGCTTCATAGGACATTACCATTATGAAAGTTGGAGTTTCATTGTGGTCCACTACATGCGTTGATCCAAGAGAAGGCAATAGGAGAAGGGGTGATGGGGATCTCAATCGCTTGAGGCCCTACTGGTGTGTAGTGTCAGTTCTAGGAGAAATAGGTAAACCATAACCTGTGCACTGGGATATTGAAGAAGGCATTGTGTGGCACTGCTTATCCCTCATGCGATATGCACCCTATTTGATGAAAATAAATTTTTCCATTTTATTTATATTATTTTATTCATTATCATTATTATAATTTGAAACAAAATAATAATAATAATAATAATAATAATAAAAAACCTTCAGTTTTGTAAACATTTTGCGCACCCCAAGCATCATTATCACATGTCGAGTCATTATGATCAACTAATATCTCATCACATGTTTGAAGTCACGGAAAATTATGTCATGCGCGATTATGAATATCAACAACCTTGAAGCGGGTTTCTCAAGAATCATTGAAGTTAAATGACAGGCCCACATTGGTGGCACATCATGAGTTCCTCATTCCACTTAGGATTAGTGTAGACGTTATTTCCACACTATAAAAAATTCACCTACTTGTACCAAGCTGATTCACTAGAACAATATCCAAGGAACAATGAGTGCTTCTACTATAAATCAGATTAAAAAAACACCTATTTACTATTTTTTCTAGATGAAAAACAATGATTACCCCTTTAGAAAAAGGGGAGTCACTGAGATGTGTCATTACAACTATATCATTATTTTCCATCATAGATTTGTAGACAAACTACACAAAGTATTGGAAATTGAAAAGAATGATTTTCAATATGATCTCTGTCTTCAACCCCATTTCAAATCATCTATACTTGATATAATCATTCTTCATGTTCTTGAATGAGAGATTACCTAAATTAGAAAACCTCTTGGTATAATCCATTACTGAACAACTACCTTGTTCACTGGTCATGAAATGTTAGGATTTCTACACCCTTACTGTATTTGTGTATAATTATTGGTTAAATATTTTCTTAAATGTAGAATAGTTGGGGTCCCATGAAACATTTCATGCACAATATATTAACACCATTTCCTGCAAGGCACATCTAACATATAGGTAGCAAAACCCACTATTGAAGTCTCTAGACTATTAAGAAAATGGAAGGTACACTCGTCATTTTCAATATGATATTTGGGCATTTTGTAACATCATATGGTTTTGGAATTTATTTTCTTTATGTAATTTAATTTTTTATTACATGTCATATAATCCACACCGAGCATAAATGATGCACGCTAAAGAACAAAAATATTTTTATTTAAATATTTCATTATAACATAGTCAATGGTTTTGTGGGTATGAGTTAGAATAGCCATACTGTAAAAAATATTTATAAATGCTTTATAACAAAAATAATTATTTAGTTGTTAGTAAATATGTACACAATTATAAACAATAATGAAATCATATAAGGTCAAGTAAATATAAAATCATTTTTACAATATAACTAGAATTTTCATTTAATATAAAATTTATTTACTTTTTGAAAATAAAATTGATAAAATAGAATTAATTTTTGATATTATAATGTGAACACAATCCTTAGATTAGTTTTTCTGTTTTTTTGAAAAAAAAAATTTTGTGAATAGATAAAATGCACTAATTTCATAAATAATATCATTTATATGATATCATCATGATATATAATCACATGAATATTTTTGAAACATTTTTTATATATCGAATATATATTTTAAAATAAATTTATTGAACTCTAAAAAAATTATTTTATTGTTGAAATCTATTTTTGAAATATTTATAATCATTATAATGTTTTGGTTTAAATTAAAACTATTTTTTCTTTTAATTTAATTATATAATTTCACATTACAATTCAATTTTTTTGGTATTTGAGTTAAATAATTATCCTCTATTGAAAAATTTCAAGTAATTCCATGTGATATAAAATTATATTAAATTTTTTCATAAAATCATTTATATTCTTAAAAGGTGAATTTCTCTCAAAACAGTTTTTCATTACAGTTTTTGAAAATATTTTAAATGAAAAAATTATGAAATTTGTAGATTAAATCATAAAATATTGAAATGATTTTTGAATCATCATATCATAATCTATTAATTATTTCAATTTCATTTTTGGTTATAATCAATACTTACCATGGTAAATTGTAAAATGGGTTATATCGGGTTAAAACAATTATAAAATATCAATAAATATATCAAAAAATAAAATTAATTTAATTTCATGAATTTATTTCGATCATATTTATCATATCATATAATATATATAAATTTTTTTCCACTTTCCTTTTATTATAATCTTTATATTAATTTATGTAATGAATATATAAAAAATGTTACATTATTTCTTTTATTATCGATAATATGTTTTTGTAGGGTTAAAATGAAGTTATAAATGGTTAAAAATGATTATTATTTTTTTAATATAATATTTTAATGGTAGATATTTATTTTTATTTTTAGTGATGTTATATTAACCTTTAACTCTTAGGAAATGTCGACGCAACACCTGTGCCAGCTTTAGAAAAATAATATTAATGACTTTATAAATAATAAAATAAATTTTATTTGAAAAATTATAGATTTATCATAATTTAATGGATAACTATAATGTATTATCTCTGGTTTATGTTTTTATATTTTAATTTTATTGATATCTAGATTCCCTTGATGCCAAATAATATGAATTTCTTGAAAACGACATCAAATGGTATTTACCATTTAAAAATAATTCTTAAATAATAATAAATTCATAAAATCATATATTAACTAATGTATATGGTAAATTGTTGATCCCATCATTCATGTTCAATGTATTTCCAACATGGAAATTTATAAATACTTTCTTGACCATTAAATATTGTGAATTTCTCAAAACAACATTGATTTTCACTTATAAATGAGAACCACATATTCTCCCTTATCCACACTAATTGATCCATTTATCACAACCAATACGTACCCAAATACATATCCATATCTATTTTATATGCCTATGTCTCCCATAATCCCCATCAAAATCAATCATACAAGGCTAAATGTGTATTTTAAAGGACATCACCCCAGAAAGAGGTTTATATTCTTACTATGTTTTATCAGGTTCATTTATAATTAATAATCATCCAAATAATCTATAAAAATATTAAGAATTATATCAGTATATTAAATATATATATATATAAAATTTATATATTAAGTTTTTAATAATTTTCCACCTCATTTCCATCATATGGAATATGAAATCATTTCTCAGGTGTATCTATGGTCCATCGTCTCTATGTTGTGATGTAATTCTTTTTTCATCAACCCACTAAAATGGATGGTTATAAATATAAAATAATAAATATATAAAATATTTATGACATAATTAGTATTCTATAAATTTGATATATTATATAACTTTTTTTTGCTCCATCTATTAAAAAATGATAATGTCACTCATGCATACATATGGACTACCACCTCCACAAAGAGATGTGATTCATTTTTTATATCCACAAAAATGGATTTTCATAATGATAGATTTAATGAATAAATATAATATTAATAATATTACTATTTTTTAATAATGTGATGTAATTATGTTCTTTATTTCCACTTCGCCCATTAAAAAAATGAATATGTCACTCATGCATACGTATGATGTTTCGTCTCAATGAAATGACGTAAGGAATTTTTCGTGAACGCCAAACATTGAGGGTTAAAATATTAAATTAATTGTATAAACATGAAATGTATAAACATTTAAATTCCCAGGAGATAAAGTATCCATAACCCTTTCACCAAGATCAACTGAATGATTCTGTTTTTGAAATTAAAAACTGAATGAATCCAAAAATGACCAATGTGATAAACGCCTATTTTGTAGATAAATAACAAAGGCGATTAATTATCTAAAATAAATTATATTAATGGAATAAATATTAAACGATTTATTAATAAATTAAAAAATTAATGTAATATTATTATCCTTGATGGTAGCTAATTTTCAAAATGAATTGTGACTCGATGTAAGAATTAATTTTGGTTTAAAATTGATTAAACGTTTTTAAAAATTTCCTGTAGTTATATGTTCTAAAGAAATTTATAGAAGTTTATCTATTCATAAATGTTTAAATAATTAAATTTTTATATAATTTGTTTCATTAAAAATGATTAAAATAAATCTTTTCAAATGTTTTCTGTATGACACACATTTTACATCATATAAAAAAGCGGAAAAAGAATGTTTTCTACTGTTTCATGCTTGAAAAACATTCCCATCATCATATAAATAATTGATTATAAATATTTTCATTTTATTTTTAATGTGTTTTAAAATAATATTCTACTCCTATTATTATATAAATATTTATTTATTAAAATATACCAAAATAAAATTTTATTTTATCCTGATTTTCAAGTAATATTTTTAATGTTGTTCTAAATTTAATTTTCATATGTGTCAGCATAAAATTATTTGGTAAGGTAAATAGTGGTGGTTTCTAGTAAATTGTTTCCTAGTATGGATATATAAAATTTTATACAAAAAATATCACACATGAATTTATCAAAAATAAAACTAGAAATGATTGGTTGAGTGTTAACTCTATCTTTGTTCAATGCAAAACTATTGAGCCAAACTACACACCAGGCTTCAAAGACCCAGGGGATTTGTTTTAGATATTAATATTGATTCTTCTTTAACCATAATTAATTATTTGAATATGTGTTTTCTATAATTATTTTTCTAAATATTTTCTGAATTATATACTCATCACTAAATACAGTGTGACTTGAAAGAAGTTTACAGAGAATGTTATTTCATTTACTTGGGAAATATTGATGATTTATATTCTTGATTCAATATGAATATTTATCAATTTATAATTAATATTGATATTTTTTATTAAATATATAAAGAATTAATTAGACATATGTATGTGATATATGGGGTCTAATGATTGATAGCCCATCGAGGCATTGGTATGTCTCATGATAAAAATAATTATGAGTATTTTGTGTATGTATACACACTTACTAATGATATATTGATTCACTGGCCATTATATTATGTAATATTTATTAGTTGATACTCCATTTTTTAGTGTATGAATGAGATTCCTTGATTATGCATATGATTTATTGGTTGATATTCCATTATTATAAGATTATAACATCTAGAAATATGCATTCCATCATTATGAAATTTGTTATAATTTCCATTTTATTACTATGATTATGTCCATGGATATATTTGATTCACAGTTTATTAGTTATATAAAACATTTATATACTTATCACATTACCATTGTGTATATTTCATGTTTAAATTTTAAAAATAATTTTATGGAAATATTTTATTTGAGTAATTTAAATAAAAATATATTATAATTTAATGGAATGTTTTTTATCTTCTAAGGTGAAATCATTGTTTTCAACAAAATATTTTCATGGTTTTTATAAACGGTCTTGAAATATATTCTTTTTTCCATTATGAATTCAAATGAAATGTTTTATGAAAATAATTTATCAATAAGGTTCATCTTATGAGTAAATAAGTGATTATTTTTATCTTGAAGAATATTATGTAAAAATTAAAAACATTTATATGGGTTTTAATGTTTTCTAAATGACTAAAATATTTTACTTTATTTTTATATTCATTAGAAAGAAAATTTTCTGATCCTATGTTTTGAATATTTTTTAAAAGTCCTAATTATGATTATGATATATAGAAAGGTCTATTATGGGATATCATAAATGATGAAACAATTTCATGAATGAAATATGAGACTAATAATAATAATACATTTTTTTGAAAAAAAAATAGAAACAATATATACATGTACACTTTATTGTAAAATATTTTTTAAAATTCTCTAAAAATATTAACTAAAACGATCATAGAAATGTAATTGAATCAGTTTTTTTTATAAAATGTAATTATGAATGTATAAAATTTGGGCCACAATAGTTAGTAACAAATCCAATAGTTAAAGAGTATTATTTTAGCAACAGATTTGGGTGTATGGGTCCTAAGGTTCATGTTTTGTATCTGTTAATAGATTTATAAAATGTTACATATTATGATATATTTTTATGGGAAAACTTTAAAGGGTAATATGATTATAATTTATAAGTATTCTCTAACCATAATGTTTATTATGTTATAGAGAATTGTGTTTATTTTTAATTGAACTAAAAGTACTGAATATAAGATGATACAATTAAGGATATTTTAGTTTTTATCCAATTAAAATTGTGATTTATTTTGACTTTATTTGATATATTCATACTTGAAAATTTGGTTTTTAAAATTGTTTTTAACTAACAAGATCCAAGTTAATATTTGATGTGAAATACAATGTGGTGGTTTTTTGAGAGGGAAAAACTAATATATAATATTTAATGATAACTATAACTTTTATTATTAAAATGTTATATCGAGTTGTGATTAATGACTCAAAGCAATGAAGGATTATTAACACACAAAGTAAGAGAAAAATTGAGTTACATGGAAGATCTTGTGATAAATCTTATAAAGAATAAATGATTATGATTCCTTCATGTCAATAATGTTTGAAGAAGTACCCATATAAATATCTCAAAGGAATATGAAGTTAATTTATTTGTGGAAAAGGAGGGAATAGAGAAATATATGGATAAGGTAAATTGAAGGGTTAAGTTAATATAATGTATGGGAAAAAATTCCTTCATAAGATATCAACTAAATATTTTAAATTTTCGATGTTTGGGCATGATGAAAATACATTCACAAGGAGGAAATCTATGAAAGGGTATCAGTATCTACATATAAAAAAACTTACCATATAAATATTCAATGTTAGTGAGGATGAGTAAACACCACATAACATATAAGAGTTATTAATTAAACATACATTTTTAGTTTTTCATAATTTGGAAGATTATTATATTTATGTTGATGAACATTAGGAAGTGATTCATATTTTCTATATGATGTAATGTTTTATGAAAAATTTGAAAATCATTGTTAAAGGTTTATGAAGGAGGTTAGGCAATTGACGTGTCTACATATATGGGTTTAACAGTTATGTGGATGTAGTATTTTATTTCAAGGTTTATAAATTTATGGATGATCAAAAGTTTAACTAAACTGATCATATTTTGATGGTTTATGTAATGGGAGTTTAAGATGATTAAGGATACTTCAAGAGACATTTATTTTGTTTTAATAGATGATCATGGTATATGATTCTCTTAATATTAACATATGTTTCGATGAAAATTCTATTTTAGAAAAAAGGCATTATATATTTTTATGAAGTAAGATAAATGTTACATATAACCACTACGGTTGATATATTTTTTAGTGATAACATAATTATAATCAATTAGGATAAAGGGTTGTAATATTTTCGGAACATTATAAGACTAAGTCCATTATATAGTGACCCATAGTTTTCATATATAAATATCCCATGTTGCTAGATAAATTTTAAATACATAAACTTATAATACATTCTATAATCATATAGGTGTACTGTAATAAGAATATTGGATAAAAAAACTTATTCATAATATATATACAACATCTCCATATTAGATATTCACAACTATAATGTTTCTTAGACATATCATATTTGAAATATTTATTCATATACTTTGAAATATAAACATAAGAAATTCTGGGATAAAATTATCAATAAGGGTAAGAAAGTGAGACATCAATGCTAACTTAAGAATAACATGGTAATAAGGTTATGATAATATCATATCAACCTCTTAAAACCATGAAAAAAAATCTTTTATAAAAAAACATGAGTCATAGAATAATGATTTTCTATTTATAAGATATGAATCATAAAGGTATTATAGAACATATAGCATGGGATCATAAAATTTTGATAATATAATTTCAAAAAATATAGAAATAATGTTTTTTATAAACATAATAAAATAATTATTATGTAATTTATACAAAATAATACATTCATAACATTCTAGGATTTAGATAAGTACTTCTTCACTTTCATCAGACTTCTGATAAACTCCAATGTCACCTCTCTTTCATTCTTGGCATAAAATATCCTGTAAAATTTGAGCTCATATGAAATTAATCTTAAATTAATTAATTATATGTACATAAATGTTTTGGTCCCACAAATTATATAATTATTAATCAATTTAATGTATTCCATAAGATCAAGGAATCATTCATCATAACATAACCGATGGAAAATAAAATGGGATTCCTCAATACTTAATCATCAAAATGATAAACCAGATAATGAAATAATAAATATAGTATCAATAGATAATAGAAATATTAAATTATAGGTAACATAAAATGATTATATCTTAAAATAATATTTTCCTTAAATGAACCCTAGAATATTTCTTGATAGAGAAGCTTTTTAATTTTGTAATCATGTATTAAAAAATAAAACATTCAAAAATATTAAGGAACAATTTTTTTGAAAATAACCATGGAAACTTGATAAGGAATACTCAAATCAATTATTGGTCATGATAGTGGTAAATTCCCTTAACATCGTGTATATTAAAATAAATAGTCATTTCACATTTACTATAAAAATAAATAAGTACATCATTCAGAAAATGGACATAAGTTTCCTTTTAAATAGGTTTTAAAAATTTAAAATATGGGTAGAAATGAAATTAAAAAATCATATTAGAATATTAAAAAAATTATTGATAACATTTTTTCAATACATTGGTATGTAATAAAAAGGACATTCGATTAAAGTGGGAAATAATCGATGTTTTTATTACAACTGTTCTTTCAGTTCCTTGAGTACTTAACACTACTGGAATGTGGATCTTTCCCCATGTATCTATCCCCATGGTTTTTCTAAACCGTGATGATATCTCTTTTTTTATTATCTATTCACATGGTTTTAATAAAGATGTGGGAAACCTATACCCAATTCTTTAAATACCATTGTGCTCCTCCCCTCTTCCACCGCACTTTTCCACTCTCCCATCGTGCTCCCCCATACCCTTGCTTCCATCACCCTCTTCGTCTTTCTCAATTCCCCGACTCCCAACCCTCTCATCCCATCCCCGACCACCGCCTCCCATCCACCCGACCTCCTCTACTCAACCCTCTTCTCCCCTCACCAACCTCCACCTCTTGGCCATCCAACCACTGAGTCCTAACCATCACCTCCCCTCACCGGCCTCTGCCTCCACTCCCGACCTCCCCCCCAGCCTTCGCCTCATACTCAACATCCTGGCCTCCACCTCCCTACCCCCAGCTCCAGGGACATCCCCCCCTCGGCTCCCTCTCCTCCATGCCTTGGCCTCCACCTCAATTTCCCCCAGCTCCGGAACCATCTCATATCAGCCTCTGCCTTCCTTCCCCTAACTCCGACATCAATGTATGAAATTTCTTCTCCCTATTTTTCCAGTGGTTGAGATCTCTTCTATTGAGTTGCTTTTTTGAGATATCATCTCAAAAAATATCCTGATTTTAATATAAAGCTTATTACAAACTTCAATTTAGGTATTTGAGCAACAAGAAAACCTAGTGTGAGGTTTGGGGTAAATAGGTGATTCTAGGGAACATTAGGCCCCACTCTTTTTCTATTAGATGAGTGGATGAAGATGAATTTGTGGTTTTTTGGCCTCATATCTTTCATTCTTTTCAGCCTTTATATTATTTTCATATGTGATGGAATCTGGTGATTTATTCATTGAAATATATTCCTTTTGAATCTTCATTATTTCATTACTTAGAATTCAGCTCTATTCCCATAATTTCAGTGTTCTGAAGCATGTTCATGATGCATTCAAGGTGTTCTTAAAGGCTGATTTTTTGGAAATGACAAGGAAGAAACCCATTCAAGCTAGATTATGTGTTTAATCAAGACTATTTCAAACTCTCCTAGATTTCATTTAGTTTAGTTTTTATTAGGGTACTAGTGTTATCCCTACGATTTTTTATGATGATAATAGAATGTATTTTTATCACTTTGAACTTTTAGAGAATCACATGGATTGATGTCTCAAAATTCATATTGTTGTTAGATATATACTTCCTTTCCATTTGTCTTTGAATTTTGATGGTCCTATCGAGTTTATTACTTATTCGACGCTTGAATTAGAATTATCTGATATTGTTCTGGAGCTAAGTATGGATGCTCTTCCACAGCTTTGCGAGCTGGGTAGTGGCGTTGGAACGATTAAAAGGGGTGGAAAGGATCCCCCTAGAATTTTTTTACCAGTTTTGTAGTGAATTCGATAATTAATTATGGTGTAGTGTGTCTAGGAATCCCGTTTTGTATGGGGGCTCTATTAATCCTCCTTCAGATATATTGTAGGAGTTAATATAGAAAGGATATTCGCTATTTGTTGTGAATCCCATTATGAAATGGAGTAATGGAGGATCATTTATAAAATTCTAGGTTAAATTTTTCCTCACTTAGGCGAAAGGATCTTTTGTTAGTAGTTCTACCTCATGGGCTAGGAAGAGGGGGGAGAGAATCTCACTAGCCTCCTCTATAATGAGTTTTGCCAAGTGTTAATGATACCACTCTTTTATGTGGGACGGTTTCTACATCTAATTCACAAAATAGGGTAGGAATTTCTTCACGGATTTCTAGAATTACTATTACAGAGCGACCCATCACATTATAGGAATCCATTCTAACATACTCTAAGATAGGGGTTGTTATGCAGGTAGTGGAAACCAGTAGAGAGGCTTATTGACATAAGTTTTCATTGGATGATACTTGGATGAATATTGTGTTTAAAAAAATTATTAAGGCATTATTAGGTGTAAAAAGGTAATTTTACTGTAGTATATAACTTCCCAAATAAAAATTTGAATGTTCCTTGGTACTATATTGTGATGTTTACCCCTAGTCTACTTTTTCATATAAAATAGTGTGTTAAGGATCTTCAGAAATAATATAAAAATATACTACATTATTTTTATTCCTTGCATTGTATGTTTTTTAAATTTTTTAATATATCTTAAATACAGTCTCATATTGAGAAACCATGATAGGGATTCAATCTGTAATGTGAATTTTACCATATTCATGGCTTAAGATTCATTTTAATTAGGACTCTTGGGGGTTTTCGGTCATGATATGATTAATTAAATAATTTAATTATTTAATTAATTGGTTTTTATACTAAGAACCCCATGAATTTTTTTATTTAATCCATATTATGAAATCTCCCTAGGGTTAGTTATACTATTTCCACATGAACCTTAGAAGGTGAAGAAGAAGAAAATGGAGTGAGGGATTGGTGGTGATGACAAATCAGGTATAAAATATCAGTTTTTTTATGATGTCGATAAAAAGTACCTTGGTTGTGAAGTAGAATAATATCAACATCATTTCCCCATCATGGTAGGGAATTTATATATATGGATTTATCCGCATTTTTTCTTGATTTGAATATCGAATAATTTTCTTTAAACTGAATCAATATTTAGGTAGGTGATGGTCTTTTTAACTTTTGATATTTGGTTGAAATTATGATATTTGGATAATAGATATTGGGACTATAATTTACTTCCTTATTTATTTATTGTATGCGAACATAGATGATTCCTGATCATACACCATCAACATTTCAATTCGTGTGGATTATTCTATTTCTCCCATCATTCTTTACATGTTCATCACTAACTTTAGATTTTAACTGATGATTCAAATAATATCACAGATTTATTTTATTCCCTTATTAAAGTAGGTTCCATATATTTACATTGTGTGTTCTCCATGTAGGATTATAGTGTGAGGATGGATTATAGGATAAGAAAAAATGGGATAGGGGAGTCTGGATTTGGGGTTTCTTCATGAATAACAATATGCACATCGACAAGATTATGATACAAATCATCAATCCAGGTACCATAGGATAAAAACCACTTTACATAGGTGGAATTATCATGTTTAGCATGTCCAATGGAAATTCAAGTGATATATGAAGAAAAATAATAGGAAGTAGAAATGAATCGAGGACTAGAGTAATGTTTAGATATTAGAACCCAACTACATGGCGTATAGTTAAAAAGAACATACATCATGTACTTTAGTAGTTATAATATCTAGGGATTCTAGGATATGTTAAATACCACACATTTTGTGGTTAAATAATACAATATGTTACCCATATCTAGATATTTTATTTGTGTATAGGGAATATAAACCCAAGAATCCCAAGTAACCTCACAAACTATGAGGTTTAATACCACATTCAATTTTTCATTGAAAGAACATGACCTATGAATATGGAGAACCTTCCAACTATCCCTATGGATGCTACACACCATGTTCACCACTCCACACATATTATATTCATATTTCTACTTCCCTTTTTGGGTTTTGTACATGGTCTATCAATTTCTTAAGGGATATATGATGTTATCCTTGGGAAGGAATATTATACCTACACAAAGATATTATGGAGACCTAGAATCTTCATTCAAGATTCTATTTTTACATATAACCAGTACCATAAAAGTGACCTTACTCATTGGACATGATGGTGGAGATACTGATGAAGATAGACATGGGGCATGTGTCGAATCTATCTTAATTGATCCTATCATCATTATAGTAAAAATTCTTATCTATTAATAATTATTGGTAAATAGAATCCCTATTTGATGGTAAATTTACATCAGGGAATAATTTCATCTCACCGTTACTAAAAAGGGTTATAAATTTTCCCCATTGGTTTGGGTAATAAGATCATCTACTTATAGATTAGATAGGGTTGGTATTCCCCCCACCATTATGGGGTGTGATATCCTCAATATATGTATTATGTATTACCCATGTCTGAAGAAGAAATATAATTTGAATAAAGAAACATTAAATGATAAAAAAATGTATAAAAAAGGGAAGAAGTTATGAAAGTGTAAGGAATATTATCTTTTCCGAAACCAATAGTAATAATATCAATGGGAACATTTACTAGCATTGAGGGGATGGATAATGAATCCCTTGAACCTAGACACCCTATTCTAAGTGACGTTCCTAATCAAGATTCAATGGCCTTAGAAGATCAAATCCAAACTAAGAATGAAGGGAGAATATGAAGGTAGGATTATATATAATTTTACCTAACTCCAATTGTCAAAGACAATACTATACAAAGAACTTAAACCTAAAATATTCTCTAAGGTAAAGCATTCTACTATAGTAAACACATTTAAGGTATTTTAGTTGGACCACAGATGAAAAGATGGAACTGATCCAAAATATAATTTTGATTTTATTATATATTATAAGGAATAGATAGAGAAATTAACCATCAATCCTTCACCATAGGATATTTATTGAATATAAAATCAAATGAAAGAATTTCATACATCTCTGGAATAAAAATAGTGGATCAAGAAACAATATCAAAAAAAAATTCCTTGGTATTTAATGAAGGGAATATTACCATGGAAAATTTTATCAAGACGTATGAAAAAATGATCTATTTATTTTAGGACCTCATTAAAGATGATCCAAAAAATAGGGTAAGTTATATTGTATATATATTATATAGGGTGCAAGACTCCAATATTTTAATGTTTGTAGACAGGCCTCATGATACCCTATATAATTTAATTTCATCTCGGGATATTTCTTTTTATGTGGGTTAACACAAATACCAATAAATGTGGTCTTCCTAAAACTAAACATATATGTAATTGTTGGTTGAGTGAATGGGAATAATATAAGAAAATATACATTAGATAATTAAGAAATTATTTGATTAATAATTTTTTTGTTTTATTAAATTATTATAAAAATGAGAATTTGAGATTTCAAAAAAGTTTATAAACTAATATTATTTTATTTAAGATGTTAATTATTTTTTAAATTATTTTATTTTACTTACCATGGTAATATTTGACTATAATAAATTGGTAAATCTTAATTAAATTAAAATGATGAAAAATGATATATAATTTTGAATAATGACTTGTCAATTATTTGATTTACATGAAAAAGTTACGTGAAGAATAAATATAGCATTCTGTCTTAATAAAACTCATAGGTGAGCCTTTCCATTCTTCATAATCCATTTTTCTAGTCTAAACTCAAGGAACAATCCTTGAAATTTTGAATAATGGTAGTATTATAACCAATAGATTACGATGGAGGTATTCCAACTAAATCGATAAAGTATAATCCAGTTAACTCATCATTCAAAATTAAATGAGGGAACACCATAAAAATCCAAAACAGTAATCGATGAAATTTGATACAGAAGACATTACCTAAATCCCAAGGGTGGTCTCTTGGTCATTTTACTTCAATTTCCCTCATTTTTATTTTTTATGAGAACCCTAATCACAATGTGGGTAAAATTTAGGGTTTGATATTAATCTAATATAGTGTATATTATTTTTCAGTTCATTTTAAATTTATTTATTTTACCAAAATAACCTTTTCATTTTTACGAGTCATGTTCTGACTTGTTCAACATTGTATGCAGTAGGTGTTTATAGGTAATTATTTTATTGAAAAAACTCATGAAGTGATTTAGTTTATTAAATTCATCTTCTAGTATATTTATACCAATATTTGATAACCATGATAGTTTTATATAAATTATCTAAATGATTTCTTTAATTCTTAGAGATGAAGTGGTTTTCTTTAAAAAACATTCCCAATTTGAATTAAAATTTTACCCACAGTAAATATTAAATTACATGAATATGGGGCTCGTTTAAAATATTTTTGATGATGCATGAATGTTTTTATCTATCCATTCATTTTTAAATGAAATAACCCATGTTTAAGGGTGTGTTTTAATGTTAAAGTTGATTTTTTTATGTTACACCTAAGGGAAGGCCAACATTTTTATCTCTCACTTAGGTCAACTATAATGACACATACTACTGGTAGGGAGACGTATGTATATACATTAAAATATCGAATTGAATTTTTGTATGGATGAGAATGGTAAATTTGTTTTCTTCTGAAAAGATCTACATTAATTTTCGCATTCATTTACATAAATCTCACATTAGAATCCTTAGTCATGCATATAAGTAATGAATTCCCTTACTAACATAGAATATGTAAATATAAATGATATCCCATATAGTGACATTGGACTCAATTTATTATCTCTTTATTTTTCATAAATTATTGAATTGACAAGTCTAAATTAATGTAGGTAATAAAGTAATATATTCTTCAGTTTTTATTTCTAAATTTTGCATTTTTTGAAATCTGAAGTTGTTCTATTGATTGAACTGGTTAGGTTTTTTGAGATCCAAAGTCCCTGAATGATAGAATACATGGTAGGGATTTTTTTTTGGTTTTATAGGTAGCTTTGTAGAAGGGCGTAGAGGGGGAGGGGGTCGTGTGCATGGGGAGGGGGAGGGGGTTGTGTGCAGGGGTGGGGTAGGGTTTTGGGGGGGCGTTGGTTGTTGGGGATAGGGCTGGGTATAGGGGGAGGTGGAAGGGGTAGTAGGGGTGTAGGTGGGGGTGCATGGGTGGGGTGGGGGAAGGGGGGACTGAGTGTAGGGGGCTGGGTGTAGGGGGTGGGGCTAGCTGTAGTGGGTAGTGGGGTGTAGGTGGGGGGTAGTGGTTTTCCCACGACTAGGAGATTCAGTGAGAAAGGCGGTCACAATATTTCTAGTGGAAAAAAATTAATCCATATGTACATTTTTCTATCAATTTTTGTGCATATGTAGTTTTTTATTAATTGTGAATTTCTTAGCTACTTGAGTATTCATCAATTGTTTGTTTGTATGCCCCTCTTATCCCCCCCCCACTCCCTGCATTTGTGTTCTATTTGAATGTTGATACAAATTTTTGAGCCATGTTTGTAATTTTTCATTGAATGGGATAGAATGATCATTAATGGAACCTTATGTAATGAAAAGTCATGTAAAGATATTGAATTGAATGGTCAATTGTTTAGTAGTTTCATGATATAAAGGATTGGCCTTACCCAATCATTATATAAAATTTATCATAAAGTAAAATGTAGAACATGTTATATGATGCCATTATTATCTTTCCTAGACGATTTTATTTTCTCCACCTTTCCAATACTAGCCTATGATCATTAATAATAAAGTTTGGTCATCTCACTGCATTCTTGCATGTACTCTTGAATTTTTTTATTGTCCATTGGGTTTTTCTTGGTTTATGATGTTACACAAGATATTGTTTAAAATAATTTCATATTATATTTAATCCCACACTTTTTGTGAAACATGGAACATGTTATAACCGCATGTATACAGCAATAATCATGTGCTTCTTTTGATTATCATTTAAGAAAAAACTGAAATGATTGTTTAGGATGTCTGAAATATTATGATAGTTCATTTGATCCTTTCAATGCCCTAAACTATGATGTTCGTGATGGACAACTCAGCTTTAGAGGAAAAAATTATGAAAGGTAATTCTTTTTTTAGAGCCATGTTTTTATTCATTTTGGTGTTTTTTTTCTACGCAACTCAGTGTTCATGGAAATTTTATAAGCTCATGTATGACTGGATCTTTGAATGTGTTTTGTTTCATGACGTTATTTGCAGCTAGGTTGTAGGTATGGGATTCGATGGATCTTGTCTTTCCTAAGGGTATGTTTCACTAAAGTGGGTTTTTTTACTTGTGTTTCCAAAGAATTTTCAGAGTTTTTTTTATAACTATAATTGTATTTATTAATCTATGTGTGTATATTATTTTAAATATAGTGAATATTACATTCAAACTGCTCATACCACAATAAAAGAAACACCTTTAAATTTATATTCAAATTAATTTGTATGCATAATGAACTCTACAACTAGTTTAAACTATGAAAATTAATTGTGCATATAGTTTAAACACCTTTCAATTTGTATTCAAGTCATATTAATATTATTCTGTAGATGTGTAGGGCAACAAGAAAACAAGGGTGTGCTGATATCAACATATATTACTATGTCATGCATGATTTGCATAAAAAAGACAATGATGGCCATTTTATTGGTATTAAAACTTGCTATAGATGAAATATTAGGTAGTTATTACTCCTATATTGTTTAATATTTGAATTTATATACCATAAAACATCTAATAATTTTACCAATCCTATTATGTAGTTTCTGTTATTTTTAGTAGCATCATTAAACGTATTATAATTGAGGATCAATCACAATATTCTAATATTTGACACTATCAGAAATAAATTCAAATGCATATTTACATTATTATCACTAGAATAAGACTATAAGTGGTTAAGTAGCATTGCTTACATTAGCACATATTCTACTGTAACCTTTATATTATGAGTGATTACACTAGCAGCCCATACTAACAACAATGTTTACACTGGAAAAGTTTACATATTTACACATTTTTCATCATTAGTCGCAACATTACACTAGCATTTCATACAAGAGTATTATTCACACTAGAAATGTTTATAATAACATCATTACAGTTTTTGGGCTTATAGTATTAGTTCTTATACTATCCATGCTTACACTGGATCTGTTCGTTGCAGCATTACCCGTACAAACACCTTTTCATAATGCATATGTCTAGTAAATACAAGGGTGACAAATCTGGGAAACAGGGGAAGAATCGTACTGAATCATGGTCTGTAAGGACACGATAAGCCCACTCAATAGTGCTGGGGAAGATGACAGAGGGTTTCGGGAAGGGGGTGATGGGGCTGCGGAAGAGGGAATGGGTGTGTTAAATTGGAAGGGGTGAGGGGGGAGGGGTGTACGGGGTGAGGGGTGGTTTATGAGTATTGGGGGTGGGGATGGGGGGCAGGGGGTGTTGGGGAAGAGGTCAGGGGTGTGTGCAGGGGTGGGGGAGGGGGATGGGGTGTTGGGGTGTTGGGGTGCATGGAGAGGGGGTTGTCTAGGAGTGTGCAAGGGGAAGGGAAGGGGGCAGTCCAGGAGTGTGCAGGGAGGGGGCAGGGTGTAGGGGGAAGGGGTTGTCCAGGAGGGGGTTGTCAAGGGTGGTACAAGGGGGTTTTTTTCCAGAGGGGAGAGTGGGGTGTGAAAAGGGGGAGGGAAATTGATGGGGTCCATCCAGGGGAAAGGGGGTGTACTGGGTGGGGGGGTTTACATGTATTCAGGGGGGGATAGTGATAGGGAAGAGGGAAGGGGGCAGGGGTGGTTAAGGGGGGAGGGGTGTGCTGGGGGGGTCTGTCCCGGGGGAAGGACCCATGAGGCATTGAAACTCAAGCCAAACTGATTATATACCATTAATAGGAAGAGTGGTAATTAATTAATAGGACTCTACTATTTGATAATATCATTTTGAAGATTTGATCTGCTTCTCCCTTGATTGTAGGAACATTATTGGACCCATGATCCATTGTGGTTCTTATATGTTGGGTGGTGACTTGTTTAATCATAGGAGACAGGAATGTTGTAGTTGAGTTTTTATTTTATTTTCTTTATTGAAAATTCCACTTCGAACATTTACCACTTTCTATGAATGGAGGTTACTTATATTCATCGAAGGGGGTTAGAAGGGCACTGTAGGTGGCTACGTGGTTTTCTTTGTAGGGGAGGGGGAACGAGGTAGTTGAGGGATTGATAGTGTGTATAATTTTTTTCTTCTTTTACTATGTTGATTATTTTTATTTTCATTTATATAGGCATGGATGTCCAACATACAGAGGGGGCATGGTGAATTTTTATTTATTTTATGCTGCTATTGTAATTAATTTCTTGTGGGGGAAATCATTCCTGAGTGTTGATTTGTTGATGCCCGAACACTTGTTCTGGCTCGTGGGCATAGCCCATCCACCTTAGTTCATCCTGGTATTCCTATATCAGATTCTATGTCTGAACCATGGGAAGGAATAGGAAAAAAGGATAATTAGGGATGGAATGAGAATGTGTATAAATGTATTCTGAATTCCCATGAATAAGGATCGAGGACATTGGAATTTATAATGAGCTTATATGGGATACTATGCAATATATATTGATTCTGAAAATGTTATGGGTATAAAAGGTGGTGAAATGATAATGTGTTGGGATTATTAAATGTAAATTCACATTCATAAACAATTTGATAATGTAATATCTGATCATTAGCTATTTTACATTGTTGGATTTTCTTATTATACTCTATATCAATGAAACTATAGAAATACCTTGGTGCCCAAAATACACTATCATACACTAGAATGTTCGGTTTGATATTCCCAGTGAAACCTTCATTGGCCTCATGGTAGGGCTCATGATTTTTTGGCATATTACTTCCAGGGGAAAGAACATTATTCCCTTATCACATACCATGATTGGAGTGCCACACAACACTAAATACAACAATATCCCAAAAAAATATTAGAGATTGTCTGATGTTACCTTCATTCTCGGATACAATATCCGGAACATGGTGAATATTCCCACCGGTTCTTTTATAAAGATTTCATTCATTCTTAAGGCCACCCCCACACAGTTTATTTTTCATGGAATTCCACTCATCTAGAAAATGACCGGTAAATGCCTCATGATAATTGGGTTTTCTGGACTGACTTGTCAATCTCTGTAGGAAAAAACTGAATTCCCTGTGTAAGACATTCTACCTTCAAACACATCAAGCCCAGAAGTAGGGTGATTAATCCCTTGTTAGAGAAACCAAAAACATATCAATATCTCTAAATCATTAATGTAATTTCATTATGAAATTCTTTCATCCATACCTTCACCCTCGGTACTCTTCCAAGATTTCTTCTTTATGTTAACACATCGAATACACTATTGATATATAAATTTTCAACACATCTTCATGCAATAGATCTTCATGAAATTATTCTTGTCAAATCCCATACCTCTTTAATCATACATACCTCCTTATTAACTCATATAGTTTCCAAAAATCAAACCAATCAAGCCTTTGTAGCAATAATCCCCCCATTGGATGATCTAGTTTTGGAATTAGTTTCCTCTAGTAGAGAGGTTAGTACCCTATTCCTCCCATTCATGAGAAGTTGAAATATACTATCTTATGGGCTTATATAGTATATGTGTATCTTACAGCCTATGAGGTAATTTATTTTAAATATGCTCTATCAAGGTCCATCTCTGATAAACAGCTTGGAGAAGCATCCAAGCAAAGTAAAGATAAATGATTGAAAATATTTTTCATTAATAAAAAATAGGACTTTTTTGATACGAACATTTTTCTTCTTTGAACAATTTGGACAGATATCCTTATGTTTTTACTAGTGAAAACATTGGATTGTGGTTCCATTGTTTTTGCATTCTATTTTGCATTGTTTCACATTATTTACATGGGGGGTGGGGGCAGGGGGTGTTGGGTGCAGATGGTAGTGGGGATGGGTGTATGGATAGTGGGGGTGCATGTGGAGGGTCTAAGAGGTGTCCAGGGGGTCCATTGGTGTCCAGTGGGGGGGCCTGGGTGCAGGGGTAGTGGGGATGGGTGCAGGGGGAGGGGGTTCATGGTGCAGGTGGTACTGGGGGTGCAGGGGGTGTATCTAGGAGGGGGAAGTGGGGTGCTGGTGGGGGTCTAGGGGGGTACAATGTGGGGGATGGGTGCTGAGGGAGGGGGTTCTGGGTGCAGGGGTGTCCAGGAGGGGGAAGTGGGGGTGCAGGTGGCTAGGGGGGATGGGGGTGTTGGGTGCTGGGGATAGTGTGGCTGGGTGTAGGGGGCTAGAGGGATAGGGCCTAGGTGTAGGGGGTAGTGGGGCTGGGTGCAGTGGTGGGGTCGGGGGTTCTGGGTGCAGGTGGTACTAGGGGTGCAGGGGGGACAACTGCTATTTCTGTGGGGTTGGGGTGTAGGTGGTACTGGGGGTGCCAGGGGAAGCTGTTATTTCTCAAAAAACCTTTTATACCCCTGGTTTGAGAACCATGGGTAAAAATGCTGTTGCAGAACCCTCTATTCCAACGGTTCATAAATCGTCAGTAAATATGCTACTGTAGAACCCTCTATACCCATGGTTAACTTAACCGTGGGTGTCTAATTTCTATTGTAAAATGTGTACCTACAGTTCTGTAAACTGTGGGCATAGATGTATACCCATGGTTTAAAATAACCATGGTGAATTTAAAATTTTAGTGGGATATACCCACAAATTTTGTAAAACCGTGGGTATTGTGAAATCATGAGGCCTCGAGAGCCCACGGTTTATCAAACCATGGGTATAGACTATACCCACGGTTTAATGGGCTATAACCACAGTTTGAAACCGTGGGTATACGGCCTTATTCCAGTAGTGTAATGTGATGAAAAATAAAGGAAAACATGTTTTCTCAAGAAGAAATATATGATACTAAAATTTATTAGATTATTATGTGATATATCCGGAAATTTACACACCAAAAACATAATACTAAACTGACCAGATAAATAATTAGATTGTAACATAAATACATTACTTCTTTGGTAATCTCCATATCAAAACCTAATGAAATATAAAACCAAAAATTAATTTTTAAATAGTAATAGTTTTCATGAAATAAACAAAATACATTAATTTTATGTATATAGACCATGTAAATGAAACATGTTGTGAATATAGGATTTGTGTCATATAAATAAAAGTGATAGGAAAATACCTTACATAGAGTTGAACTTGTTCACTAGCACTATAAACTCCAATATAAAAAATTGAAACACATTATAATTACATATGTGATTAATTTAAACAATATTAACATTAATTATTATCCACATATGACTTTTCAACACCCATTTATTGATATTTTATATAATATCATCATTTATGGGTGTTAATTGTTTCATTTTTCATGAGAATATATATTTGGTAATTCCAGACCATGTACATTGATCACAGTTCCATAATCTATATAATTTTTTTATGATATAAATATCAAATATATTACTTATATAAATATTTATAAACAACCAATAAATGTAGCTATTGAAAAATTAATGACATTATTCATAGTGATAGTAATTCGAACATACTAATGAACATTGTTTTAACTTATCGAATGATGAAAGGAAACAAAAATAAATAAAAAATAAATTTTTTGGAATCATTATTATATAATAAATATTGTATATATTTATTAAATATTTCCTTATAACTTTTCCTGTAAAGTGAAATTGGGTAACGAATAATAACCATTCTTAAAGATGGAAGTCCACATGTACACTTGAGTGAAATTATCCTTTTTCTACAAATCAGAAAATAATAAGTTAGTAATTATATTAAGTTTAAAAAAGAATATTTATATTATAAATATCATATAGAAAATTTAAACCCATAATTATAACCATCCATAAAATATGGTAAAGGAAAATGAATTGTATCGTAACGTGTAGGTGGTAGTCCACACATAGGCACAAGAAATAATTTTACACCCCATTTGAAGAAAAATAGAGTTGTTAATAGTAGTTGCATAAATATCGTAACGTTTTAATATATTGAGGGTATTTAATTTATTATATTATTATTAATACCAAATATTATGATAATTTTGAAGCGTAAATAATTTGAAAGAGATCAGGTATGAAGATTACCTCCTCTTCGGTAAGCCTCCATTAGATCTGTTCATATGGACCATTAAAATTATCATTAAATTTGGGAGAAACATATAATTCATGACGTTAAATGATTAAAATATATATTTTTATGTTTTATAGAAATATATGGTTAAAATTAGGGATAATAAAATAGAAATGTGGTTTCCCTTTATAAGGGAGTGAAAGAAAACCCATGGAATTACAAAAAATATTAAAATAAAATTAAGTCATCTCCAAGACAAGTGATTAAAAATGGAAATATATTCAAATAAAATTATTTTACGGTCAAAATATAATCAATTAATGAAATAAATCCATGTTTTTGTGTAATTTTAAACCTTATATTATTTAACACACGGTTTACTAATTTTTATATCAATATTTATAATGAATTTTTTATAATAATGGTTTATAATTTTAAATATATTTTCTAAATTGTATCCTAAATGACCAAGGGTAGAAAATTTACACTCTTTATCATAATATATTTTCTAAATAAATATTTTTATGAATTTTAATTAGATAGATGAAATATTTTGTATCATTATATATTATTAATGTCATTTAAGAATTATTTACATAATTAGACATTGAATACAACATGATAGTAATGGAATTAAAATATATATATTTAAAAATCCCAAATATGTTATTTTAATCTATAAAATTCATGGGTCACCATTAAAAAATAGTAAAATATTATGTTTGTAGTTTTATAAACATTTTGCATGATTTTTCCACTACTTGATTAGACACTGTGTTAGAATTATATAAGAATTTATTGTAATTAGATCATTACTAAAAATAAATATAAAAAACCATGATTAATAAATTATTTAGCTTTAAAATAAATATTTATAAATTAACTTCCATGATTTTTTTCATTATGTTAATGTTTTAAATATATTAAATTTGAGAGAGTGACATTTTGAAATTTTTATTACATAAAATAATATTAATTTAATTATAAACGGGAAAAAGAACCAAAATTCCATATATTAAAATATTTTCTAGATATGGTCAAATTTTTTCCATTTAATAAAAAAATTGCATTTGTTGGGTTGATTTTGAGACATTATCACATGGTTTAGTCATGTTTTACCCATTTTACCCTTATCGAGGTGAAAAATATTTACTTCATTCACTACTCATAATGGAAAAAAATTAAGTGGGAGAAATTTTCAAAAATTTAGAACACCAGATTAAAAATATGGTATTAATTTTTCAGGTTTCAACAAATTGATATGGAATATATCAGTTTTAATATTAATTTTTTAAATGATATGAAAAATAGTTTTTAGGAAAATGTTTTTTAAGCATAAAAATTTGTTGATATAAAAATAATTAATATATATGATTGAAATAGAATTTATTAGATTATTATAAATAAAGGGTATTATATATCACATTATTAAAAATTCTCAAAAATTCCTTTATTAATTGAAATGAAATGACAATATTTGAAAAATATGTATATTCATTACTATTCACTAAAAAAATAATTCTAAAAACAACAAAATATCACAAAAATGATAGTTTTAATAGAATGATTTAAATTTTTTTTATTTTTTTAAGTTAATTTTATCAAATTGAATGAAATTAATTTTATTATTTTAACATAAAAAATAAAAATATTTCATTGTAGAAAAAAACATATAAAAACCGTACATAAAATTGAGTACTTATTTATCAAAATATTAACTTTTCTTTAATCCATTTTACCTATTTACCATGGTTTGGTTATTCATATTCACTCTACTAATGTAATAGCTAGGTTATAATGGTAAACTATGTTAAATTTCATTTAAACTTGATGTTTCTTGTATCGTAAACTATTCAAAAAAATTAAATTTATAAAAATCCATTAATTTATTAGATTAATAATGATCTATTAGTCCTTTGGAAGTATATATGACCTTGTTTCTCATGTGATTCATGTTACTTACCAAAATTATTAGTTTATTTTAGAGAATACTTGATTTGGGGCAGTTTTGGTTGTTTTTAAGGAAATAGTTGGTAATCTTGCATACAAATGATAGGGGTTTAGATCCTGGAAAGTCCATTGGGGGGTTTATGATGTAGGAGCTGATACAATCAATGACATTGGTGACATTGATTTAGGAATGATGAGGGCAAGAAGTGATGATGGTATGATACAGGGGAGGGTGCATACATGTGGATATGATAATGAAAGTAGGGCCTTGGGTACATCAAAAAGAAGGGGCCTTTGGGACATCAAATGATATCTTATGGTAATTTAATATTTTAATTTATAGGAATAGTTGGATGGGTTATGCCATATTGGGATATGTGTATGGACCCATCCTTAAAAGTTACTCAATCTTGAGATAAATCATCAATTTGACTTTAATTCACATCAAGGATCTTTTCAGGTTTAGAGATTCATAGAATTAGGTCACAACTCATACATAACAACATAAATATTACATGTAAACACTTCTACTCACTATACATTTTTTTCCTAGAAATCAAAAACTCTTTAAAAATAAGCATTGTATCAGTTTATGTTTTAACGGTATAAATTTTCCTTAATCCCATCCTTAAATCTATTCTTTTTTATGTCCTATAAAAAACATTTTCAAAACATGGGATGATCATAAAAAGCTCAGTATGGGATACACAAGGAAGGAATACTATTAGTCTTGGTAAAACTTGAAAACCATGTATACATTATAATAAATTAAAACTTTTCACCTTTAAGAAGTATTGAATATACTTCACTAAATATAAGATCATTGTGTACCCTTTTGGTAACCAAAATATTTCCGTAAATCCCATAGAAACAAACATATAACATATATAAGGTAACTTGGGATGAAAAGAAAATTAAAATGAATAACTATATGGTCGACATCCACACAAATCACTAAATGGAATAGTCATACGACAAACTTCCAAACCAAATGCATTGGAGGTTATAACGTAACCACTCATCCATAGTTTATCAGAGAACCTCTCATCATTGGTTTATCACGTAACCACTCATCTTTGGTTTATCATGTAACCACCAATCAAATGTACAATAACCATTATATAATCATAACACGTAAAAGATTAATTTTATCAATATTTCACTCCTAAAATTTCATTTTCAATCACAAGATATAATTTTAAGATATTGAATTAGTAAATCCACATTAAACCCATGCTCAATACCAAAACGCCCAAAAATAGTAATAAGTGATTTATTTACCTTTTAAAACCCTTAAGGCTAATATTTAAATCCAAATATGAAATAAAAGTTAGGGCGGTAGAGAGATCTTTGTCACCACATACGTTAAAAACGTTCCTTTTTTCATTTAGTAAAATGCTATGTATAAAAAGATTCCTTTTGAATGAACTTAAATGTCAAAGGGTAGATTTTATACTGTATAAAATAAGGTTTTGTATACATTAAAATATTCCTTGATGAAATGATATTGAGACGAAATCCCTTACAAAGATCATATCATTATATTAAGGATAAATCAATGACATTATTATGTGTTAAAATAAAAAAACACCCAATATTAGTGGATATTCAGTGAAAAATAATCAATGGTCATCCACAGGTATTCTTTGAAAAAAAGACCAATGACATGAATATTTAACTCAATGAATGGATATTGAGTTAATATTTCCCTTACCAAGTTCATATAAATGACGAAAGAATTTTTCAATGGAATGATTATGTGTAGAAACAGTATATTCACACAAAGGAAAGATGAAATTAAAACATAAATAAATAAATAGTGACTCCACACATTATATTGGCATAAAATCAATAAATTATTTGTAAAACCCAATGAGTGGAAATTGAATTTAGAAATTCCCTTACCTTGAGTCCAAAACATCATGTATTTTCCTTGTTCTTATTGAATAATAAACTTAATTTAATTTCAACTTTTTTAAAACCTTTTTTCAAGTTCATTATTCCTTTTATGTCACTTATTGACATGTTATAACAATTATATAATTATTTAAGTCAATATTATTCATTTTGTTGATATTCAGTACTTGACTCGAAAATAAACATGTTTTGATGAAAATTATCCATGTGGTCTAAATTATATAATCTCTAGAATGATATTCATGATTTAAATATCAAATATATTTTAATGACCCAAACTTTTATTAATGAAAATTCATATTTATCTATTTAAATTTTTTATTATGTAAAATGGTTATGTAAAAAATTATGCACTTCCTTGGTTTTATGTTTTTGGATTTTAAAATATTATTAAGAATTGTTATCAATGATATTATATCCATTGAACAATAATCACATGATTAGTATAAATAGAGTGTTTTAACAAATTTATTTTTCTCAGAAAAAGGAAGAAATGACCTCATTTAGTAGACTTTCCTCATATGAAGCTTATTTTTCAGAGCTCAGAAATGAGGTGTCGTCATTGGGAGTCTCTATTGACCAAGACCAATCTATGTTTCAACATGTTAAGCTCTAATGGAACCACCTACGGTATAAGTCGATGTTGATTGATATTACCACCCGGGCGATGTTATCTGATCCACCCCAAGAGTCTGTCACCATCGCACACCTTACCCTTCAGTCTTATGCGGGTTTTATAAGGGATAATGTAACAAGACCTTAGCACTATGATTATGTGCATTATTTTTGTTTATAATAAAGAATATACATTCATTTTATTATTGTTACTTTGTAAATAGTTTTTAAAGCACAAATATTAGTTTTAGTTTATATTCAAATAAGAAATATATTTTGATTAATTAATGTATTTTTTAATTTAATAATATTTTTATAAAATATTATTATTATTAAAATACTTTTTATTATGTATAAATGATCGTATAATTTTAATGAATACAATTTTAATTTTTATTATGGCTTGAAAGCTGTTTTTGTCAAAACCCCTGAGTTTTTGATAAATTTCGGTTTTTATTTTAAAATTGAAAATTCACATATTTATACAATTATTTTTATAAAATTAATATTATCTTTGGAATTAGGACGTCGAAATTATCTAATGGTTAAGTTTTCATAATTTTCTGCGATAGTAAAATTTTTTAGTAAAAATTAAATATCGTTTAAGTATATAATGTGTTTTATGACATCATAATGACCCAAGAGTGATGTAATAAAATACTATAAACAATATGTTCTACCAATATATTTTTTACATTAAAATGTTGATATTTTTGGTTTGTTTGATTTGTTTTACAAGGACATAGTGCACCCTCTAAGACTTATAAAACATTTTATCTTTTTAAATTGATTTCCGTGAGAGTGTCACTCGCCTCCACATAAAAAACCTTATTATTTTAAGAATATTGATCATTGGGATTATAAAATAAACTTCCACTCCCCCTTTTCAAAAATTATGGGCAAAAACCATGTGCTCGTTTTTTGTTTTGATTCGTTTAATGTGTGGTGTCCCAAACCTAAATAATAAATAATTCCCCCTCCTTTCCTATATAAACCCACAAAAGATCCCACTTTATCTTCACTAAAAGCCTTTGGATTTCGACCATCCCATTCCCTCATCTCTCTATAATCCTCCCATGTTTCTAAATGTTCTCAAGAGTCCTCTCTCAGGCCCCTCCCAATCCTTTGGGATCCACTTCCAAGTAAGGGATATCTTCCTCTCTCATTTTTGTCTAATTTTATTTTAGATGTTATGCCATTTTATTTTAAATTAAATGTTTTTGGGTATGATTTATCACCTCCCCCATATTTACCTATTTATGTTTGAATGATGAGTTACCCCTTTCCCACTCAATAATTCCTCCCACCTACACCTGTTATCATGATGAAATTCCATAAGAAATTTATCTCTCCTCATTTACTTTCAAGAAATTATTTTGTATTGTGAATCAAAATTCCATTAATAATATTGGTAAATGTATCTATATTACCCTCTTACTATCCATTTCAAGTACATATGATGATATTCACCTTTCTCTCTCATCAACCATTTTTACAAATTCTTATGTCATGGCGTTTTAATTCCAAAATCGCACCGCGTTGTTCCAAGCCAATGTCATCATGTAGTGAATACCATGCCCCTTTCTCTATCAATGGTATTCACCTTTATGCATATTTAATTATTTATTATATAGTTTCATGTATGAATTCCACATTATTTTATCGTGTAATAAATGATAATTAATCCATGTTTTATGATCTTTTTGGCACACTTATGCCTGAAAAGAAATGATTAAGAAGTGTGCTCCCTGATAGTGCTCCAATGCATTGGATAAAGTATATTATCATGATATGTCATGTTCAATGGTTTTTGACTCATTATGATTCAAGTGAAATGATGTTTTAATCATTTTTCATGTGAAATGAGGATTTAATCATGCGCCATGTGCAATGAGCCTTGGCTCATGCTAATTCCATGTAAAGTGTTGTTGTCACATCTCTATGTTATGATTATCATGATTTATCATGACTTTATGTTCATGTTTCTATTGTGATCCATTTATATTCCTATTATCTAACATGTATTTTATTACTCATATTATTCCATGTTTATTACCTTACTAGGCTTTATAGCTCAACCCTTTCTTATGCATGTCCTCAGGTTATCCCATGCAATGTTAATTATGATGGAATGATGTGGTCATGTAAAGACAGTTTTCAATAATGATGTTTTATTTCATGTTCTAATTTTTTTATGTAATGATCCTAAGACCCATATAAACTATACCTCTTGATCTTATATATAGTATCAAGTAAATATTTTATTTAATGAATCATGTTTAAGTGTGAAACATAAATAAGTGTTGTTATAGTTTTTATCAGAGGATAGGTTTAGTTATTTTTGAGATTTGGATTAGAAAACCCTAGTGAAAGCCTTAGGGATAAGACTAGGTATAATAAATACATCACTAAATTTGGGTTTGTAATGAGTTAGTGATTTATCAAGAAAATACATCCATGTCTGGATTGGAATAGGTAGAGGTGGCTCTGGCATAGAAGTACCTAGGAGTGAAAACTCCAACAATGTGTTTTGGACTTGACTCGGGGTATCCTGGTACACGACAATGGGCCTTGATTAACTCTTGGTTATGATGATCCCGGGGGATATTCTTTGGTAAATTCAAAAGCTTAGTATGAAACATTATTAAAGGAATTAAAAAAATGACCCTTAGAATATGTTATAGAAAGTAGATCATGGATAACATAGATTTAATTCTATAGATTCATAAGTTATGGAAAAAAAATAATGTATAAGTCATCTGTTTTTCCCTTGGTTTAACATTTATGTGTAACCCCTGAATTTCCTTTTATTCTATTCAATGACCGGTTGTTGGAGGACTTGGGCTAACAATTTATGTTAAGACCAATGTGATGACTCTTCTAATGAGATGCCCAATCTGATGGTAGCGGGAATCACGAAATTTGTCATGATGCCCTCTCAGTTAACTGAAGATTTTAATAGAAACATCAGTCAAGAGGAATGTTAAACCACCACTAAGAAAGAACAAGTTTCTATCGACAGCATGATGAGACAAATGAATTTTACATTTAATGGATCTTCTGATCCCTCAATTGCCGAAAAATGGATCAACTCCGTTGGAAATATCTTCTCCATCCATCAATGTTTCGAACAAGAGAAGGTTCTTCTAGATGTTTATTGTATGTAGGGTGAAGCTAATCAATGGTATATTTTGATAAAAATATAAATCCTGAGGAGGAGATCTAGGAATTAGAAGATAAGTATTTCTAAAATATATTTTTCAATAAATATTATACACGCACCCTCCGACTAAATATGGAAAGGGACTTCCTTTACCTCATGTAAAAAAGAAGACGAATCCATCCGATCGTATGATGAAAACTTCACAAGTCCTAAATGATATGCCTCTGGCTTTGTCAATACCCCCGAATTCAAGTTTAAACACTTCTTGGTTGGGTTGAAACCTAGCTTTCGGAATGCCCTGGCGATCCATGACTTCAAAAATTTGGAAGAAATTGTCTGATAAGCTCTCAAGGCCAAAATGGAGATCAGAGAATCTCAAGGGTATTATGGGGATAAGAAGCCTATTTTGGAATTCAATTCTGGTTGTCTGATGGATAAATCCAATGGTGCTATGAAAATCCAATACCCCACATTCTAAAGGCACGGAAATAAGAACCCAGAAATTGCCTGAATGTGATGAGGAAATTCTTTAGGTGTGGAAGAGAAAGGCACCTAGCCATTAACATCTGGAAATAAAAACATGTGGCTATGACAGAGGAGATGAACACACCATTTGACTCTCAATGCATTGTTCAATGGTTCAATTTCAAAGAACTAGGGCACCTTTCAAATCAATGCCTTAATCCAATGGTTTTCTGTGGAAACCAACAACCTACATGGTAGTAAGGGAAATATTTTTCCATCACTTCCACTGAAGTGAACCCAGACAATAAAGTGGTGACAGGTATGCTATTTATTAATTCAATAATTGGAAACATGCATTTTGATTCTGGTTCTACACATTCTTTTATATCCTGAAAGTTTAGTAGAACATTTCCAACACCAACAAAAATCATGTAAGTAATGATGTTGGTGAGTACGAAGAATGAGTAAATCATTGCATACCATGAATATAAATCCTCCCCTATCATAATTTGTGGATTGAACTTCCTGGAGAACCTCATCATACTCCTTCTAGTGGAATTTGATGCAATTCTTAGCATGGAATGGATTTCCTTATATAGATCCAACATAAATTTCCTTGATAGGGAAACAAATCTCCATATGGAGAATCAACCCCCGATTCTATACAAGTGAAAGGAGGAAGATGAATATTATTTAGAACCATCATCCCAAGCATGGATATTAATTCCCTATAAGCATGCATATCTGGCTTAGATGATTGAGTCTAAAGAGGAAACCATCCTTAAAGAAATGCCTATTGTGATGGAATTCACTGATGTGTTTCCCGGGGAATTATATGGTCTTCCTCCTAGTATAGATGTTCAATTATCAATTGTTCTTATACGTGGGGAATTTCCGATATCCAAGAGTCCATATAGAATGGCTATTGTGGATCTTGAGGAGAAAAAGAAACCACTAAAATAGATAATGGAAAAAGGGTTTATATGCCCATGTGCCTCACCCTGGGGTGCACTAGTCCTCTTCATCAATTAAAAGCATGGGTCAATGCACCTTTACTTCTATTATTTTGATCTTAACAAAATCATGACAAAGAACAAGTATCCTCCGCCCTAAATTGATGACTTGTTCAATTAGCTACGTGGAGAACAATACTTCTCCAAGGTGGATCTGTGGTCGGGATATTATCATGTAAGGGTGAAGAAGGTAGATACCCCCAACACCGCTTTTAATACAAGATATGGGCACTATGAATTCATTGTAATGCCTTTCAGACTCTCTAATTCTCTAACAATCTTCATGGAATTGATGAATAGAGTCTTTAGAGATTACCTCAACAAATTTGTGGTAGTCTTTATAGAAGATATTCTAATATACTACAAAACAAGGAGGAGAATGAGGAGAAACTATGTACTATATTAGAGACCTTGCGAAAGGAGAATCTCTATGAAAAGTACATCAATTGTGAGTTATGGTTGAAGGAGGTGTCATTCTTGGGTCATATCAGCACAAGCAATGGGATATCGGTAGATCCTCTGAAGATAGCTACAATAGAGGGATGGTCAAGGTTAACATCAGTGACAGATATCTGTAGCTTCTTGGGGTTAGCTAGATATTATCATTGATTTGTGAGAAATGTACCAAGACTGTCAAACCCTCTTACCAAGCTTACTCGGAAGGTATTCAAGTTTCCATGGAACGATGAATGAGAAAAAAGCTTCAAGGAGTTGAAAAAGAGGCTTATCACAGCGCATGTGCTCACATTACCCACAAGTGGGTAACTTTATATGGTATTTAGTGATGCTTAAATGTAGGGAATGGGTTGTGTGTTGATGTAGAATGACAAAATTATTGTCTATGCTTCAAGTAAATTGAAAGCTCATGAGAATAACTATCCAAAACATGATTTGGAGATTGCTGTGGTGATCGTTGCTTTAAAAATTTTGTCGTATTACCTATTTTGGGAGAAGTGTGAAATATATATGGACTACAAAATCCTCATGTATATAATCACACAAAAAGAGTTAAATATGTGCCAATGAAGATTATTAGAGATGATTATGTATCATTACTGTTAATCCATTACAACCCTGCGAAAGCGAAAAAGGTGGCGGATGATCTAAATAGAAAGGACCCAACAATTCTATCATTGTAGAGAATTGAAAAGGATCGAATCTTCCAAGATTTGATGAAGATTGAGATGGGAATCATAAAGAATGGAACAACATGAATCCATTCAAATATGATTTCTCAATCATATTTTTTTGAAAGGTTAAAGGATTTTCAAATGGATGATGTGGGAATATAGAATAAATTGGAAACTATCAAAAAAGTGAAATCCTCAGAGTTCAGTATTATTGAAGAAGGAATTGTGATATTTGGTAAAATACTATATGTTCCATCAAGTCCGAAGATGAAGAAGGGAATTTTGGAAGGATGAAAATAGTTCAAATTTCTCCATCCACCCGGGAAACACAAAGATGGATCATGATCTCCGAGAGCTTTATTGGTGGGATAACATGAAGAAAGAGATCATTGAATATACATAAAAGTTCCTTGTATGCCAACAAGTGAAGGTAGAGAGTAATATTTCTGAGGGGATGATACAACCATTACCCATTCAAGAATGGAAATGGGATAACATAACCATGGACTATGTCACTGAACTTCCAAATACATCCAAAGTAAACAATGCAATCTGGGTTGTTTTGGATCATCTTACAAAGTATGCACAATTCATTGTAATTCGAGAGGATTTATCAATGGATCAAATGGCACTAATATACGTCAGAGTTTTGGTAAGTAAGAATAGAGTACCACTATCAATTATATCCGATCGAGATCCAAGATTCACCTCTATGTTTAGGAAGAATATTCAACATGCTCTAGATTCTGAGTTGAACTTCAGTACGGCTTATAATCCTCAAACTGATGTTCAATCTGAGAAGACTATCCAAACACTTGAGTATGTGGTGAGAGCTTTCTAAATGGAATTCAAAGGAGGATGGGATCAACATCTTCCTCTGGTTGAGTTCTGTTATAACAAAAGTTTCCACTCCATCATCCAAATGGATCTTTATGAAGCTCTGTATGAGAAGAGTTGTAGAACACCAACATAATGGGATGAAGTTGGGGAGATAAATCACATAGGTACTGAAATAGTCGATGAAATGGTGGAGAAGGTTAAGACCATACAGCAGCACATTAAATGTACTCAGAGTTGAAAAAAGAGTTATGATGTTAATCGTTGATGATACCTATAGTTTGATGTCACAGACATAGTATTCCTCCACATATCATTGTTGAAGAGAGTTATGAGATTTGGGAATAACGGAAAGGTTAGTCGAAGGTACGTCTGGCCTTTTTAGATCCTTGATCACATTGGAGTAGTGGCCTATCGACTAGCACTCCCACCAAACCAATCGCAAATACCTGATGTGTTCCATGTATCACTCATGAGGAAGTATATACCTGACCCATCATATATACTCAATCTAGAGGTGGTACCATTAGAGAATTATCTCTCCTATGAATATAATCTGGTGATGATCATAGATCATAGGGAAAATGTTCTATGAAATAAGACAATGCCCCTCATGAAAGTTTTGTGGATAAATCACAAGTTTGAAGAAGAAACGTCGGAAATAGAGGAAGTAATAAGGCAGAGTTACCCATATCTATCTTAGTGTGGGGGAAAGTATTATTTGAGGGTGAAATTTCTTAAGGGGGGAATATTGTAACAACCCAAACTTTCATTAATGAAAATCCCTCTTAACCTATTTAAATGTATTATTATGTAAAATGTTTATTTAAAAAATTATACACTACCATGGTTTTATGTTTTTGGATTTCAAAATAACATTACGAATTGTTACTATTTCTAATATATTTTTTGAACAGTGATAACATGATTAGTATAAATATAGAGATTTTATAAATCCAATTTAATCAGACAACGGAAGTGATAGCCTCATCGAGTGGACTTTCCCCGTACAAATCCCATTTGTCGGATCTCAAAAAAGATGTGGCTTCATTGGGATTCTTTCTTGACCAAGCTCATGCTGAGCTTTAATATGTTAAGCTCGAACGGAACCGCCTACGGGAAAATTAGAAGTTGATATAGATTACCACCTGAGTGATGTTATCTGAGCCAACCAGGATTATGTCACCATCATACACCATACCCTTCGGTCTTATGCAGGTGTTATAAGGGGTTATGTAACAATACATTAGCACAATTATTATGTTCATTATTTTTGTATATAATTAATATTATTCATTGATATTATTGTTGTTACTTTGTAAATAGTTTTTAAATCCCAAATAGTATTTTTAGTTAATATTCAACTAAGAAATTAATTTTGATAAATTAACGGATTTTTTATTTAAATAATATTTTAATTAGATATTATTATGATTAAATTAATTTTTATAAGGTACAAATGATCATATAATTTTTATGAATACAAGTTTAATCATTATTAAGGTTTGAAAGCTGTTTTTGTCAAAACCCATGAATTTTCAATAAATGTCTGTTTTTATTTTAAAAGTGAAAATTCAAATATTTAGAAAATTATTTGGATAAAAGTAATATTATTTTCAGAATTAGGATGTTGAAGTTATCCAATGGTTAATTTTTCATAATTCCCTGAGACAGTGGAATTTTTGAGTAAAATTTAAATACCGTTTAAATATATAATGTGCTTTACGACATCATAATGACCCAATGGTGATGTAATAAAATACCAAATTCATTTATTGTGGAGTAAATGATGATTAATCCATGTTTTATGATCTATGTGGCACACTTATTCATAAAATGAAATGTTTAAAAATGGTGTGTTCTGATAGCGCTCCAATGCATTGGGTAAAGTATAGTATCATGATACGTTATGTGAAATGGGTGTTGAACCATGATAATTCAAGTGGAACGAGGGTTTACTCATTATTCATGTGAAATGAGGGTTTACTCATGCTCCAAAGTAAATTAACCTTGACTCATGCTAATTCCAAGTTAAGTGTTATTGCCACATCTTCATGTTATGATTATCATGCTTTATCATGCCTTTATGTTCACGTTTCACTTCTACTCCATTGCATGGGATAAAAATTACCAAATCATAGAGACAATATAAATATAATTTATATCCAATATAAATTCAGTTCCATCATAATGGAAACCTTGAGAGGTGGTATGATAAAATCAAACAATCATCATTTCGTGTGGCAGTAGTTCGCCATACAAAGAAACAATATGTTCGTATCCATTATATGAAGGTGTGTGTAAGTGTTTTTCGAATACTTCTCATTAAAACATTTCAGTATATTTAGGATATTTTTTTATTTAATCATTGAATAAGAATATAATAATAATTGGAGATGTAAAATAAATGAAAGTAACTTGAGATAATATGTTACCTCTACATCGGTAACTTTTTTTGATTTGAGACTAAAGGATTTCTTTAATTTCTTTATGAGAAAGTTAAGGGTTCTAGTTGGAAGGGAGGTATGTTGGGATCTTATTTTATCATATTTTGGATTATCCAAGGGGAAACAAAGGTGTGAGTAGGTGGGTAGATGCGATGGCCTTTTAAAAGTGAGAGGAGGGGCACTTTAGGAAAGTATTGAAATAATATTTAATTATAAAATTATTTTTGAATTATAATAGTTACATAGTGATATATTTCTAGTCTAAGATTATGATGGGTCATTATAATCTAAACCAATATACAATAGACAAGTTTATGTCACAAAATTAACATTATCTTTTAGCTTTAACACATAGTTAAAAACATTAACTCTTACCATGTCTTCTTGTATTTTCATAATATATGGTTACTGTAGTTAATATAAAATTCCAAGAGAACAAAAAGTGGATCATTAATGAAATTTGTAAAATTACATAAGTAATTTGGCTGAATCATATATTTTTATGACCATTATATCAATTAATAGTGTAGTTTTTTAAGAAAAAAACTCATTTATGTCAAATTCAACACTATTTAGTAATTAATTTTTATTAAAGTCATAAAAACATGATTCGTTCAAAAAAAGGCCTTAAATCAAATATAAAATGTCAAAATAATCCAAAAAAATTATTGATGGGATCAAAAATCTAAAATTACATTTATTTCAATATTTATAATATCATTTATTTTAATCATTCATAAATAAGGTAATCATTGCATCATCATTGTGTCATAAATAAAATTTTTTATTTAATGTATAAGAATTATAAATAAAGTACCACGATGTTGGAAATAATTTTATATTTATAATGGATATTTATAGCCAATTCTATTAGTCATATAAACCTATATTATTATTTTTTTAGTAAAAGATACATGTTTATGTTATATTTCTATTTACATTAAATTAATTCTTATAACATGTCATCATCACACCGAAGTGGCTCCATGGGGTCCCAAAATAGTCCCAAGGATTCCCGTGGTGGGACATATATCATCTGATAATATTATTACACATGTTAGGTTAGTTTTTTTCATTATAATATTATTTTTCCCTTATTTACATCATTTGCCCTTTAACCATGGTAAATAAAAATAATTACTGAAGTTACTATTCATAAAGTCCAATAATAAAAAGTACTTATTTACACAATTTGGAGATTTTAATTTAAATATAGAATCCATTTTTTCAAATTCGAAACACATAATTGGAAGAAATTAATATAAAATTAATTCTCAATGTCAAAACTAGAATACTGGTTTTTTAGAATTAAAAACTATCAAAATATTGTAATGTGTTGATGTGCCATTTCAATGTGAAATTACTTCTGATGACCATAATTGGATTAAATGATAAAAAATATAAATAAAATTTTAAACTAATTAAATGACAATCTATATATATAAATAAATTATATGAAAATGCAGTTTGGAATTAAAATGCAATATTTTACACTATTCATAAAAATGAACTTTATCATAGAATAACCAAAACATTAACCAAAGTAAATTATGATGACCCTCTTCTGTAAAATAATTTTATTTTGTAAAATATAAAATATAAAAGTGAAAAAAACAATATTTAAAAAGGGTTCACCATCAAAATCTGTTAAAATGACCTTTTAAAAATATGAGAGTATTTTATACTTAAAATTGTATTCATTCTCATTTTATGCCTCTAAACATCATTGGATAAATGTAAACGAATTTAAAAAATATGTAAAATAATTATATTGTTAATTCTATTAATTCTGACCAATATAATGGCAAGATGTTAATTACCATTTAAAATAATAATTTTATTATTTTATTATTTTTCGGTATAACTCAACATAGTGTTCAATGTACGTTTTCCGAAAAACATGTTGTTGTGTGTTGGGTATGATATCGAACAAAGTGTCACCTTTAATATAAAATTAATTTCTTATTCATATATATTAATAGATATGAAACTGTATTATTCTATAAATACCATGGTCGTTACATGATTACCCCTTTTGGAAACAGCATCCTTTCAATTTCAAAATTGGGTTAGGAATCTTTATTGAAATCCCACATAAGAAAATCAGTCAATAAAAATATCACTATAATATAAATAAATAGAACTAAAAAGGTCACCCTAGATAACACATAATATGATTCCATGTTGGAAATCATGGATTTGGAAGAAAAACTAACAAAATTTTCTTATGGAGAATTATAGAAAACATGATCAGGAGAAAGTTAACCATTAGAAATCCACGAACAAGTGATTGGTTAAATAGTATTTGATTCCCAACTAGGAAAAGTAAATGAACAATGTTTTTGTGTTAAGGTAATTTTCATAATTTTGAGGAGTTTTATTTTTGATCATGGCTATAATGATAAGGAAACAAACATAATTTTCAAGTAGAGTTTCATACATTAATAATTATCTTCCACAAACTAATCTTTTCCCCAAAAAGTGAGTATTCAAGATGATTTGGTCACACTTGATGCTCTAGAATCAACTTCTAGTGAATCACATAATCCACAAAATTTGAACTAAATATTTACCTTATCTTTAGAAATTAACCATAACCCAAATGGTTTGTACATGATCAGATAATCCCAAAAAAATACGTTATAAAAATAAATACTAATCCAAATCTCCCAAATTCAATAAACAATACCCAATGTTCAAAAAATACCATTAAATAAAAAAATTCCTTAAAATTATTCAAAATATTACAAAATAAGATATAATCCCAAAATTTTGAAGGATTTTATCACATAGTCTTCCATGATAAATCTTAAAATTTATCTTCAAATAACATTGATTACTCTTAAAGTCTCATACTTAAAAGTAATTAACCTAATAACATGTTGTCCATAATAGGTTAATCATTTCCCCAATCAATCCAAATCTCTATTTGTCCACAAAAATACATAGGTTATTCCATAATGAAATTCAACCATTACTCCTCAAATAAAATCACATAGTATTTTATTTTCTTTAGGTATATAGTGTTTTCAAAAGTACAAACGTCTTCAAAATTAACATTTATCACATAATAGCAAAATCATTTTCCTATACTAAAGATATTCATTTGATTAAACTTAAGTTCCAAAAATCAACTTATTCTTGATCCATGAAATCATTTAACTAAAAAGAGTAATTCATACAAACTATGGACTTCACATAGGCCAGTGGTAGGTGAAAAATCACAGTCTCACTTCTGTTGTGGGTTCGACTCACACATCATTGTCTGACGTGATGGGTTATCACATTGTCTTCATGTTCTCATTTTTCAAAAACTATATTATTTTATATCTTTCCAAAAAAATGAGGTAAATTCCTCAAAAATAACCCTAAATTTTTTTAACCTCAATGGTTATCTCATACCTCACATTTTTCATCCCAAAAATTAATAACTAATAATTGCCTCAAATTTTGGGATCATATAAACCCTAATGTGTTATTTTTTACAATATCCAGGAAAGAGAAGTTAATTCTTCCTTAATTAAAATTTTTATATAAAAAATGTAACTGGTACAAATATAATAATTCTTCCTAAGTAATCCCATCATTAATAAATTTAAACATATCAACATTCATAAATCCAACATAACTCTTAAATTCCTTAAATGTAGACATCTTAATCTTCAAACATTCTTCATGACCCTTTATCAATGTTTTTCAATCTTATTCTTTTTTCCATATTTCCTGCAAACAAAATCATGCATAATGTCCTAAAATTAAATAATGTAAAAACATGTGATAATAAATAATCCATAACGTTCATAGGTCATTTTCAGTTTCCTCATCATTAATTTGAATGACATTAGGTATTGGTAAACATATATTTGTATGGCCTTGCTAATACTATTCCTGAAACTTCTTCGTAGGAAATCTATTTGAATAATGAACATGCCCTCCACATTTGAAACATTCCATTAATCCCTTAGAAATAACATATTTCCTTTTCCTGGATTCAACTAAATGCTTCCTTTTTCCATTACAGGTTATTTTTTTATGACCTTCATGACTTCATCTATAACATCTTCTCATCCCTTTGAGAAGGTTTCCTAGGTATTTCTTTCCACACCCTTTACTCATAGGTTTTGTAATATACTTAAATTTATGATTATTACCTTAACATCCATAGGGATTCATTTCTCTTAAATATTATTCATTAGAAAAATCACCATGGTTCAAGTGGTTAATCATGTCTCTAGATAGATTGTTTAGAATAGCCCAAACTGTTCTCATTATAGCTCCCATTTCATTTTTTTCATATTAAGAAAACCACCACAATTTCATTCACATCCATTGTAACTTTTGTAACTACAAGAACTATCCATTTACTAAAACCAAAAAAGTTCAATGTAAGTATATCAATAAAATCATCATATACTATATTATGAGGAGGGTGAAAAATAAGATATATTTATTCTTGTTTTCTTAAACTCATTCAATTTATCTAAAATAAATATGACTCTTTTTAATATTCTAACCATTATGGTTATATAAAACATGTAAATTATTCTTAAGAAACAAACTAACCTCTATAGTTATCTATACCGGCCTCTGAGACAAACTATAAGGCCCGAGCCTTAAACATTATTTAATAATTAGATATGTCATTAATTTTACATTAATTCAAACTGAGGATCATTTTATGTTTATATATTTAGATAATTAGGGCTTAAATCATACATAACAACTTATATATTACATATTTATACTTATCCTGACTATACATTTTATTCCATAAAACAGAAACTCTATAAAAAGAAACATGGTATCGTTTCATGTTTTAATGGAATAAATTTTCGTTGATCCCATCCATTACTCTATTATTCTTTAGGTTGTATAAAAAAATTCAAAAATTGGTATGAGCATTAAAAGCTCAGTAAGGGATGCACAATGAAAGAATACTGTTAGTCTTGAGAGGACACGAAAACCATGAATATATTATCAAAAAGTAATAATTTTCATCTTTATGAAATGGTGAATATACTACACTGAATATATGTAATGACTTAGAAATTTGAAGGAAATTTTTTTTTCTTATATTCTTTGGAATTTTACGAGTCCGCAGTTTCTGACGGCGCCTGATTCTGAGGCCCGGTGTGCCCGGAATAAATTTCTGACCTTTTTTTCGGGTACGTTCAGTAAACGTACGTGCGAGATTTTCTTTCATTTAAATCAGTGCTCGGAATTGAAATCTAAGGGAACCAATGAACTCACAGCACTGATATTCGCTTAAGGAGACCTTTACCACATTTGCGTTTGGTCGAGAGTAGAAGTTATTTTTTGGGGATTCATAGAAAATTAAATAAAATTGTTTTATTGTAAACTTTTATATAAGAGGAGTTTATTTTCCTCCAAAGGGAAGTTGGGGTGGGGACCACACCCCACATAACCTCCCATGAAAGGATAATATGTGTTGGGGCCCACAAAAGCACCTAACTCTTCATTTTCCCTTCAACTCCCATGAAACCCCCTTTTAACTTTTTAACTCCCTCTTAATGGAGGAGCCTCTCCACCTCCCTCCATTAATTGTGCCAACCTCATCAATTTAATTAATTATGAATGCTTAATTAATTGGTTAATTTGAATTAATTTGAAATGCATGGAATTATTAAATTGGGTGGCTGTCATTTTATTTGTGTTGGAAAATATTTGATTGGGGAGGCTCTGGAGAATTAGGAGAAATGTGTTCCTCTCTCGATGAAGGACAATGTTCTTCAATGAAGAACATCTACGGTGAAGAACATGAAGAACTTCTCCAATGATGCTTCCTCTTCTAATGCACCCTGACATCAGCGGAATCGAAGTCTGTATTCCATGATGCCCGACCTCCGCGACGCTCGTCATCCGCGGCTCGTTGACGTGCACCGTTCTTGAAATCGTGGTAGGGGTTTTTGATTAATTTTAATGGAATAAAATTAAACTCTTGTTCTTCGATGTATGACTTGGTTTGACTATGGAAAATTGATTCCAACTAATAAAAAGGGTGTGGGTCAAACATACACGGCCTAATGACCCTCTGTTGGTTATTGTTGTTTTGGCGATGGGAGAGAAGTCAACGGGGTCACGGCGACGTTTTACCGTGCCGGAGAAGGACCACGAAAGAAGGAGGTGGAGGTATCAGCGACCAGAGATAATGGCGGTCACGTGCGGAATAACCGCGTCCCAAATCTGTGGGCTGCTTGGAAAAAGAAGAACCGGCTGGTCTCATGGCCGGACGACTGTAACCGGCCAGGATGGAGAACCGTGGTGCCTCCTGGTGCCACGCTATGGAGAAACGCGGCCTGCTTCTTTGGGCCGCTTCGGCAGGCGAACCGGCCGGCCGGGATGAAAGAGGTCGTGACACCCGAAGAAGAGGAATGGGAAACATGAGACCTACCCATCCGGGCCACTCATGCCAGAGAAGACCGGCTCGCTTCGCCCAGTCGGGCAAGAGGGGCGGCGTCGCTTGGTGTTGCCGTTTCGGAAAACCGAGGGGGCATGCGCCCCTCGCACCACTCGGACAGCTAGCTGAGCCGCGGCTAGCTGCGGGCGGGCCTCCTACCGCCATGCTGGGCCACTCCCAGCCGGGTCGGGCCATGCACCAATGGGCCGGGCCGACCCCTCATTTGGGTCAGACCCACCGAGCCAGGACGTACTGACCCGCCAGCCCAGTGGCCTTGATGTGTTGGCCTCGTTACGCTTAAACGTGAATAACTTCTAGATAGTGTGTCTGATCGACGCACCATCTATAGCACTAAGACCCTCATTACTATGATGTACTATTGAGATACTCTAAGTGAGTTTTTAATGACTTTGGAAATTGGCCGGGTTTGGAACAAACTTAATTCCAACCAGGCCCCTAGAACAGAAAAGACAATAACTCTCAGACCGGGCATCTAATTGACGTTCCGTCTGTCGAGTTGGGTTTTTATTGATGAGAAGAAACTTCAAGATACATCAACTCAAGGCTTCGTGATAGTTGATGTATCGACCCCTTTTCTTGAGGAGCGGACTCTCCCGGAATCGAGCGTGCTTTGTGCGGGAACCCTAGAGCTGGTTGTTACTACAATGACTACTGTAATGGAATCCTCCATGGGTTCGACATTGGTGACTACTATACTGGAATCCTCTGTGGGTTTGATATTGATGAATAATATTCTTGTATCCAGTGTGGGTCGGGCAATTTGACCTATGTACTTGTATCCTGTGTGGGCCTGATAGAGTAGCTGGTCTTGTATCCTATGTGGGTCCGACAACTTAGCTGGTATTGTATCCTGTGTATGTCTGACAGCTTAGATGAATCAGTGACTACATCTGATCATCTCTATCACTATATGAACTTTGTATACTTGTGTGAGCTGAGTCTTGACTTTCAATCATTATCATCGATGTGATTGAGTTACTATCCTGTGTGGACTCGGTTGTGATTGGGCTCGAGAGTTGGAGTCGAACTGTGATTGATAACATAGGTATATGTATGATCATATACCTATGTAGAGTTTGTTGATACTTTGTGATCGTGTCTTTCCTCTATGGTTTATCCTTCGTGGATTCTAGGAGACCTTCGGGGTCTCGGGGTCCCTACTGAGTATCGTATACTCACCCCGGCATGGGCTATGCCCGCACTACGTTGTGTTGGATGCAAATGGATGGACATCACTGATTGAGTTAGAGACTTGTGGAGCTGGATGGTACCCGGAGGTGGACCACTTGGAGAGACGTACATGGAGTAGACGGACGGACCGAAGGTGTTGAGGAGACCATCTGTACCCACCCTTCAGGTGGGATTCACGGAGGACGACACAGTTGTT